>CM016483.1:21861931-23166546 GCA_002890555.2 Lagenaria siceraria | reverse complement strand
CATTTTTCATAAGGAGATGTTGTGAATTTAGTTATTTAATTAAATCAACTACTCTATTTAATATATATTTTTTTTTTTTTGGTTAAACATGTTTTCATGGTTGGACGTGTACACTCTTAATTTACAGTTTATCATATAAACTCTATAACAACTATTTGTATTCTTTTCATTGGTCATTTTTCGAAAATGGTAGTATTGATCAGTTTTTATGGATTTTATGGATACTATTGACCATTTCAAAAGCGGTCTCTTCTCATTTTCAATTTTCGTGTAAACTCATCAAAGATTGTCCTAATAATAATACCTCAAATATTTAAACTCATAAACTCTAAATAAAAAATTATAACACCAAAAAAAACCCTCCACAACGGTGAATTAAAAACACACGGTCAAATAAATTAGGTTACGATCACTGTTTATCAATTTCACTATGATAGATTTCCAAGTTTGGTTAGGATCGTTCGGATTGACTTTCTAAGTGAATCAAAACGGGTGTTTAAACATTTAGAAAGTCAATCCAAACAAACCTTAAAATAAACTCATGTTTTCAGTAAAAAAAACACACACACACTTCAAATGATTTTTTATATAACCACTTATTTTCAAAAATGGGTAATATTGACCATTTTTCATCAATTTAAATAAATACTATTGGCCATTTCAAAAGAAATCGCTCTTTACAACTCTTTAAAATTTTAACCAAACTAATATCCTAACTTTAAAGGGAAAAGAATAGTCATAAGCATTTTAAAAGATGTCAAACATGCATAATTATTATTGGATCTCACCATTTTGGATAATTTTTCAATCACTTTATATATATATATATATATATAAAAGCAAGTTGATGTGCATCTTTACTAATATCATAGTAACTCTCTAACATTTGGAGTCAATTAAAAACATAGTTGTGGCTCTAAATATTTGGTTCTAAGAAAATTACATAGATTATTTTAATATTTGTACACATATTAGATTTTAATGCTTATACATAGTTATATAAAATTTGGATTCATTTTTTCAAAAGTTACTTTTATATATATATATATATATATATATATATATATATATATATATATATATATATATATTTAACGGATTATACGACAAATATCTTTACTAATATATATTAAACACCAAACTTATTGGATCTATAAATACATCTATATAACAGTTGAATTATGTACCATTTTTTTAAAAATAAAGTGGGTATAAAAGTAACAATCAAGTCCCTTTAAGTGATCTATAGTTTTTTTTTTTTTAATAATTTATGGTATTTGCGACTTTAGGACAATGAGAAGGATTAAATTGGCAAGAAGTTTTAATAGGCAAAGCAAGTTGGATAAGAATAAAATAATTTGATTAGTTGTGGGAAAAGGACCAGTACACAGTTGCGTGTTAGTGGTGATCTTTCTTTAACTGAAAAGTTAAAACCCAATGTAAATTCGCCACGTGGCTAGCTATGGTGGAATTTTAAGTACAAAAACCACCTTGTATTCGAATATTTTCCACAATTATATATTATTAAAAACAAAAAGGAATCAAAGAAATAGACAACAATAAAAATAAAATAAAATAAAAAAGTTAAAATAAGATTTTAGTCCTTATAATTTAAAGTTTATCCAATTACTTTTAATTATCAAATTTTGGTCATGGTACTTTTAATAAATTTTAAATTTAGTCCTCTTAGTTTATAGTAAAAATTTTAAAAACCTTTTGTTATCAATTAGCATTTTAACAATAAATTTTGAAAACATATTCATATATATTATAATTCCCTTGTATGAAAATTATTATTATTATTTAACTAATTTCTGTAAATATTAATTTTGAAGAACTAAATCTAAGATTTATTAAAAATATAATAACTAAAATTGGATAATTAAAAGTATAGAAACTAAAGTTGAAAGAACTTCAAAGTATGGAGAAACCATAAAAGAAAGGGAAATTTTTAAAAACAGAAAAATAAGAGAAACTATTTACACAAAATAGCAAAATTTTTAGATAGTTGTGATAGAAATAATATAAGTCTATCACTAATAGATGCTGATAGAAGTCTATTAATATCTATTAGTATTTTTTTTTTTTTTTTGTTATTTGTTTTAAATAGTTTCATATTTTTTCTTTTTGTGAAAATTTTCCTAAAAAAAAATTAATTATGTCACACCATGTTTTTTTACCCGCATACTCAACCGATTAAAGCATTCTTTTGTTTTTTTATATTCATTCATACAAATGCTCATTTTTAGATTTTAATATATTTTTACCAAAAAAACCCAATTATATGATAATATGTTGATAATCTCAGGCACAATGAAACATGAGAAACTTTCTAATTTTTATAAAATATATGAGATTTTAATTTAATTTTGAGATGATATTTCATATTAATTACTTATGGTATAAATGTAATAGCTCACGAAATTAAAATAGGTATTTAATCCAGAAAAGGGAGAATTCTACCCAATAACAACATTTTTCTTTAACAAAAAATCCTTTTTAACTCAAATATATGGGTCTATACCCTTTTTACTTTGTAAATATTAGGATGAGGGGAACAACATTTAAAAGCACAATCAATTTTTTTCTTAGCAAAGTAAGATGTATTAAAGAGGAAAAATAAATTTATGTTAATAGGTCAATAGGGATGACTTGAAAGTGTTTTATAAAAAAATCAATAAACATTCGTCAATTTATATTAGCTTTGACTTGATTGTTATACAATAAATTATTTGATAACTCTATCATACTTTGTAAAAATACACGAGTTTTCAATATAATTGAGAGATCAGAAGCAATCAAATTTGAGTTTTAATTAGCTAAGTCTAAATTTTTTTCAAAACTTTTCTTTAGTTTGTTAATATTAATCACAGCAATGAAGAATAAATGAACTTTTTGTTCATATTTAGAAGTCATAGGCCAATCGGAAAGAGTTTTATATTTTGTTTAAGTAACCATTAAGAGCATTTAAAATCGTCCCAAAAAAATGATTGTCTAATAATTATTTTCTTTTAGAACAACATCTTTCACCTAGGATGGATGATCTTCTAACCCTAATTCCATGGAGTTAGTCGAGTATGATTGGCAAAAGTGTGAGCGTTGATAATATCGTAGCTTCGGATGAGAATGCATTAGATTGTTATTAAATTGATTCCTTTTTTTAAAAAGTTTCTAAATAGTTAACGAATGAAAATCAATCTACGATGGTTGAATTCGTGTCTAAACATTCCAAACAACAATAACCTTGACCAATTTCACTACATTAATTATGTCTCATTTGGTAACTATTTGGTTTTTAGTTTTAAGTTTTAAAAAATTAAGCATCTAAATACTCATTCCATCTCTAAATTTATTGGTTTGTGATCTACTTTTATCTAATATTGTTTTAAAAAACAAAGCCAAAATTTGAAAACTAAAAAAAAAAAAAAAAAAGTAGTATTTAAATTTTTGTTTTTGTTTTTAAAATTTGGCTAAAAAAACCAACTCTTTTACTTATGAAAAATGAAAACCATTATAAGAAATTGCAAGCAAATAAACTTAATTTTAAAAAACTAAATGGTTATCGAACAAAAATTTAATAATTAATAGTCATTTTAATAGAAAAATTAAACTCCTTTGATAATAAATTTGTTTATCTAAATTTATTTTAGACCTTTGTATTTAGTTTTTAGTTTTTTATCTTTTAAAATTAAGCTTTTATATACTACTTCCACACTTATAAGTTCTCTTTTATTGTTATCCACTTTCTATAAATATTTAAAAAGAAGGGGTCTTTTCACAAATAGAAAAAAAAACAAAACTAATTACACATATAGAAAAAAAAAGTGAGAAATACAAAAGCATATGGTGCACTTTTTTCTTTATGTGTAATTAGTTTTGTTTTTTTTTTCTATACACAACAATTTCCCTAAAAAGAAATCAAAACCAAAAAAATAACTAAAATGTAATTTTAAAAACGGTTGTTTTCAAATGTAAAAAAATGAGTTAAACTATTTACAAATATAGAAAAAATTTAGTGAATTTTTTTTTATATTTATAAATAGTTTGATGTTTTTTCTGTTTAGAGTAATTTCCCTTCTTAAAACGTGTACTTGTATTTTTTGTATTTTTAGAATTTAATTAAGAATTCAAATTCTTTCATTAACAAATTTGAAAACCACAATAATACATTGGAGATGAAACATGTATAATATTTCATAAATTAAAAACAAGTACAAAATTTATTTTAGAAAAACTAAAAATAAAAGAGTTCATCAAACGGACGAATTATGCAAAATTAATGAAATATTTAATTAAATTCTACCCTTGAAAAACTAAGATAAAAATATAAAAAAAAAATACATAGACAAAATGATAATAACAATAATTTTCTTTCCTCACAACACTTTTAACAAATTGTCAAAATTCAATAATTGATACATCAAACAGAATAATTAACAGAAAATTTGTAAGAACAAAAGAAAAGATTGAAGAATAATTTTTGTTTGTTTTTTTTTTTTTTTTTTTTTTTTTGTGAGATAGAAAAGTAGAAAAGGAATTTGAATCTTGAAGCCATCAATATTTGCCAATTGCTTCGAAAAGGTAAAGCGACAATTAAATAAACATCAGAAGGGTACTTTAGGGAATTAAAAAAATACTAATTTGAAGATATTTTAAGGTAAATAAAATAAAAAGATGAAATAATTTTATTGCGTCAAAAAGTTAATGTATGTTGGATGCCATCGTAAGTATCTGGAAAGCACTCGCCCATTACGTGGAGCCCGTGACGATTACTATTAATGACACCATTCTCTATAAATAATCCATTTTAATTCAATAAACTTTCTTCACTATTTTTTAAGTCTCATCCCGTTACTATTTTGTTTTTAATTCAAATTTATATTTGTTTTTTTTCAACAAATTTTATCATTATTTTCACATTTTTTTTAATCTTAGAATTCTTAATAAGATCTAAAAATAAAAACAAGCTTTTAATTTTTTTTAAGCTTAATTATTAAAAATAAAAAATAAAAAACAAAAAAACAAAGCATTATCAAGTTCTAAGTAATTCTCAGTTTCTATTGATCTTCTAAAACTTTCTTCTCAATGTATTAAAATTATAAATTAAATCATTTGGTAAGAATCTATTAATATGAAATCGATGTGTTTTTAATTTATTATTTTGTTAATATAAATGTGACTGGAGTGGATGGATTCTTGTTTCAAGTAAATTTAAGTGGCTTATTTTAGTGTCCAAATATATTCATTATTGAGTTATTAACAACATTAAACAACATTTTTAGAGGGGTAATTTTAAATTTTAAAATACTAAAAGCTAAATTGAGAATGATTCAAAAGTGATGTGACCGTTTTTACATATTTCATTTTTTTTTTTTTGTAATTTTTAAATGAATGAACTTAATTATAAGTTATTTATGCATTATAATTTTCAATCAAATTAAATTAAATAAACATGGAAAGCTGAGTTGGTTATATAAAAAATTAGAAAAGAAGAAGATGATTAGGAAATTTTTAAATGGTATTTTTTTCATAAATATTATTTTCATTGTTACGTTTTTCAATATTGACTTATTTTTATTTTTATACTTCAAAATATTCACTTTGATTTACATATTTTTAAGTTTGGTTCATTTTAGTTTTTGTACTTCCAAAACGGTTATTTTAGTTTTCGCACTATGTTAATTCATGTTTGCATATTTTTTTTCTTTATTCCAAATTTTATGACTACATTTTAAAAATTTTAGTGAATAAAGTGTCATATTAAATATTTTGATGAAAAAAATAGATAGAAATAAAAATGAAGAGACTAAAATCACCCCTATTTAAAAACACAAAAGCTAAAACAACTGATTTAAAAATACAGACTAAAATAAACAAATGTTAAAAATAATAGAATCAAATGGACTAAAGTTGTGCCAAAATTTAAAAAAAAAAAAAAAAAAAAAAAAAAAAAAAAAAAAAAAAAAGTTCTAAAATAATATTAAAACTTTTCTACGGACGGTAGCATTTTCAATGCTATAGAAAAAGAAAAAGGAAAAAAAAAAAAACATAAAACTAGATAGAAATGATAAATTATTTTTTTTAAAAAAAGAAAAGTTATTAATGAGTCAGGCAAAACAGTTTGGTTATTTTTGTTGTTGTTTTTTATAATCTTTTTTTAGAAAGGACAGTTAGGTTTTTACATTTTAAGAAAATTAGGCCTTTTATTTAATCTCATGGCAGGGCGCATAATTAGACCTATTAGCATAATTATTAATTATTCTTAATAATATAATATGTCTTAGACATATATTTTTTTTACATAAATATACTTCAATTTATTAAGATATATTATCGATCAAAAAGTTGAAGGTTCGAATAATCTAATATAAAAGTCAAATATATAATTATAAATAAGCATTCAAATGTTTTATTACTTGATCTGTACTTAAATTATAGGGTGACTCATTAAATTAAAAAGACTATTTTAATAGCTCACTTAAATGTAAATATAATTCAATTAGTTAAGGGATATATCTTATCAAAATTGTAAAGACACTCTCGTGTTGCGTGTTAAATTCTAAAAGAAAAATAAACAAAATTTATGATAGGTTCAAAAAGAATATATTTAACATGCAATGAAATAGTAAGGATTTTATTCCAGAAAAAAGAGGGAAAAAAAAAACTTAACAATGACTTGAGGGATTAAAAAAACCCTTTTCACATAGAATGATGAAATTAAAACTCTGGAAAATATCAGAGATGAAATAAAATAATAATAAAAATACGGATATAATTTTTTTACAAAATGCTAAATTAAATATTGTTTTAAAAAAATTCCTTTGATTTAACCATAAAGAAAAAATCAATATCATTATTTTCTTCCCACTAAAAAAATCCCCCATCTAAACATCGATCTTGTTGACAAAACCAACCAATTTCGATCAATATCCTAGATATTTTTAAAACTTTATTAAAAAATAAAGTACACCTCAAATAAATAAAGAAAAAAAAAAAAAAGAGAAGCAAATGACGTTTCTAAGAAATAGATATACATTAGATATTTCTAAAAATGAAATTAAAAATAATAATAATAATGCAATTTCCGATGGCGACATCCACGGTTTTTGGCTATGGCCCATAGTTTCCAATGTCACTTCAGATATATAAATTTAATTAAAATAAAAAAAATAAAAATTACACGTAGAGAGAGTCTAAGTAGAGAATAAAAAAGATATATCTATATTTAAAGTAGACCCAATCAAAAAGAGGGATATAATTAAAAATTAGCTTAGCAAAGAGAAAAAAGACAAAATAAAAGGAAAGGGTAGGAAGGGAAATTTAAAAATAGGGGTTTTAGGCACAATCCAACCACTACTACCACCATAGATTGTGCCAAAATAAAAAAAATAAATAAAATTATTGGGGGAGAAAAATAAAAAATAAAGTGAGAAATAGCCACATATCTTCATCTTCTTTTTATTTGTTTCCATAAACCTTGGAGTGATATTGGCAATATCCTCCATACCATAGAAAGCAACAACCATTGCTAGAGCTTCCTTTTTTTGTATGCTTCAAAGACAACCACATTTTTATATATTTATTGGACCACTTTTTATTTAGATCATATTTGAATCTAAGTGGAGCTACCTATATGACCTTAGTGATAAGGACTCTGAGTTTAGATCATCAGGATTTAATTTAATGTTTCGAGTTTATTTTTTTTTTTTGTAGGTACAATGACTGAAAAAGAAGTCGTTGCTCTCGAAAGCTGATATTCGGCGTTAGATTATGTAATATTAAATTTACATTCACACATCAACTTAAGTTTTTAGAAGCAATTGGTATTTTAATAGTAGAGAATATGAATGATTAAGATAGCTTTATCATAACTTCATTAGTTAAGGTACATACTCTCGAGTTAGTAGTTGAGTGAACTCGAAATTTTTAGATATGTATGATTAAATTGATTTGATTATAATAAATGTTGATGAAATAACTCATTTTCATTAAAGTTATTAATTTGTGTGGTTCAACTTTACTCTAGTATTTTGGATATAGGTCTTGTTGACTTTAATTCTACGACATTATTTTTTAGTTCAAATTTTTGTCGAAAAGTTTAAGACAGTAAAGAACAAAAAATTTGCAATTAATAACTATTTGACTTTTGGTTTTTGATTTTTTAAAATTAAACTTAAAATATTACTTCTATGATTCTAAGTATGTGTTTAGTTTTTTCTTTTATTATTTACTTTTTTTTTTTTTTACATGACGAGTTTTCAAAATTATCTGAGTATGTTTTTATTTTATATAATTATGTTATTTTCTTTCTATTTTCTAATTATGGTGAGAAAACAAACACAATTTTTAAAAATCAAAAACTAAAAACTAAAGTCTCGCTTGGTAACTATTTTATTTTATTTTATTTTTTGTTATTGAAAATTAAGCTTATTTTCTATCAATTTCTTACAATATAATTTGTATCTCTCATAAGGAGTTGAATTCTTAGCCAAATTCTAAATTTCAAAAGAATTTTTAAAAACTACTTTTTTTAGTTTTCAAATTTTGGTTTAATTTTCTAAAATTGGTAAAAAGTAGATAAGAAATTCATAGATGAAATAGAGTGTTTATAAGCTTAATTTTAAAAAACATAAAATAAAAAATGAAATAGTTATCAAACATGACCAACAGTTGTCGTTTGATAACAACTTTCATATTTTTTATTTTATGTTTTTGAAATTTATGTTTGTTTCCACCCAAAATTTCAATTGCAGTTTCATCTTTACTTTAAAAAAAGGACTTAAATCATAGCCAAACTCTAAAAGAAAAAAACAAGTTTTTAGAAACCATTTTTCTTTTTAATTTTAAAAAAATTGTTTGATATTTAAAAACATTAGTAGAAATTGAGTAACATAACATAAAAATTTATAGGTAGAAATAATGTATTAAAAATTTTAGTTTTCAAAAATAAAAAACTAAATACTAAGGCTTTGTTTGGTAATCATTTGAGGTTTGTTTTTCGTTTTTGAGAATTAAGTCGATAAATACTTCTTTCACTTCTAAATTTCTTAGTTTTTTTTTAATCTACTTTTTATCAATATTTTCAAAAATCAAGCCACTTCTTGAAAACTTAAAAACTTGTTATTGTTTTTTAAATTTGACTAAGAATGCAATTCTTATACTTAAGTAAGATGCAAATTATGGTAAAAAAATTAAGAAAAATAGGCTAAATTTTCAATAACCAAAAATAAAAAACGAAATAGTTACCAAATGAAGTCTAAATAATTATCGAACGAGCTGGAAATAATTATTAAACGCCAAAAGGAGTCTTATTAATCACATTTGTGCCCAAGACTTTGGTTAACATGATTATTTATGGATCAAGTAATCTAATTTAATATATATGGAAAAATACCGGAGATTGCCAAATTAGTAATTAAATAATAAAGGTAAATTACTCGGGGGCTTTCCTTTGTGAATGGTTTTTTCAAATAAGGTGTTTTCCCCAAAGCTTTTACTCATTGAAAATAAATAAATAAATAAATAAAATTATATAATGCTTTTGAATAGCTATTTTTAGTTTGACGACAATTTAAATGGATTTTAAACAAAAGAAAAAAAAAATCATTTTGAATAGCTATTTTTAGCTATTTTCCATGCATTATTTCAATTTCTTAAAATCATTTTACACAAATTTTGTTTTCAGTTTCTATGTATTCCTCCAAAAGTTCATTAAATGAGAACTAAAATATGTCTAATTCAACTGAGATAAAATATACATTATCGACTTTAAAGTTAGATGTTCGATTTTCCCTCCCTATATTGTTATAAAATGCATTAAATGATAGTGTACTTTTTTTTTAAAGCGTTACAAACCTACAAATCATGATGTTAAAAGGTAAATAAATCACTATAGAAGGTGAATCATCTTATGTCGTTAATCTATTAAGAAAGAATAATACTTTTTGTTCATTGAGTTTTCTATATCATTTTAATTTGGTTGTTAGATTTTCAAATATTCCTTTTACTCCTTAGTTTTGAGTTTGGTTTCTATATGCAAGGGTTTGAACACGGGATCTTCTGAACCAACTTGCTCTAATACTATTTTAAATCGTTGATTGATCCAAAAGCTTAAGCTGATGGGCGAAGGTAAATTTAATTATATCATCTAACAATGTATAATATGTAACAATTTAAAATTTAGGAACCAAATGAAAACTATACTCAAAACTTATGGACTAAAAATAAGCTTTATATTTATTTATATATTTTAAATCCACACACTCAGTGTAATTTTAGCATTCTTCATGTTTTTAGGAGAAATTATATAAAGTATAAACAAAAGGAATAAAAGTCAAACTAAAGGAGGCCAGTGGCAAATTTAAGTACGGGCGCAAGGCTCGACTAAACTTTATGTTCTTTTTATATATATATATATTAAAATTAAGATAATATCAAGAACTTTAGCTTAACTCAATGGTAAATGTATCTCCTAATTCCCCTTAGACTTAGGTTTGAATCTCATTCATTAAATTTCTGGAGACATAATATTCCAAAATCTTGAGATAGTTTTCCTATATAATTCCAATTATCATATATATATTATTTGGGAATTTTCATTTGGGGAAGTTTTTATGGAAAATGATAGGTCCTTGTATATTGTATTTTAGGTAATTGAAAAAGATAGTTTAACCCTCCATATTGGTTAACTCTATTCATGTGGGAAAAAAAATTGGGTTTTAAAATAATTTTATATTTGTTTGAGTAAGAACTCAATTTAAGGTTTTCCTCCACCAATTAGTCTTTCACTTTCATCCCAAGTTGAATAAATGGTCAATTTTGTTTTAGGGTTTTGGAGATAATCAATTATTTGTGTTTAATTAATTAACCATGTATAGGCAAAAGCTTAGATGAGTTGGAAGGAAGAATTTATTGTGGTCTTTATGGACCATTTCTTGATGGGAAAGGGCTTCAAATTATCTTGAGAGAGAGAAAAAAAAAAGATTGAAAACACGCTGGTTTCTTTTAAGAGTTGTTTGAGAGGCTGAAATGTAATCAGAATTATTGAGAATCAAAGAAGTATTGAAATGTGTGAGGAATCGATGGCAGAATAGAAATGGAATCGTGAAGCGTAAAAATGGTAGAAAAGAAGATTGAGATGAAAACGGTAGGAACAGAATAAGTTTGATATTAAAAATAGGGCTCAAGATGCTCAATCCAAACATGAGTCTTATATTACATTACAACCCAATCTCATTCTAAACATGGCCTCCAAACAGTCCCTTATTGGAGTTTGAGAATTTTGAATAAATGATGCACAATTATGTGATTGAACCTTTTTTTTTTTTTTTCCTTAAGATATTTGTGATTTGGATCCCAATTAAATTAGAAAATAATTCATGAACAACACAACTCCTTAATTTTCAATGGGTATATTTTACCCTTATTGGTTACATATTAATAAGTGAATTAATTAATTGATTGGCTTGGTTGAATATATAGTGAGACTCTTTTTAACTATTTTTAGAGAGACAAATGTGAAGAAGCAATTATTGTGAGTGGTTGGCTTACATTCAAGAAGATAAGATTGTTTGGTTGGAAAAAGTAAAAGGCACTTAGAAGTCTCCATCAACACATCAATTTTTTTTTGTTTCTTTGCATTTTTTTTTTTTTTTTTTTGTTTCTTCTATTGGTTAGGGTTTTTCATGGAGTTTTTATTATTTCTCTGCAAGTTGCTCTTTACTTTTTTCCCTGTGCAAATGAAGTTGAATCATGATTAAATTTATATGTTCGAATTAATATCTCAACTAATTTCATGAGACAACTAGTTAACCCTAATTTGATTGTCAATAAACTCATGCGATTTTAAAACCAAATTGTTATTCCATTTGAATATATGACGCAACTACAAATATAGGGATGATGAAGGAGATGATTAGCTAAGTAATTAGATATGCATTGGCTGAGGAGGAATGATGAAAAAGTCTACTGTCGGAAGGGGAGGAGGATGAATGGAGCGGCGGAGGATGAAGGCGGAGGACGCCGCTGAAGAAGGTACCGGTAACGGCTCCGATGATCGGAGCTGTAATATAGATCCATATGTCGTTGAAAGCCCATGAAACAATTGCTGGCCCTAAAGATCTTGCTGGGTTCATTGATGCACCTGAAATGGGCCTGTGGCCCAAAACTCATCAGACACTTTTAATAATAAAATAAAAAGTATATAATTATATAATTTTATATTTTAAAAGTCTTAATTTCATTTTTTTTTTATGAGTTATAACTTTTCAATCAAGTTTCGACTATCTTAGAGTCAATTTGGATTAATTTTCTAAGTGTTTAAATAAGTATTTATATAAAAATTCAATCCAAACGCGTATAAAAATTCATTAACAAAGTAGCTTGGTAGGAGAAGTTCCATACCTCCCATTTTCATGTTGTGCTATAATTTCTTTTTTTGTTTTGTCTTTTAAGTCTTATTTGGTTTATAAATTTTCAAAATGTTACACTTCTACATTTGAATTCTGAGTTTAAATTTTATTTAGTCCTTAACTTCTAAAATTTTACATTTTTACGTTTGAGTTTTGTTTCGATTTAGTCCATATAACTTCAAGATTTACTCTTTTAACTTTAATTTTCTTTTTTAAGTTTCACTTTTAGTCTTTGTTGTTAATGTCTGTTAATTAATTTAAAAGAATTAAATTAGTTTCCACTAATTTTTCATCATTGTTAAAATTAATTTAATACTTATTATCATAATTCTTTTAAATTAATTAATTAAAAGTTAATGTCAAATAACAAAGTGAGATTAGTAAAAACTCAATCTAAGAGCCAAATAAAAATTAAACCTAAATTGAAAGTAAAAGTATAACCGTTTGAAACTTTGGTACCAAATAGAAATTATACTCAAAAGATAAGAACCAAAAAAATATTTTCTCATCCTCTAGTCAGAGTAATACTTAGATGTAACTCCATGCATATCTTTCAATAAAAAAATATATAATTTTTTTTAAAAAAAAATTGTCACATAGCAATTAGATCGGTTGTATCAAAAAGATTGTGGCTAAAATTATTTTGATAATAATGAGAAGAAAAAGGGGCAGCACCTACCCGGCGATAAACACAGCAAGCCCAACGGCCATTCCAATGACAAAGCCCGATAATTGACCAATCTGCATCATATTAACTTCGGCTCAATAAAACCCAAATGGTAAGTTTTTTGAATTTATTTTTTAAATGTTTGATACTAACTTATATATAAGATAAAAACATAAAATTAAGTGGAGGCCTGATATAAAATATTTAAGACTTACTGATTGGGGTTGATAGGTTAAAGAAGAAAGGAGAAACATGAGAATGAAAGTTGCAAGAAACTCAAGGAAGAAGGCAGAAATTGGAGAATAAAATGGTCGAGTAGTCAATTGTTGAGGTTTTATGCCGTAAACAAATATTGCTGCATATGTTGCCATTATACAACCTGTTGTTTGAGCCACTGCATATGGCATTACCTAATTTTCCAAACAAAACAAACAGGATGTAGTTACATTATACATCCTGTTGTTCACATTTATTTTTTGAAATAAAATGTAAAAAGAAGAAAGTAGTATTAGTACCCTAGACCATGGAAAGTGACCAAAAATGGCAGAGGCAAGAGTGATAGCAGGATTAAAATGAGCACCGGAAATGGGAGCAAAGCAGAACGTCAAAACGCCGACCGTCAAACCGGCGGCGACGGCATAGTCCAATAGACCCATCTGACCACCCGGCAGCTGCCCGGTCACCGTCACCCCGCTCACACAAATCATCAACAAAAAACTCCCCACCATCTCTCCCAAAACCTACACCAAAACAAACAAAAACATATTAGAACCACTGGGCGGTCGCAGCCACATTGTTATTGTAATCGGAATATTAGGAGCGTTACCGGGCGAGCTAGATTATGGTCCATCGTTGATGGTTGTGGGAAGGTGGCGGAGACGACGACGGGGATTGTATTATTATTATTATTATTATTTGAAGTCATAATTTGTTGGAGTTGGGACAGTGGTTGTTGAAGGGTAGTTTAAAAGTTGTGAAGCATGATTTTGATGATGAGAGTTTAAAATTGGTGTGTTTTGTTTGTAGTTAAAAATTCTGCTGATTTGAAAGTAGTTTTGGTGGGTAGCTAACCACAATCTACTTACGTAATGTGTTGTTCACACTGTTTTGGCTTTCGTCATATGCATTATTACTTTCTTTCCAAAGTATTAACAAAAATATAGGTACGACGTGACTCAGTTTCAAATTTCAAAATGAAAATTATACATATAGTGTATTACAAATTATATGAAACAAAGTAATACTTATACATAAACACGTGTTCATTAGTTAATTAATACTAGCCTATATTCAATTTAATATTTATTGGTAAGTAGAATTAGTTTTATAGTTTATAAATATAAAATGATACACATTTCAAACATTTTTTTAAAGGAAACAAGTCACAACCAAAAATAAAATATTATGACAAGAGACAAACATGAAACAAACCACTCAGGGCTTGGAGAAAAGAATGGAACAAGGAAATAAACCAAAAAATTGTATCATCTCTTCAAATGGGAGAAGGAAATAGAACTCAATTCAATTGCAATGGACTTGATCTCCTCAATGAAGAATGAGACCTTAGATAAATCGGAAGACATATCCTTAAGGAGATTAACAACCTCCAAACAGTCAGACTCCACTATGATGTTCCACACATTTATAGACAGGATGCTATCCACGTCGTCACGGATAACCAAAGCTGCTAAAACCTTTATCACGCTACAATTTGGGAAGACTTTGAAATCTACTAGACAGGCACAATTCAACCATAAAATATAATTGTTAAATGTTTAAATCACTTGTTAAATTGGAATCCAAATTCTGAATCTGTTGTCGAGCACACATCTTAAAAAATAAAATATAATTTTATTTTTTATTAAATATTTTATTTTTAAATTTCTATTTTCAGATTATCTGTCGATAGAACACATTAAACTTGACTCGTAGGAACGTTCTTGTGTTGGAGAGAACTGCCGTAGCCTAGTTGCCACAGGCTGACTAGGCTATATGGGCCTTTGGGCCGTGATGTGGTTTCCCCAAGGCCCATTTGGGCTTGGGTTTGGTGGGGCCCAAGTGCTGGTCGGCTTTGGGTTCGTTTCAATCCAAAGTTTGTTTTCACTTCAAGCCTTTTCTTTCTGGCCTTCTTCCAGCATTTGATGTTTTGATTCACAGTATTAAATTAGCATTGACAATTTCATCGATATTTTTATATCTTTTATGAACTCAACATCAACATAAAAGATAAATTAATATTTCTATTATATCGTAAAAATGTTCATGAAATAGATAAAATAGTCGACAAAATATCATACTAAATGAATAGGTTTATTTTAACTAATTTAAAAAGTATAAAATATTTATTTACTAATTTAACTATTTTTTTTATATTCTTTTTATGAAATATCAATCAAGATCAACGTGTTATTTCTTGACATTTATGTAAAATTAAAACATCGACATTTTCGTTAACATTTACATTTGAAACGTGGGTTTTATTAAGTCAAAATTGACACTCTAGTTGGTAGTCCACCATTATCATTATCAACTTACTTTAGGCATTTTTACTTTAAAATTATGATTAATTAGAGTTTATGGTTTAGGGTTATACTTCGATATATAAGTTAATCATCTTTTTCTATTTTGATCTAACAACTTTTAAAATATTTATTTTAGTCATTAGATAGGTTAAAAGATAACTTTTGTTACCAATATATCGGACTTCTAAAAATATTTATGTCAATTTTTAAACTTTTTAAACCAATAATTTTGATCATTGCTATATTTTCTCATCTAAATTACTTTCTTTTTTAAAAAATTTAATTATGTATCTTTGGAATAAATTATATTTAATTTGTTTTAGTGCATCAATCAACTCCAAGTCTCAACCCCACAAGCAAATACTTATATGTTAGAAGAAATATGCAACTTTAAGAGAAATCCAATAATTGTCGGTACTTGTTTCAATTTTTGTTTTCTATTAATATTTTAAACTAAAATGTTGATCTTCTTATTTATTTATTATTATTACACGTATTTATTTAAATAAACAATTCGTTTTCTTCCACCTTTCAAGAAGCTTCACTCACAAGTTTCAGAATTATATTTTGATAAATTAAAAAAAAAAAAAAAAAAGATTATCTTCAGCAGTCCACTTTGAATATTGACTTTCAAATTCCACAATACTCTCTACTTCGATGGTATAAGTTTATATAATTATTCTTATTAAAAAATGTATATTCTTATTTAGGGTTATAGTGTATTATTTTTATATAAATAATGTATTAAACATAATTCTATTATATTCTTAATAAAAATATAGATATTTTAAACACACCACTTTAATTTATATATATTTTTAGATTGTTTTCAAATATAGTAAAATGAGTCAACTTATTTACAAATATAACAAAATGTCACTGTTTATCAATGATAGACACTGATAAACACATATAAACATCTATTAGTGTATCAGTATATATTAGTGATAGATAGTGACATTATATAATTAGTCCTGGTTTTGAAACAGTTTAAACCTTATACCATCAAAATATTCCCCCCCCCCCCCCCCATTTTTTATGATCTAATGATAAGTTGCTAATGAAAAACATGAGTTGTTTCAACATCTATATGGAAAACCAACAAAAGAATGTAGTAACCAGTCATTATCCAGTTATTCTATAACACATTATATAATATAAATATAAAATAAATATAAAGAATTTCAATATTAATATATATTAAATATCCATATAAAATATAAAAAGAGAAAATCAAAATTATGTAATGAAATATCGTAATATTTTCATTTCATTTAGTTTTTGAAAATTAAGTCTATTTTCACTCAATTTCTTACTACGATTTTCATTTTTCTTAAGTAAACTAGTTAAATTCATAGCCAAAATTTTAAGAACATAAACAAGTTTTTTTTTAAATTATTTTTCTTTTTAGTTTTAAAATTTTTGCTTAATTTTTTACAACATTGATAGAAAGTACATGAAATTTAGAGGTGGAACGAGTATTTATAGACTTAATTAATTTTTTAAAAAATTTAAAATTTAAAATTAAATGGTTATCAAATAAATTCGTAGTATTCGGATTTCTAAAAAAAAAAAAAAAAAAAAAAAAAGAATCTTTCTTAATTTCTCAGCTAATTTGCTTTTGGAAACCTTAAACAATAGACAAGTTAGAGGTGGTTGGTTGAAACCAATCAATGGCCTGCAATAGCCCCTTAATTCTCCTACTGTTTTTTTTTTTTAATAAAAAGTTATTTTTTTAGTACTTTCATTGAAAAAAGTTTTTTTTTTTTTTTTTTAATTTTAAAAAAGTTAGTGATATGAATATTCCATAATTTAGTCATGCTGCAATTAATGAATTAAATACTCGGGGAAAGTTTAAAAGAAATAATAACACAATATTATTCCATCTCAGTATTTTTTTTTCCCTTTTTTTTTTAGAAATATTCCATCTCAGTATTAAAAAATGAATTATTAGCTGGGTTTTTTTTTACAATTAAAAAAACAAAAAAAGGTAAAAGAAACAGCTAATCACCCCTTCTTTAATGCTGAGATGTTTAATAATTATAGTATTTTTTTTCTTTGTGATTTTAATTTTACTCCTTTACACTTTGTCTTTTGCAAACTTTAATATTATTAATTTTTTAACGTTATAGCTGGGTGATATTAAATGTGATTAAAAATTTTGCCGAAAAAAAAACGTGACTAAAAAAAAGTTGATAGGATACCGATGACATCTTAATATTTATGTTTAAGATGTTTGATTCTCATATCGTCAAAAAAAAAAAAAAAATCTATATTTTACTTTTATAAAGTATATTTATCATTTATATAAAATTACAATTTAGTTATTATTCATTTAAAAAATTTAAACATATATTTAAGAGTAAAAAAGTTTTAATAGTCATTTTACATAATACTATTACGTGTCTAATATTGTTGAGGATTTCATATTGAAAAATAGAATGAATCCACATTCTTTATATGATGATACATAAGTTACTTTTCTCATTATCAATTAATTTTTTTAGATGAAATTTCAAGTATTCAACTTTTAAAAAATTAATATATGATTCAAGGAGTGTGACACATAAGAATGTACTCCTATTGAGAGGGTACACTGAGATCTCTAATTAAAAATGTAAAGAAACAACACATAGATAAATAAATTTATTTATTTTTTATTTTGAATATGACATACACCTCTAATAAACAATTCGTAAAAATTACTTTTTTTGTTCTCAGGTTTTTAAGAGTATATGCACTTAGTCCCTAAATTTTTAAATCTGTATTTTTAGTTCTTGACTTTTAAAAATAGGTTTAAAATGTCTTGTTTACTAAGATTTTTTTTTTTAAATTAGACAAATAATTTTAAATTATCTATTCTCTCTAAAATTAATTTTGAAACTTATTTTTTGAATTCAAAATTTTGTTATAATTATTTTTAATAATAAAAAATTATTCAAAAAACCTTTTAAACTCATTCTTAAAAACTCGAGACTAAAAGTATTTATTTTGAAAATTCATAGACTAAATTCACTTTGATAATATTTCTTTTTTACGATATTTGAAGTGGAAGAATCTAATCTCTCAAAATTAATAATACAATTATTATATTAAGTTCTTTTTCGAAGACACCTCACTGATTACAAATTTAGTTTTCCCAAACAATTATTAATTTAAAGTTCTTTTAGAAAAGAATTATTTAATATAAAGCATTGTTATCCACAAAGCCAGCAAATGCATTTAATTAGAATAATCATTGGCACGCTCACACGAATTTATTTTATCGAAATCTTAAATTAAATTCAATCCAACTCGAGTCCCCTCATATGCGGGGCACCATCCAATCAATAAATACAACAAATTTATTTTTTAAATAAACAAGATAAACAAAAGCTTCGGCATTAATTATTCAATAATAAAAATACAATCCAAACCTCAAAAGTCGCAACATTTATTTGATGGGAATTTAACCACTTAATTAATTAAAACTTAATTTAATTAATCAAGGATTAGAAGTAAAGTTGAAATTAGCACAAGTAGTCATCCGACCGAATAAAATGGAGCTAAATCCAAGTCTGGAACGGGCTAAATCGAATTCAAGCAAATTATTCTCAATCTGGTGGGCCCCAATAACAATCGCCGTTCTTGGTTCAACTCCTCCGTCAACAAATCCCAAGCACAAAACGTTGTCATTTATAGACACCATAGAATTTGCACCGAAGATTCTCCAAATCACATTTTTGTTCTGCAAAATCAAATCGATCGACGGCACGCCCGGCCCCAATCGAGTACTCGACAAGCTCTTTGAATTATAACAAACCCCAAACGGCGCCACCGCCGCCACTCTCGGAACTTTCGACAGAGCCGTCGTGAACGATTTCACCACCGCGTTATAAATCGACGATTCGAGTACGGTGTATGGATTCACGGTGCTGATTTTGGTGCCGCCGTTTCCGTTTTTGTCGATTTTGAGGAGAGTGGTGTTGAGTGGGACGGTTTTGGAGTTGATGACGATGGATTTAACGCCGATGAAATACTCGGCGGATTTATCCCCTTGGGAGAAGACGCCGGCGGTGCTGACGGGGTTGATGAAGAGTGGGGTATAAGTGAGGGAGTTTGTTAAATCGATGTTGGGTAAGAAATTGTAAGGGCCATTACCGGAGAAAATAACGCCAGGGGATCTGGTGGAGCCGCTCAAACAAACGGCGAATTTCCGGTTAAAGCTGAAAGCGGCAGCGAGTTGTGAAGGCAGAGAGATTCCAGTTCTTCCGAATCCGGCCATTCCAGTTACGCCGCCGGCGAGTCCGTCGAGGAGAAACGTGGAGCCGCAGACGAAGAGGAAATTGGGCACCGACACGGCTCTGGTTGGAATGAAGCCATTGGTGGAGGAAACAGAGACGACGTCGGAGGCGACTTCTCCGCTAGTGGAGAGGCCGATAACGGTATTGCCGGGGAAGAGGCCGCAAGTGTTGTTGTTGCAGCCGGGGCGGGGCGGGGAAAAGCACTCGCCGCAGGAACTGGATTTAGAGGCGAGGTTGCATTGGGCGGAGCGGCAACGGGCAGGCTTATAAGTGGAAGAAACGTAGCCACGGTCACAGTCGACCCACATGAACTGACCGCCGAGGTCCACCGTGAGCTTCACTGGAACGAGAGGGGTTCGTTGGTGGATCTGGGTGATGTATTGGAGAGATGGGTGTTTGGTGACGGGGAGAACGAGGGATTTGGGGCGGAAGGATGTTGCGGCAATGGAAATGGAGAAGAGGAGAAAGAGAATAGAGGAGAAGAAGGAGAGGGAAGTGGAGGCCGCCATTGAAGGTGGAGTTTTGAGGTATTTGTTGGTGTGGAAGTGACGATGGAGATTGTGGGTTTATATAGGCAGAGTGTTGAGGGCGGAATTTGACCGGTCATCGGAAATTTTCTTGCTTTCTTATTACAAGTTTAATTTCCCATCGGTTTTATGTTTTTTTCTTCTTCTTTATTTTACAACTTCTATTCTCATTGAGAATTATATGAGACATAAAATTTGATTTTATATTTAATAAATTAATTATTAATTATTTTTTTTTCAAAATTAAATAACTTAAATAAAGTTTATGGATCTATTAGAATCACAACTGAAGTTGTAGGAGTTTATTTGACAAAATTAAAAGTTTATACACTCATTATATATTTTCAAAAAGGGGAGAATACATCTCCTCTCATCACTCACTCCAAAAAAATTAAATAGAAAAAGAATTTGTCACCCATCAAATTATAATTTGACAATTTAGTAGGATGCACGAAAATAAATAATATACTTAATGCATCTAAGTATTTGTCATTCAAAAATTGAGACAAAAAAGACACAAACATGAAGGTTTGTAAACAAACTTATAATTTAACATTTAAAATAATGCAATTAGTTGTTTTTATATTTTAATAAAATAAAAATCTATTTTCTCTCTCTTATGTTTCTCTCTCTTACTTTTTTTAATCTTACTTATCAAATTTTGTTGGTAGGTCCCACTACTTAAAAACATCAATTTTCTATCTTATCAACATCTTGCATTGTGGGCCTTAGTAGTTCACAACTCTTTATATTTTTATAACTCATTACTCTTCACTATTTCACTCCTTACCCCAAACATCCTTTAACGAGGGGCATGCAAACTGTCCGATACGACATCGATTCCAACGTCACCATTTAGAACTGTCGCATCAGAGTTCACCTTAAAAGAACCTTGAGGAGGGGGCACGTCAATGATGAACATCCTCTTGAGGACAAACAAGTTGAGAGGAAGTTGGAGCAACACCATTAGAAAGCGATTGATGATCCAATAACTCCACTGAGTTCATCGCCCATTAGATAAGATCATGACTGGGGGAGATGTGGCCTTCTAAAACAAGGAGATTGTGTTTGTGCTAGATTATTGAAACAATAAGCGAGAACATCGAGAAAATCCAAATGTTCAAAATCTCACAAGCACTATAAAAAAGAGAAACAACATAAGAATAGTGCAAACAAATTATATTTATGTAGAATTTTTTTAGTTAGTTTTATAGTTATAGAGAAATTAAAGAAAATTATAATTAATTAAATATTTTAAAGTCAATTTATAAAAAAGAACAAAACGTACAAAAAAAAAAATGACCATCAACGATAACTTAAAAATAAATATGTACAATCTTAAAACCTACTACCAAATAACTCGGTTGATCAACCCATAAACTTTGTGCCTTGTCTGAAAACCCACAACGATGTAGAATTCTTACAATTTCATGCTATTCAATAATAATTACTCCTTACATTCACATTGATTTTTTATTTATAAATCATAATATAAAATAATTAGATTCAAAATAATTTTTGAAGGATATCCACGTGGCAAATAACTCAAATAGTATTACACATGTACCCTCCATACCCTAGAATTAGAAACTTCCGTCAAAATGTTAGCAGAAAGAGTTCGAAATGGGAAATACTATAAATTTTTGCGTTTATTTGTTTATTTATTTTTTGGAGATTGTGAATGACGTGGAATTATTTTGTTCAAATCTGGAAGGCTTTGAAAGTCTTGGGAAGAGTGGCAAAGGAAAACAGTTGGCGCTTCAGTCCACGTGGAGCCTCTGATCACCTCTGTTGAATTCGACTCTTTTTGACACTATATAAATGCAGTACCACTCATTTGACTTTTCAAAATCATAATCAATTCTTATCTATTCATCAATAATTAAAAAAAAAAAAAAAAAAAATTCAATTTACATCTCAAATTTAGGACTTTTTAGTAGGTGTTATATTAATTAAACCTAATTTTATCCACTTAAAATATATCATAGGTGATGATTTATTTACACTCTGTTCATATATTTAATTTTATATATAAAAAAGTCGCTTACATCAAAATTTTGTATGTTGAGTAAATCAAACAAAATTTTGTGTAAAATACTTTTAAGAAAAATGTAACCAAACATACCACTGTTTTACTTTTAAGCAATATTTATATATATAAAAAAAAAAGTTTAAAAAAAAATGCATTATTGAAAAATACTATTTTTTTATAGACAATCCAAACATACCCTAAATCGACCTAGAATATTTATTAGTAATTTGTAAGTATTTCACTTGATTAATTCAAAATAATCCAAATAAGTGTTATATTTTAAACTAAAGAATGTAATGACATATGTTGTAAAAAATACAAAGATACTTTCTGTCCTTAATTATCAAGGAAATCAGAGCCCATTACTTCAAAACTTAGTAGTATGATCTTTTAGTATGATTTTGTGATTAACATTTATTGAATAAATGATGTGTTATAAAAAAAATGAGTCAATCTAAATTGGAGAAAAAATACTACAAAATTCAAATCCTACTAAATTTCAACCTTTTTGGATATCAAAAATAATTACGGAGTTACGGAACAATACAATCATCAAAAGTTAAAAATAAATTAAACAACATAATCTTAGGGGTGCATCTTCAAAAAAAAAAAAAAAAAAATTAGGGGTCCATGTTGATAGACGTGGAGAAAAGATTGCGAAGAAAACTTTAACTTGCTTGCTGATAACCTATGATGTAATAGCTAAAGTCAAAATTGTCAATTAAATGATATATAATATCTTATGTTACAGCACGTTATTGTCAAATCAGGTTGGTTTTATTGATAAGATATTAGATTACGTCAATCTATATATATATAAAAAAAGGGATTACGTGTTAGATGCATTCACAATGTCCTTTTAACATAATTTATGATATTCTACTCAATTGTAAAATATCATAAAATTCATAAATGTTAAATTATAAAAAAATATTTCCAAATTATAAGGTCGATTTTAGTTACACTTCTGAACTTTAAAAGTTTAATTTTAACTATAAGCAAAATTTGTATCAATTTGTGTGAACAAATTTAAACACAAAATTAAATGAGCATATGTGAACCACGCACGCATGTTGTTATTTCCCTCCTATTAATCTTAGGCTTTTAATTTTTTGTTTCCTAGGTTGTGAGTTTTTTTTTTCCTTCAAATTCTAATTTCTAATTTTACTTTTTGAATGTGTTCAGATTTGTTCACATGAACAATACATAAGCAGACATAAACATTTTTGTTTACAAATTAAAACAACTAAAGTTTAAGGGTTGTTTTGAAAAAAAAATTGTAAGTTTTAAAATAATTAAATGAAAATTTTTAAAATTTAAGAATATAATTGAAGCTAACTTCAATAATAGTATTACTAGGGATGGCGTGGAGTTGATTATAGAATGTTTTATGAACATCCTATTAAATTAATTTAATGGAAGACTTTTACTTTTAATATTTAAAATCTTTTTTCGTTTTGTTCAACCCTTGGTTAAATGACATCAAAATGGAAAGAAAGTTTTCAATAGAAAAAGAAGGTTTAAATTTTATTTTTAGTCTACGAATTGTCAAGTTATTTTATTTTAGCCTTTGATAATTAAAAAAAGCAACAACTTTAAAATCATATTAAATTTATGAACTAAATGAAGTATACATGAGAGTTTAAAAGATTAAAAAGACATTAACATTCAAACATGGTTCGATTGCTTGAGACATTATATCGTTGACTATCATATTCAAATTCCTATCCAACAATGTGAAATTAAATAAAAAATAAAATAAAATAACTAAAATCGATGGAAGAGAAGTTTAGAAAATATATTCCAATCCATGAATTAACTATAAAGTATAAGAATTTATAAAATTATATTTTATTGCTTTTTTTCTCTCTCTCTAAATGAAGTCTTATTTTTTGTCGACACAAGGAAACAAGTGATTTATTGATGAACAGAGAAAACTCCATAATTGATAAGACTTGCAAAATAATGAAGATGAAAAATAGTATAAGGTTTCTTTTCAAAATTATAAGCCAAACCCATATAGCTATTAAAAAACAGTTCAATTATAAATGTGGAAGTGCCCAAAGGATGGAGGTAGGGATTTCTCCACGAGGAACAATTTTTTTTTTTTTTTTTTTTTTTTTTTTTTTTGTGGATTTTTTAAAATCATTTTCGATTTTAAAATTATATTGCTATGAGTAGATCAAAGGGCACACGGGCTCACATGACGGGCACAACCCACCAAGCTAGTATTACCGAGTCATGGCACGTGTTCCTACAATCCAAAGATTTTTCTTTTAGAAAAATTGTCACGAGACAAACTGTAGTTGGATAATTGATTAGATGACGCAATAAGAATCTCTATAATTAAAAAAAAAATTATTGTATTATTGATATGTCATCAAATGATATATTAATTTATTACGTGAACTTCACATTATTCTTAAATGCTATTATCATAACAAACAATGAATTAAGTTAGTATGAAACAAATTTTTTACTACGTTAATAATAAAAAAAAAATTCCTCTATAACTAGGTAATCCAACATTTCTATTTGATTGCTAGAAAACTTGACTCGT
This sequence comes from Lagenaria siceraria, assembly GCA_002890555.2. Classification (NCBI taxonomy): domain Eukaryota; kingdom Viridiplantae; phylum Streptophyta; class Magnoliopsida; order Cucurbitales; family Cucurbitaceae; genus Lagenaria; species Lagenaria siceraria. Next base: position 23,141,545 of record CM016483.1, on the reverse strand, counting down.
GAGACCTACCACCTAATATAAGATGAGTCAACTCATTCGCCCTTATTATTGCATCAACAATATCATATATATTTTTTCTAGGATTAAAAATTGGAATTAGAAATGTAGTTGAGGATATAAAATAGCAAATTCACTCATATTTGAAGGGTGCTAATTAAAACATCTTTGTTCACCTTTTACTATGAAATAGTATCTAACTTCCATCACTTTGAACTCAACTCAACTCTATTATTTTTCACTTTATGTAATTCATTGTATTTCTATTTCAATTTATAATAAAGTATTACATCGTAAAGTTCCTTTGTGAGTTTTTTTTCACCTTACAATAATAAAGGCAATGGCCAGTAAATTTAACCAAAACATAAATTTCGCAATAGAAACATTGTAAGGACGACTAATTTACAAACAAACTATATTATAGACACACATATATAGATTATTTGATAATTAATTCTTTTTCCAATTTTTAAGAGTTGGGCTTATTTTCTCACTGGTCCTTTACTATAAATTTCACATTCCTTGAAGAAACAAATAAATTCTTATTTAATTTTTTTTTTTAAAAAAAAAATCTCCTAAATTTGTGTTTAATACGAAGAAACCTATAGATAAAATTAGTTTTTATAAGCTTAATTAAAAAAATCAAACGTTTATTAAACAATGCTTAAATAAATATTTTTTTGGTTAATCTGAGCACAATTCAACTTGTTTAGACATATGTCCTCGACCAAATAATTAAAAATTTAAAATTTTTCCACATAACATTGTTATGTTGAACTCAAAATAATAATAATAATAACAACCAACCATTTTTTTTATTTTTAAACAATGATAATAAAACGTGGTATCCTGTTTAATTAGATCATTTTTGGGTCGATGAAATTGGGCTGCACTGCCCGAGCCCAAAATAGTAAACTCACCGTAATCCCTCAAAGGCTTAAAGAGCCCAAATTTATCAATTTTAAAGAGACAAATTTGCAAGGAATCAGTTATTCTTTTAGGAGGAAAAAGAAAAACAGCCTTTATCAATTCTTATTTTAAACTTAAATCTCATCCAATTGAAATTTAAACTTAAGGAATCAGTTTGATTCTATCTCTAATTTTCTTTTATTTATTTTTTTTAAAAATTGATATTTATTTTAGTTGTTGAATCAATCAAAGAGAGATAATTAGTCGAGTATTTCTAACTCAGTCACGTATGATAAAATCATTCAAAGATTAAAGCTTTTCAAACTTTGTTTGTATGTATACGTGAGAGATAGCAAAACAACTTATAAATTCTTTTCTCTCATTAGAAAAAAAAAAAAAATCACTGCAAATGAATATTTTGATGTTACGAAAAGAAGCCTGAATATACCAAATTAAACTAATGTTTTAGGCCATACTCATTTTTCATTTTTAATCTTATAAATTCTTAGTTTGACCTTTATTATATAAAAACTTCTCCAAATACATAGGTCCATTCTAAAAGAAATGCCAAAATATGGGTTAAAAAGGCTAATGTATCATTAAATTCTGACATGTTTCACAAAATACCGAGTTCAAGAGGGGGACATGAATGAATCGAGATCACATCCAAATGAGATGGATCTTGAGGACATGAAAGTAGAGTTAAGAAAGACTTAAAAGAATTGAAAGTAATACAAAATGACAGGTTATTATGAACTTATCCATGTAATTATGGACTCTTCAAATTATTATAGAGTACACAGTCTTGAAGTAGCAAATAAAATTTAATCTGTCACGCACATTGGTAGCAAAGTTGTGAATCGAATTCAGAATATTCAGTTGAGACATCAAACTTCATCCATGAAACTTTGAGTGATATAATGAGAAAGAAGTAGTTTTGCATGGAAATAATAAAGGGCCAAACTGAAGAATTATAAAAAAAAAAATTACAAACAGTTATTAGTCGTCCTTTCTAAAAAAAAAATTATAAAAAAAAAAAAAAAAAATCCTTGGGTTATTGTTTGTTTGTTTTAACTCACGAGGGGGCACGTAATTGAGGCAAGGTATTAGGCGTGAGACGCGTAATACATGCATATATTACAAACAGAGAGATACAAAGAAAATAAAGAAATAATATGAATGAAGTAAAAAACATCATAATTCTCACGAGACCTACAACTTCTTGCATTTATTATACCCTCCTTTTACTTTTTACACACACTATATATAAATTCCCTCTCAATAATCCTTCTCTTTTAATTTCTTCCCATATATAATATTCATATAACGCTACTCATCAAAACAATATCATTATTATCTTTCTCTCATGGCTCATATTGCTGTCGAGAGAAATAGGAGAAGACAAATGAATGAACATCTTAGGGTTTTGAGATCTTTGACCCCTTCTTTCTATATCAAAAGGGTTTGATTCCCTTCAATCTCTCTCTCTCTTTTAATTTCCTCTTTCTTCTTCTTAATTTTCATTTGATGGGGTTTCCTTTTTATTTTATTATAGGGAGATCAAGCCTCCATTATTGGGGGAGTCATAGAGTTCATCAAGGAGTTGCATCAAGTTTTACAATCGTTGGAGTCCAACAAACGGAGGAGGAAGAGTATAAGCCCTAGTCCTGGTCCGAGCCCGAGACCACAGTTGATCGCGGGATCCGATAATGGCCCGTTTGGATTTGAAAATGGAGTTGATGTCGTCGGAGCGTGTTGCAATTCATCGGTTGCGGACGTCGAAGCAAAGATTTCGGGTTCGAACGTGATTTTGAAGATCATTTCTCGACGGATTCCCGGCCAACTTTCGAAGATGATTGGTGTCTTGGAGAGGCTCTCCTTTGAGGTTCTTCATCTCAACATTAGTAGTATGGATGACACGGTTCTGTACTCTTTTGTTGTCAAGGTATATACATCAAAATAGGGCTAACTAGCCTTTCTTTATTAATTAGGGTTTCATCTTTGGTTGAGGATATTACAAAAAGCCCACTTGAAACCCTAATTAATCTTCTTTATTTCACCCATAACAACAAAATTATCTATTTCTAAATAGGAATTAATGAAATTATAGATATTTTTTATACAAGAGGGTTGGATCAGTGGTGAGTACTATTATCTAAAAATTGATTGAATTTTTTTTTGAAAGCTCTTCTACATACAGATGTAATTAACTACAAAAAGTATTGGTGAATAGTAATTAGCAATCTTTATATGATAATGAAAACAATTTAGAATTAATTAACAAAATTATATTTGTTCAATCAAGAGTGACACTAGAAACTACTATTATAGTCAATTTTGTTACCCTAATTAACTATAAATATACGTAATGTATCAATATATATGATTACCACACAAATGCATTAGAAAAAGAGGGAGAAAAATTCATATATGTATTCAACTATTTAAAAAATACTTTTGGATGCAATCATATTCAATTTTAATCTATCTTTCACTTCATTTTGGAATTGAATTCTCAGCAAGTTCTAAGCTTTGAACTTCTCAGTTAGGGTTTATGAGTTTCCATTGTTAGCTATGAATCTATGGATTTAAATGCATGCATGCATACGATATCTTTTGAAAAAATTGACGAACAAAACTAGTTAAAACATTATATTATCCAAGTAACTTAATATGATTTGGGATAATCGATCTTATTTTTCGTATTAATGTAATATTGTTCCACATAAAATTTTCTTTTAAACTCTATATTTATGGATGTGTGTGATCTCAGAGTTTGCTTGAATAGAAAATTGGAGCATTTGAATAAGTTGTTACATTCTAAATGATTTGAATTTTGTTAATCATTTTCCTTAATTTTGTGAGATTTAATAACTCTGGTCTAATTTGTTGGATGCAGATAGGGCTTGAATGTCAGCTAAGTTTGGAGGAATTAGCTTATGAAGTTCAACAGAGCTTCTGCTCTCAAGTGTATTTGTGCCAGTGAGAGATATAATTAATTACCCTTTGAAGGAGTTAATTATATGCTTAATTATATAGACAGTTTTATTTTACATTAAGAATAGAAATAATAAAGTTTGCTCAGATCAATGAAGGCACTGTTTAACTAATATCAGAAGTTCATATTATATATATGCTGTGAAATCAAAATTATGACAAAGTCAATCATATTCCTCCCTTATTATATAACTTTAATTTTTTTTTAGTTGATCGTTATTATTAAACCCTTGGCCAAATGGGAAATTATTAATTTATTATTTTTACTTTTTTCTTTTGATAATTTGTGGGTGAAAAAATTATTTTAATAATTATTTCAGGTTGATAGCACAATTGAATTATGTTCATCTTTAACTCTTTTTATGCACGAACTTAGTTTCTATATATAGCTATTAATTACACTAATAGTGTTACTGATTCTTTAAACATCATTAGTCCCTGTCATCTAAAGTTTATTGTGTGGTTGGATTTTTCCCTAATCTTTTAATAATTTTATGCGTCATATAATTACATTCCAGAAAAAAAAAATTCTATTTAATATGATGCCTCAACTTAATTTGGAGTTCATGTTAATTGAAACTTTAAATTAATAATTGTCTTAACTTAGAACCTAATTAATTAATGTATGAAATTAAATCTTCTATTAGGTTTTCACCCGATTTCATTTAAAATTAGCCAAATATCACATAAATAAAATTATTTTTCTCTTAAAAGCCTACAAAAATAGCATAATAATAATAATAACAACAATAATAATGATGTAATTCTTCTTGCCTAAGTAGAGAGAAATAGAGGTATACGAAAACATAAAATACCACTCCTACTGTTTATTTGACTACAACATTATATTTTTCTCTAATATTTGTGTTAATCTATGCATAATGAAGTATTTTTACATATGTAAAAATTAATCATTAACAGTTAAAACGAAATCCTAGAAAAGGGTCTAACTTTATTTTTTTTTTTTTGGGGAGAAATAAGTATAAGCGAAAGCAAACATGAGAAAGATCATCAAGTAAATTAGTAGAGGACACCCTATCTAGAAACGTAACCAATCGTCCCAAAAAAGTTCACAAAGTAAAGAAACATCACAAAAAATCTCACAAGGGAAGCCAAACCTTCGCCATCGTAAGGGCATGAGCAACCTGATTGCAATCCTTTTTACAAACATTCACCTGAGGTGCGAGGAAAATAATGTCCTCAACAACATTCGATGTCTTTGATAAATCCACACAATCTTTGTTAAGGATTTTAACAGAGTCTAACTCAACCTCCAAGGGGAGATAAAACATGTTGAAAATTTGTCTTTCATATTATTCAAACCTTCTAGAATTGCAAAATCTTCAAGCGCTTTGATTAGCCATTTCTTGTGCACCACAACCTGCCCCAACAAGAGACCCCCAAGAGTCTCGAATAATCCAACCAATGCCTCCTCTCCTGTTTGATTCGCTCCATGATGCAACGGTGTTAAGCTTCCAACAACAGGCTGGAGGAGGAATCCACTTTCTCAGACACTCGGAGGACTGAAGCCCATCAACAATCGGGAGGGTAGCAAGCTGAAAATGGAGATCATTTTAAGGGTTTAAAACGATTAATTTATACGAGTTGGTAGTTTTAATTGATATAAATTATTAGTTTTGAATACATTATTAATCATCGTCCAGAGAGAAGTACTACGTGTTTAATGTAAATTATTAGTTTTGAATACATTTTTTTTTTCCCTTCCTAAGAAGGACAAAAAGGAACGAGGTGATGACTCTATAGAAGAACTCCAAATGAGAATTCATAAATCAACTAGATTTTACATAATTAAGTTAAACTCTTTGTAATGAAATATTAATTAGCTAGGGTCATGTGTGTGCTTTTTCCATTTTTAATTTGCTCACCTTTTTCAAAAAAAAAAAAATATTTTTTTTTTTTACCTACAAATCTTTACCCATACTCTTTCGTATTATTAATCCTTTTCAAGAAATTATTAATCCTTTAAAATATTATCACATTACTTTCACATAGTTTCTTATTGTACTACATTCATATGTACACGAACCATCTTTCTCTATTAGTATTTGCATTGTTTCTCTCTAATTTTTTATTTACTTCATGGATTTAGTCTCTCATTCTCTCACTGTTCTCTTAAAATTAATGGTAATCATAAAAATAAGCCATTGATATTTTTAGAAGAAATTGAAACGATTAGGAAAAGATTAATTATTCCATCACAAAAAAAGACAGAAATTATTCTTAAAAAAATTATCTGACATTCAAATGTATGTAAAAGAAAAAAATAAAACGTACAGAATCGTTGATAAACACTAAAGAAAATACTTTAGGATCAATAAATGAATAGCTCAAGTAGAAAACGACGTCGTAAAAAACCTGTAAAATTAAAGAGAGAGAAAAAAGGAGACGTATGCTACGCCGGCGCCGCTCAACCAAATCCGAAACCAAAACCGTTGACCTTTTTGACTTTCAATGATAATCAGGTACGGTCACTCACAAGCGTGTTCTCTCTGACTCGCTGGACCCATCGAAATATTACAAAAGAAAATAAATAAATAAAATGATCGAGGCACGTGTACGCTCAGAAAACAACGAGCCTTTTTTCTCTACGGTCTGGATTATGTACCATGCAAGGCGATTGGAGTAATTATTAGGCGTGGGAAGGTGCACTCTGTGCTTACTCTGGGTCCCACTTATGCTATATATAAATAAATAATAAAAACGGGAATGGCAATTAATAATTGAGATTCCCTCTACGGCTCCCTCATCCTGCTAACTAGGCCGTTCATCTGTCCGGCTCAAGCTAAGCCGTTATCACTTATCACGATCAGCTTCCTTCTCATATTCATTCTTCACTCGGCTCGGCTTTGCAGCTCCAATCACTTAACTTTGCTATACCGTAAATCTGAACAATCTTGGTTTTTAACATTCTTCCAAAACAAACCTCCAACTTTGCTATACCGTCAAATTTCCCAAGGTTTTACGACTCATCCTAGTTGTCATTGATTGGCGTGTGGGCTTGTGGCTTGGGCCCATTTGGGTAGCCTTTCTGGGCCCTTGGGCCTTAGCTGATTTTCAGTTCAGTTTCTTTATGTTATTATTTTATTTTAAAAAGAATACTGCTAAAATAAATATTTAATTTTCTGGAACTGAGCTAAATTGGACTGTTGTTTGACAAATTGAACCAATAATGAGTAGGCCATGTGATTTGGGTACTGCATTTTCCTGGGTCCTCACTCTACTTATTATTCAAATTTAGGGTTTACAATTACTTCACAATTTCCTTTTATATTATCCAATTATTTCTTCTCCTCTAATCAACCTATCAATTCCTTTTTTTTTTTCTTCCATAAAATAATAATTTTTTTTTATTCTTGTTTTAGATCTTATACTTCTTGAAATTTTAGTTTTGGATTCCCCAGTTCCTTTTAGTAAAGTTACAATAAAGTACGAAAATGAAAAATATAATAGGTTAATTTTTTCCTTTTAAAATATAATTTCTTACTCAACAACATGCAACAATATTTAAATTTCTTTATTTTTGGACATACTATGTTATCTTTTGTATCATCCCATCCTTTTCATCTCTTGATCTCAAAAATCTAAAATCCTTTTTGCCATCTATTGTTTATTTGACTAATAAAATAACTTCAACTAAAAACTACATTAGCATCTATGTAGTGATTAAGTCCCAATAAACATTCAATACTTTAAAGGAAGATAAAGTTAGGGTTTTAAGTATTATAATCTAACATTCTAAAATCTGCAGTCAACTAGAATGGATCAAAAGAATAATAAAAGAAGAGGGAATCATAGGATAGCCTTCTTTATGTAATTTGGAGCATTCAAGAAAATAGTAGGTGACTCAATTTTTCTAATACTAGTGATAATTTATTTGTCACTATTATATGAGGCCATTTACTATAGTTTCCAATTATAAGAGGGGATCTTATAGCTAAAGCAAGGCCAATGGGATGCATCTGCCTCAATTCAATTATTAAATTACATTGCTACAAAATTGTAACCAAAGGCATAGGGGGGTAGGTTGGTCAATGTGAGAATTGGGTTATATAACTATATTGATATTGATTAACATATTTAATACAATATGAATAATCAATGTTTATCACTTGTACCAAACATGGGTGTTGTGGCATATGCGTGTTTGCTAGTTTCAGTGAATGACCCTTTACATTATAGGAAACCTAATCCATTAAGGAATGGTTATCTAATAACTACTAGATACAAATTTGATGTACATTTTTTATTTCTCTCGCATACATCTAGTAGTGAAAAATTGCTAGCCATTTTGTAACAACTTCCTCGACGAATTTCTCCAATCTATCATATCATCTAACTTTTATAAATCATAATTCCACGGACCAAATAGGAGTTTCTTAAACTTATTTCTCCATATGATTTAGACACAAACACTCAAAGTACAAAAGTTTAGACTTTACTAAATTGAGAGATAAAACATTTAATGGAGTGCTAAAAAACGGGGACGGTTGAGGATGGCTTTTTGTTCATGCTCTTTGGGCAACCCTAAGCTGAGTAATAATGGCTAGAAGGGCAATGAAATCAAATAAATAAACCCTATTAGCATACTCCCTTTTGGCTATTTTCCTATTCACACACCAACTTTTTCCTACCAGAAACACTCAATTAAATTCCACTTTCGATCTTCATTACACATACAGAAAGATGGAAGATGGTTTCAGTTGTCATTTTGTACTGGAATTGCGCAAGTTGTTGGGCAATAAATTGAAGCCTAAAATTTCTCTGCCACTGAGATTCCAAGCACTGTGTAGTGCAAGTGCTTATGCTCTAAAATGGCTCCACATTGACTAAAGTGTTTTTTTCCTACCAAAAAACCATCAATTATTGAGCTTTGGGACTCTAAAATATAATTTGATGTCTCATTCCTAACAGACAATGCATATGATATTCTTTTCCTAATAATACTTTAGATATATTTGGTACAAAATGGCTTAATCTGATCTGTATAAACAATTATTAAAATGGTGCATATTGGGTGTGCTTGAGAGGGAGTAGTACTTTACTTCTTACTTAGAGTGCTGCTTAAGTCTATGATCTTAATACTTTAGAAATTGTGATTATCTTCATTAAAAGACACGGCTGAAGAAGGGTTTTACCTTTTTGAATCTTATTATGACTTGGGGTGGAGTAAAACCAAAGAATTTGACCATTTACTAAAGCACAAAATATCAAATACCTGTGAAAAAGAAAAATTTTCTGCCTCTGTCAAAGTCTGAGGGTGAGAGGGGATAAAGTAAATAACCAAAAGCAGGCTGCTTTTTCGGTTAGAGAGAGAGGTGAATTTGGGTCAAAGTTTGAGGTGAGGTTGATCATTCTTGCCCAAATCAAGGGAATTAGTAAGGGGTGGGGGGTCATTCCTTTATTTAAATCTAATCATAATCATTTGAGGCATGGTATCTCTCTCCTCAAAAGCCAGAGGCACGTGAAGATTACTGAAAAAAGTCTTTTAAAAGAACAAATTGAAACGGCCTATAATCATCAGCTTTTGTCTCAAAATTTATAATTTTTTCTTTCAACTTAATCAAAACTTTAATGAATAGTGACAACTCAAAGTAATCATTCTGCAGCACAAGTCCAATCTGTTCCCCTCCTGAAATCATAAGGCTGCACAATTTTTCTGCTAACCCCCAAAGTATATGTCCTAGTTCAAGCAGTTTTACCATTCCAATTGATTACTTTACACTTTCGTGCAAGTGAGGGATAGTTTCTGTCAGTATATTCATAAAAGCTTCATTCAGGCATTTCATCAAACACATACAGGGCACCAACGAAACCACACATTAAAAACAGAAACCCGGATCAAGATCAACTACTTCACCATTGACAAACCACACAACAAATTCACAGACACATTTTATCAAACAGGTTAAGGGCAGGATCCAGTAATTTAAACTAAAGCATATTAAAAAAAATTAAGATAAACAGAATAGAAAAAAGAAGAGGGGTTTGACTGACTGACCAGTTATAGGCATTTCCATATTGAAAGAGACGAACGAGAGAGTAGAATAGGGTTGTAATTTGTGATACCCACTTGATGTTGTGGGTTTTTTTTTTTGGATGGAAATGAAAGGAATGTGGAAGAAGACGAACACTAAGCGTCAAATCTGGGAAAAGCTGCCTTTGACTCGGAGAAGAGAAATATTCTTTTTCAGCAATGGAAGTGATTGAACCCGGAATTCAAGCAGGCAGAAGGAGCAGGTGACGAAAAAAGCATCACTTTCAATGGGGTTGTTCCCATAATCTAAGAAATTAAAATTGTAATATCTAATCCACTTCTGTATGTTGTTGTTGTTGAGTTGAATGAAAAGTCCCTTCCAACCACTCAGCTGCAGAAATATATGAAATTTTTGGGTCCGTCATCCGCGGGACTGCCCATAATGGAAATTCGTAAAATATCAAATCCAATGTTTCTTTTTTCTTTTTCCTTCTTTTTTTCTTTTTCTTATAAAAAATATTCGATGGGTTTGATGAAATGATAGATTTCCACTATTCGTTCTGCTCATGAACAACACCAAACAACCTTTGAAGAAAGAAAAAAAAAAAAATTTGAATTCTACCGTGAAAACCTAAAATTATTGGTTTAGATGTTACATTTTAAAAAGTTAATTTTTTTGTTTTGGTCTCCATATAGATCATGATGGGATGTATCAAGATAATTGGCAAAAAATAATATTATATTTGTGAAATGTGGAAAACTTTGAGTGCTATTTTTGACAAAAAAAAAAAATTTAATCTCAATTTGTTGTGCACGTTTGTCTTAGTCATAGTATAAAATTTTCATTCGCATGTCGTGATAACTTTGCATTTTCATGGATTCAATCGATATTTCTATTATATCGTAAAAAAATTCATGAAACATGAAAAAATAAGTAATGTGTCTAATGTGAATGTAAAATAAATAATAAACATTTTAACTTGTTTAAAAAAACGTATAATATTTATGTCTAGCTTGTGTCTCAACGTCTCTAATTAAATTAATTAGAGACTATATATGTTGGTTTTAACTCAACTAGTGTCTAGTCTTAATGTCTCTAATATAAAACGATGGTGGCATGTCTGTGTTGTTGACAAGCCAAGTAAAAGGGTGAGAGATGTAAACCAAGAAGGGATAATGTATCTTATAACACTCCAAGATGAGTGATCAACATAGCTACTAGGTGCAAGCGATATGAAACATGTTTGTGGCAAGTGTCAGCGATGAGCTGGGTGAGAGCCAAATGGGGTATTGATCCATTACTTCAAAAGTCGAGAGTTTGAACGAATGACTTTTCAGTTAAGTGCATATAGACGAAAGATGTAAGCTTGCCATATTTCCTATCAAATAGACACTCCACATGTCGACGTATAAGTCTTTTGTTACATTTTATGTGCATGGACGAGACATTGATAATGTCTTAGAATGTATCTTAGAAGAAGAAATGTTGTCTGTCTCTTTCCACCACCCCTCCCTAAGTAATAAGGTTTGCTAGAAACCAAGAACACTAAAGAATCAGACTCAACTAATTTGAATCAACTCATTTGAGTAGATTATTTTGAGAAAAATTGTTTTATTGATTTAAAATTGTTTGGAGTGTTGGACAAGCTTTGTAAAATAGTTTTGGCATACTTAGGTGTATTGATTTCGGGTTGCATCTATCTTTATACATCTCACCAAATTGTTCAATCATTATTTGTCACGTGGCAAATTCACTTTACTTCTTTTTTTTTAAATTTTTTTTTTAATTGTCTTTGTTTGTGTGTTGTTTGTGTGTAATGTGTGATGAGAGTGGAGTGCATAAAGAGATGCACCCAAATATTACTAAAAAAGAATATCTTAATCACGTTTGATTTGGTGTAGAAGTGGGGCGATCGAGTGGCTAAGACTAAAATGATGTAAAATGATGCTGCAACATGTTTAAAAGGACCTTGGCACAATGTAGGGAAAGATCGGGTTGTGGGACTTCACCTAGAGTCTGTGACAAATCTATGAATTCACGTCACAGGCGCACAATTTATATAAAGATAGAAATATAGCACATGAAGTTTTAGATTTGTGTCTATATATAGGGCTTGAACTTTAAAAAATTCATATTAAGTTCTTGAATTATTGATTTTTGTGTTAATAGATTCCTAAAACTAAAAAGTATAAATAAAATCATTAAAAATTAAATTTTTTTATTAAACATTAAATTTAACTTTGTGTCTAATAAAATCACTACATTTTTTAAAAATTAATATATCTATTAACTAAAAAATTGAAAATTTAAAGTTTAATTAAAGACAAAAATAAATTATTTATCTAATAAAATGGTTAATTCGTAAACATTTTTAATACTTTTATGATTTATTAGATTTAAAATTGAAACTTTATAATTTTATTGGACCTCTTTTAAGCTTCAATTGGACATTTTAAAGCTACGGGGTAGAACCAAAATTGAAAAATTAAGAATTTATAAGCAAAAATTTGTGAATGCATAGGCATGACCTACAACTTGCATATAACGGTGCGCCCAAGCAGCCGTTGAAGCAAGGACCTCAGGCAAGTTAGTATAAGGGAAAACAATATAATTATAGCTTAGCTTTAAAAATAATTTTTTATACAACAAAGAAAAACCATATACATTTATTCAACCAATTAAGGGAAGTACGTACCCCTAATCCCTTTATAAATATGTACCTACCTAGAGTAACGAGTTGACTAGAGTTGTTGAAGATCTATTGAAATGCATGAGAAGACAATGTGCATTGTCGAGAGTGAGTTAAGGTAAAGTTTACTAGACAAAATTAAATTTTAAAAATATACTAAATTTTTAAATATGCAATTAAAAATTAATAAATCTATTAAACACTTTTTAAACTCTTAAATCATATATGCATAAATAAGTTGTAATTTAACACACAGAAAAAGGACAATAAAATATAAAGAAGGTTTAATTATAAGTTTGATCCTTAAACTTTAAAATTTAGGTGTATTTGGTCTTTAAATTTTAAAAAGTATTCAATAAATTTTTGAACTCTCAATGTTGTGTTTAATAAATTTTTGAAATCTTGAATTCTTAAAAATTAATTCATCTATTAAATATAATCCTTAATATTATGTCTAATATAATTTTAAACTTTAAAAATCTATAAATTTAAAATATAGGAGTTAGATTTATAAATTTAAAAGTTTATGGGCATATAGTTATAAAATCTAAAATGAATGGATAATATTTAATTAAATGTAAAAAAGAAATGGATTATGGAAATTGTGGTGTGGTGTCACGTGAAAAGCTGGTGGTGTTGGTGACACCGAGAAGAGATCTAATCCAGAGAAGCGAGTGAGTGAGATATGTAGTACGTACCGGAGGATTGCGTGTGAGTACACGCACACAATAATTGCCTCCCTCTCCTTCTCCGTCATCAAATTATCATATTATCGTTTACTCCTTTTTACTTTTATCAATGCTTTTTTTTCTTTTTTTTTTCAAACAAACGCCTTATTAGTTATTTATCTTTAAAAAGAAAAATAAAGATATTTATCTATTTTAAAAAAAATATATAAATATAAAAAAAATGAATTAAAATATTTACAAATAATAAAAAATTGATAGACTGCGATAATCAAACTATTTACAAATATAGAACAATAAAATTTTTCATATCGCAAACTATTTACAAATATAGAATAATAAAATTTTTCTATATTTATAAATAGTTTGATATCTTTTCTGTTTATAATAATTTTTTTAAAAATAATTTCTTTTTAAAAAAATTCAAGAGTTAAAACCTAAGAACCACATTTCTTTCCTTTTTTAAATGACATTGTTATCAACTAAGCTGTGATTAGGAAGATTTAAACTTATTTTAGAATTGATATAGTTTTTAAAATAATTGCTAATAGTGTATTTTAAAATAAAAAATAAGTTGTAAAATGAATTAATTTGATGTTTAGTAAATTTCAATTTTAAATATGAAAAATAAGTTATAGTATTTGGTAAAATTTAACATCAATGACTAAACATGCCTGCTATAAAATTTGTATAATTTTTTTTTTGTGATATTTATATGTTTAAATATTTATTTAAAATTTTATATCATATATATGCTTTCAACTCTAATTCATATTTTTTTTTATGTATATTATTTCTCAAGTATAAGAGAAATAGTTACGTTTTTTTCTTAATAAAATATGATATTATTTAAAGAAAAAATAAATTGCATTGAACTAATGAATTTGAATTTTTTTTTTAAGAATATAATAAATATACAAAATCAATTATAATTTATAAAGAATAAAATTGATATCTGAAATTTTAATAGGAAGTAATTGTTGATTCTACCATAATCTACTTTTAAAAGTTAGTAGGGAATAGATTTTAAAAAGAGTGAGAATGAATGTGTGATTGAGAAAAATGATTCAAATAAATCTATTCACAATCAATATTCTTTACAGAACTATTTGGGGGTCGTAATGAAACAATTTTGTAATGTAAGGTAATCTAAAATTCATGTTTGGATTGAACGTTTTGAGCCTGATTTGTCATACCAAACTCATTTCTTTCCTATCGTTTTCATTCCAACTATCTTTTCCACCGTTTTCACACTTCACGATCCCATTTCTATTTTACCGTCGTTTCAACACTCATCTTATTTCTAATAATCCTGACTACATCCCAACCTTCCAAACAACTCCTACGTGTTTTAGATCCCTTAAATTTTTTATTTTATATCCCGATTATTTTAATGCTCTCAAAAGTAATCTCAATCACAAGCCTTATTGGAGTTATAGTCTAGTAATCTAATACTTTAATATTTTTGTATGAATTGCAAAGAGGTGTTACCCGACAATTATACAACATATAAAAAGTAAGATAAATACATGAAGAAAACCATCTCAAATACAGGCTCTAATCCCTCATGTAAATGTTGACTTTTTTTTTTATTTTAAATTTATTCTTATTGTACCTTGAATTTTTTCCTATGTTTAAAAGATACCTATATTCTTTTAAAAAGCTATAATATTATTTTTTACTTTTCACAAACGTCTCACAAATATAATTCAAATAAAGATCGTTTGAATTTAAAATAGAAATTAGAATATGAAATGGAGTAATAGTGTCTTAAAATGAAAATTTGGATTGTCATATCATTATAAGATAATTCCACACCATTTTTAGTTCTAATTTTCATTTGAAATGTTTAAAGATTCTAATCCAAAGATAGTTTTAAAATGACTTATGAAAATCAAATATAATATTTCAACTTTTAAAAGGATGAGAGTATTTTTAAACTAAAGGTAAAGTTTTGAAGTATTTTTTTTATATAATTTAGTATTTTTTTTTTTTGTTTTTCCAAAAATGGTGATATACTCGCAATTTTCTAATTAAATTTGTATTTAAGACAAGTACAATTAAAGGAAATTAATACTCTTTTCATTTATCTTAATTTAGTCTTTAATTTTAACAAACTAATTATGTAGGTTTGAGTATGTAAACTAATGTGTTAATACAAGTATGAACTCAAGCTAAACAAATTAAGAAGGAATGAAAGTGGATAAAATAGATTTAAGATAGAAAAATCAAAATAACAAGAATACGGATGATTAATTTTTTTAAACATTGGAAAAAAATTAAATATTTAAAAGTTGAAATTAGAGGTGTAAATGGGGGGAAAATTGAAGAAAAATTGTAGTTTTTAAAATTATTTATAAAAATATTGTAGTTTTGAAAGTATTTGTAAAAATATGGTAGTTTTATGATGTGATGGTTAAAAAATGGATAAATTATATATATATATATAATATATATATATATATATATATATTTAAATGGTCAAGTGTTGAACACTCGACCATATACCCTTCTTTAAGTGGTCGAGTGTTGAACACTCGACCAAGCTATTTTTTTTTTTAACCATCAACACTCGACAAAACTTGCTACAATATTCTTTTTTTTTTTTAACAATCAACACTTGAACAAACCACTTTTTTTTCTTAACAAGTTGGTGCTCGGCTATTTTTTAATTTTTTTATAACTAGCTATAATTCTATTGTTTTTTTAATAAAAAAATAACTTTATAAAAATTTATCCATCTATTTCTCATGATGAGAAAATTTATCATTGTCTTAACTTTGTCGACTATAATTTTAAAAGATATTACAGACTTATAGTAAATGATTTAAAATTACTAAAATATAAATTAAAATATCCATATCAATATAACAAATTAACATTTTTCATTTATTAAGAATGATAATAAAAAAAATTAATGTGTCCCACAAGGTGGACGTCGTCGATTTCGAGTTGGTTGTCGTCGTCGACTTTGAACTCTAGGTTGCTCTTGTTCCTCTGGTGGCTCTGGTACCTCTACAGGCGCATCATAGTATAAATACTCGTTATGCTCTCCACGTCCACGTCCATGTCCTTGCATGTATGAAGACGATAGACCAGCTGACGATGGACCGGCTTCTGAATCATAATATCCTGAACCAAATGTTGGCATCATCATCATTGGACTAGCATAATCAGTGTGGTTATGCGTCAGCGTCATAGGGGGCAATTCTTCCACATTGTGATCAACCTCATCGAAGACATCTTCTTCTACTCGAGCATGCCCCCTACGTCTAGCAACCGGTGGAGGTGCAATGGGTATATCATACATATAATGTATCTCCTCCATGTACCTCTCGTTATTATTACAAACAGTAAGGACCTAGTTTGGATCATTTGCAACATCACGAAGGCTACTGTTGCTAGATCTCTGTGAATTAAAAAAATAGATAATATTTAAATTAAATTCAAATTTAAAATGATTAAACAATATTTAATTATATACCAGATGACCCACAGCTGCTCCTCGGCGAGTAATATAACGCCTTGTTATATTATTATACCAATCAATGTAATCTTGGGTTACATCCCTATCATATTGCCCAATTGAAACCCCTAGTGCAATAAACCTTCTACGATAGTGCCATCGCACTACCAAATGTGCAACTTTATCGGACCAATCTGCGGTTCGTAGCTCGATGTCATGCAGTAGGGGTTCAGTATTACAATCTGGTGGGACATCTTGTTGGAAACCAAATTGTCTGATTACTCTGTTAGGGAAATGCCACTCACCAATGTGAAAACATATGAGAGGACTTATTGTCCGCCACATGTCTTGACCGTTGGTACAAAAATTGGGCAACGTGTGCATAACAGCTTTGTAGGGCTCCCAAATAATCTGAAACATAACATATTATATTAAAAATATTAAATACATAAAAAAATATGTATACAAATTCAATTGGATTCAGTATTCCTGTACCTGATCAGGTTGAAGCAGATCCAACATGTATCTATACTGACTCACAACATGTGTAGCTGATCTAGTTACACAAAATTGGTCTGTCCACATATATTATGAAATCAATATTTTAGATTTTAAATTCACTATATTAGTCATATAAAAAATAATTTGTAAATTAAATTAAATTAACATACCGAGAACCGTATGCTTGTCCAGCTAATTGATGCTCGTTGACATGTCGGAGTTGGGGCCATTGTTGGAAACCGCTCCCAAGCCCATAATTGTAGAAGTATTAGAGGCCCAGCGATTTCACGAACTTCAGGTTTTGTTGCTTTGCACAGCTGTCTATACAGCCATGCCAAACACGCTCCACCCCAAGAATACCGTCCCGCTTCATGAAGATTTGCTAACAATGGTAGGAACATTAAGTGCACGTAGTGACTTGATTTGTCAGAAAACAGACTTCCGCCCATCATCTGTAAAATGTATGCTCGTGTATATCTCATGACAGATTCTTCGTCTGTATCATCATCAAGCCCTGGAAATTGTGTTCCTGACCATGTTAAACTTAATCCGGATCCTCTAATTTTCTCAGCAGGTGGGGTTACACCGAGTAACAACTGGCAAATATTCAACCAATCATCATGCATTTCTCCGCTAACAGGCTCGCCGTCAACAGGTAACCCAAACAATAT
The DNA here is from genome assembly GCA_002890555.2 of Lagenaria siceraria. Lineage (NCBI taxonomy): Eukaryota > Viridiplantae > Streptophyta > Magnoliopsida > Cucurbitales > Cucurbitaceae > Lagenaria > Lagenaria siceraria. The sequence goes on along the minus strand of CM016483.1, from coordinate 23,123,633 downwards.
TTCTATATCTTGTAGAGTGATAGTACACTCTCCAGAAGGAACATGAAACGTATGTGTCTCTGGCCTCCATCTCTGAACTAGTGCAGTGATGAGATGCCAATCTAACTGAATAAATCCCAACCTGGAAACTCCGTAGAATCCTGATGTACGAAGTAGTGGTAGTATTCTACGGTGCAGTGGGATGGTGTGATGAACAACCGCCTCTCGACGTCTACAGTATATCTCACTTGTAGTACGATCTTGTCATACAACCGATGATCGATGAATTGATTGATCATATAAAACATAAGAATCCAGCGGTCCTGGGTTTAAAGCCATGATCTAAAAGAAAAAAAAATATTTATTTCTCTTAGATGGATTACACAATAAAAATATTAATTACATAATAAAAAAATATTAATTACACAAAAAATATTAATTACACAATAAAAAATATTAATTGTCGGGTGCCTGTCTTTGTAATGAAGGACACTTCCTATGATTATGACCTAACTGATTGCAAAATCCACACCGTAGTTGAGTACTCGATTCTGACCAGTCCATTTCATTGTGGTATCGCGAGCTCTTTGGTCTACCAGGTTTCCTCAACAACGATGGGTCGGCACGTAAGACAGACATATTTGGATGTGTTATCTAGTAATCTTCGTGCGGTACAGGTTGAAATTGAGGAGTCTCAAATAAGCCATGTGATTTCCTTTTTGTTGCACGGAGTCTCCATTTGCAACCTTCTTCCCGCTTCTTACATTGAATTGCCCAGATAGCCGGTGTCGATTCTACTACCTCATATGGTGCATGATGCCTGATAGAAAAACACTTGACCGCATGTTGTAGCATTTCTTTATCTTGACAAATCATCCCCTTATACAATTCGGTATTGTCAACAACCACAGGGGCTACAATTGGGTCGTGTTCTCTAATGCTATCTATTACATCCATATCTAAATTACTGAATATATCTGAAGGTAATTCATATTCACGACCATCAAAGTCCAAACCCTCAAATTCATCGTCAGTCTCTGTTCTAAAATCCCTGTATTGATTATTAGCCACCATACCTTCATCATAACAGGCTGGTGCAACTGATTCAGGATCAGGGTCTACCGGGTCTTCAAATTGACTAAAGGGTTGTGCATTCAAGTTTATATCAAACCCTACCCTACTCACATTAACATATAAATCCACTAAGTTTGGGAGTGGCAGTGCGATTGAAAACATTAGATTCATTACTTGTTCATCAGGAATAGGGAATGGCATAAACCTTACTAATCCTGATGGTGTTGGATTAGGATGTCTATATATTATTTCTAACTGATTTGCTCTCATATCTACACCAAGTGACATCCCTACCATTTCAATGAACTGTTCAAAAATTATTCCACTGTTCACATTTATGCTAAAACCTCCACTAGCTGGTTGATCATATTCAACACCATCAACACCATCAATCATATGACCATTTGAAAATAACACAAATCCCAAACATTTGTTTGCCATTTTCTAAAAAAAAAATAATAATATATTACTTTTTAAATTAAAAAACTAATACTAAAAAATCAAATATTATTAAGAAACCAAACAAAAATACTAACCTTTTTGTATTAACAAACTATAAGCATAAAATACAAAAAAAAAAAAAACACTAATATTCAAATAACAAAAATATTATACTATAAATAAAAATATTCATAGTAAATGAAAAAAATAATACAAAATCTTTTTTCTTCTTCAAGAATAGCATAAAACTCTAATATTACAAAAAAAAAAAACTAAGTTTTTCAAAAATGTAAAAAAAATTTACTCAAATTATTAATTTTGTATTACAAAACAAAAAAAAGTCTCTAAACTTTTTAAATTAAAAAACTAATACTAAAAAATCAAATATTATTATTAAAACAAACAAAAATACTAACCTTTTTGTATTAACAAACTATAAGCATAAAATAAAAAATAAAAAAAAGACTCAAATAACAAAAATAATATACTATAAAACAAAAAAAAGTCTAATTTAATAGTAAATGCGATAAATCTAATATTATTTACCATGAAAACGAAAATAAGATAAAACATTAACATGGTAGATCTAACATAATATAAACAAGAATATTAAACTATAAAAAAAAAAAGAAAAAAGAAAAAAGCTCATAACATCAATCTATAAATATTCTTAAATTTAACGACGATTAAAAACTAATTAAGAACATTAAATGGGTTGTATAACATGATATAAATATACAAAAAAAATGTTAAAAAAACTAGTAATAAATAAAAAAATACTCACAAATCAACTACGGTTCTACTATTTTTCTTCTTCAAAGTGGCAACAGTTTCTCCTTCTTCGTTATTTGTTATCAAAACAACAACAAAAACTACAAAAATATTGAAAAAATAAAATAGTATGAGAATATAGATAAAATTTATAATTAATTATAAAAAATAAAAATTTAATAATAAATATACAAACCTTACAATATTAATTAAGTCGAAGAAGAAAAATGAGAGAAATTGATATTAGAAAAGGAAATGCCGAGAGTGAAAGCAAGAGGGAGTGAAGCCGGTGAAAGTGAAAGTGAAATGCCGAGAGTGAAAGCAAGAGGGAGTGAAGCGGTGAAAATATAGGAGAGGGGTCGAGAGTTGAAGTCTCGACCCCCAAACCCCCGTGATGCGCCTGCTGCCGCTGAGATCCGTGATGCGCCTGCTGCCGCTGAGATGCCTGACGCCTAGATGGGTAGCTAGTCGAGACTTGAAGTCTCGACTTTTTGACCGATTGGAGCTGGGGGAGATGCCTGATGCCTGAAGCTGGAGCTGGGAGATGCCTGACGCTTCTTTGACTGGATTGTCGAGACTTGAAGTCTCGATATTTTCACTTTTCACTTGGTCGAGACTTGAAGTCTCGACTTTCTCTTCATGTCGAGATTCCAACTCTCGACCTACTCCCACTGCCACAACGTCCCTTCACCTGAAAAAAAAAACTACAATATTTTTATAAATACTTTTAAAACTATAATATTCTTCTAATTATTTCTTAAAATCACAATATTCAAATAAAACATCCGTAAATGGGTTAGTTAGTTGAGTTAGGTTGGGAGTTTTTGGACCAACCTAAAAATTTGGGTTGGCTACCCAAAAGTAGAAATTGGATCTCCAACACAACCGTTTGAGTTGATTGAGTTGTTGGGTAATTATTATTTTTTTCTTATTAATTTAAAATACTTAAATTTATTTACAATACATGACTAATGATTAAAATCTTTTACACTCAAATGTTAAATATCAAATATCTATTACAAACATTAAATAAAAGACAAACATCGTAATAATCTTAAAAAAAAGTATTATTATTATTAATGTATAAGTCTAGTAATCTAACTTAACCTAAAAAAATAGAAAAATTCTGGCTCGATCTAATTCGAAATTAAATAGTCCAAATTGTTTGAATTGTTTAGAAATAGTTTGATGCTAAAATGAAATTCTACTCGTTAGGCAAATGTAGTATAGGAATAATAGCATTCTCATGGTGGGATGGAGCATGAAGGACACGTGGCGTGGAAGGAGGATGAAAGAGGAGAATTTTGGAATTTGCAAGACCCAAGGCGGGATAGGAATTGGGATTTGGTTTTATTCGGGGAGTCTCTTAGTGTATCCTCGCTGCCAAACAGCGGTGCTGCCCCAACATTAAATGCACTCTCAGGCTATGCGCTACCCAGCAATCGTGCAACAGTTCGCAAAACTTTACGCTACTCAACTTTTAACTCCAATTTTTTTAATACATATTAATTTTTTTATTGGAATCAAATTAATTTTCAAATATGTAAATATATTTTCTAAATTTATGATAAAAATTTTGATAGAGAATTAAGAGTATTTTGAAAAAAGAATCCTCAATAAACTAATAATTTAAAAGTAAGAGATGAAAATTCAACCAACTCCAAAATATAGATATTAAAATAATATTAAAATGTAAATTTAGTTTATATTATTGATATTTGGACTTTAAAAATTTTCTAGCAAGTCTTTTAACTTTAAAAATCTAAAGATTTCAAAATTAAAAGTTTAGATATCTTTTGAATATAAAATAATAAAAAAAATTATATATTTATTAGACACACTTTATTCACAAGATTATAAAATTTCATGAATTAAATTGATAATTTTATATACAAAATCATATTATTGTTAGGAAAAGCCTTCAACTTCTAGTGCATGAATAAAACTAGAAACACAAGATTATAAGAGCATTATCTTTTCCCACTCTCAAATTAGAGAATACATAAAGAGAATTTAACTAGAATTAGCACATTAAGTTTAAAGTGTTTTTAATTGAGACGACTTGAAATTAGGAGAATAGATTCTTTTTATAAGCTTAGAGTGTATTCCTATTTTTCAATTTAACCAATATGGGATAACTATACTTCTAATATTTTATAAAAAATCCAACCATTATAATGTAGTACAGGGAGTTATATATGAAGTTGTGGAATTTTCAGCTATTTTTTTCCCCGTATTTTGTTGAAGTGTTACTTGAGCATTTTAAACTATTGACTTTGTAAGTGATGTCACATGGAATTGTAACACTGGTTTGTAGTTAGAGATGACAACAAAAGTGGACATAATTGGGAAGATGTCATCTCCATGTTGACTCTGCAGAGATTCTTACTCTCTTGTCCTTGTCTCATTTTCAACAAGAAAAAAATATAAATATATACATATTTTTGAATATTATCTGTTTTAATCAGAAAAAAAAAGATTGAACCTATAATTTCTTAGTTCTCTGACTTTTTTTTTTTAATATTCTCACTATCACTAAGTCAATCCATAATAGTTGTTATTATCAAATACTTTCAAAACATCTATTTTAAATCATAACTAAGAGAGAGATCGAGCACGACATAAAGAATTTAACTTCTACAATTAGTTCTCCCCGACCCCATTCCAAACCACAATTCTTCCCTTTCTTGGAAGTCAAATTTTTAGAGACTTTAACTTTATGATTTTTTTTTTTACCATCGTCCTTACTTCAGTACTAACTGATGTTGGATATGCAAATCTTTTTAGTTCAATAACGTATGAGGTGTAAGTTTAAATATCTGATATTTTAGTTAATTATATATATTTTAATTAATTAAGCAATCTGTAAAATACTTGGGACACCAATTACAAACCTCCAAAATGTAGTTTTAACTTTTTACTGATTGTTTTTTTTTTTTTTTTTTTTTTTTTTTTTTTTTTATTAACAGTTCATCAAGGTTTTAGAAAATTTGATAAAAATATCAATGAAATGACGATGATGGATGTTTTTTTCTTTTTTTTTTTTAAAAAAAAAATATAAGTCTAAATGAACATATAATAAATTACAAATTAGGGGTTTACAATTTAGAAAATTTTAAATTCATATGATTTATAATGAAAATTTAGTCTCGATAGTTTGATAAATGCCTCACCGATACAATGGTTTCTATGTTGGAACTATTTAAGAGAATTTTATCAAACCATAGAGACTATTTATGAGGTTTTATCAAATTATAGAAACTAAAAGTGAACTTTTAAAACTATAGAGACTAAATTTATAATTTAACCTATATTTATATATATTAGGATTGTTAATTAGAGCCAACTCGAACATATAGTTAGACTTGTTTTAAAGGTCTACTTTGATTGACAAAAAAAAAAAAAAATTAATTTTCAAAAAATCATTTTATTTAAACACTTCTATTTTGGAGTTGGTGTTTAAAATTTTTATTTTTTACTCTTGAATTCCAAAATTTATTCTATACTAGTTTTCTCCAAAATATCTTTGCTATTAAAATAAGTGATGAAAATTAAGATGATAATTAATGTGCCAAAAGTAGAAAGGTGATGTAATATTAGATTGTTATTAACATTTAAAATAACATCGTTAAAATTATGCAAAGCATCCATTTTTACACATCCAATTTCAAATTTTACATTAACTATGCATCACTTTTCATCCTATTTTAACCCAAAAAAAAAAAAAAAAAACTACAATCGTAGGTATTTTTTATAAAGATTTTTAAAGCTAAAAAATAAAAGTGAACATATCTAATTTGACATTTTAAATATTGAAGTAAACATTGTGTAGCTAAGTAATTGAGCTACCTTATAGAAAATGTCTCTATATTTTCTAATTTTGTTTTAAAATATGCATATTTTTTTTAAAGGTAAGAATAATACTCTTAAACTTGAAAAAAACAAAAAAACAAAAAAACTTTTAAAAAATATATTTACTGTTAATACATAGACACTATGTTGTTTAAAAAATATCCATAAATTTTAAAAGTTGTATTAAATACAAAAAGAGTCTACAAAGGAAGATCAACTTCATCATGTGAAACTGTCTTAACTACCACAACAAAATATACTTATTTGAATTGCAAGAAGGATAATAAAGTCTTTATGGCTACAGATTTGGCAATGCACGTATTTGCTTCTCTTTTTCCTTCTACTAGTTGTCTTAAAAATTATGATTCAAATTCTAAATGTGTATTTCTTTCTAGGTATTAAACTCAAATGACGTATTGATACACACTCAACTACTAACGTACAACCTTATTTAAACAATAAAGTCCTAAGGTCTTTGGTTGTTCCTTATTTTCTTTCTACATGTCATAACCTATACACCTTAATTATTGAAGGAGTTGAGTTGAGAAATAGATGAATGGAATGAGAGTAAACGGGTATTGAATAAGAGATGAAAAAAAAGGAGAAAAAATAGAAGTATTAAACCATAAATATAAGTAGAGGACAGAAAGAAAATAAAAGAAAGAAATGATTGGGTATAGATAAACAATTTTCGAATAAGAGTGTTTGTTAAAAGTTTAATTAAAACAAAGTGCGAATTATTTTTATTGAAAAGTATTTTTATTTTGAAAATTTTAAAGCGTTGAAGTATTATAAACTTTTTAAAGGAAACTACAAAATAACTAGGTATGTTCAATAATTTGGCGAAATAATTACATAACATAACATAAGAGGAAAGAAAGAAAAAAAAAAGGATAAAATATGAATAATAGAGGATTGGGGTGGGATCAGGTGGGTGTGTCTCAAGGGAATCATAAGGTGCACCACTCATAGGGAATTGAAGAAAAACAGACAAGTACTTAGAGTGAAAAAGTAGGTGGGTCCCACATCAATCAGTGTTTTTTTTTTCCCTAAGTTTTAAAAATAAAATTAAAAAAAGACATGTGGGACCTGCCTTGAGGCTTCATCATGATCATCATGTGACATATCCAGCACTCGATTGGGAACCGATTCTGAGTCGTTGATCTCTTCCCTCCTTTTCTTTTTCTTTTTTTTTAAAAAAAAAGAAAGAAAAAAAGAAAAAAAATAGAGAGGACACGTAGCAGAATTGGTGTCAACGCCGTTAGATTTTTCCAGACATGAAAAAAAAGCTGTTGGGTTGTTTTTTTTGTCAACAACAACAACACATTTACACACACACGCTCTTCTTCGTTGTGTTTGTTTGTGTGTTTTAATTGGATAATTGGCGTATCCCTTATCCTGAAGTAGAATCCCCCACTATCCGTGTTACCAAACATATGGAAAGAGATTTTGTATTGATGTAAAATTGATAGATTCTTTGTGTGGGGAAATTGGTAATAGAAGACAATATATCCTTTTGATTCCTAAAATCAATGTTCTATCCCTCTCTTCTTTCATTCCCCCCCCCCCCCCCCCTTCAATTATCAAACACATCCTAACATTATCCTCTCCCTTTTTTTTTTTCTCTATTTTGTAAACCATATATCCATTGAATTTTTATTTTTTAATGAAAATTTAACTTTCGATATTGTTTCTAGTAGACCCGTGAATTTATAAAAAAAAATGTTGAATGGGACAAATGGCTTATGAGATTCAAAATTAAAAGTTTAAAGATTTATTTGGCACTGTTTTAAATTTGGAGATTTATTTAATGAATTTAAAAATTTATAAACTAAATAGACATATACTTAAAAGTTTGGAGACTGAATTTATTATTTAATATTTATTGCATCTTACATTTTTCTTTTGAGTACATTGCAACATAAGTTAATGACTGTGTACAAATTTCGTTTGAGTTAATTGTAGAATTTGTAATAGGAACATAGTTCAATTGGTGTAAATATATACCTTTGATTAAGAGGTTGAATATTTAGGGCCTAATTCGATAACTGTTTGATTTTTCGTTTTTGGTGTTAAAAAATTGTGCTTGTTTTCTCTCAAATTTTTAAAATGTTTTTCATGTTTTTTCTAAGTAAAAATTGAATGTTTAGCCAAATTCGAAAAATAAAAATAGATTTTTAAGAACGACTTTTCTTCCCCCAAATTTTGACTTGGTCTTATGAAAACATTGGTAAAAAAAGACAGCAAATCGAAAAAGCCTAGAAATAGAAGAAGTGTTTATAAGCTTAATTTTAAAAAACAAATACTGAAATGGTTTCCAAACAAGACGTAAATTTTCGAACAATGAATGTTGAACTAAATTTCTTTTTATAAAATTTGTAAAAAATAGTATTTTTTTTTCCTATTTTACTTTTTTTTTTTCAAATTTGTCAGTAATTTATTAATTATAAAAATTTAGAGTTGACTTTTGACTTATTAAATACAAAATTTAAAGTTTAGGAATATTTTTAAAAATTTTCGGTCAAATATGCATAAACCTTAAAATTTTAGGACTAAACTTGTAATTTAATCATATCAATAATAATATTTAAAAACTATGTTTAAAACACGAAACATGGAAAACTCATAACACTCTTGTAACTATAATTCATTTTTACAAAATATATGGGGTAAGAGAATCAAATTTCTATCCTCGAGTTTGAAAGCACAAATTTCATTCCATAACTTATTTTTATAAAGAATATTAATTTTGCCCTTAATTATTAATTATTAAAAATTAAGCCCAAAAATATATTAATGAAAATTGTCACTCTGTCGTTGAATTATTACTTTACCAACAATTGTTGTGTTAGAAAGATTAAATTACAAGCTTAGTCCATTTACTCAAAATTTTATGTGTATTTGACTGTGATATTGAAAAGATATTTAATAAATTCTTGAACTTTTAATTTTGTGTCCAATAAATTACTAGAATTTTAAAAATGATTATTAAGTTCTTAAACTTTCAATTTTATGCCCAACAAACATTGAATTTTCAATATTGTGTATTATAGGTCATTGACCTATTTAATATTTTTTAAAATTCACGGACGTAGTAAACACAAATTAAAAGCTTAGACTCTTATTAGACATAAAATTCAAATAAATATCCATTAGATCATTTTTTTTTTAAATACTAAAGGTTAGACTACAACCTTGTTTGATAATTTGATTGTTTTTTTTTTATTTATTATTATTTTGAAAATAAAGCTTACAAATACTACTTTCACCCATATCTTTTTATGTTTTGTTAAAAAACTTGTTTCTATTTTTTGAACTAGTTGAATTAAATTGTTACTTTAAAAAAATGGGAAAAAAATTCATTTTCTTTTACCCTAAACTGACATGTTTTATCAATTTCAACCTATCAACTTTTTCTATCATTAACTTAAATCTAAAATTTCATAAATTATATCAATTTTAACCCTAAACTTTCAATTACATAAATTTAAACCTCAAACTCGAATATTTGTGTATTAATTTACACCCAAACATTCTCTCTCTCTCCCTTTCCCCTCACTTTTTCCTTCAACCATTCCCCCATCAACCACTCCTCCATCACTACCATTATCGCTCACCGTCGTTGTTGTCTCCCATTGCAGTTGGGGTCGTCATTGTTGCTCACTTTAAAATAAATTGAAGCTTCTCACGAAGAAAAAAAAAAAGTAAATATTTGAAATATTTGGAAAACATTACGCAAACAGACATGGAAGAGGAGGGAGGCCTACAACGTCGGTTAACTTTTTTTTTTTTTTTTTTTTTTTCTCTCCATTTGACATTGTATGTGTGCATATTACTTTTTTTACTGAGATAAAATTGAAGGTTAAAGATTAAAATTGATATAATCTTTCAATGTTTGAGATGTAAATTGATAAAATTTAAAGTTTAAAATAAATTGAAAGGTGAAAGTTCTTTTTTTTTTTTTTTTTTTGGTGCTATTTCGGACAATTACTCCTTTAAATTGATACAACCTACTAAATTTAGGGTAAAATGATTTTTTTTTTTCTTTCCAACTAATTATAATGATAATAATATTACAATACCTAAAGTTATTTTTTACCATAATTTAGTATTACTAAAGCTTGTTGTTTACAATTTTGACAATTTTTTAATACCTGTTGACATCAGTGAATATTTGTTTACGTATCAAAGATAAACATGAAAATTTTAAATTTTTAGTAGACTAAAAATGAAATTTAGAACTTTTTAATACATTCACAATTAATAATTCTTGATTCCCTCGTGTCATTATAATTTGATTTTATGTCCATAATTTTGTTACCAAGTCTTGATTTTTTATTAAATATTAAATAAATCAATATCACATTAATTAGTTCCCGAACGAATTTATATCTTAATCAATTAAAACATGTTGAAATGAACAGTTCACAAACTCTTTCGACCATTGCTAATTTTCGTATAATTAAATAATTAATATTAAACTCAATAGCATTCTTAACCTATATATATATATAATCATTCTACTACTTCCCATACAGAGCTGAATTGTTGTAATAAAAAAAAATGATCGAACATCAAGAAATAGACCTTGAAGTAAGAAACTACGAATCTAAGTGCAAATTTTTTTCAACAACTCTAAAAATCTACCTGTTCCCTATAGACCCATTTTAAATATTTGTTTAACCACTAGGCCTTAACATTAAAGAGATAGAGATATATTATTAAAGTAAAATAATAAACTAAAAAAAGTTTTTGGGTACTCAATTTTTCTTTTTAATTAAAGATGTAAAAATAAACTAAGGTTGAAAAGTGACGAATAAATAGCAAAAAAAGATTGAAGGGAAAGGGAAAGCAAAGAAATGGGAATTTACAATCCCCATCTCAATATTCATTTATTGTTGTTTATATAACATATAAACACTTATAAACATGGCGTCCCAAGAAAAAAAGAAAAAAAAGGGCAAAGCTCACTACCATTTTTCCATACTTCCTTCCCAACTTCTTAATTTAATTATCTATAATTACTTTTTTTTGTCTTAAGGATATGATTAAAGACTCTAATCCAGCTTCAAATTTCCAAAAAAAAAAAAAAAAAAAAAAAAAGAGGAGAAAAAACAAGCAAAATCAAGAGGGTGAAAATATGATAGAGAAACCATTCCCAAGTAGCTTAGTAGAAGAAGAGTATAATGCAGATTCCGATCTGAAATTCCGGGCAGCACCACCGCCGTCGCCGCCACCGTCCGCGGCGGCGGTATGGTGGTTTCACATGATGTTACAACTTGAGGGGTTCTCGTCGCTAAAATATGTGTAGGGTTCTGGCTGCGTTGGGGGATATGGGTTGTGGTACGGTGGTGGATATGGGTATGGGTACGGCGGCGGCACGTAATTTACGGCTGGCGGTGGCCGAGCGTATATCATCGGTTGGTGCCCAAGCGCGTGGTGTTGTTGCTGGTTCATCATTTGCGCCATGTACTGCTGTGGGTGCTGTTGGTAAGGGTTCCCTGCCATGCCCTCCGGCAAAAACCTACCGCCGCCACCGCTGCTGCCGCCGTTCATGGTTGGCGCTGGGGCCGGGGCGGGAAGGCCTTGTACCGCCGGAATATTGCCCATTTGGCCCATCGGCCGGTCACCCATTTGACCCAAATTGGGCATTCCCAATCCATGAGCACCGACCAAGCTCTGTAAATCATGGCCCATTCCGTTCGCCCCACCGGCCGCCTTTTGACCGCCGTTCATCCCGTTATTACTCCCATTCCCACCGCTGTGGCCAGTTTTGTTATTGCCCCCACCGCCACCGCCGTTATTCTTTCCTCCACCTCCGCCGCCGCCCTGTTTTTGGTTGCTCCCACCTCCACCTCCACCTCCACCGCCATTCCCTTTACCTCCTCCGCCGTTTCCATTCTTCGCATTGTTATTCACCTGAACCGGCACAGCTCCACCGCCTTTCTTACCGTTACCTCCGCCATTTCCACCGCCGGCTGGACCATTCATCACCGGCGGATGATTCCCATTCATTATTATTTTCGGAATCTGAGCATTCCCCATAATGGGTTTCATCTTATTCGCCGGAGGGAGGTGAAGATTACCTAAATCATCATCAAACTCATCGTCATCGTCATAATCATCCTCGTCATCATAGTCATCAAGATCGTCCTCATCGCTCAGATCATCACCCTCGTGCAAATTGAACTTCCCAGCTTTGGGAAGATTCGGGTTCTGATCTTTAACGGGCAATTTCAAGCCCTTAAATTGGGGTGGGAGCTTCAGATCTTGAAACCCTTTCACCGCTTGTAGCTGCTGAAGCTGTGACGGTTGCAACCCTTGACCCTGTCCACCTTTAGGCAGGTTATTTCCATTGCCGCCACCGCCACCGCCGCCTGCAGCACCGCCCTTCTGGTTCTGGCCCTTGTTGTTATTTCCATTGCCGCCACCGCCGGCTTGCATGTTCTTCATCTGATTACCTATGTTGTTTTGCTGATTTTTGTTGTTGTTTGCCGGTTGGCCGCCCCATATCTCTGCATGTTTGCCGGATTTTGACAGCTTCTTGATGAGTACGGCGGCATCTACATTTCCGGTCACTGTGACCTTCCCCTGTTCTGCATCTATCTCGGTAGTGAAAACTCCTAAAACCAACAAAGAAAGGGGGAAAAAAACCAAAATAAACCCCAGGAATATAAATAAACAAACCCCAAAGACTTTTAAAGAAGTAGAAACAGTCAAAATCAAGTGAAAAGCGGAACAGAGCCAACAAGGAGTTAAAAAAAAAACAGAGGAAATGGATAGAATACCATCGATTTTCTGCAAGATTTTCTTGACCTTGTGCTTACATCCATCACAGTGAATGTTCACCTTCAAAACACATTTCTGCATTCACAAGACAAAACACCCAAAATGGAAAAAAAAATCAACAAAGTGAACAAATAGTAGAGACAACATTGGAGAAACAGAACAAAGAGACAGAAAAGGAAAAACGCAAACTATCTGGAGTAAACAAAGCACCTGGATCTTCAAAAACTCTTCTTTACTCATAGCTTCAAGTCAAACAAACAGTGTGAGTGAGAGAGAAAGAGAGGAAATAAAAAAGAAAAAGAGAGGAGAGGAGAACAGATCTGGGAAATGAAAGAGAAGAGAGAGTAATGGGTATTAGTTGGTTTTTTTTTGGTTAGTGATTCTCTTGGAACTCAACGAAGCAAATCCAGAGAAAGTAGGAATCTGAGTACAGAGAAAGAAAGGCAAGAAACAAAGACCAAAGTTGAGAGAGAAGCAGAGATGGGATAGGTGTGTTAAAAGGGTTTGTGTGTTAACTCGTTCCTCTTTTTCAGGGTGAAAGAAAGAAGAAAGAGAGAGAAAAAAAATGTTAAAACAAAGCGAAGCGAAGCAAATGGGGGCAGAGGAGAAAGTGAAAAACGCTGCTGGCTGCACCAAAACGAAGAGGCAGAGTACTCTTTATTTTCGAACACACCACCCCCCCCCCCCCCCCCCCCCCCCCCCCTTTTCTTTTTTCTTTTTTCTTTTTTCTTTTTTAATTCATCCACTCTTCACTATTGGTTGTATTTGCAGAGATTTCGAAAAACCCTCCCAAAATTAATAATAAAAAAAAATTAATTCTTAGACTCGAGCCGACTCGACTTAACAATTGGGTTTTTTTTCCCATGGTGTCTTGGCTTGGCTTGGCTGACTGCGCCGGTTTGGAGTGAAACGGTGTCGTTTTTGTGAATGATGAGGTCCCGACAAGACTGATTTGTGGGTAAAGCTAAATAGATGTCTCCCCCTTCTCTAATTATTATAACACATCGTGTACAACATAAATCTTTTGACGTTGTTTGAGAAACAAAAGTGAAAGACTTTTTTTTTTTTTTTTTTTAAAAAAAAACTTCTAATTGATATCTTGAAAATGATTCAAATTGTTGAGGTAGTTACTACTAGCAACTTGGGTTAATAAAGTTGAGTTATGTTCGTTGATGTTGTTTAGATCTACTGATCTGGTCACACGTCTATGTTAACCTTCAAGCCAACATTATGTGCTAAGACAGTGAGTTGACTTATCAAGAAGATACTCACACTGATAATATAACTAGACATAATGACAAGATGAACAAGGGCAAGTTAGTTTCATAAGAACTCGGAGTTCATCAACCTTAAAGATAAGTGTGGATCCCTAATCCAGCAAGGTCACCTCAAAGGGTGTGGGGAAATGAGTTAATAGCTCAAGTTAGAAAGATCACGAGAGGTCTAAGAAGATGGTCCTCAGGATGAAACAAAGGCTACAAAGAGATTTACAAGATCTTGGACAACTTAGCTAGGAATCAATTTGAAACGAGGAAAAAAGCCATTACAAAAGCTAAAAGGTACAAGTCATCCACTACAGAGGTCTCACTAGTGTGGTACAGTGCCTAACATGCTCTGATGCTTAAATCAATACCTAGACTCAAATAATACCAAATTGAGCTAGAATAGTATTGTGTCTCTTCGATGTAATGGTCCCTTCTATTTATAGTGTTCCCCATTGTCTCAGTAGGCAACTTTGTACTACCTTGGAAGTGAAAATTAAGTTAAATGGTAGCATTTGTCTTAATTCAACTCATTTCGAGCTCAATAGGCTAATTAGCCTTACGACTCCTTGATCGTACCTCCTCAAAGGAAGTTTAGTGTTACATACAATCCATTTGGCTCCGGCTCCGGCTCCTTATGATCCACGCAGGTCATGGACCCATAAGCTTCTCATCCTACCCATAGTATATGTGATGTTCTAATAGAACGTGAAATGTGGCAATTTAACCCAAATAGAAAAGGCATAGAATAAAAATTGAATCTTTTTTTTTAAGTACAAAATCTTTATAAGAAAGTGACAATTAATGGGTTTGATTTTCTTGGGATACTTTTATATATGATCATTATGTCTAATAATACCTCATGTACAATTTTATCAATGCCTTTTGTTAAAATTGAAGCTTGTGCTTCACTTCTCCAAAGGAAAAAAAAAAAAAAAAAAGCCTCAAATTAAAGCATCTTTTAGCCTTTTAAGTGAGACTTCAAAGTACACTATGTGATAATAGTTAAGTAGAACTCAAGTAATTTGTGAGAAAGGCCAAGGTCAAAGTTGACCAATAATTTTTTTTTTTTTTTTAATTTTATTATAAAAAAAAGGTCACATTGAGGAGCTTCTGGTCTAAGAGCCACTTTACATTTTAAAAGAGGACAATAAAAAAAGTTTTACATTTTGCTATCAAAAAGTCATGACTTTCAAGGAAGAAATAACTTCAAAGCATCTCTCTCCCATATTCAAACTAATTTAAGGTTAAAATACTCACTCTACTTTTTATTCTTTTATTTTAATTTCACTACTTTAAAAAATATCCAAATTTAAATCTTGTATTTTTAATTTAATAAATCTTGAAATTAGTTATTGATCAAAATAATATTTTATAGTAAGAATGTCTAAATAGACTTTAAAAAAAAAAAACAATAACCCTGATTTATTGACGTGACTAAAATTGAACAAGCTTTTTTCAGAGACTATTTTTTAAATAATAAATTAATAATAGGGACTGTCTTTTATTATTTGCCCTAAAAGAATCTAAAAATTATGTCCATATATTTTTCTAACTTTTTCTCTCTTTCTAAATTTTTTTATTGCTTCTTATTTTGTTCTCTCTCTAAAATTGTACCTTCCCACAAGTTTTATTTTCCCTCTTATTTTTTAATATCATTCTTTCAAAACTTCCACTGTTTTTTTTTTCTCTATCTAAAATTTTTGTCCTTGTTTTTCTTTCTGTTACATATGATTTTTTTTTTGTTGCTTTCTGTTTTCAATTTTTTTTTTCTCTAACTCAACTTTATTTCCTTAAATTTTTTTTTTCTTTAACTCAATATATTTTCCCCACTTCAATTTTTGGTTTATAACTCTCTTAACTTCTCATATCATCTCTCATATGCAATATTGGATAATTCTAAAATCACTTTTAAAAACAAACATTAATCATTACAAAACACTTCTACGTTAAAATAATTCACAACTAAACAAAAATAGTTCCTATCCAAGCTAAAATCACTTCCAAATATGCTCTTACAAAAACGGTGAGTGAGTCGATGATTTCCCTCCTGTAAACTCAAGTTACTGGAAAATGTTGAAGAAAATGTTCACACATTTTAATGCTTAGAGTTTATAGGTTATTTAATTTCGGACTGAATGCTCATTGATTTTTCAAATAATCATAAAATCTTGGATTGTAAATACAGCATTAATATACAATTATTACATATATATATACACACACACACATATAGAATATCCATGATGAGCAACATTTTTATAAAAATATATGTAAAAGTAATATCAGAAAATAGAGAGGGTGATATTATGATAATTCATCAATGTAGACAATTCAATATATGGAGACAAAAGATCTGAAAAGAATAATTGATGGTCCTACAAAGAGGGATAAAATTTCTATCCCAAGTATCAACCTTTTCTTTTACCCATTTTCTTCAATTCCAAGCAAATTATTGCCTCTTTCTTAAAAGCCTAAACTGACATGAAACCCAAGTAACTTTTCCTCTTTTGGGTTTCTTTTTCCCTCATATAGAAACAAACCCTCACTTTGACTGTCAAAACCACACCCATCCTCAAATTATTGCCAACAACCCTTAAAACAAAATGATGCCCTTCAATTCATAGGACTAAAATGAAATAATGGGGGTTTCAAACTAATTCTAAGTTCAAAGATTAAATCATATTCTTAGACACAGATGGTTTTGGATGAAAGGGCAATTCAATTATCTCTTGGTAAATCCTTTTTTTTCCTTTATATCTATCCTATTTTTGTCTATACTTGTAGGTGTAACTTAAACTTTTAAATTGCCTCAAGTAAAAAGCTTTAATAGGCAACAAATATCTAAGGCTTATCACAATGACCCAGTTGCATTTTCATCACATGAACACCACATGCTCAATAAATGGAGAAACAAATGAAAAGGTCATTGATAGCATGTTACCAACAATGTCAACATAGCATACAACTCTTACATTATCATTCAAAAGAAAAGGACAAGAAACAAATTAGTGCATTGTGTAAGGGTGATCAAAATCTCTTCCCTAATCATCATTAACTAATCCTTCTAATTAACCTTGTTGAGATTCTTGAATTTGCCTCACTCACTCCTTATAAAATTGGTCAAATATGAACCCGAACCCAATTTTTGTATTCAATCTTCATACACATAATACATATGTGCACGGTCTCTTGCATGCACATTAACCCACCGCATACAAAAACCGTGAATGTTAAGTGTTCAAATCATACATTACAATAGAAAGTCGTCTCGCATTATTCGATAGTTAGACATGAGATGGAAATATCAAGTTGTAAATACTACACTAGTATTATGTATATGAAGAAGAAGAAATATACATATATGTGTGTGTGTGTAAAGAATGCAGTATGTGGGATTATGACACATCAAAAACCAAAGAATTTAACAGCCATACCAGGCAATCCAACATAGGATGAAGAGGCAATCCTCACTGGTCGCTATTATTTATCTTGATTTCTATAAGTTCTTCGATCGGTTGACGGCAAATAGGACATTTATTAGATTGAAGCCTCAGTTCCTTGGCACATTCACTGCACATGCACTGTAGACAAAAGGAACATAAGAAAGGAAATTTAAGTACAAAAGTGATGAAAAGAAGGAAGGGAAATGTGTCTACTGTCTTTTTATGATATTTTTTTAAAAACATTTAAATAATAATAAATCAAATGCGCCCAACTCAAATTTAGGCTAGCTGGAAAGCAAGGGACGGACACAACCAATAAGCCAGAAATCAAATATAGAAGATAGAAGATATAGCCAGAAAAGTGTCTACTGTTTTTTTATGTAAGTTACAGCATGTGTTTGAAGAAATTAAACGTAAAAGATAGATTATAGGAGTTTCATCGCATGCTAGCCATGAACAAACACTCAAAATGGATTCTTACCAAATGTCGGCATGGTAATACAGCGGTATCCTTGGGTTCAGTCATGCAAATCACACACTCCTTCCCTGTGTCATTATCGTCAAAACCTTCTGCTGATGAACTCCCTATTCCAAATATTTCACGCAACTCATATCTCACTTCATCAATCCATAGTAGTTGCCTAATCACTCTAACCTGGAAAGGACCACCATTTTTCTTCTCCAAAACAGCTTGAGTGATTTGCATGTGTGAATTATCTCGTTGAGGTTCACCAATTCTTTCATCATCGGACTGAGAGGGCGAACAAGTCTCAGCTGATATAACAAGAGGGAAAATGTCTTCTGCAGGTGAAGGTTTTGAGAGGTCGTCCAACTCGAAAAACCCCAAGTCAAAGCCAGTTCCCACAGGCTGAAAGAATTTCTGAGCAGGACCCTTCTGAAATGGGATTTTTACTGGCTTAAAGGCATCAGGATATACTGGAACAAACCTACAGTTGGGCTCCTCCTTGGCAAAAAATAGAATGGTTACGCTGTTCATAATGAAAGAAATTGAATTAGAAAGAGGAGACAGAAAAGTATCTTAAAAGCATCAATTAGGAAGCTGATGATAGAAAGGGTACAGTGAAACTTAAAAACACAAAGTTAAGCAGTATCTAAACTAAGTTACAAACCTAGGAGTAAAACAATAAAAGTCCAGTCAGTTACTATTTCAGATTTCATCCTTTTTCCAAAAGTAAGTTTGTTTGGTAAGGATCATTTTTCCTTCCTACTTTTTTTTTTCCCCTTGAAACGATGTTTGAAATCTTGAAATCTCTTTTTTATGGTTAAACCATCTTATGTTTGAAAAAACAGAAAACAAAAATCAAAATGATTATCCAACACATCATGAGAAATGGAGGCTAGTTAATAAAATCTTATCTACCAGAAAAACCTCCGAGCAATAGAAGGCTTAATCTCAATTCATTTACAGGTTAAACCAGAACCAACCTCATAGGCCTTTCCTTGCCTGTTTACTTCTTTCAGTGACTACCTCCTTGATTGTTTTTTCTAAATGCTCCTCTAGTAACTAATGGATTTCCTTTCATTATTTAGAACTTTATCTTGTTACAGATGGTAGTTTCATTTTTTACCCACCTCTGATACCAAGACATATGGATAATTGATTATGATCAAGAACTTCGCTTGAAATAAGAATAAATAGATGTAGATCATCTTTTATATGATACATTGCTCATCAATGTTTTAAAAGGCTAAGGGCGGCTTCAAGGCTTTTCCTCTCGAAGAGGCATTGTGCAAGTCTTGAGACGGTATGAGGCATAAGCCTCAAATTTAATTAAAAATATTTTACAAACTCTAAATTAGTATGACCAAGTATTCCTAAACAAAATAGTCATATAAAAGTATTAAACATATGTGTATATATATACAACCCACCCCTATCAATTGCAACTAAAACAAAAATTATAAAAGAAGATCTTTAGCCCACTATTATCATCTACATTATAAATTTAGATCTTCAGTGCTTTTAAAGTCACAATAGTTCAAATTGTCAACTCAAGCTTTTATATTTTTTAAGAATGAAACAAATGAATATTAGAATAAGTCATACACGAGAGGCTAAAAGTTAGATAGTATTTTAAACAGTTGTTGCCCATTGCCTTGTGTCACTCAAGCTGTTAATTGTGGTGTTAACATTGACCAAATCATCTTTCTCTTAAAATAAAATAAACTAGAGTTATGCCCATAAGGCCCTACCCCACTAGTCTGGGGGCACCCCCACCGACCCCAAGGCTCAACGACTTAAGAAATATCAAGGGTTTAAGACAAGAAGCTTGATTTAACTCCCTTTTTTTGCAAGAAATATAATGGAACACTAAAATTTTACCGCATTTAAACCAGAGGACCTAACTATTCAAGCTAATAACACAATTTGCCAATACCCAACCTAAGTGTTAAATACGCTTTTCGAGCCTTCACCCATCTTTTCTGCACTTCTTAACTGTAAGTCCCAGGCTAGAAATTCTTAATTGACATCAAAATTATAGTATTCTATTAAAAATTATGACAGTGCTCATGTGAATATAATGTCCAAGCCTCTTCTTCCATAACAGATGAAAGCAACCATGTAGTACAATAATAGAAGGCAATGATCAAGATGAATTGCTTATAAGGACTTGACTTAATGGTGACAGGCATAATTTGGTTTCCTTTTTCCTCCCCCTTATTATGAGCCTGGATGGTTGGTGTCGTTAAAACGAAATTATAAATATTCTAAGATCACCAGCAATCTACAAAATTATATTTCATGAACACCAAAACAATACAAACAAGCATTCTGAACTTCAAACAGCAATGTAAGGAGATTAAATAAGCACTTCTTTAATAAGCCCCATGATTTCCCACTTAATTTAGACTAGCTAAACTAAACCTCTTCAAGGTTTTAGAGAAGATCCCCCACTCTCAAATACAGCAAGTGAAATCCAAATCATGAACCAATTAAAATGGTTCTAAATCATTCTACTGCCATCCACATGCCCAACACAGCACTAATTGCAAACCAAAACTCAATTAAGTGGAATTCAAGTAGAAATTTCAAGTTACCTTCCATCATACAACGCATCGAAAACGAAAGAAACCAAATGATGATCAGGGTTCTCCTCGTCCACCTCAATCCTTAAAGTATCCTTATGTACATTCACATCATTTCTAACCTTCTTCGCTTGCCGATGCTCCACAAACGGCAAAGGCGGTGGCGGAAGCAACGGCGGACCCATGGCCGGTCGAATTTGGGACCACCCATTACTCTGATTGGCATAATAAGGGTGAAAATTGAAACGCCCCATCGAAGAATTCCCATAATTACAAGAATTGTACCCACCGGAGAAGTAATAGGGGTGAGGAGCGGGGGCGGGGGCAGGGGCAGGGGGATGAGGAATCGACGGCAGAGGTAGTGGATGAGAAGTTGGACCGTAAGGGTGGCTGTGCGGCGGAGGAGGGTGGGAATTGGTGAACTGATGGGTCTGCAGCGGCGGCGGCGGAGGTGGAGCAGGAGAAAGAGATTGGGGTTCAGAGGGGTAATAGAAAGAGGAAGAAGAAAGGTAGGGCGGAGGAGGAGGCGGAGGTGGGTTTTGAAGATAGTTGTTTCTTCTTCTGTTACTCCATGAAATACCCATTTGAAGACTGAGAGATCGGCGGAGAAGAAATGAAGATTTGGGATTTTTTTTGCTGAAAAATTGGGAGAAGTTGTTTGTGTGAAGTAGAAGAACAGTCCTCGTTCGTCCGTTGACCTCCGTTTTCTATTTGATGATTCTACGTTTAACCAGATTCCGACGTGTCGTTTTTTAACGCTGAGATGATGACCACGCGTCCTTCTCCACCGACATGTAGGAAAATCATTATCGCTATCCTACATGTCGTTCCTGTTATTCCAACCTCATAAACTTCCAATTCCAACTATATGGGAGTTTGGATCTCAAAAAGTGTTGACGTGGCACAGGGTCCAACTAACTAATAGTAAAAAAGAAAATTACTTATTAAAAATGTATTTTCCAATGCACAGTTTTTTTTTTCCCTTTTTTTCTTTTATAAATTAAATGAAAATTTTGAGCTTTCAATCTCTCAGCTTGGAGATAAGTACGTGAATTTTATCGGTTGAATTTTTAGTCCTTATATTTTAACTATTTTTTTTTCAATTTTGTCATTATATATTTAAACATTTTATTATCTTTCATATTTGTTAAAGTATTAACATAAAATTAAATTTATAGTAAACTTTTGGTTAAAAAAGATCATTGTACTTAAACTTTTTCGTCGAGTAGTGGTTAACTTGATTAAAACTCACTCATATATTTGATGTCATTGGTAAGAAACAATTAATCATTTGCCAATTATTTGTAATTGCATTTGATAATGAGTTATGTTAATGCAAGAATCTAGTCAAGCAGGTATCCTTTATTCATTCATGAGGAAGAAGGGACTTACAAGACAAGATTTCACATTGATATGGTGTTGCACCTAATACGTATTGAAGCTTATGTTAGCACGTTTATCTAATAAGATGTAGAGTTTAGAGTAGATTAGTTACCTCATTGATAGAATTAGTCTCTTTATTTATAATGTTTCCTTTGCAACACATGTATAATTACCAGTTAGCTGAAATTGAGGAGAGAAGAGACAAATGTTTTTAACTTCATTTGAATCTCATGACATCCAGTGCTCTCCTTTACATAGTCACATATCCATAGTATCGAAACCATACAATAAGTTTGTCAAAAATAAGGAGAGGAGAGACATGTTCCTCGACTTGGTTTATACCTCCTTAGTGGCATCTATTGTTCCACTTTAGATAATCAGACCTCTGCCTTCGTTTCATCTTAACTGAATAACTAGAAGATCTTTTCTAAACCCATGGACCTCGACGAATTTACCCATAGCAGATTGCACCAATTTGAGGAATATTAATTTTTTTACTTAAATACAAACCCAACCCAACCCAACTCAAGTTGATGTTTCATTCTTCAACTTCGCATGACTCTGAAGATTCCAAATTATTAAAACAAAACCTGATGTCATAGAACTTATTTGAAACATTCATTGATAATTTTCCATGAAAGAATTTTTGTTATTATTGATCAACAACTAGAACTTCTTGTAAATATTAATAAAGCCTATGTCAAAGTTGCTTTTGTATAATTGTTGAAACTTAAGTCTCCGGATTTCTGGAACTTGTAGGAGAATTTACCCCAAAAAGAAACCACAAACTCAAACTTTTCTAAAAGCTTTGCTTTTCTTTAGTGCTTTTCATTGAAGATGATACTGTTGGCCAAAGCACTTTCTTTGACCTTAATATACTTAGCTTGCTTGCAAGCAACCATTAGTCATGTGCCCTTTACTCATACACAAAAAAAATTTCCCTTTCTGATCCAAATGGTAATAAATGGTTGTTAAGTTTGAGTTCTAATGCAATAATTTGAAACAAACCATCTTAAAAAGTATGTGTATAAAGAAAAGAGATTTGGAATCATCACTAAATCACACTTAAAGTTCGTTCGTTTCGAGAAATCGAAAAGAATATGAATACAAATGGTCAGAAAACTTTTGAAGAAATTGACTAAGAAGGAAAATCACACAAAAACAATGTCATCTGATTTTGTTCAATTCCAAAGAAAAAGAAAAAAAGAAAAGATGGAAAGACAAATAGACATTGCCGACTTGGAAAAACAAGAACAATATTCATATAGAAGTTACAAAGTTGAAGGCAAACATATTTATGACTGTAAGAATCAGCAAAAATCGGGCCTCGGTTTCTTTCGAACCGATACGCAGCCGCGTTGATGATCCCTAAAGATTCTGATCTCAGAAAACTCCCTTAGGTCTTCAAGACTAATGTATTGCTGCTTCACCATTCTCATGGAATCACCTCCACTTTCATGTATCCAAACATAAGGTTGGCAAGCTTCATCATAGTAATAAAGCAAGCTCTTCATACTTCTTCCTGGCATGTATGCTTTGTAAATGCTCTTACATTTCAACCTCTTTGAACATCCTGGCTTCAAACTATGCACTTTTTTCAATATTGATCCCACCCTTATCTGCAGCTCCACCGGCCTGTCGCTCAAGTTCCATATTCGGGTGCCGAATCCCGACGCTTGAGCGTGGTCACGGCATCCATCGAAGCAACTACCGAGAGGGAAAACGCCAAACCCTGGCATCTTCAAACGACGACTCAAAATGTTGATTCTGTTTTTGTCACCCTCTCAAATGTGGAGGAGTAGTAATACTTGGGTTTTGAACTATATATATAAATGAGCTGAAACTAATAAAAGAGACATCAGATGGCTGTGATTTGAAGGCTATAGAAGGAATCAAGAGGCCATAAAGCAATTTATGGTGAAATGAGAGTATGATAAGCAATTTGCACTCTATTAATTATTTCACTATAATGGAATATGGATAAACCCCTTCCATCAAGGAATTGGTAGGGTCCTCAAAGACCACTGAATTCAACAGTGTGAAAAAAGATTGCATTGAAAGAATAAAGATTTATAAAAGAAAGTGAAAAGAGATTGAAAATTCTATTGGTTTGTTGAGGAAGGAAGATAAAAGAAAAAAGGCAATGGTGTATGTAACCACTAAAAGGAAGAATTCAAAGCTTCATGATGAAAGGTTGCATTTGAAATATGATGTTGCTTCACCTTTCATGATGAAATCTTTTTCTTTTGGTTCACTCCACTGTTCATTCTTCCCAACAACCTTCAATCACCTTAGAGTAGATTGTGGGTAGATTGATTCTGAGATTCTCACTTTCAAAAACTACAAAAGAAATCATTTTTAAAACTTAAAACTACTCTAGATTCAATTGAAATATAATTCGCTACATAATTCAGAAGTTCAAAAATGTAATTTAGAACCCGTTTGGATTGACTTTTTAAGTGTTTAAATAGGTATTTATAATATGTGAAATCAAGTTACCAAAATGGTGTTTACTGTTTTCTTCTTTTATACTGAGGTGCACTCAACACATAGTTGGATATTGAATAGATCCCAATAGGGGTTGGTGGAGACAGAAGCAAGGTTCTAAAGTCTGTGTCCCCCACTTCTAATGCTTTAGAATCTCTGTTCACATTTGCAACCATGACAGTCTAAATTACGAGTTTAATTTCTAAACTTTCAAGTTTATGATAAAAAAAAGCCATAAACTTTAAAAAGTATTCGATAAGTTTTAATTTTGTATCTAATAGGTCATTGAATTTTAAAATGTTTAGTAAATCTAAAAATTTTCAGTTTTGTGTCTAATAGATGTCTGACATACGTCAAAGTGAACTTAGTTTAATGGTAATTGACATGACCTTCCTCTCTAGAGGTCAAAGATTCGATCTCTTATCCCTGCATTTGTTGTACTCCAAAAAAAAAAATATCTGACATATTCAAAATCTTTTAATTTTTATATCAACGAAACTTTGTCTTTGAATTCCTATCCAAAAAGATCTCATACTATGTGTTATATCCTGATTTTTATACTAACAAAAATATTTTGCATGCATCTTAGGTTACACGTATTCTTTTTGCAGACCACATCAATGGTCCAACCACATTTTGCCAGGTGACAAACTCTTCTCTTTTAAAATATTTTTGAGTTTTTTCAACTGTGTCGTTGAGGTGGACCGTAAAAAAATGGGTACAACCCAGGAAAAAAAATCGAGCCGAGTGATTTTGTACCAACCTGGACTATTGTACTCTTCCTTTTGTTCTTTCCTATAAATATGATACAGAAAAGTTCAAGGGGACAGCCTAAAGTTATCATATATTCATCCCCAATCGCAATACACAAGCTAAGCTACTCTAATAATACATTGCTCAAACAAAAGAAATCAGGCTTCTTCTTCTACATAAAGGAGATTATGGATCTGAATCCCTAAGTTATGGAACTGTACAGAGAGATTACAAACCATGAGCTTTCATTGTCATTTTTCATGGTTATCTTCAGTTGGGTCTATCTTGAGTATCAAAGGCTGCTTGAAATCTACAAGAACATCAGCAACAACCGGTAGCTGACCGGATGTGATATCGTCGTAATCCTCGTTTTCGGCCAAAGCTTTATCTAAAGCAGCCTTGGCGACTCTTGTAATGCAAATTATGAGAACCACTGCAATTCAAAGAAAAGGTTTCAAGGTTCCCTGGATGCAAGGCTTGTGCAGGATGAATGTTATGTTTTAGGTTCATTCCAATATCATGTTTCAGCAGCTGAATAGAACAAATATAGAAGGAACATTTTGCTCGGTTCCATGTTGTCAAAAGGCTTTATATATGTAAAGCTGGCATAAGTAATAATCTGCACTCCCACCCAATTTTTAAAAGGCTATTAAGAGTTACACCTTAAGACACGACTCAAATTTTTAGCCTTGAAATTTACGTCTTCTTTGAACTGTAAGAGGCTTACACCTCTAATGAAAACACACTGAGATTTAAACTCTCTACACCTTGTGTTATAAGAAAAAATAATATCAAATTTGCCTCATTCTTCCAAAATATGAAGCTAGTAAAACTTGATGCTTACACCTCACCTCGCCTCTTCCCAAAGAAAAGCTTCGAGGTTGCCTTTAGTCAGGCAAGAATGTCAAAGATAAGGATGAAAATAGGATAGAGTAAGGTCGGAGATGCCTTCTCCATTCTTATATCTTAGAAAATTCTAAATCCTCGTCCTCATCACCATTGACTCCTCAATCTCGAAAAAATTAGGGCGACTTTGGACATTTATTGTTTAGGAATCAAACGAGAAGACACTCACAAACCCACTCTGATTATTAATTGCTGGCTTCAACAAAGAAAAGTAATCATGTGCACTATAACGAACTAAATATCGTTATACGTGCATAATGTGCAAGGAATGTGAGCCAAGTAGAACTTACCAGATACGAAAAGACCCAGCATGATAAATGCCTGCATTCACAAGAGAGCAAATTTACATCATACTAGGAAAAGGAGATTATAACAACTCATGGAAATACCTAAGAATTATAGATCATCAATCTCTAGCCAACCATGGAACCTGAATTAGCTTACCCAATCAGACTTTGGAAATTCATTCCAGCCGTGAGTTACATCAGATAGATCCTTAAGAGTTGTTCCCACGTATACCAATGCAACTGTACTTGGCTACAAACCAAAGAATCATATGGACATCATTAAACTAAAACATCGATTAACATCAATTAATGTAACTAATATAGGTGAACAACAAAGAAAATCAGTGAGAACTATAAAGAAGATAATATAAGATGGGTATTATCAATAAAATGATAAGAAGTTTTAAAGTAATCATTTGGATGCAATCTTTTAAGAGGAGAAAGCTGAGAAACATACCATCATTCCCAACCAGGAAGCCAACATGTACTTCCCTAATGAAATAGGAGTCACAGACAAAAGATAATTCATTATGTTGAATGGAAGCAAGGGAACAAGCCGAAGTAACAGAATGATCTGCAAAAGAAGTGAAAATTTGAAACATGTAATGCAGATTATAGTAGTCAAAAGCTCAAGTACAAGATAAACAGCTAACTTAATAATGAAAACACTTGTTTACATACAAACCTTAAATCCAGATCTATGAATTGCAATTGCAACTGAACGAAACTGCGGATAGTCCTTCAACTTGGAAATAACAAATGACTTCCCAATCTGCGCGACGATTCGATTAGAAAAAGATCAAAGGGATAGCAAGAGAAAATGATGCTATCAGTATAATGCAGAAACATTGAAAGGGAAAAGAAAAAAAAATCCAAGAACTTACTGTTCTTCCAAGAAGAAATGCAGCCCCAGCTCCAGCAGTTGCACCAATAGAATCAGCAGCAATGCCAATGGGCAACCCAAACAAGTAACCACCCCCAAGCTGAGGCAGAGAAGGCAGATAAAATTCAATGATGGCTAGCAAAACTATAGATAAGGCTCATGAACCACTATAAAGGATTTTAAACTTACTGTCAGGATTGAGGCTGGAACAGCCATGATTGTCAATGGAATGTATGCAACAGCTCTGCATTTATCAGCAGAAAATGCTTTATAGTACTTCTGATAAGAATTGCATTGGTTGAGGATGCTTAAACCAATGTGTTTCTTTGAAAGGGATCATTTCACAAGGACATGTTTGGAAAATCAGTTTTCTCAGTTCAAAATCAATCAAACACAGGTCTTTAATCATTCCAAATTAATTTAAAGTTTGATGTTATACTTTTGAACGCAATTTTCGCACCATCAAGATTAACTTTGAAGGATTAAAAGCATGTTTTGAGTGATTTTGAACATTGTTGAGGAACCCACATTGGAAAAATGGAGAGACTTCACTCTTTATAAGTTACAAAAGTTACTCCTCTAATTGCCAATTGGTTTTGAGATGAAAACAAAAGTGATTATAACTTGTGAGACTCCTAGTTAGAGATATAGTAGAATATTAGTATGGTTATTAGAAGTGGCTTATTAGTAAATACCCAGGAAGTTTCAAAATCACTAGGACCAAGACTCTTACATAACTATTTCAAAATCACTTCCAAACATGCCAAAAATAGGCAGAGTTGACTCACAGAACAACTGGACCCCATACGCCAAGATCCCGATGAACCCATAACAAGAAATCCTTCAAAATCTGCAGAGAACAATGCGACTTGTTGGCATGTGAAATAACTAATAAGTAAAGCTTTTAAAGCAAATAATTTGTAGAAAAAGTAAAGTTAAATCCCTCTAAGATTTCTTTCTCCCACTAAATTTCTAGTGTCTAAAGTAAACTTTATGGAGTTTGATGCATATGAAATGCAAAGGAGAATGAAAAAATGAAAAGTGAAATTGGGGAAATTTGTGTACAGCCAAAATAGGATTTAAATAAGAGAAGAGGAATGGCCAATCCAGCAGACTCTTCTTGGCGACGTGCACAATGGAAAATGCAGAAAAACAAACGCATTTTTCTAAAAAAACAAATAGGAAAAAAATAAAATAATAAGTAACTAAAGATAAATGTTATCATTTTCACTAATTTGCTTACTAATTTTAGAGGTACAAATTTAAACTCACTAAGTTTTATAGTATCAAATGTTGCACAAATTTAAATTTTAATTAAGCTAAGAATTAACTATTGAATAACTTTCTTAACTAGCTCGTTTTTGTTTTTTCTCAAATCCTATCCATTTTGAGTCATACATTTGTGTATCATGATTAAATCTTTTTTTTTCTTTCACAAAATTCATAATAAAAAATTTATCCAAAGAAAAAATTGCAACACTTTTTCAAGTTTAAGGTTATAACCGTAGCACTTAATAAGTGATATTGTATTTTATTAATAACTGTAGCACTTAATGACTCATCTTTGATTAATGAGGAGAACTCTCTCTGTTATTTTGAGATATTGTTGCAACACTTGTCTATAATAAAAATGGTTACAAAATTGATTTTTTCCCAAACAAATAATATTTATTTTTAATGAATTATTAAACGTTTGTGTGGCAAATTTCAATTAAAAAAAAAAATAAAAAAAAAAAAAAAAAAAAAAAAAGGTTTGTGTGATAAACATGTTTGTTACTTTAAAAAAAAAAAAAAAAAAAAATGAATTCAAGGAGGAATGAAATTTTTGTCACATGTAAAAACATTTTATATTATCGTTTATATAGTTATGTTTTTTTAATATTAAAAATAAATTTAATTTTTCTGAATGGACATCCCTACCTATACACATTCCTTTAAAACTTCCTTTTCATCATTTAAATTACATTGAAGACCAACTTCAAAAAACATAAATTTTTAAAGTTAAAAAATTAAAAAATAATAGTAATAATAATTAATATTTTTTTAATTTAATACTTTTTTTGGGTGGTCCTCAATTTGAGACTTCTGTTAGGATTGTCCCAAACTATTTTTCAAAGTTGAAAACATTATAATCTTCTATTAAATTATATAATGAAAAGAATGATCCAAAAATTTACTAGAGTGAAAATTACTATCTTTTCACCAATCTTAGCATAAATCAACTTATTAAAGCATATTTTCTCAATCAAAGTCAATATTGTGTTGAACTAAAAAAAAGGACAAATTTTTCTTAGTTCACAAAATTATTTTCTTTCATTCTTTTTGGTAAAAGAAACATTGTCTTCTTTCATTATTAATAAAATAAATAAATTTAAACGCACCCTATTTAGTAAAATGAAAAATATAAAGTGTACTCACTAATCTATTTCATTTAGATAAATTTGTAAAAAAAAAAAAAAAAAAAAATGATTTGTAAAAGAAAAATAAATGATAAAAAATGTTTGAAGGTAGTTTATCGGTTTATATAAACATAACTTTAGGACATTTAATCAAATACATATTTTCATAAGGGTGCTGTCTCTCTATGCCCACTTTTTAAAAAGTAATAATAATATTAATAAATTAAAATTAAAAAGTCTGAATCCCAAATATTATTTTTAAGAAAAATTAATAGAATATGAACATTATTTTTCATATTTAAAATTTTATATTTGTAAGTGTTTTTCTTTTTAATTTAAACAATTAAATTTTAAGAAAGTTTATGTTTCGAGCCGTTAACATAGTGGTTAACTATAAATCTTTTTATGCATAAAACTAAAAGTAGAATGATTTTATATTTTTCTTTTTAATATTTTTTTTTAAAAAAAGTGATGAAAAGTATCAAGTCCTTTTGAAATATTTTCTCAAATAACACATTTCTTTAATTATATAATTATACTCCACTTGTTATTGATCTAAAAAATTAAAAAAAAAAAAAAAAATTATGAGAATGATTTTTTTTTTTTATAAAGGTCAAATATAGTTTTGTATCATTTTAGTTGTTATAGACCTTTTTATTAATGACTTTAAGCTTAATTGAATTCAAATTAATTTGATTTAATGGATAATGAAAACAAAATATTATTATGATAAAGTAATCTGTAATACAAAAAATTCCAGAATCCCATAAGGTTTGAAATTGGAAATAAGAAAGCAAACGGACCTTTTGGAGGGGGAGAGTGAAGCAAGCGGTGGCTATGGCGGCGACGAGGAGGATGAGGAAGACGATTCTGAAACTGAAAGCCATCATCGGAAAACCCTATCTCCGCCGATAATCGGACCTCCGTGTTAGGGCATCGGAAATTAGGCGTAATAAAAAGTTTAATCGAAATGGAGCGACCCTTATACGTAATTTACACCACCTCTCCCTCTCTCTTTGCTTTTACTCCTCGAATCTCCTTTCCTTTTCCTTTTCTTTCCCTTTCCTCTTTCTTTTTTTTCTTTCATTATATCATAGATATTTTCATTCATATTTTTACATTTGAATGGAATCTACGTCTATTTTAGAAATAGATGGATATTTCTATTATATTGTAAAAAATATTATACAAAATAAATAATAAAATATCATTAAAATACATAATCAATATTTTAACTTATTTTAAAAGTGTCGAATGTTTATTTATTTAGTTAAGTATTTTTTTTAAAATATTGTTTCAATAATTTTTCAAAAAAATATTCATTCAACTTGATATTTTTGTAATATTGGACTTTGATATTTTCGTAATATTTTAAACTTTATTTCCTACCTAGATTTCAAATATCTAAGTTCTCAATTTAAAAAAAAAAAAAAAGAAATTTGATATCAATGTTGATTAATACGTTTGAACATCTTGTATAAATTTTTAAAATAATACGTGTACGAATAACTAAATTAATAAATAAGTATTTCACCTTTAAAAAAATGGATTAATCACAAATTATCGTGACATTATTTAAAATTTAAATTAATGACAAAACTTCTAAAGGGTAACAGGACACATAATTAAAGTTAGAGGTAACTTTTGAAAAATAGCCAACCAGAAAATCAACCAATTTTTTAGATTTAATAGACCAGAATACCCCTAAAAAATTATAGTAATCAAATCATGCTCAAATCCTAAATTAGTTCAAACCCACTATGAAAAGAAAAAAAAATGGACTAATGAAAGAATTGGGCTTGAAGTCTATATTTGGCCCAAACAAGTTTATGCTCCAATGATGGACCAAATTATAACAAAGCTCAAGCCCAATTATTTATGTCTACTTTTACTACTATTTTATATATATAGTCCATTTTATGTATTTATGTCTCCTCATCCATTTCATCTCATGATTTTTTTTTAATTGAATATGAGAATGAGAAATTTAAACCTCACGACATTTTAATCAAAAGTACATATTTTATTACTAAAAGTAAAGTAAGAATAAAGGAATTCAAACCACATCTTTCTTAATTGCTAATACATTTTTATATCAGTTGAGTTATACTAGTTATAGTTGTTCACTTAACCTGCAGGAACATGGAGAATGGAAGAGGGAGTGAGAAATATTTTTTTCCTACATTGGCAATACGGAGACGATGAGGGAGAATATATTACTTGGCCTCACCCAGATTCCCTTGTCAATTCCCCATAGAGAATTTCATGGGGATGGAAAATGAAATAGGAGGCGAAGATGGAGACGGAAAAAGCTTCCCATCTCCACTCCACCCCGTAAACACCTTTAAATTACTTGCTTTGACTTATTACTTAAGTTTAAGCATATATTCGCCTAAAAGTGAAATTTGGTGCACTACATATATTCTTTTAATACCCCAATAAAAGATGGAAAAAAAAGAAAAAAGCATCCTGAACCAAATTGATGGTTT
This sequence comes from Lagenaria siceraria, assembly GCA_002890555.2. NCBI lineage: Eukaryota > Viridiplantae > Streptophyta > Magnoliopsida > Cucurbitales > Cucurbitaceae > Lagenaria > Lagenaria siceraria. The sequence continues at coordinate 23,091,384 of CM016483.1, read as the reverse complement.
AATTATATTTCCACCAAACCCCAATTCTAACCATCCTAATCAAATCCATTAATTGTTTAAGAAATTCAATTAACTACTCAACTATTTCATTTCATTTTAATAGTCTAAATTAATTCACAACGAATGGAATATTTTAACATAAAGTTCACGTCTCAATATTTTAATATTCATTGTATGATATAAAATTGAGGTCTTTTCTATATTCTATCGATGTGTGCTTTAAAATCTTTTTGGGAAACTCTCTTATACCTAACTAATAATATAACCACTATTGTACACAATGTATGTTATATCAATTTTGTGGTATACAATTAGAATAGCCTTTTAAAAAAGAATCTTAGTTGAAAATGGAGTGATAATGAAGAAAAATAGTACACTTTTTTTTTATTATTATTATTAATTTGACAATATATGAGGTGAAAAAATAAAATCTCTGACCTCAAAGTCGATTGTATAAGTTCTATACCAATTGGATTATGCTCATTTTGACAATATGATAACACACTTTTAATTGGCCTTTATTTTATCCTCTTAAACATTTTTAATGAAGAATGTGTTACAACATAAAAAAAAAAAAAAAAAAAAATAACATTTAATGTATAGGATTGTCAAGTGAGAATATAACTAGATTTAGACATTCACAAATATTAAAAATAATATTTAATTTTAAACAATAATATTCACTTTAATTAAAAATATTCGATTTTGATTTGACTATGGCCATATTATATTGTTTTTGTCTTAACCAAATTTACATTAAACATTCAATTGTCAACGAGTTTCATATTAAATAGATGCGTCAAGTCAAACCAAGTATAGCTCAATTGGCATCCGAGTGTGATAGTAACCACGAGGTTATTTAATTTTACAATTTTAAATGAATTTTCACATCATAAAAATTGATTTTGAAAGATTAGAAACAGGTTTTGGAGTGTTTTTAAAAATTACAAAAGTGATTTTAACAATTTCAAATTCGCCCTCAAGCATGTCCTTAATTATGCTCTCTTAACACAAGTGAGTATAGCTCAACTAGCATATGCATGTGTTTGCAACCAAAAAAAATCCATCGTTCGAATTTTTTTTTTATATATAAATATAGTAATTTTTATTAAATAATCTACGTACTTCTATTCTACTAAAAAAAATCCTTATTAATTTATCTCAACCAACCTTCCAATCTTCATTTATTGACTCTATTGCACCGATTGTATTTAAAACTTCTTTTCTACAACATCCACCAACTAATAAAAGTTATTTGTAAATTGTAATTCAATCAAAGGAGGAAAAAAAAAAGTGAAGGGAGAATTTTGTCCGTGAGAAGAGAACTACAATTTTCTTTCTTTTTTTCTTTTTTCTTTTTCTTTTTTTTTCTTTTGAGCAACATATAATGAAGAAATTTAATAACCATTTATCAAATTAATCAAATCTCACAATTAAAAAAAATAAAAAAGAAAAAAGAAAAAGTGAAGCTGGTATTTCTATTTATATTATTCATAGGAGATTCATAATTGGATACAAGCGTTTTCTTTTTTCTTTTTTTAACCGTATAAAGATGGAGAAAACAATATTAATCTTGAAATTGATAGTTCATGTTTTGTTTTCTTTAATTGCAACAAATTTAAATTATATGAAGATAGATTTTAGATGGTTGATTTAATTTATTATATACTTTTTTTTGTCATTCCCTTGATTTTAGATAGTTGATTTAATTTATTATATACTTTTTTTTGTCATTCCCTTTCTTCCTCTCTCCATTCTTCTTTCTCATCTTTTCCATTTCTTACTCTATTCTTCTTTCACGATTGCAGATCTAAGCTAGTTTGAAATCGAATTCGCTTGGGAGGGTCTAGGTCGCAAAGTCGTTGCAAACATCGTTGTTCATCGGGTTCATCGTTGCTCATCATTATTGTTTTGTGGAGTACAAGGATTGGCCAGAAAAGAAGAAGGACGAATAGAGAAGTGTCAACTAGAAGAAGAAACTTGTTAGATGATATAAATTAAATATGTCTTCTTTTATTAGTTTAAGTTTTTGGGTCAATTGACAATTTGTGATGGTATCAGAGTTCTGCATTGTTGTTTTTTCCTCATTTAATATTGATTTCTACTAGTTGGATTTTCTTGAAAGTCGAATACATTCTAAACCAAACTTCAAAGACCAAAGTGGAATTTTTCCCAAAAAGAAAAATCAAATAGATTAGTTTTTTTTTTTAATTTTTAAGAAGATAGGTTGAAAGAAATTATAGAACGTGTGTAGCACATTCCACATGTCTCCTTAAACGTGAGATGACTTAACATTACAATATCAACAAATCATTTATACATTTCATCTCAAAAGAACCAACAACCTTATCAAACAACCATAATGCAAAAATCCCAACATTCTGAAGAAAAAAATAAATAAATAAATAAATTATACATTATTACCAAGATGTAAATACAAACTTTAGGCCGAAGTATAAATTATCCCCACCACTCACCCAGCAAAATTTACAGAGCAAAATTACCAACAATTTGCTGCTCCTTGGTTTTGGTTTCAACTCCAATGGAGTTCACTTCTTCATTATCAACTTACAAAATCCTCCATTAAACCTCTCAATCCTCCATTAAAGCTACCAAAGAATGTTTTTCTCAATCTAACTCAAAAGAATGGAGTTTCAATTTTTCTTCTTCTTCTTCTTACTTGGTTGGATCAACATCAATCAAGTGCAGAGTGCATTGAGAAGAATATGAGCTAACATCAGGTCTAAGAAATATTGGTGCCCGATTTCGCCGTCCCTCCATTTCAGCTTTGCTGGTGCTCGCCCGTAATGGACTCCATCGTTGCACCGATTGTCAAAATGCCATGGGAATGTCATGTCAAAGTTGTCAATCACACCGTGGATGATCCCTGCTTCCTTCAACTTCTCCAGCACCACCCAGTTGAACATTTCCATTTTGTTAGGATTGAAGGCAAGCGTTCGAGCGTATCCACCCGTTGCAACCGTGGTTCGATAGAACACTTTCGGGACTGTTAAACCCCTCTGCTTAATGGATTCCAAAACTTGTTTCCAGAAAGATGCAGCATAAGTTGCCCCAACTGAGAAAGCTCGAATATTTAACCAATGAACACCGTCGTGGAGGCCCGAGTTCATGATAATCGTGTCGGGAACGGTTTCTTCCGAGAAGTACTTGTACAGCAGATTTCTAAAGCCTTCATTTCTCAATGAATTCAAACCTTCATAGTTCTGTGTATCATTCCAATGCCCATTGAAGATGCTGGTAATGCGAACCGTTTGAGATGGGTTCTTCGGGTTCGAAAAATTCCTATCAAATCGCCTCGGAACTGCAGGGATTTCAGGCAAATCTAACACGAAATTGAGAAGGTTTCTTATCGTATCGACATGATTTGAATCACCCCAAAAGAAGATCCATCTATCCTTCAAGCAATTCCAAGCAGAACTACTAGAAAACATCTGAAATGAACAATGAGCAGAATAAACCCATCCATTACTCTCCAACACCCCTAATGAGCCATTACACCAAGGGCTTTGACAAGGATAATCCGGCGCAAAACACCGGTAGCGACCATCATTGCTGATCTCGCAACGGTCATTTCGACCGTGTCGAGTCCACCGGCCGGTCCAAATATCTCTACCAAAATCAGAATTCTGACACATTTTAATCTCCGGCAACACAACTGAATTCTTAACAAATCGAACCTTGATTCTCCTAAGCTCTCGATCGTAGGTGAATCGGGTCGGGGAAAACCTAAGCCCCTCGAAATGTCGAAACAGAAGAATCACAGTGAGATTATAATCTCCGGCGAAATCAGGGTGAACCTGAAGCCAAAACGAGTAAGTCCCATTACCAAAATCCTTAACAAATGGTCGAGATTTCCACAAATCCCCAGAAAGATCAGTCTCAAAATAATCTCCACCTAAACAACGAGGGTTTCCAGATTCATCAACAGCTTGGAATCGAAACTCATGAACATCCCCTGTTGAAAGCTTCACCATCGCCGGACTTTCCATACCGGAGATGGCAATGTCCGCCGTCTTCGAGTCTCTGCAAGGTTCACCGCCGGGAGCCATCCAAAGAGCAAGAAGATGGGAGGTGAAATTCGGTTCAAGTTCAGCTGAAAACCAATCAGAGGCAGACTCATGGTAAACCGCCGGTTTGCTCTGATTCCGGCGAGGCTCGACGGTGGAATTCTGCGACGGAAGGGGTTCAATCAACACCGATTCGGGGTAATTTTTTTCGGGTTTGTAAGAGATGAATTGGGTGAAATTGGAATCATTAGTGGATAAAGTTTGAAGGGTATCGGTGAAATTGGAAGAAACAGAGACGAAATCTTGAGGGGAACTCCAAGCTTTAATGAAAGTTTTGATATTACAACCATCGATACTCCAAATGGCTAACATACTGAAAAGCATCAACGCCGTTAAAACCCCAAAACGGGAATGTACTAAAGGAGACGACCTCAAAAGCCATGGATTTGATGTCACCGGAAGCAACCCCTTTTCTGGCATCTGAAACTGCCGCAGATTCAACAAACCCACAAACCAAAAACAGAAAAAACCCAATAATCAGAAGAAAAACGAAAAAAAAAAACCCTTTTTCTTAGACGACAAAGTTCTCTTCTTTTCTAAAAGCTAAGGACTTTCCTTTCTCGATTAAACAAAAAACCAAGACATTAAAGTGGTAAAAGCAAGAATTTTTACTTACGGGGTGTACTCGAAAGAGCCAGAAATCTCTCTGTTTCTTGAAGATTAGAAGAAATGCAGATGCTTTTTTCTTTTTTGAACTTTTTTTTTCCTGTTTCTCTCTGTCAATCTGCCTCAATTGATTCTTCTTCTTCTTCTTTTTCTCTCTCTGTCTCTCTCTAGTTCTATGGAATGGGAAATTAGAAATGGGTTTTCTAAAAATAATAAATTTAGAGGGTAAGAATTAGTATTGATTGAAATAAAAATCTCATTTTTGTGTGTTTCTCTTATTTCAATTCCTCTTCTGTCGGATAAAAACAGCGATAATTGTGGAGCTGGAGAGAGGACGGTTCTGTGTCGAAGGAAAAGGCGGAGACCGGAAAATTGAAAGTTTAGAGAAAGACAATTTTAGGAATGGACAAGTTTACCCTTCGCGTTGGATTCTAAAATTACCGTTTTCACATCCAACGCGGATCACCGACAGACAATAATTGAAGTTGAGCTTCGTAGGGGCTTTTTCGTCATTGTCTTATTAATTTGTAATTAATTTGTTAATGCATTGGGCCCTCCTAGATTGCAGCTGTGGCACGTGTGTTCCATGCGACATGTTTCTTGTCGGGTTCTGAACCAATGACAACCCAGCTATCGCGTCCAAGCCAATACCCGACCCGAATGGAAAAATTAATTCTCTTTCTTCACTATAATTTTACCTTTAGAAGTTTTTTTTCTTTTTTCATTCTATTTTTAAAATAATCATTTTAGTCTCTATACTTTTAACTTTAGTTCATTTTGATTCTTATACTTTTAAAATATTAATGTTGGTCATTTACTTTTATCTTTCGTCTATTTTTTGTCCTTAACTTTTCAAAAGTGATTATTTTGATTCCTTAAAAATGAAATCAAAATCAAAATGAATGGACAAAAATGACAACTTTTAAAAGTAGAAGGACTAAAGTTAAGAGTAAAATGACCCAAATGAATATTTTGAAAATATAGAGACCAAAATAAACTATAGTTAGACTGAAAAGAACAGTTTGAAAATATAGGTACCCAAATGAATCAAAGCTAAAAATATAGAAATTAAGGAGTGTGTTGGGACGCTAAACTAGTTATTATAGTCAGTAGATTATCATAGTAAGTGCTTGGGGTAGCAAATAATGAGAGAGATGATGAGTAGGAAATAATAAACACTATAACAGAGAAATATTTGGAATAATAATATTGTAGTTAATTATAGGTTATAATAGTTGAAAATATCACTTATTATAATTTAAGCCCTACACATGGAGTTAATTATAATAGCTTATTCCACCTGAAGTTGAAGGTCAAACACCTTCTAAAATAGCAACTAATTAATAGAAGTAGGTATCAATACTAAGGTAGTATAGGAAAGTTTCTTTAACCCGAACTGCTATGGACCCTTTTCTCGAGAAAAATGTTGTTTTTTTCTTTTTCTTTTTTTTTTATTTATCGGTAAATTTTGGTTGATTTTATTTGGTTACATAAAATGACGTGTGTATATATTTTGTCATATTAATTAATTAAGATAGTGGAAATTCTTCGTCTTTCAAAATATTTTTTTAATACAATAATTACAGAAATGTAAATAGAACCTACCATCTAAAGAAAAGAAAAAAGCCATGTCAATAATTAGTTCATCTTCGAAAATATTAAACATTGGTATTACTTATTTCATATAGATAAATACGCCTACCATAATTAATAATTAATCTGAAATTGAGTGGGAGTTTCCATAGAAAGCCAACCAATGTTGGCCATGTGCTTTCACAGATGGCCCTGGGAATGGTATTTTGACATGGTAATTAAATTATGGTTCAACCATTTAACAAAATTTCCCTAAAATATAACAGCATTTTTTTTTAATTATATCTCTACTTTCTAATAAGTTTTACTATACCCGTAGATTTTAAAATTTGTTAAAAGAAAAAAAATATATATTTGAGTTTTTTTTTTTTTTTAAATGGCATGAGGTTAATGAGTAAAAATTAAGAGACACACCTAAAATCATTTACGAAATTTAGATAATTGACAGCAAATAACACGTAAATTATCTTAATGATATTTTTTGAAGTGAAATAAATAATAATGATGATCTTAATCTTTTGTATACTAAAAAATAATACAACTTGCGAATTTGCATCCTTTATTTTATATGAAAAGAAATAAAGTAGATGTTATTTTTTTTTACTAAATTTCAAAGTGCAAAGTTCCCTTTTTAAAAGAACGATTATTAAAACAAATTCTCCCACCTTTTCCCTTTGGTCAAATTATTTATCGTAAGGTCTCTATCTTACATTAATTTGTGTACTTTTAAAACTTTAATCTTAATTATTATACCCACTGTAAATTGAATTAATTTTAATGAGAATTAAAATAAACTAAACTGGTTAACTTCTTTCACTATATATAAAACTCAATCCAAATAAACCCATTTAAGGATTGGGACAAAACAAAACAAAAAAAAACTCACAAACTAGAGTTAAATCTTTAAGAAATACATATAAAAGATATAGGAAAGGAAAAGTATAATTTAATCAACATGGGTTTAAATGGGTTAATCTTGAACCTTAATATACAAATCTCTAGCCACAGGGAACAGAAACCACTTTTCAACAAGCTTTCTCTGTAAATAATTACCAAAGTTGTAGACAAAACAACAAGAAATTCCAAATCTAAGGGAACCATTTAAACAAACCAACTCTCTCTGTCTGTCTGTACATAACCATCATAACTATAACTACCACAGCTGACACAGTCTAGCCAGACAGAAGAGATCTCATTCCCATTAAAAAAAAAAAAAAAAAAAAAAAAAAAAAAAAAAAAAAAAAAAAAAAAACAACAACAACAACAACAACAACACTTTTTCAGAATCTAACCCACCTCAATTTGGAGATATGATAAAATTAAATGAGGAGAAAAGGGAAGGAAAATATAAGTTAATGCATTTATAAAAAGAAAATTAAGAAACCACAGTGATGAAGAAAAGAAAAAAGAAACACAAAGGGGGACAGCAGAGCAGAAGACAGAAGAATGAACAGTACTAATGCCATGGATCATCCCAGCCCTTAGGACCCTCCCTTCTCACAAAGTCAACCATGACCTCAACTGCTTCATTAACTCTGTTGGAGAGAGAATGATTCCCATGTTCTATTTCAACTTTCTCTGCACCTCCCATTGCTTTGCACAATCTGCATTAGCTCATAACAACATCAACATCATTAGGAATCAAGCACTATGCTCTGTGCAAAATATTTTGATAGAATCCAAGACTGAACCAGAATGTATGGCCATATAATAGAAAAGGACTACAAGACAACTCAAGTCTTCGAGAGACTTGAAACCTAGGATTTTTGTACAGATGGTCTCTTTTCAAGGGCCCAAATGAAGAAAGATCCACTTTTTAGAAAACCAAGTTCTTTGACCATTTGCGTGCGTCATCACATGGTAAAATTACTGTAACAACTCTGCATAACACGCATGCTGGCCCTTAACACTCGCTTCTCACTACTCACTCTCACTGACTTGACACTTGCACTTGTTTCCACTCTCGCTCTTGTTACTCTTTCTCGTTCCTTGCTCTATTTTAATTTTGAACAAATTTATAACGTTTCATTTCTTCTTTCTCGTTTTCTCATCTTTAGTTCTCTCTATAATAAAGCGAGAATCAAGAACGAGTAATGAGAGCGAGAGCAAGTGTCGAGTCATCGAGAGCTATAGCGAGAATGAGTATCAAAATGAGCGAGAGTGAGTGGTGTCTTTTTCTAAAAAACTTGGCTTTCTCGTTACTCTTTCGAGTGTCAAGGGCCACCATAGGTGCTTTGAAGGCCAAAAAACTTGGTTTTCTAAAAATTGGGTCTTTTTCATTTAGGCCCTTGAAAATGGGTCATCTGTACGAAATTCCCTTGAAACCTCCCCTTTCTTGAGTACACTAACTCAAGAGTCGAGCCTAAACCATCTAAACAATTCTCCACCTCCATTCTTTCCCTTCCTCTATATTTACAACTCAATACCATAACAATCACAATCTTCCTAACTAATTACTAATATGTCTTTAATACTCTAATAATACTCATCCCCTAATAGAGTTTTATCATATCTGTGAACTACATTGTTTATTATGAAACAAAGTTGAGCAATACCTACCCCATCAAAAAAGGTAAACTGTTTGAGGCAAGTGGCTTAGGAATAGCATAGCAATTGCATATGTGTGACAAGGGATATATAGTTTACCTATTAACCAATGACTTCTTATCCACATATTCTGGCACATATTCATCTCCCATGGAAAAGATAACCTGCAATCAACATGAATGTCACCATTAGCCGTAACAAAACAGATGATGAATTGAGCTTTATATTGATCCACAACTGAAATTTATTTCTATTCATGTCTCATCTATTGTTGATCATTTTGACTCACATTCTCTCTGTTGAGAATCCCATATTGGAAAAACTAAGGGAACTCACACTCGAGATAGATGGGCTACTCCTTACATTGCCAATTGGTTTTGAGATGGAACCTCATGTTATCTTATATGGTATCAGAGCCTATAAAGCCCAAACGAGTATTCAGTCTAATAAAAAGAAATTAGGATTCGATCAAGAATGGTGAACCCAAAAGAGGCACCATCTTGAGGAGGCATATTGAGGATCCCACATTAGAAAAACCAAGGGACCTCACACTCTTTAAAAGATAAATGGGTTACTCCTCCCATTGCCAATTGATTTTGAGATGAAACTCCATATCATCTAATACTCTCCTTATACTACGTGGCACTGGCAGTCCTATTTGTTACTGTGGTTAAATACTTTGTTTAACCGTATTTACACTTCTTCACCCAGCTGGTATTCTGGTATCTTTTCTAACTGATATCAATTTGGGAGTTAGTTTCTTCGAGAGGGAAACTAAGGGTTATTTGGGGTCTAGCCGTCTGGGTGTGATCAGTTTTGCATGGCTGGCGCTCTCTTTGGTTAATGAATTCGAAAGCTCTCTCTGATTAAAAATGGAATGTAGACACATTGACAAACCACTATAGTTTTTTATGTTATCTTTTTCTTCCCTTTTTTCTTCTGGACTATTGTCTCTGATTTGTTTGGATCTTTTGGTTTACTCTGATTGAAGAATAGAATTCTCATCATATATCATGCATGAAGAATGTATTGCTCCATTCAGACTGACAAGGGAAAGAGAGAAAGAGAGAAGTGAGCATGCAGACCTGACATGGTGTGTTAGCCATGTGCCCAAGTCTCATTTTCAGCTGGTCATCGCTAAGGTCAGAGCTGAACATATCATCATCCCCCATGTACGAGCAAAGGGAATAATACCTGCAAATAGCTAATAGTAGTGTTAAAAACTGCAATATTTTTTTTCTAACAAGAAACGAAACTTTTCATTGATGAAATGAATTAAAAATTTCTATTTCGAGAAAAAATTAATGACACACACCACAAATTGCCACACACACACACACTGGTAACAAAACTAACTTCTATTTCACTTTGGAATAAAGACATTGTGGTCTTGTACTCGCCTAGTGGCAGTTATTGGAGAAGATGGATCTGCCTCTCTTGGCATAAGATCTAAACCTCTGCCTTCGCTTATCATAGTTGAAGCCAAGTCAATCATGGCTGCAGTTTCAGGAAGAGTTGCTCTATACTCTCGATCACTAACTGGAGCCTGACCACATAAACAAGAATTGCGCCTAGAAGTTAAAAACTAAATGCATCAGAGATGGAACTACATACTATCTAAAAGAAGTTGACTACAAGTTTTCAAAAGCCAAGAGACAATTAACTTTCTTTCATCATTTTTGTAACCACGGGAATCCAGAATTTCACAAGACAACTGTATAACCCTACAACAAAGATATAATTTAATATCCTAAATAAGTAGGTATCGTGATTTGAACTCATAACCAAGTATCTAGGTTCATAACTCACCGCAAGTAAAAACCATCTTAATATTGTCAAGGAAATACAAGTCGTTTAGGTGTGGGTAATATTTTTTTTCCCTCTTTTTAACAATTTTAGGTGTGGAAATTAGCGCACCTTTGACCCTTTTAAAATCATTTTTCAATTTATGATATTTGGCTACTATTGAGGATCCCACAATTAGAAAAAATCAAGGGACTTCACAATGTTTAAGATAGATGGCTACTCCTCCCATTGTCAGTTAGTTTTGAGATGGAACCTCATGTTATCTAATAGCTATGTATCACAAATTACTTCTAAAATTTTTCAAAATGCTATCAAGTTATTTTTTCTTATTTTTAATATTCATGAGTGTTCAAGCCAATTTGGGCGCACATTGACAATTCTCACAAGGACAACTAATTGACCTTACAACATTTGATTGTTAAAGAAACTCGTAAGTCATTAACATTTAGGTGATTACTATGGCTAAGTCATTCCTCCTAAGTCCCATATTGACCACTAGGCCAACCCATGGTGATTAATGATCAAATATTTTATATAAAAATGCTCTCAAACTCACCCTAAAAATGTTTTAAGTTCTAATAGTAAAGTGGTTTACTCAAAGACACTATCAAACTCATTCTTACATGTTATAGTGTCTCATATTACAATTTCCACTTTTAGATTATAAAATTAGAAACTCTTGTTGCATAAGAAAATCTTAATTCTTTATTCCCCAAATTCGACCAATTCCATCTTGCTATTATGTGAACCCAAGTAGAAATTTAACTACCAGAATCCTAAGTGGATGAACCCAAAATTTTAATGCGGGATTTTTTTTCATTGTTCAGGTCAGTCTAGAAGAAGTTCTACACCAACATACATTTTTTTCCCTTTCAGATCCACTATTTGGAGCACTCAAGGATAAGTTATTACCTGCAAAATGGCACCACGAACTGCTCGAGAGCAAGCTGCATTTGTACGCATATAATGAACTATATCCTGTAACAATGTCCCAAGAACATAGTTAGATGAAATGTTCAACTGTTGATCAAAGATGCAACCGTAGTTCAAGAACATTCAGCAATTACCTGACAGCCAGTACTGTGTCCAAGTAATACAACACCCTCAGAGTCTTCTTTATTGATCAGATAACTTACTAGCTGATCAAGCTCCTTGGCATCCTATATCAAACCAAGATCCTTTTTATTAAAACATAATCTTCAAGTCTAGAACAAGACAGCATATCAGAATTCATAATGCAAATAACAATTAACCTCACTCCAGATAAATGTGAAAACTACTTATTAGTGTTTTCAAAATAAAAGACTGTTTTTTCGTTCAAGAAACTATGGTAATGTTACCCATCCAACTTACTTGTTGCAAGCTGGAGGTACCATATCCACTATACGATGATGAGAGAAGTATCTGAACAAGTGACCATTTTTCTTTATCCAAAGCAATTGCAAGAGGTTCCAAATATCTGCAAATCGAAAAGAAAAACATATTCATTTTAATTTAGGCCCACAAGTCAAGCAAATGAAAGGTCCAATCACGGAAAACCCCTCAACAAAAACATACTCTGTTGCCATAAAGCCATCGGTCAATCCACCAATGAATATGACTTGCTGTTTGTAATCCCCTGTCTTAAATGCAACCTGTAGCATAAAGGACATGGTTACAAGCCATCATGCGGAGGGAAAAAGATGTCATAACAAGAAATACAAAAGTACTTAGAAGCTAATGGTATTTTCACTAACAAATCATACTAGAAGCGCTTTTCATTCTTAGAAGCTAATGGCTTCTAGCGCATAACGTTCCTTGAACTGGGTGGGAGATTCTAACTTCTAAGGCAAATGGAATATACAAACAGTGATCAGTCAAACATTAAAAATCCCGGCACTCATTAGTAATTACTTATCAGAATTGAGCAATGAAGTGGCTATGATAATTCAAACATCACAATCACAGAGAACGAGCACGCACAAATACGTATAGCATAAATGTTTCAATACAGTGATACTTTGAGGCCTAAAAAGTCCAAAGAGATGTTCACTAATTCCTCTCAACGCCACCACTTGCAAAATGAGAATATTCAAGATTAAGATCCCCATTTGTTAACCAATCCAATCTCAAATTAAATAGGTGCAAAGAACAGAAAAACAATCTAATTACATTCCCTATTAAAGTTATGTGAAAGATAAAAGATCCACGGACCTGAATTGGCTTGGGACCGTACTTGAAAAGCAACCCACGGAAGTGATTCTTCTTGACAACAGGACCAGGTGAATCCCCAGAAGGAGAGCCAGAGGCAGTGTTGACCGACATTTTCATGCTCGCAGACCTATCGGAACGGCCGCGAACTATGCCGGAGAGCCATGAAGTGGTTGAAGACGAAGAGCAGGAGGAAGAAGAAGAAGAAGATACAGCTACGGAAGGAATTGAAGAGGGAGAGGAAGAAGAAAGAGAGAGATTCATGTTAAATATCACAGGCCCCAATACAAATCATTGCCTATTACAATTTACAACATTCTTTATTCAATCTACAGCTGTCGATAATGGTAGATTGGGATTTGCAGCAGAGAAAAGATCAATAAACTAAAAAAATTAGAAGAAATGGAAGATGGGTTTGTTCAGATTGGGTTGGATCGCCATGAGAAGGGGCAAAAAAGAGGGCCTTGAGCTCCTCTTATTCCCCGCCCAGCCGAGACATGAAGAAGCTGAACACATTCACGCGCGTTAAGAGCACGTGGAAGTTTCCCCTATGTGTTTTATTTTTCTTTTAAAAAAAATACAATTTTCCTTCACCTATGGTGTCTTAGTTTTGGACAAGAAAGTCAATTTGTTATTGCGTTTTTTCGTGTTTATCTTATTTGTCGAAGTGAGTGTCCAAGCTAAATATTACCAATCATATAATTGTAAGATTGTAAATCAACTTTAAAAAAAAATAGAAAGATAGATATTTTTTAATGATTTTTTTTATTAATATTTGTTACTAGGAATTTTGGACCAAAGGGCACAATTACAAAAACAACGAAGTCGAGAAGATAACAAGATTTGGACCGAAAGTGATACCCTATTACCAAAATTGCCTGGGATAAGAGGTTAAGACAAGCTAGTGTGTTTGGCCTCGACCAAGGTCGAAGTTGAGCCTAACAAAGTATCTGGAGCATGTCCCAATCCAAAAGATTACCCAAGGACCAAAATGGGCCTGACAAAAAGGTGTTCAGCCTAGGCCGACCCTAGTAAAATCTCATATGAGACATAACCCTCGCATGCGTTAGTTCGAGGAGCTAAAGGATAATTCTAATGTAATTCCAAAACTTTATTGGAAAATGACTTAGGTCAACTACACTTATAAATATATCGAGATAGGTCAAAACCTTATCTACTTTTCGTCTATCATAAAATTTTATGCCTTCTATCCCTAACTTTCCTCCCTAAAATTTAATTATAATTTTTTTTATTTCAAATTCTTTATGTTACTCTCCTAAAATTTTTTCTTACAAATTTTTGTATTAGCCTAAACTTATTTTCTCTCTAAAATTGTTCTCTTTCCCTAAATTTGTTTATCTCTCTAAAGAGTTCTCCTTTTCTTACTAAATATTTGTCTCTATAATACTTTATTTTCGCTATATCACTTTCTTATTATTTTTTTTGTGTGTATCTTTACAGGACATCATCAAAGTTACGACTGATTTATTATATTGTAATAAACCTTCCAATTCAATATTAGTCTCAAAATATACTTAAGAATGACTAATATGAGATTTCAATAAATAAGAATGATATATAGTAAATAAATTTATGTCACGGGCTATATAACCATATTAAGTTAAAAGAATTGATGAATAACCTAGAATTTTGGAAGGAAGTTAAAAGAACCTATTGGTGAGGAACTTTTTGAATTTTTTACATTGCAGTGAACTTCAAGAGAACCTAAAAACCATTTGAAAGAATGTAAAATAATGGGTCATTATATAATACCACCACATAACTTTGATACTCCACAGAAAAGCACATGTGTTATAATTCTTAAGTTACAAACAATTAAGTGTAAATGAAGTCAAATATCGAAAGGGAAGAGGTTCATGAAAGCAATATGTAAAAATGCATCAATATATCAATCACTCCAAGTGATTTAGTTTGTATTTTTATGTAACACTTTTGGTAGTTTTTCAATTTTTCATATAACTTTTACAAGTTTATACATGGATCATACCCATACGTAAATGGATGCATCTTTTTTATGTGTAATCACCTCCACTCAAACAGGCACATCCATCAACATCAATGCACCTATTGGGCTTAAAAGACATTTATATTCGAAAATAACCGCGTCTTATCAACGGAGTGCAAAATTAATGGCTTAAAAGACATATATTCAAACAATTGCGTCCTAACAATAAAGGGCAAAATAAGCATTTAGTAATAGCAAAAAAGGAAAGGAAAGATTCTCTCCTTATGGTTTTTTTATGTATTTTATATATTATATATATAGTATCGACATAGATTAGGTTAGTAAAAGGTTGTTCCTCATTTTTTTTAAGATACGAAAATCGTTGGATAACAATATTTCAATGATAAGTTTCGGAATTTGTTTGAAAACTAATAATATAATTAAACTACATTTTCAAAAAAAAAAAAAACAATTAAACTATTTTTTATTGTAAAAGGATAATTATAGGGTTATTTTCAAGTAGAGCAAAATAAGTCAATTTATTTACAAATACAGCAAAATGTCAATTGTATATTAGTGATATACACTGATAGACTACTATCATCTATCACTGTCTAACGGTGATAGATAGTGACATATTGCTATATTTATAAATATTTTCAGCAATTTTGTCATTTAAAATAATTACCCATAATTATAATAGTTGTTGTGAAACCATAGATCAAAAACATTTTTTATTATTTGGTTTTTTTAATATATTTTTTTTGTCCTTTGAGTTTTATTTATTATTAATCAACATGTCTCAATATTTTCAAATGACAACCTATTGGAATTTAAGACCAAATAAAAATTAAATTTAAAACCCAAGGTAAAAATGAAAATGTAGCATTTTGAAACTTAGTAATCAAAAAGTTTTTTTTTCTCTAGTAATATTAAGAAAATTTCAATTTTAATCTCAAACTTTTAATTTCAATAAATTTGACACTTAACTTTAATAAATATCATCATATTTATTCTTTGTCCAATTCTCGCTAATTTATCAACTGGTTTTAATTTCTTTTAAAAACAATTGTGTTAAATTCTTCACAAAATCATTAGTTTCAACAAATTAAAGTTTTGTACACAATTAAGTTGGACTAATACACAAATTAACCATGAAATAACTTTGTCAAATTTCAAATTTTTGTTTAAAAAAAATCATATTTTTCAACCAAAAAAAAAAACTCTAATAATGTTTTTGCCTAAAATTTTATCAATTTCATATTCTACATATATTTTATACCTCATTAAATGCATAAGGAATTGCAACACTTGAGAGCAAGGACATGTTAGATATTAAAATTGCAACACTTCAAGTTAATATTGCAACATTTGATTTCATAAAAAATTAATATTCGCCACATTTGTCGAGTTTAAGGTGCCGTTGACAAATTTATAGGTCAAAATTGATTTTTTTTTTCTTATTAAGAGAGTAATTTTGAAATATTTAAAATCACTCTTTGTCATATTTATAATCACTCTGAAAACACGTTTTTAATCACTTAAAATTTGTTTGGGAGTAATTTTGAAATTATTAAAATCATTCAAAATAATATTTTAAACAAATTTCGATTTTTAAAAGTATGGACCTTGTAAGGCACAGATCTTCTAAAGCCCACAACTTGCAATGGGCCAATGGGCCAATGATTTGTTTTCCCTTATCATTGTTGCTTTCACATTGGGCCATGAACAAAATGGAGAATTTGGACTGGATTGCTACAATTATGAAAATTAGCAGATTTTCGTTTGTTTGTGTTTTTTTCCCTCTTTCTTTCCTTATTCAAAATTAATATTTTAAAAATAATTTTAAAATAAACTTTATAAATTATGACCTTTTATTTTATTTTTATCAAAATTATGACCTTTTATTAGTTGATGATTGTTGTAGAAATTTTAAATACATCATTGTATAAGGTCAATAAAGGAATGCTTGAGATAAATTTATAACCAACATATAAAGGTAGTAACTTAAATTATAAGTTTGATCTCTTTTACCAAAATGAGTATAACTTAATTGGTATGATATTTATACTACCATTCTAGAGATCAGACATTAAATTCCTCATTCTACGCATTTAAATCTAATAATCTCTTTTCTTCTTTTATTTTTATTTTTTTAGAAGTTTATTTCTATTTATCGTTGAACAAAACTTAATCGAGTTGATTTAGGAACCTTGATAGATATTTTAAATGAGCTCCTTTTTTATTTTTTATTTTTTAAATGAGAGTTAACTAATCTTTAAAATTTCACTTTTTATCTAATAAGTTCTCAAATTTTAAATTTCATATTTAAATAGATATTTAATTTGGTAGCTTTCTATTTATTGTTCAAACATTTGTAAAAACTTAGAGACTTATAAGGCACGAAATTGGAAGTTATATATATATATATATATATAACCCCTTCCTATAAAGTTTTGGAGAGGTAATTGTATAATTGACCCCAATTCCAAAGCCTAAAATGACTTTTGTCCCACATTTTGTAACTTAAAAATTTTGTCTTTTTGCTTACATCAATATCAACCAAAGTTACAAAATTATCCTTAATTTTCTTTTTCCCTCTCCCTCTTGTTCATCTTGATTTCCTTCCTACATCCGTGTCGGTCATTCTCAATTTTTCCTTTCTCCATTCGTCGCTAGTCAACAGAACGTCGCTCAGAATATTAAATGCAGTGGAAGGAGAGGACAAAAGAACGAAAAGCGGGAGAGTGAGAGAGTGGAGATCAAGAGAGTGAGGAGAGCGAGAATGCGAGACAGTAAGAGAGCGAGAGGCCAATCTCTGCATTCGCAAGGTGTCGTTTTGATAATTTCACGCGAACATGACGAAAGCAAAAGGTTTTTAAATTTGAAAATTAGTAGGGCATATTTCATCTCCCTAATTTTAGCTCATCTAGTCGCCGAACCCAAGTAGTTGGATTCATCATTGATTTAAACTATGATAATCATTTAGTTATGGAAAATTAATCCTACTTAAAATGGCTTATTCACATATCTTATTCTTTCTTCTTCTTAGTTTTTCTTGTAGCCATAAGAATCCTTAGCTATTGAAAAAAAAAACACAAACAAATCTAAAGACACACCTCTTAAATGTCTACATTATAGGTTGAATACTTATTATAGAATAATTAACCGACAGTTACTTGCAAATGAACAATAATTAGTAATTATCAGAAAAAAGAAAAGAAAAGAACCATAGTTAGTGTAAGCTTTATACACATTATAGAAGGGAGAGTATATTAGTTTGTTTAATTAATTCAACTTATTCTATTTATATTTTAAATTAAATCGAACAATAAAAAAATATTCAATTGTTTAAATTATTTTAAATGAAGCCAACCATCACCGTTGCCAATTTGGATGTCTTAATCCCTATATAATTAAAATTAGATTCAAGAAAAACAATTATTAAGAATCGTTTAAATGGGAATCATTTTTTGTTCTTAGCTTGCTCTAGTTAGAAGTTAAATTAGCTGAGCTAAGCTAAATTACTCGTAGTTAATGATAATATTAAAAAAAAATGATAAAAATTGGATGATAAATTACTCCTGTCGGTGACAGATCGGTCAACACAGACCATTTATACTCATCTTCTTGGACTTTTTTCCTTTTTATTAATATTTTTTTAATTTACGCGGTTTTCTAGCTGTGCTTTACCTATATAATTCATGCATGTTTCCATCTGGGATACAAACAAAAAATTAAAGAAAATAATAATAATAAAGGAAGGAAAATGAAAAACCATACTTTCATTAAATGAGTATTGGAAAAAATAGTAAAAAAAAAAAGAGAAAGTCAGAGGAAAGAGACAGGAGTGTGAACAAGTGGCGAGTTTTTATTTGCAAGTGATGGTTTCAAAAATCACAGCTGGGTATGCCTATGGCGAGTTTTTTATTTTTATTTTTATTTTTATTTTATTTTTGGTGCTTTTAAGTTTTAGGATATGCATCATGCCAAACATGATAAGGTTTTTCTTTCTAGATTCAAAACATAACGGCTACCTAGAATGGTCTTTTTCATATAATTTAATTGGTTTTTCTTAAAGTTCAATATACAAGAGTCACATTCAAATCTAACCAATTTTAGTCGGTATATGCCTAAACAATTATTTAGGTCGTACTTAATAACTATTTGATTTTTTATTTTTTATTTTAAAAAATGAAGAAATTGTTAATTATAATCTAAAAATATTTGGTCTTTCAAAACTGACTATTAAAAAAAATTAGTTTTTCTAATATCTTTTTTACTTTTTCAACTTTTATTTAGAGAATCCTACGTAGTGATGTTTCGCTAATACACATGTGAAAAAAAATATTTGAGTTTTTTCCTTTTAGCCATTTGAAATCCCCTTCTTCTTACTTTTTCAGCTTTTATTAGGGATTTGTTGTGTGATTTTTTGTAGGACCATAGAAAAAACAAAAAATGCTTTTGAAGAGAAGAGAGTACGACATTTTCAGATGGATTTTAAACAGAAGGAAGGTTCGTTGAAATCCACCTAGAAATCTCGTAAACATCAACTTCAGACGAGAATTTCTTTTAAAGAAACAAGGATTAACATTTTAGGGTTTAAATTTTTGTTTAAAAAGTTGGGAATAATCAAATTTCCTGTAAACTTTTCTGTTTTTTTTTTTTTTTTTTTTTTTTTTTTTTTTTTTTTTTGTAAGAAATGGATCAGGATCTTATAGGAAAAAATGCAAAATGGGATTAAAAAAGTAAACTTTTATAAACTTTTCTATTTTTTTTTCCCGTAAGAAATCAACCAGGTCTTTATGGGAAAAAAGACATACATGCATGTTTTTTATGAATAAATTTAATTAAAATGATCATATCTATTTTCTCCAAAAAAATCTTAAAAAGAGAGATGCACATAATACATCAAAAACATCATAAAAAAAAAAAAAAAAAAAAAAAAGACGTCTGACTAAGCCCTAAAGGAGTAATCTTGAAAAAAAAAAAAAAAAACATGGAAAGAAAATAGAAAAAAAAAATCTAAAAAATTTCCCATAATTCAACCCTTATTTGAGTTCCCGTAAGGGTTTACCAAAAGCAACACTTACTTGAAATTTCAGTAAGGGTTGATCAGCCGGTGCTTACTTGAAATTTCAGTAATGGCTGACCAAAGTCAACGCTTTGAAATTCCCGTAAGCGTTGACTTTGGTTAACCTTTATGAAATATTTTCATAAACTTTTTTTTTTCCATTTTCTTTCTATTTTGTTTTCATATTATCCTTTAGGGCTTAGTCAGATATCTTTTTTTATGGTGATTTTGATGTATTATGTAAATTTTAAAAACCAAGTCCAATTTAAAAAAAAAAAAAATAGTTTTTAAAAACTTGTTTTCGTTCTTTTGAATTTGGTTTAGAATACAAATCTTGTATGCAAATTATTGTAAGAAATTTAGAAAAATTAGGCTTAATTTTCATAAACGAAAAACAAAAAACGAAATGATTACCAAACGAGACCTTAATTATTTAGGTTGAAATTTGTAATTGGATTCTAAAAAAGTTTACTTTGAAGTTATAAAAAAAAAAAAAAAAAGTAAATATTCTTAAATTTTGTAGTTATATAAATTAAAACTTCAAATTGATAGTTGTATCAATTTAAATTCTAAAATTTATAAGTTAATTAATTTAGACCATTCACCAAAGTTTGCATTAGAACTATAGAGATATAACTTTTACATGTGTATTAGACTTACTTAAATGCAAGGATTAATAAGAGAAAATGCGATAATTAAATATATAGTAACAATTCAATTTGAGAGTTTTTCACCATTCTCTCTATTATCCACTTCTTCTTTCGAAAGATTGACATTAGAATTTTTCTCCCAATTTTGGTGTGATTTTTGGGAGGTAATTTTTTTCTTTAGATAATTTTGAGTTTATATATTAAATGAAATCGAGTGAAAATAGATACAAATTATTAACCAATAGTCTAAATACTACTTAAAAATGTTTTTGAGTTAAATTAATATAATAATTAGTTTGAAGTTTGAATTAATACAATATTCAACATTTAACATTTAGAAGTAAAAATTAATATTTTCCATAAATTTAAAAACGAATAATTGGTTCTAAATAAAAATAAGAATAAGTAATTGATTTAGTTTTAGATTATCTTTGATGGGTTTATGTTCCCCCACCCCACGACAACTTGAGTTTTAATTAGAATACTTGATATACTATGTGCATTGCATGGTGTAGAAACTAGGGTGCAATCTCATATAATACACACACATATAGGATACAACTAGCATCGCTCAACTGAGCTCCCTTACTTCTTCTTTGCAAAGGAGGGAGAGAATGCTATATGAAAAAACATATTTTCATATTAAAGAACACTCACGAGAGGATGTCAAAGCTGCTAAAGCATGAACATATTTGTTCTTCTCGATAGAAATATCACAAAAAAGAACGGTGTTGAAATCTCATATAAAAGTTGAAAACACGTTAAATTTAGGTTAAATACTCGTTTAGTTTTAATAATATTTTAATTCTTGTACTTTCAAATGTGGAGATTTCAAGAATTGTTTGGTTTGACTTTCTAAATGTTTAAACAATTAGAAAGTCGATCCAAATGAACCCTTAGTATTGTCTTTTTAATAAATTTGAAAGTTAGTGACTACATTAATTTATCGTTAAATTTTGTTTCCTAAGGTTCTCAATTAGCATTATCTCTATAATTTTGAAAATATATTTACATTGTGTCTTTTATTCAATAAAATTATTGTTATTATTTTATTAAATTCAACAAAAATTAACTTCAAATTAATAAAAGAAATTATTTTAAAATTTATTTTAAAGTGCATAAACTAAATTTGAACAATGGAAAGGTAATGGGTTACTAAAATGGGTTCTTTGACTTTAAATTTTTGTTACACAACCAAATTTATTATTAATTATTAATTTATATTTTTTTTTACAATATGTAGAGTGAGAGAATTAGTCGAATCTCTAATTTTGAGGTTGATAATATAAGCATTATGTAAATTGAACTATACTTATTTTGACAATTATTAACGGATGTTTACTTAAACAACAAAAGTACCATAAATAAAATGAAAAGTAATTTTGAAAGACAAAGGCTTTTCCCCACATAATTATCGCTCTCTAATGATTATATTATTTACTAATAATAGTGAATAATTTGCATTACGGAAAAAAAAAACAACCTTTCAAATGACGCTTTCCTTCTTCCAAATCAAGTCGATTTTTTTAATATTAACTCATTTATTTTCTATATAAAAATTAAGGATGCTTGATAAATAATACATTTACATTATTCTGTACTTTCTAAAAGCTTTTAAATTATCAACAAGGTTTTTTTTTCAATTTAAATAGAACTTAACTATCCAAGGAAAAAAAATGTACATAAAACCTAGTCTATTGTTTGAAGAAAAAAATTGACACAAAATATAATTTTGACATCATTAAATTGTTATGTCAACTTTTATAAGAGGGGAGCAATCATAGATTTGCAATATCTCTTCGAATGACCTATGTTAACGATCTTGACAAACCATCTCACGATAAACAAAAAGGTTCATACATAAAGAAAATCTAGTTATATAAATAGTCAATCATAACAATCAATTTCAAATTTAAATAAAGACTTTATATTAAATAAGGTTGACAAATATATTTATAAATCGAGAAAAGATTTGAAAGAATAAAAAGGAAGGTAAAAAATAAGAAGAATTTAGACCCCACAAAATGATACGAAAGGCAAGTGAACAGAACAAGAACAAGAACCTCTTTTTCTAAAAAAATTTGTAAGAAAATCATTGTCTTCTTTTTCTCTCCATTCCATTCTAAATAAAGGTCAAGCCCTCAAATTCCCTCTCCTTTTACAAAAAGTTTGATTTTGACTGAATTTTTTTTTATTTTTTTTTAATTTTATTTTTACTTCAAAAGAAATATTATGAATTAAATAAATTTCATTTTTGGAAGGGAGGGTTCCAGTGTGGGTCACTTTCGGTGTGAGTGGAGTATCAAGCCCACTATCATACTATTATAATTGGAATCATGTGGATTTCACTCTTCTTGGGACCACTACTCTCACTTTTTTTTTTTCAAGAAAAAAAAATTATTATTCGATTTGGAACAAAGTATTTTCACTTTTGGCACGTGTGGGCCGTGGGAATAACTCGGGTTTGATATTATCACCGTCAACACCGAATCGAACTGTGCCCGTCAAATCAAAAGCGGTTGTAAACCACAACATGGGAGTTTTCCTTTTCCTTCACCGTTGATTTGTCCACACCGACGGTGACCGATCACGAAAGTAGTTTTTGTACGGTGCGAACATATGCACAAAATAAATAAACACTTTAATTTTTTTAGATTTTTTTTGGGTTGGAAAATTACTTTTTCTTTTTAATTTCTTTTGAATTTCCAAGAATGGGTGAATTTTATCTTTAAAGTTTGAAATTAACTATATTAGTTTATGAGTGTGTAAGAATAGACTTAAAAGATCCATTTTTATTAAAAGAAGTGATAAAACAAACTGAATTGTCCAAGTCGAGATTTTTAATTAATAGTTGAATTGGCATGCTAAACTCACGTGGCTTGATAATTGCGTTGTGTTTAGATTTTATTCACACAAAATTTACAAACAAACAAAACTCAATTTGTGTTGAATTTTTGACAAAATATTAAAAGTGTAGTTGTCCTACATTAGTTGAATTGAATAATGAGATGAACTCCAAGCCTATAAAGGTAGCTTATGCCTTTAGTTTCAAGTCGTCCCGATTATTAATACTTTAAGCTTAATGTGATAACTCTAGTTAAATTCTCTTTATGTATTTTCTAATGCGAGAGTGAGAAAGGGTGTTAGTAGTATAAAAGTTTTGAGAGAGTACTTTTGTAATTGGGGTCGGGAAAGAAAATGATTATTTGTGATTGTCACAATTTTTCATATAGTGGATTTTTTTTCTAGTCCATAGTTTTCTCTAAGTTTGGAGTTTTCCACGTTAATTTTTGTATTTCCAGTTTTATTGTTTTCTTTTATTTTCTCTATTATTTTTCTTGCTTATTTATGCGGTAGAAGTAAGAGGTTTTTTTCCAACTATTTGAGCTCTAAGAACAAAAGAATAACAACTTTCATCTTTTTCTATCAATGTTGTGGCACGACCCTAGAATCTTTACATTTCTCTATTTAGACATAAGCATCAAATTTCTCAAAAAAAACGACAGTGTTGTATAATCCAAAAACTCCATGGATAGAAAAAATCATTTGTTTGTTCTATGGAGACAAATTTTGAACAATAAAGTTGATAAATATTTCCCTTACTCGATTAAAAAAAAAAAGTAAAAAAATCTATATGAATAAATTCGTCATAAAACATTTTGTTGTTCTTCTCGCAATTGATCGAAGCTTCACTAGTGGACAAACGGCGTTCTTCCTTTTTCGTCAGGGCTTAAATTGTCTCTTTCTTTTCTTGTTTTTTTTTTTCAAAAAAATTGTTAACAAAATTTTAAAACAATTCATTAAGGATTTTTTAAACACATTCTTAAAAACATATGTACTAAAATAACAACTTTGAAATATTAGAAATCAAAATATTAGAAGATTAAAAAGATGATTTTAAAAAAAATTAAAAATAGAATAAATATATTAGCTTAATTATAGAAAATACCTATAAACTTTGTACTTTGCTAAAAAATATATCTGAACTATCAAATTTTAAAAGTTCAATAATATCATTATCGTTAGTACATAGACGAAAACTGTTAGTATCTCATTTAAAAATGTCGTCGAACTTTTACCGTAAGTATATAGACATAAATTATTTATCTGCATCACATTGCACTTCTCTTCTATTTTCTCTCTCCTCAATCTATATATTAACTATGTATTTTTAATACTTTATTTGATATTTAAAGATATTAATACAATTTTTGAAATAAATTACTAAAGATTTAATTAGTAAAGATATTTATGAACATTTTTCTCAAAATTTAAAGAACAATAAAATATTTTATAGTTGAAGAGTATTAATTTCAAAATAACATACAAAGTTGAGAGATGTTTTCTATAAGTTAGCATACAATATTTTGAAATCCAACTGATATATATATAGATAGATTTATAAACAAATACAGGTCATTAGTTTCCACAGATACACAAAAAGGAGTAAAAAGACCAAAAACTCCATAGGGAGAGGGTTTTAATACACACGGGGGGTGAGGGTGAGTGGGTCCTACTTCTCAAAATCACCCAATCATAGAGCTCCAACCAGAGAGGTGCACTGAAGCTGATGTAGCTGCACCACACAGAATTCTCCAGTTTCATTTTCTTCTCTTTTCTTTTAAAGAAAAAAATTATTATATTTAACTTTTCAGAGCCGGCAGAGATGTTTTTTTTCTTTTTTTTTCTCTTTTTAAATATTGACGGCTTATCTGTACGGCCGCCAATTGTAAGTACTTAACGACCTGACAGCAACGTTTGTCAGTCCCAAGTTGTAATTTTTTCCTTTTTGTTTTTCTCCTTTTCTTTCGAAAGTTTAGAAAAACTTTCCTTTTCCTGTTTTTCTTTAAAATTACCAAAACCCAAACCAAAAAAAAAAAAAAAGAAAAAAAAAAAAGACAAATTCTTTTTTAAAATGGCAAAATTAGAAAAAAGCTTGCCACGTGGCACGCGGGAACGGTGTCAACGCGTTGATGGGGAGGAGCGTAGATTCTGTGGGGTCGACAAATTTGGGGGATTACTTCAACGACTTACGGCGGCGACGGCGCGGGGGACCGGATCCGGAGTGGCAATAGCGGTGGTGATACGGCGGCTATCGTCGCAGAGGAATTGGTCGACGATCCTCGAGCTCGGTTCGAGGACAAGTTTTTGCCATGCGTCATCGGAATCTCCACCGTCGGTTAAAAACACTCCGGTGGCATCAAGTCGCCGGAGATTCCAATTCCATTTATTCCGAAGGCGGCGAATTTTTTCCAGCTGCCGGAGTGCCAATCGAGAAGTATTATCTTTAATCTTCGAAATCGCCAATTCTAGAAGAATCGTCAAAATCCTCTCATCGGCGCCGTCGCGTTCTGCCCTCAAATAATCGTGTAATTCCGGCACTCCAATGGCTCGTTTAATCCCATGAGAATAATCCCCTTCCGGATCAAAAATCTGCCTCACTTCTTCGACAAATCCACCATCGACCATCCGATCAACACGATCGGAGACAAATTTCTGAAGAATGGGTAAAGAAACATCGACCCACAAAAAACAGAATTCATATCGGAATCGGGACTCTGCATAATCATCAACCAGAGCTTCAATGTAGGAATTAGAGCCACCGGCGACAATTGGGAGGCGATCTCTATCCAAAATTGATTCAATTGCAACAGAGGCATGATGAGTAAAATCACGAGAAGAGAAATTTGAATTTGGGTCAATTGAACCTAACAAATGGTGTGGAATTCCACGGCGTTCTTCATCGGTAACTTTATTTGTTACAACATCAAGTCCTTCGTAAACTTGAATCTTGTCGGAATTCACAATTTCTGCCGGAAATCGAGTGGCTAAATCAATTGCCAACCGGGATTTACCCGTTCCTGTGGCTCCCATTACCACAACCACTTTCTCTCTCCGCCGGAAAAACTGTTCCATGTTGAAATTCCCCTGAAAATTCCCCACCAGTGGCTGGACTTGCTTCCCGGCAGCAGAGGATAATGATAATGCCATCTTCATCAAATACCCTGTAAAAAATAACCAAAACCCACTTCAAAAAATGACAAATTTAATCCACCCATTTGAATATTTTTTTAATTTTTTTTTTCGAGTGTGTTCTTACAGAATTCAAAACAGTACCTGAAGAAAAACAGAGAAAAAGAGAGATGGCTTGGGGAATAGGGTTTGTAGGGTATATGCAAGAGAGTAATTGAAAGGATTAGCTTAAGGATAGTGAAGGTTTAGGCATTAATAATGTACTTAATTGAAGCAACACCAAAGTTTAAAATTTTCTTCTTTCTTTTTGAGGGGAATAATATGTGCAAGTTTCTTCTAAGAAGGAATTGGGATTTTGTGGGTTTCACTTCTTCCAATCTCTTTAGAACCTCAATTATTTGCCACTGCCCCTCTTGCCTCAACCATTAGAGGATTACACTTGGTATTTATGCCCTCCCCAAAAGAACCTTTCTTTTGTTATTCTTGTTATTTTTGTTATTTTGTTATTTTGTTATTTGTTATTTTGTTATTTTTTTTTCTAATTGAAATATATTGAGTGTTACCTTTGGTACGGAAACAACCTCTCTATATGTTTTAGTTTCATTGTTAGCATTTGAAAAAGAATAAATAAATGGAAGAACCCTACTGAATAAAATATTTCAAGAGATAAAACTTGTCTTCATATGCCATGATTGTGAAGTTTGTTCACTATGGGTCAACTTCAATCCCATGCCCTTAGTTCTTAATTGATAACCAACTTTCATTAGGTAATAATTAGTTTTGTGTCTAATTCAAGTAATAACTAAAAAAAAGACAACACAGGTTTATATTGGAAAATTTCTGGTATTATAGTAGTTAAATGATATATTTAGTTTATTCAATGAATATCTTAATTTATGGCAAGTAATGAATGAAGATAATATAAAAAAAATTAGAAAAAGTTTATCATACTCAACTTTAAAATTTCTCTCATTTTGATCGACAATTCCTTATTTAACAATCACCCATTTTTGTTTTGTGATGATCATATGCTAATAGTACTTAGTATTTTGATTATCATATGGTACGGTCCTTTTATATTGGTTTTGATAATGGAAGAATTTTGATTTAGGGAATATGATCAAAGAGTCAATCTAGAAAGAACTACAACATTTCTCTTTTAAATTACAACTATTAACATTATGTCATATATATATATATATATATATATATATATATATATATATTCCTTCAAGGAATTGATAGTTTGAATTAATGTAAGTTTTTTTCTTTTTGGTACATGAATTTTTGCTTTTAATTTGTATAGTAAATAAATAAATAATAATTTTGGTACAATAAATCAAGAGATGCCATTAAAAAAGAAGAAAAAAAAAACAGAGGAGAAATTTAACAGCAAAAACCTTTTGGAAATCAGATTTTGATTCCAATGAAGTGGAAAAGGGTATATGAAGAAGAGACAATCTTGGAGTCTAGCTAAGAAGCAAACAAAGGGCTTTATTTATTTATTTATTTTGTATAATAATAATAATAATAATTTATTTATTTATCTAATTTATTTTTTGGGTGTTCCAAAGAGTCAAGTTCATGCTTCCCAGCCAGCCCAATCTAGGGTTTAATACTTCCACTTTTTACATGAATATTATTTTGAAGTGACTATACAGCCTTTAATTTTAACTTTCTTAAAGAAAGATATTGTGGTTTATAGCTAAGCTAATTAATAGGTTGTTCTTCAATCTATTGATAAAAATAATCATTCTATAATTATAGACCTCGTTCGATACTAGACACGTAACAAATGTGGAAGTAATGACAAACTTTTCAAACTTAGATACGTAACATGTATTTTATTCACTAAATTACATGTTCCAATTATTGGTAACAAAGATATAATTTTGTCAATTTTTAGTCCGTTACTTTTTGCACGTTTCCTCTTTTTGGTCTTTTAACTTTTGAAAATTGAGTCATTTTAATGTAGTATAAAAGAAAATATTGTTTAAAACAAAAGAGTAATTTTTTTTAATTGTTAGTAAATAAATAGGGTTGTTTTCAAATATAGAAAAATGAGCCAAACTATTTACAAATATAAATTTTTTTTACTGTCTATCTGTGATAGAATTCTATCACAGTCTATCACTATAAACAGTGAAATTTTTCTATATTTGTAAATAGTTTGATGTTTTCTCATTTTATAATAATTTTTTAAATAAATATGGTCTTGAATAAAAAACAAAAAAGAAAATGGTTTTAGTAGTAATCAAACCTTCGTGTTAGATGCTAAAATGAGTTTATCTCAATAGTAATTGACATGTTTTTCTCTCTAGAAATTAGAATTTTGGTTTCCCATGTGCACAATTATTGTACTAAAAAACATAGTATTAGAGAATAATAAAATGATTACACCAAGCCTAATCTTGATTAATAGTAAATATTCTTTCTATGTATAGGTTTTTTTTAAAAAAACAATTCTAGAAGAATTTGAAATCCTAAATAAAAATTCTAACTTCTAAGAGAGCTTGTTCAACCATCTAGAAAACGTTTCTAAAATTTTCTTAACGAATATATTTTAAATATTTCCAACCAAACATTAAGAAACTAAAAAATCTTGAAAATATTTTCCTTCAATTAAAATTTTCAGCTTTTTTTTTTTAATTTTTAAAATAACGTTGGTTAGTAAATCAACCCACAGAAAATATTGTCCTTCAATTAAAAATTTCAGCTAGATTTTTTTTAAAAATAACGTTCGTATATATCTCGTATAAATTTGAAAATTAAAAACAAAATAATTATGAAACGTAAGTAAATTAATTAAAATGTACTAAATCAAACTATATATAAGCTAAGGAACGATATAAACTTATAATATATAGTTTTGTGTGTGTATATATATAATTAAGATATGTTGTTGGTTGGTATTAAAAAATGGGCATAACCACGTAACCCAAACAATACTGGGTGGGGGCTAGTTGTTTTTGAAAAAAGCAGTGGGCAAAAAGAATTTTTTCTTTTATAGTGGTTTACGATGCCCTTGTTTTTATTTATTTTAATTAATCTGATTTTAGTGAAGAGACATTAGGTTATTAATTTAATTAACACACACATTAATATAAATATTAAACTAGAGGATACCCTGAGGTGACTAATCACTTTGATTTTATATATAATGATGTTGATTAATATCACATTTAGTTGACAAGACATCAAATAAATCAAGCAATATAAAATATATATGTATGTGCATTTTTTCACCTTTAACATTTGTATGTATCTAATTCATTGAATGGTATATATATATATATTACTATTTTGTTGGTATGAATTTAGTTTTAAGTGATTAGGCATGTTAGTTGTGGATGCTAAAATTCCAATAGAAAAAAATGCTTTACATTTTCATGATAACAACGACAAATTATTTTGAGTGAGAGAAGAACGTGGTCTATAAAAGATGAAGATATATCTAT
Organism: Lagenaria siceraria; assembly: GCA_002890555.2. Classification (NCBI taxonomy): domain Eukaryota; kingdom Viridiplantae; phylum Streptophyta; class Magnoliopsida; order Cucurbitales; family Cucurbitaceae; genus Lagenaria; species Lagenaria siceraria. The sequence continues at coordinate 23,061,433 of CM016483.1, read as the reverse complement.
TGGTGTGGTGCTTGCCTCCAATGCATAAGTCAACAAATGAGGAAGTGAACCAAGTTGACAGTTTGAAATAGTCATAATAGACTTACTTCCTTTGCAGTCACAATAATATATTTATACGAATTGTTGACCTAAGTCGTACAAAATAGGGTTTCACGACCGAATCTGCAGTGGGTCGAGGCATGCCTCATGTCGTAGCGTGAGGGTAGCCTTGATCTTAGGTTAGGTTAGGTTAGAGTGAGAGTGTGAATTTGGGCCCTTCCATTCTCCAGGGTTGTTTGGGTCCTGGAGCGTGATTTTTGTTTCGGTTCCGTCCTCTCTCTAATCTTGATCTAGTTTAATTTCTATTTATATTGTTTGTTCCAAAACTAACGTATTCAATTAAGTTTTTACCATATCAAAATTTTAAAATGGAGAATGACGATGTATGAAAATTTTAACGAGATTATTAGGTGGTTGGAATATTAATGTTTTTATATCAGAAGAACAAGCAATTTGATTGAGCATCGTTATTATGGGTCAAGATGAGAGGTAAAATGACAAAAATATTATTAAGAACTTAAACCATATATTTAGCAAAAAGAAAAAAAAAAAAAAAGCCCCTTTAATAATTTGTTTTAAGAGAGGGAATAATTTATAGAAAATTTTATTTTCTAGCTTTTCTAATTTATTGAATGACAGAAAGTTAAGGAGGGACACATCTTGGAACCTAAAGATAATTTTGTGGGAACAAAATATTTTAATGTAAGGTTCCACAATTTTATTGACTAAAACCCAAGAATCTTTTTTTCTCTTTTTTTTTTTTCCCTTTTTAGTTTCTCTTCACATGAATGAAGGAAAAAAAGAAAATAAAAAAGGGGATTTTTCTTTAATTTTTAAAAATAAAATTCAAATAAGATAATTTAAAATGTGTCATTCTCGTTATTTGACAGTTAATTTTTTTTTTTATCATTTATATTCATATACTTTTATTCTCTTTGCACTATAACATTAGTAGAAACCACAATAGATTCTATAATTAGTTTCATAAATTGTTATTATATACATATATTTAAACAACTAATTATCTTAAACAAGATGAATGATTAAATTTTAGTTCTTGTGGAGCCACCATTCTTTAATGGAAAACATCATTTAAGAAGAAGTGTCTTTTTCTTTCTTTTTTTAGTGATATTTCTTATTTTATTTTTTATTTTTTCAAGTTGAAAGAAGACTAGTGGGACACTATGATTAAATGATACAAAGTAAAAAAAAAAAAAAAAAAGAGTTTGACTTAGTTTTGACCATTTAAATTTGTTGGTTTAAACAATTAATATGTAGTTTGTAGTTTGTGCTTGAATTTTGAATGTAAGGAAAAATGAATTATAGAAGCCTAAATTTATGAAAATTGAGTCTAACATCCTATTTGATTATTCAAAGCTCAAGTAATCTTGAGATTAAAGTTAAATAATTACAAGTTTAGTATTGAATTTTTTTTGTTTGTTTTTCGTCTAAAATGTCCATGAACGATAGAAAGTATCTAATAGTTAGGTCAATGAATTTTCAATTATGTATCTAATAAGTCTTTAAACTTTAAAAATGTCAAATAATAAGTCTCTGATATTTAGAAAATATCTAATAAATTCATAAACGTTTAAATTTATGTTCGGTAGGTCCTCACATATTTAATATACTTAGATTCCATTTGATAACCATTTAGTTTTTTAAAATTAAGCCTATAAACATTTATTTCACATCTAAATTTCTTGCTTTGTTATCTATTAATTTCGTAACAAAATGTTTATAAAACTAAGTCAATTTTTTAAAACTAAAAGAAATAATTTTTAAAAACTTGTTTTTATTTTTAGAATTTGGCTAAGAATTCAACTCTTTTACATAGATGAAAATCATTGTCATAAATTGAGAGTAAATATACTTAATTTTCAAAAACTAAATGGTTACCAAACGAGACTTTAAAATATTTATTTAATTTATTATACATGATAGGATCTTAAACTTTTGGTCTCTGAGGCTTGGACTTAGTGTCTATTTGGTTTCTGAAGTTTGAAAATGTTTATTAAAAACGATTTTTCAAGCCTCGAGGACTAAAAATATTCATTTTAAAACTTTAGAGACCAAATATACACCAAGTCCAAATCTCAAGGACTAAAAGTATATTTTATCCTAAATTTTTAATGGTTTAAATACTATTTTGATCCCTCTACTTTCAAAATGTTCATTTTGGTCCTTGAACCTTCAAAAAATGACCATTTTAATGTCTTAAAAATGAAGTAAAAATGAAATTGAAGGGACCAAAATAGTCACTTTTCAAAAGTACAAGGACCAAAATGAATATTATAAAGTACATGGACCAAAATGAACAAAAGTTGAAAGTATAAGAACCAAAATGAACATTTTGAAAGTATAGAGACTAAAATAAACCAAAATCAAAACTACAGAGACCAAAATAGCATTTAAACCCGTTTTAATCTATCGTATACAAATTCAAAAAATTCATAGCTTATTCAATAAGCAATATCAAAGTTTAAAGACTTATTAAAATATATATATATATATATAAACAGAAAAAATATCAAACTATTTACAAATATAAAAAAATTCCACTGTCTATTCGTGATAGACCGCGATAGAATTCTATCGTTTTTTATCGCTCAAGCAAATGAATTCTATCGCTTGAGCAATAAAAAGCGATAGAATTCTATTGCGGTCTATCACTAATAGACTGTAAATTTTTCTATGTTTATAAATAATTTAGCTTATTTTTCTATATTTGAAAACAACCCTAGATACCAACGGAGAATATTAATGATGTTTCATATATGAAATAAAAAAAAATTAAGTTTGACTAGAGGAGAAAAAAAAAAAGTAAAAATATTTGAGAGTGACAAAAAAAGAAAATGGGAGGCGCACGTGCAATGGGGACAGTAATGATTAGGAAAAGAAATTAATTAACATTATCTTGTATCATTTATCATCATAATCCTTAGTACCAACTTAACTTTAATCAAATATATAATTCAGGTATTATATATATTCGTAGATGTTGGAATTTTATAATTCCCAATATTAGGTGGGAAACCCTATTTACATAAAGTTTAAATTGTATTTTTTTAGTGCTCGAACCTTTTAAGCTTATATCAACTTTGGTCAAACATTTATAATTTTTGTTTTGGTTGAAATTGTTTTATAGAAATTTCATAGAAGTATATTTCCCTTTCATTTACTTGATAAATAGATATGAATAATACATGAGTAAGTTTTAAAACTATATAAATGAAGCATTTAAACATTTAGAAAAAGATTTATATAAATGAAAGTATAAAAACCAAATATAATATTTAAAAAACTTTTAACTAAATTTTAAGTGGTAATTGTTTCAAAAGGAAAAAAAAAACAAATATAAATAGTTTATAAACTATAATATAAATTGAACCTATTAATAAATATGATATAATATTTTAACTGCTATCTAACTAGATGAGCTCATTTTTTTTAGTACGACAAAATTAAGGTATAGACGTTTGAACAACCTCTAACCGATAATAGATCAGTACATTTCAATTATTTTCAGCTATATGTTCCTTTTGATATTGTGAACATAATCAATGCATTTATAGATAGAAATTGATGTTGGTAAATTCTTATACGTCAAATACAGTGAAAGCCTGATAAAAATAATATTACTTAAGTGGCTTCTTTTTTTTTTTCTTTTTTAAGTTTAACAATTGAATGATGGAGATCTAACCACTAACCTATGGTTGAATTGTGTTTTACACATACATCACCTTAAGATTAAGATTAATGATTATTTACTATCTACCGTTTTCATTTTTAATCTTCTTTGTTTTCATTATCGTCGGTGAGTATGGTTGAGAAAGATTATTTGTATAATTATTGTATGTTGGCATATATTTTTGCACAAGTCAATGAAACAAAACAAAGGTTGGTTTCTATGTATCTTCTAATATTCTTGAAAACATGAATCTTGAGTATTTAATTGATTGAAAATTGAATAGATCTAAGATATAAAACTATAAGTTTGAGAGAGAAGATGTATTAATGTAATACAAATTGTAGAACAAGAAATGGTAGGGTGCTTTCAACTATATAATATTTGCTGATATTAATGAAGATGGGACTTAGATTAATGATGGTTTTTAATTAATTTAAGTACGTATAATTATAATGTAAAGTTTTGTGCGTGAAATTGAAAAGGCTTTTCTTTTTTTTAATGCTAATTCAAATGGTAATGGCACTAGCTTAGCATCTTATTGAGTTCACAGGACTTTCATATATTATTTGAGTGGGCATGCCCTTAAAAAATGTTTTAAATAGTTAAAAATATTTTTCAAAAGTATCTTGTAATGTTGTTTTATCCCACAGGGTCAAAAGTATCGCTACTAACTTATTCTAAATTTTTTTTTTGATATCCGTGAGTGTCCGGTCCAGTTTACGTACGCTTCGACTAATCTCACGGGACAACCCACCCGACCCTATAACAGATGGACTGTCAACTTACCCGTAGGGTATTAAATCTTAGGTAGATACTAACTCACTCTAAGTTGAGCACTCAAATTATCTTTAATTTGTCTTAAAATTAGTTTACGAGCATTTGTAGGAAAAATAATTAAATTACAAATTTGGTTAACTTACATAGGCTACTGAAAGTTTTAGTTTTTTTTCCCTTTTTTTTTTTTTAATATTTCTATATTAAAATTGTAGTTTCTTATTATATCAAATTATTAAATTCTAAAACAATATCCAAATGGTTCTTGGAGTTTATGGACTAAGTGTCGCATTTTAAAAACTATTTTATCAAAAAAGCCTTCAGAAATTGTTTTACCAATATTTTATATTTTGAGATTTTAAGATGGACATTGATTAAGTTGCATTCATTTCCATACTTTCCTTACTTTTATATGGTAAAAATAAAATAAAAAAATTGACAGGTGACATTTATTTATTAGGTGTTGTCTGAATTACACTTGCACAAGAGAAAACTGCACCCAAATATTTTTCTTTTAAGAATTCAACTCATTATATTCTTTTGTTAAATTTTATATTATTTAGTTCAACAACCACGAAATTCTAATCTAGCCATATATTACTTATCGTTAAATATATTTATGTTGAAATCAACCTATGTTATTTATTGGATATTCATTGTAATAATAATGACAATAATAACTATTATTATTATTATTTAGGTTATGTCTAGTTTTTCGTTTCGAAGTTGAGATCGTAAGTTATATATATATATATATATATATATATATATATATTTTAAATGAATAAGAAGTTTTATGATATGATCAAGTGGGGTTTTGACATTAATGAAAGCATTTAGGGATTTGAAATTGAATGGTCAAGTGGGTTTGAATCATTTGAGAAACGATGGATTGCACTCTTATAAAGATGTTCTTTTTTTCTTAAAAGAAATAATCATCATTAGTAAGTGATGAGTAATAATGATATAAGTTTAAAAGACATATATAAACTTATAATATATGGGCAACATATTAAATATAGCATACACTTGGACTTTATAGTATAATAAATAAATGACATTTGAGGGACCTAGCCACACACACATAAATCTAGTTCATATGCTCATACTCACTTTTGAGTGTCTCTTTTCTATTCTAAGTGTGACCTTCTTTTCATTCAAGGGACATTTGCAATCTATACACTGACATTTGAGACTAAATTTAAGATTTATTGAAAGTATAGGGATAGAGTTTAAAATTGGACAATTGAAAGTATAAGGACTAAAATTAAATTAACTTCAAGTATAGGGACTAAGATGGTATTTTAACCTAAAAAATACTAATGTGCATTGTTTTTTTTTTTTTTTTTTTTTTTCAAATTTATATACTTTTAAAACTTGAAAAATTACCCTTGACCTTTCATAAATGTTTCAAACCTATTTTCGAAGTAGAAATCCTTCAGATTTCCACACGAAAAAATTGAGACATAGAACGTTATTACAATGATCTATAATAGAAAAATTTGATCATCACACTAATTAATCTAGGTCACCGCTCTACTGTTTAAACTTCCAATTTTCATCCAAAATCCTAAAGAATTTTTAACACTAAGAATATGTTTGAAATGTTTATAAAAGGTCACGGCAATATAATAACTTTTAAAAGTATACGGTTATTTCTTCCTAATATTAGCATCTTTTTCTTACAATAATATGTAGTTATTCGAGAAATTCATGTGTATAATATCTTAATTAAGTAGTTGACCATATTTTAAGTTTTGAATCTCATTCCTTCACGTTTTTTTTAACCATTTTTCACATTCTCTAGTGTGGTGTTGGACCAACCCATTATAGTTAGAATTTTTTTTTAAATAATTTTAATTTTATTTATATTATTTTTAAAAATTTTGAAAATAAAAATTAAAAAGGCAAACCATAATATATATGAATTGAGTAAAAAATTATCATATTAGCTTTACCATATTAATTGTAAATTACGGATAACAACACGAGTATAATTCCATTGTTAAGATACTACTTTCGACCTTTTAGAGGTTCAAATTTTTATTCTCTTTTTGTATCATAAATATCGTTATATTACGATCCTTCTAAATATAGTCACTTTTGATATGATTTTTTTTTTTTTTTAACCGCGTTTACTTTATTATATCAAAATCTTTAGTAAATTTCTTAATACTCTAATTTATTTTTAGAAATTTAAAATTAATGTCATCCCATGTTAACTTAAAAAATAGAAAAAGACTATATATATTTTCTCACACGCAATGAGAACAAATAAATTAATAGATGATTTTGATTTTAGGGTTCCTAATTGTATAATATAACAAACTTATTTATTAACAGATAGCTTGTTTGTAAGTCTATTTTTTAAAACTTAATCTCAAAATCCTAAATTAATTAAAAGTTTCGAGACAAAATATTAGTTATAAAGAACTTTAATATTGATAGGCTAAGACGAAAGACTACATATTTAAAATACTTTTTTTTTTCTAAATTAAGCCATCCTAATATTTATTTAAAATTGTATTATTATATTACCTATCAACTTACAAGAGAATGGTCAAAGTGTAAAAATTTAAAGACATTTTCTTTTAATCATGGATATAATAATTAATTTTAAAAAAAGAAAAGTTGTCGTCAAATAATAGAATATTTAACTAAAGACAATATTATAATATAGTCAAATATTAAAATTAGGCTTCCCATGCGAGAATGGAATCTTGATTATGCATTCAAATTTAAAATTTAGTGGTGCAGCTAACTTTAATATAATTAAGAAATTAATTTCCCTAACTTTTATTTTATTTTTATATATTAACAAAATAATGATTGGGCTGTCACGTGGATCCCAATATGCACTGCGGGTTTGTTCTAAAAAAGCCCATGTTAGAATATTTAGAGATAATGACACGAATAGACCCTAAAGAAAAACATAATTCTTAAAAAAAGTCTACTTTTCATATGTTATTTTTGTAATTCAATGTAAAATCCCTAACCCTTTTTCCATAAATTTATTGCAGCTTGTAATTTCAATTTCACATTTGAAAATAAATCAATATTTAGGTTAAATATACAAATTAAGTCGGGTAAATAGTCCAAGTAAGTGTAACTCAACAATAATTTACCTATATTCTCTTTTGAGGTCGGAAATTCAAATCTATATACTCTACTTGTTGAACTAAAAAAAAAAAAAAAGTAGGCTAATAAAACATTATTTTTCATTTTTGAAAGCCTTTGGACAAGTCACAATAATTTAATTTAGCTCTTAATGACCTATTTGAATGATGTTTCAAGTGCTTACAAAGTAGTTTATTTAGATTTAGAAAAAATAAATTAAAAAAATTGTTTTTAAGCATTTAGAAAGTAATTTATAAGCGGGTCCTAAACCATCCTTAACTATCCATACTAGCATTCATAGAGAGAGATTTTGTCAATAACATTAGTTTCAATAAGAACTTTAACTAATCATTCAACATCCTCGAATCACTCAAAACACTAAGAATTTATTAAATCTCCAATTGACCTAAAAACTTAAGTTAATATGTGAAAGTAAATTTAATGTTATATCAACACTTAAACAGAATTCTTCTTCCCAACCTTCTATGATTATAACTCTTTGATCAATGTTCAAAACACGGTCTATCATTATCATTCAGTTGCATATCAATATTAACCAACAAAAGCTAGCGAAAAAGCCGTTAGACTTGCAGTTGTAAATTTTACACAACAAATAAGTTAAAAAACAATAATTTTGGTGAAATGAGTAGCTAGGAAGGTTATCGTCCATTGTCTCTTTAAATGATTAAAAGCATTTTTGAAGTGATTTAAAAATGACAAAAGTAATTTAACAATTTTAAATTCATTCCAAACACATGCACTAAAGAAGTACTAAGTCTAGTTTATCTACCAGGCTGATTAAGTGGGAAAAATCAAACAAAAAATTCCTTATTTTATAGTGGTCAAATTTCAGAAAAAGAAAAAGAAAAAAAGGTGGTTTTTCAAAAAGTGTAATTAAAGCCATCTAGTCCAAATTCTCTTGACAAAAGGGTTTGCTTGATAGCAAGGTCCATTGATTGGTTTAGGCCCAAAATCTATTGGACTTCATGATCAACATACTTGGGCTGGATTTCTCCTTTCAAGCCCATTAATTTTTAGTTTCCATTTAATTTTGGGAAATTGGATGATTGGCTCATATACACTGTCATTCTGAACAATATCTACTCTTTAGAAAAATATCAATTTGTAACATGAGGTTTGTGTATCAATGAAAACCCTAGCTAATAGTTATATTAATTTTAATCTTAAATTATTTTAAATTTATCAATCTTATTATGTAGCATTTTAAAAAAAAAAATTACAAGCAACTTATAATTGTAGTAATATTAATTAAACCCCTGCATTTTTTTATAAGTAGGTCTATTTAGTTTCTAGAATTTCTTTTTAGGAATCGTCCATGCATCAATTTTCTACACGTTCCATTTTGTAAAATTGACATTCGAAGAAATCTACCAATATTTGAGAATTCATGAAGATAATATTCAAATGCAATTGTAATAAAAGGTCCAAAGTGACTCGCTTATTATTAAACAAATTTCAAACCATTGATTAAATTGGTTTAAGTTCTACCAAACACAACCAAATATGCAAATACAATCGATTCTTTAGTTAAATTCATTCTTTTCAAATCTATGTTTTCATAGCCACACTTCAATACATTCTTATTTTTATTTAAAGATTATAACAAAAATTGGAAAGAATAATTGAAATGTCTTTTTGTTTCACAATCCATCACAAACAATGTTATTCATAATTTACACGATTGAATATACCATAAAAATTATATAAAAGTATTTTAAACCCGTGTCTTTTAATAATTTTTTATTTGCTGACATAAACTTAACTTGACTGACATAACTTTGTACTATTAACTTGTTAAGTCAAATTCGATCACCTACACACATAATGTATATAAAGAATTTTTTTTTTTGGACAAATATAAATTTATACCACTAAACGTTAGGAGTTCTATCAATTTAAACCTTAAATCTTAATAATTTTATCAATTTAAACCATGATTTTTCCTAAGTATATCAATCTAAACTATATTTTATTTGGACAAATATTGTGTGAGACCTATAATTTTATCAATTAAAATTTTAAATTTACATAAACGAATTAATTTAGACTCTTAATTAAGATTTCTTTAAAAATTGTTAGATGGAAATTATAACCTACATTTTATTAAATCTACACGTGTAAAATTCATCCAATAAATGATTTTCGATTAAAATTTAATGTCTCGATATTTTTTTAAACTAAATGAAAAGACTTATAAAAGTCACCAGCGGCCTCAACTCCTACGTCACCGGCTCACCAGACTCCAAACTCGCCGTCATTTTAATTACTGATATCTTCGGTACGGTACTTACCCTTTTCATTAACATGTCTCATCCAATCTCTTCTGTTTTCTCTTCCTTCCTTTTTGACGATTGTCTTGTTTTTGCCTTTTGCTTTTGGTACAGGTTGATGACTTTTGGGTAAAGGCAATTTGCCACTTGGGTTTGACTCTGTTCATTTGATTGCTTCAAAATCACTCTAGAATTTTAACAGATGTTCTCTTGGGAGTTCTGTATTTGTTGAAAATTTCTCATGGGGTTGTCGATTTTCGTCTATATTTACCGTACTTCATTTGCTTGTCCTAAATCCCCTGCCCTTCGGCCTCTTCCCATTTTGCTAAGTTCAGTTCTCTTTGCAAATCATTTCAATTCATAAAATGGAGAAAATCAGAGCAGTCAGTCTGAGGTTAACAGAATGTTTTTAAAGAAAGCAGTGAGTAGAATGAAAATATATATTAACACTTCAAGCTTTGAAAATGGGGTTGGGTATAGTATATTTGAAGTTCCTTTTTCGCTTTCAATGATATAGAATGCATGTGAAAATTTAGTGCACTGAGCTTTTCATTCTGCCTTGATTTGCAGGATATGAAGCCCCACTTCTAAGGTATTTATGAAATTGAAGGGAGAGATTATGAAATTGAGAGATTGTTTTTTTAAGCACTTGGATAGTCAATCCAAATCGACTTTTATTTAGTAAAGAAGATGGGAAATGAAGAGCATTTTGGTGGAAGAATAAGCTGCAATTTCTAGAAAGTGTATACAAAGAACTTGAACATCTTTTTGGCCTTTTGGCTTGCGGGAAACAACAGGAACCTTTTTGAAGACCATGTTTTTTAGCTCCTTCTTGGTGTAAATTTCATTGCCTCTTAATTCGTTTATTCCAACTCTCTATGCACCAATTGGAAGATTTCTTTTGAACTTCCTAGGCTATGGGTTCACACTGTCCATGGCTGTCTTCCCATTCTAAAGATATTTTATAACAAAAAAGGTTGAAGATACTGTTTTTCTGCACATATCTCATGAGTCCTCTGTGGCACTAATTTCAGCTGCTTTCAATTTGTAGGAAGCTGGCAGATAAGGTTGCAGCTGCTGGGTTCTTTGTGGTTGCTCCTGATTTCTTCAAGGGAGATCCATATGTTCCAGATGATGCTAATAGGCCAATTCGAGTTTGGCTTCAAGATCATGGACCTGTTAGTTACTGCCTTTCATTTCATTACTGCAACGTTTTTTTTGTTAATTATTGTCCATCTGCTGCTGCTGCTAAAGTGTTTTAGTCTTTTGAACAAAATTGGGTGTTGAATTGATAGAGTTGGTAAGGATCGAGTGACTCGTGTGCTTCCTCACTGACTCTCTCCCTGTCTTAATTAATCTTAATAAACATTTTGTCAATTTAAAGATGGATGGGGAGGTGTCTGTAGCCATCATCAAAAAATTGCCAAAGAAAACCAATAACCGTATGATATTGAAATGCGGGAGTTCTAATTTATGAAAGTTTAATGGTTTAATAGGACAAGTCTTTCGATGATGGGAAGGCAGTAGTTGAAGCTTTGAAAAGCAAAGGCATTTCAGCAATTGGAGCTGCAGGCTTTTGCTGGGGTGGTGAGTATACTCATCTGTGTTTTTCATTATCATATATTGTTATTGATGTTACGAACACACATTTATCCACTTAATCTATTTTTTAGTTTCTTTTTAGGGGAATTTTTAGAAATAGAAAAATAAGGAAAACTATTTACGCAAAATACCAAAATTTTTAGATAGTTGTGATAGACCCTGATAGACGCTAATAGAAGTCTATCAGGGTCTATCAATAATCGAAATGATAGAAGTCTATCACTGATAGATGCTGATAGAAGTCTATCATTGTCTATCAGTGTTTTTTGTTTCTATTTTCTGTAAATAGTTTGATATTTTTTCTATCTTTGAAAATTTCATTCTTTTTATATTTTAATTATCCACTGCTTTCCATGTGCAATGTGCAGGAAGCTATAAGTTTCAGTCACATTGCAATTTCATTCTTGAATAACTTCCGCAACTCTCTTCCCTGTTTCTATGTTCTATGATTTTTTTTTCCAGTACTTCTCTGATTTGTTACTATTAAGTATTACCTTGATTAAATCTCTTGCCTGAGCTTGAATTGTGATGTACTTTTTGCGCCTCAGCCAAGGTTGTTGTTGAGCTTTCAAAGGTGGATTTGATTCAAGCAGCTGTGTTACTACATCCATCGTTGGTTACTGTCGATGACATCAAAGGTTTGTTTATAAGTTCCATTATCTTTGCTCGGTTTGACCTTTTTCTTTATTTGTCTTTTTTAATAAAAGAAAATTTCCAGTTTGGAAGATGAAAGTGAAGGAAGGCTGCGTCAAATGCACCTTATCCATCAAGAAAGAAGTGAAAGTGCAAACAAACAACAAACATCCAAAGAACCTCTAAACGCAAACCAAGCCATACAAAATCATAATTTTTTGTTAGCTCCCCAATTATGTAATTGATAGCCACAGCCAAGAATTAACATGTGCTTAGTTCTAAATCTCAATATGCCATCTCATTCTTTTTTCAAACTTCATCATCTTCTTCAACTAGATGGCCAAGAATAGTTGTCTGAGGACTCCTAAAGACAATCTTCCTTTCTGTAGCTAAGCACAAACCAAAAGATTAGAAGAAACTCTTTCGATACACTACGAGAGACAATCATTGTATGAATGATGGATAATGATGTTAGTTCCATCTCATGGAAAATGCATGAGTGAGGCTGAAGGAACATGCAGAAGGAGCGTTCCCGGAAGGAAGTTTAACGAGTCATTACACCCCTAATGCAATGGGCTGAGCCAAAAAATCACATCATTTTCTAAAGCTTTTGTTTTCCATTTCTATAATATAAAAATAAATGAGGTTAGTTTGTAGGATGAGATGCTTCCTTGATAATTGTTTGTCTTTTTGTTTGAAACTTTTTTATGATCTGATATTGCACTTAAAAGCAGGAATCTCATATCGACCGACTTGTTCTTATTAGTAGTAGGATCATTGTAAAGATTATTTTTCTACTTTTATAGGAAGCAGCCAGTAAGAAATAGATGAAATTAATTAAGTAGTTACTAACTGAGTTTGATGTTTGTGGACAATTGTAGGGGTTAAAGCTCCCATTTCGATACTAGGAGCCGAAATCGACCAAATATCTCCACCAGAACTCTTGAAACAGTTTGAAGAAGTCTTATCCACAAAGCCTGAGGTAGTGAGATTTGTCTTACATTCCTTCCTTTATTTCATCCAGATATATTTTTATCAAAAACAAAAACGAAAACAAGTTAAATATCTCGAATCTAATTGCTTGAGCAATGTTACACATCTTGGGATAATGAATCTTCTACCATAATCATATCTGAACTTGATATATATTAATGGTATTTCCTTTTTAAGTAATGCATGTTGAATGGCAGTCCAAACCACAGTCTTGATTACATTTAACCAACTTAAAAACAGATGTAAATTTCGGGTTTGTTCGATGTATAGGTCGATGGATTCGTAAAGATATTTCCAAAAGTTTCTCATGGATGGACAGTGAGGTACAATGTTGAGGATGAAGAAGCTGTGAAACGTGCAAATGAGGCTCACAGGGACTTGTTGGATTGGTTTACAAAGTACCTTAAGTAATTGAATTGGCATTTCAAGCCCTCTTCTTGTTGGTGCTACTGCTTACTAATGCCACTGAAAAACAGGGGAAGCATAACAATGTTTAAATGGATTTTTGTGCTTATCTTACTAGCTCTCTTACATGGAGGAAAGTACAAGTTATTGCCCTTATCTTATCCAAAAACCATTCTTTCAAATCAATCCAAATGTCATTGAGTAGACCCTAAAATATGAATGCTAGTAGAAAATTAGAAATCATTGTCTCTGCTGAATTAAATGATCCAAGCTGTCAAACTCTTTGTGAATCCAAGCCCGCCACAAATCCACAATAGCTCAATAGAATTGCCAATGAAATTAGGCTTATTCTTTGAGAAAACTTAGCTTAATGTCATCTGTCCTGTTTGTTAACCATTTAGGCTTCGTTTAACACACTCGTATTTGACTTGGTTTTTTTAAGACATTGGTAGAAAGTGTAGATAATGAAATGAAAATTTATAGGTGGACATGGTATATAAGCTTGATTTTTAAAAGGAAAATTATTATAAATAAAAAAAATATCAAATTATTTACTGCGATAGAATTTTATCGCGGTCTATTGCTAATAGACAACAAAATTTTTCTATATTTGTAAATAGTTAGTTAAATTTCACAAACAAAACACAATTTTGATAATTTTTTAAAAGTTTTTGCAACTTAACTTGAAATTTGAAATTTATAAGAGAATGTAGTATTTAAAATCTTATAGTTTAAAAAAAAAATCAAAGACTAATTAAATAAAACCTAAGACAACAAATTCAACAAAATCATGCTTCTTCACGGATTACTTGTTCTCCAATCTTTATTATCTTCATTTTTTATTATGATGACAACATTATAATTTTAAACATCTATTAAATATAAAAAATTTCATAGACCTATTTATTATTTAAAGTTTAAGAACTTATTAAACACAAATTTAAAAGTTTATAACTTATTAGACACAATCAATTAATAAACTCAAAGCTAAATTTTGAAAACTAAAAAATAAATTTGAAAATTCTGGCTAAGAGTTCAATAATTTATTTAAGAAAGATGAAAACTATGATAAAGAAATTGTGAGAAAAGAAGTCTAATTTTCAAAACAAGAAACTCAATAGTTATTAAACGAGATTATAAGAATTAATTATACACAAATTTACAAAATTAGGAGCTAATTTATAATTTGTCACATTTTTCAAACATAATATACAAGCTATGAATTTTTTTTATTTATTATTTTTTCTTTTTGAAATCGCAAACTATGAATTATTGATAAAAGAAAATCGGTTCCATCAATTGTATTGTAGCATAGTTTAGTGAGAGGCAGAGGTATTTATTATATTATCATTCAAAAGTGAATATCGCACATTTGCAATTATAAAATTACAGATTTTTCTTTTTGTTGTTCGTTATATTATTAGTTGACGGAGAGGTTGAACTGCCTGTCATTGTTTGCTTGCATTAAAGAGAAAAAATAGGAAGAACAATTTATTTATTTATTTATTTTTGGTTGTCGATTCATTTGACGTCAGGGCTGAGGCAAATTGATTTTGGGTGTTCGAGGAATTTCAAATCCAAACGCCATTTTCTTCTTTTTAAGCGTTTCTAGCTTCTCCTACTGAAATCAGAGTAAAAGGATCGTCACTGAATTCAGAGTTAAAGAGGAACAACAATGTCGGGTCCCCAATGCTGTTCAAACCCACCAACTCTAAACCCCAGCAGCGGCGCCGGCCATCTCGAACAACTCGGCGGCCTCAACACCTACGTCACCGGCTCCCCTGACTCCAAACTCGCCGTCCTTTTTATTACCGATGTCTACGGTATAGTGCTTACCCTTTTCATTCCTATATTTGTGTGTGTATATGTGTATATATATATATGGTACCTACAGTAGGACAAGAGGTATTTGACTTCTGGGGATAGGGAATTTCCACTTGGGTCTGATTCTGTTCACTGTAGAATTTTAATAGATGTTCTTTTGGGAGTTTAGGAATTGATGAAAATTTCTCCTAGCCCTAGGGTTTTTCATTTTAATCTATACTATCTTCATTATGCTCCTCCAAATTCCCCTGCCCTTCATATTTTCTTAAACACTGTTCTCTTTGCTAATAGAAATTGTGATATACTTCGATAGTCTCGATACATCGTTCAATACTAAATTGGGGAATCTTTTTTATTGATATTAAGGATTAGGGGATAGCCAACATGAGCACAAATGTAATTGACATATATTCCTTCCTTCGCGGTCGGAGGTTCAAATTCCCGTACTCACATATGTTGTACTGAAAGGAAAAAGGGATTGAGGGATATTTTGATATCTCATAGGCTTAATTACTAAAAGTACCCTTGAACTTTACTCATAGTTTAAAAAATATTCACGTTCTTTCAAAAGTTGGAATATTACGCTCTTTTAGGTCACCACCATACCTGCCATCCCATACCCCAATTTGCATCTAAAATTTTAATGGACTTCTACTCTAAGTGTAGTTTTGAAAATTTAGGGAAGACAAGGATAGTATTGTAATTTTTGAAAGACTTGAGGTATTTTTAAACAATGAGCAAAGTTAGGTTTTTTTTTTTTTTTTTTTTTTTGGTGATTTAACTTAAATATAATGAAGCATAGAAGATGTAATAAATTAGTCACTAATATGAAATAAATACTAATAAGGAAGAGCATGAAATTATCTTTCCTTTCTTCGACTGGACTAGGAGTTTGGATCTAGGGGAAAGAAAAATTATAGGAAGAAAGAAAAAAGAAGATTGAGTGAATTAAAATCATTTATTAATTTAGATAATTGTCACAAATTTCTTGGTTTATAGGATTATCTATCGATATTTTATTGATATGTAAAATTGAGACGTCGATACCTCCATCGACATTAATCTTTTAATTCATGTTTGCTATTCATTTTTAGTTTGCCTAATCCATTGTTAACCTTTGAATATAAGTATATATGAAGTTCTTTTTCGCTTTCAATAGTATGCATGTGAAATTCTATTGCTCTAAGCTTTTCATGCTGCCTTGCGCTTTGCAGGATATGAAGCTCCACTTTTAAGGTATTTCTAAAACTGGAAGGATTACACAATTACCACATTGGCTTCACGTGATTTGTTACTGAAAAGAGATTGCTTTTGTTCTTGCTGTGATCGGATTTGTTTCATTTTGTAAAGAAGTTGGGATATGAAGAGCATTTTAGTAGAAGAATAGGCTGCAATTTCTAGAGAGCGTACACAAAGGAGTTGCATCTTTTTGGCTTTAAAAGGAAAGAAAACAACAGGACACTTGTAGGAAACTTTGTTTTATTTAGCTCTTCTTGATGTAAATTTTATATCCATTTAACTCGTATGTCTGTTCTCATATATTCCTTTGTCACTTCCATTGCTTTGGCCTTGATCATTGTCCATGAAATCCTTTCTTATACCGTCAATTTAGAAAGAAGTTGAACATTGGTATCTTTTGATGCACATATATTTGGGTTCTACTTGGTACTAATTTCAGGCAGCTGCTTTCAATTTGTAGGAAGCTGGCAGATAAGGTTGCAGCTGCTGGGTTCTTTGTGGTTGCTCCTGATTTCTTCAAGGGAGATCCATATGTTCCAGATGATGCTAATAGGCCAATTCGAGATTGGCTTCAAGATCATGGACCTGTTAGTTATTGATTTTCATTTCATTACTGAAACATTTTCTTTGTTAATTATTGTCCATCTGCTGCTGCTGCTGCTAAAGTGTTTTAGTCTTTTGGACAAATGTGGAACTGGGAATTAAATTTATAGTGTTGGTAAGGATTGACTGACTCGTGTGCTTGATCACTCTCGCTCACTCCTTGTCTTATCTAAGTAAACATTTTGTCAGTTTAAAAATGGGGTGGCATTTGGTCATCATGTCGTTGTATTCTAAAGATTGTCAAAGAAAACCAATCATTGTACTGATTGAAATGCGAGAGTTCAAATTCATGTTGATGTAATGGTTTAACAGGACAAGGGTTTTGATGATGCGAAGCCAGTAGTTGAAGCTCTGAAAAACAAAGGTATCTCAGCGATTGGAGCCGTAGGCATTTGCTGGGGTGGTGAGTATATTCATCTTGTGTTTCCTGTTTCTTATTATCATATTTTGTTGCTAACGTTATGAGCACACAGTTATCCACTGCTTTCAATATGCAGGAAGCTATAAGTTCATTCATATTACTGTTTCATTCTTGAATAACTTCCATCACCTATTTCATGTTCTATGATTTTTTTTCGGAGTACTTCCTATGGTTTGTTACTATTACCTGGATGAAAATTTCTTATTTGTGTTAAAATTGTGATGAACTTTTGTACCTTAGCCAAGGTTGTGGTTGAGCTTGCAAAGGTGGAGTTGATTCAAGCTGCTGTGTTGCTACATCCCTCGTTTGTTACTGTTGATGACATCAAAGGTTTGTATTTTGTTTCCATTATCTTTGTCCGCGTTGGCCTTCCCCCCCCCCCCCCCCCCCCCCCCTTTTCTGTCCCTTTGAATAAGAAATGCTTCCATTGCTGAAGATGGAAGTAAAGGAAGGCTGCTTCAAATGCACCCCAAGTCAGACAAGAAAGAAATGAAACTTCCAACAAACAATAAACACCAGAAGAACCTCCAAACACAAACCAACACGAACCAAACCATACAAAAACCACATTTTTTATAAGCTCCCCAATTACGCAATAGATAGCCACACCACAGCCAAGCGTTAACAGGTGCTTAGTTCTAAATCTCACTATGTCAACTCATTCTCAGGTGCTTAGTTTTAATGCACGAATAAGGCCAAGAAACATCTAGAAGAGTATTCCCAAAAGGAAGTTTCTCCCTAATGCAATAGGCCGAACCAAAAAATCTCATTGTTTTCAGACAATATTTTCCATCATTAAAGAAGGGAAAGAGGCAACGAGATGTTCCTTCTGGCAAATGAAAATCTCAGATTGAGTGACTGGTTCTAATTAGTAATAGGGATTATTATTTTTTTTATTCATGGGAACTAACCAGTAAGAAATGGATGAAAATAACTTAATAAAAGCTAACTGAGTCCAATGTTTACCAATAATTGTAGGTGTCAAAGCTCACATTTCGGTTCTAGGAGCGGAGATCGATCACATGTCTCCTCCGGAACTCTTGATACAGTTTGACGAAGTCTTGTCTGCAAAGCATGAGGTAGAGTGAGAATTGTCTTATTTTCCCTTTTACTTCATCTAGTTGAACTTTTATCATAATATTTTTTTGTGAATCTGATATTGCTTCTCTTGGCAAAAAAAAAAAAAAAAAAAGTGATTTACATTAACAACAAATACAGGTTAAATAGCCTACGTCTAATTACTTGAGTTATGTTACATAAACCATTTCCTTAGCTCATTTTAGGATTTGAATCTTGTCACAATCATATCTAAGCTCGACGTGGTTTTTCCTTACCTTTGTCGAATGTCGGTCCAAATTATGCACTTAACTCGTACTCTGACCTTCACTTCTCACATTACCCACATGTGCATTCATTCAACTTGAAAGTAGATGTAAATTTTGGCTCGTTCGTTGTATAGGTCGACGGGTTTGTAAAGATCTTCCCAAAGGTTTCTCATGGGTGGACTGTGAGGTACAATGTGGAAGATGAAGAGGCTGTCAAATGTGCAGATGAAGCTCATGGGGACTTGTTGGCTTGGTTTACTAAGTATCTTAAGTAATTGAATTGGCCATTTCAATCCCTATTGGTTGGTATCACTGTGTTGTAGGCCATTTTACTCTTTAAGCTCAGAATAAGAAGTTTGGAACAATATTTGGAAAATGTTTGGAACAATATTTGGAAAATATTTGGAAATGCAGCTGTTTGAACTACATAAAATTTACCTTTACGCTACTACACAAATTTTGAGATTACAAACTCACCAACCATATGTATATCATACAAACTTTAGTTCTCAATAAATATATACACCATCTTTTTTCAAAATAAAATAAATTAATAAAATCAACCAAGTTCCTATTAAATAAACAACATTAATTGAATAAGGCAATCAAAGACAACTTTTAAATATTAAATATTTATTTCAGTCTATTCTTTTTAAAAATCTAATCCAATTTACCCAAATTAAAAAAAAAGGTAATTGTAATGAGTAGCAATTTTAGGAATAATAATCAAGTGTATAACAACATTTTAAAACATTGCAGATATATCAAAGTCTATCGGTGATAAATTAAATTTCTATCGTTGATAGATTCTTATTGTTAGTGATAGATCACTTAGACCATAAAAATCATACAAGTTTATCACTAATAGATTTTGTTATATTTGCAATTTTTAAAAATGTTGCTATATATGCTAATACTTTGAATCTAATTGCTATATTTGTAATTGTCTCTTAAAAAAACTACCTGAAAAAGTATCATAAGAAAAATTCATATTTTACCTTGTTAAAAAATGATTTCTTTTTATCATAAAAAAAAAATTCCTTTCAGATTTTCAATAACTCGATTGATTGCTTACTTTCTTAATGAATTTTCTTCCCTTGCAAACAACCTCTTTCTTTGTTCTTGCTCTCCCTTTTTGTTCCTAAGATTTTCAAAATTGATTACTCAGTATAACTCCACTTTTTTTTTTTTCTTTTCCTTTTCTTCTAACGAAATTTTAATTAAATTGGGCCAATTGATTTTTTTAATTGGATAAAATAAGAAAATAACAAATTTCCAAAAAAGAAAAAGCTACTTAATGTCAGGACTCAGGAGACATCCATTCACAAGAAAATGGCATTGTTTCTTCTAGATAATGATAATAACATAGTTTACGAGCTAAATTATCATCTGATTATTCAACTCCAATGACATTGAAGGATGAAAGGAAATTGAAACAAACTTCAAGAACATTTAGAAGAAAATAAGAAAATAAAAATTATATGCACTTTGATATGAACAAATCAATATTTTCCTTAATACAGCAGAAGTTCAACATTAACAGGCATTCACTGTCCATAACATAGCTGAGCTGAAGGACCAAATATTCCTAATTTTTCTCAAGATAATCTTCTCTCAACAATTGACCCTTTTTCTTGTTCAGGGTGGGGGGCCTTACAAAGACTACTGTACAAACTAAAACCACAGACCTTGCCAATGTTACTTCGTTTGATTTAAAATAAACAACCAACAAAATAGGAACACTAATTTATAATTCATACAAGAATTTGTAGAGCATCAATTGAATACAGGAAAAAAATTGTCTAATTCCTAATAGGTCAATGGTTTCCCTGTGCTTTTTTTCTTCCAAAGTAGTTCAATATAACCTTTGCTTCACACGCCTTCCATTCAGATCGCTGCCATCTAGAAAGTTCAAATTCCCAAGCCCAGAAGCAAGTACGTTGTGTTCATTAACTCTTGCCACATATTGCAGTAGCTCAGTAAGAACAGCAGGGCAGCTTTCCTTGAGATAATCGAACCCGTCAGATTGCATCACGGCTGAAAATTTACTAAAATACTTTAGACTACACATGTTGAATACAATGATCAATACTTTAGACTTTACATGTTGAATACAATGATCAATTCTTTAGATTTTACATGTTGAATACAATGATCAATTATTTAGACTTTACATGTTGAATACAACGATCCAAATTATGCATATCACCCCTTTTAGCATTATACAACTAGGAGAGGGAATGGAATAATCACAAAAGATAAAAAGACTACCAAGTGAATGTCGAAACCTTTTTTGTATCCCGAAGGTTCATAATTTTCCTGATTTTTTTTTTTTTTTTCTATTTTGATGTTTTTAGCCAATATCTTTATGAAGTAATGTTTAGCACTAGAAAAGGGATGGTCATAAAAAATGTAATTAACTGTAGAAGGGAAGGCCAACACCTTAAACTCACAACACGCTTTTAACAGATGACAACAAATTCCTATAAGGGCATATAAAGATTTTGAAGGAATGATGATGACCTAAAAGGGACTGTTCAATTGCTTGAGCCAGGAGAGGTGTCACTTATTCATGTTAAATAGTTGTTCCAAGAGATGGGGACTAGCACGGGGAACAACTTCCTAGCACTGACCAATACATTCATTGTATTCATCATGAACAATCAATCAATCATGATTTCTCTCGATAAACTTCCATGGATTATGGCAACTACACAAAAACCTCCGTCCTAACACACCTAAACGTCATTATATCGAGAAGTTCAAAAGGGTTTATAAACATAACAGACTATCACCATCTCACAAAATATATAAGGACGTTGAATGAATCGTGAGCTATGACATGCAGTGTTGTTTTTCAAAAATAGCAAAGAAATCATCTTCCAACGTCTTTGTGATAATAGTTCTAAAGACAAGTTAGTCCAATGCTATTAGAACTCTATTTTGGGAAACTGAGTGGATGATTTTGGTCAATTGCTGAAGGCTACTTGGGTGGATGGCTATCTACCCTTTTCTCTGTATCCTCTCTTCTTAATGAAACTGATAGGCCCCGTATTATTAAAGTGTATGTAAGGAAGCGTGCGAAGGGAGGAGGCAAGCGTGTGTGAGGTATTTTGTTAGTTATTCTGGTGTGGGGCCCATGGAATATTGTTTGTTATTTGTTAGACGGGCCTGTAGTAGGAATTATATAGAGAAGTGGGAGAGAGAGGAGAGGTTATGGAAATTTTGATCTTGTAATAGTTCTCATTGAGAATAGGAGAGGCTGGGAGCTCTCAAAACTCCCTTGGTTCTGTTGATAAATAAATTGAAGGGTTAAGACCTATCAATTTTGGTATCAGAGCGGTGTTCTAGGGCATGATGGGAAAGATGGAAGGCAGGGTATTGGCGTTGGAGGAGAAAGTGGAGTCGGGTTTCAAGGGGTCTGAGGAGAAGATTGATAAACTAGCAACTGATATGCTAGCAATTCAAGGGCAAATGGCGTTGCTATTATCGCGAATTGATGCTACTATGACAGAGAGAGAGTCGGCATCATCAGAACGCACGATAACGGATAAAGGGAAGGGGATAGCAGAACCACCTCCCGGAGAGTCAAAAACAGGAAAAGCGCAAGAAGGGGAAACACTTGCGCCTAGCAATAAAGAGGCACCCTTATTTGATATGAGATTAAGGAAATTGGAAGTACCTATATTCAAAGGTGAAGAAGAAGAAAACCCAGATGGTTGGCTACATCGAGTTGAGCGTTATTTCATTGTGAATCACTTAACGAAGAAGGACAAACTCGACGCGGCAGTCCTGTGTCTCGAGGGTGAGGCCTTGGAGTGGTATCAGTGGGAAGAGGACTGGAAACCGATTGGAAGCTGGAGTAGATTCCGGGAGCTGTTTATAGATAGGTTTCGGCCGGCGAATGAAAATGATCGGTATGCTCGTTTGATGCGACTGAAACAGGAGAAACCGGTGAGGGAATATCGGCGGCGATTTGAGAAGTATTCAACGGGCCTAAAGGATTTGGGAGAGAAAGCCCTAGAGAGTAAATTTGTATGTGGGCTTAAGGAAGAGATCCAAAGTGAAATGAGGAAGCTAAATCCAGTAGGGATTAAGGCCAAGATGACAATGGCCCAATTAATTGAGGAAGACCAAATAATCCAACAGAAAAGGCTGAAGGGAGATGGGCCGTCCAGTAGCTCGGGTGGAAAAGCAAGCCCAAGCTCGAGTGGGTCATCCGGGTCAACTGGAGCGGGTGGATCTGGTGGGTCGGGTGGGTCAAATTATGCCCGGTCGTTTACATTGAGCCCTAATCGCAAAACGGGAAATCTTGGCAGTTCGACAACGACTGTCACACCTCTTCGCGATCAGGAAAGCAAAAACACGGCGACCCAACCGTACCGGCGACTAACGGAGGAGGAGATGAGGATCAAGAAAGAAAAAGGGATTTGCTTCAAATGTGATGGGAAGTTTAGTTTTGGGTATCGATGCAAGAAAAAAGAACTTCAGTTTATGTTCGTGCAAGATGGGGAAGACATGTCGCCATGGGAGGATGAGGAAATAGAGCATGACTGTATCAACGGGGATGGAGGAACAACTCAAGTCGCGGCTGAGAAAGAGGTAGCTCATCTATCTCTTGCTTCTATGGCTGGTCTGAATTCTCCTCGAACGTTGAAAGTAAAAGGCACGATCCGGGACAAAGAGGTTGTAGTGCTGATTGATGGAGGGGCCACGCATAACTTCATAGATGAGAATTTGGTTGCTTCGCTTCAATTACCTCTATCAGAAACCAATAGTTATGGGGTGGTGCTTGGAGCGGGAGGATCCATACAAGGCGCCGGAGTCTGCAAAGGTGTGACTCTTACGATTTCTGATTTAACCATTAACCATGATTTCCTTCCCTTGCCCCTGGGTAGTGCAGATGTCATGTTGGGTGTGGTGTGGCTGGAAACGTTGGGAAAAATTGTGATTGATTACCAAGCATCAATTATGGAATTCGCAGTAGGTGAGTGGTTGGTGGAGTTACGTGGAGACCGGAGCCTCGTGAAGTCTCAAATATCTCTGAAATCGCTTATGAAATCCATGGAAGGAGAGGACCGAGCTCTTTTAATTGAACTCAGCACCGTAGAATATGAGTTTGGAAAGGATAAAAGTGCAGAAAGTTTAGGGTCGGCCGAGTGTCCGGAGGAAATCCAAAATGTCCTCAAATGTTATCAGCAAGTGTTTGTCAACACAAATACATTGCCACCATTCAGAGAACACGACCATGCTATTGAGTTAGAGAAGGGGGCAGGTTCAGTCAATGTGCGACTGTATAGATACCCACAATTTCAAAAGGATGAGATTGAGAAGCTTGTCCAAGAAATGTTAATGGCTGGAATTATACAGCCCAGTCGAAGCTCTTTCTCTAGCCCAGTTCTGTTAGTCAAGAAGAAAGATGGAAGTTGGCGATTCTGTGTGAATTATCGGGCTTTAAACAATGTTACAGTGCCAGATAAGTACCCCATTCCAGTAGTTGACGAATTGTTAGATGAATTGTTTGGCGCCACGATATTTTCTAAGATCGACCTTAAGTCAGGATATCATCAAATCAGAGTTAATTCAGCAGATGTCCACAAAATAGCTTTCAGAACACACGAAGGGCACTATGAATTCTTGGTAATGCCCTTTGGTTTGAGGAATGCTCCTTCTACATTCCAGGCAATTATGAACGATATCCTACGGCCACACTTACGTAAGTTTGTTTTGGTTTTCTTTGATGATATATTGGTGTATAGCAAAACGATAGCCGATCATGTTGAACATTTATCAAAGGTGATGGCAATTCTGTTGGATAATCAGTTTGTAGCGAATCAGAAGAAGTGTCAATTGAAGGCATCGTGTATTGAATACTTGGGGCACATTGTTTCAGCGGAAGGGGTGTCTACTGACCCGACCAAGATTGAAGCAATGGCAAAATGGCTAGTTCCTCGAACCCTCAAGGCGCTACGGGGATTTTTGGGGCTGACGGGGTATTATCGGCGGTTTGTCGCCAATTATGGCACCATCGCATTACCGCTAACCCAGTTACTAAAAAAGGGTAACTTTAAGTGGAATTCAGAGGCAGAAGTGGCATTCCATCGACTCAAATCGGCCATGATGGCAGTTCCAGTGTTGGCGTTACCCAATTTCAGAGAGACATTTGTAGTAGAAACTGATGCATCTGGAGTTGGTGTGGGCGCGGTGTTGATGCAAAATAAGCGACCGCTAGCTTTCTTTAGTCAAGCTCTTCCCTTGACTCACCGTTTTAAAGCCGTGTATGAACGTGAACTTATGGCGATTGTGCTCGCAGTTCGTAAGTGGCGGCCATATCTGTTGGGTAGACGGTTTCTTGTTCGAACGGACCAGAAAAGCCTGAAATTTCTATTGGACCAACGCGTCATTGCTGGGGAGTATCAACGCTGGATCGCTAAACTGATGGGGTATGATTTTACGATTGAATATAAGAAAGGGCTAGAAAATACGGCGGCTGACGCACTGTCACGATTGCCGACAGCAATGGAGTTTGGGGTGTTGAGTATGATTGAAGATTTAAACACGGCAGTTTTCCAAAACCAGATTGAAGCAAATGAGGAACTAAAGACAATACGACAGTCTATTGAGGAAGGGCGGTCAACGTTTCCTGGGTATTCGCTACGGGACGGGGTGTTATATTATCAAGGCCGCCTGGTTCTCCCTGAAAATTCACCTACTATTCCACTACTGTTGACTGAATTTCATAATAGCCCAATTGGGGGGCATCAAGGAGCTCTTAAAACGTATCAACGGTTAGCTCGAGAGGTCTATTGGCCGGGCATGAAAGCTCGGGTACGAACCTTTGTTGCTGAATGTGCAGTTTGCCAACAGGCGAAGTATTTAACTCTAGCACCAGCAGGGCTGCTTCAAGCTATTCCAATTCCTGACCGTGTGTGGGAGGACATCGCCATGGACTTCGTGGAGGGATTCCCAAAATCCGAGGGGTATGATACAATTTTAGTCATTGTTGATCGTTTGTCCAAGTATGCACTTCATCCTTCTTAAACATCCCTTTACTGCCCACTCCATCGCCACGGTGTTTATCAAGGAGATTGTGCGTTTACATGGATACCCGCGTAGTATTATTTCTGATAGGGACAAAATTTTTACAAGCTTGTTTTGGGAGGAATTATTCAAGGCGTCGGGAACTCAATTGAGGAGGAGTACGGCATATCACCCTCAAACAGATGGTCAATTCGAGGTGCTTAATCGTGGCCTTGAAACATACTTACGCTACTTTACAATGGGGAGGCCCAAGCAGTGGGCAAAATGGATACCATGGGCTGAATTCAGCTACAACACTGCCACTCATTCCGCCACTAACATTTCACCGTTTGAGGTACTATACGGCCGACCCCCACCTCCGTTATTGCAGTATGAACTGAGTATGTGCGCAGTCAGCAAGGTGGACCAACAATTGAAGGCGCGGGATGAGATGCTGTCCATATTAAAGGCAACATTACAGCGAGCTCGACAAAGGATGGTGCATTTGGCTAATAAGAAGAGAAGGGAGGTAGAGTATGAAGTTAATGATTGGGTTTACTTGAAGTTGCGTCCGTACCGCCAGACATCCTTGACCCGTCATCAACATCCGAAGTTAGCACCACGATTCATTGGCCCTTATCAGATCATTGCGCGTGTAGGGAAGGTTGCTTATAAATTGGCACTACCACCGGATTCGGGTCTGCACCCTGTTTTTCATGTGTCTTTATTGAAGAAAGTGGTGGGCCAAAACATGCCTGTCTTACCCATACCACCATCTTTAGGCCCAGATTTATCAATCAGGATGCAACCAGCGGAGGTCTTAAGGATGCGCTCCTCGCTTACTGACGCGGGTGCCTCCGAGGTGCTAATTCGATGGGAGCAAGGCCTACCAATCGACGCAACTTGGGAACTCACTACGATAATTCAAGATCATTTTCCTGAATTTCACCTTGAGGACAAGGTGGCTCTTTGGAGGGCGGGTAATGATAGGCCCCGTATTACTAAAGTGTATGTAAGGAAGCGTGCGAAGGGAGGAGGCAAGCGTGTGTGAGGTATTTTGTTAGTTATTCTGGTGTGGGGCCCATGGAATATTGTTTGTTATTTGTTAGACGAGCCTGTAGTAGGAATTATATAGAGAAGTGGGAGAGAGAGGAGAGGTTATGGAAATTTTGATCTTGTAATAGTTCTCATTGAGAATAGGAGAGGCTGGAGCTCTCAAAACTCCCTTGGTTCTGTTGATAAATAAATTGAAGGGTTAAGACCTATCAGAAACCTCATTTCATATAGATGGAAAAAAGAAGGATCAATCAAGAACTCCCCCCCCCCCCCCCCCCCCCCCCCTTCCCACCAACAAAAAAGAAAAAAAAAGGAAAGGATAGTGTACTTGGGTATGATCCAAGGTATTCACTCTCCCATATAAAAATTAAACCCACCACGCAAACACCTTATCCTTCTTTAGAATTTAAACCTACAAGAGTGAGGAGAACATAAAAGCAACCAGGGTGGGAGGAGGGACAGGAAAAATAAGGAAGAATACCCTCTAGAAGGATCAAGGGACGGGAGCTTGAGTTATATAGCCAAAGTGACTAAAGAGACCTTTCCTTAGGTGTGCCGTAGGAGAAAGGATGCTCATACCCGGTCCCCTAATCCTTCTAGAGGGTTCTCTTCATGCTAAATTGACAACCTCGTTTTACCCTTGTGATTGTCTGAACAGCTACGGAGGCTAGGAAGCAAAGGAAGGAAATATTAAAGAGCATGAAGAGTAAGAAGCTGTAAAGAACGTGACAGTATTTTAATTTCCTGGGTCAACAAGTGTGTAATAAGAAACATAAAGCAATTTAATTCTAGAAAATAATACGCTGCTTAATGTTTACTAAGGACTGAGTCCCTTTCTCCACCTTATAAACAGAGTCCAGTAATTTACATAAGAAAAAGTTACTGAGCCATATTAATGAGTCCAATTTCATAATGAGGGCATACCTTTTAAATTTTCAGGCATGGCTATAAATCTGAGGCATGCAGCTTTCAATTGGAAACAATGGTGCTGCTCTGCTAAAGCTAATGTAGTTGCCACAGTATTTATGGCAATATCTTCACAGAGTTTAGCCTCACAAAGCAATTTAAGTCTGTCTAATGCATAACGATCTGCAGCTGCAAGAAGATGTTGAGCCATCAGAGTTGATGCCCACTTAGAGTTTGCACCAACAAGCTCAAGCATGTCCGGTACATTGTCCCAGTACATGAAATGAAGTAATGCCTGCAGATTCCAATAATAAAAATAAATAAATAAAAAGAAGTTCGAATTCTGCAATATAGTTCATCCAAAGTTCTTCCTTTCCCCCATGGGTAGTGGAGTGTTTTACACTAACAGATTCCAAGGATTTGGAACACCAATATACAAAGATACTCTTTGGTGAAAAGTTTTGCAACTCTTGGAGACTTGGAGTGTAGTTATCCCCTAACAGGAATTATTGTGCTATGCCGGTAAAGTTCTTTTGAATCTCTGATTACAGCTAAACTCATCGATATCATTAATACTAATAGGAACTACTAAGAAAGTTCAAAGCTCTTACTCTTTTCTAAAAATTACACTTCAGGACAATCACACACGCTAAGAACTAAGAAAGTTCAAAATTCTTACCCTTTCCTAATAATTACACTATTTACACGCATGCACACACAAAAACCAATACCTTTTCTATTGGAAGCACCGACAAGTTGTTAGAAAAATAAAGAAATAAATAAAACCTTTTCTCTTGAACGCACGGACAAATTGTTCAGAAAAATTAAAAAATTATAAATGAAGTCCATAATGTTCCTATCATCTTGTATTTCAACAAGTGTGTTATATGCAATTTAAGCAAGCTGCAGCACAATAACATGCTTGAGTCTCTGCATGTGATCATATGCACTTATCTGCCTGTGTATGAGAGAAATAGAGAGAAGGAGAGAGAACCTTAAATACAGGAGCCTCAATGTCTTCAACCTTTATGCATCGAGTATCTTTATCCTTCAATGGGCCAAAAAGTTGTGCCCTGAATACAGGTGAACGTGCTGCAATGACCAACTTGTGGGCTGCAAATATTTCACCATCTACTTCAAAATTGACATCAGCACACTTACCACTTTCCAAAAGCTTCCCAAATTGCTGACCAATGTCAGAGCGAGGTGGCGTTATAGAATAGATTTTAGGCCCCTCCGTTTGTGATTTAACAACACCAACAACACATTTAATTGAGAGGCAATCATCTTTAAGGTAATCTGATGACTCCAAAAGAGTTCTTTTGAAATAACGTTTATAACCCCTGCAAATTCATGAGTAATATCCCCCTTTTCAGCCTTCATACAATCATTAAGAAAACAATTGGCGCAGCCTTAAATAAGACACACTATGTACCAAATTTTTAGTTGGAAAAAGAGAGTGAACATCCATATAAACATAAAGCATGTAATTGAAGCGGACTTAACAATATACTACAAACTGAATCTAACATATGGGGAAAATGAGAGAGAATTCCCAAATCCAAAAATACATTTACATCCATCAAACTGTCAATAAAATTCTAGATACAAACCAGCTAGCATATTTGAATTCTTAAACCCACAAACAATCTATTAGACTCATTAAATAGTGTATGGTCCTACCTGAAATAAAAACCATCACCCATATAAAACAATAAACCTAGAAGCCAATTAAAACCAGCCAGTCTACAAGCGTACTACAATGAAACTCGCCTGAAGTTCAACTACTTCCAATGGACATGGCATGCTTTATTTGTTGAGAAAAGTACTTTTTAGTCCCTGAGTTTTCAGGAATAAGTGCAATTAGTCCCCGAAGGTTTAAATTAGCCATTTTAGTCCCCAAGTTATGAAAAATAGGTTTAAGAGGTCCCTAACCTTATATTTCTTATTTATTACAATTTTCTTTTATTATTTTAATTTATTTTTAAATTTAAAAAAAATAGAAAAAATGAAAAATTCTATCTCGACTCTCTTCTCCCCTACCCTCCCTCTTCTCTTCACCACCACGTGAAAATTGCAGCAGAGGCAGCCAAAAGGACTTCAATATCTAGACGAATCAATGCCCCATGTGTGATCCATGGCTACATGAAGCTCTCAAAGATACTGATGGACCCCAAATTCAGTGCAGAACTGAGCGATTCTAGGCTGAATTTCTTGGTGGCAAGGGGAACAAAGGGCCTCTTGGGGTACATGGACAATGATTACTAGAAGGAAAAGGGCCACCATGAGCATGGGAGCTTCAAGGAACTATCTGTATGGACATGGGGTTGTGTTGTTGGAGCTTTTGAGTGGAAGGGGCTGTGCAGAAGGGTGATTGGTGAAATGGGCGCTGCCATTGATAAACGAGATGAGGTTCAGACTTCAGTGAGGTATTGGACCCAAGAATTGAGTACCCTTCTGATTTTAAGCCATTGATGAGAATCGGGAAGGTTGCATTGGTTTGTATGGAGATTTCGTCATAATGAAGACGCATATAAGGAAAAAGAAATTAATAATTCTTTAGTAAAAAGAACAGAAAATATATACAAATAAATAAAGGGGGAAATTGTGAGATTAGGGAATATTTTTGGATCTTGTGATCCCATCAATGTGACTTCTCTAAAATCAAGAGTACCCAAATAGAGAATGGAGATTCAAAACTTTCAAACTCTCAACAATTTCTGCAACGATGGCATTGAGGAGAATGGGGAGAGGAAGATGAAGATGAAGAGGGAATTGTGGAGGGAGAAGAGAGACGGGAGACAAAGGGGAGGGAGAAGAGAGAGAATTTTTGTTTTTATTTTTTTTAATTTAAAAAATGTCAGGTCATAATTAAAATAATAAAAGAAATTATAGTAAATGAAAAATATATAATTAAGGACCTTTTAAACCTATTTTCAAAACTTGGGGACTAAAATGACCAATTTAAAACCTTGGGAACTTGCACCTATTCCTGAAAACTCAGGGACTAAAAAGATATTTTTCCCTTATTTGTTTGATCTAAGTAATAGATTAAAAAAATTGACTAGAAAAAATAATTGTGCTCGACTCAAAATATTTATTTTTTTTGGTATCGACTCAAAATATTTATAATCTCATGAAATAGCACTCCATTCTAGATCTACCATCACCATGTACTGAAGGACGATACTTAATTATGGTTGAAAAGTTTATCCATGAAGAGCATTAAAAATGAAGCAAAGCAATATTACTATTATATGACTTTGCATCACTTAAGACCACACGAATGAAGGACGATACTTAATTATGGTTGAAAAGTTTATCCATGAAGAGCATTAACAAATGAAGCAAAGCAATATTACTATTATATGACTCTGCATCACTTAAGACCACGCGAATGAGAGTAAAAATAGGACCAAAGAAGAAGGTATGTTTTCAAATTTAAAACATGTATGATAGGTGCCAAACAAGTATCAAAGTGTCTAAGTATCTCACATGGACACACTAATCAAACTAAAGTGTCCATGCTTCTTAGGTTCACAACTATTGCTTTAGAGCAATTTCGTTATTTTCAAACTAAAAAGGGAGAAAAGAAGAAGAAGAACTGGTATTAATTTAAGGAGATTAGTGAGTTTAAATACATCATCAATTTTCTTATAAAAAAATCTTCAACATCAATTAAATTGGTTCAAAGGATGGTTGACACGCTATCTCATTTCTTCTATAATAACCATGAGTCTGCAGGTCCACTTACATCCTTGGCCCTTGGCTAATTCCTCAATAAAACCCTATGGCAGTTAGATTTTAACATTCTTAGTAGGTACTATGACTTAAAAGGGACCTAGGTACACAAGTTACCTCTTTAACTACTAAGCCAAACTCACAGCAATTAAGAGTAGAGAATTGATCCCTTGGGCTCCTTTACTTCGAAGTCCATTATGTGATATATTGGTGTCATCAAGTCTAATAACTTACTCAATCTCTTTTAGGAAAATTTGTATGTAAAAATAATTAGGATGCTTGAATCCTTTGCCTGGATGATGGCCAATGGGAAAATCAATTCTAGTGATACCATCAAAGGGGGCGTGGTCCTCTAGCTTACAACTTCAACAATAGTGCATTCTTTGAAAAGGGTGGAATCCTTTATTAATTCATTGTCTTTCTTTTTCTCCAGGCATCCAGTGAATCTGGGTTCTAACGGTTTCCAGTAGAAGTTGGGTGCTAGCTCCCTCTTTTATGGGATAGTAAGGAACCTTTGGTATGCTCGCATGTCGCTAATCAGGAATTGGAAGATAGTCCACTTTTCATCCTTGTTGGTGATAGTCCAATTTCCCTTTTGTTTCAGTGGAAAAAAGAAAAACTTCTAGCAACTATAGGTTAATGGAATTTAAATAACAACAAACTATCCAGTTGAACAGATAAATAAGTACTCACAAACGATTGGATCACAAAACCTTTATTAAGTGTAGAGTCTAGAACCAACTCAATCAATATTACTCTTTTATATGAAAACTCAATCGACGCTGTTTCCTAACTTCCACAACTTATAAGCGGATGATCAGTATTATGAACAATTTGAGAAAAAATTAATCATTAAATAACAATCCAAATCAATAAGCAAAATAATTACCACATGCTTCCACGATACTTGAGCGTGTATGGACCGCTCTCGAGCCTCCTTT
Source organism: Lagenaria siceraria (assembly GCA_002890555.2). Taxonomy (NCBI): domain Eukaryota; kingdom Viridiplantae; phylum Streptophyta; class Magnoliopsida; order Cucurbitales; family Cucurbitaceae; genus Lagenaria; species Lagenaria siceraria. Next base: position 23,028,812 of record CM016483.1, on the reverse strand, counting down.
CAAAATGGCTATGCACCTTATGATTCCCCTTTCCACTCTGATCGAAAAGCGTCAATTCAAAAAGAGCCCTAACGTCGGCACCGTCGCTGACCAACGCTATGAAAATAGAGACATACGCCGCGTTGTCCTCCATACTCTTACCATCGGGATAGAAATAGATAGCCCACTCGTACCCACCAACAAGAAACGTATCCGATGTAATGTATTTCCCAATTCCCATACCTTTGTTGAGGGAGTACCCATTGATCTTGAAATCATGCGTAACATTAACGGTCTCGAATCGAGCGGTAGAAGAGGTCACCGGCGGAGGATGAGAAGGATTCGAAGAGGCTTTAGAGGCTTCCCTAAACGATTTGATTGTGCCCATCAACTAAAAGTTTGAGAACAATCGATCAATTGTAAATTTGGACGACAATCTTCCCCAAAAAGGCAGAATTGAAATAGTGGGTTAGGTTAAAAAGTTGGAATCGAAGAAGGGTTTTGAAAATTTGAAGCGAAACTCAGCGGCAAAGATTATGAATTTGGGAGGCGGGAGAGCTGGAGAAACGCTTATGCTGAAGGGGAAGAGGTAGGAATCGAAGAATCAGGAATCAGAGGGAGGACGATGAAGCTGGAAGACTTCAATTTGGTAAAAAAAAAAAAAAATTGTTCAAACACGAAAGTGCAAGATGAGAGCTTTGGCTTTAATAAACATCAGAATCCAATCCACCAGGAACTTTCTCAATTATCACATGATTAATTAATTAATTAAATCATTGTTTTGTTTTTCATTTAATTAATTGTTGAACATGAGCTTTTATTTTCCTCCATCCTTTCTTACCAAATAATTGAACATCAGTGATGAGATCAGCCAAAACTGAGTCTAATTATTATTATTATTTTTAGTTTAGTAATATAGTGATTCAAATTTCAAACCTCTAGTAAATTAGTCTAATTAACAAATATGATGTATATTCAAATTTTCGACGTATAACAGTTTATAAATATAATGTAACATGTAACTATGGGTTATATTTACGTTGGCTATTGATTTTTTTATTTTTTTCTTAAGTGTAACGACATGGCTCAATTTTTACTTGTTTGACTCACATGATAGACTTGTATTTAAAGTTAGGTAGTTGAGATCATATTTGATACGTGGTTTAACTTATAATTGATTTACACGTTATACTTTGGTGACCTGTGAACTATTTAAGTTCTTATTTATGATTTCGTGTAAATTTTGTATTTACCTTTTTACCCTTTATTTCTCAAGAATTAAAGACTCGTTGTTTTCCTTTAGAAAATTTCCTTCCCACTCAACTTGGGCCACGACTTTTGTATGTCTAGAGGAATATTTTATGAGAAGACAATTAGCAATTAAAGAGGATAAATGACGATTGGTAATGGTTAATATATGGATATCTATAAGGATCAATGGATTCTCAATAAGTCAAACTTTCAAGATACAATTCATACACTATATTGACTTTCGGTACAAATTCTTAAAGGATAAATGAAACATTAATCACAAACTGAGTTTTTATAAGTTTAGATTTTTAAATAAATGCTCAAACTTTATTTCCTTACCTTGTGTTTTTCCAAGTGTTCTGCCACTATTTCTCGCAATTCAAACATTGAAGTTACGTTGACTTAAGTTATCTTAGTATGACTTAGATACAAATCTACTGTTAATATCTAATATATCGATTTAGAAAGGAACAACAACAATTTCTAACCTCTATCATACAATTCATAAATGGTAACCAAAACACTTATTGAGTTTGTGTATTTTAACTTATAAATAAATATTGATTGATTTTGAAGAATTAAAAAAATGAAGGGGTGAAATAAAAGATAGTTTATGACCAATGAAATATTGCATTCATATGATATTATTAGGTGAATGTTGTTTTTTCTTCTAAGATATGTTATTGTTTTTTTTTTTTTTTAATTTGTTTTAGAGACACTTGGAGGTTGTTTTTTGGTCATTAATTTTTATTTTACTTCAATTTTTTAATTAAATTTGATAATATATTTTATGCATTATTTGTTGATGACTTCCCACTGCCCTTACAATGCCTCTTTAATCTCTGTCTTTGTTTGGCTACAATTAAAAATCACATAAATAAAAAAAGTATTCATTTATTGGTGACTTGGTCAGTTGGTCAGTTGGGGCAATTGAATTTTCCCAAAATAGGAAACCTCAATATATTGTAATATGGTTTTTCAATATTATATATGTGTGTGTGGTTTTTGAATGAAATCATTGCCCATGATCAATTAATTAAATTATATATAAAAAAACATTTTCTTATTGAATAGTTCTCTGTAATAAATGTATATCTTATATAGAAAAGTAGTAAAAGAAACATTTTATTATCTCAAATTGTTTCTAAAAATTATTGAGTCAATGTTGATTTAACTATTAAATCATCTTTAATAGATAACTATTTAATTATTAAAATATCTCTAATAGTTAGCTATTGTAACAAATCTTATTATTAGAACTTCAACAGTCTTTTGACGTGATTGAATTTTGTACCATAGTTAAAAAATATTTAAAATGCTTCATTTTTAAATTTAGAAATGTTAATCATTATCATAGCAATTACGGATAAAGGTTGAAATGACGTGTAAAGAGAGAAAATGATGTGGAATAACACATTGACTCATTTTTTACGTGATTCCTCTAGCTTATGTTGATAGGATAACATTTTGATATAAAGTTAAGTGTGTGTATATATATATATATAGATTGTTTTCAAATATAGAAAAACGAGCCAAAATATTTATAAATATAGAAAATTTTCATTATCTATCAGCAATAGAAGTCTATCGCGGTCTATCATTGATAGACAGTGAAATTTTTCTATATTTGTAAATAGTTTGATATTTTTTCTATTTATTGTTTTTAAGCAAAAATAAACAAATAACCTCATTACTAGGTTGTCACAATCTTTAGTTGTGCTTTCTCTTTATAGGCCAAACAAATCATCAGATTAAGCTTTTAATTCGGTTAAATTTACATAAATAATTTTCTTATAATCCACAATTTCTTTATTTCGTTTCACTTCATATATTCATGAAAAGGAACAAAAGAGTAAACTTTTAGTTTGCCTAATAGATTCAAATGTTATAGAAACAATAATTTTATGTAGCATATACTCTTCACTAACAAGTAGGAGTAGAAGTATACTGGTATTTGATTAAGATCAGTCTTAATCAAACATATTGATTTAAGAAAGACAAACAATATCGTAATACTGAAACTTAAAAGAAAAAAAAGATCAACCGAACTAATTTCTCAACAAAAATGAACTAAGCTCAAATTCAACTAACAAAATCAATTCAAACGAGACTAATCAACGACCTTATACATAGAAAATTAAACTAATCAACCAACATAGCTCAAAGGAATTAACTCTAACAACTCAATTAGATTACTTTCATCTATTATTTTTTATTCCTCTTTTGATTTTAGCTTTTACCCATAGTCAATAAAGTGGTTGAACAATGTTAGAGAATCTTTGACTCTTTGCAAAAGGTAATGCATTGCATACAACTTTGCAAATAGTCCTATAGTTTAAGAGTTGGCAGCATGATAGTGGCTTGATTTTGATATCAAATTAATGCATTTTGCTAAAATGGCATAAATTTTTTTTATATTATTTTGTTCCTCCATACAAACCTACCCAATTTGGATCTACAATTTACTATTAAAAAGCTAAGGAGAGTGCCATGGGAAAAAAAACTATCAAATTGTCACAAAATTTCAAGTTCTTCTGTGCCCTTTATTTCTTTCAAAGTTAAGTTAACACAAACCACAAATAAAAATAAATAAATAAATAACATGTCCAAAGAATATAAAACTATTAAAATTTGTGATTAAAGTAGCTTAATAATTGTAAGGCTCATAATTCAATCTCATTTTACTAGGTTAGGGATGAGAATGAAAGTTCTTCTCGCACCAGAAAGAAAAAAGAAGGAAGAAAAGAAATAAAGAGTCATCTTGTCTTAAAATTTCTTCGCTACATAATTAACTTATGGAAAATTGTCACTTTGCACATTTTCGTACCAATTCATAATTTTTAAAATAAATCAATATTGGACAAATACTCTATCTCCACCTATTCCATAAGGAAAATAGTAGTTCACCCTATCATAAATTTACTCATATGAGTTTCCACATAAACCAATAAGATAATTTTTTGAGGTGCAAAGAATGCAATATAGATAATGAGGGCTTGGTTGGAAGGTAGGAGTGCAAAAAAAAAAAAAAAAAAAAAAAACTGAAAAATTGAAAAACCAAACCACTCCAAATCAATCCAATGTTTTGGTTTGGTTTTTAGTATAAAATTAGACAAATTGATTTGTATTTGGAGAAAACCAAAAAGTATTAGTTCGGATTGGTTTTATGGTGCATATATATTTATTGTTTAGAAAAGATACCAATTATTATGGAACATGTGTTTTTTATGTAGAAAGTGCTAAGAAAAAAATAAAAATGTCCAATTTCAATCCATAAAAAGAAAAAGAAAGTAACCTATTTTTAATTTAAAATGAGCAAAAAGGTCTAATTCAAAACAAAATTGAAAATAAAAATAAAAATTTAGAAGAAAAAAAAAAGAAAATGTAAAAAATCAAGAACCAAACCAACAATAAACCGAAGCAAATAAAAACTAATCCATTGATTTTATTCTTTATTGGACATCGATTTGGATCTCTTCTTATAAAACCAATTGGTTTGGTTCTTGGTTGGCCTCAAAACCGATAAAATCGAATCGACTATCACCCCTATTGAAAGAAACAAGTTATGAAAAGGTGAGATGAGATAGAAAATAGAAAGGGAGAGTAAGATGAAACATATAGAGCGAGAGAGAAAAGTGAGAGAGGGAGAGAGCCAATATGAAAAAAAGAGAGAAAATATGAAAAATAATTTGTTGTGCTAGCAAATAGTTAGAATTATTATAAACATAAGAGAACAAGAATAGAGACTAAATTAAATGTATACGGTATTAAATTGTCTATTTCAAAGATTCAATGACCACTATTTTTATAGTTTAAGATAATGATAAAGATATTTAAGAATATGTAATCTATCGACATCTATATATATGTATATAATTTAATTATTAAAAAAACATTCAAATTTTATTTGAAGTAAAAAAAAATTGGCAGGTCAAAAACATTCATATTCTAACAGCCCTTGGTCAAAAAAAAAAAAAAAAAAAAAAAGTGTCTAACATCCCTAATTCTCTCAGCCACAAGAGAAGCAAAAAATTTCTCAAGAAATTTCATGGTGTGCTTCAAATTTTGATTCTCAAAACCAAATTTCTTGAAGATTGAATTGGTTGGGATACAGTGGACTGCCATTCCCATTCTTCTCCCCCCATGTCTCGCAGATTCTTCGGCACTTCTCTTTCCCGCTCTTCAATGCTCCACACAAAATTCCACAACCCCATTCCCTTTCCTAATTTACTCAACCCCATTTTCCCTAAATCCAAACCCATTCAATCATTTCCTCTAACCCCATCATTTTTCTCCTCCATTTCTCAAATGGGTGATGCTCGAAGACCGCTCTCCCCCACCATTCCACCGCCCGACAGAGCTGACCGATCGGAATTGCTTCGGTCCCTTGAATTTTCGCTCGGTTCTTCGTTTAGCTCCGACCCATTGGTGCCTAATCCAAGCCCTTTAGTTATTGTGATCAGTGGCCCAAGTGGGGTGGGCAAGGACGCAGTGATTACACGATTGAGAGAGGTTCGGGAAGGGCTTCATTTCGTTGTCACAGCGACGAGCCGACCAATGCGACCTGGTGAAGTCGATGGAAAAGACTATTATTTCGTCTCTAAGGAAGAGTTTCTCGCCATGATTGAGAGGAACGAGCTTCTGGAATATGCGTTAGTGTATGGAGATTACAAGGGCATTCCCAAAAGGCAAATTCGGGAGTTTATGGCAAAAGGGTATGATATTGTGTTGAGAGTTGACATTCAAGGGGCTGAAACATTGAGGACGATTCTTGGGAATTCTGCTGTTTTTGTGTTTTTGATGGCGGAGAGTGAGGTTAAATTAGTGGAGAGGTTGATCGATAGGAAGACGGAGACTAAAGAATCATTGTTGGTGAGAGTTGCAACGGCTAGAGAGGAAGTCAAGCATGTTAAGAATTTTGATTATGTGGTTGTGAATGCAGATGGGAAGTTGGAGAGTGCAGTTAAGCTTGTGGAATCCATTATTGATGCCGAGAAGGCTAAGGTCTGGCAGAGAAATGCCGTTGTTTAGATTGAGCTTTTGAGACATCATTTTGCTAGGTAACATTTATTTTAAAGTTCTGTTGTGTGATGGGTTTTTTTCTTAGGAAAGTTACTATTACAGATTGAGAAGGAACAGCAGAATCATACCTACTCTGTTTAAAAATCCAGCTTCTTTTATGGAAATATTTATTGCTTTTGTTTGTTAAGATGGATATGTTCATGATAGTGTATAGTATTGCCTTGTTTTGACTGAAGCTTGCTTTGTTTTTGTTTTGGATTCTATTTCAAAAGTGTGGTATCAGTGGAGAAGTTTCCATTCTTTATACATCCAAGATGTTATATATATATATATATATATATATCTGTGAATGTCTTACATGCACCTCGACTAATCTCACGGGACAACCCTAACCTACAACATTTAGGTGTTAAAGAAACTTGTAGGATATTAAATCCTAGGTAGGTGGCCACCATGGATTGAACCTATAATCTCTTAGTCCTTTATCAGTCATGCCCTCTATTTACCACTAGGCCAACCCATGATGGTTTATGTATCCAAGATGTTACTCACTTCTGACAGGTTACATCTCAACACTTGGCTGAATAGTATTCAGTCTCGTATTTGATCTTCAAGCCAACTTTTGATTTCTTAGAGATCTCATCATCCATAATGGTTGGCTTTTTTATACCCTCTTTGGTGATATGCTTCATAAAGTCTAATGGTTTCTCGTGATTTTCATATCATGTTTCTGATGGAGAACATTTAAGTTATTTGATGGTTGAATTTTCAGGGTTCCTTCTTATTAGAGCACACCTCCCCTCCCCCTTTTAAGACTAGAATCTAGACTGAGCTAAGAAATCTAACTATTGTTGCCTAAGAGATAAAAAGGAGAACTCTCCCCAGTCCCCAAGAATCGAAACTCAAATCTTATTGTGAATCAAAGGTTAATGAATACATGAGAGAGATAGAGAATTGAAAGCAAATTAAGAACTAAAATCCAAATAGGAAACTAAAAGGGATCTACTTGAAATTTATCCAACCACCCAAGGTTAACCACTAATCCTACTACATCATTAACACGGGGTATTGGTATGCAAATGGAAGAAAACTCATTGAATATGTTTGAACCTAGAATCTCTAATGGAGTGTAAGTGGTCGGTTAATCTTACTTTTTGGCCAAAACTGACTTTGTACTAACAATTGGTGTGTTCTTTGTAAAAGAAATGAAGAGTCCTTGATGCATCTCTTCTTTTACTTTTTTGCCCCGTTGTTGTGGATTGTTGGGGCAGGTTGTTCAACTTGTAGTGTTGTTGGCCCAATAAAGCCTCAGATGCCCTTCTTTAGATTATTGAGGGTCCTTGGTTTCATGCTGAGGCATAGATCCTTTGGTCTAATGGGGTTTCTGCCCCTCTCTCTATTTCTAAATTATTTTGTAATTATAGTTAACTCATATTTACACCAATTGGATTGCTTTTCTGTTGGTGTATATGGGGATATCTCTCCCTTCTTGATAATGTAAGTTAAGTTTTTCCGGTTTCAGCTAGCGATCCTACTTTTGGCTCTAGTTTTATGTTATATTCATCACTAGACCAGAAAACTCAAGTTAATCTATTATTATCTCATCTGCCGTTTTTACTGTCTTTTAAAGACGAGCAGCGTAATGTTTTACATAACTTTATATTACAAGAAACAGTGCACACTGGCATGAAATGGGGTATGGATGCCTCGAGCTTTCATGAAATGGAGGAACACTGGCATCCAAACCTCAAATAACTGGACTGGACTCTTATGGCTACCATTTTGCATATGCCATGACTTACAGTCATTATCATCTCCTGCAGGTGTGAGTAGATTATCATCACTTCAAGAGGGCGAATGCTGATTTCATTTAGTTACAACTGCATACGTCAGGTCCTGCTCATTACCGACATTCACAGTTTTATTTTTTCATTCTAATACCCAAAGGTAGGTTGAACTCAAAGCTTTATGAAGTTCAAATTTGTTTTGGCAGTTGAACAATAATCTCAGGCAGCAAAGAAAAGACTCACTACTCCAGGAAGGTGTGTATTTATCTGTCTACCATGGTAATGCTGTCAAATTTCATGTCCAACATGGTTGTTACTTTTACTATCCTAACTGAAATGACAATAATGTTATACTTTCTTAGTTTCTTACACTGTACCTGTTTAATGTTGGGTGAAACAAAGCTGCATGATTGAGTGTATTAATCGAAGTGCTCGGAAATCGGATTTGATACTCGCACGATATTAAAAGAAAGGCTAAAGGCTGTATCTTGGAGAATGTTTTCTTCTGTTCTAATCTTGTATTCTAGGTAAGGTTGCATAACTAATTTTATAAACTTCTGGTCATATGGAAGGAGAAAAATATTCTAGAAAGCTGTTGTCTTTTGGAGTTACTGATTAGAAGGTTCTCCATTCAGATGAGGAAATCTTGTTTTTTCCTATTCAAATTCAATAATTTGTTCATTTCAAGAGTAATGTATAACTGTATAGGGTTAATGCCCTCATTATGGAATTTGGCTTCCAAACAATCTTATTCCTTCTTTCCTCTAAAAATTTGGGAATAGGATTATAAGAATTACTTTTGAAATGGAATTGGAGATGAGATTGTGTTAAATCATTGACCCAAATGCTTAAAGTTACTGGATTGCAGTAAATTTAATTATATAAATATTTTAACACTCTTCCTCATTTGTGGACTTGAAAATTTGTAGAAGACTCAACAAATGAAAATCGATACTAGTTGGAAAGGAAATGACATTACAGAGGTTTGAATACAACACCTCCTTTTGATATCATGTTAAATTACTGATTAACCTAAAAGTTTAAGTTGATGAGTTACGGTGAATTTAATTATATAAATACTTTAACATATTTATTTATATAATATATATATTTGAAACGGTTGAATGGATAATATTGTATTCCTCTCATAATAATACAAGAAATTTGAACTTATTTTGTGACATGGCGGTTGTTTAGAATTTAAATTTGATCTCTTTCTAGGTCCATGAGTTTAAAAAAAAAAAAAAAAAAAAAAAAAAAAAACCAACTCATTCAAAAATTACATGATGATACATTTTGTTACATTATCATTTGGTTATATGAATATTGACTAGAAATCAACTATACTTAGTTTAGAAACGAATTTCAAATACCAAAAAAATTAAATTAAATTTAAACTTCATAATAAAAAAAATCACATTTAAAACTTAACTAAACAGAAACAAAATTTAAATATTAAAGGAGAAAATGTATTAGTTTTAAAAATTTAGGGACCAATTAAATTAAATGTATTTTAAAACCAACAATTTAATTTAAATAAAATTTATAATTTTGAAATGAAAATATGTATTTGTAGATAAGTTTCTAAGAAAATGACTAGAAGATGGTCAATTATAATTTGGTATCTAATCTTAGGTTGTGTTTTTTTTTTTTTTTTTTTTTTTTGAAAACTTTCTAATAAGCCTTCAAATTTTAAGTTTATGTGTCATATTAGTTATATAATTTAAGGATCATTAACTTTGGAGGCATAAATATTAATCGCAATGGCCATTGATATAAAAAAAAAAAAAAAAACTAATAATTTTTCTTTTCAAACACAATTTCTATAATTAAGACATATCATCGCTAATCAAAAGGTTAGAAATTCAAATCTGCACTCCCACATATTAAAAATTCACACTATGTCGATCCTCAACTTAGACTTGCAATTACAAAAACTACCATGGACTATATGATCAATTACCATTGCACTCTCAAACCTTCAATTTAGACGATTACTTACGAGTTGTTGCAATTTTGTTTTTCTTTCAGAAATAAAATTATACGAACCTAAATTAGAAACAACAAATAATACCTAAAAGAGAAAATTTTAAAATATAGACAAGGACAAAAAGCATATAATTTCCCATAATAATTCCATTTGCAAGATGTTGCAAGATCTTCTAAGCCAAATTTTTGGGTAGAGGGAGTTGTCAAGTAATGTCTTGAGAAAAGGCTCTTATAAAGTAAGATTGAAGAGACAAAAAATTATAATTAAAATATGGGTTTATTATGGGAAAAAACCTGACACGTGTCCTTAAATTGTTCAAAGAATCAAAAGGCTTGGTAATAAAAACATATAACACAGCTTGCAATTTCATTCTTGTACTCCAAGGCTTTGGGAAATGGCTGAGTTTCAAAACTCCCTTTTTTGCTTGGCTCTTATTTCTCCCTTTAGCTTCACACAAAATAACTCTATTTCCCCCATTTTAGGTCTAAACTGATTTATTCATTTATTTATAAATTCAAAATTGAGACACGTCGAGGGAGCGTTCGGTATGTGGAGATGAGAAGTTTTTATTTATCGTTTCAATTTTATTTTCATCCATAAACTTTTAAAACGTTTGTTTCAATTCTTGAATTTAAAATAATATAATCATTATTTTAGTTCTTTAATTTAAAAATAATAATTTTGTTTCATTCACCTCAACCAACTCATCATATGGGTTCTATCAATGCCCAAATCACATTGTTAATGCAAATATTTGAATATATATATATATACACACACTATTAAGTAGGTTAAAAAATAATTGTTCTTTTTTTTTTTAAAAAAAAAAATATATGTTAAGTTGAGATTTAAACCTATATTTATTAATTATTTAAAATTTAATTATATAATTTTATAGACAAAAGTTTATAATGTGAAAAAAAATTTCATACTAAACTTACCATTCATTGTTTAATTGAAATTATAGAAATATAATTAATTTTTATACCATTTACCTGGGTGAATGCAAAATATCATAAAGGCATATTTAAAAGTAATTTTAAAATAATTAAAATCACTTTTATTAAGTTAGAACTTAAAAGTTACTCTCAATTATGTCTTTAATAATTCATAATCAATTTAATGTTTAGTTTCACACTTTTAAACGCAATTTCCATTTGATCAAGAATGATTAAAAATATTTTGAACAGGACAAAAATGAATTTAACTATTTTAAAATCACTCCAAACTAAACTGTTGAAAAAATATTTCTAAAAGTCCTCCAAAAAAGGGTGTTTTTTTTTAAAAAAAAAAAAAAAGAAAGAAAAAAGAAAGGAAGTATTATTGGCAAAAAGGCACTTGCTTTGTGAATGAACTCAAAAAGTCAATACGTCCAATGACCCATTTGACTAGAAATGAGGAAATTGCTTCCATCAGACTCCTTCACCTGTAAGCTTTCAAACTCTATACAGAGAAAAGAAAAGAAGGAAAAAAAAAAAAAAAAAAAAAAAGTTAATAATATTTTGGCCTTCTGGATAAAGGAATTCGTCTCTACTTGCTCTAAGTTAAAGGGTGTTTGTTTTTCTCAACAAAACAGAAGTCGAAGAACTTCTGAGTAAATCCACAGAAAGAGAAGCCATTTCACGCTACTCCTTCCATTTCCAAAAACAAGCCGTGCCCACAAAGCTTTCATTGCATATAAAACCACCATACTTCATCCATACCTCAAACAGAAACAGCACCTCAAGTTTCGTCTCACGAAAATCTTTTCGGCTTTCTGATTGATTGGTTTGAAGAACATGGATGGTGGGAGATCTCCGGCATGTGATCGGAACGACATTCGTTTGCAGATATCAGAAACTTGCAGTGGGAACACCACCATGTTTGAGCCGAGGGCCAGTATCACAATGAGAGAAAGTAGTAATGTGGATTTTGCATCACCATCAAAACCTGCGGTCCGTGCACCAGAGAAGAAGCTGACGCTCTTTGCTCTCCGGTTGGCTGTGCTTGAGAAAGCGGCAACAGGGCTGGGAACTCTTGGGTTCATCTGGGCAACTGTGGTTCTTCTTGGTGGTTTTGCTATAACATTAGATAAAACTGACTTTTGGTTCATCACTATTATTCTGTTGATTGAAGGAACTCGAATATTCAGCCGGAGTCACGAGCTAGAATGGCAGCACCAAGCAACATGGTCGATTGCTGATGCTGGTTTAAACAGCTTCCGGGCACTGAGGACCAGGTCCCACTTCCTGGTTGGGAAGATCAAAGCAACTTTCAAGTCAGTTCTTGTATTGGGAAAGAAAAGTCGAGGTCGAGAAATAAGAGGGATTTCAAATGCTAATAACCGAGGTATGTCAGAGCAGTCAAGGATGCCAACTCGGCAATGGAGCACATCAGATGTTCCTCTTTTGCCATATGCTCAATGGGTTTTCCTGTCAAAAAACATCAGTAAACTTCTCTATTGGCTTCAACTTCTATCTGCAACAGCTTGTGTGGTGCTCTCGCTAATGAAATTGATCAAACACAACTATGGCAATATAGCGAAGGGAGACACGGACAAGAGGAACAGGCGCGCTGCTCTCAGCATCTTCTATGGCTTGGCATTGGCAGAAGCTTTGTTGTTTTTAATAGAAAAAGCTTACTGGGAGTGGAAGGTTATCTTCCGGAAGTTATTGGAAAAGGTGAATAAAGAATGTGAATTGGGGCCTATGGGTATGATCTCAACAAAAAGATTCTTTTACGATGCATATTCAAGATGTGTCAATGGAAGCATTTTCGATGGTCTGAAAATGGATATGGTCTCTTTTGCAATGGAGCTCTTAGATTCAAGTTTTCCTGATGAGCAGCTCATCGGAGTGAGAATTCTTCGACAGTTTTCAATGAATCAGAGATTTTCTGATGACACGCTTGAAAAGATAGGGGTGAATTTTGCTGTTATAGAAAGATTAGTGGAGATGTTGAACTGGAAAGACCCACAAGAAGAAGAAATCAGACTTTCAGCTGCTGAAATACTGTCAAAACTAGCAGGAAAAAAGCAAAACTCATTAAGAGTTGCCGGGATACCTGGCGCCATGGAGTCAATATCATCTCTACTCCACAACGGTCGAAGCTCCCATGTTTCTGCAGATGAAATAAGTGAGAAGAAGATCATCCATGACCGTGCGAACTATGCATTCTGGACATTCAATCACTTGGGACTCGTCATTCTGAAAAAACTTGCACGAGATCACGATAACTGTGGTAAGATAGGAAACACAAGAGGCCTCCTGCCAAAGATCATAGATTTCACTCACGCAGAAGAAAGACTACTGAAAGACGAGCATGTTGCACAATCACAGATTCAAACAGTCAAAAGATCACTGCAGGTGGTGAAGATGCTGGCAAGCACGACAGGCACAACAGGAAAATTTCTCCGGAATGAGATTGCTGAGATAGTTTTTACAATCAGCAACATCAGGGATGTACTGCGATATGGCGATAAACATCCATCGCTTCAGAAACTGGGCATTGAAATCTTAACCAGTTTGGCACTGGACGAGGATGCAACAGAGAGCATCGGTCGTACCGGTGGTGTTTTAAAAGAACTGTTCAGAATTTTCTTTAACAAAGAGACGGGGGAGATCCATAATCATGCAAGGATAGCTGCTGGAGAAGCACTGGCGATGCTTGCATTGGATAGCGAAAGCAACTGTAATCGTATTCTGAAGCTGGAGGTGCAGGAAAAGCTGGTAACAACTTTGGAGGTTCCATTGCTTCGTGTGAATGCTGCAAGGATAATGAGAAATCTGTGCGTTTACAGTGGCGCAGAAGGTTTTAACAAGCTCAGAGGAGTTGGAGCTGCAGCTTCAACAGTAAGTAATCAAAATCAAACGCCTCCTTTTCTATTAATATTAACCCAATACAATCTTTTTTTTTTCAAATACGGGGCATGGGATTTGAAACACAATAGAAACTTTAAATCAACCGATTTTTGACACTTGAGTTCGTGAAATTAGTGCAAGGAAGAAGAAATATTCTAATACTTTTCCTCATATATATACATATAAAAACAAAGTTCACTTATACTTTTTCCCTTTTCTTTAAGATATATTTCTACTTCTTCAGAATTGGTTTATAAAGAAAAGGAATTTTTACACCATTCAAGTGGCTATTGCCTATATTTTATTCATACTATTCATATCAAGGTTTTAGAGTATCTTCAGGGGGATGTTAAGTCTTTGTTTATGGGTAAGCTTTAATCTGTATCTTAATTTGAGTAAATTATATTTGGTTCATAGAATTACGATTTGTAAAACTAGTTTCAAAAGCCTGAACTTAGTCATACATAAGGGAATTTCCTAAAAATATAAACATAATTTACCATTTATCGTAGCAGGTTAATCTGAATGTTAGCTTCTCTTTCATCCTTACCTCAATCCTTCACTTCCATTTCAGGTAGTTCAAGCAATCAAATCAGAAGACCAAAAACTACAGGAAGTAATGATCGGACTAGCAGCCCAAATTTTAAAATTCACAACACCCCACGAAGCCGCCATCACATTCGGGAGGGCCGGAACGACGCAGGCCGAATTGGCAGCGACATTGGTCCAGATACTAAAGAAGCACAAAAATCCACCGACTAAAACGCCGCAGATTCGGCGGTTTGTAATAGAAATGGTGATTTGGATGATGAGGGAAAACACAGAGAACATACATTTCTTTGATGAATTAGGGATGGCGAAGGAGCTGGAGGCCGTCTTGGAGACCACTTCGGAGCTTGAAAGCTTCAATATCTTCTCCGGCACCGTCGGGCTGAGCCGCCACCGCATCACGATGCATTCGCTCGCTGAAATCGCATTGGGTCTCTTGGGAAGATGGTGATTCGCGACGTTCTTCTTGAAAATGGCGCTAATGGACGCCATTATCGCATAAATAAGCTCTCCATAATTCTTTTGTTTTTTTTTTTTTCCTTTCTATTTTCATTGATTCTTTTTACTAATAATCCTTTGCCACTTGATTTAAATGTCATGTTTCACTTCACAAATGACAAAAGGTTAAAATATTAAAGTTTGAAGTTTGTTTAATTTTTATCCAATATTTTTAGTTGTGAATTTTATCCCCATGGTAATAAATCTTTTTGGATTGATTTTAAGTATTTATAAATATTTTTTTTCACTTATAAATACTTATTTAAATGATGGATGGCCGAATTTGCCTCTCTGAAGTATATTTAAGTCCAAAACACCCCACCACCAGTTCCATATTCATCAACACATCACCATGTTCATTATTACTATATTTTATCCAGACGTTCTAGCTCATCTAACTAAATAACAAATGAAATGAAATATCTTAAATACTACACCTACCCATTTGATTTTCTACCCAAAAATGTTCGAAAAGTTCATTGATAAGAAGATGTCTTTTGTAAATCATCCTAAAAAGACTACGAAGGTGAAGATGGAGCCTTGGGTCATTTCAAGTCTTATTTCCATTTCAATTTTATGAAATCTCCATGGAGAATTATTTTAGTTTTGATATGGATTTGGAAAATTTTACGATGAGATTTTTCAGTTAGAGTCTACCACACTCAAAGAGTCGAGAAAAAGAAGCTACACTTTATCACCTCAAATTCGAAGACAAGTTTTTTTTTAAGTCGGGGTGAATGATGAGGAGAATTGAAAGATAATTAGTATATTTTAATTTAATATTTGTTTAGTTTTTAATTTAGATTAATTAGTGTTTAATTAATATTTCAAAATTAATTAGTTAATTGTTTAATTTTCTTGTATGACTATAATTAACCGCTTTAAGGTTGTAATAAAGAGCTTTTGAATATCCTTTTGAAAATATAGAACAATGTTCTTAAAGATTATCTCCCATCTTAAGGATGGATTTCACTTGTTTGCCTATAGATTTGGCCTAAATACTTTTTTTTTTTTTTTTTTTTTGCTGCATCACCATGTTATTATATGAGAATAATGTTGTAGTGATGTCACACATTTAATTTCTACATATTAGTTTTCGTGTCAATCTTCATCTTATTTTAACGAATAAAAACTCTCTAAGCATATTTTTTAGAATAAAGTATGAAGTTTAAGAATATAAAAATAAAACTTTTCAAAATTTATAGGCATACTATATTATTTAAAATTCTATTATTAATCGAATTAACCTTATCATGCATACCTAAAAAAGACCTCACAATGTACTATGTACACACAATCACATGTGACATGAGAATCTAATCTACCCCCTCGAGGCCAGAGTTATATATATAAAATTTTTTTGTTTGTTAGTATGAAAATAATAATAATAATAATAATAAATATTTGGTCATATTTTAAATCCTTTTCAATTCTTACCGTTAAGTTTTTATAAATTATCTTACAAATGCCTATATATATACATGTCTTTATATATATATAATATATATATATATAAAAGAAGATATTTAAGTACTCAAGTGATAAAACATGTACTTCTTTTTTGGGTCAAATTTCAAATAGATTTGTTGTACTAAAAATGTAGGGTTATAAAACAACTCTAAGTATTTTATTTTATTTTTTTGTCTTTTTGGAGACAAAAATTCAATTATTTGGTGGAAAGTCGATGAAAAGTTAATGATGAGTGTCAAAACAATTTTGGTTAAATTTCTTGTTTAATTTCATAAATTTAGTTTCGTGTTTATTTAGTTTATAAACTTTAGGGTGTGTTTATTTAGTTTATAAACTTTAGGGTGTTGAGCTTTAATTTTACGTTTAAAATGTTTTTGAAATTTTAAAATATCTAATAAGTACTTCAATTTTTAATTTTCATGTTTAATAATTAGATTCTTTATATATTAAATTTTTTTAAAAAAAATTGTTCTATACAGATATAAATTCAAATTTTATATCTAATGGAAACCTTAAGATTTTAATTTTGTGTCTAGTATGTTTGTAAACTTTATAAAATTGGTCAAAATATTGATATGCAATTTAAATAAATTATCAAGTAAAATGAATGAATATATATATATATATATATATATATATATATATATATATATATTATTTTTTTTTATTATTTTTTTTAAGAAAAAAATTCTAACTAACTAAACTCAAACGTCCCAAACAATTCCAAGGAATTTTGGATTCGAGCCAACTACCCTCTAAGGTTCAAAACCCTAAGATTTATGATTTGGAACTAACACCTCAAACAATCCCTTATGAACTATATATCTTTTCGAGCTAACTTGAAACTATATTTGCACCTACCATCTAGGGACTTATTATATATAAATTGAAAATTAAAGACTTTATTATACATTTTTAAAGTTTAGATGTCTATTAGATATTGTAAAATTAGAGCGACACTTTTTAAAGTTTATAAATCATATAGATACAACTTCATAGTCGAATGACGGGGACTACGCTTGTAATTTAACCCTAAAAATGTTTTAAAAAACTATTTTGATCATTGTACTTCATAGTCTGTTCAATTTTAGTTTATATACTTCCAAATGTCCAATTTTAATCTCCACACTTTCAATAAAATCTTAAATTTGATCAATGTTAATTTTTATCGAAGTTGGTTAAATAATAACAATAATTTTCATGTAATAAAATAAATTTTGTGAATATACTTTTAAAATTTATAGTGAAATTACGTATCCATAAAAATAAAATAAAAAATTAAAAACTCAACAATAAACTTGTAGCAAGGATTAAATATAAGACTCCAGGCTAAAATTACAAAATACAACAACTATCTATCCAAGAAAGAAAGAAAAGAAAGAAAGAAAATATAACCACTAGAATTGAACAAGTAATACAAAGTGATATCTTAACCCGGAGTCTAATAAAAGGACAATTTAGTTTGCATTTTAGAATTTAGAAATGGTACAAATTCAAAATATATATATGAAAAAATTTTAAAAATAAAAAAAAGAAGGAAACTATTTATACAAAATATCAAAATTTTTAGATAATTGTGATAGAATAGAAGTCTATCAAGGTCTATCGGTGATAGGAATGATAGAAGTATATCACTGATAGATGTTGATAAAAGTCTATCAATCTCTATCAGTATTTTTTTTTTACTATTTTCTGTAAATAGTTTGATATTGTTTCTATTTTTGAAAATTTTCCTCAATATATATTTTTGTTGAAGGTTGGTACAAATTCAATCAGTAAGAGGGAAAAGAAGTAATTAAATAATTTGTGATGCCCCACTCCCTGAAGCAATGGATTTGGATTGATTAACTAACAAAAACTGACCACAAAAATAATTTCTTTCCAACAACCACATTGATTTTTTAAATCATTAACTGGAAATTGAAACAAACAATAAACAAAAGAAGTTGAAAAGTTGGAAATTTTAAAATAAAATCTGCAAGATTCTCTCCAAACTCATGTTGTTTCAACTGTGAAAAGCTTAAAATATTAGAGTAATTTAATGCTGAAATCAATCAAATCAAGCAAGATTCTTCAATATTCAATTCCAAATTCTCAACTTTCCATGAAAACGTTCGTAAAGCCTTTATCTCTCGAAACCCACAATCCAATTTCCTCCATTCATCTTGCAGCCCTATCTTCTTTCCAAGAGCCAACAAATACCCTTTTAAACAGTACCCTTTTGTTTGGTTGTAGTAGGATCCTTGCTCCTCCATTTTAACACAAGCCACAAGGGATTTTCTATCTCTATCCTCCAACCTTCATCCCCACATTGTTCTTCCTCCATTATCAGCAAAACCCACTTCAGGGTTTGTTTTCCGGCCACTCTCCGGTTGTTCTCTTGTAAGTTTTTTGGGTTTTTACTATCTGGGTTTGTGGCTGCTTGTTGATTCAGGGTAATGTGGCCACGTTTTACAGTTCACTATCTGGGATTGTTTCTGATTCTATTTTTGGACTGTTACTTTGTGTTTTTTTTCTGGTTTGTTCTTGTGATCATCATTTTCGATGCTTGGAAGTTGAAACATGAATCAATTGAACAACTAACTTAAGAGTGTTTAACTCTTTCATCTCATTGACCCTGATGATATATCTTGGCTTTGGAGTTGTGAACTTATGAGAACTCGGAGGATGAACTGAGAAGAATGCTTGTTTTTTGAGATGGATATTTACTTTTAGTACATTAACTTTGGTTGTGGTGAGGGAATGAATGGCCTTGTTGATAAGCATTCTCCTTAAACAATGTAGTTTCTGTCTTATCTCTTTAAAAGTTTATGAAGGCAAGAAAAAAGTGAGATCAACAGTTATAATATTTTAATCTATAACTTTGGGACAGCTGATTTTTAACTTTTCCTATGTCTTCTTTTTATTATAGAACATTGTTCTTCAGTTTGAAGATTTTGATCTTTGAGTGCTCTCTTTTCAGCAGTAGAGGCAAACAATGGCTCAGATTTTAGCTCCATCCACTCAATGGCAACTGAGAACTAAACAGACTTTAACGAGTTCAAGCCCCATTACTCCTAAGATGTGGAGTTCCATAATTCTGAAGCAGAACAAGAAAGGAGCAGTGAAAAGCTCTGCAAAATTCAGAGTCTTGTCTGTCAAATCTGAAGGCGGCACTATCAACAGAATGGAAGATCTGCTAAATCTGGACGTCACTCCATATACCGACAAGATTATTGCTGAATATATCTGGTATATCTCATCTTCTTTGCTTAACATGTATTTTACTTATCACACTGCAGATTTGAATGTTTTATCTCATACCATCATATGTAAAAACACTGTTTGACTGCCATAACTGTTGTTTCATATATGGTTAAAATGGAGTTTTTGATGGTATGGTAAGTGGAAGTAATTCTTGTTCATTCAAAAAACGGAAACGGATGTGAAGGTTCATTGTATTGTAGTTCATCATGTGTGGTGGTTAAACCAACTGCAAAGCCTTTGACAATGCATATTATAGAAGATGAGTTTTTTTTTTTTAGTGATACTGTAAAATTTGAACCTTTGCGGTTTGACTTTTGATATAGGATTGGAGGATCTGGCATTGATTTGCGTAGTAAGTCAAGGGTATGCTATCTCCTGGTTTTGCTTGAATAGTAAAAATTCAACACTTTAGTTGACCCTCGTCGTTCTTATTTCATATCATTCATGATTTGATATTTCAGACTATATCAAAGCCTGTTGAACATCCATCTGAGCTTCCCAAGTGGAACTATGATGGATCTAGTACTGGGCAAGCACCTGGAGAAGACAGTGAAGTCATTCTATAGTATGATCTATGACATCAAATCATTACTTCTTTATCATTATGACATTTGGTACCTCCATTTGACTATCGTGAATTTATTATTTTTGTCCAGTCCTCAAGCAATCTTCAAGGATCCCTTCCGTGGCGGCAACAACATTTTGGTGAGTGCACAAGGTTTTATGTATCCTAATCTTAATGGCTCATTAATCGAAGTTCAAACTATCGTTTCAACATCATATAACTGAATATGTACGATTTTGTCATCCAATAAAGGTGATTTGTGATGCATACACACCAGCAGGCGTGCCCATCCCTACAAACAAACGACACAGAGCTGCTGAGATTTTCAGCAACAAGAAAGTTGTGGATGAAATTCCTTGGTTAGTACTCCAATTAACTCGAGTATCTTTTGTAGTACTCAATGAAAAACAATATATTTAACTTTACATGATTGACTATTGCAATCCTTCATGGTTGGTTACTTATTCCTAGTCTTTAATTTAACTTATCCCCTTTCTCCATTCAAGTTTAAACATCCTATTACAATTTTGAGCCCCGTCTATTTTGAAGTTATAGGCATTTCTGTATCATAAAAATGTGGGTCCACTCATTGAAATGTCAGTCGTGAATGTGCCATATAGTTGAGAGATGGTGAGGATGGCAAAACAGAACCAACTTCATTTTTTTTTCAGGGAGGGAAGTGGGAAATAAATATCCAACCCGCCCCATTTCCAATTTGCCATTCTTCTAAGATGGCCGCTTGTTAGAGATGTAAACATTGTTTTCTTTTCTTCTTCTTTTGGTGTACATGTTCAGTGCAGAATACTGAAACCATTGTAATTTAGGTATGGTATAGAGCAAGAGTACACCTTACTTCAGACAAATGTGAAGTGGCCTTTAGGTTGGCCAGTTGGAGCATATCCAGGTCCTCAGGTTGAAATTCTTTTGATATTAATCTTTACAGTTTCATTAGTATGCTACATTATACAATATCATAACTTCATCTGCAATGAATTTTTATTTATGGTAGGGCCCTTATTATTGTGGTGTTGGAGCTGATAAGTCCTTTGGTCGAGACATATCAGATGCCCACTACAAGGCTTGTTTATACGCCGGTATCAACATTAGTGGCACCAATGGAGAAGTTATGCCTGGCCAGGTTCTCTCTCATTCTCACTTATGTCTTCATCTAGCAAATCAAGCTGCTATACTGCAATTCTTTTAATCCATCAAATTTACTATATTTGCTATGCAGTGGGAGTATCAAGTTGGTCCTAGTGTTGGTATCGAAGCTGGAGATCATATTTGGTGCTCTAGATACATTCTTGAGGTAAATCATCCATGTTTACCCTTGAGTAGGTATAGTCCACAATAAATGGTAAAATATGAAACCTTGAAGAGCTCAAACTTCTTTCATTTCAAGACTTAACCAACAAATGGATGCTCTATTTAGTCTCAAGAAGATCATATTTTGCCCTCAAATAAACATGTTTACTTTTTACTTTAAGTAGTTTGCATAGCTTGATAAAATTGGCTCTTGAGAGAAAAATGAATGGTATAATAGGTAGTTTTCTGATGCTAATTTGTGTTTGTTCATGCTAATTAGTTGGATGTATGTGGACTCATGTTTTCTTCGTCTTGACAGAGGATCACTGAGCAAGCTGGGGTAGTTCTCTCACTTGATCCAAAACCAATTGAGGTAGCTAGCTTAAACTGTTATGTACTATTTATTCTTGAAATTGACGAGTTTAATGGACTTCTCTGATCCATCTTCATTGGCAGGGTGACTGGAATGGAGCTGGATGCCACACCAATTACAGGTACTTGGATGCATTCTCTTCCATTGAATATGATCATTGAAGAACAATGAAATGTTTATATTGCAGTCATAATTAATGACATATCCGTTCTTTTACAGTACAAAGAGCATGCGAGAGGAAGGAGGCTTTGAAGTCATAAAGAAGGCAATTCTGAATCTGTCTCTTCGCCACAAGGAGCATATCAGTGCCTATGGAGAAGGAAATGAGAGAAGGTTGACAGGAAAGCACGAAACAGCAAGTATCAACACCTTTTCCTGGGTATGTACGAAGATCTGCTGCACTTGTTTGTATTGAACAATACTATTTGGAGCATGTTTGAAAATTCTGCTGAAAATTCCAACTGCAGGGAGTGGCTAACCGTGGCTGTTCAATCCGTGTGGGACGTGACACTGAGAAGCAAGGCAAAGGTATGTGTTACATCGTTACAGGAAAAAAACACTATGCAATGTTCGCTCTTCATTTCTTCATTTTTTTGAGAAGAAACAAAACTTTCATTGGTAAATGAAATTTACAAAAGAGGAAGTGTTAACTTCCAACGTTCCAGAGTGGTCACAAAAAACTCTTCCACATAGCTTTAAGATTAGTGAGAATGAGTCTATATAGTCCTTGAAGGATTTTGTATTTGCACCAACGAAAAAGCATTGGAAAGAATCAAATCAATAAAGTGATCTTAGGCCTTAGCTTTGTCATTGAGTATGCAGTTATTCCTCTCCATCCACAGTGTCCCAGTGAAGGCTTTAGTAAGATAGATCCAGATAGTCCTCTTTTGGTCTGTGAAAGGGTATCCCAAGAGAAAATATGTTCGTTCTTCATTTTTCAAAAGAGTAATTGCATCCTAGCAAGTAATGTGGAGGCTAATTTGAAAAACACTGCCATTGTTGCTCAATAATAACAGGAAGGTCAAAATTCTTTAGCATTGAACGTAAACTGTGCTTATGCGTGGTTTTTTCCGCTTTTGTGATATTGTAGTTTCATTTTCTCTGAATATGAAGAAGCTGAAATTAGGACTAAGGCATTTACATTACCAAAGAAGCTTCATTTTTTAATGTTTGGAGTCTGCTTCTGTTATCTGAAACTATTTGATATTTACAATTCTTGGCAGTGACACTTCATTGATTGTACTCTCTTCTTGTGATTTGTCATGTAATAGGTTATTTGGAAGACCGACGTCCCGCTTCAAACATGGACCCATATGTCGTGACCTCACTGCTAGCAGAAACAACCTTACTGTGGGAGCCAACACTTGAAGCCGAAGCACTGGCTGCTCAGAAACTGTCATTGAAGGTCTAAAGCCAATGAGTCATATTTGGTCTTGAGGGCAAAGTTCTAAGTTGATTAGCATAATTTACCAAAACCTGGAGAAGAATTTCCCTCATTCTGTTAGATAATGCAGAGAAGACCTTTTGTAAATAAAGGTCTTGAAGTCTTCCAGTCAGCTTTTCAGAACAATCATACATCCCAAAAAAAATAATCTTTTGAAGCAACAAAAAAAAAAAAAAAAAAAAAAAAAAAAAAAAAAAAAAACCTTCATATGTGTACTTTGCAGATGGTGTTTGGCTTGTTTCTGATTGAAATTTATGTGATGTCAGATGTTCATTTTATTTGAATGTTTATTCAATTGGATTCATACAGTGCCCCCTTCATCCAGTTACCATCTGCTTATGAATTTATGCATACATTATTCTCCTTTACGGATGGATTCAGTCGTCGATCTAAATACGGCGACATGTTCAAGTAACGGTTATTCGGGCATTTTGTTGTTTTTGCAGACTATTTTTTTTTTTAAGTCTTCTGCATCTTAAACACACTGTTTATAAGTAAGGAATAAACCTATGAGAAACAACTAAATGTTGATTCTGTTTTTTTTCTTGCCAAATGAGTTATCTGAATTAAAAGCTGTTCTATCTTTTAAAGATGGAAAATGATTGTATAACATGAATCTAGAACAGCCTTGTTATCTCTTATTCCAATGATTCAATATTGGTTTAGTTTGAATGGAATCTTGTTCTTTCCTTCCTTATGAGGCAAGCCTAACAATTGGAAAGGAACTTTGGTTATTCCTTTGTACTGAAGAAACTTCATTCTGATTATGAAAATAAAGGAATACTTTTACCTGCAGATGAACTGTCCTTTGATTTTTGTGGGAAAAGCACAACTTCTTGCTTAAATATATATGTATGTGCCTTCATATCCATCTCTCTTCTGAGTTCAAGGCAAATAGGTAACTTCATCCTCTCCCATTCCCTTTCCTAGCTTCTCCAAGCTCCAAAAATCCATGGCTACTCAGGTGCAGTCTGCAGTTTCTGTCCTGTTAGTCCTTAACCTTGTACTTTACTTCATCATCACCGTCATCGCTTCATGGGCAGTAAATCACGCAATGGAGAAATCTTTCGAATCAGGTAACTTTCAACTCTAATCTCAAACTTTATTGACCTATTTAGAATGTTGAAGTATTTTACAAGTTTTTCAGATCTCTAAGTGTTCTACTACTTTGTATGAATTTGTAGCATCAACATTGACATTGCCAGCTCGGTTGTTTCCGATATACTTCCCGATCGGAAACATGGCGACGGGATTCTTTGTTATCTTCTCTTTGATTGCTGGGATTGTGGGAATGGCATCATCAGCCACAGGAATCACCAATATCACAAAATGGGATCCTTCAAACATTCACACAGCATCTGTTTCTTCTCTTGTAACTTTTGCAGTCACTGTACTTGCTATGGGGTAATTCTTATACACTTTTTTTTGTTGTTTTTGTTCATAAATATCAGTTATATGATAATTTTTCCAATAGTCATTTGATTATGAACTTTGTATTTAACTTAATGTCTTATTTAATCTGTTTTTCAGGTTTGCATGGAAAGAAATTGAACTTGGTTGGACAGATTCAAACTTGGTAAGACATTAAATTTTCTTATTCCAATTCCAAGTCTTCAAGCTAGAATCTTTTCAAGGGCATAACTTTTAGACACTAAACAAGGAAGGGTCTTTCATTAACTTTATTTTTCCATTAAAATATGATTCTAAAACTTTTATTAATGAAAAAATGCATCCCAAACTACACCATTTTTGTGCATCTCACTAAATTATCCAATCACAATCTGTCACATGGCAAATTCTTCTTACCAAAGAAAAACACACGTCAATTAGTGATAGCTCAGTTGATAAAAAGTGGTGAATTTAAAAATACTCTACTTCCATTTAAATTTATCTCTAATTACCTTTGTTATATACCTAATAAGAAGAAATTACATTTGTTCATGGAAAAGAAAAGAAAAGAAAAAAGTGTTACTTGCCCTTTTAAAATTAGAATGCCTTTCAAATTTATTAATTCCTTAATTTAATTAATCACTAACTTATAATATTGTAAAGTCATGAATTTTATTTATGAAAAGAAAGTAATAGAGTAACTGTCCAATAGTGAATAAAGATTACAACTCTATATTATTATTATACCAACCCTATCAATATATAGGTTTTTTATTTTTTAAAAAAGTAACCCATCATTATATAGTGCACAAATAGTTGATAGGGAAATTTTTAAAAATAGAAAAATAAGATTAACTATTTACACAAAATAATAAAATTTTTAGATAGTTATGATAGACGTTGATAAAAGTCTATCAAGGTCTATCAGTGATAGAAATGATAGAAGAGAAGTCTATCAATAATGTCTGTATTTTTTTTTACTATGTTCTGTAAATAGTTTAACATTTTTTCTATCGATGAAAATTTTCCTAATTGTTGATATCCTATTTCATTTTATAATTCCATGTCTTTCTTGAACCCTAATAATATGGACAGAAATAAAGAACAATACTATAAATTGTTTTCTTGTTCTAATTTTTTTTTTTTTTTTTTAATTTATAAGAAAGTAACAAATAAAATGAGATTTAATAATTGAAATGTAAAAAATTTGAACACAGAGGACTTTGGAGGTAATGACAATCATCACAAGTGCAACTCAGTTGTTATGTACAGGCGCTGTTCAAGTTGGAGTTGAAGAGATGATTGTTGCTGCCAACCGACATCCAGGAAGGGTTTGAATCAAACAAATATATTTCTTTTCTTTCTTTCTCTCTATTTTTTAAAGTATAAAAAAAATAAAAAAAAATAAAAAAAAGTCATACTGTAATATTTAAGCACCTTTTTCTTTTTCTGTTTAATTCTTTTTTCAAGATTTCGTGTATTAATTTCGTGTGGATTTGATGTTGAGATGATATGGCGAATATCGTCTATCACACTTGAATTTGTCTTCCTTTTTCATTTTTCATTTTAAATTTTATAACACGTGAGCTTTAAAATAGAACAAATAAATAAACACATGCTTTAAAATTTGTTTATTTAAGCTATTTTTGTTATCTTATCTCCTATTATATTAAATTTTCGTCCACATGTCGATATTTCCACATTTCCATAAGTTTGATAATCAACGTGAAGGGAGGAGTGAATCAACATTTTCATTATACCGTACAAAAATTCATCAAAACATAAAAATAAGCAACAAAATATCACTATATAAGTATATTTATAAATTTAAATATATATTTTTTTAGAAATATCCATTCAAATCTACCTTTTATCATATTTCCATTGACATTTCTGTAAAATTAAGATCTTGACATTTTAAACATTGTTTATCTCTACTAAGTTTCGCTATTCTTTAGAATTCACTAATTCATTATTCTTATGAATGCCCTAAAATGGTACAAAACCCGAGTCCCACGAAACAACCAATATATAGATGTCTCCAAGTATTTTTTTTTTCTTTCCAAGTCCAACAATATATGAAGACATGGATTCAAACCTCTCACCTTTTGATTGAGATTAATAGATTATAATGCCTTAAGTATTAGTACCAATATTCAACCAAGGTTTAACTCATTCTAAGTAATCCAAATTCCATTCATTTACATATTATATACAATCAGGTATAACATATCCAGGAAAGTATCATCCCCACAACTCAATTTCATGGTTTCTGGTCACCATATCTAAACTCATTCAACCAAAAAAAAAGAAGAAAAAAACAGTGCATGCAGTGCAAAATTAAGAACAGAGAGAGAGAGAGAGAGATCTGTCTAACCTCCATATTTATCTTTGCCAACGGAGTTTCCTTCCACCCTCTCGCATAATCTCATATGCAAGTTTGAACTTTTCAAGAGATGTTGCCCCAGCCTCAATGTATTTACAAGCAGCTTCTCTCAAACTCCATAGCATCACAGCCTTGAGTTCTTGAGGGCCACCATCGGAGTCCATATCTTGCAATGTTCCATACTCGGCGTTTCGAGTCCAGCGATGTAGGATGTAGCGGGGTGGAATTTCACTTATTCCTAATATTTGGAACACCCTCAGGATATGTCTACATAGTATACCTTCATACTCGAACATTTTACAACTACAATTCACTGTCAGGTTTGTTGATATCACTGTGACTATACATTTTTCGTTGTCGTTTTCGCACCGACGCACCAGGTATCTGCTGAGAGCCACTTCCTCGTAAATCTTGAATCCAAGATATCTGTAACAATGCAAGAGTTCTTTCTGGAACACCTTGAACACTGCATGAGTATAGAGCCTTAAACATTGCTCTTCTACTGGTTCTTTTGTTTGCAGAAAACCTTGCAAGTTTAGAGAGTTCAAACTCTCTTTTCTTTCTTCATTACGGCGTCTCTCCAATCCAATTTCGTAACGAGAAATGAACTCTGCAACTGGTGTTTGAGCAGTAAATGCTGTACCAAAAAACGATTCGAAGTTGTCAGTCGTGGAGATGCCTGCAAAGAAGGTTCCCCGCAAGAACAATGGAACCCAGTTATTACGCTTGATGTACATTTCTTTAAGCCAAGCATTCTCCTTCAACGCATACTTCCCACTAAGTGTGTTCCATCCAACGTCAAATTCTTCAGCAGTCTGACTCTGATAAACGCATTTTTCATATTCAAATCTAAAAGTTTCATCCAGCATGCTAAGACTATCCTGCTCCTTTTCCCTGATTTGCCACGATGAAAAACGGTGTAAAGTTCTAGGGAAAACTTGAGCAACAGCTTGTTGGATAGCCTTGTCCTGATCAGCTATTACTGAAAGTGGGTGGCAACCAGACATTGCTCGAAGCCATGTTTGAAACAGCCATGAGAAAGATTCCACAGATTCATCAGCAATTAAAGCACAGGCAAGAAGAACAGGTTGCTTATGGTGATTAACCCCAATAAAGGTTGCAAATGGCACTGCACGAGCATTTTTCCTATATGAAGTGTCTAGGATAATAGTATCACCAAACCGACTACAAGAAAATCTAGACCTGCCATCAGACCAGAAAACGCTCATGCAGTTAGAATTCTCAACTTCTACAGCATAAAAGAATCCTGTATCTTCTGCTTGCTTGGATTGGAAATATTCAAAAAGACCTGGGTACCAATCACTACCAATTTTGTTTTCCCGTGTTCTCTTGATGATGAGCCCGTTGTTCAAGTTAACTGGTTCCTTGCCTTCAGATCCACCTTTCAGTTCTCCTGCGAACCTTTTGGAAGCTAGTAGATTTCTTTTTTGAGCTTCTGGTTGAGGCTCAAGATCATGATTATGATCTTTCTTATGGCGGTCTACAACCCATCTTCCAGATTCATTCCTCTTAATCCTCATAAATGCCCCACAGCCTAATCTTGATGGATGTTGAAATCCCTCCTTGGAGCACACAAATCGCCTTGATGTAATTGAACCATCATTTTTTGATCGAAACAATTGACCAATGCGTATTCTAAATCCTGCATTTGCAGCATAGGCATTATAAAACTGATATGCCTCATTTGCTGAATTGAACTCCAGACCGACACAAGGCTCACCTTTCCGCAGTATTACATTTCCTATTTCATTTAAATGCTTTGAATTAACAATTCCCGAAGGACAGGAGAAGGCATCTTCAACGTCCTTGAACAAATGAACCTTTCGTCTATGAGAAACATTAACACTCAATTTTGCAGATCTAGGAGCCTTAACTTGAAAAGCAGGAGGAGGGGTTTCCCCACCATCATGTTCAAGGTGATGATTGTGATCTTTGTGAAAAAGGTCAATAACCCACTTCCCAGAATCACGCCTCTGTACTCGTATGACTGCTGGACATCCTGTGCGTGAACTAAGCTGAAATCCCTCCTTTGAACAAACAAATCTGCGAGAAGATACGGTCCCATCAGTTCGTGATCTGTACAACTGACCTATTCGAACTTTAAACCCAACCCGTTGTGCATATGAACTATAAAAATTAAGTGCTGCATCGGCTGAATCAAACTCTTGCCCCACGAATGGTTCAAACATACAATCCCCAACATTCTCTCCACCCACTGCATCTGTTGCACGCACCATATCAATTGGATATGCCTTCACAATCATAGCATTCTCACACTGTTCATTGTTAAGATCAGTGTCTGAACTGCAAATTAGAGAACATA
Source organism: Lagenaria siceraria (assembly GCA_002890555.2). Classification (NCBI taxonomy): domain Eukaryota; kingdom Viridiplantae; phylum Streptophyta; class Magnoliopsida; order Cucurbitales; family Cucurbitaceae; genus Lagenaria; species Lagenaria siceraria. The sequence goes on along the minus strand of CM016483.1, from coordinate 22,999,375 downwards.
CATCAAAGAACAGGTCTATGAAAAATCCAAAAATAACAAAAGGCAAAGGAAAAGGAAAAAAAATAAAAAATAAAGCAATGGTCTCCCGAAGTTGCAGACTTCCAGTTTCAGACAAGATTCTTAGAAGAACAATGTTTGTACTGCATTTAAAGCTCTACATAGAACAATCATGGACAAAAGCAGAAATAAAAGACATCTTATGAAAACAACATAAGAACAGATAGTTCAAGATAGACGAATCAGTTGGTAAGAGAAAAAAAAATGCTTAACAACAAGCAGCATGTGAGCTCAGGAGGACCAATCTTCAATTAGAATATTCCCATGACGCAATCTAAAATAACGAAACAGAATTCCACCATTTTCCTAACGAAGAAGATGCCTCGCAGATAGAAGAACCAACAAACTCCTCGAAGAATAAGAAGAATAAAAAAAGACAAATGTACTGAAATCAGAAGAATCACAGATCTTAAGACAACAAATAACCAGTCCTCATTACAAAATGGAACAACGAACAAGAAGACAACAAGCAAATTCAAGAACAATAGAACTAGATAATTCCCTATCTCTCAAATTACCTGGTGACATTCGTCAAGTTAGCACCCAAAAGCTTGTCCATCATCAATGAAGCGAGAAAACTAAAGAGTTACGATATTGCAAAGACTCCGTACCCCTAACCCAATTCTCTCTTGTCTCTTTTACAACAAACCAAACTCCCGGAGATTTCTTATGCATACATTTTGACCCGAGATAGCGCCGTCGCAATTCTCACAAAACCCAAACGGAAAATTCTTCTCCCTCTCCGTCCGGCCACGCCCATCATCTTCTTCAACCTTCACCCCTTAGGGCTTGACCATTCGCTAGGGCACAATCAATCGCGACACTGTGTGGTGTGTATATATATAAACAGTATATATATCTATATATATAAACACATCTATATATATATATAACATTTATATAAGTGTCTATCTATACAATATAATATATATATATATATATATAGAGAGAGAGAGAGAGAGAGAGAGAATATAACGTCACAGACTGAGTCACCGAAGCGATCTGGTCGGCATCTTGATCCAAGGGCTAAAAGAGTGTCTATGATGAAGAACGGTGGTTGATTATAGCATCTTCGTCGTCTTTGTCGTCGTCTCTGCCAGACTGCCACTACCCATCCACCGACCCACTCTGAAATGTTTAGGCTACGGCGCGAACTGGTCCCGAATCCGACAGGGTTTTTCCATTTGGAATCTTATCGATCTGAAACTTCAATCCACGCTACTCTTCTTCTCCTGCAAATGAAAAGAAAAGTTGTCGCTAATCAGTAGATTGGTACAATTGAGATCAAAGAGAATGGTGTGCATTTGGTTCTTGCAGGGAAGATTAGGGCGGAAGAAGCGAGGCCGTACATTGAGCTCATTTTCATCTGAGTTAACGGTGGGGATATCCACTCTCCAGAGTGGGAAAAGAGTTTCAGCCGCCATAGCCATTCTTCTTCTTCTTCTTCTTCTTCGCATGAAAATTTGGAGGGTGCATTTTGTAATTAATTTTCTTTAAATATTTTCCCAAGTTTAGATTATGGAAGATTCTATCGCTGGAAATTATAATGACATAGTTTTAGATGTAATGTGAAATCATGAAATTTTAGAAAGGAAAAAAAAAATCAATCTTATTTGTAATTTTGGGCAATTAGGATTGATATTGAGACTAAAATTAAAACTTTTTAACTCCTTTAATAACACATCCAAATCCTTGACTTGACTTTTTTTCGTGAAATCTCGACGACCAAGATTGAATAAAAATCTAGTTAAAAAGAGATGAAAGTTTTAATCAATTGTTATTGCATTGATCAATTTTTCTCGAGGGGTGATCATTTATTCTATTCTATTTCTTGGTCTCCGATTTGGTTTCTAGTCTTTCACACTAACTTTTTATTTTAAATTTTAAAAAAAAATTTCTCATATTTACCTTTTGAAAAAAAAAACCTCCAAAACTTATATTCCATATATTAGTCTTATCTTTATCTTCATCTTGATTGAGATTTTCACCAAACACAAAATTGATTGTTCAAATTTTAAAAGTTTTGTTTCGGTCTTAGTATCAATCTTTGCTATTAAAAGGGGTGTTATAATGCTCATGAGGATGAAATTTAGTTGGTAAAATGAACATCACTCAACTTGCATAAATTGAAATCACTATCAATCACTTGATCAATGTCTACCCCTCCAGTTGTCACTAAATATAAAAGGTAAAAGATAATTATGACAAATAATAGTAGTCTATCCGTGTCTAATGACATCGCCAATATATAAAATGAGATCCCATTATATATAAAATATATCTAAAATATCAGTTAGTTGTAAGAATTTTGAGGAATAAAATTGAGATTTTAATTATTTTAAGGAAAACTTTAACATAGTTTTTCTTTTTTCTTTTTTCTTTTTTCTTTTTTTTTAAGGAAAAGGTAAACCAAAACAAATTACAAGATAACTTAACATAGTTTCTCCCAAAACTTTTGTTTTTGTATGGATTGTGAACTAATGTTAAACTCTTCTCTTCTCTTCTCTTCCATCCATTTGTCTCTTTATCTACAACCTATCTGAACAAAACAACCATTTCTTTTTAATGTTTTTTAGTTCAATCAAAAGAAAACTACATTATTTTTCAAGAAACCGAACACCTCTGGCTAATGCAATAGATAATTGTCAGCTTCCAAGTGATTGTGATCTGCAATCAACACTCAAAATGAGGCAAATAAAGAAGCCAATTTATACATGTCAAAGGACAATGAGATATGAACAATAATCACAACCCAAATGAATATGCTTTATCAACAAATAGATTGTAATCTCAAAATCAATTGATTCTATGAACTTTATAACTTGAGGAAAAGAAAGAAATAAAATGTTATCTTCTTCATGATTTAGTAGGTTCATCTTCATCCTCAATTTCCCAACTCAGATCTTCCTCTTCCTCTGCCATACTCAACCTCTTGTTCAAACCAATTTTTTGTACACTGCTAGAAGCAGAAATGTTACCTTTGGCCTCTTCAATGGTTCCAATGTCTTCAATTTCATCCCATCCAAGTTCTTCTTCCCCAGCCTGACTGGAAATTATTGAAATGTCACTGTCTTTGCAAGAATCGCCACTGTCTCCTCTTCCATCTGCAGCCATTTTTTCAGAAACAGCCATTTTCTCCAAGCTATCATCAATCTTCACATTTCCCTCTCCTGTTTTGGCACTCTCTGAACTGTCACTATCTCTTTTCTCACTACTGAGAGCTCCACTAGATTCACCCTTTGATTGCAATTCAATATTCCCTTCTTTATCATCATCTTCCTCAACATCCCAACTCAAATCTTCCTCATCTTCTGCAGAGATTGCTCTCTTTACAAGCTTAACTCTGGCTTCTTCTGCTTGCTTTAGCTTGTGAAGCCTGTAAAAATACCTACTCCAGAAGATATCATGGCTGATTGTGCTTGGAACTACAGTCCGATATGTTTCCCGAACATCTTCACTCTCTTTAACCAAATCCTCAATTTCATCTTCCTTGTCTTCCAATACGAACCCTAATTTCCAATTCTTGTAATTTTCTATATCCTTAGGTTCCTCCAAATAGGTATTTAGGTCTCGTTGAATCGCAATCAATTGCGTATTGAACCTATTATACTGTTTGAATTCGAGATTTCTAGTTTTGCCTAATTGATTTGATGAAAGAACAACATCGCTGCTATTTTCATGATTTTCAGAAACAAAATCAGAAGCTAAAAACGTATCCCTACCATGTGAGATGATCTTCGACGTCGATTTCCAGACGGCGTTTCCGATATCGTCTATAGCTTGGCCGACCGACTCCAGCGATTCCTGCGCAACGGACGCACCGACATCGAGCGTCGTCGGAAGATCCTTCACGGCACGCGATGCGACTTCTCGAATCACCGACGTCTCCATCCTCAATCCGGATCCTAATTCCTCAAGATCACGGCGGTAGTTCGAAATTACTGATTCCGACTTAGTCGCGAGAGTCTTAATCAGGCCGCCGAAGCTCCAACCGGTACTCGGATTGGATAGATTAGAAGCCGAACCGACGTCCTCATGTTCCTCCTCGGAATCGGACTGTTCCGACGCTCCGTCGCCGGAGAAGACGGGAAAGAGATCCATTGGAATGCGAGGTTTGAAACTTACTGGGAGTTTCCTGGGAAAAGATCTGTAAGGCGAGGGGCAAAAATGGAATAAGTTGCATTTATTGAAAAAAAATCCGGTGGGCAATTTATATTCAAAGAATTTTTTAATTTAAAAATAAATACTATTAACAAAAATTAGTTTAGATAGATTTTGATAGATTGAATTAGTTATGTAGTTTTTTTTTTAAAAAAAAAAAAAGTTCAAGCTAAATAGATAATAGTGTTCCTAAAAATATCATTAATGAAAATTAGTTTTATTAACTGAATTTAAATTTGGGTTTATTTAGAGTATATTAATTTTTTATCTTACAAAATGTATTATTTAAGTTTCAACACGTTATCATCAAGGCCTAATCACAAGAATAATATACTGATTCCCAAAAATATATATATATATATACTTTTAAAAATAATATATTAATTAAAACAAATTTATTTAAAATATAGTTATTTTTTTGTTTTTATTAGAATGTGTCTCTTCAAAAGGTGTATTCATTTTGTATAATGTGTATATTACTAAAAAAAATAATGCAAGTTGATGGTGAATTGAAATTTTATAGGTAGTTTCATAAATAGCTCGTGTTGTATGACCTATTTTATTGTACACTTTTAGATTCAAATATTTAATAAAAGTTTGAATTTCAAAAGATTTCAAAGTAATGTTGATTAGTTATGATCTAACTGTTAGTGGTTTATTACTCTTTTTTAACTAATATTTTTAACTTTGTTTTAAAAAACTATTTTTTTTTATCTCAATTATACTAAATTTACAAAATTTCTTGTCTATAGTTCAAAATAAATAAGTTCATCATTTAAAATGGAATCTCGATCAAAATTGGTTTATAACATATCTCTATAAATTTATCCTCTAAATTTAAATAAGTATATAATTTTTCCATTTTTTCCTTATTAATAAGTTTTCATTTGACCACTCAATTAGAAAGAAAAAAAAATCAAATGCTTTCAATGAAATATATGAAACAAATTTATGATAGAAATCTAAAAAGATTTCAAAGAGAGAGGACTTCAAATTTGTGAGATTTATGACGAAGTTATTGATAGTTAATTTGTATATTAAACAAATTCAAATTTCTATAGAATTTTATATTACTTAAATTACTAAATTTATAAAGATTTTGTTTTTTTTTTATTAAATTTAATAGATGAATTAGTGAAAATTGAATGATGAGTAAAAATAAGTCTAATTCGAAAGTTTAAGATGAAAATTATTATTCTATAACAATCTTATTTGAGCCAACACTAATCGGACGGATCTCCCCTTCAAATATATATATATATATATAAACGTTTTTCTTAGGATTCACATTTTTTTATTTAAATATTTTTAAAAGTCGGCTTTATTGTATGAATTATTAATAGTAATTCTAATGAGAAGGGGAGAACCACTATTTGAAATATTAATTAATAGGTAATTAAACATGCAGTAGTTTAAAATAATATAACACAACTAGCATAAAATTATGCTGAAAATGACGACTTAATCTCTGAACTTTAGCAGTAATATTTTAGTTATATACTTTTAAATATATCATTGATGATTTCTGTTTTGTTAAGCACTGCTGTGATGTTGTAACTCACGAGCTTGCTTTTTATGCCCGAAGACATCGTTTATCGTTGATTTAGCTTGAAGACAATCTCTCAATAAGTGGATTCCTTATTAGCTACTAACGGTTGCCCTTCTTAGTTTTTTTTCTCGTTTTTTTTTTGTATCCTAAAAAAAATAGTTTCATGAATATTTTCAAATTGAAAGTGTAATAATGTGTTAGACACTTTTAAAAGTTAATAAACTAAATAGATCTAACCTTAAAAGTTTAAGACTAAACTTATAATTTAACTAATTTTATTGGAAAATTGGGTTGTAAGATTAATATCCAAAAATTTTATGTTATATTTATTTATAGATATTATAATGTATTTTATAAGTCTAAGAATGATTAAATAATGTATGGTGAAAAAAAAAAAAAAAAAGATAAACGTTGAAACATGATTTCTTTTCCCCAAAATTTCTATACAATTTCACAACACTATAGAGCTCGAAGGTTTCAAATCTCTCCATTCACACTGGTTGAACTAAAAAGTAAAAATGTAGATTTATATAATAATTTTTTTTTTTTAAATTTCTTAACCCTTTCACCTAACAAACTTAATCGAGTAATCTTTTTTCAATTGTATTGGCATGCACTTTCTTCCTAGAATTCGAAAGTTTAATCTTTCATCCTCACTATTTAATTTTTAAAAGATAAAACTAAAATCAATATCAATATAAATGGAACTAAAAAAAAAAAAAAGAACATTTTCCAAAAGTGAAAAACAAAACAAACTTTTAGCCATTGATAGCTGAATGAACCAAATCAAGCACAACCATAGTTGATGAATTGCACGCTTGGTGTATAGCATGCAAACTCCAAATAAAGTGATATATAAAGAAATAAAATATGGGTCCATAAGAAAATTCTTTCAAAATTGGGTAAGTGAAAAGAAAGTGCAACTTTATTTTAGATTTGATATCTTTACAATCGAGATCAATATAAATACATATTCTAAACGAGTATTTTTCGAATAAATTCGAGTTACCCAATTTTAGATTGGTATAATTTTATTCATTCAAATTTACACCACCTTTTAGACTTTTTAACTCGAACTTTAAAAAACTTTAACGAACCTGATATTATTCTTTAGCGGTTGCTTTCAAATATAAGAAAATGAACCAAAATATTTATAAATATAGCAAAATTTCACTTGATAAACTACTATTTGTGTCTATCTGTAATCTATCTGTATTCTATCACAGATAAACAGTAAAATTTTCCTATATTTATAACGACCCGAGTTCAGGAGGGGGACATGAATGAATCGAGATCACATCCGAATGAGAGGGATCCTAAGAATATGAAAGCATGGTTAAAAAGGACTTAAAAGAATTGAAAGTTACTACCTATACCAACAAGGTGCACCTTTCTTTTCAGTAGCTCAATCATAAGACTCCACAGTTAAACGTGCTTAGCTTGGAGCAATGTATTCTATCACAGATAAAGAGTAAAATTTTGCTATATTTTCAATATTTTATCATTTAAAATAATTTTCTTATTTTTTAAAACGTCTTCTTTTTTAAGAAAAGGTATAATTATTTTGGGTATGGCTAACTATGGCCACCAACCCATTACAATTGGGTTCTATGAACTAAAAAATAATGGGGATTTTTGGGTGGTGGAGGTCAATTTTTCTTAAGGCAATTTTGCGGGCATGCTACTTTGCCACTCATTTTTGCTTATTAGTGCTAGAGGGAGAGAAAAAAATAAAAAGCAAATGCAAAAAACAATTAAGGTATTTTCTTTCATAAGGTGTATTGATGACTCATTTATATTTCTTTTCTTATTTTGCAAGGACATTACATCATTAATTAGTAGAATAAATATATAATATTTGGACCGAAAGAATCGAACTTTTGATCTTAAAGTCGATAATACAAATTTGATACTTAATTGAACTATACTCGTGTATAACTCTCAAATAAAGAAAAGGCCTATAACATCTTACGTTTATTCAACAAAGATCAATGTCTCTCTTCCTTAACATTGCTCCACACAAGGTTAATACACAGTTTAGTTGATAAATTTTTGTATTGATCTCTCACTCGTATTTTTTTCCTTGTTAATTTGTAAAAATATTACATCATTAATAAGTAGAATATATATATAATATATGGAGGGAGAGAATCAAACTTCTAACTTTAATATTGATTGTACAAATTTTATACTAATTGAACTGTTTATTATTATTTAACAAACATTGGTATATCTCTTCCTTTATTACTTACATTACTCCACACAAAAATTAATACACATTTTAGATTTAAATCCTGTTTTAGTCCATAAATTTTTACTTTTATTCTTATTTTCCTCTTCATACTCAAAATTTTGTTCCAGTTGGAACTCAAAAAAAAAAAAAAAAAAAAAAAAAAAAAAAAAAAAAAAAAAATTGTCATCAAATCACCGTATTGAATTAAACGAAAATCTTAGCCTGATTTGGTAGCTATTTATTTATAATAAAATACAAATTTCTTTTTTTCTTTCAATTCTACCATTTTCTGTTAAAAAAAAGTGATGAACTTGATGTATTAGACTAGAGTACAATAAGTTTCTATTAAATAAACTCCCAGCATAGAAATAGCAATAAATATCATTGATTGCCTACTAAGTCAATACTCCTTTGTGAGGTAAAGAAAAATATAAAAAAAATATCAATTATACCTTTAAATTATCAATTAAAGCTCTAAATTAATAGTTGGATCAATTTAAACTATACATTTTGGTAAATATATTAATCTACACTCTTTATTATACGTTCTATTTAGAAAAATAGCACGTGAGACTCATAATTATATCAATTAAACTCCTAAATTTTTATAAGTGTATCAATTTAGACTTTTAGTTAAGATTTTATTTGAGAATTGACGATGCGTTCATTTTGTAAAACTAACATTAAAAGAAGTTTGCACACGTGTGAAGATCAATATATGAACAGTTTTTAAAAGTAATCATAATAAATTGTCTAAATTGATTTGCTTATGCTAACTTTAAGAGTTTAATTTATACAAATTATAAATTTAAAAAATAAATAAGATATAACTTGATACACCTACAAAAGTTTAGACTTTAAATTGGATACAATCATGAGTACATAATTTTAATTAATAAAATAAATGGATGTTTTTTTTTCTTCTAAAAATTTATTTTAAAAAAACATAGTGGAAATTGAGAGATAGAGAAGGGTACACTGGTGTTGGAATTTGGTACAAAATTTCTCATAGCATAGGAATAACCTAAAAACCCTGTTATTGATAAGATCAACTAAAAAAAAAAAATTATTAGATTACAAAGATGCAATGGTCGGCGTGCAAGGCATGTGTGGCGGCTGAAGAGAAATAGTTTTGCCCACAAATCCAAGTGTCGCACATGGAAACGCTATATGGGGCCGACATGTCGGAAAACTCAAATGAAACCGTACTACGAACCCAAGAAAGCCCACATTTCTGCCGCCGTGTGGGGCCGTCGCCGGTGGCTGTCGGAGGGCACTGCGGTGGCGCTGGATGATGAGAAACAATGTGTGCTTATTACATTGGGCTCTATAATTGCTTAGTGTGAGAGTGTGTTCCTCTCTCTCTCTATTATATAATTTGTTATTTAATTTTTTTTAATTAAAATACCGATTTAGTCTCTAAATTTTAGTGAAGAATTAGTCATATATATTATTTGATTTTTATTTTTGTTGCATGAATTTCTTATTTTCTTCCATCTCTAAAATTTTGTATTTTTTATATTTATTCAATTTTAGTTCAAATACTTTCAAAAGTTCAATTTTAAATCTTAAAGTTAATTCTCCAAAGTTTTTTTTATTGAATAGGATAAATAATAATAATAATTTTTACAAAAAAACATACAATTATATAAATATGTTTATGAAATTTTTAGAAAAAGTACTAATGGATAATAAAAAAAATTGAATTAATCAATAATAAATAGGATTTACTTCAAATGGAATTTTGGGATTAAACTGGACTGTTGTCACAAATAACTTTGGATAAGACTATCTAAGCAAAAGTATTTGATTGTGTAAGAGAGTGGTTGACTAGAAATTAAAAAAAAAATAAAAAAAAACCTTAAACTACATGGGAGAAAAATATTTTTCTACTGTTTTAGAATATTGATCAAGAAATTGCATGAAATTAGATTCAAACTTGGAAGTGACAAGAGTTTGGTGATGGGACTTTGGGAAAGTATCTAAAAGTACAAATTAGTATAGATTTATATAATTGGTAAGAGATGAGTAAACTCTATTAATTCACATTATGCTAACGTTAGTATCAGTTTCATAATTTTAAACTATTGCAAAAATATGATCCATAAGCCATGAAGCTTGAAGTTGTTAATTTTAAAATAGCATTTTCTTGAGATCTATCGTTGATTACACCGCCTATTAAAGAAAGTGACCTAGATAACATTATGGAGCATTGATTGAACTTTGACCATCAAGATGAACTCCAAGAATGTGAGAGAAAGCTGGAAAATGTAAGGGAGGTATTGTAATGTGATTTGGGTATTATTCCTCGTTGCATGACAAAGCTTTGTCAGTACTAACTCAATGATTTGTTAGACACGATGATATAAATAAGAATGTTTCTTTCGTCCTATGATAAAGGTGTGCCATGTTGAGTCACGAATGAAGAATTGTTAGTCTTGGCTAAACAAACAGGTGTCGTATCTGTTTAAATAAGGTTGTGTTTGAGCATGTCAAGTTTAAGCATTTTTCAAATAAGACTCAACAAAATTTTTTATACACATCAATCATTTAACATTCAAATTATAATAAACAAAAGAAATATATAATTTAATTGATTAAGATATTTGTAACTAAAAACTTTTTAATTCTTAAAAAACAACCCAATCTAGATAAGGACATTGTTTAAGAGAGAAATGAGATTGGTGGGGTTGGCTCATGCCATGCAGCAAGAAGAGGTGGGATGGTGCTCATAATGTGGTGTTGCCTTATGCCACTCACACGCCATTACACACACATTCTTTTACTTCGAACTGCATCTATTTTTGTGTATTCAATTACAAGTTGTCATGGGCACACTTTTTTAAAGCAATATATATTTTTTAAAATATTTTTATCATTTTAAGATGAAAATAGATATAACTTCTAGACTGTATTTAAGTATTACTCTTTTCAAAACTCGGTAGCCTTTTTATTCTAAACTCTTTTACTTTCATCATTCTATCTCTGTTTCTTTAACCATTTTATCACTAACTTTCTGCATTCTCTGTCTCATATTACCTATCTGTTTCAATCATACCCACCTTCTTCTTCCTCCTCCATTACTTAACAACCTCCATCGTCATCATCATTCCCTTAATCTTCTGACACTTCTCTTCATTAACAAAAACTAACACTAAACACATCATTCATTTCAACTTTAAACTTCTGGGTTTTCTTTTCATAACAAATTAACAGACGGCGACGGCGACGGCGATTTAGTGTCGGCCTCATTCTTCCCTTTCTTTGTTGCTCTGTTTTTGCTCACTTTATACATAACGGCTAAGCTAAATGCTGCTAAGTGATTGGTTAATCTTAATAATTTCTAACATGTATGAGAAATTGAGAGCGTCTAGTTTTGTAGCCTATGATTATGTCCAAAGCCTGGGAAGCTGTCGTGCTGTTTCTCAATAATCTAAACTGTCTAAACCTTGACCTTCTGTCTGAAACCTGCATTCGAAACTCCTAGTTTCTTTGGTCCCCAATTTCTTGGCCAATTTCAAGCAATTTCTCATCATCTTGTCTCCATCCGTATCATTAATCCATTATAGTGAAACCTCCCAAAGAATAGAAAAGTTAACTTTTCTTTTATCTTTCTAGTGATTCAGAACCTAAAAAAAAAAAAAAAAAGAGCAGAGAATTAACCAAAAAGTCACAAAGTTTGTTCTTTTATGACTTGTTTAACCTCTAATGAAGATAATTAAAGAACCCAAATGGCAAATTTTGAGAAAGAGAGAGAAAGAGAAATGCTTTTGAGTTGAATAATTTTTACCATACATGCTCTGTTTTGAAAGATTTCAAAAGCAGAGACTTTGTGGCATTACCAACAACATATTTCATTATGTCTTCCAATTATGACTCTTTGTTGCCTCACCAGCATGCCTTTCTTTCTCTCTCTTTTCTTATTTCTCTTTCTAACCCATCCACTTATAAATCCCATCCTCCCTTCATCCTCTCTCACTCCAAATCCTCTGTTCTTCTGCAAATCCTTTGTTTCTTCAATGGCGGATTCTGGTTTTGAAGGCTTTGAAAAGCGTCTAGAGCTTCATTTCACCGGCGATGAACCGATTATCCACATGGGTCTCCGGCAAATCGACTCAAATTCCCTCGAACAAATCCTCCGAACCGTCCATTGCTCGATTGTCTCCTCCGTCGGAAACCATTTCTTCGACGCTTACGTTTTATCGGAATCAAGCCTCTTCATCTACCCAACTAAAATCATAATCAAAACTTGCGGCACTACTCAGCTCCTCAAATCGATTTTCCCTTTTCTTCATCAAGCTCGCAGTCTCGGCCTCACACTCTGTTCTTGCCGTTATACCAGAGGCAATTTCATTTTCCCCAAATCTCAACCATTTCCACATTCGAGCTTCAAAGAAGAACTTCTCTACTTAGAAGAATCACTCCCCAAAAACCTCCATTACCGGAAAGCCTCTGTTATCCCTTCAACTCTCCCTTCACATTCCTGGCACGTGTTCACTGCTGCCGACGACGCCGTTTTCCTCCACCCAAATCCGGAATTTCTCTACACTGTTGAAATTTGTATGACGGAGCTCGACCGGATTCTCGCCCGGAAATTCTACTTCCGGCCCGGCGATGGAAAAACCGGAAATTCAGTTGGAAAGGAGATGACCCATTTGACCGGAATCGGAGATATTAATCCGAGCGGTTTAATTTGTGAATTTGCGTTTTTTCCTTGTGGGTATTCGATGAATGGGATCGATGGGGATCGGTATTCGACGATTCACGTGACGCCGGAGGATGGGTTTAGTTACGCGAGTTTTGAGTGTGTCGGTTCGGTTTACGATGACCCGGATGATTTGGTTCGAATGTTGAAGAAGGTTGTGCAGATTTTCCGACCGGCGGCGATGTCCGTAGCCACCACCGGCGCCAGTCACGAGGTCTGGGCCCGCGTCGCCGGCGCTCTCGATCCGCTCGGATTGAAGTGTCGGAGTTGCGCCGTCGACGAGTTTCCAGCCGCCGGAAGTGTAGTGTTTCAGACCTTCACGGCTCGCCGGAAATAGTCCGCCGGCTGTGGCGGAGGTAGATAGTAGTGAAAAGTTTTGAGGGAGTGAAATTATAGGGAATCAAGCGGACATGGCCTTGACGTGGACATTGGGTTTGACTTACGTGGAAAATATGATGACGTGGCAAGAAGGTGGGGCCCGTGGGATCTGATATTCCTGATCATTATCGAGATGGACGGCTGGATCACGCCTAAATTTTTCCAGCTGTGTAGGAGAGAGAGAGAGGGTCGTCCATACTTAGCTTACGTGGAAACTTTTCCTCATTCTTTTTGTTTTTCCTTTTGTAGTTTGTAATGTTTTTTTTCTTCCTTTTTTTTCTTTTTTTTTTCACTCCCATCTTTGTCTATTACTATTTATTACCTTCTCTTAGGATATATGACCAAAAGAATTATATTTAAAAATATTTTCATTTTAATACAATACTTTTTATCTTTTACTTGATGTTATTTTAATTCATATATGACCTTGAGTTTTTTTTTCCCAATAATTTACTTTCCTAACACATACACATAAAGATAATATTCTTCTAGTCATGTTGTGTTTTGTGTTGATTTTTTTTTTTTTTTTTGGTTTAGATTCTATTTGTTTGCATTTTCTCCTTAATAATAATGGCATAAACATTATATCGGAAATGAATTTATTTTACTATCATTTGTTGTTCACTATATATGGATATCCAATTATTTGATGTAACAATAGTATTATTATTATTATTTAATCAATTTTGATAAAATTAATTTTGAGGAACTAAATTTAAAGTTTATTAAAAGTATGAGGACTAAAATTGAACAATTGAAACTATATGAATTAAAATTGGACAAACCACACGATATGGAGACGAAAATAGTATTTTAACCTTTTAATTAATTTGTATCAATGTTTTTTTTTTTTTGGGTAGGTTTCTCTATGGTGGGTTAGAACTTGGAAGTGGAGAATACATTTCGGGGATAATTTTGTCTCATCGCAATCAATTTAAATATTATGTTAAAAGTAACCTTGAGCTATTTTTTCGAAAATTTTAAAATATAAGCTATTTTTTTAGTTTGTAATTTAGTTTTAGCTAGGGATGGTAAAATTTATCGCGGGGTCGGGTCTCCGCGGGTCCCCGCTCGAACGGGGCGGGAAATCCCCGGTTTGACCGGGTATAGGAGTCAAACTGAAGATTTAAATTTGGTCTCCGTTCGGGGACGGAGAAGGAATCCCCGCCCCGTCCCGATTTTTTTAATTGTTTATTTATATATAAAATAAAAAAAATACTAAATTTGTTTAATTACATATATATATATATATATATATATATATATATATAAACTACTAAAACAGTAGCTAAAAGCTACTGTTTAGTTAGTTTTTGTTTTTAATTTTAATTTTTAAATATAATAAATTTAATTTTTTATTAAATTTATAATAAAAAGTATTAAAATATTTCTAATTTCAATATAAATTATAAATTTTAAATAATAAAAATTATAAAAAAAAAACATAAACGGAGATTTTTTCCCGTGGAGACCCGAATCCCCGAACGGGGATTCCCGACCCCGACTTTCCAAAACGGGGAATAGGACGGGGACGGAAATTAAAGATCCCACGAGGACGGAGATGGGGAATACATCCCCGGTCTCGCCCCGCTTTGTTGCCCTCCCTAATTTTATCTTTTGAAGCAAAAAAAAAGAAAAACAAAAAATGGGAGGATGACTACGCATACATCCTCATTTTGAAAAATGTCTAAAAATAAAAATTAATAAAATATGGCTAAATCGAGATTAGATTCAATTTTGGTTCACTTTTTCTCTTTTTATCCTTGGCATTGGTACACACATTTACTTTTATGAAAAACTAAACAAAATCTTTTAAATTCTCATTTAGTTTACTGAAATTTCACTGATAGAAAATATGTCAAAATATTTACAAAAAAAATAGTAAAAAAAAAATATTGATAAATATTGATATACTTTTATGAGCATCTATCATAACTTTCTAAAAGATTTTGTTATTTTGTGTAAATAAATTTTCTTATTTTTGTATTTTCAAAAATTTTCTTAAAATATTCATATGTATTTTTCTTTAAAAGTGTATAAAATGTGTTTTCCTTGGTGTTATATTAAGATTTATTTTAAGTCTTATTTTTTATATACATTTTATATTCCGTAATTTTAGATTATTTGGTAGGTTAATCTCATTTTAATCGTTTTCTAATTTTATAGGCTTAGAATTTATATATTTTTCTTATTTGATTTAAGATTTCCTTATTTTCTTCTTAAAAAAAATCCTTATTTTAGGGTGGTTTGGTGTAGTTTGTTAGTTTTGGATAAGGGGTAATTTAGTCAATTTATTACTTATAAATTCAAAATTAGAATTTAGCAAATCTTCAATAGAAAAAAAATTAGCTTTTTTTTGCTAGTTAAATCTAATCATGTATCAAGTTACCAAAAAAAAAAAAAAATCAAAGCTCTAATGGTCATCAGCCCACATGAACTAGAACCAGCCCAACAAATGCCAAGCCCAATACGGCCCATAAAAGAAGCAATAGGCCAATAGCTATGGCTGAAAGAATCCGTTAATTTAATTATAAAAAAATCGTTAATTATTCAAGTGGTCATGACTCATGGTCATCGAAAATTGTCCAAATATATTGGTTTTTAATTATTAAATTAATTTCCTTTAATTTATGACTTTTCCTATTCATTAAAAAAAAAAAAAAAAAAAAAAAAACGTATGGTCAATTATAGTTCAAACACCCGTGCGAAAAAAAGTGTCTTCTTTGGAATAAAGAATGGAAAAGGAAAATTAGACAAATAAAAAAATAAAGTAAAAGAGGACAACATAAAAGAAGAAAGTGAAAGTTACCTAGGCTATATATATATATATATATATATATATATATATATATATATATATAAATTAATTTTCAAGTCTATTATTGAATTGAAAAATTATTCGATGAAGCATTCAAACTTTATAGTAAAAAGTTAATATAATATAACAGGTTCGGAGATCAAATTTAAATTAATTCTTAATTATTTTTTTTTAAAAATGCAATGTCCTTCGTATTTTAATGAGAAATATTTTTTTTCTTTTCAAAATGCTACCTTTTATTTTTTAACCCCTAAGTTTTGAGTTTAATTATATTTTGTCTATAAATTTCAAACATTGAGTTTTGAGTTTATTTTATATTTAATCCTTAGATTCCTATATGTTTTATATTTTTATCTATAAGAGGCTGCTTGGGAGGTTGAAATGTAATTATGATTACTTGGAATCGAGTCCAAATGCTCAATTCAAACACGAGTTTTGGATTACATTATAACTCAATCTCATTTCAAACCGAACCTTAAACACCCCCTAAGTTTCTACTAATACTTTGCTTTTAGTCCTTGGTGTTGACTTTTTTTGTTAATTAATTGAAAATAATTAGGAGGTGGATTTTTAATTAATTTAAATAATGACAACAAATTTAATTTAATACTTATTTAATTATAATTATTTTAAATTAATTAATATAAAATTAATACAGCGGATTAATAGTGAATATTCATTCAAAATCGAAGTAATAGAGTAAAATCCTAAAATATAGAACAAAATGAAAAGTAAATTCACAAATTAACATTTTGAAACTGAAAAATTAGAAGAAAACTAAACTAGGGCATGTTAGAGTGATTTTAAAATCTTCAAACCATTTTTTGTCATTTTTAAAACTACTAATAAACACACTTTAATCATTTAATTTTTAAATATAATTTTCAATTATCAAAATTAGTTTTGAATGGTTAAAAACATATTTTACGGAGATTTTGAAAACGACAAAAGTGATTTTAACCATTTTAAAATATTTTTGGGTTGGAAATATGAACTTGAAAAAGTATTTTTCTCCTCTATTATAATCTTGTCATGACTGACATTATCTCTAAACGTTGCAAAATGACAACATTGTCCTTCCAGTAGAAAGACATCAAATCATATCAATCGCCCACGTCTCCTTTATTGCGAAATTTAGAAAATGTATAGAGTTTCAAAAACTTCGTTTATTGAGTAATTTAAGAAATGTTTTCCCCCAATATTTGAAATTGAATAATTGCAAAAGGAAACTAAAAAGGAAAAAATTACCACAAAGGGTAAGAAAGTAATTTGAATTGTAAAATATAGAAATTGTTACAATAATGCCTACAAACTTAGATAGAATGTAATTTTGTCTCGTCCAATTACAATGATGATATTAGTTTAGAAATGAAAATTTGAATTCCAAATATCGTAATCAATGATATATATTTTAATTAAGTTATGTTCAAGTCAACAATTAATTAATAAAATTAAAAATCACTTAAAACACTAGATAAACAGATATCTTTTTCTCATTTACTAGCATTTTTTTTGAAAATGTATATTATAATAATTTGTGTAGAGGTGTAATAATAATAATATAAACGCTAGGGTTTAGCATAATTATAATATAAACGCTAGGTTTACAAACTAAAAAAAAAAAATTAAAAGAAATTATTAAAAAAAGGAAAATTGCAAAAATTACTCATGAAGTATGGTGGTAGTTGCAATTACACCCTCAAACTTTCAATTGTAAAAATTAGTCTCTCAAACTCCCACAAATGTTAAAATCAGACACTCAAATTTACAATAATTGTAAAAAATAAACACCCAAATAATAAAAATTGAACTCTCAAAATTATACAATTGTTACAATTTCTACAATTATATAAGTTCGAAAGTCCAATTTTAACACATATAGGTTTGAAGGTATGATTGCAACTATCATCATACTTTATGACGGTTTGAAACCTCATGATTTTGAGAGATTTCAATTCACAATGAATTTTAAATGAATTTCATTGTTTGGTACGACAAGAAATGGAATAATTTTAAAATTTGAAGTGATTTCAAATCCCATTTAATTTTAAAAACTTTTCTGATTAAAATGCTCGGATTTTGCATGACTTCATATTAAATTACTTAATTAACCTAGTTAAATTCTAATTTTTAATTAACACATCATAGTTGAAAATTTATATTAGTAAATTCTTAACTTTCTTTTCTTTTCCAGTTACCATCAAACACAAAATTTTAAATACATTTATTTTAAGTCTCTCTCGTTCCAAACAAAGCAATTAATTTAAAATCATTTCTTAAACTTTCAGGAAAGGATTAGTGTTATTTTTGCAATTTACTCTTAAAAAAATGATAAAACATGTGCATAACAATGATTGGTTAATTAAAAAAGTCTTACTTTTAAGAGAAAAAAATAATAAAAAGGACATAGGGAAAAGATATGAAATTAGAAAAAGGGGAAAATGAGGAGAATCTTGGTGGGTCATTTTGGTCATGTGTATCATACACTTTTGGTCCCCCAATCTCATTGAAATGTGTCATTCAATCTTACTCTTTTTTCAAAATTCTCTCTCCTAATTTTTATTTATTTATTTATTTTATTTCTCTTGCCAATGAGACAATGAGAAGCTTCCAAAAACATGTACCAACAAGCTTAAAGCCACATAAAACTAAAAAAGTATATTTCAAAAAAGAGAGGATTTTTTTTTTCTTTTTAATAAAAAAAGCAACCTTTTATAAAAGGAATTTTTTTTTTCTTTAAATGTATTGTGGTAGGTTTTTCATTTATTCCAAATATAATGTTTTTGACTTATTAGAGACATTATACTTTCAACTTTTACATTAATATGTAATGGAACAATTTACGATGTATTTTGTAGTTTTCGAATTTTGAATAATATGTGCGATTGACCTTTGAGTTTTAAAAGTATACCTTTTTAGTTCTCGAATTTTTAAGAAGGAAAATTTTTACAGATAGAAAAAATATCAAACTATTTACAGAAAATAACAAAAAGATAGACTTCTATCGTTTATATCGCTAATAGACTCTGATAGATTTCTATCAGCGTCTATCACAATTATCTAAAAACTTTGCTATTTTGTGTAAATAGTTTCCTTTATTTTTCTATTTTTAAAAATTCCCCGTTTAAAAGATCATTGAAGTTTTTTTTTCTTACTTATATGTTATTTAAAATTAAAAAATAATTTTAGAGGGAAAAGATTAATTTTTATTTTTTTTTCTAATTGAAAATGTCATATGATTATTTAAATTATTAATAATAAATTATTTAATGGACCTTTTAATATGTTTTTAAAAATTCGAAGACTAAAAAAATATATCTGAAAATTTATAGACCAAAAGCATCTATTTCTAAAAAACTTGGAGACTAAGTAGGTACGTTTTGAAAACCTAGAGACCAAATGCACCTGTTTTTTAAAACTCAGGGACTAAAAAGATAATTTTTCGTATATTTTTCTATAAATTTAGACTTTTTTTTTTTTATATAATAACTTTCTACTTTTTGAAAACTAAACTCAAATACTTGTTGTTTCTTTATTTTGATTCATACTTATAAAAAATATTATTTATAAAGTTTTAATTAAAATATAAAACTAAGAGATTTTCTTAGATTTCAATTTTTTTTTTTTTTAAATCACAATACTTCTAGAAAAAGTATGAAATATGATTGGGAAATTTCAAAGAAACAAACAATTTAAAAAGAAAAAAAAATCACCATCAATTGGGACCAAAATTAGTATGAAGTGAACTTTGTATATATATATATATATATATATATAAAGATTTGATTTTGATTGCTTTTGTATGTTATATGTGATTGTGACAAAATAAATTAGATCCACAAAAATTAGAGCAAGAAAGAGATAGAAAAGGAAATGAATTGTTTGGAAAGCAAGAAAATGGGGTAATGAAAGAATAATCTAACAAGAATATTCAATTCTTGGTCACTTTGACTACCTTCCCAACACTCAATTTCTTCATCAAAATATCCTCAATTTTTAATTAATTGCCTTCCCTTTACTCTTCTCAATTTTAGGGTTACAAATGTTTGATTCCAAAGAATTTATTTATTTTTTAAAATATTAGTTATTTTACCTATTGGATATCTTGTTATAACCTAATTTTGATATTGACAATGGTAATTCATTTGTTTAGTTATGCATGAAACTTTTAGTTGAGATAAAAGAATGTCTTGTTTACATAGTAATCATCCTCAAATGATCTTGTTAATTTTTTTTCAACTTAAAACCATGGATACATAAATGTTAATGTTATATAGAATTTTTTATATCTGTGAGTGTCTAAGCCAACTTACGTACACCTCGACTAATCTCAAGAAAACTCGAGAAAGTTAATTCATAGGTAGGTGGCAACTATGGATTGAAGGTCAACCTCTGATGATTTATATTTAAGAGATGTTTGAAATGAAGAGATTGTACTTTTAAAGGTTGAGCGATCTTGGTTTCTAATCATACCTTTAAATTTCAAATCTAAAATTACATGTCATGTGTTTATTTTGTTACCCACCTAAAATTACAGTCATGGCAAATGCAAAATCCAATAATGTTAGTGACATTTTAAACATATTTTTCAAACTTGGGGCCTAAAGTGCATCTTTAAAAAAAATTAGGAAAAATATCAATTTACACTCTTAAACTTTGAGTGATGTATCAATTTAAATCTTGAATTAATAATTATATCAATTTAAATTCTGAACTTCAATTTACACCATCCATTAATTTTGTTTGGATAAACATCGTGTAAGACTTGTAATTTTATCAATTAAACCCCTAAATTTTCATCAACTAATCAATTTAGATTTTTCTTTGAAAATTGTCCATGCATCAATTCTAATCCTTCATCATATTAATACAACATTTGAAGAAGTCTACACGCATATAAGAATTGAATGCATAAACGATTTTTAAATATAGTCTTAATAAAAAGTCTAAATTAATTCACTTATAACAATTTATAAGTTTAATCCAAATAATTATATGTTTTGTACTATATTTTTCAAACTAAATCTAAAAGAAAGGTGTTAAATTGTCCCAAAAAATATGAGACTAAAGTGACCTATTTGTAATTTGCAAAAGCTCAGGGACGAAAAGGTAAATTTTATTTTTTACCCTTCATGGAAAAATACTTGAAGAAATAAATTTTAAGAAACAAATGAATTGGAGGGCAAATTGGTAAAAATGCAATGACGTTGGATTGGAAAGAGGTTAAAAGGAGTTTTTCCTCAATCATATTATTTGTGCATAAGTTCTTGGAGAAATGGGTGTAACGATTACCCTTTTGCTTCTCTTCTCATTACAATGAGAATCTGAGAAGAAAAGGTTTTTCTTTGTAAGAAACTTGTTCTTCCTCCGAATTTGGTTCTTCTCAATCATGGGTTTCTATCACATTGCGATTCCGAACGTCCGCCACACAAAACAAGGTTCTGGGTTCTTTGATTTTCGCTTTATATAATCTGGGTACCCTTACTTTCTTCACCTTTCTTTCTCAATTTCTCTGTATTACAAACCAATGGGTTGTGTTCTTGGAAAGTGTTGCACTTCCAGTCGTTACCCGCCGTCTTCCGACGGCGATATTACCCAATTTGGTGATGCCCCGCCGTGTAGTTTAAATGGAAAACATATACTAACCGGAAGGTCATTGGAGTCTGTTCGTGTCCCTTCTCACGACTACAATTTGGAGTATTCGCTCTTGACCCAGCGTGGCTACTATCCTGATTCTCCTGATAAAGAAAACCAAGATAGTTTCTGTGTTAGTACACAAATTCGAGGTAACCCGAATATCCATATCTTTGGTGTTTTTGATGGTCATGGTCAATTTGGAATGCAGTGTTCGAATTTTGTTAAGGATAGGGTTGTGCAACTACTGTGTAATGATTCAAGAATGTTGGAAGATCCTGTTAAAGCTTATAATTCGGCATTTTTGACTGCGAATGATGAATTGCATAATAGTGAGATTGATGATTCCATGAGTGGTACAACAGCTATTACTGTTCTTGTTATTGGGAATACTCTTTACGTTGCGAATGTGGGTGATTCGAGGGCGGTAGTGGCTGTTAAAAATGGAAATCGAATTGTGGCTGAGGATATGTCCCATGATCAAACACCATTTAGGAAGGATGAGTGTGAGAGAGTAAAGCTAGCTGGGGCTAGGGTTTTGACCATTGATCAAATTGAGGGGCTTAGAGATCCGGATATTCAAGTATGGGGTGATGAGGAAAGTGAGGGAAATGATCCTCCTCGATTGTGGTTTCCTAATAGTTTGTATCCTGGTACTGCATTTACACGGAGTGTAGGAGACAGTACAGCGGAGAAGATTGGTGTCACTGCTGTCCCTGAGGTTTCAGTTGTTCAACTGACTCAAAATCATCTTTTCTTTGTCGTTGCAAGCGATGGAGTTTTCGAGTTCCTTACAAGTCAAGCTGTTGTTGATATGGTACATTGCCTATCTGAACTCTAGATTCTAGAATGGACTTCACATTTAGTCTTTCAATGTTTGATGCTTGCTCTGCTTCTTTTTCTTTGTTCTTTGTTTGTTTCTTATTTTAAAACAAGAAACAAGAAAATTTTATGTAAGAGACTAATGTGCTTCTCTTTCTTTGTTCTATCTTCTGTTTTCTCTTGGAATATTTCATGTGATAGAAAGGTAACAAAGATGGCATCTAGTATTCTACTGCTCGGTGCCTTTGAATTTTGATTGAATCCCATGTTTATAGCTCTTTAAGGACTTGAAATTCTCAAACTCACAAATTTTGTTTCTTAAAGACACAATTTCCGCATGCTCTATTCCTGAAAGATTATTTCTTCTTAGTTGTGAATGTCCTATTATTATCAACTTTCTGATTTGAAATCAGCTCCTTTCGTATTCTTCTTTAACAAAATCTTCACTTAGGCTGCAAGGTATTCCGATCCACGGGATGCATGCTCTGCTATTGCTGGAGAATCATATAAGCTATGGTTGGAGCATGAAAACCGGACAGATGATATAACAATCGTCATCGTTCACATCAAAGGCCTCTCTAATGTATGAAATTCTATCTATATCCCGTGCTAATTTGAGATGTGTACATCCATTCCATCGCTCTTATTCTCTATTATTTTTTATTTTTTATTTTTTATTTTTTGCAATTGTGGAGCTAGCTGAACGTCTGTTGTTAGCCTCTGTACTAGTGAGGTGGTTTATGTTACTGAATATCATGTGCGATTGGGCTTATCTAGTATAATGTCATGATGCTTGGTGAGAAGAGAACCATTATCCTCTTGTAACTAGATTTATGAATTGTGTGATGGCCAAAAATACGAGACTACCGAAAGTTGGCTGAATTACGACACTCTTTCATATAGTACTAGTTATGTTTCCCTCTTCTTTGATATTTAAGAGAACCAAAATTAGCTATGTGAAATTGTCTTATCCTTTTGGTTTAAATTTCATCCTAGCTTGTTGTAATCAGGTACTTTTCCATACGGCACTTTTCATGTTTCCCTCTTCTTTAGTATTTGTGATTACTAAAATTGATTGTGTGAATGTCTATTGTTCTTTTGGTTTAAACTTCATCCTAGTTGCTACAATCAGGTATTCTTCCATGTGGTACAATTCATGTTTCCCTTTAATTTGGTACTTACGAGGGCCGAAATTAGTTTGAAATTTTCTTGTCTTTTTTGTTTAAACTTCATCCTAATTTCCCTCCTTTTTGGTACTTGTGGAGACTAAAATTAGCTGTGGAATTTTCTTATTCTTTTGGTCTAACCTTCATCTTAATTGTTGTAGTTAGGTACTCTTTCATATTGTATTCATGTTCCTTTTCTTTGGTACTTGAGGATTAAAATTAGCTGCGTGAAATTTTCTTATCTTTTTTGTTTTAACTTCATCCTAATTGTTGTAATCAGGTAATTGTAATCTATCCACATAGTACGAATCATGTTTCCTTCTTCTTTGGTACTTGTGGGGACTAAAATTAGTTGTGTGAAATTTTCTCATCTTTTAGGTTTAAACTTCATCTGAATTGCTATAGTCAGGTACTCTTCCATATAGAATCATGTTCCCCTCTTCTTTGCTATTTACAAGGACTGAAGTTAGCTATGTGAAATTTTCTTATCCTTTTGGTTTTAATTTCATCCTAATTGTTGTAGTCAGGTACTCTTCCATATAGTATTAATCAAGTTTTTCTCTTCTTTAGTAGTTATCAGACTAAAATTAGCTGTGTGCAATTTTGTTATTCCTTTAGTTTAAACTTCATCCTAATTTTTGTAGTCAGGCGGCGTTGGAACCGTTGGGCTGAATGGGGTCCGCATAAGGCATTCAAATTCAGAGCGGGGAACCTCTGAGATATCAGCTACCACTGGAAGTTCAGAGGCCTTTCGCTCCTTCAGAAGTGATTTCTCAGATCTGCATGTCTCTCAGCATGTGGGTTTGATTAACAGGAGCACGGCAATTGTCGTTCCATCTCCTGTGCAGCACCGACCATTAGAAGTGGTGAGTATTTTGATCCCTTCCTTGCCACATTCACTACTATTGCATTATTGATGAATCTGTCACCTCTATTCATTTGGTACAGAAGCTTTTAAAACCATTCCATACCTTCTTGTCATGTTGTTTAGGCTTAACCACCTGTCATGTTTCTTGCAGTTATCTTTTATAATTGTCGTAGTGTATTTCTTGGAAACTTCATATTATATTATTGTGTCTGGTAACAGGAAGTGGGCTAATGGAGGGTATGCCTTCCCCTCGCTGCCAAAAAATTTGTTCGTTTCGCTTGTAATGAAGCTCTTTTACCGTCAACGTTGCTAGTAACAGTCCTAAGCTAACCACAAGAGTATGTATGTCCAAGGAAGAACATAATGCTCTCCCTCTATCTTAGAATTGCTCTGAGCTAATTCTAACAAAACTATGAAAGCAAACAACCGAAATAAAATTATCGTAGACTCAAAAATGGTGACGACGTGCATGATTACAGAACGGCAATATGAGAAATCAACGACGTTTTCCATCAAATGGAATTCAGAGAGAAGGAAATTGACGTGGTGGTGGCGGTTTGGTTTCTTAGATTCTGGTACATTCACTCTTAAATCTCTCTGGTCGTTTGTGAAGGCCTTCTCCTGAATTTAGTTGCAATTGGTATATATGATGATATTGTACAGAGATTATTGACTGCATTCTGGTAATAACATAAACTTTACAGTGTTGTAAATGAAAATTTGTTGCTCTGAATGTCTGGTAGGTGATTTTTAGTAAGTTTGGGATGAATTCTTTTCGAATAACAACTTTCCTCTGAAGCTATGTTTTGCAGTAGTCAAAAGTACTTTTTTCTTGCCCAATGCACTTTCTTAAAATTATTGTTTGTGAGCACTTAGGAGTGTTTGGTAAGAAAGTACCTGCAAATATTTTGGCTTAGAAACTAAACATCGAAATCAGTTGTTATTAACATATTTTACTAGAGTTGTTAGAAACTCCTATTCTAGAAGTACTCATGACCATATTTAGAAGTGCTTTTTATGTTTTCTAGAACTTTACTCTTAATTATTATTTACTATTGGCGGCTCACCACTCCCAGCCTAATAGCACCAAGTGATGAACCCCACCAACGAGCAAGCTCATATGATTGAAGAAATGATGAACCACAAGACTGAACCGTCAGTTAATTGGTTCGGAGCAGTTTGGTTAGCCATATCCCACAGCTCGCTTCTCTCTTTCTCGTTAATATTTTTGGCGATTCAACTCGATTCTTCGTTTTTCTATAATATTTGTGATGATTCAATTTGGTTTGACACTGGAAACCGAGCCAAAACGAACCGATTTCATCCTTAACTTAAAGCATCAACTTACAATTTTAAAAGTTAAGTCAAATACACCTTATGAGAATGAATTCTTATGGTGGTTGGTAGTCTCTCACAAAAATATGGTCTAATTAAGTTATAATCAAAGTTTCATAACTAATTATAACAATTTCCATCGATAGTAATATTTTGATAAAATTTAAAATTGGGACCTTGATATTTTCATTGACATCGATATCTCGAAATTGAATCTTGTCCCCTATTAAAATAATCAGCAACGCCTCTAAAACTTTTTAATAAGTAATTCTCTCAATGAAATGTGTGGTATGTGTAAAGTCTTCCCCCATTAAAAAAAAAAAAGAAAAAAAGGGGAAAAGGCCCAACTTTCTTGGGAGTTAGGAAGAAGTTTAGAATATGGGCCCATAGAAGGCCAATTCTTCCATTAGAGAACCATGACAAGCTCGCCAACTTGAATCTCTTTATCCCTTTTGTCTTTGAGCTTCCTTGTGTAGTTGAGTTGAGTGATTCTTCAACACATAATTTTGATCTCCTAATACAAATCAATGACAAAGAAAGTAAGAGTAAATCTAGAGATTTTAGTATAAACAATCTATAATGGTGACTTTACTATAGAATGGTTGTGTACATATCATTACAGGCAACGTTAGCTTGAGTGAAGCTTAAATCTCATTGTATTGGTTTATGACCACGAAAACATTGAATTAGACTTTTTTGTTAGTTACTTTAATTTACCCATAAATTTCTGGTGGCTTTTAAAACAAAAACTAAATTCTTGAGGACTTTACACCCTGATTAACACTATAGCCTTTGAAACACTATGCAATCTTACGTTTTTAAGATATAAGTTAGCAACATAAATGTCATCGGTCATTTTTCAATAAGGGAAATCTTGCTAAACCGTAATCGAATCGTACTTCAGTTTAGTTCGAAGAAGACTAAGAATTAAATTCATTGAAAGTTTAAAATCAAGAAGGGTAAGTATTCTAAAAAGATATTTTTTTCAAAAAACCAAATAGTAACTAAATTCAAACATCAAAGACCAAAACGATTAATTTTAAAAATTCAAGAACCAAATGGACGAGTTGAAGTGTTCTCAAAATTTCTCAAGAAAATCCCTGCATATATATATTTTGATTCAGTGAGGATTTTTTTTTTTTTTTTTTGCCGGTTTTCTTTTCCTCACTATTGAGATAGATATACTATCATTGTGTAGAAAAAAGAGGTATTAATTTCATTTGATTACAAAGTTGCTACAGAGAGAATTGTTCAAAATTTGAAGGCAAAGTGCCGTACAACATTTCCTCACAAAATTCTACATCATCATCATCATACTATTGGTAAAAATTTACAGAAACGAATGGTAGAATTAGAAATAAATAGACAACATTTTTTCTATGGCATCCTGTCGTTTGTTACACTGATCCAACAACTCCTTAAGTCTTGCTGCTTCTGAATATCCTGTATCACTGACGACTAGTTCTTTACCTGTACAATTTAGTTCCCGACCCGAATTAGGTACATTCTCGGAACTAACAAAACCGATCTGTCGAGTGCTATTGCTATCATCATTTGCAAAATCGATTGTTGCAACGACAACTTCACGAGGCCTACGATTTGAGGTTATGGTTGCAAGAGGTTGATGAGCTTCTGATAAGTGTCTCTCCTGATCAATTGAGAGGGAACTGCAAGCTACTTCAATTACTTCATCTAAAAGTGGTTGGTTAGGACGATATGATGGAGGTTCCCTACTTTCGAGCCTAATGCTACTCGATACAGACGCACCATGGCAGCAATCCACAATATGAACATAAGAGGACCTGCCGGGAAAATACCTCAACCTCCAATTTAAAATCCGTCGAAAAATCGTCACCCAATGTGGAACAATGAAATAGTTGAAATTATGAAGCTCAAGTTTAGCACATTTTTGGAGCATTATATAAGCCTCTTCCAATGCAAGTTGTTGTCCCATGATCTCACTAGTTTGAGTCAGATAACATCTCAAGCAACTTTCTAGGTTATCTCTTATGGTAGGTATCTCTTTGATCGTATTTGAGCCTCTGGTCAACCAGGACATATCAGGAAAAGTTGGAAGCTTAAGGTCCATCAAAGCCTGCTTAAGAGGTTCAACATTGTCTACCAAACTCCATCCTACAGGAGGCAAAGCATCGGTTGTAAACGCCTGCTCGTTACAAGACTTCAACAGAGCGATCTCAGGACAAGGCCAGTTTGAAGGATTTGCCTTGACAGCAGCTGTAATATCCGCAACGGACTGATCCAAGGCTAGATTAAATGTTGAGATACAGTGGTTCGGAGAAACGTCTTTTTCATTCATAGAGTCAAGCACCTCCATAGACGAATCTAAGTGGGAAATAATCAAGTCATGCACTTTGACTCGATGAAGAACAGGTTGTGATGGTGATTCATTTGCTAGCCACTTCAATCCCTCCTTGAGTTTCTCATCACTGAAAAATCCCAAATGCCTCAAATGAGGGTTATCCAAGAGTGAAACGACCTGAAAACTGTGTATCCTTGATTTATCAATATCATATAAGTCGAGTTTGTTTGCAAGTGAGGCAGAGACCTCATCATGAAAATCACTCAAAATCAGAAGGGGCAAACAAGATCCAGAAGGTATTGACGCCAGCAGCTTGTGGAGTTGGGCTCTTTGAAGATCTAGAGGGATGCTTTCAGTTGCAACAAATAAGATTGCACTTGCCCCATGCACTGTCTCTGGAAGATTATCAAAATTTGCATGTTTAACTATGGACAAGAAACAACTTAAATCCACACCAGTTTCGCCTGAGAGCCAACTCTTCCAAATGGAAAGAAAGGAAGATGAGAAAACTAGATCATTAGCTTCAGAGGGCATAAGCTTCGAAAGCAACCAGGAACCTGCTGGAAAATGAGAATCCCGGGCCCTTTGAGAGCAGACAACAAGTTTCCAGCAAATGCACTTCCCATCCACATTCCTTCTGCTTAGAATGCTAGCTACCACTTCTGAAACATTAACTATGGACCATGACAGTTTTTGCCTTTTCCATCTTTCTCTCACAACGTGATCAATGTCGAATATACCAATACTTTTAACTTTCTACATAAAAGAGAAAGAAACATCGTTAAGAAGTGCATTCATCTCTCATAAGATGACCACATGCTATATTCAATAAAAGTAAACAGGAAACCATAATACTACACGAGATTTGAGAGTTTGATATGTAATGAAGAATAAGAGTTCAATTGCCTTTTTTTTTTCCCGCTAGAATTGTTGGTACACATGAAATAGTTATGAGTGAGCAGAAAACCAAGAACACCAGAAAATCAAACTGAACCAAATTGGTTGCTTCAATCCTTGTTTTGTTGTGTTCTTTAGTTTTCTTGGGTTTCCTTCCTTTTTTTTCTTTCTTTTTTTTTTTTCTTTTTAAGAAAACACCATAACATTTTGTTCAGGGTAAATAGTTTTTTGTTAAGAAAAAACAGACTTATAGGCCCAGTCCAACCCTCCCAGTCCTCATATTCCAGGCTCAGCTTTCCTCACCCCAGCAAACCATCTATCAAATTTTTGACAATCCATGAACCTGTTTTGTAATGACTGGCAACAAGATTGGGCTAAAACGGTTCAAAACTTCAAACAAAAACCAAACAGATCTAGCTTGATTTGAACCAATTTTAAGAGAGAAATGATTTTTTTTTTTTTTTGGTTAAACTATGGGGCTTGGTTAGGTTTTCACTTTTGTTCAAAACAAAACAGAACTGACCCAGATACACCTTGGAAACAGAAGCAATGAAAGCAATAATGGATTATGAAATAAATATAAAGGCATAATAATGATGTCATGTAGTTGTGGACCTTACATGACTATTCAATTGGATTGGTGGTCCCACTGACAATGCATTAAATGCAGCTTTAGCCGCTAATAATCTTTGTTCACATAATTGTTTTCTCTTTAAAGCTCGGCGTCTCCATAACCTGAAATGAGAAATCCAAAAATTGAATTGGCATACATAGCAAATAGCTTTTCAAATACGTGCCAAAAGTAAGAACTAACCTTAAGATCAACTTGAGTCTTGCATTTGCAATTTCTTCATCCGGACAACTTTCTGTAACAATATCATGTTTATTTTCCTGAGTAGCATTCAAAATTTCTTCATCTTCAATCACATTGTTGATTATGCTCTGGGGTTCAACGCTTCTAATTACATTATCATTATACCCACAAGCAGATATCTTTTGAAGCGACACGTCTGATACAAGTGGTAAAGACAATCCCATCCTAGCAGAATTTTTTCTAACTGGAGAGGTCATGAAAAGACCATCATAGCCTTGATTGCCAACAAATTTAACTTCAGTCCTCAATGGTTCACACGATCTGGGACCAGACTGTAGGAGAGCACCATTCGCCTCATGGTTATATTCATGCACTTGGCGAACTTCCGATGTTTCAATCATCGGTTGCACTTGCTTGTGATCAACTGGAATCAACTGATCATCAAATTCAGTCATTTCTTCATCTGTTTCATGCATGGAACTTGCTTTTTCAGTTGATATGGGACGGGGAGAACTAATCTTTTCAAAAGAAAATGTCTTTGATTCCTTCTTAGTCCTTGTCAATGGGATCTGTTTAGTAGGACCAGAGATCAAGTATTCATTCTTAGTCTTCCTTGTCAATGGGATCTTTTCAGTAGCACCATTGATCAAGTATTCATTTTTACTCTTCGGTGAGACGTCGTTTACTATCATTCTTGACCTCTTCATGTGAACAAGTTTTGAACACTTGGTAGCAAAGTCTTTGTCGCTATTAAGAAATGGACCTTCTCGAACCATATAAGGCTCTTCAAATACCTTAATAGAAAAGCCATGATACTCTAAAAGGCCTTCAATATCTTCTTCCTGATATCAATTATTGAACAAATGCAAAATGTTACAAAAAAAAAAAAAAAAAAAAAAAAAAAAAAAAAAAAAAAAAAAACCTCTTGCCAAAATGATAGGATCTTAGCTACGTAAAGCAGAAGGAATTATACCTCCATCCCAATCCACTTACGGACATGGGCAATTGGCAGTCCTTGGTTATTCTGAACGCCAGAGTGCAATGATGCAAGAGCCTGTGTTCGCAACTGATAAGAAAGATCACCATGGTCCATGTTAATAACAGACAATAAGAACAAGTTCTGCTTCGTTTAGTATAGTTGTTCATTATTAATAAGAAAAAAAGAAGACATGAAATGAACATTTCTGCTAAGTCACAATTGCAAGAGCTTGTAGAGTAACCTTTAAAAAAAATTTCAATAAGAACTTCACTAATAAAGGGAAACAAGTACAATGCCAAAAATAAAGATAAAGATATGTCAAGGAAGAACGTTATTCTGGACTTGAGCAAAACAAGCTAGCATTGAAAACTATAAAATCAACATGGAAAAGAAATTGTCATAAGCAGCAACTTGTTTGTCAATTCTACAAAAACTTGCAGTTTATTCATATGTTAAATCAGACTTCTAGGAGCGGAAAAAATTCTGATAATGCTATCACCTTCCACTACAAAAACAATTTTTTTAGAAAAATAATAGAGAAAAACTAGCATCCAATTCATCAAATACATTGTTCGTGCATAATAGTTATATACCTTTGCAAAGTGAGCATGCATTAAGCATGCTTGTAAATAACTCGCTTTCCTCACAAGCCGATAGAATGCAATAAAGTTACTTGTCCTACAAGCTCTGGAGAGAAAATCTATCACGTTATTAGAATGAATTTAATTGAATAATAGAGTAAATTTTTTACAGAAAACTAACTAGCAACATCATAATTTTATAGGAAACTACCTAGCAACATCACGGGCAAATTTGACTTCTGCAGTCTGACGCATCTCAGGAGTCATCTTTGCAAGATCTAGTGAGAGCTCTGCAGGTTCAACCTGACGAGAACTGGCTTACTTCCACAGCCTGTAACATAATGAAATCTATATAGTAGAATTTTCTTTCTCAACCATTGGACTTACTTTATATCCAGGATGCTTGTCCAGCTTGAGAAGTGCATAATAACCTCGAAATTCTTTTTCAGAGGGCACAGTAATGCCTCTCTTTCTGTGATCATCATACATTTGAAACAATTCCACCGATGTTTTGTTCATTTGTTCAATGTTAAGGTGAGCATCAAATCCCTCAGCAAAGCCTTCTCCTTTTGAGAATTCGCATAACTCATGCATTGCAATTATGTGAAGACGAATCTGAGATCACGCAAATTAGGGGAACTTTTAGACATACGAATAACTAAACAAACAATCCAAAGTAGGAATATCATGGGCAATAAGCCTTAAGGGTTCTAAGATTGATTTCTATCCATTTGGGCATGGGAGTCTGTTGTATCAATAACATACAAACAGACAAAGTGCGATCTGTTGACGTGAATCAATATCAGTCCACACCAAATATACAGATGATAAACTTGAAGAATTTTTTTATTAAGAAGTTTCTACAAAAATGTAAAATAACAGTATATTGGCAAAATGTTGTCATTTAACATAATTATAAAACATAATGAGAGAGTGAAAGACAAAATGCCTTTTTCTTTTATTATTATTACTTTTTTTATAGGAAATAAAAACCATTTCATTGATATGGTGAAATGTGTACAAAATGCCATAACTTCATTATATTTACATATCAACAACAGCTAACTTACAGAAAGCATCATGACATCCTTGAGGTTCATTGAGAAAAACTCAATGAAAGAATACACTAACATACAAAAAAACCAAGCCCACAAAAAACTCCACTATCGAAAGGGGTTCCAACTAGGTAAAACATCTTTGAGGTTGCTAATAAGTGACGAGCAAATTATGCGATCTAAGATTATTATTAAAATAGAAAGGTCACGAATAAAATTGTAAATATTATATTTGTGGCAATATTAACTCAAAAGATTCACTCAAGTCAATGACTGGTTAAATTTGTTTGAAAGGCAAGGTCACTGGAACAAATGGAGCATAGTTGAAGAGGGAGATGCTTGAGATTTCTTTGAAAGAGCAGCATCGTTTCATTCTGAAAAACATAATGGTAAGGGCAAAGGAGGACAAAAAAATTCAGCCTTCTTAACCTGAGTCGTGGTTTTGCAGTGAGAAAAGGAAAACTTCACTTCAGTATAGTTATATAAGGAAGGAATGAGTGAAGTAGATAATAGAGGGATGGAGAAGGAAGTTGTGAGTTACTTTAATAAACAAAACCCAGCTTGCGTGAAGGAATGACCATCCTCTTCTCCTTACCCTGAAGACCATCAGTGCTTAAAGCCTCTCTAAACAAGCACCAACCACCACTATCCTTCCCCTCCGAAGTGAAGAAGAGGTTTATTTTCCTTTGAAAGGTTCCCACGCCAACACACAACAAGAGTCCCTCAGTTAGACACCCTATGCACCCAAACCAAAGCCTCAGGGGTTCATCTTCTTCTAAAGAACACTTTCTCCCCTGATTTCTGTACCACTTCTCTGAAACAATCTCTTACCCATGTAACCACCCCCAAGTCGAACCTCACCTTCAAGGATTTGGCCCTACTAAGTCGATCTCAATCTACCTTCCTGAATTTTTTTTTTTTTAATAAGAACCTAGCTTCCTGAAACACAAGACCTACAGAAGAATCACTTTCATCCAGCCCTCACCATGTGGGTACTGCCCTCTCTGCCCCATACTCTCACGGAGAGGGGAAAAAAAGGAACTACACTTGTAGAACGACCTTGCTTGAATAGGATTTGATTTATAGGTTGTACAACTATGTCACACTTCTGGAAGAATGCAACATTACCAAAGAATTATTTTCTACTTTACAAAAGTCTAGGCAACAAGCATAAACGGAGCAAGTGGTTTAGACTTTAAGAACCTCTCCTACACAGTACACGTGGGACAGCACACCAAATATGGGCCCCCTTAAAACTGAAATAAAAATGAAATCCCTAATTTTCAATGGAAGCAAAAATGAACAAGGAAGGCACAAGTTATAAAATTTGCATCGTTCTCTAGGTTGTCATTTCTAAGTGGCTTTGTAAATTACATTCTCGCTTGAAATATATTCCAGATAAGGTGCTTATTTCAAAACTCATATTGGGGGGGAGGCTATAGATTTTGTATATTCTCTTCACCAAATCAATGAGAAGACTCAATTTTTTCATAACAAAAATAAATAAATATTTTTGTTTCAACATAGCATAGCTATAGAAAGATGAACAACAAAAGATGATTCTACATTGACAGCATACCATCTGTTCCAGCATCGTAATGGCATTTTCATTAAAAAGATGTTGCATTCTCAGATCCATGCGAATGGCTCGCATCCTATCCCATAAAAAGTTATATATTCCTAAAAACTTTTCGTCATAGGGTTGACTTAACAAATCCAGCAAATAATCGATCGTTTTCAGCAAAACTGGCATAGGCCTTATTAGATTAGCCTCCCGCTCAGCTGTTCTGGTATACTGCAAAATAGTTGAGAAATTTTGTCATTGTCCATGCAAATCAAGAAATTTTGTGGAGTATTTCACTTGTGGAAGGAACCAAGAAGACTACCTTCTTAACTGCAAGCAATTTGCTAGTGTGGTTTCTATCCCCATCCAACCGCTCATAATGGTCAAGATCACCTTTCCTTTCTCGCTCACCCCTCTCTGACTCTACAATAGAAAGTAAAATTGCATCCTATTTTTTATTAACGATAAGAACAGTAATAATAGCATTGAGTCTTGGACCCTATTAGAAATTACTTTTCTCAATAAACAAATTCAAAGTTACTTCTTTAAGACTACAAAATGCCTAACAGGTCAATCCTATACCAAACCACATCAGCATTTTCTTTCACATGACAAAAAGTATGTTCATTCTTAAACTTTCCCACATCCAACATCATCGAAAAACATATTATCGGTTTCTTCTTCATGGCAAGATTGCACTAAAATTTTAATTTCAATTTACAAAATGAGATGTTAGTAACCAAGGTTTTCAAGGCTCCCTTAAGCGATCTCCCTCATCAATAGACAAAAAGTACGTTCATTCTTAAACTTTCCCATATCCAACATCATCAAGAAAACATGTTAAGTATCGGATTCTTCTTCAAGAGAAGCTTGCAATAAAATTTTAATTTCAATTTACAAAATGAGGACACGTGTAACCAAGGTTTTCAAGACTCCCCTAAGTGATCTCCCACACCAATAGACAATGAAAGGGCACTAGTTCTGTTTAACATTTATATAACGAGCATCATCATGCTGCCCTTTGACCATCTTATTCCATTTTTCTCCAATGTGAAGAAAGGTGATCGTCTAAAGGGCATATCAATGTACTTCACCAAATACAGACTAGTTCCTGCTTAATTATACATCTCCTTTTATGTTGTAATGTATGCTTATTTCTTATTTTTGCAATATGCAACTATATTTTTTCTCTTACTCTTTTTTTTTTTTTTAATGAAAAACTATAATTTTTCTATTACACTATGTAGCTTACATCACTAAGATATTATTTATATGCCTCCATCTCCAAGCAAGCTTGCCTTTTACCGCGGGTGTATTGGATTTTCATAACTTTGCATCTAGCAAGCCAAAATCTCAAGGAAATATATTCAAATTTACCACCATCGCATTTAGCAAAATACCTGGACACATATCTGGGCAGAGTCCAATTATTATGCTTGAAGATTCCAAAGCTTCATAATCAGGCATCGAATTTCCATGAGCCAAATTTCTTGATGACTCCAAAGATTGACTTGACATGTATTTGTCCCTTTCTGTTGTTGAATGTTCATTTCTATTTGTATTATCCCTTACATCCACACTACCCAATTTGTTGTGTGTAACGTCATCTAATTCATCCTTAAAGCGAGCAAGTCTCTTTGCCTTAGCTAACCTTTCTCTAACAATAGAAAAAATTATATATATTTAAATAGTATTGCAAAATAAACTGAAAGTGAAGAACACAAGTATCAAATATTGCGGCAAGATCAGTTAAACTTACCGTTCAGTGTCCTCATGAGTAGGGTGAGAATTGCCACCAGAGACTTGATCTGATGATGGCAAAGTAGGCAACCTTGTTCTTTTGGGAACCGGGGCACTAGGGGACCAAGTTGCTATGGATTCAGCATCAATATTCCTCATGGAACCCACAACTTCATGAGCATTTGACCTAGAAAATGATATAGGAGGAGAGGTAGAGGGCCTGGCGAGTATCGTAAAATGACATATATATACATATTATACATCTTTCATCTTTAGTAAATTAAAAGGCAAAGCAAGAATGATGGAGCTTTATTCTTTTCTTTATATATATATATCATTAAATACTTTTGAAAAAGAAAAAAAAAGTTTGACATGCAACCCAAATATGCTTAACTGAGAATAATTTCATTGTATTTTATTTTTTAAAACAATAAACAAAATTTTCCTTGATAAATAATTTAACTTCTTGTTCATAATACTTTTCACAGAGAGTAATTCCAAATTCTTTTTAATGTTCTGATGTTGGACAACCATACCTTTGCAAATTAGTCTGTGCAGACCGAAGACTCACAAATGGTTTCTCTGGAGATTTGGTTCTCTTTGGTTCTTGAACATTACCAAATTCAGTTTGAATATTTGTATTGTGATCATGAGATCGTTCTGAAGGGGATCGAACTTGATAAGCTTGTGAGGTGGGAAGAATTCCTCGCACCTTTGGCTGATCCTCAAATGTAGGAGAAGGTGAAACAGGCCTACCAACATAAAATAGCTTCATTAAGGCAGACAATAGTCCCCATATGAACTTCTTTCTACAAGGAGGAGAGTTTGACTCCACAAGATATAGAGAATTTTATGATGAAATTAAATTCCAACCAAAAGCCAATATCCATGTCACCCTTTGTTTTCTTTTGACATCATTAAAGAAAGGAAACCAAAATTATAAAGGTAATAATGAATCAACCAAGAGAACCAAGAGGTAACATTCTATCGAGTTCCTAGGCACTGGTGCTAACTCAAATAACGGATGGTGAGATTGGAATATTGTCATTATGTGTTTATGACATCTTTTTTCGTGGTTGGGCAGTCAATTTGACTGATTGCTCGACTGCTCTTTAGCGTCGTTAGTTGCAATTGACCTATCATCATCCTGCATTCCATCCTTCTCACATCGCAAGGCCAAAGCAGACAACGAATAGAGACTTTACAAATAAAACTCGAAGTGTGGCTTTGGAGTGACTCATTTTACATGTATATCTAAAAAAAGGTCCATTCAAGCCTTAATTTGTAATTGTCCATCGAACTTTTGTCTTCCCTTTAAACCTTTGCCCCCCATAACAACAGTTGTGAACACCATTTTTCCAACCCGTCCAAAACCCATGACATTTGAAACTCCTTCGGCAAGGAGTGAATTTGAACAATATCATGCGGGAAAACATGAAAAAGGCTTTACATTCGTAGTCATCGTTACCTATGATATTGATGATGAAGACTTGAAGCAGTACCAGTGGTTTGAAAAGCCATAGGACGCGACTGAACTCTACTGCCCAATACCTCATGTTGGCTATAATTCAAATTATAAATAAAAAATATATATATATTATTGCAGCGCACAAAAGAGGGATGGTTGGGGGAAGGTTCGTTAGAAGGACAGCCCTCAGCAAAACAGTAATATGCCATTGGAAGCAAATCAGCTCAGTAAGATAAAAGAAAGGAAGAAGAAGTAAAAAAGATAACCCAGAATCGCGTAGGGGAGAAACTGAATCAGGAATTGCTGAATTTCCGAAAGAATGTTGCAGTTTCGGCGGTGCGCTTGGTCCGGAAGCCTTGCCAAAACCCTGATATGACATTTTTCTTCTCCTTCTCCTCTTTCTGGGATTCTAGGGCATCGGTCCGATCTCGGATTTCCGTCGCCGGCGAGAAGTAAAGTAGCAGAGAGCTTAGCCCGTTCACGATGAAGAGATTTTTGAAGTGTAGATTGGACCTGAGGAGGAAGCCGTAGAATAGTTAGTGACTTAAGATTTAGAGGTATTTACGTAAATAATTACAGATTTATACCATAATTCTGAAATATTACTGAAATTTGGACCATACCGATGGCTGACGTCAGCAACTCAAATCTTGAAATAAATGAAGAGATATTAATGGAGTTCGATTTCCAATTTATCTAAATGTGAATGCAATTTAAATGATTACCAAAATGTCTTTTATATTTATAATTAATTTAAAATGCATTAACTAGTGCTATAAGAATTATAATGCTATATTTGTTTTTTCAATTTTATTTAATAATTAAAATTTAGGTTGCTTGCATGTATGTCAAAATGAGACTAAAATATTGTAAAATAGCAAAACTTAAAACTAATTGTAAATATGGCAAAATTTACCTTCAAAAAAATTTCTAAAAAGCCCACTAAAAAGACACAAAAAAATGTTGGAGGAAAAAAATTTCTAATTTTTAAAATTTACCATTGATATATATTATTAATGATAGAAGTCTATCGTTAATAGACTTCTTTTATAAATAGTATCAATGATATAAGTTTATAATTAATAGACTTCTTTGGTAGGATATCACTAATATTTACTTAAGTTTTATTATCGATATACACTATTATCTACCTAATTTCTATCACTTACATCTACCAAAATTATATCATTGATATCATTATAATCGTAAATTGCAAATTACAAAAATCATTTTCAAAGTACGGTGACAGTTGTAACTACATTCTCAAACTTTCAATTACAATAATTAAGCCCTCAAATATTAAAATTGGACATTCAAACTTATTACAATGATAAAAAATTAAACCCTAAAATAAATTTTTACAATTAAAAGTTGGTTTTTGCCATTTTTCAAACAGAAGAAGGGATAAAAAAAACTTTTTTTTTTTTGCAATTTGCCGTGGATTGCCTGTTTTTTTTTTTTTTTTTTTTTTTTTTCATTTTCTAAAAATCTAAAATTTTCATATTATTCGAGCAGCGACTGCAAAGTTGCCCTTGGTGCCAATCTTTCCCCACATTATGTCCAAATTCATTTCATCGTCAGAAAGTTCTCTGTTAAAAGACGATGCCAATTCCTTCACATTCTCATTGACTTGTTGCTCGTCCATCGCTCGAGGAAGGACACGAGGAATCCCGATCGACGGCTGCAATTCTTGTAAACATTCGCATGGCGGCCCCATCTGCACCAACTTCCATTCAGAAATCGGAGGAAGAGTGGCAAGCTATACTCTCTCCGGAACAGTTTCGCATTCTTCGCCAGAAAGGAACTGAGTAATTCTAATAACCCTTCTTATATCGTGATTCCTGCTTCTCATGTAGCTTTTTGTTGGTTTGATGATTGGTTACATCGATCAGTTTGTTTTGTATAAACCAATGATGATTTGGGTACTGGGTAGGGCAGAGTTTAGAAATTGATGTCCTCAGAAATTAATTGGGTTTCTTTTTTTTTTTTACTGTTATTTGTCGTTTTTGTCTCAGTGGTTGTTGGCATGTTGGGCTTGTTTTGAACATGCTTCACTTATGATTCCGTGTGCTAAATGGGATTTTCTTGTCTGTTTGTCTTATTTTTACTGGAAAATTGGTAAATTGTTTCGTAATGTCACTGCAAAATGCCATTATTCAGTAATAGCTTAATCAATAGGTATTCTGTAGTTTTGACATTTGTTGCAGAAGCAGAACTTACTTGGCTGCGCTGAATGACAACCTCCTATGTCACTACAATTTTAAAAGAGTCATCTTTGTTCAATGCATCTTTTTAGAAATTTTAGAAATTCAATGCATCTGAGATTTGTATCCAATTTGACACACCTTTGTATTGGAATGCTTTCAATCCATTATATGGCACTTTGAATGACCAAGCAGGGGCGACGTACTTGAATGGGGTTCAGCTCTATTCGTATTTATGTTATTTATGATTTTGGCTCTAGGGTTTAGAAGAGTTTGCTATATATAAAGTCTCTAACCCTAAAGACGCCTTTGTAATTTGTATTATGACATTTCTCTCTAACAATAAAATTGCTCTCTCTCTTTGTTCGTAGATGTAGCCGACACACTATTAGTAAATCACGAAAATCTCTTTTTCAATTTTTCTACTAGTTTACATTTTTTGTTTCTTTGATTGTCGATTTCTTAATACTTTGCTTGCTTGAGGTTGGAATGTTATGGGTGCGAAATATCACAAGGTTATTTTGTTCTTACAAATGACCACAACCTGACGTTCACCAATTTAATTTAGATATGCATTCAAAATGATTTACCATATGTAGGGTAGGGCCTGATCTTATCTTGTTAATATGATTATCCAAGCCACGTATGAAATATAACAATTTGTCCGTTGTTAAGATGCATACAAGGAGGTATTGCATATTAATTTTGTGGTCTAATGCAATTTTGACCCTAGCCAATTGATTATTTTGAATTCCAAGTAGCTTTGCCTGTAAGACTTGAGCTTTGTTCATCGAGATTTTTGTTACGGAGTTCGATTGGCTTTCGTGTCTTGTATAACCCACTCTTGAAGCCCGCCCGTGAAGAGCTTATTTAGCTGTGTTGTGCACTTGTGGTTGATTCTTTTGAATTTTATGTAGTTTTTGTGGTCTGTTTAATTATCAATCACCATAGCTAGAAGTTGATGATATGCAGGCCTCGTGGCACTGGGAAATATGACAAGTTTTATGAAGAAGGAATATACAACTGTGCAGGCTGTGGAACCCCACTCTATAAGTCAAGCACCAAATTCAATTCTGGCTGTGGCTGGCCTGCTTTCTTTGAGGGTTTTCCTGGAGCAATTAATCGCTTTGTGAGTTAGTTTAAGTGCATAGGCCAATTTCCTTTATTCTTGCATTATCGCTATTTGATTGATTGTAAACAATTGACTGATAACATGGGAAAATATTTTCAGCCGGACCCTGATGGAAGGAGAACTGAGATAACATGTGCTGCATGTGGTGGGCATTTGGGTCATGTTTTTAAAGGCGAGGGATTCGGGACACCTACAGATGAACGCCATTGTGTCAACAGCATTTCGGTCAAGTTTGCTCCTGCTAATGCTTCACAGTGAAGCCTTTCAGAGGCAGTCATAACCTCAGTATGTATCATAGAATGATATTCAGCGACATGTTGCTAATAAAGACGTAAACTTAAGCATGAGTATTTTTATATAATGACAGCATCTCAAACTTAGTAATAAGTTCTTCTAGCCTTCTGAAATTGTTAATTCTATAAGATTTGCACACCAAAATGGTTTGGGCTGTGACATTATGCAATAGAAATTAAGTTTTGCCAATTGTCACTCATGCATAGTTCAAATGTTAGAATAAACATAGGGTTATATTAGAAATGTTATTAGGATATTAGTCATGATAATTAGTAGGCAGACGTTAGATAGGGTTAGGCTGAGTTGGTTATAATTTATAAATTGAGAGAGTTGGGTAGTGTAGACGTTAGATATAGTTATGAAAACCCCGTCCAAAGTGGATGGATTCTAGGGGAGAAATAGTCCCCTCGAAAGATAGCTGATATTGCAATACCTCTTTCATCTTTCTTTTCAAACCATAGAGTTGTACTCTCGATTGTTGACTTCTTCTTTCCTCTCTGATCACCTTACACTAAGTCGACATAGAGATTTACGTGCATGTGTGTCAACTATGTCATTGGGTAGAAGGAGAGATTAGTTTTATTAACAGAGAAGAATACCAGATAATACTGACTACAGAATTCTTATATAGTTAGAAAGTTTATATAGTGCATCTCTCTAAATCTTAAGGCCAAACTCGTTAATAACATAAATGCATATACAACTTAGATTTCAAGGGTGTTGCCCCCAAGTTCCCACCAGCGAGACCCGTACTTAGTAATTTGAAGCACTTGATAATATACTTAAGGCATTCCAACACTTGGTTTTCCATATTTTGTGTCTCAACGTCTTATTGGTATCCTCAAGTATGATCACCGCCATTTAGCTACTCTTCACCCCCATTCGGGTAAGCTTGATAACTTATGGATTGAGCCAATCTGGTTCCAAACGATATTATTCATCACTAATGTTTCTTTATTTTCTCTATAACCATACTGGTTTCCTCTCCCATCTTTAGTTTCTGTTCTCTTAACGCTCTAGCGCCTTTTGAATCCTGATTTCTTTCTTACATGGTCACTAACATTTAATGTAACCTTATAATACTCTAACAACTTAGTTCAACAGCTGCCTTGTCTTTTCTGAATGTTTGGAATTAAAGTCAAACCATTTCTTCCTCTGGAATAAGAGTATTTCCTGGCTGTTGGGCAGCACGTATCAGTCATGTGATACGAAATTCTTTCATAAGTTATGTTTATATTTATGAGAAATAAATAAATTTGACTTTCACAGTGTGAAATAAGGTGAACAGTGAACTGAACTTAAATAGGCAGTTACTTCATTTCCTTTTGCTTATTCATTGGATTCTTTCAGCTTCTTTCTCAGTGTTTTAAGGGGCTTCAAAGCTAAGAATCTCAAAGTGATTGGGATTCAGATGTCCTTTTTTTATTTTCTTTTTATATTGTCATTTTTCATTTTCTTTGTAGGAAATATCCATTTGTCGTCTTAATGACTCAGTGTCCACTTTACCCATTAGGTGCCCTTTCCTACCACTTAACCTCTATGTAGAAGTCGAAATGACAACCTCATCACATCACAATTCCACTATTAAGGTCAATTTATATTGCTAAATCTCTACATTTTTTCCCTTGTAAAGCTTTAGCTTGAATATTATTTCATTTCCACCTTTGTATTTACTTTTAATAAATGTACTGATTTTAATCTCTCATGTTAATTATCTTGTTTTTAGTAGTAATAAAACGATCTTGCATGGTTAATATGAGCATAGAACTGACCTAAAGTATGTAGCTTCGACCAAGAGATTAGAGATTTAAATCCTAATATCGTATATTATTGAACTCAAAAAGATAAAAAAAAATGCTTGAAATTTCATTAGGTCAGATATTGCGTTTAATTTTATAGGGTGCTATGCTAGCTTCTCATTACTACTGAACTTAATTGGCAATTGGCAATTAATGTTGCTTACTAACTTAGCACATCTACAAATATTCGTATTTAATTGATTATAAATTAAGTAATAACATGTGTAATTATAGTAATTAAAAAGAAAAAAGCAACTATCCAAACATTTTGAAGTAATTTCATTTTAATTGGTAGCCATATATAGCCATTTATAAGGGATTTATATATATAAGTTACCATATCAACATAAAAAAAATACATCAAGTGTATTTGATTTTATTT
Source organism: Lagenaria siceraria (assembly GCA_002890555.2). Taxonomy (NCBI): domain Eukaryota; kingdom Viridiplantae; phylum Streptophyta; class Magnoliopsida; order Cucurbitales; family Cucurbitaceae; genus Lagenaria; species Lagenaria siceraria. The sequence continues at coordinate 22,956,420 of CM016483.1, read as the reverse complement.
ACTGTTGTATGTCCATTTATTATTGTGCCTTAATATAAAAAAGAATGGTATGTAAGTGATATTTGATTTTTTGTTCAGTACAGATCGAGCCTCCCACTTCTAGGATGGAAAGTCAACCCAATTACCGATGAGCTAAGCTAACTTATTTACAAAATCATAATATCATTTGCAAAATTATAATATCGTTGATATATGTGGAACCATGGGAATGTGAATTGGCCCCATTAAAATTTACTAATGAAATATGCAAATGAACTTGTTAATCTTATGGTTTAATGAAATATAGGTTTTTGATTTGTCGATCAAATTACACATTGGGGGATAGTGGTAAAAAAGAGACAAAGTCTTAATAATTGGCTAAAAGGTCATGAGTTTAATACAACAACACCCAAATGTTGTACAAACATTCAACTTCAAGAATGAGTTTCGTAATAATTTTTTTTATGTTAATCTAAAAACATATAGAATGTAGTTTTTTTTAAAAACCTTTTATTTGATTAATATTAATATAAACATATCATGTGTTTGCAGTAAAATAGCATATGTATATAAATGATGTCATTAATTTCTTTCTATAAAAATTAAAATATTAAATAAGAAAACCGACAACCTACCAAATTATATATCTTTTTTAGTTAATATATATATATATATATATAGTTTGTTTTTTTTTTCCCTAAGAAATCAATTAGTATTTTTCTAAACTTATAAAATTCATTTAATATTTTCTCTCAAATCTTTCTCATTCAACTTATTAGTTTTTTTTTTAAATAATATTTTTGTTTTTAGGAAGAGTAATACTTGATTATTAGTATAACAATAGTCAAGAAAACCGTAAAAAAAAATTTTAAAAAAATTGTCAGTTGACATCAAGTGATTGGAGCATGTAGTTGCAAAAAAAAAATGATTGCAACCCTAACTAATTGTCTGAGTATTATTATGTTAATTTAAACAATAAGATGGACCAATTATTTATTTATTTATTTATTTATTTTATCCTTGTATGATATAAATAAATAGGTAAATATATTATAGGCTAAAGTAAATTATATCACTAAGCTTTATAATTTATTTATTTTTTATATAAAATACACCTTCATTATTTCAAAAGTTGCAATATTACTTATGACATTTCCACAATTAGAGATGAAATATACATGACATTAAAATATAATTCTTAACGTTTTTTCTTTAATTTTAAAGTTTCAATAAGATATTAGGACACAAACCCTTCATATTTTACTTTCAAAATTAAATTCCACTATAGTAACTTTCAATTTATTATTATAGAAAAAAAAATTGCTCGAAGAGTTTCAAACTTAACATTTAAAACGTCACTACATAATTCTTTTTTTTTTTTTTTACTATAATAGAGATAGCAAAATTTGAATCACATATCTCTTAGTTGCTAACGTATTAGTATACTAATTGAGCTATGTTGGTTTTGACATTGCCAATTAAATTATAAACACACACAAAAAAAAAAAAAAATTAACATAAAAGAGAGAGATAGAATGAGAGAGAATAGGCACCCTAATCATGGTAAATTAGAGAAGGCCCATTCTGTTAACCCTAGTTAGTTAATGTGGTTAACATGAAAGCTAAAAAGTGAGAAAACATTACAATACAATACAACAACGGCAGAGGCCAAAATATTCAGTAAGAGAGAGAGACGCCATATACTCTACGCTACAGCAAGAAAATAAGGAACGAAAGGAGGAAAAAAAAGAAAATAAATATAAAGAAAAATTAAAAAGAAAAAGAAAAGCTCTTATATGGATTTCTCTTTCTGATTCATCGATGTTCTTCTGATTTTGTATTTCTTTCCATCTTCGATTCTTCCAAATCATCAGTTTCAATCGGTGCGCTTGCTTCTGCCGATCATTTCATCGTTATTTCTTCGACATTCAATTCTCGAATTCTTGTTTGGGGGGGAAGGGGATCTTCTTGTGTTCTTTCACCAGTCTTCTTCTTCTTCCCCAATAGAAAATTGTAGATAAAGTTTTTGTTCCTTGGATCTACGAGGTAGGTTTTGTTGTTTAATTCGCGATGAAATTGAAATTAGATGATTCTGGTTTTCGCTCGTGTTCCACGGGTTTAACGTTTTGAGACGTGTGTGGATTCTCTTCTTCAGTTTATGCTTTTTGGTACTTGTTTGCTTTTTGGATTGATTAGTTACTCCCTTCTTCTTTTTCCGGTGGACGCAGATTTTGATTATCGTCGATTTTAGTACTGAGATTCGAGGTATGTGTGTTAGTTCATTGTTAGATGAATACTGAAGAATCTGGATTCTTAGTTCTTTGTCTTGTTTGTATCATCAGCTGCTAAATTTTGAGCTGTATACGATTCATTCATGCGATGCCAGTTCTGCTTTTCTCTTTCTTTATCTCTCCTTTAGTTTACGTTAAATGGATATTCATAGTTTTTCAGCTGCACTGAGGTATGAAAAACGTTTGGTACTTCTACTTGTTAAGTGTATATTAATTCACACAAGAGAAGGAAATGAAGATAACTTGATTAAGGTACTCATACATTGTTGTCTTGTGTAGTGGCAAATGGCATCAATGGTCGCTAAGCCAAGTTGTCCCAGTACTAGCAATCACGGGCCTTCTTCAATGACTGTCCAGGAAAAAGGGAGTAGGAATAAGAGGAAATACAGAGCAGATCCACCTTTAGGTGATCTTAATAAGATCACCTCTTCGTCTCAAGACGAATGCCCGAGTTATGAGTTTTCAGCTGAGAAATTTGAGATTAGTTCAAGTGTAGGGCAAACCAGTGGGTGTGACCTTTGTAGCATTAGTCAAGAATTTTCTGCTGGATTGAAACTTGATCTCGGATTGTCCAATGGAGGCTCTTCTGACGTTGGGATAAACTGGCCAAGAGGGGAATTAGAAGTTGATGAGTATCAAGATGCTGATTGGAGTGACCTTACAGAAGCTGAGCTCGAAGAACTAGTTTTAAACAATTTGGACACAATATTCAAGAGTGCAATCAAGAAAATTGTTGCTTCTGGATACACTGAAGAAGTTGCTATAAAAGCTGTCTCAAGGTCTGGCATCTGTTTTGGTTGTAAAGATACTGTCTCAAATATAGTGGATAACGCCTTAGCTTTCCTTAGAAGTGGCCAGGAAATTGATCAGTCAAGGGAACACTATTTTGAAGATTTACAGCAACTAGAAAAATATATTTTAGCCGAATTAGTTTGTGTTCTACGTGAGGTTAGGCCTTTCTTCAGCACTGGCGATGCAATGTGGTGCTTATTGATTTCTGACATGAATGTATCTCTTGCGTGTGCAATGGATAGTGACCCATGTAATGCACTTGTCTGTGATGGGACTTCGAATGAGAGCTCGTCTAACTCTATCCCACAGTTAAAAGCAGAAGTCAAAACCTCCGAGATGAATCTTCCTAAGCCTGTGAAGCCAATTTCACCAATCAGCTGTGCTCATGGTTCTCAATCTGATGGACCAGCCACTCTAGGAGTTCCTAGTATTACTAAATCGAAGGACCTATTATTTTCAAGTGGACCATTATCAGAAAAAGAATTGCAAAATTCCACCTCTGATAATGTTGAGGAATCATTTAGTGTGGCTGGAAACTCTCAAACTTCTGTGTCCGAAGAAAAAATTGGGAGCAGTAGAAAGGTTCATTCTAATATAACTAAGAGAGAATACATGCTACGACAAAAGTCGCTTCACGTGGATAAAAACTTTCGAACGTATGGACCTAAGGGCTCATCAAGAGCTGGAAAGCTGGCTGGTTTGGGGGGTTTGATGCTGGATAAGAAACTAAAGTCTGTTTCAGGCTCCACTTCAGTAAACTTTAAGAATACTTCTTTGAAAATAAGCAAGGCTATGGGAATTGATGTGGCCCAAGACAATGGGAACCATAATCTTTCCACCATCGACATTCCTTCTTCCTCTCTACCATTTAACTTGGAAAATATTAACACCGTTTCTCCTTTTTCTAAGATCAATGTACCATCTTCAATGCCCGCACCTAGTTCACCACCTGCATTACCTGCAACTAATACTTCATCTGCGCTGCCAACAACTGATATTGATCTTTCTCTTTCTTTGCCCGCTAAAAGTAATCAACCCACAGTGCCTTTCAACTGCAATGCCGAGTCTTCTACTAGTAGTTTTGTTGAGAAACCTTATGAAAAGTCCCTTGGACAGTGGTTTCCTAGGGATAAGAAGGACGAGATGGTTTTGAATCTAGTGCCAAGAGTTCGGGAATTACAAAATCAGCTGCACGAGTGGACAGAGTGGGCCAATCATAAGGTCATGCAGGCTGCAAGGAGGCTAAGTAAGGACAAGGCTGAACTCAAGACTTTGAAGCAAGAAAAGGAGGAAGTTGAACGGCTGAAAAAGGAGAAGCAGACTCTGGAGGAAAATACAATGAAGAAACTTTCTGAGATGGAACATGCATTGTGCAAGGCTAGTGGGCAGGTTGAACTTGCTAACTCTGCTGTTCGGAGGCTTGAAGTGGAGAATGCTGCACTACGACAGGATATGGAGGTTGCAAAATTACGTGCCACAGAATCAGCTGCTAGCTATCAAGAGGTTTCTAAGAGGGAAAAGAAAACACTGATGAAAGTTCAATCATGGGAGAAGCAGAAAATGTTGTTTCAAGAAGAACACACAGCCGAAAAACGAAAAGTGAAACAACTAATACAGGAACTTGAGCAGGCCAGAGATCTTCAGGAGCAACTTGAGGTATGTTTTAACAAGTAGTCCGTAATTCTTATGAGTTTTACCTACTGTCTTTTATTGTCTTAATTATTAATTTTGGCAACTTGGAATATTTGGGTGGTAATTTAAAATTGTATTTAGTTGGGCCCCCTATTTTTTTTTTTTTTTGGTATCGTCCTTGTATTCGTCCATTGATAATTCCCCCCACCACCCCCCACCACCCCCCAAAAAAAAAAAAAAAAAAAAAAAACTGGACTTAAATCCTAATGCAGATCATTTTTCGTATCTTTGCAGCCTTCCTGGTATGTTTGCATGTTACTGGTTGATGTTTTCTCCCCAATTAAAATATTCCAGCATGTACTCCTTTCCTTGTCGAAGCTTTTTGTTTAGCCAATTCTGTAGCTGTTGAGCATTAAAAATCTTGTTTACAAGAAGTTACAAGGTGTAAATTCTTATCTTTGGATTTCTCAAAAAGGTGGATGTTACATCTCATTTGTTGTTATTTTACTTGATATTGAATTGCAATTCTTATATATATTTTCTTGATTGGTTGGTGTTGGTTTGCATCTTTTAATATGTGCACTTGTTTGTATAAATATCCGAAGATTTGTGCCGTATGTTTTATCTTGAACATATTTCCTTTTCGTTTTGTGGCTGTTCCTAGTTTGTATCTATATGTTTCTCATTGATTTTTGACATTCTTGAATTTCTCCATTTGATGATGGGCTTAAATATATCAATGGTCGTACTCTTGTACTTAATTTGTACTGTTTTCTTAGTTCTATTAATTATGTGGAAAATTGTGGGCCCTTTCTCATTGACAAGGAACATATCTCAGGGTAGATGGAAGTTGGAAGAGAGAGCAAAAGATGAGCTGCTCGTGCAGGCTGCTTCATTGAGAAAGGAGAGAGAACAAATCGAAGATTCAGTAAAAGTAAAGGAGGATACAATTAAATTGAAAGCAGAAAATAATCTTATAAAATACAAAGACGATATTCAAAAGCTTGAAAAGGAAATCTCTGTGTTGAGACTTAAGACTGATTCTTCAAGAATTGCAGCTCTTAAGAGAGGCATAGATGGAAGTTATGCCAGTAGGCTTACAGATACCAGAAATAGCACAGATCACAAAGAGTCATGGTCCCCGAATGTCTCGGAATCGATGAAGGATCTTTACGAGTACTCCGGGACGGGGGGCGTGAAGCGGGAACGAGAGTGTGTGATGTGCCTTTCAGAGGAGATGTCAGTAGTTTTTCTTCCATGCGCTCATCAAGTGGTGTGCACAACCTGCAATGAACTACATGAAAAACAGGGTATGAAAGATTGTCCATCTTGTAGGAGCCTGATACAGCGGCGTATTCCAGTCCGTTATGCTCGCTCGTAATCGCTTTTCATGGTGAGTTGAGTGTTTTTGAATAATGTTCTGGGACTCCTATGGAATGGAATAATGCATTTACCCTTATTTAGTGTTGTGGAAAATCAAAGTTTGGCTGCTATGTTGGTGTTATTGTCAATGCTTACCTTACATCCCTCAGCAACTGTTGAACAAAGGTACAATTACTCTTTTTCCTACACTTTGATCTTCTAAGAATTTTGGCATCCAGAGGACCAGTACTAGGATGATGCAAGATAAGTCTTATCTTTCAACTGCCTTTTCTTTTTTCCATTCTCTCTTCTTTTGAACAACATAACCAACTTAGACCCGTTAGTAATCATTTGATTTTTAAAAATTATGCTTGTTTTCTCAAAATTTCTTACTCTTGGTTTATGTAAACATCAGTCTTCTTAGCCAATTTCTAAAAGCAAAAACTATTTTTTTAGTTTTCAAACTTTGGTTTTAATTCTGAAAACATTTCTAAAATGTAGACAACAAAACATTAAGTTATTAGATTAATGGTTCATTTGGGTTGACTTGGGAAAAAAATATTTGTCAAAAAACTCATTTTTATTTAAACTCTTTTGATAAAAGTTGGTTAATATACACTTCAAATTCTATTTTGAGTGATTGTTAAACCCTCCAATTTTTCTCAAAATGACATATTTTTTTAAATTAAACACTTGAAAATGTATTCCAAATACACCCTGAAAGAAAAATGAAAAAGGCAAATTTTTTAAAAATAGAAAAATAAGAAAAATTATTTACACAAAATAACAAAATTTTTAGATAGTTGTGATAGACGCTGATAAAAGTCTATCATAGTCTATCAGTAGTAGTAATGATAGAAGTTTATCAATGTCTATCAGTGTTTTTTTTTTTTTTTTTGCTATTTTTGGTAAATAATTTAACATTTTTTCTATCTGTAAATTTTTTTTAATAAAAAACCAAATAAGGCCTTAATTAATTGGTTTGAGTTAAGTTATGATTTTATTTTGGTCTAGTTAGGTTTGTGTATATATGTATATATTAAAAAGTGGATTTGTTAACAATATTTTGATTAATGTTTCTATCAACTTTAGTGTTTCATTTTGATCCTTAAATTTCAATGTTCAAAGATTTGGGAAACAGCCAAATGGTCTCTGAAGTGCTACGTAGTTTGCTTTCTTTTTCTCCTCTCTTCTCTCAGTCATAAAAAGGCTGATTGAACTTTTTAATTTTTATTTTATGATTATTTTTTTAGAGGCCCAGTGTAGCAATGACTTATTATTAGTTTTATATTTCCTATTTTACCTCTTGACTTAATAATAAAATAAATCAAAATATTCAACCTTATTATTTAAAAAAATTACTATAAACAGAAAAAAAATATCAAACTAAATTTTTTTTCTATATTTGTAAATAATTTGGTTGATTTTTCTATATTTGAAAATAACTTTTATTATTTATTTATTTTCTTGCTATTCCAATCTTTCAAAGTGTTAAGTAGAAGAAAAAAAAGCCCGCTAATAATGGGATATGGCCTATGAGAAATTTTAGAAATAGAGGCAGAGCCCAGCCCATTTATGTAGAAGGCCCACAGAAGCCCATATAACAAACAACATTAAGTTAGGGTTTACATATCCAGCAAGTAGAGGCCTCCACTTGCTTGCAAAAACTACCACAAATATCACACGTTTTGTTCCACAAATATGCCAGCCACTTCTTTTCTTTGCCATTGGTAGGAACTTATTTGAAATGCTTGCTGCTAAAATGTTTTCTAAAAATTACAAATATTCGTTTAATGGTTAATTGAATAGCTTAAATACATTGGCTAAATTTATTTATGTTTAAATACTACTTTAGTCCCTGTACTTTTAGTTTTTGTTTATTTTGGTCCATGTACTTTTAAAATGTTCATTCTAGTCCTTATACTTCCAACTTTAGTTCATTTTGGTCCTATACTTTTAAAATATTAATTTTGGTCTTTGAACTTTCAACTTTGGTTCATTTTGGTTCTTTAACTTTAAAAAAGTGATCATTTTAATACCTTAAAAATGAAGTAAAAATGAAAATGGAGGGATCAAAACGGTCACTTTTTGAAAGTACAAGGATCAAAATGAACATTATGAAAGTATAGGGACCAAAATGAACTAAAGTTAAAAGTACATGGATTAAAAATGAACATTTTGAAAGTATAAAGACGAAAAAGAACCAAAATCAAAAGTACAGGGATTAAAGTAGCGTTTAAACTGTTTATTTATTGTCTTAATCAAATAGGAATTAAATGTTTGATCCACCTTTGATTTTTTCTATATCTAAGATGGTCATGTTAATCTTAGTGTGCAGCTATTTTAATTTATTGTTCATTTAATTAGATAATTGTCGTATTAGTTTAACATCACTATTTAACTACATGATTGACATGGATTAGATTGATAAGTTCATAAAAGTATACAAACAAAGATGAAATGAATGAATCAAATTGCATGGACTTTGGATATAAGTTATTGAATGCTTTAGCGGTTCTTTCATGCTAATAATGTTTGACAATATTAACCAAACTTAGCTCATAACTATCATCAAGTAAAAAAGGATAAAGTTATTATATTTTTTTTAATAATATACTTGCAAATTATATATATATATATGGAAATGATTAAGATGAGAAACATTTATTTAAAAAAATTGTTGTTAATAATTATTATTTTATCTTTTTTTATATCTTTTAGGAAAAGACTCAAAGATTAGATTGAAATTATAGGTCAAATTCAAACAAGTGGCTAAAATTCATTTGAGCAGACAAAGGCTTAGAAAACATGACTTGAAAAAAGAGGTCTAAGGTCATGATAACCAACCCGCGGTCGATCTTAGTACTCAAGTACAACAAGCTTGAATAAATAATCATCAACCGAAACTTAAAATAACAAATTCGAATCTAGTTTAATTAATTTATATCTTTGGCCAAAATGTCAAGATTTGAATAATAAAAAAAATATGAATTAGTTTTTTTAATTTTTTTTAAAAGTTGTTTTTTTGGGTTCCTTGTGGAAAGAAACTAATCAAGTGACGGAAAAGAGGTAAAAATTAACATGAAAAACAAAAAGCTTTATAAAATATGACACGCTTCCTAAAGAATAGTTTTATTTTTTCTACCTTTTAGACGTGAAATTATCTTTTTACCCTTGAATTACAAATACATCCCCATCAATTTTTTTTAAAAAAAATTATTTTCAAATTAGTTTCAGCAATTTCCCTTAAAAAAAAAGGGGAAAAAAATTATTTTCAGCCATTTCGCTCAATTGACAATTAAATTTGTGTCACTTTTTTATGTGTGGAGAGGAAGATAAGATAGAGGAGGAGTGGAGGATTAGTCCTCTCTGCTTGTGTCCAAGACGGTTCCACGTGTCTCAATCCTGTGACTCCGATGTTCCTTCCGTCCCACAGTATGGGAAAGGTCCCACCGGTTGCATTTTCCCTCCTCGGTGACCTCTTACCAGAAATATCAATGCTAATTGACAAAATTGCCCTCAACAAATCATTGAATTACCTCCAACTCCCAAGTCCCAAATTTGTGAAGAACCAAGAAAGATTGCCATTATTGATATGTGTGCCACACCAAATTGAAGAAGTATGGTCAAAAGGGGTATGTTCTAGGGTTCTCATCTTCATAATTCAACAATTTTGTCTGACCATGTGTCTTAATTTGATTGGGCAATTCTTTCTCTGGTCCACATGGAGGGGGTATTGTGGGAAATTCACATATTTGTTGTATGGACAAATAAAGGTCAAAACTTTGTTTGCAAAGTGGGACTTTTCTCAATAGTAATTTCATTTCATCCACTTACGTCGCTACTCAAAGCATCATGAATATATGGGCTCTCAGAAGGAGCAGAGAAGGGGAGGACAAAAGGAAAAAAAAGAAAAAGAAAAAGAAAAGAAAAAAATAAAGAAAAGAAAAAGGAAGAACAAGAAGAAAGAAACAGAAAAAAAGGAAGCTAACTGTCATTTTTCCCCTTTGTATTACAGAAACTGTGATCCTCAGTCCTCACAAGATTCAGACATTCATTTTTTAAAGTTTCTACAACATTGGATATTGAAGGTTTTAGCTTCTTCTTCTTCTCTTTGTTCTTGGGCTGCTATGTTTGTTTGCTTATCAAAAAGTTCCAAGTATTTTCTATAGTGGATACCTGATTCGATTGCTGTAGACTCTGTTCTTGTTACATGAAGATTGAATATTCTTTACTGATGCAACTTATGAGTGTGTGAAAGCCCACCATGTACTGTTCTTAATGCTCCAGAGATCATTGAGTGTTTAACTTGTAATCAAAATAGGAAATCTGGGTTTTTTATTCTAAAACTAGCTTTCAGGTTTGGTTTTCCAATGATTTGGGTATCTAACATGCTTTGAAAGGTTTCAGTTTTTTTTTTTTTTTTTTTTTTGACAATATGTGGGAATCTCTGACTTCGAGGTTATACTATATGTACTATGTTAGTTGAGTTAGGCTCATTTTGGCTTGAAAAGTTTTAGTTTGGTTCAATGTTTTAGTGGGAGTTTGAAAAAAAATGTATGCCATCTATTACGTGCATGTTTGTGAGTAATTTTAAAATGGTAAAAATTACTTTTGTTATGTTTAAAATTACTTCGAAACACACTTTTAATCCTTTTAAACTAATTCAATGTTTAATTTTATCTTTTTAAATGCATTTTTCATATTATTAAAATTGATTTTTAATGATTAAAAGCATTTTTTGAGTGATTCAGAAAACGACAAAAATGATTTTAACAATTTTAAAAATCGCTTGCAAATATGCACTAACTGTCTGTGTTATTTCATATTCTTGTCTGATACATGGCAGGGCTGATTGGAGAGGAAAGAATGTCCTCCTTAATGCATGGATCACTGCTGCATACTATAGCAGACTGTGATCAAGGATTGTTGAGGAGGGGAAAGTACCATTTGGGTCACACCCATCTTCTCAAAGAAAAACATTCACCTTTAAGGACAAATAGGAGTGGTAGAAGTAAAGGTATTTGCTGCCAAGACTTGCATATCAGTAGCCCAAAGCCAGAGAGACATGAGCCTCCCAACCGTCACGGTTCGAGAGCCGACGCGGTCCTTAGTCCTGTAATACCTACTACCAAAAAGGTTGCTATATATGCTTTTGTGTCTTTTGATTACCCTTTTCATGTCTTTAAGTTTTTGGAGCTTATAGTTTGGCCCCACCACCTAAGTTCTTACCATAGTTGTCAATTTGTAATATTTGACTAGTAAGATATATATTCTCCTTAGGATGTGCAATTTAGCTAGTTTTGATTCAATTTCTTGTTTGAACAGAGAGTATTTACTTTTGGAAAAGGAAGGAGTGAGGGTAACAAGAGCATGAAGTCCTTGGTAAGTACTTATGTAACTTTTCAGATCACTTTTCCATCATAAACTGGTAAGAAATGCTGCTACAATAGAAGATATCTTTGAAGCAACTGTGAAAAGGCTTATAAATCCTTGAGCATTTCTAGAGGGTACTAAAGTATCCAGTGATACCAGAATGTTCACATAGATTGATACCATTTATAACCATTGGACTCATAGCATACTGTTGTGCTACAGTTGGGAGGGAAGGGAGCAAACCTTGCAGAGATGGCGAGCATTGGGTTGTCCGTTCCGCCTGGACTCACCATCTCAACTGAAGCATGCCAAGAGTACCAGCAAAATGGAAATAGATTACCAGATGGCTTGTGGGAAGAGATATTGGAAGGCTTGGAAAGTGTTGAAAAGGACATGGGAGCTGTTCTTGGAGATCCTTCAAAGCCTCTCCTTCTCTCGGTTCGGTCTGGTGCTGCTGTAAGTGGTTTTCCCCTTTGCATTTACATATTAGCTGTCCGTTACAAATCTCAACTACTAGACCATTGACATTGTTCATTTCACTTAATGTAAATGGCTATACCCATGCAAAAATGAGGGTGGGGAAGTTGGACTATGATTTAACAGAGTAGGCCATTGACATTGTTCATCACTCATCATGCAAAATTAAACATGGGGAAGTTTAAAGTTGGACCGTGATTTTGAGCTAATGTTTAACTTGTAGAAAATGATCTAAGATAAGCAAATGATAGTTTCTTCCTTCTATGTGATTCAAAATCATCATGATTAATATCTCTTCTGTTGATGTCTAGATCTCAATGCCTGGAATGATGGATACTGTCCTTAACCTTGGACTAAACGACGAAGTGGTTGCTGGATTAGCTGCCAAAAGTGGAGAGCGCTTTGCGTACGACTCTTATAGGCGCTTTCTAGACATGTTTGGAAATGTTGTAAGTGGTTTATCTGTAGTTATTTCCCTATCTACGCCTTCTGTTTTTCTTTCTTCTTTTTCTTCTTTTTCAATTGTTGGATGATAGGTATCAAGCATTTTAGTTGATAAAAAGGTATGAAACCAACTGAACATATTTCATGTCCATTTGAAGGTGATGGGCATTTCACATTCTTTGTTTGAGGAAAAGTTGGAAAACTTGAAAATTGCAAAAGGAAAGGCACTAGATACTGACTTAACCGCCTCCGATCTTAAGGAGCTTGTGGAACAGTACAAGGATGCTTACGTCGAATCTACGGGTGAAACGTTTCCTTCAGGTGCTCTCATTAGTAATATTGCTTTGTGAGCATAACAAATTAGAGAGGCCTTCTGCCGTTCTTCCCATCAACACTTTTATTGATTTGCAGACCCAAAGCAGCAGTTGCAGTTAGCTGTCAAAGCAGTTTTCAACTCTTGGGATAGTCCAAGGGCCAACAAATATCGAAGCATCAATCAAATTACCGGGTTGAAGGGAACTGCTGTGAACATTCAATCCATGGTGTTTGGAAACATGGGACATACTTCTGGGACAGGAGTATTGTTTACTAGAAATCCAAGTACTGGTGAGAAGAAGCTGTATGGAGAGTTCCTCATCAACGCTCAGGTTGCATTCACTATTTTACGATCGATTTGGAATGACTTTCTAAACATTTAAAAAAGTGCTTTTAAGTGAAAAAAAATGATTTTACACACTTTAAAAGTCATTCTAAACAGACCCTTAATCTTTGATCTACTTCAAATTACTCCCTCCTTTTCGTATGTATGAAAGTTAAGATTCACTATTTCCTTGCAGTGGCACAATCTTATACATCATTCTGAAAAGAAAATCTGTTGTATCAATTTCCCTTTCTTCTATTAATCAGGGTGAGGACGTAGTTGCCGGGATACGAACGCCTGAAGACCTCGACACCATGAAAGATTGCATGCCTGAAGCTTACAAGGAGCTGGTTGAGAACTGTGAAATTTTAGAGAGACATTACAAAGACATGATGGTATTTCTATACTAGTCAGAAATTTTATTCTGATGGCTATGTACTATGTCAAGTGACTAAGCTGGAATGTTATGAACATTTTCAGGATATTGAGTTCACAGTCCAAGAAAATAGGCTATGGATGTTGCAATGTCGTTCTGGAAAACGCACGGGTAAAGGTGCTGTGAAGATAGCTGTAGATTTGGTGAATGAAGGACTTGTTGACACTCGTACTGCGATTAAGATGGTTGAGCCGCAACATCTTGACCAACTTCTTCATCCTCAGGCATGGTTTTCTTTGTCCCTCCTTTTATCAAAGCTAAAACTTTTACAGTTTACTCATTGGGCTGTTATCAAAATAAGTAAAAGAAGCAACAGCATTGATTCAAGAAGTTGGGGGCCAATATATGTCTGTATTTGGATATCTATTAAAAAAAAAACCGGGGTATCATTTTGTCTATTTTCTCATACACAAACTCCCCAGCATTTAATATGTTACTGGTTTGGTTGACAATTTTTGGCATGAGTACGAGGTTTCTTTGTTGTTTGCTTAAGTTTGCATATCGAGCTAAATTTATACATATTCTTACATATCTATTTATATCTGTTGGCTCAGTTTGAAGATCCCTCTGCTTACAAGGACCAAGTAGTTGCAACAGGCTTGCCTGCATCTCCTGGTGCGGCAGTGGGGCAGGTAGTATTCAATGCTGACGACGCTGAAGCCTGGCATGCTCAAGGAAAGAGTGTCATCTTGGTATGTCCATTTTCATTTTTACATTCATGTAAGTGGCATTGGTCATATGCTTTGACAAAGATTCAGTCTCATTTTTGTCAATTTCTAAATAGAATGTTACTTAACCGAGACTGAACTCTTTTTCCAAAGTTGTAAATTGTAAGAAAATGAACAGTCAACTAATAGCAATCACCATAATAGCACTCTAAACTCTTTCATGGCTGTGACTTATAAAGGTAAGGGCAGAGACCAGCCCAGAGGATGTTGGTGGTATGCATGCAGCTACTGGAATTTTGACAGCTAGAGGTGGAATGACTTCTCATGCTGCCGTGGTCGCTCGTGGATGGGGGAAATGCTGCGTTTCTGGTTGCTCAGATATCAGAGTAAATGACTCCGAGAAGGTCAGTCGTTTAACTTTTTTCTTCCTCTTCTTGGAGGTGATAACAAGACAACAAAAGAATGAAGTGGATTGTGAAGATTACTTCATAACAATGCAGGTTCTTGTCATTGGAGATTTGGTAATCAATGAAGGTGACTGGATATCCCTCAATGGCTCTACAGGTGAAGTGATATTGGGCAAGCAGCCACTCTCTCCCCCAGCTTTAAGTGGGGATTTGGAGATCTTTATGTCTTGGGCTGATCAAATAAGACGTCTCAAGGTGCTCGATACTCGATAGCCTTTGCAAACTCCCAACTTCAAGTGATTGTGTTTTGTTTCTTCCAGCTAAAACTTTGATCATTCTATTGATTGAATGATAATTTTGATGCTCTTGAAGGTTATGGCCAATGCTGACACTCCTGAAGATGCTCTTACAGCTCGTAACAATGGCGCCCAAGGAATCGGCTTGTGCAGGACAGAGCATATGGTAATTTGATCCATCTGTTCTATTCATCTTTTCATCATAATCATAGTGGCATCAGTATTCTCTCTTGGAACTTTCTATATGATAAAACATTTTCTCATGTATATGGGATATTTCAGTTCTTTGCATCGGATGAGAGGATCAGAGCTGTAAGGAAGATGATAATGGCAGTTACAGTCGAACAAAGAAAGGCGGCTTTGGACTTGTTACTACCTTATCAAAGATCCGATTTCGAGGGAATTTTCCGAGCCATGGATGGTACTTCCTCTCTCTTTCAAGAACTTGATTTCGAAGCCTTTCAAAAAGATGACATCAAAAGTTCAGCATACTGTTTTGTAGCTTCTTGACATGATATAAAATAATTTCATATGTTTTTGTGATGTTTGCTGTACAATTTCAGGTCTTCCAGTGACTATTAGACTGTTGGACCCTCCACTCCATGAATTCCTTCCAGAAGGCGACCTGGAAGAGATTGTCAAAGGACTAACTGCAGAGACTGAAATGAGTGAAGATGAAGTGTTCTCTAGAATTGAGAAGCTCTCGGAAGTTAACCCAATGCTCGGATTTCGCGGTTGCAGGTATGATATGTCATGAACAAATTTATCTTCAAAGGCAAAGAACACTGGAAAGAAATAACCATGTCATTGCAAATTTTATTCGAATGGTTTCTGATTGTGTCTGAAAACATAGGCTTGGGATTTCGTACCCGGAGCTGACTGAAATGCAAGCTCGTGCTATTTTCCAGGCTGCTATCTCAATGAGCAATCAAGGAATTAAAGTTTTGCCTGAGATAATGGTTCCATTGGTTGGAACACCACAAGTACGAACTGTGTTTCTTTCTGTTTTTAATGTTCTAATGAACATATAATTTTTTTTCTTTGTTTGAGTTTAACACGGACTGGGAGATCTGAACATTTGACCTCTTAGTTGAGGGTATATATCATAATCCATTGAACTATGTTCAAGTTAGCAAACCTACAGGTTTCTTCTATAGACAGTTCAATTAGCATCTTTACTGATCCATGTACATGTATCCAAACGAGATTCCCTTGCTTATTCGTAGGAATTATAACATAACATGAAAACTGAACTGGAAGAAGAGATGCAACCTTTCTGTACTAATGGCATTTTTTATGGCAGGAACTAAGACATCAAGTCAGCTCGATTCGCCGCGTTGCTGAGAAGGTGTTCTCAGAGATGGGTTCCTCCTTAAATTACAAAGTGGGAACCATGATTGAAATTCCTAGAGCTGCTCTGGTTGCAGATGAGGTATTTTATAGAATGTGCAAACTTTCTTCTATGCATTCTAGTCCATGCCATAATGTATTTTAACATTCTAGACTATACATCAGAACTTAATGGAATATTTACAGATATACTTGTCATATATATGGTATTCATGTGAATGTGAAAACAATGTCTCTATCAGATTGAACTTGAACTTACTTAACATGAGATTACTCAACAAACCAGTGTAAGAATATTAGAAATGTCAAACAGAAAAGTGGAAGGTCAATTAATTGAAGATCACTAAATGGTAACTGAGTGACAGTTCATGAAATTCAATAGATGGACATGTAAAAAAAAAAGAGTTCAAGGACTAATAAGTTAAACAGAATACCACAAGTGTCTAATAGCAAAGTACTAGAAGAACATACATGATAGATTGTGCAGCCTACAAAAAATTTAAGAACTGCTGCTGTTTGACTGACAGATAGCAAAGGAAGCAGAGTTTTTCTCATTTGGGACCAATGATCTTACACAAATGACTTTTGGATACAGTAGAGATGATGTTGGCAAGTTTCTTCCTATTTACATATCCAAAGGAATTCTGCAAAATGACCCTTTTGAGGTCAGTGCCATTTTTAAAAAAATCCACTGTATGTGTTTCTTGAAGAGAAGTTAGTTTTACAAATGAATTGAATATGTATTTGCTTTGTGGCAGGTGCTTGACCAGAAAGGAGTTGGGCAGCTGATCAAGCTGGCTACAGAAAAAGGGAGGGCAGCTAGGCCAAGTTTGAAGGTACTTTTTTCTTTAAATAATAATAGTAAATGTCACATCTTTTAAAGTTATTTGGAAAAATAGTACTTTTTTTAGCTCTTGATGAGAAAGAGGATTAATAACAGGTTGGAATTTGTGGAGAACATGGAGGAGAGCCTTCATCTGTTGCATTCTTTGCAGAGGCTGGACTTGACTATGTTTCTTGTTCTCCTTTCAGGTTTGCTATTGTTTTGTTTCATTAAATATTCCTATTTCTTTTTGACGAGTTAATAGTTTCATCGAATTGAATCCTAAACTTGAGTAAATAGAAAGAGTAGAGTTGGTAACATTTTCAAAATCAAGCGAGAAAATAACTAGGGTCACGTCCATTTGATTTTTGAAAATTTAGCTTATAAATACCATTTTTTCACCTAGAACTTTTCTTCTTTTTTATTTTTTTTTATTCATTTTCCACTAATGTTTTAAAAAACTAAGTCAGGACTTGAAAACTAAGACCCTATTTGGTAACCATTTCGTTTTTAGTTTTTATTTTTGAAAATTAAGCCTATGAACATCTCTTCCACCTCTAAATCTCTTACTTTGATATCTACTTTTTAACCATGTTTTCAAAAACCAAATCAAAATTTGAAAATGGCCCCATTTTGTTTTTATTTTTGTTTTTGAAAATTAAGTCTATAGACACTATTTACACCTTCAAATTTATTCATTTATTATCTACTTTTTACAAATGGTTTAAGAAACTAAGCCAAAATTTGAAAACTAAAAAAAGTAGCTTTTAAAAACTTGTTTTTGTTTTGAAAATTAATTTGGCAAAGAATTTAACTATTATACTTAAGAAAGATGCAAATCAATGTAAGAAATGAGGAGGAAATAAGCCTAATTTTCAAAAACAAAAACAAAAAACGAAATGGTTACCAAACGGGGCCTAAAAAAAGTAGTTTTTAAAAATGTGTTTTTGTGTTTGCAATTTGGTTAAGAATGTAACTCTTTTACTTAAGATTGATACAACCATGATAAGAAAATGAAAGGAAATAAAGCTTAATTTTCAAAAACCAAAAATAAAAAACAAAATGGTTAGCAAACAAGGCTTAAAAGAAGTAGTTTTCAAAAACTTATTTTTGTTTTCAGAATTTGACCAAGTGTTTCTGCAAAAACTATGAGAGACATAGTATGAAATTTAGGAGAAAACAAACATAAATTTCAAAAACAGAAAATTAAAAACGAAATCGTTATCAAACGAAATCTGAAAAACCGATGGTAAGATTGCCAAAAATCGCTAGTAGAAATACTAAAATATCCAACAACAAAATAAATACCCATAATACAAAATGTTCAAACTCAAAAAAAACAAATGTTGAATGAAGGAGCATATACAACTGCATTACTAGAAATCTTTCTGGACTATCTTCATTCATTGTTTACTATAACGAAGTATTTAATGACATGTCAAATGTTGAATGTAAGGGATGTGTATTACTACTATATAGTACTAGAAGTTTTTTCGTTTTCCGAAACGAAAAGTCAATACTAAAGAAAGGGTATTAATTTTGCTACTTAGTCAATACTAAAGTTCAATTGATTGGAAATTAAATTTTAAGGTTGAAGTTAAATAAATTAAAATAAAATAAAATTTGAAGATGAAAATTAAGACTTTTAAAATAATATTTATGAAATGACTTGTTTTTTATTTTTGTTGTTGCATGTCACAGAGTTCCAGTTGCAAGATTGGCTGCAGCCCAAGTTGCTGTTTAAGAGGGAGAGATAGAAAGAGACCAAATTGGGATATAAGTTTGTGGAGTTGTAAATAAGAATTGATTGATTGGATAAAGGAAAATTAAAAAAAAAAAAAAAAAAAAAATCCTTCAAAGTTTGTGGAAGTATGGAAATATTGTATAAATGAAATAATTTCTTGTTTAAATGTATATAAATGTTGTATAAAAACAAGGGAATAAAAATATTGTATAGATGTCAGAAGTGGAAAGAAAGTTATTTTTTCTCCTCATCTGCAGAACTTTTGATCTTTCAACTAACAATTTAGGCCACATTTACGAAACTATAATGAAAATTGGTGTAATTGTAATGGAATCACATCGATGGATCAATCATAGTAGGCTTAAATTGCAAACGTAATTAGATTGCTTTTGATTGCGTTTACTTAGAATCACGAATTTGTTGCATTTACTGTTACCGTTAGTGTTTGACCCTAGCGGTAACGATCATGATAACATAAAGGTAAAGGTAACAGTAAATGTGATAGATTCGTAATTCTCATACTATTACAACGATAATATCTATAATGGTAACGGTATAGGTAATGGACCCGCGTAATTTTCAAGTACATTCAGATTGAGCACCCTCCGTTTCCCATTAGGTTGCATGTTTTGATTATAGATTTGGGGGACGTGTCTCACAGTTCATTACCATTACAAAACACGAGTAAACAACAACAAACGTAATCGACTGGGGCCCAGTTTTTACATTGCCATTGATGGATTACTTTTTACCTGGAGTAAACGTGGTCTTAGTTCCTAAAATTCATTAGGTAATGATTAGTTCCTATACTTTCATATTTATAACAACTTAGTTTATAAAAATTTAACATGTAATAATTTAGTTATTGTATTTTTAAAATTGTAACAATTTAGCTTCCATCGTGAAAAGTTTTGTCACAAGTTTCATGAAAATGAAATGTCAGCTTCTATTGCCTAATATCTTAGTTTCTATAGTGTATAAAGAAATGTGATCTATAATTAATTTATCAATAAACGTGTATGAGAATTTTCATTAAATTATCGCAAATGCGGTTGTAACTAATCATTACAAATTGTAAAGTACGATAATTAAATTGTTATCTCCATGAAAGTTCAAAGATTCATATTATTTACCAATATTGATAACAATGGTGAGTGACCCCAAACCTTAATAATCACTGTGCTGAGAAAAAAAACCTAAATAATCATAGAGAATGAGGAGTTTTGACAGTTGACTTTCTCGTTGGCTCGTCCATGAGTAATTTGATAGATTGACCTAAAAAATTGCGTCAAAATATTATTTGACTTGGTTTTTAAAATAAGGTTTTATAACCCTTATAAATTTTTTTTAATTTTTCATTTTCTTCCTTTGCATCTCAGCTTCGGTCTTAATATTTTATTTCCTTCTTCCTTTAGATCTCTTCCATCATTCCATGTATCCCACTTCCGACAAAGACAATGATGACAATGAATAGAGTTGTTTCTTATTCTTATAACAACATGTGATGATTGATGGCAATAAATAAATTTTTTTTAGGAGCTAAATCGAACCAAATGTAGAGGACAAAACTTAAAACTTAAAAGTAAGAAGGAGAAACAAAATTAGAAAATGAATAAGAATGAAAGCAAAAACGAAAAAGTAAAATAGAACTATAGCGTTTTTTTTTTTTTAAAACTTTAACAAAAGATTGAATTTTTTTTGTTAGGTTCAATTTCAAAAATTAAAAAATTTATAGGTCACCGTTCAAAAAATCACCTCAGCAAACGACATCGTATTAAACAAAATCCGTCGGCATCAGACTCCAGGCCGAACAGTAAACCGCTCGTTCTCGTTCTCCTTCTTCGATCCGCCGCCATAGTTGAGTTGCAAGCTCTATCAAAAACCCTCAATCCCTAAACCCCATCACTTCATTTTCAATCAATTCAGAATGGGGATCGAAAGCTACATTGTGGTGCATAACATAGCCAAAAGGCACAACGTTGGCACCTTGGCCCGAAGCGCCACGGCCTTCGGCGTCTCCGAACTCATCCTCGTCGGCCGTCGGGACTTCAACTCCTTTGGTAGCCATGGTTCCACTTCTCATCTCCGCTTCCGCCATTTTCACTCCCTTCTCGACGCCCAAACTTTCCTCAAGGTTCTGCTCTCTTTCTTTCTTCCCTTACGTATTCATTTGGTTATGGGTTTGTTTTGAAATTTGAATTGCGTTCTTCGGTTCTGTAGGAGAAGGATTGTGATATATGTGGCGTGGAGATCACTGACAACGCCGTGGCTGTCAATCAGCATCCTTTCAAGAGGAGCACCGCTTTTCTTCTAGGAAACGAGGTTGGTTGTTCGTTTTCATTTTATTGGGTTGTCATTGATCGTGATATCTATATGCTTGTATTGAAATTCCCTTGTTTGATCTGCCCTTGATCTATTTCCAGGGAATTTCTGTACGCTGTAACTCATAATGTTGAATTGATAGGGTTGTTTTCTATATGCTGTTCCTTTCTAATTCAATTGATACTTATGACTTAAGAACTTTTTGTCTCCTTGAGTTGATCTTGAGGTGGGCAAAACATCCTTGAGACTGGTGGGTTGCCCATGAGTTTAATAATGCAAGGAATGAGCTCTGATAGCATGGTAAAAAATGGTACGAACTTACTTGAACAGGATTTGTTCTATAGGTTGTACACCTATGAGTTCTAAGTATGGTGAAAGATGATAACACCGGGCTTAATGTTTCTCTAGGATTAATATTTGTTGTAATGCTACTTAATGTTTCTCTAGCAATAATATTGCATTTTTTTCCTATAAAAAATACAATTTTTTCCACCTTTGATATGATGAGATTAGGATTTAATATGGCATCATAGATCTCTTGTTTTATTGTAGGATCCACGTCTCTATAATGATTTCGGCATTGAGAGTAAGTTAGTGGCATGGTCATCTGTCATCTGGATGGAATTGGATTAGAATCATTTGGAAATAATTTTGACACTATTTTCAGCATTGAATCACAGTCACCCATGGTTATATGTTTGTTGTTTTCAGGGCACAGGGCTTTCTGCTAAAGAGTGTGCAATCTGCGACTTCTTCATTTACATCCCACAATATGGTGTTGGCACTGCTTCTTTGAATGTAACTGTAGCTGCTTCAATTGTCCTACATCATTTTGGTGGTAATTGATTCAGACATTTGCATTTTTATCTCCCCCTTTTGAGTTTTTTTTTTTTTGCTAACATGTCTAATGTATATCACCTGTAAGAATTATGAGTCTCTCTTGATATTGCTCATTTATACTTTTGGTTTTCGACCAAGCAAAACTGTGAGTACTGTAAAAGTATGCAATCTATGAAAGAACTATAGGAAGAAATGCACATATATCTTAGAAGTACGCAAGGAGCGGCAATGATCTCATCTAGTTATTTTTACCTGTTTATCTGAGTCTTGAATCAATTCTTCAGAAATGATCCCTTAAAGCTGAAACTACGGAAACTGCGTCTTACGAATAACTATGGCTTGGCTGAATTGTATAATGTGGCAGTTCGTAATAGTTCACTTACTTAATGTTGATGATGATGATCTAGGTAGATCGATAAATCATCCTCTCATTGTCAAGTATGCATCGGTTTTCTAGTGTGCATATATCGAGATTTAAGTGAAAATCGAGTTGGTTATGTCTTATTTGATTAAATCAATGGAAATGATACTTGTCACTTTTTGTAGATGTAAATCTAACTTTTCATTGATTGTATTTTTCAGTTTGGGCAGGATTTCCTGAAAGATGTCGCGATGGTAACAAGTTTATAGTGGCTGAAAGACCAGTAAAACAGGCCAAGCGAAATTATTGCCATGAAACAGAAGAATCTATTATTGAAGAGCGAAAGTCCAGGAGGGAGAATGCTTCTAAAGGCTTCTTTGATGAGGGAATGATTGATGATTCAACATCCAACCTTCTTGATACATTGTTTATTGACCAATGATTGGAGTTGAGATGGGAGTAGCTATTCTATTGTCAAATGCATCCAGAACCCACCGGCAGCCTGCAGGATCACTGTCGATTAGTACCATTACTGAAGGCATTCATTGCAGGAACCTGTTCTGGAGAGAAAGGGAATTCTTCTCCTTTGTCTTTATCTTTTTTACTCTTATCTTTGAATTTTCCTAGAAAGTTTGTGGAATTATATTTAGTTAATTAACTTGATGGTTGACTTGCCAAAAAAAAAAACATGGCCACATGGGGTAGGGTTGATTGAGGAAATGTAGGGTTTATAGTGCTATCTTTATGTCAAAAAAAACCATGTACATGTAACATGATATGCATAGGAAATATCAAAATTTCTTTCTCGTAATGTCTGTTTACTTCTCTCTCTCTTCTGACCACCGACCCGTTCCAACCTAGATACGTCTATCTCCTCCTCTTTCTTTTATTTTCTTATTTTTATACTTTCATTACATGAGGGGACCCACAACAACCACCTTGAGAAAGTTTAAGATTTGATCAACTATAGTCAGGGTCGCCAGAAATCAAAGCAAGCATTTATTTAAAGATGGTGAAATGAGAGAAATCAGATTCAACTCAGAAGTGATGAAATTTTCGAAACTTTTTGTTGTATCTACCAAGGAAAACTTCACCACAGCTAGACTCAAACTGGGAAGGTATTAAAAAGTCTTCTCTCACATCATAGTGATCCTTTCTGAAACAGAGAGTTTTGTCATTCTCAAGAGTCAAGTCCAATTGGAAGTTATTTTTCTAAGTTCAGTGGAAGTAGTTGGTTCCCTTTTGGTTTATTTGGAAAAAGGAGCTCAACAATACTTCACCATTGTCAACCTTCTTCTCAAGTAATGGAGTAGTTGTTCCTTGTCTTTATGTTATGTTTCTCTCTCTTCACTACAGTGTAACTCCTTACTTTTTAGTTGGGCTGTTGGTGGCATCTCTATCGATGCCCACATGACTTGCTGTGTCTCAAAGACCAAAGGGGAGCAATCCCCATATTATTTAATGAAGTTTTGAGATCTTTACTGACATAGATAAAATTGAGAGGTCCTTCATTTTAGCTGAAATGTTGAGGATCCTGAGGAGTGAACTACGGCGTCTCTGCTCAAGGTTATGGTGGCTGATATGGAAACACCCGAAGCGCAGAGTTATTGTCAAAAGGTTTGGGAAGATGAATGTGAAAGGCCGACAAAAAGGTAGACCAGATAAAAATAAAGCCAGAGTTGTGAAGAGCCAGTTGTGTAATTCTGTCATCGAAAGGCCATTTCGAGTTGCTACATTCAATGTTGCCATGTTCTCTCTTGCCCCTGCTGTTCCAGTTGCAGATAAACCAGCAACATTTGGGTTCGGTAGAAAGGAATGTAGTTTTAGAAGCCCTGTGAATCATTGCCCAAAGAGTATACTAAAGCAATCTCCACTGCATACTGCATTAAGTAAGACTGAATCTCTCTCCAGATCAAAGCCAAAAGTTTCCATTAATCTTCCTGACAACGAGATTTCGTTAGCAAACAACAAGTTGTCTGCTTCCATGGAAGACGAAACACTTGGCTTATCGAAGACAACCGACAAAAGGTACTTTAAAAGTCAAGTCCCAGTAAGGTCTCCTGTGTGCTTTCCTTTCTCCATCGCTAATTGGCACTGTGAAGACCACTTGACAAGTAGTAGAACCATCCTAGAAGTTCTCAAAGAGGCAGATGCTGATATATTGGCTTTACAAGATGTGAAGGCTGAGGAATCAAAAGGCATGAAGCCTCTATCTGATTTAGCAGCTGCTTTAGGGATGCATTATGTATTTGCTGAGAGCTGGGCTCCTGAGTATGGAAATGCTGTTTTGTCCAAATGGCCAATCAAAAGATGGAAAGTTCAGAAGATTGCTGATGATGATGATTTCAGGTTCTTAATTCTCTTCTCCCCATCACTCATTAGAAGAACTGCAATGGAAAATCACCCATATTCTTTTCTCTTTCCTTTTCATTTTCTATTAATCGGTTTGTGTTTTTCACCATCTGGGAAATTGTAGTAATGCTTAACTGATGGATTATTCAATTTGGATTGCAGAAACTTGCTGAAAGTCGCAATTGACGTGCCAGGGACGGGAGAAGTTAACATCTACTGCACTCAACTTGACCATCTTGATGAGAATTGGAGGATGAGACAGATTAATGCTATAACAAAATCAGTCGACTGTTCGCATATCTTGGTGGGTGGTCTCAATTCTTTGGAGAGATCTGATTACTCACCTGAAAGATGGACTGACATAGTCGAGGTAATCTTCACGCTTGAACGAATCTATTCTCCGAACATTTAAACCAATTCTATTGATCAGCATGTGAAAGTAACCACTATGTCAACCATGAGACGTTAATAAATTCAAATTCTTGTGGATTCAGTACTATGAGAAGGTCGGGAAGCCGACTCCAAAGGTGGAAGTAATGAAGTTTTTGAGGGGAAAAGGCTACATAGATTCAAAAGACTATGCAGGAGATTGTGAGCCAGTGGTGATCATGGCCAAAGGCCAAAGTAAGAGACATTGCATATGCTCACGAACCATTTTCCTTTGAAATCTACTGAAAAACTTTGCTAATTTCATATGTTTTGCAACACAGATGTTCAGGGAACCTGCAAATACGGCACGAGAGTAGACTATATCTTAGCTTCACAGGATTCAACGTTTAAATTTGTCCCGGGTTCCTACTCGGTCGTGTCGTCGAAAGGCACTTCCGACCACCACATTGTCAAGGCAGAGTTTGTAGGAGTAGGACAGAAAGCAAGCAGAGGGCAAAAGGATTTAAAGCACAGGATTCTCAAACATGTTCTTCAATAGGGATGTCATTGATGCATACTTAGGTACTTTTTGTTAGGACTTTTTTAGTAAATTTACGGTATACAAAACTTTATCAGTTTGTTTTTACTATTTTGGAAAA
Source organism: Lagenaria siceraria (assembly GCA_002890555.2). Taxonomy (NCBI): domain Eukaryota; kingdom Viridiplantae; phylum Streptophyta; class Magnoliopsida; order Cucurbitales; family Cucurbitaceae; genus Lagenaria; species Lagenaria siceraria. The sequence goes on along the minus strand of CM016483.1, from coordinate 22,930,800 downwards.
AGCTTGGTTTCATAAAAAAAAAAAAAAATTAAATGTAATGGTTACATTATAATTTTGGTTCTTATGGTTTAAAATTTTCAATTTGTTCCTAAAAAATTTAAACTAGCCCTCTTCTTTTCTTATCTTTTTTTTTTTACTCCCTTTTTTCCTTCTTTTTTTAATTTAAATAAGAAATTTTAGACTGTTTTAGTTTGATCCTCATGATTTCAAAAGCTTTAATTTGGTTAAATCCTACAAATTGTCCACAATTTTTTTTTTAACTTGCCTTTAAACCTACATGTTTCCCACCAATTATGTTTGGGGAAAATAATGAAGTTTGATCTTAGATCAATTTTAACGTTAAAAGACTTCCAATATCATTAAAAGACTTAGATAAATGGTGTAATTTTAACCCTAAAATTTTAGTAAGTGTTAGCAGTTTTAACTTTCTAGCATGCTTTTGTTCCAAATATCGTTGAAAGAAATTTTTTTTATGTCTTCAATGAATTTTAAAACATAGGTAAGATATAATTTTGATAAAATTTTCTAGAGAAAAACGTCACTAAAATTAAATTTTTATGTCGAATTTTATAACTGTAGTTAATTTATATCTTGGTCAAACTTATTTTTGTTCAAAACTATATTTCTTAAAATTAATGAATTTTAAATATTTTTATATTGTTTTCGGTTGAAATTAGTGAGTAAAGAGTGAAAATTGAATCAAGGTAAAAATTAGAACATTTTTTAAACTGAGGGTCTAATTTAATAAAATTAAAAGTTTGGGGTTCAAATTGATACTACCTGAAAAAGTTTAGAGCTAGAATTGATATTTATTTTTCGTTACTATATTTTTTTTTTTTTTTTGCCATAAACCATAATACAATTTATTCAATTACAAAAAAAGTTTATCAATTTTTAGCTGCATAAATTATATAAAAAAGATCATGTATTTAATATAGTAACAACAACGAGAATTTATGAGGTTGGAGTTAATTACTAGGACTTTTTTATAGCTTTTACAACCGTATAAATAAAATTGAAAGGTACAAACTATTGAAACCAATTTTAAAATTAGACAAAACTGTCTCTTTTTTTTTTTTTAAAAAAAAAAAATACTAACAATAATAAATAATAAATAAAAATATCTGTCTCTCAAGTGAGAGAGAATTGCTCATTTTTTGAGGAATGTTTCTTTTAGCCATGTTCAAATTACCATAATGTTTTGGCACACTCTCTTACGAGTAAGGATTTGGAAGAGTAATTTCTTCTTTTCTCTATTCTCCTTATCTCAAATGATTTTTTTTTTTGTTAGTGTCTTGTGATGTAAGTTCGTAATCTATTTTGCTTTTAAATAAGCATTTGCAACTTTTGTCTCGTACTTAAATAAATATATTGATTTTGTTAATTACATTATGTTAGACATTTGTTTGTTGAATTGTTAGAAGAAAAAAAAAATTAATCTTCTCACATTCTTTTAGAGAACAAAAGTTCCCTACAAAATTGATGGAACTAAAGATAATATGAGGTCACACTTTTTTTTAATTAGTGAAATGATCTAAATATGGTCAAAAGGGCAATTTTTTTTTTTTTTTTTTTTTTTTTTTTTTTGGAGTTGTTTGGATTAATTTTTAAGTGCTTAATTAAAAAAATGTTTATAGATATTTATAATCACTTCGTTTACAGATCCTAAATTCATGAATTAAAAATTTTAGAATAAAAATTAATAAATCTCGTCATCACGAAATAAAGCATTTTAACTCTAAAATAATTATATTCATTTAAAAAAAAATTATATACCTATATATTCATAAACTCCCACGGTCTAGTTTTTGTATTTTGAAGTTTGTTCGATTTTAGTCAATGAACTTTTAAATGTCCAGTTTTAGTCCTTATACTTTCAAAAAATCTTAAATTTAGTCGATTTTTTATTGTTAGTTTTTTAATCGAATTGTAATGTATATTTGAATTTTTAAACCACACACGATACAATTGAATAATTCTTCTTAAATCGCCGATTGATCCAAAAGCTTAACCTGAAACAACAATGTAAGGGCTTGAATCCAGGACATCTTGAGGCAACCTGCTCTAATACCATCTTAAATCGCCGATTGACAAAAAAGGTTAAGTTTTTGTAATATTTTTATGGTTTTATACTTTTACTTTTATTTTCATTTAGATTAAAATACTATTTTGATCACTGTATTTTGGGAGTTATTCAATTTTAATTCTCCTATTTTCAATAAATCTTAATTTAAGTCCAATGTATTCTAATGTCTAATGTCTCCTCCTTAAATTTAAGAGAATATAGAATATACAATGTTTAAATTGAATGGTGGAAATATAATATAAAAAGAGTATAACATATTAAATTTTTCGAATTTTAATGGAGACTAATTTTAAGATTATTGAAAGTACATAGACTTATAATTGGACAATTAAAAATAATCAAAATAGAACAAAATTTAGATAGTGTTTTAATATATTATTTATTCATATTTATTTTACTTAATTCTCCCTATCAAGCAGTGTGAAATCATTATTTATTAATCTAATCAACACAATGCATTAACACTCAAACAAACATAATATTAACTTGAAATTTTGTAAGACATAAGAATTATTGAAACTATCTTTTAAAAATAATATATATATTGAAACTTATGAAATTCAATAATTAACATCCATTTTGATAATTATGTGATTTTTTGTTTCCAAAAATTAAGCTTATCAAGCTACTTTCACTTATAATTAAGTTGTTTTCAAGAATCAAAATTTATGCTGAAAATTGAAAATAGTAATTTAAAAGCTCGTATTTATTTATTTTTGAAATTTGGTTAAAAATTCAAATATTTTCTTAAAAAAAGATGAAGATTAATATAAAAAAAATGGTAAAAAAATATACACAAATTTAAAAAATCAAAAGCCAAATAATCACTTAGTTTTTAAAAACATAAACTTATAAGTACTACTACTTCTTAGGTTCTATGTTTTGTAAGGTATGTTTTATTCATGTTTTCGAAAACTAAGCAAAGTTATGAAAACTAAAAAAAATAGTTTTAAAAAACAATGATAGATTGAGAAATAGAGTGGAAACAAAATATAAGAATAAAAAAAAAAATCTAAAACAGTTATTGAATGAAGCGAAATAAAAATAATGAGAAAGGTTTAATTTAAATATATAAATTAACCTAAAAAAGTAATGTTAATTTAAATAGCTCGTGAATTTTCCGGTGAGTGGTCTTTGTCTTGCGTTAACGTTCCCTTTGCTTTGCCCTTTCAAGTAAATTCACGTAATCCTTGCCACTATACATAAACCCCAACTGCATCATTTTCCCACTTTTTTTTTTCCTATTTTATTTTTCTCTATTTATTCGTTTTTTTTAAAGAAAAAATTGAAAACCAATTCTATTTTATGCAATATTTAAATTTAATATATATATATATATATATAACTTATTTTAGGGTGAGTTTGGTATGCCTAATAACTTAAACAATTTTTTTTTTTTTTTTTTTTTTTGTAAAAGAAAGTTTATTTTAATATCTTTTTGTCAATATGATTTTAATTTGAAGATATCTTCTTAAATTCATTTTATTCATAGTTTTAAATGCACAAAATGGTTGAATAAATGTAAATTATCATACACTGAAAACGAAGGAGGAGAAATTTTCAATTTGAAAGTAATTAATTTTGTTATTTTAATTTTATTTAAATTTTTTCAGAGAAATTACTATAAATAGAAAAAAAATATCAAACTATTTATAAATATGGTAAAATTTCACATTTAAACTAATTATGAGAAAATATATTAAAGAAAAAAAATATGAAAACGAAAAAATATTTCTATTGACCTGCTGCTATGTTTCTAATTCTGTTAAAAGTTTAATCTATAAATAATCATTATTTTTTTAATATATATACACACGTTGACTTGTGCTAGTTGTTTTCCTTTTTAAATTTGCAACGCAATCTTCGTTTATTTAACAAACTTCCCCTTTTTCTCTCTCTTTTCTTTTCCGTCTTTCCAATGTGATTTATAAATTAAATCACATGGGCAGAATATACTCTTTGAATTTTAAAAATCAATATTTGGCTGCATCATGAACGACATTCATATTTTCAGTTAATGCCAATAAAAAAGATAATGACCATATAAATAAAAAAAAATATTTTTTTAAAAGAAGGAAATAACTGTTTTCTGTGGTTGAACAGTTAAGTAAGGTGTAGCAACTTAAGTAATTTTTTTTTCTTTGTAACACAATTTTAATTTAATCATCAAATTAAAAGTCCAACTTAAATAAGTTTTGCAATTATTATTATTTTATTGAAGTTTTTATTCTTTTTCTTTTGAATTAATAAAGAGAGTGAGAAATTTGAATTTTTTAAGTTATTATATTTTAGAAACTTTGGGTATTTTGTAGTCCGCTACTGTTAAATTCTTTTTTAATTTTGGTTTCTTTCAATGACACGTTACAAATATCGAGATCTACATTTCAATCTATGACAGTTTAAAAGTGATAGAAACACACTATGTATCATATTTCCATATAATTATCATAATTTCCATCGTGCTATAAATATTTTTAAAGGTTAAATTACAAGTTTTGTGGTTAAATTTTGAGATTTTATTTATTTGATATCTAATTTTTTTTAAAAAAGTGTGTAATAAATCTATAGACAATTTGTTAATTTTAAAAAATATTAAATAAGTCAATAACCTATTAAAGGTAGAATTGAAATTTTTTTAATTTGTTGGATACAAATTTAAAATTTTAAGAACCTACTAGAAATATTTTTGAAGATTTAAGTATTTATTGAACACAAAACAAAGTTAAGTATCTATTTAAAAATTTTAAAAGTTTAGCAACTACCAAATAGTACTCAACTTAAAGTTTAGAAATTAAATTATAAATATTGTTTTTTTAAAAAAAAAAATTATCTTCCATTTTCACTCTATTAATTAGCAATGTACACTTGGTGCATTCTAAATTATCCAACCTTAAAATTCTAAAAAAATAAATTAAAATATTTTAAAAAAGATGTAAGATGAATTTTCAAATATAGGGAGGAAATATTTTTCAAATGAAAACATTGGAAAATAGAGGAAAAAATAATTTTCCACGTGTTAAACAGGGATTGGACAAGCTTTTTCTTATTTATATAAGACCTCTCAAGTTCTTTGGCATCCGTCGACCCATCACTAAACTCCATAAAACATGGCCACCTCCGGGAAGCAAAAAACTCTCACCGGCGCCGGCGACCTGATCAGAATCCTCCCGACCGGCACCGTCTTCCTCTTCCAATTCCTCAGCCCAATCCTCACCAACAGCGGTGACTGCAACTCCTTCAACAGATCTCTCTCCCTCATTTTCATCCTCCTCTGCGGCCTCTCCTGCTTCCTCTCCTCCTTCACCGACTCCTACATCGGCCACGACGGTGCCATCCATTTGGCCTTCGCCACCCCCGCCGGACTCTGGCCGGCGCCGGCGCCTGCGTCGGTAGACTTGTCGGCGTATAAACTCCATCTGGGGGACTTCGTCCATGCCACACTGTCGGCCGCCGTGTTTGCGGTCCTAGTCGTGCTCGACTCCGACACGGTGCGGTGTTTCTTCCCGAGCCTGGTGGCGGAGGATAAAGTGTTGGTCCAGGTTCTGCCTCCTGTCGTCGGAGCGGTTTCCAGCGCGGTGTTTGTTATGTTCCCTAATACTCGCCATGGCTTTGGGTACCATTCAACTGCAACTTCCATTGGAGTTCAAAAAGCTGCATTAAGCTGATTAAAACCTTTAATTCGCCGTCTATGTTCTCTCCGGCCGCCACATACTGATCGTCGGTATTCAATATATTTGTATATGTGTGTAATGTGATTTCATAACTTATTGTGTTTTTTTTTTATGTTTATTTTGTGTGTAAATGTTCAAAATTTGTATTCGTTTTTTTTTTTACTTAAAGTAATTTTTTTAATTTGATTTTTAATGCTTTATAATTCTCAATTATGTCTTCGATAAAATGTTTTAAATCTGGAATGAAAATTGGGACTCGAAGGTTCAATTTTTATTTAAAATTTTAAGGATTTGTTTGGTTGGTTAATTTTGATTCTATTTTATATTTTTAAGTTCATAATTAGTTCAATAAATATGGGTTTAGCCCGCAAACTAGATTAGATTCCCTTTTTTAAATTGTTTGATTGCAAATTTTGAAAACAAACCCATGTTTTTATTCCAATTTTAAATTGAGTAATTGTTTTAAATAACAAGATTGTTGAATGTCATTGTCCGTCACTAATAGATAGCAATAGATGACACTAATCTATTAGTGTCTATCACTTATAAACATGACATTTTTTAATATTTGTAAAGATTTTAGTTCACTTTCTTATATTAAAAAATAGTTCTTTTGAATTTAAAATTTTAAAATGTACGATTATATTTAAAAAATAAAAATATTTTTTAAATTTATAATATGCATTATGTAATTTATTATAACTTATATAATATTACAGAATAATAATTAAATAATTTTTTTTTAACTAAAACAGTTTCATAGAAGCAATCATAACAACCTAGTACAATTTTAGTTGGTTCATTAATAAAATAATAAAAATATACTCAAGATATTAAAAAAAAATTATTAATTAAAGTTAATAAATATATGTAAAGAAGCTATTGATATATTAGGGTGTTAAGCTAAGTATGGATTATGTTTTTTTTTTTGTCATCCGTATGTTGAACACCTCTAACATACATATAGGAAAGGGTAATAGTAAAAACAGCAATTTTAGGGATAATAATCGAGTGTATAGCAATATTTAAAAAAAATTGCAAATATAGCAAAGTCTATCGGTGATAGACTTATATCGATGATAGACTCTTATAGTCTATCCGTGATAGGCCACCTAGACCATAAAAGTCTATCACTAATAGACTTTGCTATATTTACAATTTTTTAAATTAAAATTTGCTATATATGTTAATACTTTGAATCTGATTGCTATATTTTTGCAACCGTTCCTATAGAAAATTAAATGGTAAAGCTTCAAAATGAACTCTTTTAATCTTTGAAGTTTGGAGTTGATTCTATTTGGTCAAAATGAATCATGTTAGCCCTTATTCGAAAAATAGTTCTAAATAAAATATGGGATATGGAAATCAAAACGAGTACAAGAGTATAACGATAATTGACACATATACTCTTTCTATGGTAGAAAGTTTAAATATGATCTATATTCTTATTTGTTATGTGTCCGAATATGAAAATTAAATTCAGGCTTTCAACCTAAAAAAGAAGTACATGCTAAAAATTACAAAGTTTCCGTGCATTGCGCATCTGTTTCTTGACTTTTATATATATATATATATATATATATATAAAAATAGGAAAGAGATAGTTAACTATAAAACAAAATGGCTAGATATAATTCATTTAAAATTTAGAATCTCATGTCATATTTTTGTTATCTTTGTGGCCTAATAAGATCAAATCCAAATTTTAAAGTCTAAAAGGATTCATTTTAAAACTTTACAATTCAATTTTCTATTTAAATTATATATGTTAGAAATGTTCAAAAGACGGAATGCCCGAAAGAAAAAAAAAATCAATCAACCTAATTCAATTTATACTAGCTTTAACGACTTCTTTTACATATCTTTATTTTAACTTTAATTAATTTTTATTAATATTTTGAATTAATTCAAATTGTTTTCTTTATTAATGAATCTATTAAAATTAGAAAAATTATTATAAGCAGAAAAAATATCAAACTATTTATAAATATAGAGAAAGTTTGAAAACAATCTTTAAAATTATATTGAGTTGTTATGATCTCTTCAATAAATTAAATACAAATATAAATTTGTTTTTTTAAAAATTTGATAATATTTTCATGTATTATTAAATACAACAATTTTTTTTTACACATATATATATATGTTATTTTTGGACATCCCTTGTAAACCCTACTCATCGAAGTACTCAAAAAGTTGAATCGACAACATTTCACTCATATTGTCAAAGTTCATGAATAAAACTTGATTTTTTCCCGTCTAAATAATTAAAATAAATTTATATATATGAGATTATTTTATGTAAAGATCCAAACAATTCTTTCACCTCTCAAATATCACATCTCACAAGTCTCAACCAATCGAAATCAATGCCAAAGAAAAGCTCAGCCCTCGAATCGTTGGTTGAACCGCTGCACGAGAAGTTGCATGAGTCATAACATCCAATACCATTGCGATTATTAGAAAATACCATAAACATCACACTCAGAACCACTCTTGACATTTGATATTAAAACCTTAACCAAAAACTTATATATATATATATATATATATATATTAAGAAGAGTCGCCTAAAAACGTATACATCCTTTGAAAAAAAAAAACTAAAAGAAAAAACTCTATATAAAACTATACCTTCTTGGCGGCTTCTTTAACAATTCAATAGCGTATACATAGTACTTATATAATTTAAAATTATAAGAATCTCAATCTTACACCATTTGCTTTATAAAATTATAACAAAATACTTACTATTGCACCGAGTTATTATTTTTGTGCATCTCACTAAATATTTAATCATATTTTGTTGTTTTTATTTGTATTTTTTTTTAATATAATTAGAGTGGGATACAAAAAAAAAATGATTATATTATTACTCTAAAGTTATTAACTAAAGATTATGAGCATATATGTTAAGTTACATAACGAAATTGAAAGTCTCGTTTGGTTTTTTAAAATGCAATTTCTTACAATATTTTATATATTTCTTAAGTCAAATGGTTGAATTCTTAGTCAAATTTTAAAAACGAGTTTTTAAAAACTTTTTTTTTTTCAAAATTTGGCTTGGTTTTTTAAGACATTGGTAAAAAGTAGATAGCAAAGCAAGAAATTAAAGGTGGAAAAGGTGTGTATAGGTTTAATTTTCAAAAACTACAAACTAAAAATCAAATGGATATCAAACATGGCCGAAGATTCTAAATTCAACTATTTTTTTTCTTTTCTATGCAAGATTATATTATTTATAAAATTTTAATGGTTAAAGTATAGGTTTAACTCTATAAGCTTTTAAGATAATTTTTATTTAATTTCTATACATCAAACATTTGGATTTTAATATATATAAGAATATTCAAACTACAGATCTCTTGGTCGTCCAACACATTCGTATGTAGTTAAGCTATATACACTTTATTTAAAATCAAAGATAAACTTTGTCGTGCACATACCTCTATATCTAATCAACATTGTTTAAAATCAACTTAATTTATTAGTTAATGGTCAATTATAAAAGTCAACATGCAACCATATATTACATTATTATTAATCATTGCCATAATTTTGTCCATCATTCAAGAAAATATACATATTTTTTGTGGAGCCATCACTCAAGAAGTATATATATACACACACTATGTTATTTTCTTAAAAAACAAACCATTTTTCCAAGTCCTTTCAATCCTTTATTTATGTCTCCACGGTGCTCCTTGCTACATCCAAATCAAAACAAAAATCCCTTAGAAATGGCCACCTCCCAGCTTAACCAAAAAACCCTCATCGGCGCCGGTAACCTGATCAGAATCCTCCCAACCGGCACCGTCTTCCTCTTCCAATTCCTCAGCCCTGTCCTCACCAACAGCGGCCACTGCGAGCCGGTCCACAAAGTCCTCGTTCTCACTCTCGTCATCCTTTGTGGTCTCTCTTGTTACCTCTCCTCCTTTACTGACTCCTATGTCAGCTCTGATGGTACCGTCCAATGGACCATCGTGACGCCCTCTGGCATGTGGCCAACTCCGCCGACATCAGAGTCTTTGGACTTGTCGTCGTACAAGCTTCAGTTAGGGGATTTCATCCACGCGACGTTTTCCGCAGCCGTGTTTGCTGTTTTGGTGGTGATGGACTCTAATATAGTACACTGCTTCTTCCCTAGCTTGATGGAGCAGTATAAGGTATTGGTTCAAGCTTTGCCGCCAGTGGTTGGAGCGGTATCTAGTGTCGTGTTCGTCACATTCCCTAATACTCGCCATGGCATAGGGTACCATTCTACTGCAACTACCATCGGAGTTCAGAAAGCTTCCTTAGTCTAATATGTCTCTCTACTCAGTTGGCGCCTGCCATATCCGTCGACTTTAAATGTCATCGTAGGAAATGTTTACATTATAACGTTGTTTTTCTTTCCAGTTAAAAAAAAAAAAAGTGGAGGTGAGAAAATTTGATCCTCTAATCTCTTGGTCGAATTAAGGCAATATATTTTAACTAGTTAAGTTGTGCTCAAGTTGAAATATTATTACATTATTATTGTATTATATTGATTACTGTTTTATAGAGATGTATCTGAACACACGAACATGTTATTTGACATATGTGCCCTTCATTTAAAACTTTAAATTCTTTCCAAATAATCTTTGAGTTCAAATGTTTGTAGAATTATGCATTTGAAACCAAGACTACTAATTGGAGGTAGGAGAGGAATATACATCCAATAGAGTCTACAAAATTAAATTTTCTGTTTAAATTATTGATTCAACCATGCATTCTTTAATACAGTTTCAATAGAATAGTATAACCATATAATTTAGAATTAGAAGAAAATTCAAACTAAGTCTCTAATTTCTAATTATTAGGCTTTCAGTAATTAACCATATTATAAGCATACAATGGTTGAATAAATTAAACGTCAAAATACCATAAAGAAGACAAATTAGAGAAGAGGAAAAACTTTCGATTTGAAGTTAATTTTGTTATTTCAATTTTATTTGGCATTCTTCCTAAATCACTTTTTATAATTATTTTCAAACTATGTTAATAAGTATAACTCAACTATCATCAATATTAACAACGACTAAGACATCTATAATTTGAATCTTCTATTCCATTGTACTAAAAAAATATCTTTAAACTAATCATTGAAAAAATATATGAAAGAAAACATATGGAGACGAAGAAATATTTCTATTTCTATGTAAAAAGTTTAAGAGCAATTTTCAAATATAAAAAAATATTCAAACTATTTACAAATATAAAAAAGTTTTACTAGACAGTAAATTTTTTCTATATTTATAAATAATTTAATACTTTTTTCTGTTTAGAGTCAATTTGTTAAGGTTTTAATCGGTTAAATAATCCACTATTTATTTTTAATTTTTTAAAAAATTTTACGTTAACTTGTGTTGGTTTGGTTGATTCCTACGATGGGCCCTTTCGTAAATATGCAACGCAATCTTCCCTTTTTCTTTTTCTTTTCTTTTCCGTGTTTTCAATGTGATTTTAAAAATTAAATCACATGACAAAATATATTCCCTCTATTTGGTAAATCATGAATTACTATATCTATATTTTGCAGCTCACAAGTCAATAAAAAAAATAATATTAAAAAAAAAAGAAAAGAAATAGGAGTTTACCACGTGAAAAACTATAGTTGAACCAGCCCAAAAAAATAGATGAAGCTACCAAAATATTTTTTTTTTCATTTTTAAATATTAATTTTTAGTATTTGTATGTATGTAGAGGTACCTGTTAGGAAAAACTTCCCACATCTACAGCAGGAATAAGCAGAAAAATAACTGAGAAACAATAAAACTGACGAATTGAAACTAGAGGCATAGACTCCTTTTATATAGACTTGGAGTCTGCCCTCATTCTTCAATTTAACCGAGGTAGAACAACTGCACTTCAAAAACCCAACAATACCCAAGTTATTAAGTAAATTTTAGCATATAATTTTAATTTAATCATCAAATTAAAACTCCAATTTCAATTTCAATTTCAATTCTATCTCCTCCATCCTCCCTCCACCCTCCCTTTAAGATTCGTGGGTGGATTTTTTTAAAAAAAAGAAAAAAGAAAAAAGAAAAAAAAATAGTTTGGATTAAAATATAATTTAAAAACGAAATCTCTAATGAAATCTAGTTTAAAGAATAATTGAATCCAAATATTTTGTGAAATCTTCCAAAAGTAAAACCCTAATTTGAAAATGAGTATTCCTATATAAACTTGTATGAGATGGCAAATGAGAATCCACACTCTGAAAACAACATCTCCTCAGGCCGACTCTCCTTAATTACGTCAAGTTATATCTGCCAAAACTCAGGTAATTTGGAATATTTCATTTTCCTTCTACGTTTATTCTTCAATTCTTATATATAATATTTGGATATATGATATACTTCTATCTAATTTCACTCCTCATTAAATTGTGAATTTAGTTCCGAATTTGGTCCAAAATTTTTAAAAATTAAAATTTAGGATATGTTTGGAATACATTTTCAAGTTTTTAATTTAAAAAATAAGTTATTTTGAGAAAAAATTGGAGTATTTGACAGTCACTTAAAGATCTTGAAGTGTATTATAAACCGTTTTTATCAACAGAGTTTAAATTTGATTTTTTTTTAAAAAAAAACACACTCTTTTTCAGAGCATTAGTCAATTTCTCTTTGGTTGAATTGTAAGTTAGAATTTGTCCCTATGGTTTTAAAGTTAGTATTTATCAATTTAATCTCCATAGTTTTAAAAGTTAGAATTTAGTTTTTTTAATCTTTAAAATATGTCTTGAATTTAGTCCAATAATTTTTAAAGTTAGAATTTAGTCTATGATTTGATAAAGTTAAAATTTAGTCTATGAATAGTTTGATAAAATCTCATTAAAAAAAATTAAAATTTAGTCTATAAATAATTTGAGAAAATCTCATTAAAAAAAAGAAGTTATAATTTAGTCTATGAATGGTTTGATAAAATCTCAAAAAAGTTAATGTTATTATCAAATAAAAGTTAATGTTAGAATTACTTAGTCTATAGTATGATAAAATCTCATAAATAATCCAGTTTAAGCTTGTTACTCATGCTATGTAAATCTTAAATTAATATATATTTAATGCAATTTATTAATTGTGTATGATGACAGGGAGTTATTTTTATGATGAGTAAAATGGGAGAGAAATAGTGGGATTATTTAGTGAGTTAATGGTGGTACATGGTAATTAAAGCCCCTTTCATTTTTATTATTATGTTTCCTTAATCTTTTATTATTAGACTATTTCTCCATTCATTTTTTCATCCTAAAATAATATTTGCTATAATCAATTATTTAAATCCCAGATTAATTCTTTTTTTTTTTTTTTGTTTGGGTGTACTTTAGACCTTGTTTCAATTTATAAAATATTTCTAAGTCTCTTTGGAGCTATTCGGTAAAACAAATTATTTATTAAAGCCTAAAAAACTTTCGAGATTTTTATAAATATAAAATCATACTATGTATATTTATATAACTATTTTTCATCTAATATATTATAACTATAAATTATATCCTTATTTTAATATATATTTATAAAAAATTCCATATTGATAAACACAATATCGATATTTTAAATGTGTTGATTAATCGCAAATGAAATGAGAAAAAAAAAAAAGAACAATACAAGAAAATAATTTATGGTATTAAAGATAATCTCCATTAATAGTTTCTATAAGTCATATTACCAATATGGACTCAACTGACATACCATACTCTAAAAATTGATTGAATTAAAGATTAGTTGAATATTAAAATTTGTATTTAAATTAAGTATAATATAACATAAATCATAAATTATATATAGTTTATTGGGAAAAATAAATATTATTATTTTTTAGTTAATAATAATTACTATAATATGTAACTTTAAACTCCATATAACATATCATACTCTAAAAAGTTGTTAGATTATAATGAAAATGAAAGCATTTTTTTAATTAAAAATGCTATTAAGAATTAAAAAAAGGAAAAAAAAAACTTGAAGTACAAACTTTTCCCACCCCTCCAGCCCGGTCAGATGGTTTAAAAAACAAAAACTAGATGTCAAAAACTTATTTTTCTTTTTTTTTCTTTCTTCTTGTTTGTTTTCAGACTTCCTTCTTAAATTCAAAAAACGTTTTTAAGTTTTAAAAACCAAAATATAAATTAGTTACCAAACAAACTTATTTTTAAAAAACCAAAAACAAATTGATAAACAAACGGGTCCTATACAACTTCTATTATCGAAAATCACTTTAAATTTATTCTAAGTACAAAGAAAGGGTCAACGTATCTATCTTTTACTATATATATATATATATGTGTGTGTGTGTGGAGGCGAGTCTTCTCTTAATAGTCTAATATAATTTAAAATTACTAAAATTTCGATCATAGACCCTTTGCTTTATAAAGTTATGAAAAATATGTAAGTGAATCTTAGAGAATAGGCTCCAATCATCTTATTAAATTATTTAATAATAGTTTTTCATATGACAAATGCTTCTTACTTATTTTTTAAAATATTTTTTTATTCCTTTTTTTATATGATTAGAGTGAGATGCACAATGATGAGTGCATCTTTATTGCTATAAATTTATTAACTATTAATTCTTATATTAAAAGCAATAATCCTTATTCTTTCTAAAAAGAAAAAGAAAAAGAAAAAGAAAAAAACAAATAATCCCTATGTACATAAGTATGTATATAAATTGAGATTCTTAATTCAACTGTTTGTTTTTTTTTCTTTTTTCTTTTTTGCTACATTTATAATAGTTTAGTAGCTAAAGTTATAAATTTACTCTAGGGACTTTAAGATCATTTTAATTAAATTTCTATACTTCAAAATATTTAGACTTTAAGATATAGTGTATCTATACCGTTCTTGTATTTAAAAGAAAATTTTAATAAATTTATTGGCTTTCAAATTAAGTTTGTATTTAATGAGTTTCATAATTTTTCACGTCTATAATAAATTTTGTGCTAATTGAACTATATTTATTATATTTTTGCGTTTTTTAAAGTAAAATATCTAATAAACATTATTCAAATCCAGTTCAATTACTTAATTAATTAAACAATTTAAAAAGTCAACGTGCAATCATATATTACACAATATATATCATTTTGTTCTTTCCTTAGAAAACAAACCAATTTCCCAAGTCCTTTCAATCCACTATTTTTATGTCTCCATGAACGCTCTGTTACATCCAAACCAAAACAAAAATCCCTCTAAAATGGCCACCTCCCAGCTTAACCAAAAAACCTTCACCGGCGCCGGCGACTTGATCAGAATCCTCCCTACCGGCACCGTCTTCCTCTTCCAATTCCTCAGCCCTGTCCTCACCAACAGCGGCCACTGCGAGCCGGTCAACAAAGTCCTCGTCCTTGTTCTCATCATCCTCTGCGGTCTCTCTTGTTACCTCTCCTCCTTCACTGACTCCTACGTTGGCTCCGACGGTACCGTCCAATGGACCATCGTGACGCCCTCTGGCATGTGGCCGACACCACCGGCATCAGAGTCGTTGGACTTGTCGATGTACAAACTTCGGTTAGCAGATTTCGTCCACGCGACATTTTCAGCGGCCGTGTTTGCAGTTTTGGTGGTGATGGACTCCAATATGGTGCAGTGCTTCTTCCCTAGCTTGGTGGAGCAACATAAGGTATTGGTTCAAACTCTGCCGCCAGTGATCGGAGCGGTTTCGAGCATCATGTTTGTCACGTTTCCTAATACTCGTCATGGCATAGGGTACCATTCAACTGCAACTACCATCGGAGTTCAAAAAGCAGCTTCCTCTGCCTAATATGTCTCGTCTCTCTAGCTGGTCATCAACTACCATCTCGTTGTAGGAAATGCATGTTTGTATTATTACCTTGTCTAAAAAAATAGAGGTGAGAGAATTCTAATCTCTTATCTTTTAGTCGAAGACAATATGTCTTAACTAGTTAACATATGTTCAAGTTGAATATTATTACGTTGTTATTGTATTATATTGATTATTGATTTATATAGATGTATACGTGAACATGTTATTTGACATGTAAGACTCGACTGGTTCTTAAGTAAAAATTGGACATGTCCATCAATTAAATAGTTTGAACTTTTTTCGAATAACGCTCTTACATTCAAACGTGTGTAAAAATTAAGGTCCATTTGAACCCGAGACTCCTACTTGAGGGTAGGAGAGTAATATCCACCCAATATAGTCTATAAATTTAAATTTTATATTTAAATTATTGACACAATCATGTATTGTTTAATATAGTTTCAATGCGATAGTATAACCATATAATTTAGACTTTGAAGAAGAATTCAAACCAGGACTACTCTAGTTTCTTATTTAGGCTTTGGAATTAACTATAGCATTTGTACTTGTATTAAACAATACATGGTTGTATCAATAATTTAATTTAAATAGAAAATTTAAATTTGTAGACTCTATTGGGTGGATATCATGATGCTAAAAGTATTTACATATCTTAGGTACAACCTAAATATTTTTGGGTCAGCTTACGCGACTAATCTACCCACTCGACCCTACAGGCGTGCTGCCAACTTACCTTTAGGATATTAAATCCTAAAGGTAGGTGGCCACCATGGATTGAACCCACAACCCCTTAGCCCTTTGGTTTTTTTTTTTTTTTGAATGTTCCCACTACTAATAGACCAATCCATGATGGTTACAACCTAAGTATTGCTCATCAGATAACGGTAATAGTTTGAATAGGACAATTATAATTAATTAGGAGAGGAGTTGGTCTCTTATATTGTGAGTCTCATAAGGTGGTGATGGATTCCTAATATAGTACTTCTTTGTCTTCTCCAACTTGGTGGTATAACATATGGTCGTAGGATATTCGATAGGTAAAAGTCCATTGGGCCCATTTCAATCCTTGTATTTAAATTTGTTTCATCCCTTTGTAATAGTTGAGAAACCCTAATCTAATTTCTAATGTTTCTCCATCTCTCTCTAGTTCTCTCTATCTCTCTAAAATCAGACACATATCGGGTATTGGTTTAAGCTCTGCGGCCGATGGCGTCGGAGCGATGTTGAGTGTTGCATTCATCATGTTCCCTAATACTTCACTGTGACATTGAGTCGTCATGAGTCCTCTCCTTCCCTCAGCCAAACGAATTCCACCTCGTTGACTTTGAAAGTTGTAGGGCTTTTAATTTTTAATTAATTTTTGAAAATTAAGCTTATTTCCTTTCAAATTTTTACAATGATTTTCATATTTTTAAGTAAAAGAGTTAAATTCTTAACAAAATTCCAAACAAAAAAACAAGTTTTAACAACCATTTTTTTTTTATAGTTTCAAAACTTTATTTTTTTAGAGGTGGGAGAGAGTATTTATAGGCTTAATTTTCAAGAATTATAAATAAAAAATTCAAATAAATACCAAACAGAGTCTAAACAATCAAAATCCCAAATGGAGTTTACATTAATTTAGTTGTTTCTCAGTTTATTTTTTAAACAAAAACAAATAATTACAATTATTAACATATTTGAACATGTGATTACGTGTTATTATTTGACATATTAAATTTCGATTAATAAGTAAAAAGTGGATTTGACCTTTCGAATGAAATAAAACTTTTTTTCAAATAGAAGCTCGTGTGTTCAAATGTGATTTGAATCCACAACGACCTACTTGCTATTATTATAGGTATATATGAAAGTCATATATACCCAATAGTATATATCTATAAATTATTTATATATTGTAATATATTAAATTATTTAAACAACTATACAATCTTTAATATAGATTCAATAGGGATAGTAACATAATTTAGACTATTAGAAGAATATTCAAACCAAGACTCTTTCTAATTTAGACTAAGGTTTTTTCTTTTTTCTCTTTTTCCTTTCATTTAAGGATAATTTAGACTAAGGAATTAATGGATAAAGTTTGTACTATCGAATTTGAGATTAAAGGTTGAATTCTCTTTTTTTAAAAAAAAAAATTAAAAAAAATCGAAAAAGAATAACTATGAAAATAATATGGGACGCCAGTACTATATATCTCCAATTTTTAAATTATTTATATAATCATACAATATTCTTTAATACTTTGAATATGAATGTTAACTAAGTCTATAATTTATAGTTACTAAGAAGACTCGACGAAAATATACCCTTTTCTGATCGTGACTCTAAGCAATTAACTATAGCCGATTTTGTAGACCAAACAAATATGAGAAACAAAGCCAATTCTGTAGGCTTATATTTTTGGTTTGGTGTGGATTTAAGATTTCATTATTTTTTGGTATTTTATTAATTAATATAGGAAATAATTAGCCCAATATGTCAAAAAAATTGTAGAAGAGATCATTTTTTTTCCATGTTAAATAAATTAAGGTCATGTTTATTGCTCTATTGGTGGAATCATCATGAATTTATTTTATTATTTATAATTCACATAATATTGTTAACTAGTTTTCTGAAAATGTATTTAAATGTGTCCCACTTTTCATATTACGATTGATTGATTTACAACAATGTATTAGAAATTGATTGCCAAATTATGATAATGGCTTTTTATATTTTTTTTTCTCAACAATGTTATTAAAGAGGTCATGTTGTAGTCCCCTTGTATGTTTTTTAAAGTTAAATTATTTTTAAAAAAATGTTATAGAATTTTGTATTTTGTGTAAAAAATATTCTTAAATTTTCAAAAGTTTTAAAAAATACTATTAAACTTTAAAAAAGAGTTCAAAAATGTTCTTATTGTTAGTTTGGAGTGAAAATCGTTAATGTTTTGTTTAAAAAATACCTTTCAACTTTTAAAAGTTTCAAAAATATCCTTAAAACTAAACAAAAAGGTTCAAAAATACCATTTGAAACTATTAATATCTTGTTGCAAAAATAACTATAAAATTTCAACAAAAAAAAATGTTAAAAAATGCTACTACCATTTGTATAACGATCAATTTATTTGAAATTTTCTTGAATTTGAAAAGAACCAAACAAATTATATATTTTCATTTTTTTCATAAAGACGCTCATTTTTCTCCGAATTTTCCATTTAGCAACAAAAATAAAAGCCAACGCTCTAAGTTAAAACATAAAATCCCACAAAATCTTAGAAAATTTCAAAATCAAAATCTCCAAGGGATCAATAAGAGTGAACTTAAGAAGAGAGAGGAGAAAAAAAGAGAGAAAATAGAAAAGTAAGATGGTATTAACGATTTTTGTTCATATACTAACAACAAAAGTATTTTTTTTTTTTTTTTTACTTTTGAAAGTTTAGGTGTAATTTTGACACAAAACACTAACAATTTTCATAAAAAACAAGTCTTTTATCTTTATTATTTTTTTCCCTTTATTCTTCATTTGAGTTATGTTGAACATATATGTGCAAAGTATTATTTCAATAAACGAGACTTATCGTACTTAAAATATCTTCACCATGACTAATTAAATGCAAACCACGAGATAGTTCTAAACCAGGTTTCAACACTGAAACATTATATACATTATTTCGCCGACTTGGTAATTGGTGAAATAGTAGAAAATCGAAGAATCTAATTTAGGGTTGTTTTAGATTATTCTAATATACTTTAAACAATTTTATTTTTCACTTAAAAATCTAGTTTATTACTTAAAAATTAAAACTTAAAAATTTGCCAACTAATCAAATAAAGTTTGTCATTGAGTAAAATGAAGTAGACTTGTCATTTAAGTCATGAACAATCATTTTGCAAACTTGAAAAACTGAAGTGCATGTTTTGAAATATTAGAAAACATTAGGAATCAAATAGACGTCAACTTCAATCCTAGAGTCCCGAAGGATCATTTTATCCTAAAAATTACCATACTTTTATTTGAGTAAAAAAAAAAAGTCGAATCCCCAATATTCATGGATAAAACTTTTCTCTTTTTGTTTTTTTTTAATTGAAATTTTAAAATGCATTTTAGGAGTATTTAAAGTGGAAACCCAATCATCCAATCCAACCCAAATTAAAATCCAAATAAACAACCCCTTTTTTTTTGGCCTAGACCCTAAAACCATAAATTAAAATTTTAAAATATTAATCAATTTTTAAAAGTACATATTTAAGCTCAGCCCTTCCTCAGGCCGTTCGTTGAACCGCCGCGCCGGAAGTTGCTGCAGAGGAGTCATAATACCCAATGCCATGGCGAGTATTAGGGAACATTACAAACACCACGCTCGAAACCGCTCCGACGACCGGCGGCAGAACCTGAACCAACAACTTATCCGCCGCCGCAAAGCTCGGGAAGAAGCACTGCATAGTATCGGAGTCGAGAACCACCAAAGCCCCAAAAACCAGAGCCGAAAAAGTGGCATGTACGAAATCCCCTGCCCTAAGCTTGTAGGGTGAAAGATCCACCGTCTTGGACTCCGGCGCCGGCCACATTCCTGACGCCGTAGCGAAGCCCCAGTGCAGAGCACCGTCGTCGCCAGTGTAGGAATCGGTGAAGGAGGAGAGAAAACAGGAGAGACCGCAGAGGATGATGAGGATAATAGAGAAGCATTTGTTGATTGGTTCGCAGTGGCCGCTGTTGGTGAGGATTGGGCTGAGGAATTGGAAGAGGAAGACGGTGCCAGTGGGGAGGAGGCGGATTAGGTTTCCGACGCCGGTTAGGGTTTTTTCTGTGGCGGAGGAAGCCATGAATTGAATTGGGGGTTTGATTGATTTTGTTCTGGTTGTTCTTGATTTTGGTTTTGTTCGAGGCATTTGTGTGTGATTGAAGAAGAATTTGGAGATTTAAATAAATGAATTGAACTTTGAAGAAGGGAGAAATTGGGGAGATTTGTTGTTCAGTGGGTTTGGATTGGATTTTGCTTATACGCAAATGTATGAAGAAGACGATGGTGCTTGGTTTGCTTTTACTTACAGAAAAGGTTTAAGAAAATGGGATCCAATTTTTTAGGTTCAAAATTCAATTTTGATTTTCCAACTTTTTTTTGAATTTTTTTTTTTTTTGAAAAAAAAACAAAACAATAACTAGCGGAATAAACTAAATTTAGGATCTATTAAAAGTACATGGACTAAAAATGCAATTTTAGTTTCTATATTTTGAAATTTGTTCAATTTTAGTGTTTGTACTTTCAAATGTCCAATTTTAGTCCGTAAATCTTGTCCCTCGAAGTTAATTTTTATTGAAATTGATTAAATAATCATAATAATTGTCATGCAAAAAAACACATATGTAAATATGTTTTCAAAATTTATACTGAAAATGCTAATAAAAAAATGAAAAAAAAATTCACAATAAACTAGTAATAGAGACTAAATTTAAGATTTATTGAAAGTAGAGAGACTAAAATTGGACATTTGGAAGTATAGGAACTAAATTTGAACGACCAAAATAATATTTTAACCAATTTGAATATTTGAAAGTGTAGGGACCAAGGTTTAAAAAAAATCTCAAAGTATAGGAACCAAAATGATATTTTAACCAATAAATAATCATTTTAGTTCTTACTTTTATTTTAATTTTAACATAGGAATTATGTATTGTCACATATTTATATATGAGAATGATTTCAAGCTAAATAAGATATAGGTAGACATTGGACACCGTAGATTTAGAAGTAGAAAAGAGATGTAACAGTGATTAAAATGATTGATTTTCATAAACTAAAGTATATATTTAAAAAGCACATGAACACAAATAAAAATGAATATTTTAAAAGTCTAGGGACAAAAGCATAACAAAAATATTAAAAGGTGTTGAATATATATTTAAATCATGTGGAGTTTTGTTTGTTAGGTGGTGTACATACTACGATAATTTAAAATGAATGACCTAATTTGGATTTTGAATTTGAAGGATGGAGTTTAATTTGAGTTTCTATTTGGCAACCAAAGTTTTTAAAACATCATTTTAATAAGATAGTTCTAAATAATTTTCAATGTATATATACGGGTTGAACTAAACATTTTTTTTAAGTTTAATATGGAAGTGGGAATATTTAAACCTCAGATATTTTAATTGATGTTTCAATTTTGTAGAAATGTCAATGTCGATGTTGATGAATATTTTTAGAAAAATTACTAATATTTAAATTACCAACTCACCCTTTTAAAATTTTACTCTAAATTCATATTGGTAATGAATTTCATAGGATAAATAAAAGGAATATATTGTTTTCTCTCTTACGTGATGTCATTACATTGACTTGTTGAAAATGTTGGTAAATTTAATATATATTTATATTTTTCGAGAGAATGTCAAATAGTTTAATATTTTTTCTATTTTTAATCCTTTTTTATTTTTTTAAAGTTTTTTTTTACACAAACCCTTCCATCGGAGATTTATGCAAATAAACAGACAAAACGACTTGGCCATGCAAAGCCCAGACCGGACCCCAGAGCTAAAAAATCAGCGAAAGGCCCACGCGCCGCGAGTAAAATGAGAAGAACTCGCCCTTCCCATCCATGGGATCACAGGCCCTTCGTTGAACACCACATGTTCCAAATTTCAATTCCCCCCCCCCCCCCCCCCTCTCTCTCTCTCTCAATCTCTTTCATCTTCTCAATTTGTCCTTTCTTCTCCGCTCTCAATCTCTCACTGTTGATGATTCTTCGTCGTTATGCTTGCCTACAATCGCAGTCCTACCAATGGCGGATGGCAAATGAAGGCTATGATTTGAAGTTACAAGAAACTACGTAGAGCGAGCGAGCGAGAGAGAGAGACTGGAAAATGCAAGGGAAAGAATCTAGAGCTTCCGGCTTCGCTCTTCCTGACGGAGTTTTGCAAGTCCTGCCTTCTGATCCTTTTGAACAGCTCGATTTGGCTCGCAAAATCACTTCCATCGCTCTTTCCACTCGCGTATCGTTGCTTGAATCAGAGTCCTCTGTTCTGCGCTCTAAACTTGCTGAGAAAGATGAGATCGTTGCTGACCTTCGGTTCCAGATCGAATCACTCAACGCCTCGCTCTCCGAGACTGCTGATAAACTCGCCCAGGCAGACGAGGAGAAGGTTGGAATTGGGAGGTGTTTGAATCTTGTTGTGGAAATTCTATACGTTTTAATCGTTGTGTTTTTGGTTTTGGTGTTGTAGGAGAGCTTGGAGAAAGAGAATGCCTCGTTGTTGAACACTGTGAAGAAGCTTAGTAGAGATGTTGCGAAGGTGCATGAAATTGCTTGATTCTATTGTCGTTTTAATGGAATTCATGTCCCGTTCTGTGGATGATGTTTTTATTTTTTGTTTTTGTGAAAATGGACGTGTAACAATCTTTCTCTTTCTAGTTGGAGGTTTTCCGAAAGACCTTAATGCTATCACTTCAGGAGGAGGGAGATAGCTCTGTAAGAAACACATTTCTTATCAGTTTTGAAAGATTTCTCGAGATTGTTTAGTTTAAACATGCCTCATGTTTAGTGGAGATTGATTTATGTGTTTTCTGCTTTTTGCTGTTATTGGATTTGGTAATGCCACAGACAGAAGTTTTAGAAGTTCCAGAAGTTGTTGCTAGGATACAGAGCCAACCAGGTGAATCTACTATTTCACAAATTGAAGGCATTTTTCTTAACCTTCATATATTTATGGTTCCTTTTCTAAGCTTTTCATGCATGGATGAGGAGGAGGATTACCATTTTTTGTTTGTGATTTGATGTAAACTTGTTCATGTAGCCATTGAATCTTGTTGCCACTGTCAATATTCTGGAGAGTTCTTTTTGGGAAATTTTGCATTATACACCTGTGCTTTGAGACAAATGCTTGGCCTGCTTATTGTCTTTAACATGTACAGAAAATTATTTCTTTCAGAAGAAGTTTCATCCTTTCCGCCCTCTAGATATTCATCGGTTCAGAGCCAGGTTTCTGAAGTAGGAAGTTCGTTAGCAGACGATCAAGATTCAGATAGAGATAGTAAGTACAAATTGAATTTACAAGTTAACTACCGAATTTGATTATTGGTGATTCTAGTTCCTTCCATAATCCATTGAGCCGAGTAGAATTGATATCTGTGAACTAATTTGCAAAGATCATAAGAACTTTGTAGAAAGCAAAAGAAGACTGCACTAGTAATTTTATTTCTTTGTTGTAGGTATACGACCTCGTATTCCGCCTGGCCTCCTGTTAGCGTCCCAGACAAGTACACCTCGGCTTACTCCCTATGGCTCTCCTCCTTCACTTTCAGCATCAGGATCCCCAAAGAGAACATCTAGACCTGTGTCACCTGGGCGACATTCAATGTCATTTTCAGCCTCCAGGAACATTTTTGAAGATAGATCTTCAGAATATTCTTCTACGCCCTCAAGCCATTCTGGCTCGATTTCCTCCTACAAAGGTTTGCAGATTGCATTACTTAAAGAAATTTCCTTTTAATTAAGAACATCCAATTGGTTATGCATTTTACAGGAAGGATATTGTGGCCTTATCTGCTACAGTACCAATATTGTGGCCTTATTGACTGAGTTTCTTGTCAACGTTTGCTCCTCAAATCCAATTTAATTTAATCTTATATTATAAGTCACAAATAACTAATAGAAGATGGTTT
This sequence comes from Lagenaria siceraria, assembly GCA_002890555.2. Classification (NCBI taxonomy): domain Eukaryota; kingdom Viridiplantae; phylum Streptophyta; class Magnoliopsida; order Cucurbitales; family Cucurbitaceae; genus Lagenaria; species Lagenaria siceraria. The sequence goes on along the minus strand of CM016483.1, from coordinate 22,906,586 downwards.
TACCTGCAAGTTAGTGATCTAAATTGTGATGCTGCTAATAGTTTATCTTGTACCATAACCTCCAGCTTCAGTGATTGGCTTTATGGTTGTATTTCCATGATGATGGTTGTTCTTGTTTGATCTTTTATAGGGAGAACTCGGGTTGATGGGAAGGAGTTTTTCCGACAAGTCAGGTATTCATACTGTATTATTAAGCTTCAACGTTTCTGTCTATTGCTTGATAATACCATTTTGGACCATTTGTTGTTGAGCAGTATACCGACTCTCCTGTTATTATGTTGCATTCGTATTAACATATTAATGTTATTTTTCCCTTCCTGCTGTCATAACTGAAGAAAAACCAACTTCCCTCTAGGCGAAAACATGAAATTGTGAATAATTTGCCGTGTTTTCCTTTTCTGAATTCTCTTAGGATTTAATTTTTTTTTCCCACCCCCTTCCTTCCCCTTTCAGGAGCCGTTTGTCTTACGAACAGTTTGCTGCATTTTTAGCAAATGTGAAGGATCTAAATTCCCACAAGCAAACAAAAGAGGTTCGCTCTCTCGAGCTACTAGATGACACTGTGTGGTAACAATGTGGTTGCAACTGGTAGAATAGAGCAATGACAGAAGAAAGGCTAAATTAAAAAGATATTTGCCCCTTATTTTAAACACACTTCTATTCTCTCAAAAGTTGCAATATTACCTTTGACTTTTCATGAACATTTCAAAACTACTCCTTATAGTTGAAATCCTTTAACATTTTAGACAAAAATTAAGACCTAGAACGGTATGACAATCCAAATTTCTATTCTAGGTCACTGCCACATCATTTCAAATCCTAATTTCCATATGAAATTCTAAAAGATTTCTATTCTAATGGTAGTTGCAACCTTTATATAAGGTTAAGAATATTTTTTAAACAAATTACTAAATTTAGGAATATTTTTTATAATTCAACCTCTTTTTAACCATGCCTAAGTTACAAATGTGGCTGCTGCTCCCAATAATTTCATGTTTATAGCACGGTGATTGATCCAGTTCTATGTGATTTCAGGAGACTCTTCAGAAGGCAGAGGAGATATTTGGCGACGATAATAAGGATCTTTATGCCATTTTTGATGGATTGATTAATCGTAATTTCTAGTAAAGAAAACTAAATAAAAAATGTAGGTCCTATTTTGATAACCATTTGATTTTTTATTTTTAAAAAATGAGACATTTCCTCTCAATTTCTTAGAATGGGTTTTATCTTTCTTAAGTAAAAGAGTTTGAATTATTAATTAAATTTCATAAACAAAAACTACTTTTTTTTAGTTTTAATAAATTGGCTTGATTTTTTAAAACGTAGATAACAATATAAAAAATTAAGAGATTAAATAAAGTGTTTATAGACTTAATTTTAAAAAATAAAAAATAAAAAAATTCAAATGGCTACTAAATGGGACCGTAATTAAAGACTGGCATTACTGGGTTGCCAGCAACTGTACATGCAACAATGGCCTGTGGTAAATTTGTCATGAAATTGTTTCCCTAATTTCTGTCATCAAACTGTGTAGTTTCTGCTTTCTGCTGGTTAAGGATGAATATTAACTTAGAATTAAGATGGTACCTTGTGAATAAACATCTGATTTGTAAAAAAATATCCGTCAACTTTATTATTTGATTAAAAAATACCTCTGTTCTTTTGGAAGTTACAATTTTATCTTTGACTTTTTATAAATTTCTTAAACTATACCTGAATTAGAAATCTTTAAAAATGTTGGATAGAAAATCGTTGTGGCGATGAGTAGGACACTTGTTTGGATTAAGCTTGAAAGAATGACATTCAGATATATCGACTTTTCATTCAATATTCTAATGATTTTTATATTCAAAGGGTAAAATGTTCATGAAATATCAAGAGGAATATTGCAACTTTTGAAAGGATAAGGTAGTTTTGAAGAAAAACAAAAACAATGTTTAGGAATATTTTTTACAGTCAAAGTTAGGAATATAGAAGGATTTAGTATTGGGTAATAGTAATGAGTAGCAATTTTAGGGATTCTAATCAAATGTATAACATTTTAAAAAAAATTGCAAATATAGCAAAATGAAGTCTATCAATAAAAAACCACTTAAATCATAAAAGTCTATCACTGATTGACTTTGCTATATTTGTAATTTTTTAAAAATATTGTTATATATGCTAATACTTTGAATTTGATTGATATATTTGCGACTGTCCATGTAGTATTTCTTTGTAGTTAAAATCACAAACGCTGTTGAAGTCCAGCAAAGATGGTCACGAGATCAAGCATGACCAAATCATTTTTTGGTCACCACCAAATAACAAGCATTTTTGTTTATTTTTTTTATGGATGAACTAAATTTAGAATGATAAATGTCATATGTCCTAGTTTTTGAAAATATTGAAAGATAATTATCTGCTACACTACTAGTTTGTGAGGGTTCAAAATGACAAATGTGAATGAGAGAGTGAGAGAGTGAGAAGCGTGAGAGAGGAACAACCCTAGTGTGTGAGTGAAGGAGGAAGAGCTTTAATGTGCGAAAGCACTATTGTACGGATCATTTTAATTTTACACTCACTAAAATCGTAAGAGAAAGTATAAATAATTACATCATCGTAGTGTGTTTTGACAATAAGTGAAGGTCATACTTCATTATTTTCAAAATCTCGTCATCCCTACAAAAACACGAAAGAAAACTAGTTATAGAGTGACTGACCGAAAATGGTAAGATTAATTTGATGAATTAACTAAAATATCATGTTATTTTGAAGAAATGATTAAAAAAGTAAAAGAGTATAAATTAAATAAAAGTTATCATATTACTAAAACATTTTTTTTTTTTTTTGAAAAATGAAAATGAAAATGAAAATGTTAAATGTTAAATTTTTGTTTAAGACCTCATGTTGTCTCAGGCCAGCCTTGGTGAAATAATTTCTTTAATTAGTCCTCTTCTATTTAAAAATTTTCTCTCTAAACAACAATTTAACTAATTAATTCAGTAAAGATTTTGGAAACAAATTAATTTTTACCTTCAAACTTTCACCCTAATTTTTTAATATCTCAAATTGAATCCTAAAATTCGCCAAATATTACAAATTTTTACGATCTATTCAATTTTTTTTAACAAAATATAAATATCTCAAAAATTTTATTAATTTCATATAAAATTAAGCTTTGAATAATTAATCCAAACTCACAAATTTTATGAGAGAAAAAAACAACACTATAACTTTAGTGTGGTTTTTTTTTTTTTTTTTTAATTTTTTGGTTTCAAATTTTGTACCAAACATATATTGTATAATTTATTGAAATTACATAGATTAAAAGTTTAGGGTACAAATTAATATAAAGTTTGAAAGTTTATATTTTAATTCAAAAAAAATATTTAGGTTTAAATACTATTTTAGTTTATGTACTTTTGATTTTTATTCATTTTGGTTATTGTACTTTAAAATTTGGTTCATTTCGATATCTGTACTTTCAAGATATTTCATTTGATCATTGTAATTTAACTTTAATTCATTTTGGTCTCTATACTTTTAAAAGTGAATATCTTGATCACTTAAAATTAATATAAAAATAAATATGGAAGGACCAAAATAGTCATTTCATAGAAGCACATAGACTCACTTTAAAATAAACATTTTAAACATATAAAGACAAAATTTGAAAGTAAATTGCCCAAAAAAAAAATCAAAGTGGAATGCATAAGGAGTAAAGTATATTAAGCCAAAAATCTATATTTATTAAAAAAATTAATTTCATTTTTTAAAAAAATAATTAACCAAAAACAATTTTTTGTTTGAAGAAATTTTAAGGACATCAAAATCACTGCTAAAATATAGTGGTAGTTGTAATTGTCCCCTCATAAAAAATTGAGCTCCTAAACTTCTTCAAATATTAAAATTAGACCCTCAAACTTTAATAGTTGTAGAAATTGGACCTACAAATTATAAAAATTGAACCTTCGAACTTATACAAATGTTACAATTTATACAATTATGTAATTTTGAAGGTCCAATTTGACCCAATTTTAACACTTATATAATTTTAAAGGCTCAATTTTTAAAATTGAAAGTTGAAGGGTGTAAATGAAAGAAATAATTGTATAGAAAGCCTAAAATGAGAGGATCAAATGAAATTTGACCTAAGTTTTAAAAATAAATGTTTTTTGGCCTTTTGCTGAAGTGAAATTACCAAAATCTTCATTCTTTCTTTTCTCAATAGTCTCCGATTTTGTTTTCTTTTTTTAAAATCTTTATCAGGGATCTTCTCCTCATTTTTCTCTAACTTCTATGTTTTTTTCTTTTCGTTTCTTAAATCTTCAACGATCTTCTCTTTCTTCTTCTAGTTCTGCAATTTTTTTTTTAAAATCTTTGATTTTTAGCAAGATATTCTCCTTCTTCTTCTCCTAATCTTCCTCCTCCTTCTTCTCTTGATCTTCTCCGGAGATCGACGAAGCGGATACAAGAGTGAGAGCGAGATTCACGCGAACAAGAGCGAGAGCGAGATTCACGAAGCAAGAAGCGAGAGTGAGATTCACGAAGCGAGAGGGAAAATAAAGGGGACAATGTCTGATTTTGTGTTGATGAAGATCGGGAGGGAGAGGGAAAATAAAGGGGACAATGTCTGATTTTGTGTTGATGAAGATCGGGAGGGAGAAGCGAGAATGAAGAAACGAGGAGGGAGAAGTGAGAGGAATGAACGAGATTTCATGGTGGCGAGCGAGCCAATCGAGGGACAAATCGGTATTGGGACAAATCGGTATTTTCATGCGTGGCTGACATCAGCAAAAGGCCATTTCTCGAGCGTTTTTAAACTCGGCACCATTTTTCGTTCGACTCTCTCAAAAGAGGCCATCCGTACGATTTTTCCGTAAATGAAACCACCATCATACTTTAGGGGTTGTTTTTGCAATTTCCCAAATTTTAATTTCTCAACACGTGCCAAGAGCGTGAGTAGCCTTAGAAAGTTTGGCAGTTAAACAGCTCAGAGAACTGGGAATCTGAAAATTTTGAGAACAAGAAATTTTTTGCTATTTTCTTCTTCTTCGTTCTCTTTCTCCAGTGATCCGATTCAGTTCATGGCGAAATTGTGCTGTTTCAATCTACTGTTTTTCTTCTCATTATCGATCTCATTGCTTCTCCGGCGAGCTTCAAGCTCCTATGCAGGTTCCGCTAGCTCAATCGTCAATCCTGCAAAAGTCAAACAGATTTCATGGAGTCCTCGGTACTTAAAATTTTCACCCTTCTGCTCCCTCTTCTTGTTGTTGTAGTTTCTAAGTTTTGATAATCGATTTCTTCGTTTAGATTTGTTCACGGTCCGATGTTCCCGTTTCAATTTGAATGATTCTACAGGGCTTTTGTGTATGAAGGTTTTCTCACGGACTTAGAATGCGATCATCTCATCTCCCTCGTGAGTAGAATTAGAATCGATTCATTTTTGTTTTCTGATACGCGATTTTTGTTTTGGTTAATATTTGTTTTGTTTGAATTAGGCTAAAACGGAGTTGAAGAGATCTGCTGTCGCGGATAATTTGTCCGGAGCGAGCAAAGTCAGCGAGGTCCGAACTAGCTCTGGGGCGTTTATTCATAAAGCCAAGGTTTGTGCAGAGTTTGCTACTTATAATTCTAAACTTTCCCATAGAGAAGCATAGTGGTTTTACTATGATATATTATGCTTCAACTTTTAGCTTGAGTCACCATCAAACCTAAATCTTAAACTCTTAGCTTGAAATGTATTGGTTGGATATGTTTCTGAGATTCCCTCATGGGTTCAAATATTAGTTTGGTTCATGTTCATGAGATCCATCTATTGAAAATTGGTCTGATTTATGAAGTCTATCTTCAATGAAATGAGTGATGAGTATATGACATTGCAGTAATGTGATCTTCAGATCATCCATTATGAGATACTGGTATAAATTACCATTTGAGAAAAGCCAACAAAAAAAAAAAAAAGTTTTGAACGGTTGCCGTTGGGTTGAAGCAACTTTCATCAGTTAATCTATTCATATTCCTTTAGAAGGGACAGCTGTTATAACTTCTTCATTCTGCACTAGTTTGGATGATTGGTATCTTGAATTAAATTTTTTTGAAGGATGTGTTTAGCAGCCTTAGCTGATTGAAAATTGAAAATTTCCTGTCTTAGTTGACTATTGTAGTTGGAAAACATTAATGCTATCCTTGATATTTATGAGTATACAGATAGGGAGCCAGTTTTACTTATAAACATCTAACCTGATGAGGCACTCTCTATCTCCCTCTGTGTAAACTTATTGTTCTATATCTCATGTAGGATCCTATTGTTTCTGGTATAGAAGACAAAATTGCAGCATGGACATTTCTGCCAAAAGGTATAATACCTCTAACAGCAGGCGCAAATTTCTTGTCAAATCCCATAGTCTTTAGCAACTTTTCCTAGATTACAAACTGCTTTCCGTTATCGTAAACTAAAGATTTAATTGACTGACAATTGAGTGTGAACTTAAGATCTTTCTTATGACAACTATGAATTTTAACATATGCAGTTGAATTCTGAATTTTGGGTCCTCAAGTTCTATCTATTCTTATGACTGAAACCATGAAGAGAAATCTTGGGCTAACTATATTGAACTCTAATATGGAAAAACACAGATAATGAAACGTTGTGTGTGAGATAAGTTCTAGTTCTTATTTTCTCAATGCGATAGTATAGTTCTATCTGCTAGATTTTATTCCAATGTCCATATACATTAATGAAGTTAGTAAGACATGATCCCCTGTCATAATTGTGAAATACATAATGATGTGGTAGTGTCTAAGAAAGAATTTTGTTGCTGGGAAGATACAGAGTTTGGACTAAGCCCTTCTCATTTATTTTAGTGAGAAGAGAAAACTATGAATGTGAAACTCTATTTATATAAGATGTGAAACATATGACTCATGCATTGATAGATTGTTTGAGTATTGGTATTACTGGTAAAGTGAAACTTGAATGTGCTTGATTTCAGAGAATGGAGAAGACATTCAAGTGTTGAGATATGAATACGGGCAGAAGTACGATGCACACTTTGATTACTTTGCTGACAAGGTTAATATTGCCCGAGGTGGACATCGAATGGCAACTGTTCTCATGTATCTTTCCAACATAGAAAAAGGCGGTGAAACTGTGTTTCCTTCTGCAGAGGTCTGTCCTTGAATTTCCCTTCAATCCAATTAATTGCAACATTTTTTCCCTTTTTTTTTTGGCTTAACTGTGGCCATAATCAAGTACCTTGGTTTTTCTTAGTACAGTATTCTTTGCAAACTATTTTTCTCTCGAGTTACCTTACTGCAGGAAGATATATTGGTCTCTACTTAATTATTGACTTGCTTTATCTTATTGTCTTGTCTTTGAAAACTAATTAGAATCGTTAAAGTTTCCTGTCTTGGTATTTACGTGTGTTGTCATTAGTTGATGATTTTTTTAATCAAATTTTCAATATCGAATATTTTTGTTCATCCATGTGAGTTCAGGAATCTCAAAGACGCCAGGCTTCTGAAACAAACGAAGATCTCTCAGACTGTGCAAAGAAAGGGATAGCAGGTGAATGTTTTAACTTTTAAGTAGTAGTACAAGTCTGTTTTCTAACTCCTGTCCTATTTGTGACGTTCATTCAAACGTGTCGAGATTTCTCTCTTTAATCTCCAAATTTGAAATATTCAGTTAAACCACGAAAAGGCGATGCTCTTCTCTTCTTCAGTCTCCATCCAAATGCTATTCCAGACACAAATAGTCTACATGGCGGGTGCCCTGTGATTGAAGGTGAAAAATGGTCCGCAACGAAGTGGATTCATGTCGATTCTTTCGACACGATCGTGAGAGACCATACGAACTGCACTGATGAAAATCCAAGTTGTGAGAGATGGGCTGAACTTGGCGAGTGCACGAATAACCCGGAGTATATGGTCGGATCTCCCGAGCTTCCTGGCTACTGCAGGAAAAGTTGTAAGGCATGTTCATAAAATTGGTCCATTATTCTTTATGCGCATTCCTTGCCTTTGTGTACCTGTTCTCAATGTTTTGCAGAGTTTGTCCAGAAACACAAATGGTAGTTTTTTGAGAGCATTTTCATTGCAATGTTTTGTGAGAGTTAGCATGTGTATTGATTACTCAATCATGTAACATTATTTGAACAATAATGTAGTTTGGAAAGTAATATTGGTTTTTATGGATTGTCAAATTTGTTAGATGATATGATATTAAATTTGTCTTCATCCATCAACTTAAGTTAGACATCAGCTTAAGTTTTTGAGTTAACCGGCAATTTAATTTGGTATCAGAGCATGTAGTCTAGGAAGGTCCTGTGTTCAAATCCCTGCCAAAGTTATTTCCTCCCCAATTAATATTAATTTCCACTTGTTAGGTCTTCTTCGTATTTCAAGCTCACGAGTGAGAGGGAGTATTAGATGATATGATATTAAATTTGTCTTTACCCATTAGCTTAAGTATTTGAGTCAATCAGCAATTTAAGACAATTGTTTACGAGTTCATACATCTTTTGGAAAGATGATTTTAAAATGAGAGCATATGGTTTAGGTATGATTATTTGCAATATCACAAGTCAACACAAATTTATAACTCATTTAAGGACCTATAAACAACTATTTATGAAACAAGAAATAAAGGTCTCATTATTTGATAGCAATATTGTTTTTAGTCTTATGTTTTTTAAATTTATTGTTGCATTTTTCCAAATTTTCTTACTATGTTTTCACATTTCATAAATGAAAACATTTGACTTCTTTAGTCAAATTCTAAAAATAAAAATAAATTTTATAATATTTTTTTAATTTTCAAAACATGGCTTTGTTGTTTAAAATATTGGTAAAAACTAGAAAGCATATAACGAGACCAAAAAAAAAACTTATAAATAAAGATAGTATTTATAAGCTTAATTTTTTAAAAAAAAAATCAAATAATTATCCAATAATACTATATAATTATAAAAGACAACTTTTTATTTAAATGAGACCACCTTCAATTTTAATCGAAAAGATATGAATTTTACACACTAAAAAAAACTTCATTCAAAAATATAAATAAATCTAATGAACAAAGGAGAAAAAGAATTTTCAAATAATGAATCGAGATTTTAAAAAAAAAAAATAGAAAGATTTCAATCAGAAAATCAAGTAATTAAGATTTTTTTTTTTTTTTTTTTTGGGAGAGAGAAAGTTCATGAACTTTCAAATGAGAGAATTTTCGACCAAACGCACAAGATTAAAAAAATGACAAAGATTTCAACCAAACGCAACATTAAAAAATTTGAAAAATTGTGAAGCAATCAAAACCAACATTAAATTAAATAAATAGATGAAAAAGGATTCTGATTCTCTCTTGCATTTTGATTTTTGATCACAAAGCATGTTATTTCCAACTGTTCCACAATATTAAATTAAAAAGAAAACAGCTGTAGGATTTGTTGTCCCATTTTTCAATATCAAATTTCTATTAATTAACAAATCAAATCATAGGGAAGGAGTATCCCACAGATCAGACGGTCGGAAATCGTTGCTGTCTCGTCCAAATTAGAGATTTGGTTGAAGAAAAACAAAATAGACAATTTTTTTTTTTTTTTAAGTTTGAAAAATAGTTATAAATAGTTTTCAAATTAATTTGACATTTAGGTAATTACGGAAAAAATGAGGTATCATATTAAGGCGTCAAAATTTAAATGAAATGACCAATTTAATAATTTTAATATTAGATGGCATTTCCATTTCCTCTTAGTACTCTTTTCATTTCTCTCTTCTTTTACATTTTTTCTTCTTTTACCAAAGAGTAATATTTGAGTACATTCTAAAATATATCTATCTTCATTTCACTCTAACTACAAGAAATAATAATAATAAGAATAAGAGTTTGCCACGTGACAAGATATGACTGGACAACTGGATGAGATCACAAAATAAAAAAGTAACTATTTTAAATGGCAAAATTGTTGAAAATATTTTCAAATGTAGCAAAATGTCACTGTCTATCACATGATTGTAGTCTATTAATATCTATCACTGTCTATCAATACATTTTGCTATATTTATAAATAAGTTGGCTTATTTTGCTATATTTAAAAACAACACCAAAATGAATGAAGCGTACTGTCTATCAGTACATTTTGCTATATTTATAAATAAGTTGGTTTGTTTTGCTATATTTAAAAATAACAATAAAATGAATGAAGCCTAGAATGTTGAATTCAACTGCCAAGGCTCAATGGAGATTTAGGTTAGAGATTGGAAATGGGAAAACATGGAAGTATGGATTTGGGGAAGAGAGAGAAATGTGGATTTGAGGAAGAGGTCAAGAGAAGAGAGAGATGAAAAGAGTTTAGAAAAATATGCCATGTAATTTTTTTTAAAAATATATATTAAATTATTAAATTGGCCGCATCATTTAAAACTAGCACCTCAACAATATGACATGTCGATTTTTCATTAGTCAACAAATGATTAAATTAACTAAGAAACCATTTATAACTATTCTTTAAATCTAGTTGACTAAAATGTCACTTTTAAAACTTTAGAGACTCAAATAGACACCAAACTCAAATTTTAAAAACTAAAAATGTATTTTCCCACACACATATAGGGCTATTTTTAAATATAGAAAAATGAGTCAAACTATTTACAAATACAGAAAGATTTTATTGTCTATCAGCGATAGATCGCGATAGAATTTCTTTGAGCGATAGACAGCGATAGAATGAGATAGAATTCTATCGCTGATAGAAAGTAAAATTTTTTTATATTTGTAAATAGTTTGATATTTTTTCTGTTTATAGTAATTTTTCCATATATATATATACACACGCAAAATGTGCTAATAACTAAAATAGTTAATTTTAAAAGTTTAAATACTAAATTAAATATTTTAAAAATCTAGTGACAAACACGAGATTAAGACAAAAATAGATATTTATGAGAAAATTGGTATCAAAATTTAGATAAATTATTGTGTGGAAAGCACTCGTAGAGATTGGCCTAAGTTTTCTTTTGACCGAAAAGTATTCCAAAAGCATTTTTATATATATTTTTTTTAAAAAAAAAAAAAAATCAATATTCGAACTTACCTTATATGAGAGGTAATTAAGAATGTCTAAGTTAAGTCAATGGTATGTCAAAATCAGGTATATATCATAAATATCATTGTCATACAACGTCCGTATTGGGTATATAGTTGACATATTGACACTTGTAATTAGGTTTATTAATGCTATTGATTCCTTTATTAATATAACAAATTAGGTATATTAACATTCATATTAGGTATGCAACATATTCATTTAGGTTATAAAAGACATAAATTTTATCTTTTAATTTTGGTAATTTACAAGGGTAGTACCTAAACCTTTGAAGTTTATCTATTTAGTCATTAAACTTTTAATTTTGTGCCTAATAGATCCTAAATTTTCAATTTTGTGTCTAATAAATTTTTGATAAATTCAAAATTTTAAAAAATTAATTAATTAATAAGATATAAATTTGAATTTTTGGTCTAATGTAACCACTAACATTCAATTTCGTGTTTAGTAGATTAATAAATTTTTCAACATTAAAAAATTTAAGTATCGTTTGTAACCATTTAATTTTTTGTTTTTAGTTTCTGAAAATTAAGCCTATAATACTCCTTCTATATCTAAATCCCTTGCTTTTATATCTACTTTTTACCATGTTTTCAAAAACCAAGTTAATTTATAAAACTAAAAAAAAATTATTTTATTTTTTAAATTTGGCTAAGAATACAATTCTTCTACTTAAGTTGCAAACCATAGTAAGAAAATGAAACAAAATAAGCTTAAATTTTTAAAACTAAAAATAAAAAAAAATAGTTATCAAGCGAAGCTTTTGAGACTAAATTTTTTATTTTGAAAATTCAAAGACCAGATGGATAAAAACACATCAAAGTTTAAAAACTAAACTTACAATTTAATATATTTGTTTGATTGTTATAATTACTCTTGCACAAGCTTCTAGCTAAGACGTAACAAGGTTTTTCAAAATTCAATAGACCCAAGAAAAAAAAAAAAAAAAAAACATTGATAACATAATTTAAAAGGTGGCCAATGAAAATTCTAAAAAAGGAAAAAAAAAAGAAGAAAAAAAGATGACCAATAAAAATTGTTGGACAATATAAAACAAGGAAAAAAAACTTGGGTGCTCCAATATAATTATTGCCCTAAAACAAGTATGGTTGTAAAATGCAAATGAAGGAAAAGAAAAACGACAAGCAGAAGGTGGAGGCTTTGTTGATCCTGTAAGAAGATCTTCAAATCCAATCCACTTTCTTTAAAACCTGCTTTCAACTCTGCTTCCACTTCGCCTCTTCTGCTGGCGCTCGCCCATCATCGCTGTAACGAAACCCACTTCAAATTTCTCCATTCTTCACCAATCCCTTCAAAACCCTCCTTTCTTAACTTCTTTCCTAAAGATCTGTACTCCAACGCCAACTTTTTTCTTTATCACAGCCTACTTCTAGCTTCTAAAAATGGAGGTGGGATTGATGCAGAGACAGTGGATTCAGTATATTAAAGGCTTACTCGGTGAGGTAAAACTTGAAATCTTAAGTGGGTTTTGTTTTGTTCTGTTTCCATATTCTCTGATGGGTGTTTTTGTGATGATTATGAATCTTATCTTTGTTTTCTGTTTTTGTGGATCTATTTGTTTTTGGTGAGAGAAGGGTACTCTGGATAGTCAGTATTTGCAGCTTTTGCAACTGCAAGATGAGAGTAATCCAACTTTCGTTTCTGAAGTGGTCACTCTTTTCTTTGAAGATACCGAGGAGCTTCTCAATAAACTGAGAATCGCTATGTAAAGACTCACGCTCTGTATCTCAACTCATGAATACCAACTTCGTCAATCATCCATTAGTACAGATCCTTTCTGATGGCATGTTTTGCTTGGACAAATCGTTTTATTTTTCTCTGTTTTTGCTTTGTCTTTTTCAGATCACAGCCATCTGTGGACTTCCAAAAGATTGATGATCATGTACACCAGCTGAAGGGTAGCAGTTCCAGGTACAAATTTTCATCTCACTCTCTATGGATGGATAGAGGCCTTTGAGAGCTTTAGGTTCTAAGGCTTAAGATGTGTTAGAAACAACTTATTTAAGTTTGCTCTTCCCTCTATTACACAGAGTTCAAACTTATCATGCTGTGTGTTGAAAAACTTTTGGGACTGCTTACCTGAGGATGGAGTTGAGGGATAAACCATTAATCTAGAGGTCAAAGGTTTAAATCTCTCCACCTCCAGATGATGTTGAACTCGAATAAACTTTAGAGGATTAGATGCTTGACTGACAATGTGAACTAATCATTTGAATTTTGAAATGGGGAGCAATCAAGGGAAGGGAGGGGTGGGAGGGGAGGGGTTTTTAACAATGTTAGTCAATGGTCAGGAAATTCATGATGCATCTCAAATCTAAAAGTCATGGAGAAAATGCTGACCTTGTGTTGTTTTGTTTGTTGTTTTGGCTCCTCTGTGGGCAATGCAGCATAGGTGCACTTAGAGTGAAAAATGCGTGCATTGACTTCCGGAGCGCCTGCGAGCAACAGAGTCCTGACTGGTGAGTTATTTTCACTATTTCATTGATCTTTCAAAATTTCTCCTCAATCAGCAGTCAGCTCTGAGGAAGAACCAAGTGACATGAGTGAAGTGTATAGTAAGTGAACTGTTGTTTTCAGGTGTTCAAGATGCCTGCAACAAGTAGAGCAAGAATTCTATGGCGTGAAGGAGAAGCTCAGTTATTTATATGCAGTGAGTAGAGCTATCCATCTGCTACTTGCTTTTCGGGCTTTTCTTCTTGTCATCTCATATTGACACTGTTCAGTTTCTGTGAAAAAAATGGATAAATTGACTTGAATCATTGTTTACTGCAGCTGGAAAAGCGGATTTTGAATGCTGGTGGATCCATTCCCGTGGACTTGGGTTTCTAAACTCACAGAATACATGGAAACCAAGATTTTCCATTCGTTCCTGTGGAATCTCCTTTTGCTTGTTCTCTAGGCTCTTAAATTGACCGTTACTTGTGCTTGTACAAATTCAAAACCTCTGCCCTTTTCACTCAGAATGTCATTGTTTTCTACAGCTGATTTCGACTTTCGAGTCTTCATGTCTGTTTAAGCCGAACTGTTTGTATTGCATGGAGTCCTAGAAGATTTTCTGGGTGCTTTCAAAGAGGCAAATACTCTCTTATATATCTTTGTTCCCATTGTGTTCTACTATTCAAAGCACGCCTGATCACATTTGTGGGTTTAATATGAATTTTCTTGGATTTTCACTCTATTTGGAACAAACAAATGCAACCAATGGACAAAGTAGGCAGTGCAATGGATTAAGAACAGCATGAAAGCTCAGATGATGAGATAAATTGATATAGGGATAATCCCAATCTATTGTTTGTTGCTTTCTACGAACCATGGAATTGTCACTTTTCTTATACAAATGCCCCTAAAGTTTTCATCTCTTATGAATATCAGTTAACACATGAACCATGGCAATAATTACAGGTGTGATTTCGTAGTGTATACCACATTCTTTTCTGGTCGTTAAAGCTTTGAATCACTGCAGATTGTTTCTTATCGCTTAGCCGGTTTGCAAATAGATCAAAGTAGGCTGTTTGGTTCAAATTCTGCAGTATTTGGATTAATTTCCCACCCTTCTCATTGATGACTGTTTGGCCATCTTGAGATTCAACACCATCTGCCAAGATTTTTACAGGCTTGAATTGAAAAACTGGCTGGACAAGATCTTCATCAGCCAGTACTACAGCGCCAAGAATTTCGCCCAAGAAAGTACCCTACAGCCAAACAATATACGGCTGTTATTACAGCAAATAACAATCGACTTTCATAAGAATTCCAAAGATTCTGAGTCAATAGAAACATAGATACAAGAAATTGAATCGGTATAATATATTGCGTACAGTTTTATACTTCATTAAAGCCATGAGTTATTAAGAACAGGTGAAAATTGAAGTCGGGCAATTTCTTACCACATGCTTATAACAGATGTCTGATTGCTTCAAACGAAAGAGTCTTGACAGCAAACGATTGGCAAAGAGAAGCTCGGGTGTCCCCTTTTTCTTGCAGAGAATTTCTAATACATTTTCAAATGAGCTGACATATCGCTGGATGCCGAGGGGAACTAACTTCATATTAACTGTCGACTCGAACACAGTCTTTGCTCCTAAGGGGTCAAGAAAAATATTGAATTCTGCATATATATTTGAAGGAACAGTGAAGACATTTCCTTTATCCGTATCATCATCCTTGATGTGTCCCCCAACTATATAAACTTCCTGCAGTGAGTCAGCACTTCAGAAGTATGTGATACATGCAGCATATCCAAGGCCCAGTTGCTGCTAATATGAATGTCTAAAAAATATTGCAGGTAATTCAAGTTCACCAACTTAAGAAGCTCTTCTTTTTGTGATAATGTATGAACATTAGAGATTCCGAGGTCTTTGTTCCCTATTTCATAGTGTTTATGTTATATTGGAGCCATTAATCTAAACAACTTTTCTCCCATTTGCAGGAAGGCCACCACAAGAAGTAAACCTTCCAGACCACAAAGAGAACTAACTGAAACGTGCAAGAGTTAAATAGCAAAATATTTTAACCTCTCAAGGAAAAAAACAGTTATCATAGAGATTATCGTGGAACTTTGTTCTCTAGCTTTTCGAGTATCTGTAGCACATGTTTTAGATAAGATAATGACGAGACTATCCACATCCACAAACCTGAATAAGGGAGCTTGCATTTTTGTTTGATGTTATAAGCTTTGCTAAATTAGTCAATGGTCCATTGGTAAGCACTGAAATCTTGGACCCAGGTTCCAATGTTGCCAATATGGATTCCCAAATTTCCAGGGCTAGAGGTTGTCTCAGTTCAGGATGCTGAGAGTTCTGAGGAGCTTCACGTTTTACTGGGTGTTCTGCTGTGTACCTGGTAAGGCGATCAAGATAGGTGCCAATCAATTTAAAGGCCAAAGAGGATTAATAAAATTATGTAAGCCAAAGCGCTATGTTGGTTTACACTTCAGATTCGAGTTCCAATCAGTTGGTTTCATTTTGCAACATGTGGATTGGAGAATTCTCTAAAATGTACGGATAGACAAATTCAATATGGAAACTCTAAGAGACTAAACAGGTAATTTTGAGTACCTTCTTGGGCTTCTGGGCAAATTACGAGCAAGACCATAAAGAGTGTCAGAGTCCAAATATCCACCACACCCATTTGGAATGGCTTTGGCATACTTACAGTCCCCAACAATAGGCATAACTGAATCTGATTGGTTTACTGCAAATACGTCTCCAAGACCTACTGGTATGTCATCTCGACCCATCATATGCAGTAGGTCATAGATAACATCTATTGTTGCAGCATTTGCCCATCCTGTTGGACTGGCTATTATTGCCTGCAAAAAAGTAGAGGCAATATAAATTGTCTGGAGAAAGTAAAGAGGGAAGGTCAATAATGGGCCACTTTTTGAGAAAGTAAAGCAATGGTACGTTCAAGGTTCCCTGGGCTAAAATTCTCTTTATCAAACATTCAAAATAATGAAGGTTGTGGATTAAAGAGGTAGAGCCTTATAAGTTGGTAAGGCTACTCCTTTCAACCAAGAAACTCCTTAAGAGCTCTCTCTCTCTTAACTTTTTTCCTCTCGTAATACAAAAGTTATTCAGATCAACAAACTGAGTCTCTTAGTTGCTAACATTTCCAATATCTCAAACTTAGCAAGTGCCACTAGGATAAGTTACAAAATTCATCCTGAGTCATGACTGGCAGCCATGTCTCAAAATTTTATAATGGCATTAAGCTGGAATCTTAGAATGCAGTAGAATCTAAAAGGTGAAAGGAGAAAGAAGAAAAACTCTACCTTAATGTCAATAACTTCCACAGGTACTTTCAAAAGATAGAACAAAGCAAGAAAATCTCCAGCGCTCATATCCATATCAATCACAACAGGTTTCCCCAGTTTAACATTTCTGAAATCTGGTATGTACATAACTTGCTCGTAATATGGGAATTGTGTGGTAAAATTGAATCTTCCTGTGTTTATAGGACTGTTAATAACCTGTAATCAGCAGGAAAAACATATTGTTATCTAAGCTTTCATTGAATGTAGCAATCAATCACGAGGTAGTTGAAACTAAGAAAGAGTATGATTGTGATGTCGAAACGGAAAGCAGATTAGAGACTCACATCTAAGAAACCTATGTAAAATTCTCTGTCAAGAGGACTGGTGATGTTCCGGTTGGGCTTTGCTCTTGTAGCAACCAAAACGTGCACTCCCTCTAGACCCATTACCTCTGCGGTATAACCATCCTGATGTGCATTTTGTAAACGTGCACATTTACATTATAGAAGGTTGAAGAAGATGAGAGAAGCAAAACAAAAGGCACTTAAAAACTATTAGGGAAAAAGATTACCTGACATTTCCCTTTTCCATTATTCACAACGCAAAAGGGATCTCGAAGTCCTGTTTGAACATGGCCACTGTGCACCCCACCTTTTTCAAGACCGAATTTTGGAATTTGACGTCCATAAAAGAATGGATTTGACCCATCAGATATACCATAAGGTTTATTTGAAGTAACTACAGTTATATTCATGTACTCCATCAGAGCAAAATCATTTTGACCATCATCGTTACGCGAGTTAAGCATGATAGATGTTGCCACACCAGATGCGAAAGAATCCCACATGAAATAGTTCTGCAAAAACTTCAGTTCTTTTGTGATCTTTTATTTATCTCCCTTCACATCAAAATCAAGCAATAATAATTACCAGCTTTTTTATCTAACTTTAAAAAAAAAAAAAAAAAAAAAAAAAAAGAAACAAACAAACTCCATACAGACCACAGGGCATTGGAGAGGAGGAGAGCATTTCAGAAATTACTGTATAAAATTGCTTGCCAAGCCGAAAATCACGAGCTATTTTCAAGGATTGGAATGCATATTGTGCCTCAACTGTATCATGATTCTGTTCAAATACTTCAAAGAAATTCTTAGTTACAGGAATGGTGTCTGTAGCATCCAGTGGAACAATGGTGAGTGGAATTCCAGAATGAATCACCTGCAGCCAACATATCAATCCTATGGTAATTCACATTCAGGTGTGACTGTTAAATTGGACAGCCCAGCAGACTGCAGTACCTGATATGCTGCAAAAGGATCTCCGAAGATATTGAATTCTGCATAAGGATTACTAGTGTAATCTGTGAATATGTTACCAGGATCACCACATTGTCGAGGAGTGCAAGATCGGCTGCCATTTTCTGGACAGCAGCCAGTTGGGTTCTCTGATCTTATACCACCACCCATTACATAAATATGCTCAACATTCTTTTTTAGGTGTGGATTACCCATGAGGAAAATAGCAAAATTTGTGTGTGATCCTATAAGGAATACATTAATGGGGCCTTCAGATATTGTGTCTATCATCACCTGCTGAGCAGTCGATTGTTGCAAAGGATTATACTTCCTGCTTCCCTAAGTTCATAGCAAAAAGTGTAAGCCCGGCATTTGCATATCTTGAACAATAAAATCTAAAGTTCATAGCAAAAAGTATGAGCCCAACAATAACAGCATTTGCATATCTTGAACATCTAAAAGATTACTACGAAAATCAGTCTAAAGATACAAGAAACAGATTTGAGTTCAGCTGATTTTGACAAAGTATACTTGCTAGGAGAAAGTATATTGTAAAAGTACATGTTGTCAGTGCCATATCAAGAACAACAAACACGCTCTGTGAAAGGTTGGAATTAAAGGTTGATTATACTCAAACTGTAGGCCGCTAGATATAATTGTTTACCTGTAGGAAGAGGATGTAAGGGGTGAAAAAGATGAGTAAAACCATGTGTGCAAGCGAGTCTGTTATGTGATGTGCATGTGGGTTAGTTGGTGTAAAGCGTGGGCAGTAGGGGAATAGAAGTATATATCCTAGTGAGTAACAACGGGGAGCTATCTTTTGGCTTTGGTTTTGGTAGAGATGGGAGCTCTTGAACACTTCTTTAGCTTGTATCATTCTGATTATGAATTAATAGACTGGGTTCTATAACATACCTGTGGGAGGAATGCTTTGCGAAGCCCATAGTTGGTATCAGCATCTAATCGCCCTCCAATACCAACAGGAATGGCTTGTCTATATCTACATCCGCCTGTAGTCGTCAACCCCTGATATCATAAACATTCACTTTTTCACGTGCAACATATGGACTATATATTTTGTGTATATACTAAGACTTTACTGAATCTACAGATTCGTTGTTCATAAAAAAATACCTATATTTAACTGTCATAAGAACATGATAGCAAGGTTCTTACCAATGAGCCTAGCAGCCCTTTATGTCAGTAAACAAAGCCAATGCCTTTTTCAAATGAAAGAAATGTATTCTAACCTGCTCAATTATGGAAAGATATCCACCAACGTTAGGTTGAATTGTTCCATCATCGAGTATTCCACCTTCTCCTCCAACTCCAACAGCAATATCGTCGCGGCCCATCATGTAAAGAATGTCATAAATTTGGTTCACTGCATGTCCAGCACTCGTCCAAGCATTTGAGCTAATAGTGACTGCCTGTAGAATGTAATAGCAGTCCTGAAGACAAGAATAGCAACCAGCCTACAAACTATATGCATTACGTTTCCTGTTTCTGAATCATACTGTTGGTGACAGGCTCCATCAAACTAAAAGGGAATGTATACTTACCAAGGACACAGCTAAAAAAACACACAAACACACATTTATTGGAAAATCAACTACTTCAACATGTAAACAACTGTTCTTTCATGAATTTGCTTCAGCAATGATGTGTTGAAAAAAAAAATTAGTGATGGTAAAACAATCAAATAACTGGTTGAGGTTGTTTATACTTTGTCCAGAAGGACCAGAGGAATTCTGAACTATTGTGTTATGGAGTTAAGCATTTGATTAGAAGTACAAAAGAAAACCCTCACGACTTAAGCTAGCTTCTATGGTGAAAAATGTCCATTATAGCGCAAAGCCTGAGCTTAAAACAACTCCGCAACAGTACGCAAGACCGAATTGATGGTGAAATTGATCCCAAGGACCAGTGTGTGAGAGGTAGATCATTGAATTATTCCACATTGATCTGAAGATTAAAATTAAGCTTGTGCAAATGAATATTCCAACACTGGAGTTTGTTTTCCGGCGTGAGAAGGCCCATTTGGTTTGTCTTCATTGACAATAATTTCAATTAAAAGCTTCAAAACGAAAAGGGTCAATCCTACAGCCATTTTGGTGTAGGTTTGTGCAGGAGGATGGAAGAGCATTCGAAATCCTGTCTAATAGCATTCCTCAATTCGTTTAGAAACAGCAATATCAGGTAACATTTCAAAATGTATAGAGATTTGAAACCAGAACAAAATGAAGGATATTCTAAACTCCCAATCAGTTAACTCGCAACAACTTGAAACAACGAACTAACAAATTGAGCTAAATGATTACCTCCAACTCAAATTCTGATCGATTAAGCTTCAAGAGGTACAAAAGAGCAAATAAATCATCAGTATCCACATCTGTATCCAAGAGAATTCGTCGTGGCAATGCCTTAACAACCATCAAATTGGTTCCAAAAACCACGGCAATCAACACTAAAACAACCCAGAAATTCCTCTGCAGCAACATTTCCTCTGCTTTTATCACACCTCAGAAAATCTGCACAAGAAAATACGAATTGTCGCTCCCTGAAATTACTTGCGAAGTTTGAAGCTACAAAAGAAGGGGAAATTAGAAGAAACCCAAAAACGAAAACAAATCTTTGGTTCAGAAGCAGCAAAACAACGATGAAAAGGAAAACAAGACGAATAAATGAAATGAAAGCGGCGGTGAAAGGCGGAGTTGAGTGAATGGCGGTTTCCTTTCTGGGCTGCAACTGTAAGAAATCGCTGTGATGAAAGAGAAAGAAACTGAATTTCGGAAAGGATGGGAGAGAGAGAGAGATTCGCAAAAGAATAAATAAATAAATAAAGGTTAAAAAATAGCATTTTCATCGCTCTAATTTGTATTTTATTTTAATTTAGTCTTTATACTTTTATTAAATTTTAAATTTAGTTAATGTTTAAGTTAAAATATTATTTTAATTTTTATACTTTGGATTTTCTAGTTGATTTTGGTTTTTGTATGTTTAGATGTCTAACTTTTAATCGGTAAGACTCTTTTTGGTAACTATTTCGTTTTGGTTTTTTATGTTTGAAAATTAAGTCTATTTTCTCATATTTTCTTACAATTATTTACATATTTTTAAGTACAAGAGTTGAATTCTTAACTAAATTCTAAAAACAAAAACAAGTTTTTAAAAACTATTTTTTGTAGTTTTCAAATTTTGGCTTGATTTTTGAAAATATAGGTAAAAAGTAATAAGAAAGCACTAAATTTAGAGGTAGAAGGGGTGTTTGTATGCTTAATTTTAAAAAAACTAAAAATTAAAAATTAAATTGTAAATTTTTAATTAATCTTAAATGTAGTTTGCGTAGTTAGTTTATTATATTTTTTTTTTTCAAAAAGATATAATTTTCATTAGCATTTCCTTTTAAAATTGTGAAAAGATATTCATATAATGTTTTTTCTTACATGAAAATTCGTATTATTATTTAACCAATTTCAATCAATATTAACTTTGAATTACTAGATTTAAAATTTGTTGAAATTATAGAATAAAATTGGATATTTTAATCAAAATTAGTTAAATAATAATAAGAATTGTCCTACAACAAAAGACACTATGTAAATACATTTTCACATTTAATAAAGTACAACAAAAGACACTATGTAAATACATGTTCACATTTAATAAAGTAGATGATTATAGAGATTAAATTTTTTTGGCTTTTTTTAAATATAGAAAAATGAACCAAAAAATTTAAAAAAAAAAAAAAAAAAAACTTCATAAACTAATTTTAAGGTTTATTCAAACTAACATTAGATATTTAAAATTACAAAAACCAAAGTATAACAAAAATTTAAAGTATAGGATTAAAATGATATTTAAACCCTAAATAAAAAAAAAAAAAAAAGTTAATTTTCGGATTTTTTTTCTTCTTAAATTTTCGTATTTTTTTTATTTAAGAAAATTATTGTTGTGAATAGAGACAAGACAGGGAGCAAACGACGAGAATGATTCCATTTCTTTTATTCAATGTCCACCTTATATCAAAATATCAATTATAAACTCTCTTTTCTCTTCCTACTTTTTTAATTTCAACAACTTCAAGAAGCAAAAAATAAAAAATAAAAAGACACGTGAGGATATACACTAGAAAAAATCAACTGATTTATTGACCAGAAATATTGACAATTTTTTATTTTTTTAAATGAATTTTATATATATATTGTGTGTGATAAAAAAGTAGAGTATGAAAATTAGATGCAACTCAATCATTGCTTTTCATCGACCAATTGGTTTAAAAAATGCAACTTATTTTCTGTGGTTTAAACAATTCAATTTAGTTCCTTATATTAAAACATCAATTAATTGCATTTCATCTATTAGCAAATATTAAAATGATTGATTATAAAATTACATTACATTGAAAGATTAGATTAGGCCATAATGAGAATAAAAAAAAATTGAAATTATCGCCAAATTCTTATAAATTTGAAGAATGAATTAGAATCTTTCCACCTACCTGTGATCTAATTTTCTCGATAATTTTGGTAAGCATTTCTAAAATAAAAGTGATTAAATTAAGAAAAAATAAAAAATCAAACATAGTAAACTATCTTAGATTCTTAATAAAGCATTATTATAATCTCCATCCATGCCTTCATATTTTCAAATGTGACACACTACATTTTGCCTTTCATTTTCTAAGTTTATATGGTTCACAATTTAAACTTCAATTTTTTTAATTGATTTTTCTTTCTTTTTGTTTTCTTTGGAAAATAAGAAGGAAAAAGAAGTGGGTACAAATACCCACTTGCAAAGGCTATCAAAAGGAGAAGGAAGAGAATATGGGGGAATGGTTTGACTTGCCACTTGCCACTTGCCACATCAAAAATTTGCTTTTCTTGAAGTAGTAATTCTTTTTCATAATTTAGTAATTAGAATAATCCAACTTTTTTTTCTTTTATATTATTTAACAGTCAAATACTCCACCTTAATAATAACTTATTCAACTTCTATTCTACTTATATGTAGTCTACTTTAGCTGCCATTTTTCAATTATATTCTTAATATTTTTTTAAAAAATATTATAAATAGAAAAAATATCAAACTATTTATAAATATAAAAAAAAAATTTCTTATCTATCTGCGATGTAGTTTATCGTTAATGAATAGTGAAATTTTTCTATATTTGTAAATAGTTTGCCTCATTTTTCTATATTTGAAAACATCCTTATTTTAAAAGTTTAAATTTTACCTTTATATAATATATGAACACTATTCAAAGAAATGTAACTAAAATATATTCCTACCTTATATATTACATTATATACCTTATAGTAGATCCTAGGATAAGAGAGAAGTTCTCTTGTGATGGATGATACGTTCTACCATCGAGAAGGAAATAATTTAAGGGTCCATTTTAAAATATTTTTTATTTTAAACAATTTTTAAAATATATTTTTTTTTAGTAAAGTAGGAGTGGAGGACTCGAGTTACAAATTTTTTTGGACACTTACACATTTTATATACTAGTTGAGCTATACTCACTTTTACAAATAAAAAAATGATTTATTTTCAATAAAAATGTATTTATATATTACATCTTTTTCAAAAGTACTTTAAATAACAAAATTTATTTGCACTATATTCCAAAGTTGGTTCTACAATTTATAATTGATTTTTTTATTTCATACCACAAAAGTTGGAGGATTTATTATATTAATCTAATTTTTTTTTAAGTACTTTCTATACTAAATGCACTTTAGATTCTTCTTATTTTTTTTAATTAAATGTCCTCATAGAAAAATCATTTTTATTTAAAAAATATTTTTTTTCAAAGGTTATTTCAACTCCAATATAAATCATTAATACCACAAAAAAAGATACAGGTCAAATAGAGAAGAAGAAAATGGAATGATGAATTTCCAAATGGAAACTCTTAAAGTAATAGACAAACTAAAAATTAATGTGGTTAAAAAATACTTTTACTTATTAAAAACTTTAATGAAAATAATAATTTAGTCTCTAAACTTTGATGTGTAACAATTTAATCTTTATACTTTCAATTGTATAATAATTAGTTTTAAACTTTAGTTGATAACAATTTGGTCTTTATACTTTTTAAATTTGTAACAGTTTAGTTGCTAACGTAAAAAAATCATCATAATTAGATATCAATTTTTATTATTTCCTGATTTAGACTTCGTATTTTATAATAATAATGAGTCTCTAATTTATTTATTGATTTATTTATACAAGAAAAATCTTATTAAATCTTAATACTAATTTCTAGGATAGAGACTAAATCGTTACAAAGTACAAGGATTAAATTGTTACATAATAAAGTTCAGGAACTAAATTGTTACAAATTTGAAAATACAGGGACTAAATTGTTACTTTTATGAAAGTTTAGGGACTAAAACTGATTTTTAACCAAAATTAATAATTTCAGGTCTTGTTTGATAAGAATTTTAGTTTCTAGTTTGTTTTCTAAAATTTATCCTTATTTTCTCCTAGTTTTCTTACTATAGTTTTCACTTTTCTTTTCTTTCTTTTTTTTTTTCTTTTTGTGAGAAATATGAACTCACAAAAATAAATGAAATGTCTATCTTAATCCACAAGAGTCGTTAACCAAATCGAAAAGTTAGAAAACCCCTAGGGTAGAATCTAAACTCCTTAAATGTCCAATTTGCTCATTTTGCAAATGTGCTTGATATGCATAAAGTATCAAATATTCACCAGAAATGCCAATGAAAAAACCCCGCTCCTTTTCGACTTTATGGACATAAGATTCTCATCATCTTTATTTATTAACCGAATGAACTCTTTCATCATATGACTCGATAATTAACTGAGAATACATCATTAAGAAAATCATTCGTAGCTTTTTCAAAGTATGCTTTCATCTCTAAGAGCACAGTATTTATTATCGTGTCACAACTTGACATGCCATACCAACAATATTATTTAAGTAGTCCATGTTTTATTACATTTCTAAGGGAGAAAATAATACTTATAAGTTTAATTTTTAAAAACTAAAAAACTAAAAATCAAATACTTGTAAAAAATGAATTGTTTTCAAATATAGAAAAATAAGTTAAACTATTTATAAATATAAAAAAAATTTACTGTCTATCAACGATAAATCGCAGTAGAATTTTATCGCTTGAGCGATAAACTGCAATAGAAGTTTATCGCAATCTGTCGCTGATAGATGATAAAAAAAAAAAAATTATATTTATAAATTATTTGATATTTTTCTATTTATAAGGATTTCTCAAAAAAAAATCATTAGGTTTTAAAATTTTATAATGCACTTAGAAAAGGCGGTTGTTTTTTGTTTTTCTCTCTCATGTTTGTCAGTTTGAGAATGTCGGCTGTGAATTTTATTTTGTATTGTTTTATACATTACCCAAAAGGGAAAAAACAAGAATAAAAGCATTATCTTTGTTTTGAATTTTGGATCAAATTTTAAAATTATCTTTAATGATTATCTCTTGGAGTCTTAATAATATTTGGACCCACAAAAAGATACTATTTATCCACTAGGGTTTAATAACAATATTTTTTAATCTCTTAAAAAGGAAAAAAAATCATTATTTCTTTTCCTTTTTTTTTTTTTTTGGCAAAAATATGATTTCAAATTATCAAAATTGCAGTTTTAGAAGTACAGTACAAATTTGATGACTTCCCTCTTTAGAAAAATAAAATATTAAATTGGGAATGCTTATAGAAACAAGATAAGATAAATAGGGATTATTTGAATGAGTTCATAAGTATGATACTTTAGCTATATATAGTCTCAAATTGGAGATAATTGATTAAAATATTTATTTTTAAGTCTAAAATAGTTTTTCCTCTACTTTTTTAAACTTAAGATTTTTTACATTATTCTTAATTCTTAAGTAATTTTATAAAATTATCCTCACTTCCTTTTTCTCTCCTCTTTATCCATTGTGTTTTCCTTCGTCTTTTTTTTTTCTTTCTCCTTCTTCTTCTCCGACTAGCTATGACAAGTTCATCTTATACATTTTCTTTTTCTTTTTTCCTTTCTCCTTCTTCTTCTTCTCGAACTAGCTCTGACAAGTCCATGCCAGCTTCGATCGACTTCTTCTTCTCTCCCTCGTTTCAATTTGTGATGCAAAACGAGGCCGAGCACCAAAAGCTAGATAGTGCAAGAGAGAGAGAAAATCAGGAGAAGAGGAGGTTGAGAGAGCAAGAGAGCAACGGCTAATCCGCGTGCATGAAGTTCTAATTTAGTAATTTCAGCTGAATGTGATGTCAACAAAAGGTCAAAAAACCTCAAATTCAAAAGATAAGGCAATTTTTATTTTCTCCTCCATTTTTGGGTCATCCATCCATCGAAAATTCTCTCACCATCTCCTATTTTAACATTATGAACATGAAAACATTAATAAATATGTTTTGATTTTTCTCCTTAATTTCTTTAGTTTTAATTTTGATTTTATCTATTCAATAATCATTATAGTTGTAATTTAAAATTAAACAAGTAAAATTCACCTACTAACCCCTTTTACCTTGTATATATTGTTGCAAAATTAAACAAGTAAAATGTAAAAGTTAGGGTTTTTTAAACCAAAAGCAATAATTAGTTAGTTATATTTTATAATTGTGTTTATTTACATCAAAACAATAATAAAAACAAAATCATACTCGAGCGATTTAAGTGGGATAATCTCTTTCATTTCTAGTACATTATTTGAAAAATTAAAAAAACTATTGTTAATTACAATTTCCAAGAATTATTTTATTTTAGAAAAAGGAAAAAAGATAAGGTTTAGTTTATTAGTAAGAAAAAGGAGGGGGAAAATAGAAAAAGTAAAAACATGAGGAGACAAATGAAAAGACAGAGGAAAACTCGCCCACGTGTCAAGGAATCGTCTTGTTTGGACAATCGAAACTGGGGTCCGCAAATGAGATTCACAAATGTAAACAATGGGTAGACAGGAAAATTTTCTTAATAATAATAATAATATTAAAATATCATTTTGATCTATATATTTTAAAATTTGTTGAATTCTAATTATTATCCTTTCAATTGTCCAATGTTTTAAAAAAAATTATCTATCAACACTTTTATTATTAATTTTAAAAATAAATTCACATTTTACATTAAAAATATTATTATTATTTAAACAATTTCAATAATAATTAATTTTGAGGTACTAGACATAAGATTCATCAAAAGTAAAGAGACTAATATTGAACAATGAAAAGTAGAAAGATTAAAATTGAATAAACTTCAAAGTATGTGGACCAAAATGCATTTTAATTTAATAATAATAATAAAGTCATGAACTCCCGTCATCTATTTAAAAAAATTACTTATATTCTTTTAAAAGTTGTAATATTATTTTTTTTACCTTACATATAAATTTCAAAAATACCTTTAAATTACAAATCTGCTAGAAGCAAAGTTGATAGTATAAGTATTATATTAGTTGAGCTATGCTTATTTTGGCTATTCTATTTAAGTTTATATTATTATTTTTCATTCAATTAAATTTAAAAATGCAATTACTCATAATATTAAATCTACTTATACAATTATATCAATAATAAACTGAGTGTAATAGGATTCTAATAATATATGTGTGTCATTTAATTACATGTTGAATGGAATGAGTATGTACTAACTAAAGTGCTACAAAAATTTTATCCCTTTACTAAGAGCCCCTTTGGATTTGCCTATTTTCTCCAAGGACCCTCACTTTTAATCACATCATCACCCTCTATTTGGGCCATTTTCTTTTCTTTCTTTTCAAAGAGCCGTCATCGATTATGAAGAAGAATTTTTTTTTTTTAACGAAGACAAATACAGGTGGGAATATTCAAATCCAAGATGAGTACTTCAAAACCAACGAATCTTTTATAAATTATTTTTTTAAAAAATATATATATAATAAGGGTATTGAAATTTGAACGACAAATCTTGTGGTTATTAACATATTCATATGTCAATCGTGCTGGGATTAAAACTCAAGCGCAGCGGAAACGTATCAGAACTGTATCTCAAAATTAATTTTAAAAATTTTGAAATACTTTTACATTGGCAAAAAAAACTTAAAAATATCTAGGTTAAGCCTATAGAATACAAAAAAAAAGGAAAAAAAATTTATGTGTCGCCAGCACTTGGAGACCTTCCTTTTCTCTGAATCTTGAGGAAAGGTTTGTGGGAACCTTTTCGCAAGGGAAAAAAACGCAGAGAATTTTTTTTTTATTCTTTTATGTTAGATGCTATATAAGGAAGCCAGAGAAAATGGGAAACGTGGGTGTTATCCCACGTATTAAGTAACTCTCCTACGTGGGAGTTACAACAATATTGACTCTTATTTAATATTAATTATATTAATTAATTAAATTAATAATTAATAATAAAATAATTAATAATTAATTAAATCTAATTTAATTAACCAATTCATTTAAATCATATTTAAATGAACATCTCTCCCATAACCTATAGTTTTAATTCAATTAATTTAATTAAATCAAATTAAATTAAATTAGATTAAATTAAATAACTAATTAATTCTCCAATTAATTAATTATCAAATTAAATATCAAATATTTAATTTTAACTTGCATTTGAATCAAATTCAAATACATTTCTCTCATAACCTATAGTTTTAATGTACATCTAATGCGCATTAATTTTAACCTATAGTTTTAATATAAATCTAATTCATATTAAAATAATATTTGAACAATTTCAAATATTTAATTCTCTTACAAATTAACTTTGAATCATATCCAAAATTATATTTATACTATAAAGTTTAATTTGTAAAATAAACTTTATATTATAATGTATCATTATACATTATACTTTTCCCTTAGTAAATTTGAATTTTTCAAATTTCATCTAAGAATAAATTTCCTCAATATTCTTTACAAGCTAGGAAGGGAAACTAATGGACCTACCGATCAGAAGCTCCAACGATATGAGATTAACGGGCTAAACTCATTAACCACATTAATCAATATTCGTTAACTGTGTGTACACTCCACTAAAGTCCCATAGCTGCACTCTTCTCATTGTAGTTATATTTCTGTGTCCACGGATATAGACCAATAACAGCAAGTTAGTCCTTCACAAGTGTTCGTAACACCAGCTGGGTCAAATTACCGTTATACCCCTGGGTTACTTCTAAATCCTTAAGTACTAGTGCTCCTCTAATGAACAACATGTTTATGGTCCAACCATCAAACAGAAACCTTTCTTAGGCCAGTGAGAGGGTAGGGCCCTTTGTTCAAGGCCAGTGAGAGGGTAGGGAACACTTATCTACTTACCCTAAAGTCGGGAAAGAGCACTACAACAAATTAGGTCTTCAATGTCGGTCTAAAAAATTGGACACGGATCTTTAATGTCAGGCCAAGTGGAAAAAAACAAAGCGGATCTTTAATGTCGATTTTCGACTGACATGAAAGATACATTTAAATGAGACTACAATGTCGGTTTAAAACTGACATTAAACATCCGCCCTAAATTTTTTCAACCCACTCTTCTTTTTTAAATAAATAAATAAAAAAAAAGAAGAAAACTCTCCTCTCTCTCCCTCTCTCACCAACTCCATTTCTCTCTCAAACTTCACCATCTTCCTTTCAACCTTTTCTCCACGTCGTCGTCGTCGTCCAGCCCATCCACGTTGTCTAGCCGGTCGTAGCCGTCCTTCCGTGTTGTCGTTCTTCCATCGTCGTTGCAGCCATCGTTCTTCCATCGTCGCCACAGCTGTCGTTCTTCCATCATCGCTGCAACCGGTCGTTCTTCTAGTCCTGTCCGCGTTTTCGTCCGTCTTCTCCACATATTCGTAGTCGGTCGTACATTCGTCACAGCCCAAATATGAGAGATCTGTCCAGCCTGTCTCAGATCTAAGAGATTCGTCCAACCCCGTCTCAGATCTGAGAGATCCGTCTAGCCTCGTCTCAGATCTGAGAGATCTATCTAGTCCCGTCCCAGATCTGAGAGATCCGTCTAGCTCCATCTCAGATCTGTTCGCAGTCGGTCGTTTGAGGTCCGTCCAGCACCGTCGTTCGATGTTCATCCAACCAGTCTCAAATCTGGTCCACGACTGCAGAATCAGAAGAAGTTGCATATGTATTGTAAAGAAAATAAAAAAGTCTGGGCATTTAATTTGGCTTCTGTTTTCTTGCTAAATTGTTTTCAAATGAAAGTTTCAACTCATGTCTATATTTTGTTTTATTTGCGATGTTCTAAATTTCATTATGGTATGAAGTTCTATTTCATTTTTGTTTTTGTATCAATGATTGTGTTCTTGATTTTGGGAATCTCATATGCTTTAATGAGTTTCAGTTTTTGTTTTGGGTATGAAACAAAATATATAACATTGCACATTTAACTTTTCTTTACAGATTAAGTCACAATGGAAGGCATGAAGCTTCGTTCATAAGGATGGTCAGTGATTCTATATCACAGAATATAATTTCTCAATTATCGAGTTGATTTTCATTTTAGTGTTTGTCTCATGTTGGAATTTTGTTCAAATATTTATTTTGAAGATGGAGGAATGCATAGTTGAATCTCTTATAGGATACTTTTTCTCGGCTAATTAGTTCTATAATTTAGGATAACGACATCAAGAATTCATGCTTTATAGTTGATATAAACGCGTGATTGGAAAAATGGATGTTAGAACATTAATGTTCACTATTTACTAATGATTTTTTTTTGGCCTGCTATATAGGATTATAAAATAACTTGTTTGTAAATGAGTTCTAGATTGATGAAAGATCCCGGATTAAAAAGTATCAAAGAGAAATCTCAAGCCTAAATCAAGAACGTGATGGGCTTAAGATGGCCATGCTTGCTGATGTCAATCACAAATAGATTATAAACTCAAGGCAACAGGTTTTTTTCCATTCCTCTATCTCATAAAAACATGTAGGCACATTTAAATTTTTTTATTTCGGCAAAACCTTAAAGTAATTGCTAGTACTAATAGATGTATAAAGTAGGCTTTGATAATACAACTTTATCTTTGGAATGGTCTTTTTATTTTTTGATAGGCTTTTACATTATAGATAAATCCTTTAATCATGTTGAACTTTGTAAGCAGTTAAGCACTTATTGAATCATGTTTAGGTGTTAGAAGGTAAATTCAGTTTCAAAATATTGATTAAGGGCTTTTTTCTTATGAGAAAATTCTATTTTAGGTTTATTCTCTCTTTCATTTGATTGCTATTTTAAATGATTGTGTTTTTGCTAAATATCTTTCCTTCTGAAGTCCTGATGAATGATGCTGGATAATTTAGATAATCTTGAGTTTTTATCTTGTGTCTCAAAGTCATGTTAAATTGAAGTTTGTTTTTTTAGTTTGAGAAATTTATAGATATTAGTTTGGCTTAAATATGTTGAAGTGAGAATTATCTAAAAATAGATTAATGGTACTTGGTTCATGGAGTTACTAAGCCATTTTACATGGAAATGGATTGATATATATCATTTATTTGCATTCTTTTAGTTTGAATGTGTACTATTTGTTTATAAGTGCAAAAACTATTATGAATTTATGATTGATGGTGATCTATATTGTTTTTAGAGATTTGTTTTATTTAAATATATCGTATTAGTTCTTACAACTATCTTTAGAAAATGTGCACTATAGGATTTAATACTAGTTTCTGTTCAAAATTAATTAGTTTAGTGAACATTATGTTCAAAGCCGCATCCTCTCAAGTTTTATTTGCTATATTTCATTTTTCTGTTGCTGATTGTATGTACTACTCAAATTGGTAATCTCTTAAGCTCTTGATTTCTTTTCAATAATGTGAACTAAATTCCTGTCATCAAGCTCTTGATTTCTTTTTTCTTAAACTGAATGCAGATTGCTTCGAGCCCAATGCTTGATATGTATAAAAACATAAAGGTAACACCCTTTCAACAATGGTTTAAGCTTTCTGGTCTTAATTTTCTACTTCTTCTTATGTTTTAAGAATAAAATCAATCTCTTTCTTGAAATTGCTTAAATTTGAAAAGAAAACATAAGATCATGAAGGCAAAGGAATTCTAAATCTTGGTCATATCATGGGTCTGCATACATACAAGCAGGTGTAATGATTGTATTTTTGTTGATTGATTTAATTTGGACTTATGCATTGATGAATCAAACTAGGTGAATGTTATGGCTTTGTGCACTTATTGATAGCATGGATAGTAGAAAAGCAAAGCATATCAAGGTTTTATTTTGTTATTGTGCATGGTTTTCATTTAGTTTTTGATAAGAAGTTAGATTTTAAGTGTTTGTTCATTTTTATTTTGGTGTTTGTCTTTAGATTCTTTTGCCCACTGGGAGTTTATGCTTTGATTCTTGTTTGGTTTCGTTTGTCTTCTAGTTTCTTACATATTTAATTTCATTCATTTGTCAGATTTTATGTTTTGATGGTTTGGAGTACGGTATTATTTCAATTTGTTTCAATGATAGTCTAGATGTTGGAAATGTGTATCTCCCTTTATAATTTTTTGTTTAAATGTAAAACGATAGTTGATTGAACTAAGAATAGTAGTGCTTGGAGGAGGGTGTAGTCTTTCTTTCTTATTATTACATATGCTTTGTGTTTTATTACATACGCTTTGTGTTTTATAACGAAGAATAGTAGTGCTTGGAGGAGGGTATAGGATTATTTTGTTGGTATATATGACAAGATTCAGTTGCATGATTATTTTAGTTTTGTTCTTATTTTTGATGTATCTATATGACCCTCCAAAGTAGACAACCAAAATTCTAGATATTTAGACTTCAGATGGTTATGTATAATATATTGGTCAATATAACTTGTTGGTAGGTTAGTTAAACAATTTGTCACTTTCTTTGTTGTGAATTAGTTAACTCAAGGAGATGTACTTTCTTTTGCAAACCGTGTTCGTGTACGTGGTATCATATTATTGTGTCCATTATCCTTTGTGAAATTTGATTCCTATATTTAAAGTTCTTAGTTTTAATACTCCTCTTTTTGTTTGTAGATTTCAAAGAGTTGAGGATAACATCCGATAAGACTTTGACTTTGGAGATATCTAAGAGTGTTGTGGTGCTTGGAAGAGGGTGTAGTCTTTCTTTCTTATTATTACATAAGTTTTGTGTTTTATAATTAAGGATCATAACTCGTCTTGTATTTAAAGTTTTGTTTATCTTTGTAATTGAATATAGTTTGTGGAGAGACGGATAATCATATTACTTTTGTTGGAGTGAATTAGTTTATTGTTATATTTGCTGAAAGTTGAATTGTGGTGTATACAAATATTATATTAGTTCTATCATAGGCATAGAAATATTAATTTTGTTAGTTAGACATGTATGCAACCAATATTTTTTTTAATTTTTTAATAAAGCAATGATGACGGACATTGCCTTTCACAGAAAATTAATATTTAATGACGGACAAATACATTTAATGTCGGTCGGGCTACCGGCATTGAGGGTGTTGGTGTTCAATGTCGGTCATCTATAATGTCGGTCGAAAACTGACATTAAAGACATCAATAATGTCGGTCGAAAATCGACATTAAAGGCGACAGACATTGAACATCTTTAATAACACGTTCTTCGATGTCGGTTGCCTGACCGACACCGTACCCTTGTAATGTCAGTTTTTGACTGACATTATAGCCCTTTTTTTTTTTGTAGTAGAGTGAAATCCATCTTGTATAATTATGTTCCCAGCTCCCCACTCAGTCTTGTCCCCAAAATAGTAGACATATCGAGTCGGCAAACGGGTCACTCTCACCCATACAAATCAAAGGACAATCCCTCGTGAACAGGAGTTCATAATATACTCAAGATTAAGACTAAGTTGCCTAGGTCAACCTATTGAAATAGAAACCTAACCAGTCAACGGAGTTACATCGAGTGGTTACTATTTCGTGGTCCAATCTTATGCGAACTCATTGCATAGGATACCCCCACTCGCATGTCTCCTACACGAACGCGTTGGATCATTGCGTTTGTATCAAATACAAAGTGGGCCGTATCCATAGTGTTACCAGGATAAGGCACCCAACCATATCCTTATACTATAGACCCTTTAGGCTGTAACTTGAACATTGATCTCTATGTCTCTACATATTGTTCAAGACTCATAAAACAGCCTATGATGTTAGTTTATTGGATTTTAGGATTATTAAAACAAGATAAAATAATCAATAACATTTATTGAATAATAATGAATAATCATTTATTAATGACGGTCAAAATACAACATTTACTATCTACGAGTTTTGAGGCATAAAACCCAACAAATTAATCTATACTCAATTTGACAAATCTTTTATCAATCTAGTTGTTAATGTGAACCATTGTAAATATAGTCTTTTTATTAACTTTGTAAATAATTATGTAAGATAATATATATATATATATATATATATATATATACTTTTGATATAATTATTAATTAGATAAGTCAATAATGATCTCAATACTCAAGTGATTATAAAATAAAATTTAATCCATTATTTCATAATCAATTTTTTAAAAGACTTTTCATATATATATAATAAAAAGTTCACGTGAAAAAACTCCAAAGAATGCTAAAAGTATATATAAAATTTGCATTCAAGTTTAAAACTTCCCATCTTCTCTACTTGTTTTTATGGTAGTTTGACGTTCGCAAAATCAATTTTAAGAAAATATAACCAAACACGCAAAAGTTTTAAATTAAAATCACTTCCACAAAAAGAGCTTTAAGAAAAAGAAAAAAAAAAGAGTATATTTTTCTAAAATTATTTAAACTACCCGTCATGTCCAACTTACTCTAAATCTGTGAATTGTTTTTTTTTTTTAAATCAAAATTTAAAGGAAAAAAAAATCAAAATCACTTTCCAAACAAATTTGTAAGAACGTAAAACCAAACATCAAAATGATATATTTAGGCAGTACTTTTTACTCTAATTAATAATTATTATTATTGAATAATCTAGAACATGGTCAAAATAGTGATTTATGGTTGCATTTTTTTAAGAGTGAAAATGCAACTATAACTTCTTACTGAGTTATTTTAACAAATTACTGAACAAATGCTTTAATACTTACTGAATTATATTCTATAAAGTCTTGAAACATTAAAAAAAATTAAGCTAAATGTCTTGTTTTGTCAATGAAAGTATACTAATTATTTTAAATTAAATAAACACTCATTAATGAGTCCCAAAATTACTTAAATTAAGTTATGTGATGCATAAGAATTTAATTGTGCTGAATGAATAGATTTAATACAACTAAATAAAATGAAAATAACTTAATTGATATAAAATTAATACAGAGATTTAATTCTCCACTTGCATATATTATTGTAAAAAAAATGTTTATAATGAAATGACATAAATGATATATTTTAAATGTGACAAAAAATTGAGGTAAAAAAAAAAAAAATCGATAATTCTGAAGTTCAATTCAAGATTTCTACTCCTTTTTGTGAATGAATGGATGCTTGAATTTCTTCTAGGGTTTTTCCTTTGGTTTCTGGGACCAACTTTATCACAAATAGAATTGTCATCAAAGATATTAGAGAGTAAATAAAAAATGTCCCTGTAATTATCCAAAAAAAAAAAAAGAGAGAAATAAGGTTAGAAATCAATTATAAACTATTTTTCTGAGAAAAAGAAAAAGGGAAAAATATTCTTTTTATTCCTAAATTTTGAGAATGGTTTTTATTTGATTTTTTTGAAATGTTACATTTTTACTTTTGAGTTTCGAATTTTACTTTCATTTGGTCTATAAAATTCAAAATATAACATTTTTACCCATGAATTTTGGGCTTAGTTGTCTTTTGGTTCCTAAATTTCTAAATTTTATAATTTTACCTTGGAAAACTAATGCTCATCTTGTGTTAACTTTCAGTTAATTAATTTAAAAGAAATAATTTTGTCCCAAAAGAAAAAAGGTTGCGCAAGTATTTATGAGTATAGTTTTCATTCTCTTCCTAAGTTTCAAAATGTTACACTTGTACTCTTGAG
Source organism: Lagenaria siceraria (assembly GCA_002890555.2). Lineage (NCBI taxonomy): Eukaryota > Viridiplantae > Streptophyta > Magnoliopsida > Cucurbitales > Cucurbitaceae > Lagenaria > Lagenaria siceraria. The sequence goes on along the minus strand of CM016483.1, from coordinate 22,870,455 downwards.
CTTTGAATTTAATCTCAATTTGATTCTTTAGTTTCAAAATATTACGATAATTTACTCTTAAGTTTGGAGTTATGTTTCCATTTGGTCCGACTCTAAGTTTCACGATTTATGCTCTTATCCATAATTTTTCGCTAAATACTCAATTTTCATCACTAGTGCTAATATCGTTTATAATTAATTTAAATGAATAAATTAGTTTTCACTAATTTTTATCACTATTAAAATCAATTGAAAAAATTCACATCATAATTATCTTAAATTTATTTACTGAGAATTAACACAAAAAATTCAAAGGTTTGTATTTATAAAAACTCGAGGTAAAAGTGTAAAATATTGAAACTTAAGAACCATATGAAAACTAAACTCAAAACTCAATGGTAAAAAATGTAACATTTAGAAACCCAAGGATAAAAAGAAACTAAATTCAAAACCAAAGGTAAAAGTGTAACCTTTGAAACCTAGAATTTAAATGAATTTATTTTTTAAAAAATGAGTAGTTATTATTTTCACATTAATAATAATAATAATTTTATTATTGAATCAATTTAATGACAATTAATGACTATCATAAATGGATGATATTGAAAAAATGTCATAAATAAACAAAAATTCGAAAATCACTATTTTTCCTCCCAAAAACACACTTGTAATTTATGACACTTTTTTTTTCTCCTTCTTAATTTAGGTTGGCTCTTGTGTCATAGAAAGTCGATTTTGTTATAGAAAAAACTACACTCAAAATTTAGAGACTAAAGAGGGTAATTCTTTTTTCTTTTCTTTTTTTTTTTTTTTTTTTTTTATATTCCCAGAAAATTAAGAAAATTACCAGAAGAACTCCAGCTCATGAAGAAGTTGAAGGTAAAAGAGACAATCCAAGCACCTAACCAATTCACCAACACCACTATGCTCCCAGCAACTCCTTTCACATTAATTGGAAATATCTACCAATAAACAAAATTAAACATATGTAATATTAGTGAAATTATTATAAACACAAAAAATATCAAATTATTTACAAATATAGAAAAATTTTACTGTCTATTAACGATAGATGGCGATAAAATTCTATCACTTGAGCGATAAAAAACGCAATAATTTTTTTTTATATTTGTAAATAGTTTGACTCATTTTTTCTATATTTGAAAACAGTCTTATATATTATTCATTTCCATTGGCTAATTTTTTTTTTTCTTTTTCAGTTGAATGAAAAAATAATGCAAAATTTAATTATTTAATTACCTCAGACATTATCACCCAAGGAACTGCTCCCATTCCAATTGAGAAAGATGCAACAAATATCTGACCATAAAAGTTTGAGAAAATAAATAACCACTAAAAAAATCATTCATGATTTTCATATTATGATATCTATAATAGCTTGATACTCATTTTTTCCATAAATCTAAAAAACTCGACATTTTTATCAACATCGATATTTATATCCTTGTTTAAATATTTAGTTAAGAAGGAACATAGTCGCGTACCAGCACTCCGGCGACAACAAGCACGGGCACGAAATCAAGCAGCAAACCGCGACCCTAAAATTAAGAATGAAAGTAGAAGAAGAATGGTTATGTATGTAATGAAAGATTGGTTTATGTAATGCAAGATTTTGAATTCACTTGCCTTGAGAAAGAAAGAAGCTCCTGCAAGGAAGCAACCAAGAGAAGTCCCACCTGCAGACACCTTAAAAAAAAATGTTCAATCTTAATTTTTATATCATTGGTTATTTTGGACCCTTCGGAATAATCTCGAGTACACTCGGCGTATATTTGAGTGAGAAAATTAGGTAACTGACAATTCTACTTCATTGGATGTATGAAAAAGAAACGCAAAAAATATTTCAAATTTATATCCCGTAGTTATTAAGAGTATACTGAGATTTTTAAATCTACATCCAACTGTTATTAAAAGACAACTGTATCGTGACAATCTGATTAAAATATTTTTTTCAACATTTGCTCAGGGCAAAGATTTGAACCCTGTATTTGTATCCAATACAGATGGTTATTACTTATTTGAATCTTGTAAAAATAATTTTTTCAACTATTAATGTCTTGTATGTCTTAATCAATTGAGATAGGTTGAAATTGACAGAATAAAAACAAAACAAGTAGCTAAAAACTAATTCATTATACTATTTTTCTATTATGTAAGTTTTTTTTTTTTTTTTTTTTTTTTTTTTTTTTTTGTGGTTAATTTCTACCTCAAATTCAAGTAACAAAATTATTTATGGTGGTTGGACTTGGTCTACATTCACTTTCGAATCAAAATCTTTAACTAAAGTTAGTTTGCACAGAATAATCAAAAGGGTTAACCTAACCGTGGTAACTCTTAGAGTCAACGTTAGAAAAGTCAATAAAAAAAATTATTTGTTCTTAATATTTATTTATTTTTGTTTTAATTTATCTTAAGAGTTTTTCATGATAACAGTGATATATAGGATGGGAAATTACCATAATAAGTGGCCTTCTTCCAGATTTGTCCATTAAGATTACACCAGCAACAGTGATTGGAACCTGAATGATAGTCAGTTTTATGGTTAATTAATTATTGAAAATTTTAAGAAATTATTAAATCAAAATTAGGTTTTGTGTGATAGTTTTTAAATACCTGAATACAAGCATAAGCAATTGTTCCAATTTTGCCTACTGATGGGCCTGCAATTTCACCAAAATAATAAAAATTAAGTAAATTTAATCATAAAGTAATGTGTATGATAATATATTTATATAGGATTGTAAATATAGAAAAATAAGTCAAACTATATCTAAATATAAAAAAATTTCATTATCTATCAGCGATAAAATTCTATCATAGTCTATTGCTCATGGACAATAAGATTGGAAAAATTTTCACACATAGAAAAACTATCAAATTATTTACATAAAATAGCAAAAGAAATACCCATAGACTTCTATTAAAGTCTATCACAACTATCTAAAAACTTTACTATTTTATGTAAATAATTTCTCTTATTTTTTTATTTTAAAAATTTTCCATAAAGTTGTTCTATATTGAATAATTAATGTTAAATTGTTAATGTACCCGCTGAGGCGAAGGTTTCACTTGCAAAGAAACCTATCCCATTGATCCCTCCAAATTGCTGGAACACCATCAATCCAACCCCAATCTGCGGTCAAATCTCAAAAGTCAACGGAAAAGGGATAAAATGTAATATTATGTTTGTTAAATTATAAAAATATCCTTAAATTTTATCATTTTCAAAAATATTCCTATACTTTTATTATTACCTCCGAACTTTCAAATATTTCAAAATTATCTTTTGAGTAAAACCTTTTCAGAATTTCGAACAAAAATTTAGACATGAAATGATGTAGTAATTAACCGTGAGACTTACATAAAATGAAAATATAAATCACTTCAAGTCTTAATTTTTGTCTGAAATTTATATAGACATTTTTTAAACAAATGACAAAGGTTTCACATGTACTTTTATAATTGAGCATATTATGTTTTCAAATATTATGTTTATGAATAAGATACCACTAAATTTTAAAAATTATTAACCTTTTTAAAAGTATGCGTTATATCACATCCAATTCAATAATCAAAATTAATCTAATAGCTTATTTTCTTAATTTCTTCTAAAAAAACAAATAGCTTATTTTATTGTACTAATTATTTTTAGGATAATATCGAAAGAAAAAAAAAGAATTATTAGTACTTGGTCATTAAAAGTAATTTAAACTTTTCGGAGTACGAATTTTGATTAGATATTTACCACATGCTCATTGTACATGAATTGAATCGATAAATATTTAACAAATAAAAAAAAAATTGAGGCTTTTAGTCCCAAATTTTTTTTTAAAAAATAGAATTTAGTTCTTATAATTTATAATTAGAATAAAAATCATAGTGACTATTTATGAAGTTTTATCAAATTACACGGACAAAATTCTAATTTTTAAAATTTTAGGGATTAAAATTTCATTTGGACCAAATTTGTTATTTCAACTAGAGTTTATAAGATATTTACTTACAATCAAAGGGCGAATGTACATGCTCTGAAACAAATCAACCAACTTGATTTTGGGGAGACTTTGCATAGTTTCAATATAATTCTGTGAATAAAAAAAGAATATCAAATTTGTTAGTTTCGTGAATAAAAAAATGCTAATTAATTATGTACATAAAAATAAATATCAATTTTTTTAAGAAAATTACTATAAACGGAGAAAATATCAAACTATTTACAAATGTAGAAAAATTTCACTGTCTATTACGATAGACTCCGATAGAATGCTATCGCTTGAATGATAGACAGTAAAAATTTTCTCTATTTATAAATAGTTTGCCTCATTTTTCTATTCTTGAAAATAGCCTAATTTTAGGAGTTTATTTTAATTGTAAACAATTTAGTATTTGAAATTCCATCAAAATGTGTTGATTTTTATATTATGTAAAGACTTATGATGTGTTTGAATTGACTTTCTAAATGTTTAAATAAGTGTTTTTAAGTGTAAAAAAGTGTTTATAACACTTTGAAAGACATTCCAAATGGATTATTAGTATCTTTGTAGTTTATAAACACATATAACTTTTATTCAAATAATCGATCTACATATGAAAAAAAATTATGTTAAATATTATTTTTACAATAAAGACTAAATAGGTACAATTTTTTTTAAAAAAAAAAATCATATTGAATCATTACATGCTAAAGTTTGATAACTAAATTGCTACAAAATTAAAAAAATATACAAATTAAATTGTTAATCTTATAAAAGTTCAAATTTGAGGATATGGTTGTTTTCAAATATAGCAAAATGAATCAAAATATTTACAAATATAGCCAAATTTTACTGTTTATCTGCGATAAACCGTGATAGACTACTATCTGTATCTATCTATGGTCTATTGCCACATAGATAATAGTCTATCTTGGTCTATTATAGACCGACAGTGAAATTTTCAACATTTTTGTCATTTAAAATAATTTTCGTTTGAGGATAATTTGAATTTAAGAAAAAAGTAAAGAAAAGAAAAGAAAAAGAAAAAAGAAAAGTACTTGAATCTCAGCAGCTTCTGCTGAAATATTGGCATTTTTGCCCCTAAGTCTTTGCAATGCACTTAGAAACTCCTTCTCTTGCCCAACCTTTGCCTATATATAACACAAACTCACAAAGTGAAAAGAGAAAAACAAAGAGAGAATAAAAGGAAGAAAGAAGAAAAAGAAGGGCGAAAAAGGAAACTTACAAGCCATCTAGGGGACTCAGGAACAAAAAACAGACCCACAAGAAGGGTAATGCAAGGTATCAGTCCTACAAAATAAAACCCAAAATGTCAATTTAGTCCTCAATTGAAGTTTTTCATTAGCTCTTTTTATATATTAATATCTATATATATTAATACTTTGAATTTGATTACTATATTTGTAATTATTCCAAATTTATATTTGGAAAGAAACCAAAAACATGTGTTAAAAAATTTACATAATATTTTAGAAACGTTTCTAGAAAATAATAAACAAGTAATATAAACATTTACTAAATGCTTCTTCTTGTCACAAACAAAAAAAAAATAAAAAATTAGAAACAGAAATATTGATCAACATGCTCTTAGAAGTCAAAACATAATAACATTAATCAAAAATGAAAATTTTACCCGTGACAGCAAGTGTTCTCCATGTTACAACAGTTCCAAGTAAGAATGCAACGGACGCACCGATGACAATCAATAGCTGCAATAACAAGTAAATTCCACATAAAATAAAAAAAAAATTAAAAAAAAATGGTCAAAACTTAACCATTAATGTTATTCATATGAAAGATTATATTAAATTACTTCAATATCTTGTTTATTATACCAATGCAAATGTTGTTGTATTTACTCGTTTGTCAGAAGAAAAAAAATTATTTTTAACTGATGTAAGACTATATTGGTAAAAGATAAAATTTAACTTTCTGAGTATAGATTTCATCTTCTGACCTGATTTAGTGTCGTAAGTCCTCCTCGAAGATTTTTCGGAGCTATTTCAGCAATAAATATTGGGACCTACATGTTTGATCACATTGGTTTAGGATTCAAAGTATTATCATTGCAATAAGGAAAAAAAAAAACTTTTGAAATTAAGTGTATTAGTAATGAGAGTATAACCACATAGGAGAAGACTCCAATGCCATATCCTGTGAGTAGCCTCCCAATGTCCAGTGATAGAGATTCCTAATGCAAAAAAAACAAGCATTAATCTTATTGTTTTTTTAGTCCTTAAACTTTTATAAATTTAGTATTTTTTTTTTCGATCTCTAAACTTGTAAAAATGTATTTGAATTGGACCTTAATTTTTTTGTTAAATTTACGTTTAGTATTTATTGAATGTCATCTAACATACCATATCTAATAGTTACTATTATCATATGAATAAAAAGTGAAAATTAAAAGTTAATAGTTTGATCCTCCACTACTGCAATTGTTAATACTTTATAATTTTTTAGGGAAGAAAAATAAAGGAAACATACCTTAGAAATGTAGATTGCTATCCATCCAAGTATGCAGAAACAAGCTGACATTCTCATTGCCTGTTAGCCATGAAACTAAAGAAATTCAAACAATGAAGGAAAAATAAAAGTAATTTATGATAGTTATTTAAACCCCATTTGATATAACCACTTGATAACTGAATTTTAGTTTATATAAAAGTAACTTTATGTGCAATATAAATTTATTTATTTTGTTATCTCACTTTCCACTAATATTTTTAAAAATTAAGTTAAGATTTTGGGAAAAAAAAAATTCATTAACTTGATTTTATTCTTGAAATTTGACTAAAATTTCAAATGTTTTTTTTTTTTTTTTAGAAATATATGAAAACTAATAAGAAAGTTAGAGAGAAGAAAAATATGAATTTCAAATTTAGAAAACTAAAAAGAAAATTATAATCAAATAGGATCTTACTATTGGAAGATTTGTGTTTGGTTTTTTTCACAATTATTTACAATGTTTTTTTCCTACTTAAAGAAACATTTTCAACCATAGACAACTTTTAAAGAAGATAAAGAAAAAGTTAAATAAATTTGTAAGTCAAGACTAAAAAATGTCTAATAAATTTTAAATTTATAAATTTGTGTATATTTAGTCTTTAAAAAAAAAAATTTAAATGAGTCTTTGAAGTTTCAAATTTTTTTAAAGGGCCCTTAACAATTGATATATTTAACATCTAAAAAAATAAATACATCACATAAAATTAAATTTGGTGTCTAATTAAAAATTAAACTCTTTTATTAATTTTTGTCCAGTAAATTCGTGGATTTTAAAAAAGTTAAATATAGTTTAGGGAAAATGATCTACCAGACATTAAATTGAAAATTCTTAAACTTATTATACACAAAATTGAAAGTTTAGATTTTTATTATAAATTTTTTAGAGTTCATTAACTGGATAGACACAAAAATTTAAAATCTAGAAACTTATTCGACAAAAACTTAAAAATTCATAAACTTATAATTTAACTTATTCACAAATTTGTTATTATTTTTTAAAAAAAAAAATTAACAAATCTAGTAAAAAAATACACACATTTTTCCAAGTAAATTCAATTTTGCTATCAAATGAAATTCTTTTTTTTTTTTTTAATGTAAAATTTGTACTCACCCCTTTACGACCAATATAATCAGCAGTTCTCCCACTTGTTACAGCTCCAAACATTGCTCCAATGGTAAGTATAGATCCAAACATAGAATACTGTCCATTTTAATTAAATTATTAATTAGCATTAATTACTCAAACTTAATTTAGTAATAATTTCATTAAGAATTAAAATAAAACAACCTCAGATAGAGACAAATGAAGATCTTCCCTTATTGCCGCCTGAGCTGGTGCTGAATATCCCACCTGGACATCCATAAATATTCAATTTTAAAATAGATCATCAAATTTACAAACAATTCAAATTTCAATCCTTTTGTATTTTTTATTTAATTTTTGGTCTTAATAGTTAAATTTTGACCAATATTTTGATTTCTTGAGTTTGTTGTGGGCATAGTCATGGCGGTTGTTATGTACTTTATAATTTATTTTATATTAATTTATGTAGTTTTAAGGGGTCTTTTCACAAATAGAAAAAAACAAAAGTAATTACACATATAGAAAAAAAAAGTAGAAAATACAAAAGCATTGGATGCACTTTTTTTTTATATGTGTAATTACTTTTGTTTTTTTTTTCTATACACAACAATTTCCCTAGTTTTTAAATGTTCAATTTTAATTTTATTATTTAAAATTTCTACGAATAATTTTGTTAACCTTCTTAAATATTTTAAGTAGAAATCTTTTTGTGTTCTCTCTCCATAAATATTAGAAAATATTGTATCTATTCTTGAATATTAGTGTTATTATTTTCTCAGTTCAATAAAATTAACTTTAAAACTAATAATAATTTTTTTTAAAATGACTTATTAAAAGTATTGTGACTAAATATGAAGGCTTAAATAAGATGAAATTTAAAGTACAAGGAGTGGAATGATATTTTGAACTGATGGTAAAATTTATTTTATCTTATTTATTAAGATTTTTTAATATTACAATTTAAACATGTGGAAATTTAATTATTTGGGCCCAAGTAAACTGTGGGCCGGTGACTGGGCTTGCAAGTTTCAAGCTTTCTACCTCTGACCTACTTAAAATCGACTTAAATATAGATTTTTTGCTAAATAATAATAATAATAATTAATATAATTATTATTGTTAAGGTTAAATTGCAAATTTAGTACTTATGGTTGGGAGAAAAATAGAATTTAGTCTCTATGATTTGATAAAATTCTCTTAAATAGTTTCAACTGTACGATTATTTATGAATGTTTTATCAAACCATACAAACCAAATATATAATTTAACCTTATTGTTATTATTTTGATGATATGTGGAATCGGGGCCAAAATCTCATTTTTCACTTTACCTCCTAAAATTTTATTACTTTATTTATCTTTTAAGATGTTAGAAATTCAAATTTTCACAACGTTGGATTAATAAAAAAAAATGTTGCCTAACTAAATATAACTAAACTAGTTTTGAAACACATTTGTAATTTCTTTCTTATATATATCAATAGCATAAAACCACCCGTTATATCGTGGTTGTTTCTCCAAGATTTTCTTAAGCATGACCATATCATTTCTCTTTTATTTTCAAATATCGTTTTGAAATCAATTGAGTTATGCTCAAGTCAACACCCAATTAACTTAATATTGCAAAATTATGGAGAAATTGAGAGATTCATTCATTTCATGTTGATTCATGGACTCTTAAAATTATTACAGTTAATCAACTCCAAAGTCCAAACAATATCTATTTTCATCCTCATTAATATTCATCTTTTGTTTGTAACCATCATGAGTTGGCCTAGTAGTAAAAAAATGAGATTACAGGGCGGATTATCCTGTGAGATTAGTCGAGTAAGCTGGCCCTTGACACTCATAAATATAAAAAAACATTATTTTTTTGCTTTTACTAGAAACCAAATATGTGAGATCTAGGTAAAGCAAATATTACCTAAGCAAATTAATATAATAGGTGAGAAATTAAACTAGTTTATTTTAAAAGTAAAAGATTAAAATAAATATTTTAGAAAATCTAGAGACTCAAAATGGAACAAACTCTATAGTGATTTTTTTTTTTATATTCATGAGTGTTCGGACCAGCTTACGCACAACTCAACTAATTTCATGAAACAACCCATCTAACCCTACAAAATTTGGGTGTCATAGTTTCAAAAGTCGATTGGAAAAAACAAAATGAAAGCGTAGAAATCCAAATGAAAGCAGGAAAGTGAAGAGAGTTTCAACTTAGATTTATACCTGATCCAACGTTTCGAAAATCTCGAGACTCAAAATGAAACAAGCTCAAAAGTCGAGAACAAAAGTACATAGAAACCAAAACGAAAGCAGGAAAGAGAAGATCAGAGTTTAGACTTACACATGATCCGAATTGAAAAGAGCCACAAACAGCAACAAAGGTACTAAGATAAACCATATGAAGGCTTCTTCCATTTTCATTATTTCTTGAAGAAACTTCTTCTTCTTCTTCTTCCTCTCTTTTCATCAATGGCTTCTCCAAATTTCCATTATCATCACCATTTTCAATTTCCTTCCACTCCTCAATAGCCATATGATCAAAATATGATCCTTTTTTCTTTGTTCTTTTTTTTTTCCTCTCTCTCTCAATCTCAAAGCTTATGGAAATTTGAAAGCTCTCAATTTAAATTAAGAAGAGAGACAAGCACACAAATATTAAACCTAATTTAAAACGTGTTAAAATGGATTTCTAGTATTTTTTTTAAAGAAAAAAAAATAAAATTACCAATTTCAAGTGGGTGGGAACCTTCTTTTAAACTTTGAATTTAGAAAACTATACTCTTGTGGTTTGTTTGTTCTTTTGTACCTTTGCTTTAAAATAAAAATAAAAATAAAAATAAAATAAAATTAAAAAAAAAAAAGCATGTGAAGATTGGCTGTCTCTGACGTTGGATGGGATTTATGAAAGAGCAAAATATCAATCTCATTCGGCATACCATTATTTTTATTTTACTTTTTTTTTTTTTTGATATGACATCACATATACTATATAATAAAGGGAAAATTAGATCCAAAAAATAATAATAATATTCAGAATATTAGACAAAAATTTAAATTTTAATTAGTATGGAGATAACTTGAAACAAAAATGAAGCCACTGACACTACTCATATTATTCTATGTTATCGCCACATTCATTACAAGGAGTTTCTACTTTAATGGTAGTTTTGGAATATTTACGAAAAATTAAAGGTAATATTATAATTTTAAAAGAATGTGCTTTTTTTTAAAGGACAAAGTTTAAAGATATCTTTTTGTAATTTATCCTTAATAAATTTTTAATTTGTATTCTAAATTTTTAAAAACAATGGGTTGAAATTTTGCGTTTTTCTTGGTTGGATGATCTTTTTATCTTTTTTCAATTTATTAAATATTATGTTAGGTAAGTTTATTATTAGTCAATTTTAACATTTACCGCTCACATATTGTTAAGAGTAATTTTGGACCAAAGAGCATGTTAAGAGTAGAAGATGGAGCAGTGAAATGCACCAAATGCTAGTTCTCGAGGTAAACTAGAGTAGGTTAAGGAGTGATATGGGTCGAAGCCCATATCACAAGGCAGCCGAGGCCGATCCAAAGAGTGTGCCCTAGATCAAAGAGGGTCAGGAAGGAGAGCCCGAGTGAGAAAAATGACTCGAAAACCCTAAAGGAAGAAGAATTAGATCAGGAGGACTTTATAAATAGCAAGGGTAGGCCAAAAGAGGTAAGTCCGATCACACACAAAACTCCCCTCTTGTTATATAGAATCCATTGCTGACTTAGGCATCAAAGTCTATGTGGTAGGCACCACACCAAGGTGCAAGTTTTTCCTATTTTGCACGTAGAGTTCTTTCCGAAATTACAAATTTACCATTGTTGTCACGTAGAAGTTAGGTGCATTTGTCCCTGACCAAAATTTGACATCAACACCTATAATAAACTAAGTTATATAAATTTGAACTCTGCTTTAATATCATGTTAAAACGTCATTGAATCTAAAAACTTAAACTTATAAGTTATCGATAAATTTAATTATATCAAAACTAAAATGATGTTAAAATATAAAGAATCAAATACAATCTTTTAAAAACTATCTATCAAAACGAGAACATATCCTCTTTGATAACGATTAGATGCAAGTTCAAAATCTAACAGCATTAAAAAATGTAAATTTACCGTTTGTTTCTATGGATCAAATGGAATTAAATTAATTAAAATTAAGGTTGGCGGCAGCATCTGCATCTCCAATTTGATGAATATTCTTTTTATATAACGTCAAATTTTCTAACATAGTTCTTTATGGCAACTTGGTTTTATTGCTTTTTCTTTTTAATTTAAAAATAATTAGTTTAATTCATATGTATCAAATGAGCCTATAGTATAATTATTTTAAGGTTAAAATATTATTTTGGTACCTATATTTTAGAGTTTGTTCAATTTTAGTTCACATAGTTTCAAATGTCCGATTTTAGTGTTTGTACTTTCAATAAATCGTGTCTTTACTTAGATCTAATCTTGGATTGCAAATGAATTTAAAATAATATTTTGATATATTTTACCTAAAATGTATAATCTTCGATATATTTAGTAATGTCAAATATTCCATGGGAAAAAAATGGTTTTTGTCTGGCAATTGCTATGATTCCTTGAATAAAGGAATGTAGTGAGGATAAAAATTAAAAGTCCAAAGAAAAAAATGAATTAAAACTAAAGTTAAAATATGAAATCTTAAAACATAATTTAACTAATATGATGTATAGAATATATTTTGCATTCCAATTTTATTTTATTAATTTTTTTAAAATATATATATATATATATATATATATATATATATTTGAACCAAATGGTTTCATCTCAAATCGGTAAATTGATGACTTATTTGTTGAGAATATAAAGATAAGAAACATCACAATATTTAAAAATAATAATTAAAAAAAAATTACTTCTCTTATTGCTGATTAGTTTTGAAATGAAATTTCATGTTCTTTTAATAGTATTAAAGCTATGAAATTCAAACAAGTTTTCGGTCAAAAGTAAAATAAAAGTCGAAATTCGACCCCAAAAATTATGAACCTAAATAGACATCATCGACTACTGCTCTTATGGCCAATTATTTGGAGATCAAACTCCATGTTGATAACTATACTCAGATTGGCAGATTATTTGAGCCACTTTTATATTACAAGTTAGGAACGGGAATCAAATCATGAACTTTTAAAATGATAATTAATGGGTCGTGAAGCTAAAAATGGCATTTGAAAAGAGAAGAAAAGAAAATAGGGAAAGACAAGGTGGTTGGTTGCAATTTGTCCAAGTTATTGTATGATATGAATTTTGATTAGGATCTGAGTCAGAATGATAGAATTAGAAAATGACCTAACTTCATCATTTAGCTCCTTGTTTTTCTTTTCCTTCTGTTTCGGATCCCAAAACAGCTCACTAATCAAAACTAAAGGAAAATTTTGGCCATATCTGTTGGCATCTTAAGCCAATATATCAGATCTCTTTTGGATTCAACTCTACTGTTTTGGTTAAATGGTTAAATTGATTTAGTGCTTTTAATTTTGTGTTTAAGAATTAAGAAATAACTTCCAATTTTATATCTAATAAGTATTTGAGTTTATTTTATCATTATTAGTTCCCTAACATATTTATTAGAAAAGACCCAAAATCAATTTTATGCTTAAAAAACTCATGAAAAAAAAAACTCATATAGATCAAATCTAAGAATTAAAAGTTTTGAAATTTATTGGACATAAGATTGAATATTTAAGGACATTAGATGTTTTTAACCAAATCGATGTAAATACAAAAGTCCACAGACCTATTTGATGCCTTTAAAAATTTAAGGATCAAATCAACACATACTTGAAAGTTGATTGACTAAATTTAACCCTTTTTTTATTTATATATTTTGCCTGGTGAACTAATATCTTTTGGCCTCAAAACTTGGTTTTAAAAAGAAAAGTGTGTTTTGAACTTTTATTTTGCCTGGATTTTGTAATTATTGTGGAAATTTTACATTACCACTCCATAATCTAAATTGTTTCAATTGTAATAAACAAAATTATTACTCATAATTCACAAAATATTATTAACTAGTTTTCTGAAAATGTATTTAAATAGACCCTACTTTTCTAATTATGTTTACTGAAGAATAAACGTGGCCTAATTGATAATTTCATTGAGCTCCCGATGCTCTGTATACAAATCCTCCTTTTCATAATCTTGGAAACTGCAGGATGATTGCACCATTACCCTAGTGGTTTTGAGGCCTCAAGTTAAAAAGAAAACGTCGAAATTCCTTATCTATTTACTTGTACGGAGTTTGGTGGCCAACATACGAACATAGCTCAACAATTCTCCTTTTAAGGCCCCAAGTTGAAATCTCCAAACCTTGTACATAAAAAAAATGGAGTTTGATAATACAGGTAGAGATATAAAGCATTGAAAGATCAGTAGTCTGACCTGTGATGAATGAGAAATTCATTGTTAGCCGTGAAACCTGGAAATTATTACAACACATTGGTCCAGCATCTGCTTTAACTTACTTCAGGTGAGATACAAATGTACAAAAGTTAGGAATCCTGCATCCAGTGCAACCAAAAACCGACTTCGAACTCCATATTGTTACCCGGAAATTCCCATCGGCCAACCAGACAGACGTAGAACGATAATCAGCATCAAACACGCTTTTGCTCTAAACACAACAAAACTATGGTAACCTCTTGGCTTGGCTGTACGACCAAGCTTTTGTCATGTCATCCATTTCACATTTGCTGGAAACTAGAGGCGCCACAAATTGGCAATTGTTGAACTAATTTTCAGCAGAACAAATGAATGGATCAGAAGAGTTGAACTGCTTCTTCAAGTTTAGATACTTCTTGTGTCTACAACTTATCGATCAAGCACCTGCGGATTGAAATAGCAAACTCGCCGACCTTGTGAGAATGAACTAAAGCTGCACATATTCCAAAACAAACAGCAACGAAGGTAACTGCAAATAATGTTGTCTGACGCCTAAAATGAGCCCCTGAGAATAAAAGACTACATGACTTTCTTGAATGTTCTTGAACCGTCATTTTCTCGCCGAGCTTTTCGTTTATAAGGGGTATTGTTTCCACACTACCATTGGAGGTTGAACCTGCCACTGCTTGAAAATGGCCACTTTCTCTCGACTCCATTTTCTGCAGGTAAAAACAAAAAGAAGAAATGACCGAACCATTCCTGTGAAAGATCCATGATGAATATTATACTCAACCAGCTCCTTAAACAAACATTTTACAGGTCATGTTTCAAGTTCACAGTAGGATTTAACTACTGTTCTAGGAGGAAATCTGAGAGCACAAATTTTCCGAGGTGATTAAAGTGGTAAAAGACCCAGTATAAAATTTTGTCAAGGGCAATTCTTTCTCAAGAAAAGAGTCTCTAAAAGAATGAAAAACTGGAGTCAAAACACCAAAACTAATCGTACCTTGAAAGACTCAAACGAGCAAAAGAACTAAGAAAATAGAATTTAGGGGGAGGGAAATAACATCCATAACCAATCACTACCTCCCTACAATATGGTCTAAAATTAATAGTCCCATGCCCTCAATCCAAGTTGAATATTCATAGATGAAATGTCTTAAAAGGCTTAATGCGGCTTGAGGCTTTTCTCATAGAGGCTCCATTTTTGGGATTTACCCCTCCCTGTAAGTATAGAAAGGGAATTTTAACAAGACCACTATGGTCTCAATGTAATGATTGTGACTTAAACATGATTAGGTGGGCTAGTAAAAAATCCAGTAGAGGCAGCATAGGAACTCTTCTAATAAACTAATTGATGGTCTCTCTCTAAATGGTATCAGTCTTTCCCATGGTCAATTTCCATGATCTAATATGACGGATATGAGGGAGCTCCTCTAAATGGTATCAGTCTTTCCCATGGTCAATTTCCATGGTCTAATATGACTGCCTGGTATCTGATGAATGGCCTACTGAATTCTCAACTAGAACTTCCAAGAAAGAGAGGAATGCCTCTTGTCACTTCCTCATCCTCCTTAGAACGGTGCTTTAGCTACAGCCCAATCAATGCATCTCCAGTTCAAAATTTTCTGGCTTTATCATTGCCACTTTCCCAAATTCACAGAAGATTGGTGTGATTCACATATGTTGACAGTTAGCTTGGTAGCCTTAGTTTAAAGTTAGCTCATTTTCTCTTACTGAATTCTCCTTAACTAGAACTTCCAAGAAAGAGAGGAATGCCTCTTATCACTTCCTCATTCTGCTTAGAACGGTGCTTTTGCTATAGTCCAATCAATGCCTCTCAAGTTCAAAAATTTCTGGCTTTATCATTGCCACTTTCCCAAATTCACACAAGAAGAAGAAGACACTAACAAAAATTCAAGACTTGAAAACAATTTCCAAACCTCCAGACAGTTGATCCGCCTAACTGTGAATTGCTAATATCAAATACTTTAAAGAGTCCAGGCCCAGGGTATAAAAAGCTCTAAGCCAGCTTTGATCTTGAATATTGGAAGACCAAGGCAGAATTCTCTCTTATTCTAAAGAGGTTTGCAACCAGGAGACCATCTCCTTTTTCTCTTCATCATAGCGGTGGACACTCACAGTCATCAATTGAATAGAGGTTTCTACAGTAGACTTCTTAGTCACCTAAAAGTAGGATCTACCAAAATCATAATCACCCATGCAAATGATACAATTACCTTTGAGGCATATGAGACAGTCCAAAAAATGAATATCAACACTGAAAATAAGTTCTAGCTGGAATCAATACAGATCGGCAGGTCATTTTCCAAGCGAAATTCAAATAGACTAGGATGTTAACCATTCAATTACTTGGGAAGGCTATTGAAAGGCAATCCAAGAAAGGCATACTTTTGGAATCTGATGACTGATAGGACTTTTAAGACATTAGACAAATGGGTAAACACTATCTTTTACAAGGGAGGTCGGCTGACCCCTGTTGAACCTGTCTTCTCAAGTCTGCCAAGTTATTACATGTTACCT
The DNA here is from genome assembly GCA_002890555.2 of Lagenaria siceraria. Classification (NCBI taxonomy): domain Eukaryota; kingdom Viridiplantae; phylum Streptophyta; class Magnoliopsida; order Cucurbitales; family Cucurbitaceae; genus Lagenaria; species Lagenaria siceraria. Next base: position 22,853,869 of record CM016483.1, on the reverse strand, counting down.
AAAAGCCCTACCCTAGTAAAGTTTCCTACTTCCTTGGAAAAAATTGCAAATTTTCTATGGAAGTCACTTGGTAAGCTGGAAGAAAGCTTCTCATCATAGAGATGGAGGAATTGTGGGAACAGGTAACCTCAAGGAAAAGAATTGTGCTCATTAAAATGGGCTTCAAAATTCCCCGTTAGAAAAATAAATAAATGGCATTCCAATATGCTAGCATTCTTGATGAGGATCACGGTGGTTGGTTCACCTGCAAACATCATAAACTCGAAAACCGCAACCAGAGAAAATATCTTCTCCATCAAAATTTGCAACGGGAAAATTGCCATTTTCTGGCTTCACCAATGTTCAACAGCATCCCCTTTGAAGCGTACATTTCCCAAGAGAAAATCAGCTCTCAATAAAAATGTCAGTGAGGACTGCTGGAATCAAGAGCACGGCACTTGAAAGGTGCATCCCTGTGGACCACTTTACCATAGAGAAGATATACAGGATTTTATAGCATTTCGGCAAACTATTCAAAGGCATTTGTCAATCCTTCAAAATAATACGTTTCTCTGGAGGTTAGATAACATTAGGCAATTTTCAATCAAATCTTTGATTCTTCATCTTAATAATGGAGTCTATATCCTCAACAAGGAACTCTTCAAGCAACCTGGTGTAAGAGAATTCCAAAGAAAATAGGTTTTTCTTTTGAGAACTTATTTCGGGAGTCACAAATACAAGTAATGTCACTCAAAGATGAAACTCTGGCAGCTAAATCTCTCCAAATCGCTGCCCCTTTTGCCTCAAAGATTCTGGAACATTTATACATCTTGCCACGGTTTACTCAGTCAAAAGCTACTTTAAAGTCTGCCGAATGCCTTTAAGGATCAGACAGTCAAATGCCTCCTTAAAGAAATTTGTCTGGAAAAAAACAGAGCCTCGTATTCTCATAAACATTCTAGTGATGAGGAGATTTAAGAGAGCACCACCTTACAGTTTGTCTTTCGAGTTGCATTGATAAATGTCTTCAATATCCATAGTTCCTTTTTTTTATCAAATGCCCAATTCGAGGAACTTTAACACTCTTGGTTAGTTGTTGGTTTCCTCTTCTTGTACTTGGTTCTTTGCTTAGTATAAAAGTTATCCGATACTCATCCAAAAAAATAAATTATAAATCTGAAAATTTCAAATAAGAATGAAAAATAAATTCAATAATAGAAACCCTGCAGAAAATATTGAAACTCTTACCAGTCCAGTCCCGGGAACGACTGAAACTAATTTGTTCTCGGAGCAACTTTGAGAAACATGGCCCCCTTTAGGCTTAAGAAATCCCAAGTGTAGCACCGAATTCCCAGTTTTACGAAGATTCAGTTGAAGAACATCTCTTGCATAATCCAAATACTTCTCAAAAAACCTTAAATCGGGATAACTGAAGCCATTAACAGCCACATTTGATTCTACATTTTCCATGACAATCTTAAGATGTTCTAAGACTCTCCCTAAAATGACAGTTGAGTCATTGCATATCAAAAATTTCAACAAACGTGTGAATCTTTGAATTTGTGATGAATTCATAATTTGCTGCAAAGGCTCTGACGAAGGCTTTCTAAGCAACCAAGATATATCCATCATGAGTTCTGAATATACTTTTTGTTTCAGTGAAGAATGTTCGCAAGTATCATGTGAAGAACCAGTAGCTTCCACAAGCAGAGACATATCAAGCCGCTCCTGAATAGCTTTCATTTCAGAACAAGTTTCCCTATCTCCAATGAGTATAGGAATAAAATTTGACAAGCCTGACTGATTCTCCACCTACACAGTGTATTTACAAAAAGTTGTGAGAGAAGTATGAGAATAAACATGTTAGAAGACAGGTTATAATCAATATTTCCATTTCTTAGTTTATTCCCATGCCAATAGGTCTAAAATTAATTTGGTTCTTTTTTTTTCTTTTTTCTTCTTTTTTTCTTCTTTGAGAGGAAACAAAAACTTAAAGAGACTGATAATAAAAAATACTAGAAATCCAAGAAGGGAAAGAAAACAAAAGGCGTAAATGTCTTGAATAAAGAAATCTCCCTAGTGTTTAGAAAGAGAACACCGTGTGAAAGCTTAGAGATGAGCTAAACGGAACCCATCTGACCAAGGAAGAGATTTATTGAGAAAGATCCTCTGAATCCTTTCAAACCAAATTTCCAAAATTAATTTGGTTCGAATAACTTGATGAAGATCATATTTCCTTTTTTCTTTCGTTTTTTGTTTTTGTTTTTCCTTTCTTAGTTAGACAAACTTTAGGCAGTGTTAAGATGTTAATTTAAAAATTGTTCAGAAAACATTTATCTCATGAAAATACATTTAGATAATTGTTCCTTAATACCTGTTTTCACCTTACTTTATTTATGTGGGGGAGGATAGCAAGGGCAGTTGAGACTAATAAATCAAAGAACAAGAGATGGGAAACATCTACATACCTCAACAAATGCAGGGCCAAAATGATCGTATTCTGTGTGGGGTATACATATCTTGAACAACTGGTGGTTGCTCCACTTAGCATCACCTTCTTTTTGACAATGAGGAAGAACAAAAGAATGATCATGTGCAAGATACTTTCCAGCAAAAGATACAAGAGACCTGTGAGCATAGGTAACTTTCTTCAGATATTAATGAATTTTATTCCGCAAGTCATGGACCCCTTTTATTCAGCATAGATACAGCAAACCCAGAAACTTCACAGTATACAGCATATTTGACTTCTTCCAGACAAACATACAAGCATGCAATTCCTCACTTCCAATTTCTATTTGGCCTTTAGTAACTGGCTTAGCACAATATCCTTATGTATTTGAGGTTAATATATTATATTTATTGGTTTAGAAAGGTGAAGAATACAATACACTAGCAAATCCGTTGCTTCAAAAGAACAAAGCTATCTCCCAACAGTTGGAAAAAATAATAATATTTTTTTGGACAATGCAAGCATCTGGACCTCGCTATAACTGATACTTTAGGAGTGGGAGACTGAAGAGTTTTTTCTTCTAAGTTTACCAGAAGAATCATTTGGATGCCAAGGCAAATCCTTAAGCCTTGAACCACAGTCAACCAAACGTCTATTAAAATTTAGGTAAGCAACATCATTAAGAAGGAAGAAAAATATAATATAAACCTTCAAAAGTCTTTTATAGAGTAAAAAAAAACCCCTTAAGACTAGATAAAAGAAAACAGAAGTTAATATGTGAAGCATGCATGATCTCGATTTATGGATATATCAGTACAAATGCAAGAGAGTTGGAAATTTTAAAGGACAGTGAAATAAAATCAAATAACCAAAAAGAAGTGAGTTCGTAGCTAATCCATTTTCCCTTTACCAAAAACCAGGAACTTTTTTGGGGTCAAATAATGGAGTATAATTCTATTGTTGTAATACCTAAATTTTGGTTGTTGCAAATGACTTCCACAAGCAACAAACTCCATGGGTTTTCCAGCCTCAAAGCATGTAGGATGTACATAGTGAAGTCTTGGAGCCTGCATATCCATCTCAATTTTCATTACACTTTCCCCTGTACAAATTAAACAAAAAAAATCCTCAAGAAAATATTAATAAATAAATAAAACCTTTAGGAAAATTCAACAATCAACATATTCAAAATAATAGTAGTAGTAGTAGTAGTAATAATAATAATCTAGGATGCCTCAATCTCAAGTCACTGGATAAATTTAAAGCCTTATAGCAATCTTTTTTTTTTTTTTGTAGATTTAGTGTGCACTGGTGTTTCATGATTAAAATTTAATAGTCGTGTTCACCAAGGCGGGAGAACCCTGGTTGGATGGCTGATATTCCACATGCTCCTTCCAACCAACTGACAATATCCACAAACAAATAAAGAAGGCAGTGTGGATTCTCAAGATAAATGAGAAAGGAGGCAATGCAGTAAGAAATCTTGCTCAAATCTGGCATATGAGAAATTTCTTATATCTTCATTAGCAGAATAAGTGTAGCAGAAAATTAAGAACTTTCATTACAGCCATATCTCAAAGAAATGGAAAGCAAAAGAAGAGAGGGTGGGGAACCCTTAAACCATGTATTAGAAACCAAACAACAGAATGGCTGATGTCATGAAACATGCTCATATACGTGATGAATTTTAAAAAAATGCTACATTGTTGACATACCTTCCACAGCGCGAAAAATCATGTTGTTCAAATAAACAAGCATGTTGCCCCTCCCCCAAAGAGGTCTTCCACGTGCAACTACAAAATTGTGCACATGTGCCGTGGGATCTTCAAGTAACTGCCAGTAGTTAGAGAAATTAATTAGTTTAAGAAAATTCAGGGACTAACTTTCAGATAGTTGTTTGAAAGGAAACGTGGAACCATGAGGACAATGATTCCAGTTAAAGAAAACCTAATTATGACTTATGAGTAGGGGCAAACGTGCAGAAGCTGTAACAGGATATGATTTATTAGCTATCCTTAAAGAGTAAAAGGCCTGATCTTAAACTGATGATTACAGTCAACAGAATATAGGAAAGCAAAAATGCTACCAAATTATAACAACCAACATTATATTGGAAACCATCAACTCAAAATCACCTTTATCCACATAAACTTTGGCATTGCAACAAATGCAGTTAAAATTATGCAACCGGGCCGAATATATCCCTCCAACTCAACAGGCATATTAGCCAACCATTCAAATATCTGCAATGGATTCGGATTAAAATTAACCAGATTCTAATATCGTTGCTGAACAAAATTATTTTTCATTAAGTACTAAACTGTAAAGATGAAAATACTTGGAGCCGAAGTCTTCTAGGGAACTCTGCAGGATTCCAGTCATAAAGCTTGAATGATATTCGCCCTGTTGGACACTATAACAAAGACACTCGGAATCATCCCATGTCATCATATGAACAGAAAATAGAAAAGAGGGGGGAAATCTTAAAAACATTCACCATTGATGAATATGTGCTTTTGTTGTCACAATATGATGAAGCAAGAGATTTAGAATTATCTTTTCCTCCTCCATCCACTTGAGCTTCACCCATTGCCACTAAAGTTAACCCGCTATCCACATTGTTTTGCTGGTCGGGAGCTGAACATACTGTGGAGGTTACAAGCCCGTCTTCAGACTCCAAATGCACTACCTCCTTTTGATCAGTTTGATTGTTGAAAAGAATATTATCTGTAAGAATACATGCCAGTGAGAGAAATCCAATAATACAGCAATTGTAAAACTGCGGCCGCACCAGCTGTTTTAGATTATTACCTTTCCCTACATCACCATCGCAAGAAACATCTTCTAGATGCATGCTTGATCGATCACTTTCCATAGAAGTTGTGGAATCAACTGGCTTCCTACGTCGTCGATTGTTGTGCCGCTCTAATTTTCTTCGACAGCTCCGTTTGCCTTCATCAAAATCAGATAAAACATGAAACCTGCCAAGCAATTGGAAGCAAACAAGAAGCATTAGCAAAGAAAACTTTCATTCATTGTTTTAGGTCACCAAAAGACAGATGTTTCAACATATACACGTGATGCACCAGAAGGGGGGGATATGGCAACTACCGACTCGGCAACATATAGGATCAGCACTTCCATGATTGAGGAAATAATTTAAAGGGCATACAATGCCATTGAAGCAAACAAGGTTAGAATAGATCACGTGGCAAATTTGATGCAACGAAGAGAAGTAAAAAAAGGGCACTACCATCGAATACCATTGACTGATCACAAACTAGTAGCATCAACACTTGAACAAGATGCAAAATCAGCAAGAACTAATAGGTAAGCACCAAAAAAAAAAAAGAAACACAGTTAACTTAAAAATGAACGGGAAAAAAAATCAGCAAACATCGAAACACACAAACTCAACTTACTTGCCACACTGCTGACAATATCTTTTAGTCTCTTCATCGATCACAACAGCAGTAGCATTAGCACAACGAAGACAGACCCTATGCCTTCTATGATAACCTTTAAGCTCGCTAATATCGACCTCACACCCCGGTACTTGACACCGAACAGTACCAGCAGCCACGCGCGCCGTCCTAGCCCGCTTCTTGCCAGGTGCAGCGGCGGCTTCTTCCTCAAGCATCGCGTCAATCTCAGGGCAAGCACAAGGAACCCGCCCAGCCAAGAAATTCGAGCAGGTCAACCTCGGGTCGCGCTTCCGAATTTTTTCCGAATTCGAAGGGGCAGTCTGGGATTGAATCTCGAGGTAATGAGAGGAGGCCGAGGGCAGATTGTCCTGTTCCAAAGAGAAGGAAAACTGATCGTCTGCAGCGAAGTCGAGGAGATCCCCCAAGTCCCAGAGAGCGGTGGAGGAGTCGTCAGCCATGGGTAGTTGGAGGTCCATTTCGGCGTCGGGACGGTGTGAGCCGTCGTGTGAGGGAAGCGGGAGCGGCGAGGGAGGAGAATTTTCCATTGAAGAGGGAGTATATACCCTAAAAAATGGAAGAGTGGGGGTTGGGAGAGGTTGTTCAGGGTGGGTGGAGCGGTGGTTGGGATGGGAAAAGGTGGCGGAAAAGGGACGGCAGCGCCGAAGGTCAAGCTTTTGAGGGTAAGATGTTCCTCTTTACTCTTCTTTCTGTTCAGGAAAGTTTTTGAGAATTTTGTAATTAAAATGGAGAATAAATATTCTGTATCCCACGCGCTATTGCTTATTGCTCTTGATTTTAATTTTTCCTTAATTACAATTTGGTCCCTTTTACGTTTTTATTTATCTTAAATTGTAAATTTGGTCCCATAGTTTAAATAGAGTTAGAATTTAGTCTATGTAGTTAGGGAAAAGTTATAATTTATCAAATCATATAAACTAAATTCTAATTATAAACCATAGAGACTAAATTATGACTTTCTTCAAACTATAGGGACCAATTTTGCAATTGAACCTTTTATTTGGCCCTTAAACTTTAACGAGTGTTTAATAGGTCTTTCAACTTTTAATTTTATATTGAATCTAGATCATTCGACTCTAGTAAATTGTCTATTGAGTCATGGCAATTTTGTATTCAACGAGATCTTGAATTTTCAATTTTGTATTAAATAAGTCGTCGACTGATTCGATTTTTTTTTTAAGAAAATATATGAACCTACTAGATGCAAAATTGAAAGTTCAAAGACGTAAAAGATATGAATTCAATTTTGTATCTTGTTAGTGCACGGATCTAGTACAAGTAGGTACGCACTAACTTTATGAAGAAACGGGAAAATTGATAACTAGGCACGTGGTTCTGCCACGTACATTTCGATGCTAAGTCAGCTGGAGTTTGTCATAAATGTAGCAAGAATTATGTTTCGTGAGAATATCTTGAAGGCACACCGCCCGTACCATTTTATATACTACACCTAAGTTTTAAAGAAGTGGAGAACCAATCACGTCAGTCAAAATTTATTCAAGTACTTGTTGGGATAGTGAAACTTTTTTTGAAATCAAAACTATATAGAACTATCTTGGTATAGGCTAGTTTTTCGATATAATACACGTTGCTATTAAGATTTCAATAACTATGTGACTATTACGTCCAAATTATCAACGACAATGGTAATCTATTTTTACCTTTTTAAAGGTTAAAGATATTAATGTCATTTTTTAAAGAGATTTGTTGAAAGAAAAACATTTGAGAGATATTTTGTATATGTTACACAATTTCAACCATAGAAGCTTTATGTATAGTTTTCTTGTGTGAATTTTGAAAATGGTCTAATGAAAAGTTATCTTACATTTTATTTTGTCTTGTTTTGGGTTTGTCTTTAACTAAAAATAATCGTCTTACATTTAAGATATGGAAGTTGAAGTAGTTGAAGTTTGGTATGTATTAGGTTAAAATAAAATAGATTTTAGTTTATAGACTTACAAATGTCCAAATTTAGTCATAACACCCTCGATAAATCTTTAATTTAGTGTTTTACCAACTAGTTTTACGATTAGCTTTTTTATATACAGATTAGTCTTTAGTAGTCTTTGTTTTACAAATTTTGAAAACATATTCTCATTATATATTTTGTTGTTTTAAATTATTGTTATTGTTGTATCAATTTTGATTTTTAAAAATGATATCAAATTAAGATAGGGCTAGTTTTAAGATTTATAAAATTATTGAGACTAAACTTGAACACTTAAAGAGTATATAGACTAAAATAGAGATATCTTAAAGTATGGAAACCAAAATAGCATTTTAACTGTTTAAATACTACTTTGATCCTTGTACTTTCACAAGTGGTTCATTTTGGTCCTTGTACTTTTAAGAAATGTTCAATTTGGTTATTGGTGGTATATGTGTTGTTAAAAAAACTAACAGATGTGTCATATTTTATAAGATGATTAGGCGCCACGTGATTATTTTAAGTTCCAAATAAATGAGGTCGAACAGATCGGGTCGGATTAAATTAAATCACAGTTGTGTTTGGGTTTAGGTTTGCTTACTCATACCTCACAGAACCAAAATGAATCATTTGAATGAATCATCTATAAAAATACAGGAACCAAAGTAGTATTTAAACATATTTTAACCTATGTACTAATATATTTTTAGTGTGGACTATATTTTATAATATAATTGTCCAATATAATTATATTTTGATCATTATATCTCTCTTAGATTTATTTTTTATTTTTGAATAATTTTTATATTTAAGATTGCTTGGACTGCGAAGTTTTAAAATGTCTATTTAAATATTGAAACTTTAAAACACAAACATTTTAGTAATTATCATTATATATCATCGACTAATTAATTAATGTACGACTTATTTTTTAATGTCTCAGTATCCATATGTGATACACATATAGTAAATGTAAATATAAAAAGTAAGAGATTTAATATTTTCTCTTAATTTTTTACAACGATTTGTATCTTTTTAACTATTAGAGTTTTGTTCTCACTCAAATTCTAAACTCCAAAAATTACTTTTTTAATTTCCAAAGCTTAGCCCGATCTTTGAAAATATTGATAAACAATAAATACAAAAGGCAGAAATTTAAAAATGAAAAGAGTATCAGTTGGTTTAATTTAAAAAAAAAAAATTTGAAAAGTAAAATACTTATTAAGCCGATAATATTCTGAAATGTACGGACCAGATGAAAATTATACCTAAGGACAAAATATTTTCCCTAAAAATAAAGCTCCAATCATGGCGACTACGGAGAAGGACGTAAAGCGCGTGGGAAATTGAGAGTGGGCTTTAGATTTGAGGTATAATAAACAAATTAAAATTATTAATTTTTCTCCGATTAAATGGGCCTCCCTTTCTCTCTCAAGTCTAGATCCACAGTGCTGATTTGTGAACCACGATTAATTATTAACAGATAAGAAAGTAAAATTTACTGTACTTTATAATACTTTTAACTATTCCCATATAATAATATTAAGAAGTATAGATACGAATACGACATGTCTGACACGGAAACATGATATTTTTTAAAATATAGGACACAACACGGCAAGGATATGTTTATTAAAATATATTTTTAAAAATTTATATCATTTTTATATGAAACGGAAATTTAAAGTAGATGCATTGATACATTTATATGCTTAAAAACTTAGTTTAATGTATTTCACATCCAAAATTTATTATTATTGTAAAATATTTTTTGTTGTCTACTCAACAAGTATTCTATACATGTTTAACACATTTGTTGTATTAACAAGTGTTCGATACGTGTCCAATAAATGTCAAAATGTCAAGTGTCTGACACGTGTTGGACACATACATGCTAACCAAATTAATCTGTGCTTCTTAAGAATAATACAATGATCATATTCAAACATAAAAAATAAACAAATAAGATATATTTTGTTATCTTTTAAATATGTTTATGAGTTTTAATTATTTTTTTTTTTTAACAACATATTTGTTTCTTCGTTTGAAAAGAGAATAGACAAATTTTATTAATATGTTACGTTTATATTTTATTCGCCTATATGCTCTTTTAAAAGTACATTTGGCCAAAAGATGAATATTATTTATTGTGGAGTTTTAAGTTAAACCTTTCGGTGCATAGTAATTTGGGTGGTACAGTGTTTCATTTTGGTTGTTGTATCTTGGAGGAAACATGACAGATAATCTCTGATGTACACGGTTGATATAATGATATGTGCCACACCACACAGGTCTTTAATCACTTTTAAGAGAGCGAAATACCTGCATCTCAACCCAATTGTTTACATGTTTGTTTTTTCAATATTTACTTCAGTTTCATATGTTATTTGTAATTCCCCCATGTTAACTAGGGGTGTTAAATTTTCGTTGATATGTCGATACTTCTATCAATACTTCTACATGTTAATGTATTTGACATCAATATAGGTGAATTAACATTTCCAATATATAGTAAGTAATTCAATGAAACATAGAGGAGAAAGCAATACAATGTCACTAATGTGAATATAATATAAATAATAAACATTTTGTTAGTGCAAATTAAAAACATTTTTTTAGACACCACAATGAACATTTTAAACCGTTTATAAAGTGTAAGATGTCTTGTTATTATTTTTTTTTCATAATTTTCCAGAAATATCTATAATATCTATTCACGTAGACATTTTATCGATATTCCTATCAACATGTTCAGAAAAATTGTAATCTCGATATTTTCGTCGACGTCGACATTTTTACACTCAACCTCACGTGTTATCGAACTAAATAGAAAATACCATCCTGGCACCTAAACCATAAGTACAACTTTTTGGTGCTTATATCTTAAAATATTACATATTTATCTTTAAATTTTGAGTTTAGTTCTTATTTAATATCTATACCTCCAATAATTTTTTTTTGTTAAACTTAATTGAAGAACCATTTTTAAATCATTATTCATTTTAGTTGTTTAAAAATGTCTAATTTAAAATTTTAAGGATGAAATAGATTCTACTTCAAATTATAGATGTAAAAATATATTTTGTCCAATAAATTATAATCATCATTAAAAATAAAATATGTTTTGTTGTCCATTCATAAATTTCATCGCTTAAAACATAGATATCATTGAATACTCGATGAATGTCAAAAATAATATATATATTATATATATATATACTCAATGTTTTGTCACATGTCTTGTGACATGGAAATAAATAACAATGAAAAATATAATATACATTTTTCTAAACCACGAATACAAATGGGATTTTTCAAAAAAAAAAAAAAAAAAAAAAGTACAGAGAGGGATTTATCCAAAAGAAAAAACAAAGCGGGAAAATCGAAGTTGCAAAGTAGGTCAAGAAACATTGCGATAAACCATTCCAGAAAAAATAAAATAAAATAAACTTTGGGATATAACTAATATAAATATTAAAAAATAAAAATAAATACTTTGAGTTCTGTATTGATTAATAATGTGACGACTTTATCATTAGTGATTTGAATTTTATAATATTTAATCGATAATACACCGTATATGCCACTAATTTATTATTGATTAAAATATTATATCAATACATCTTAAATTTAGTCATTCAATTTTAACTTTAATCGAAGTTAGTTAAATAATAATAATAATATTCATGCAATAAACGACACTATATTAATATATTTTTACAATTTATAAAGGGGTGTTCATTGAGACTAAATTTTAGAAAAAAAAACCACAAAAACCTAACGGTATATAGATCGATATTTAAATTAATTGAAAGTATAAAAACTAAAATGAAATAAGACTTATAGGGTAGCCTTAATAATCTTTTGACAATGTATAAGGAGGAATGTCGAACCTCAAACCTCAATTTGTATAGCCATTAATTAGTATTTTAATATTATAGTAGATGTTGTCGTGTATTTTAGCATATTTTTAGATACTGAGTGTGACTAATTAAACTTGACGTAAAAGGGTATATATATATATATATATATATATATATATATATATTAAAAAGTCTTTTTTTTTTTTTTTATCCAGCACTGCTAAAAAAAATTCAAATGACTTTGATGTGTATAATAAAATATGAATGAAAATTAAGGGTGAAAGTCAATAATTGGGGTGAAGATAGTATAGACTTTGGATGTAGATCCTTATCCACGATGAAGCTATTTATTTATTTTGAATATATAATGCGTCAAAAAAACTAGTAATATTATCTCATATAGAGATTGACTCACAAGTGTAACTCAACTTGTTAAGACATATGTATCTTTAACTAATAAGTTAGAACTTTGAATTTTTCTCCTCCAAATGTTGTGTTGAACTTAGAGGCGGGGAGAGACCAGCAACAATATCAACGCAAAGGACAAATTGAACAAGTTATTTTTGTGTGAAGTCGGGCGGACATTGCATTATTGTTGCACGAAGCAATGAACAAAGACAAGAGAGTTGGAGGTAGAAGTGCAGATTGCTAGATGAACGGTTGATTTCAAGGTGTTTGTAAAATGTTATAGAACAACTCGTCATTTTTCTCTCGATTTTATTAAAGTGGCCTTTAAAACGACACATATACTTTACAATTCAACCAATCAAACACTCAAAACTAAGTCACAACAAATGCTCAAATCTAACCATAAAAGATATTTGAACTTAAAAACAAAATCAAGGTTGTAAAGAAAAAATACTCAAACTGAACAAGTAAAAAAAAAAAAAAAAAAATCAAACTTGACCAAAAGACATCCAACACAATTATAATAACCATGTCCACAAAATGGTTACGTCCATTATAAAAATGTCTAGAACTAACCATTAAAAAAAATCTTATTATAAAGAGTATTAATTATCCTACACAGTCGTGTTCAAGATTTAATCTAAATAAAACCAGAAGTTTAAATTTGAAACTAAATTATATTGTTAGGTAAAATGGCATAAAAATTGTATATATTGAAATTTTAGTTCATTTTATCTTTTTTTTTTTCTCACGTTAAATTATGTTTGTCTGATATAATTCATCAATATTAGGATATGGAAGGTTTCCAAGGAATCTAGTACTTCATTTATTGGTGGAACCCACAAAAATAAAAAAATAAAAAAATAATCCCAATAAGACATATTAATTGAGAATGACACTATTGTTGTACTACACCGCATAATATCTTCACTTGTGGGTAACATTTTATGCTTTGATTACAAGCCAGCCAATGTGGTGGACCTCTCAATTTTAAGGGCCCACAAATCATTTCAAGTCGACACTATAGTGTAAAATTTAAGAAATAATACGCCTAATTTTTGTTAAAAAAAATTATTAATATTTATTTTGTTGATAGTTAGTAACTGCATATACTAATTAATTAATGATTTGAATAAACTCAATTAAATTGATTTTTGTTTAAAGTTCAAGTCAATTAAATTGATTGATTGATAAATTAATTGGAGTTGAATTTGATTTTAAATCTCAACAAATACGTCATTTATGAGCTATATCCATTATAATTTCTTTAATATATTTTTTCTTCCCAAAAAAAAAAATACATATGTATTTATTTATTGTGGTTGAATTTCATTAAATAGTCAAAACTAGTTGGAAAATGTTGCAAATATGACGACATCGTTGGTTTGTTATCGTTATTATTGCCTTTGTTTTATCTTCTTTCCTTTTTAATTTTATTTGGAGTACTGACCAAAAATAAAAAATAAAAAAAATAGGATGGTTCATATTCGTTTTCTTTTAACTCTTATTTTTCTTTTAAAGAAAATTTTTACAAATAAAAAAATGTCAAATTATTTATATAAAATTGAAAAAAATACTAATAGACATACATAGACTTCTATCAGCATCTATCAGTGATAGACTTCTATCATTTCTATCACTGATAGATCCTGATAGACTTCTATCGGCGTCTATTAAAACTATTTAAAAATGTTGCTATTCTATGTAAATAGTTTTCCTTATTTTTCTATTTTTAAAACTTTTCATTCATTTTATCTATAATAATATAGAAGAATAAGTCAAACTATTTATAAATATAAAAAAATGTTACTGTCCATATGTGATAAGTCGCGATAGACCGCGATAGAATTCTATGCTGTCTATCGCTAATAGATATTGAAATTTTTCTATATTTGTAAATAGTTTGATATTTTGTTCGTTTATAGTAATTTTTCAAAAAATAAATTATAGGTTATTTTCAACATCTATTTTTCAAATTGTAATTTGTACTTTATTTTTCAAATTGTAATTTGTACTTTATTTATTAACCTATGCTTAAATTGACAAATTTGATAGTAAATTAACCCAATTGAATGAGATTAGTTAATTTAAGTTAACAAGTAATTGGATAGACATAGACTTTAACAACTTAGTTTGACTTTTCTTAAAATTAAATAATAATAAAAAAAATCACTTGTGTGGTTTAGTCAACTTTTTTTCCCATTTTATGGCCAATATACCAATTCATTGCTGGTTGGACCCTAACTAAAATAGTAGTCTAAATCAAAACAACTTTATAAAAATATAATTTAAATTATTGGTAATAAACATATGTACTAGATATAATTAAGTTTAAACCTAACACCCACGCATACGTGGATATGAAAATGGGTACTAAGCTTTTATGCGATAACTTTGTTTCGTTACTAACCTGAGCATAACTCAATTGATTAAGACATTATATCTTCGACCAAAATATTAAAAGGTTGACTCTCTATTTTGTTGAAAATAAATAATGCTTGGTCAACTCTAAAAGAGCAAAGATAATTGTAAAATTAACAAACCACTAATAAAAATAAAAGAATTAAAAGATAGAGGACAATACTTTTGAATGATCCAAATGAAGAAGCAACGTACAAAAATATTGTGGACAAACAAATAAGTTATGCATCAAAAGACATACCTTATAGACTCGAACTCTATTTAGTGAATAAGACAATAACTAAATAACAAAGAAATAGAGGACAATACTTTTGAATAATCCAAATGAAGAAGCAAGCTACGAAAATATAATGGACAGACAAATAAGTCATGCATCGAAGGGCATATCTTATAGATTCGAACCCTGTTTAGCGAATATCGATCAAAATTATTGAAGAAGTGGTGAGACTAAGCTATGGAATAATTATTATCGTTGATGAATTGGGACAATGACGTTACACACAATTCATTTATATTTGTGCTCTCTATGATTGTATTGTTTTTAATCCTTAACAGACTTTCAAATTCAAGAGAGTTTTAAAAAACGCAAGCAATTTGAAAAGTCCTCATAAAATCAATCTACCATTACTCTCACACTAGGTGATATCGAGCATCACACCATTACTTTTCTTATAGTCAAAATAACAACATTGCCTTAACACTTACATGTAACACAATACACACTTTACAACATTATATAAATGTGAACAAACTTTATGTTAGATTACTTGGTCAGTTTTTTTTTTTTCGTATAACCTAAATTTTGAGACATTCAGTCAACTATGCTAGGTCATCATCATATAACTTATTTTATAGGCTTTAGTCTCACCTTCCTCAATGTATATATCACTTGCTCTTTTGACAATTTATCAAAAGATCTCCAATATTCTCAATCAAATTCACATATTCAATCAAATTCATTCAATTAGAGAGAAAATGTCTTTATCGAATTATGTCTTTTAGCTTATTCTCCAACCTTATCAGTAGCTATAGGCTCCAATTTCGTTGTAGAATGTGTTTTACACATCTAAGATTTGCATGATACAATAGCTTTACGTAAGGTAAATATATATCCAATAGTAGATTTAGTCTGTATATAAAAAACCAACTAACATCACCAAATCATTATAGTACGTGTGGATACCTCGTATTATACTTAAATACCTTAGAATTATGGTTTAAACTATACAAAAATACTCATGAATTATAGGATTGATTTCAATTAAACCCCCTATACTTGTAGTTTTGTTTCAAAACAAACCCTTGTGAGCTTTTTCTGGTAAATTCATGGAGATAATGGTGACAATTTAAGGTATGTTTGGTTTAACTTTTCAAGTGTTTAATTTTATGACAAATTGCAAAAGTCACCATTGAAGTGTGGTGGTAGTTGCAATTACGCCCTTAAACTTTAAAATTTAAAAATTAAGCTCTCAAATTTATATGAGTGTTAAAACCAAGTCAAATTGAAACTTCAAACTTACATAATTGTATAAATTGTAATATTTGTATAAGTTTAAAGGTTCAATTTCTACAATTATTGTAAGCTTGAGGGTCCAATTGTAACGCTTATAGAAGTCTAGGGTTCCAATTTTACAATTGAAAGTTTGATGGTGTAATTGCAACTACCACCATACTTCAAGGGTGGTTTATGCAATTTGCCCTTAATTTTTTAGAAATAAGTCATTTTGGAAAAAAAGTAAAGTGTTCGACAACCCATCCAAATAGATTTTGAAACACTTTCATAGTTTATTTAAAATAATTTTTATCAATAAAGTATAAATAAAAGGGGAATTTTTTAAAAATAGAAAGATAAGGGAACTATTTCCACAAAATAACAAATTTTTTAAATAATTGTGAATGTGATAGACGCCAAATGATAGAAGTATATCACCTGTGCTGATAGAAGTCTATCAATCTATTAATACTTTTTTTTGCTATTTTCAGTAAATAGTTTGACTTTTTTTTTATTTGCAAAAATTTTCCTAAATAAAAATGATTTAAATTTTGTTTTTTTTTTCTAATCAATCCAAACAGACTATTAATCATTTTGATATGCTAGTATAGTGAAAGGATCGAATTTCAAACCTCAAGATTGGTAGTATAAGTTCATGTCAGATAAACCAAGGGTAAATTTAATTTTATTTTTAAATGTATTTTTTAGTACTTAAAAAGATAAAATTTGATATTAAAAAAAAAATACAAAGAAAATAAGAAAACAGCCTTCATCCCAAATCTTACCGATCATGGGTGGACGTTTAAATCTTGAAGCGTAGGGTTTAGGGCATGATTTATCTCTAGCCCAATTATCTCCCTCCCTCCAAAACATTCGAAACCCATCAAGAAAGTCATCTTCATTCTCCCAAATCCCATTAGGGTTAGGGTTTTCACTGCTTCTTTTTTCGCGATTAACGTTTTGCAGGGACTTGGCACCGATTCGGCTTCCGAGAAAGAGACGCAAATAACCCACTATGGCGAGGTACCGGAGCCGGAGCAGAAGTTACAGCCCTCGCCGGCGTAGTAGAACCCCACCACGCGGGCGGAAGCGCTATGACGACGACCCTCGAGATCGGTACCGCGAAAGCAGGTCTCACAGGGACCGTCGCTCTCCTGCTCCTTCTGGGTTACTCGTGCGCAATCTCCCCCTTGATGCTAGGTATTTCATGTTCTTCTTCGACCTGTCTCTGCTTTTGCTAATGTCTCACCTTGTTAGTTTGATGGAGGAATTGAATGGCTCATTTACTTTCGTGTTTGTACATACAAATGCACCTTTGTTTAGAATCTCGAATTTTGGGCACGAGGTAAATGCGGCTTGACGTATGAATTTTGATTAGTAGTTATGTAAAGAGTTGATCAAGAAAAGCATTTCTTGCGTGTAATTTATTGTCAAAACGTGTGCAATCGTGCTACATTGTATTATTTTCTCGTTTTCTGTAGTCTATCCATTCTGTATATTATAATAGGAATATTGAGTGTTTTGATTGGATATCATACAGGCCGGAAGATCTTAGGATCCCGTTTGAGCGATTTGGTCCTGTTAAGGATGTGTATCTGCCGAAGAACTACTACACTGGGTATGGCCGCTTTTGTCTTAACTTGTGCGCACTTGGGTGTTGAAGAAACCAATTTATTATTTTCTGGTACTTTTTCTCTTAATTATCAGGGTATCCACACTAGAAAATAGAGTTTGGCTATATTAGTTATGAAAGAAAAAGTTGAGAAAACTAAAATTATTTTTCAGATTAATTTGTGGGGTCAGAACCTTGGAGCACTGCTTTGAAGTTTAAATTGCCTTTACCATCATGTAATTATTTTGATAAGATTGAAAGCAAGTCAATCTGAAGGAATGAAGGTTAACTGTGTATGGAAGGAATCTGCAAATTTATTGAATAACCTGAACTTAGTTCACACTTAATCCTAGAGAGCATGAACTGACTGAGAAGGAATTTGTTGTAGGAAAACGATATTTTTGTTAGTATGTAATGACAGTGATTAACACTTTAGTTTAACCATCTTTTGGATTAACTTTAAATTTAATTGATAAGAAAGAAATTCCTAAAGTGTGAATTAATTGAATTGACAGTGGTTTTACATTCAATTTGAGTCTGAAAATTAATACTGCTGGCAACCCTTTCTAGTTATTAATACAGAGATGGGTTTATATTCTCGTGTTTCAAATTTGTGGAATTTTATTAATTTTTCGTTCCAAAATATTATAGTAACGATCTATTTTGTTCTCTCGCTCTCATTATGATATCATTCCCACCTTTGCCTATTTGTAGGGAGCCCCGGGGATTTGGATTTGTGAAGTTTCGGTTTGCAGAAGATGCAGCTGAAGCAAAACAACAGCTAAATCATACAGTTATAGGTGGACGGGAGATACGAATTGTGTTTGCTGAGGAGAACAGGAAAACTCCTCAAGAAATGCGTGTGACTTCTCGTTCAAGGTTCTATGACCTTCCTCTTAACTTCTAATCTTTCAGTATCTTTTTGGTTCGAATATCTTCTCCATGAAACCATTATCTTTAATTTTGAACTAATATATTGATTGTCTCTTGTTTCTCATATATAGTGGTAGAAGCTACAGAAGGCGTTCTCCAGCAAGGTCTCCAAGACGACGATATCGTTGTCAGTGTCAATACATTTATCTTCTTTTTTTTCTTTTTCTTTCTTTTTAGTTTTTTTTTTTATTATTTTTTTGTTGACTTACATGAAAAGAAAAAATTGTACTGGGTTGATGATGTTTGATTAACATCATCGTTATGCAATATTGTAATTACACCACTAATTTTTATGCTCAACAAGCTTTTTCTATTTGACTGCAGCTTACTCACGCTCACCTTCACCTGCCAGGCATGACTCAAGGTTAGATCTTATTTGTCATACTTGCTTTACTACTAGCAAGACTAACATCATTATTGTCGTGCTGTTTCCATTACTTCTTACTTCTACACCGTATTTTGAAATATTGGTTGTTCCTATCTTGATGTTTAGTAAGTTGTGCATGCCTTCTTTGAATTTTATGACTTTGTACTATAACATATCAAAGCATTCTTTTTGGATGAGAAGCATAGTATAAATTTTTTTAATTTTTGTACTTGTCTTATAGAGTATCCAAACCCCAAATTGAAGTACTTGTTCATTATTTTAATTTTCAGTTGAACCAAAATGATTTTGCCTGTAAATTTATTGTAAGACTAAGTTCACATTGAGTGAAAAATCATTTTTGTAGAAATATTTTGATATACTCAACGTAATTCTATTTTTACTCAACCTGAACCTCAAGAGTTCTGTTTTGTTCAAAGAGCTTCTTCAAGTTGTCAATGGTGTGTTAATTTTAAGAAACACAATCCATTTCTAATGGACGAGTTATCTTCGTTCCTATGTCATGTTGTGAAGTGTACAGTCAGTAAATCTAAATGGTACTCTGCTGTGGTTTCAGTTGCAGAATAAATGTTGGTGTCGTAGTCCAACAATAATAGTGGCACTTTTAATCTTCATTTCCCCATTAGGTTTATAATATCATATCTATATATTAAATCTAAGCAACACTTTCGGTTTTTTGTTGTTGTACAAGCTTTAATTGTAGAATTTTTATTTCATATGCTTGAATGTTATCATGGTTAAACAAAAAGATTGAATTTAATGTTTGACTTGATGCACGTGGAATATTCTACCCCCTTCATGGTACAGAGTTGCATTGCAGGACATTGTATATACAATCTACTTAATTACTTGTTTATGCAGATATTAAAGTGTAAAGGGAGACTGACTTTAAAGACTTGTTGATTAATAAAGTTTAACAAGAAAAGCGATCATAAAGTGATGGGCAACTTGCTTACTTTACCTATCAAACCCTCTCCATGAGTACAATCTATTACTTTTCCAATTATCTTAGTTGCATGGTTTTTATTTGTTTGTTTACATCTGTTTTGTTAGGCAGAAGTTAAGCATTGGCGAGAGTTTAAAATCAAAATTTATCTCTGGTTCTTTTTTTCCCCATTTTTCCTCCCTTACAAATCTCCACGATTTATTAGCAAGAAAGTGATTTTTAAGTTTGATATCTTCTTTTGCATATACTATCCAGTTAAGAAAGATTAGAGCTTATAGTTGGCCAAAGAAAGAAATCATCTTCAAAGGAGAAAGGCCAAAGTTTTACTGGTTGTGATATGGTGACATTGTCCAAGAAAAGATAATGTGATTTTTAGAAAGTTGGGGCAAAGAGAGCTATGAACTTGTCAGAAGCTGATCAACCAGTACAGCTTAATAGAGCATAATTCTCAGTGTTTGGATCTACTTGTCATTATTTTGTTCGGAAACCTGAAAATGGTGCAGGTAAAAGTCATGTTTTAGTTGATCAGTTTTGAAAATGGTGTTCATAGAAATTTGTGCTTATAAAAGTATGATATAGTATCATAAGTACCCATTGAACGTACCTGGGGCCTTTGAAGACTGCTCGGACAGGTTTTCTTTCCTGTTAGAGAGAGAGTTGGTTTTTTGTGCTGTTTAAGTCTGAATGGAAATCGTTTATGCTTGATATGTTGATTTTCATTAATGTTTTCCGTTGTTGTGGCTGATGCAGGAGCCGTGGGGCAAGGGATGAGTATCTCTCTCCAGCACGATCGAGATCAATTTCACATTCTCGTTCCCCTCGCGATAGGCGGGATTACAGCCGATCTCCAACTCCGAAGGAGAATGGTCAGAGCCCTCGTGAAGTGGATAATGCACACAGTAGGTCAAGGAGTCCAAGGGCTGATAGCCGCAGTCCTTCTGGATCTCGTTCACGATCCTATAGGTATTTTACCTTTTATGCTCCTTTACCTTTTTAAGTTCCTTTTACTGGTCTCTGCTTTTCTGAATTAGAGGATCTACGCAGATAAACGTTTGGTAGTGTTGCTTGAGGAATAGTTGATTAGTGTGTATCATGTGTGTTGGTAGTTTCAGAATTCATGCTGATTATTTAAACTAAAAAAATTAAAGGTTGTATTTTTTTGTTTCCTTTTACCTTGGAAATTCACATGAAATGTTCAAAGGGGATTAAGGAGGTGCCTAAGAAGCATAGACACGAATACGGATACGATATGATATGGCGATTCGTCAATTTCTAAAAATCTAAGATTCGGAGAAGTTGAATATAAGCTACTATTTATGTATATTTATGATGATAATGCCCAAATAATTGTTATAATGTTAATTTTAAGATAAACTAGGGTAGATTTAAGAAGAGAGTAAGGGGAAAAGGAAAAAAAACGGTAGGGTTATAAGTGGTGGTTGGGCGATAGGCGTCGGGTAGCGTCGGTAGACATCAGTGAAGAAGTAGAAGATGAAGATTGGAGAATCTAGAAGATGGAGGGGGGGTTGTGAATCGTAATCTAGATAGTGAGATAGAAGAATGAAGATTTGATTGCCTTTAGGGTTTTCCTTTTTCCTTTTTCTGTTTTTTTTTTTAATAATTAATTTCTTTTGTTTTTGGATTGCCATATTTAAGTGGACTTTAAATAAAATGGGTCCTTTTATCTGGACATATCTGTATCAGATATTCTGCACATTGAGAAGTATTTGTGCTTCCTATGGAGGTCTATTGTAGGATAGATGTCTAATAATATGTATGGGCTAATCTCCTAGAATATAAAGATTGATTGCGATGAGGATGAACTGAGGTGTATTTAATAAGTTCTCATGATATTCTCACAGCTGTTTATTGGATTAGTTGGTTAGAGGAGGTGAGAAGGAAATGACACGTTTGAATGATCTCACTTTTTTGCTCCTTTGTTCAATAATTTCTTTGGTTATTTTTTATCTTGTAGAAATTTAGTAAAACCTTTTGAAGAGATTTCATTGATTTGCTAATGTTCACACTAAATACAATATGAACTCGGGATGAGATTTGAGATCTCTTTAGGGGGCAGCAAAGTTCTTGACGTTGTTTTGTCATTATTGAACATTTCACTCGGTCCATAGTGTGTTATGTTTAGCCAGTAATCCTTTCCCTTGGTTGATTGGAGAATTTACAAATTTGACTAACACCCTGCAATGTTGCTTCTGCAGTCCTCGCTGATAGAGTTTCGGGATTGCTGCGTGGTGCTTCTGTTGCAGTCCTCGAGAATTGTTAGTCTGCCTTCAGTTGTGGCCAGATGAACTATGCTATTCCATGCTTTGCAGTTTCTGTAAGGAATTTTATTTATATGTGAAAGTCAGAAGGCAAGACTTGAGTTATGGGTTGAAGAACAATGAGTGTAATCTTGCTGTTTCTCAAGTAGTTAACTTCATATGAATGCATGCTGACACTTCTACTTGACCTTTATTAGATTTAGGATTTTGGGTTCAGTGGATTTCGTTTTTGTACTCTTGTATATGCCCAGTGATTGTATTTTTAAACTTAGGATGCTCAAATCTTGATATCGATAGTCTTGTTTGTTTACTTATCAGTTCTTTTTAGTTGTTTAGTAATCCCCTTTTTCCGCAATGTTTCAACTTTTTTCCACCTTTTGAATGATAATAGATGTTTTATCTATTGACTGACTATATAATTATTTTGGTCATGACGACCTTGCTCGAAGAAGATTTGTTCTATAGGTTGTACAATTGTGTCATTGAATTCTATTTTTGTCATGGATCTGTGCTTTCTTCTTCCAAATTAACATAAAGCATGTAGCATCAACCAAGAGGTTGTTGAACTATGTCATCTAAATGCCAAATTCTCCAATTGATTCATTCTATTCATAATGGTCATTGTCCACTTCATATGATATTTCTCCATTTAATTTGCGTACTTGCCTCAGGAAAGACTTGGATTATGCTTGCAAAAGATTTGGATCAAAATTGTGTGGTGTCCTTAGAGAGATATAAATAAGCCATCTAACAAGATCTCGAATTTTTAATTTTGGGTTCAATAAGATTTTGAATTTTAATGTATTAATAATTTTTATTTTAGTTGTATTAAGTTGTATGTAATCTTGCTCTTAAGGTTGAAGGATCAAATTTTCATATCTTATGTTAGTCCTAAAAAAAAATCATGACTAAAAATTAAGGAATGTGATTGGGGCTTCAAAGCATTTTGTAACAAAAAAATTATTATATATAGATGTCTCCTCCTAAATAGACATCTTTTTTCTTTTCTTAATTTTCTCTTGACAACAAAATCATTCGTAGTATTCTTGTTAACATATCTCATGGCAATGTTGTTGAATATATAAGAGCATATATGTCATTTTGATCACTTTTACCATTTAGGAGTCGTTTGGTCCAACAACTTCTTAAATTTAGTGTAAACAACTCAACTTCAATAGTAATTCTATCTTCCCATTTTATTCTTTCATTCAACAGTAAATTCTGTCTTTAATCATCTCATTTTCCTCCGTTTTAATATTGATTTTTTATGATTTTGGTTTTACATTTTAAGTTCAATTAGTTGGTTTCCTTGATTGAAGTGTGCCATCGCTTTAATGTTTCCTATAGTTTGCTTCTGTATCATGATGTGTGGGCTCGTAATGTAGAAATGATGTAAATATTTCTGTTCAATTCAAGCTTGGGTTGATTTTGTTTAGTTTTCTTAAGGAGTTCTAAACTTGACTTCCATTGCGATGGATATTTGCTCATAGTGAAGTTGTACTTGTACTTAGAACGTTGAGAAGTCAGGAAAGTCATAATAGTTGTTAAATAATACCATTTTGTACGAACACTTTCATGTCTCAAAGTTCACTTTAAGGTCCGAATTCAATTGAATTTAGGTTAAAAATCATTTTTGGTCTCTAATTTAACATGCAGTCCATATAAACTTTATTTGTAACAATTTAGTCCATGTATTTCTAAATTTGTAACAATTTAGCCTTGTACTTACGAATTGTAACAATTTGTAACGTGCTTACAATGAAACTTCATGAGATTTTTTACGATGGGATTTGATTGTTACAAATTAGAAACTAAATTGTTATATGCTAAAGTTTAACTAAACTATCACAAGTTTGAAATGGTAGCGACTATAGCGTTATAAATCAAAGTCCATAAAATTTGGGTAAATTAAATTTAAAATGGATTAAATTAAGATATTAAGCCCACATTTGGTTAGTGATTCGAAAATTTGTTTTAAAAAACAAAGAATTTAGTAAAAAATAAAAACAAATTCTTCTTTTTCACTATATCCAAAAACACGTTTGGTTCAATTGAAATTTGAATTCAAAATTCATTTGTTGTGTTTGGTTGTAAATTTGAAAATGCAAGATAAGATTAATTCGTGTTTGATAATGAATTTAATATAGTATTTTATTATTATAATGATGTTTTATTGTTAATAAGAGAAAGCAAGATAGTGGAGAGAGATTACATAATGGATATGTTTTTTTTATTTATTGAAAACCAAGTGATAAAATATATAAGAGAATAAAGAAATTATCTCTTACAAGAGAAAATAATATAAATAATTTTTATCAATACAAAGTTAAAAAGAAATCCTTTATCGAAAAGGAAGACAAATTTGTAGGATTAATGTTGATAAGATGTTGCACTAGTTAAATTAGTGATATGTTCATCTTCCTTTAGATATTTTACAATAATTTTTTTTCACTAAAAATTAATAGGGGATACAATTTGTAGATAGAACTAGACTTCTCTACCTCAAAGAGTGTTGATACCAAATTTGAATCAAGGGAAAACGTACATGACCTTCACGTGACAATAACAATAAATTTATAATTTAGAGAAGAAAGGACATGTAAAACAAATAAAAAAGACTCCAAATGCCTAAACCAACATGAAAATTATAAAATGGGGAAGAAGAAGCCAGAAGTCCATGAATCCCAAATCAAGATGTATGTTCAGTTCCAGATATCTAATCAAGTTTTCCATCTCTCATATGAAGTTATAATGATGTATTTACAGAGAAAATGAGACAGAGTTTACCTTTTCGAGAAGGACGAAATAAATCTCTCCTAATCGTAATAAGTTAGGATTAGATAGGATTAGATAAATATATTTTGTCTAATATTTATCTTCACTTATCTTTGTGAGGTTCAAATTCACCTACAACAAAAAAAAAAAAAATAAATAAATAAATTAACATTCAAATTATAATTGTTGTTTTTGAGAATGAGCTATTTTAATTGTTGTTTTTAGAAATTGTTTTTTAAAATAATTATACCAAAAACGTTTTAATTATTTTCGTTGTACTTTTTGTTTTTGGAAACATAAAAATAAAAACGAATCAAGAGGATTAGAGATTTTAAATTATATATCAAATTCATAATTTTGTCAATTTAAATATATTCTTCAAATGGTTGGGATAGTTGGAAAGACACAAATTTTATAGCTTTCAAAAGAGTTGGAGGAACCTAAGAAAAAAGAAAAAGAAAAAGAAAAAAGAAAGGAAAAAAAGAAAAAAGAAAAAAGAAAAGGGTAAGCCCTAGTCTCCAATTGCATCATCTTCTTCCTCTTCTCCTTGTATCCGCCGACCACCCCACCCCCTTCTGCTCAGTCTTCTTGGCCGGCGAGTCTCAGACGGCGACGACCCACACGAACTCCCGTTGACACGAGCAGGCACCCACGCGTTGAAGGTGTTTCTCACGAACCCACCTTCTCTCCCTCACTTCTGGCGAGCGTTGCGGCGGTGAAACCCACAAATCAGGTCTGCAATGGCAACGCGATTCTCGACGACAGCTCCATGGATTTTATGGTCGTAGTGTAACCAAGCAGATGCGACGCCCATGAGACGGGAACCCTCTTTGTACACCTTCGCATCAATGTCTTTGCGTTTCGAAAGGTTTCGACATTGACCTACACTTGGATTGGCTTCAAATTGGCGTACCCATATCGTCTAAAGTCCAACCTACAAGTTCGGACATTTTTGGACACCAACCAGCAAGGTTTAGAGCCTCTGCGGTGAGATTTGGTAAGGATTGTTGCTTTAATTTCCCTTTCGAATTGGATTTAAGTGTTTGATTAAGGTTCAACAATTTGAACATTTTTAGGACTTGTTTGGACTCAATTAAAGTATGTTGGAGCAGTCTTGAATTGTGAAAAGTTGTTGGTTGTAGTTTTAGACTAATTCGGAGTGATTAATTAAGGTTTGGTATGGATTTTTTATAAGAATATTTATGTTGAAAAGCCTTTCGATATCCATCAAGGTTGTCGAACTAAGTTCTAAGACTTAAACATGGTGTTTATTGTTTAGGCTTTTTTTAAAAAGTTGACGTTTGTTCAAGGAAGTGGATTTTCGGATTGAGAATTATAGGATTGTCGAACTAAGTTCTAACACTTAAACATGATTCGATTGGGGCTATTCGGAAATGCCAGTTTTTGTGTTTTGGGGATTGTATGATATTTTGTTGTAGCCAAATTTGAAATTGACAGTATCTAAAGCTTAGCTTATTTGTGCAAAGACACATTTGTGTGGTTTGACATTCTTTGGAATGAAGATTCATTTGTATGTTGCACTCACATGGCCTCACACTTATGTAATCTGACTATTGTTCTGGTTGTTTGTTCATCAACATTTTTGCTGTTCTAGTCGATTGTCAATCGTCATTTTCTGACTGAATGAATTTCATAGTGTTACCAACTGGTAACCATATTTGTTGGCGTACTTCAACTACTCATCTTTCTTACTTTGTATTTAAAAGTTTTGAATGACTGAAAGTTGTGAAGTTTATTTGCTTGAAAGATGTTGAATTCGAAAGTATTGTTTGTAGCAAGGTTTCAAATGAAAGTTTTGCAATGATTTGTATTTTTATTTCCAATAGTTTTGAAAGAAAATGAATTTCAAAGCTTGATATGGGAACTGCTTATTGAGTATTTTTGTACTCATTTTTGTTTTTCCATAAGGCTTTCAGATGAAGGATCGGTGATAGTTCTAAAGGAAGTGAAGTTTGGTATTCTGACACATGACATCAAGGGATGTTTATATTAGGATTTGATAGTTTGACTTAGAATTTGTTTGTAATAAGTTACTTCTGCTGATTTGTGTACGTTGTAAAAGTCTATAATGGTTATGTTTATGCATTTTTGTTTTAATAGGTATATTGGAAAATACGGGCTCTTACAGAGTATAACTTGGATATGGGGTTGAAATTATTACTATTTATTTTATTTTTAATTATTTTGATTAACTTTTGTTGATGACTATGTATGGTTCTTATTATTTAGTGGGTAGGAGAGATGCTAGCTGTGTTTATTGAAATACTGACTTGTTTGTGATTAATTCTCAATACAGTTTGAAGTCATGGAAACTGGGGACTCTGCTCCCCCTTCCCTTGGCCCTCGCTATGCACCGGATGACCCTACTCTTCCCAAACCTTGGAAGGGATTGATTGATGGGAGCACTGGACTATCATATTACTGGAACCCTGAAACCAATGTTACTCAGTATGAGAAACCGGTCTCTTTGCCACCACCGTTACCACTTGGTCCTCATCCCAGCGTCTCTACTTCCAAGCCTACTTCAATCCCGGAAGCTCATTCAATGCCATCAAGTGGCACATTGGCACCTCTTGTACAGCAAAATCATCATGCCCCTCAACAAGATGGCCAATTAAACAGCCAACTTTCTCAACAACCTGGACATCTGATCTCACAACAGCATAGTTCTGTTGCCAGTCAGGTAGGTGTTAATCATCATCCTGGCATGCAAATGGCACCAGATGGGCGACAACATAGCTCGCAATCGAACCAGGTCATGCAGCAACAGGGGCTATTTGCAATGTCGTCACAACATGTTGGCCACCAGCAGGTCATGCATCAAGGTCAGAAAATGGCACATGCAAATCAACAAATGTCTCAACATCCTAACCAGCAACCCCTGCAGAATCCAGGACAAGCCCTACAGCATCCGGGACAACAAATGCCACAGCCATCAGTCCAACATTTAGGACAGCCAAACATGCAAAATCCAACCCCATTAGTTGGGCAGCCTCAAGGTCCGCAATATGGCCAGCAGCAGCTTCAGTATATCGGTTACCAGCAAAGCACAAATCCAAATGTGCAGCAAAATTCACAGCAGCAAGTTCAACAAAGCCCATTAGGTCAGCCATTTGGTAATCACTTCGAGCAGAAGCCCGCTTTTCTGAAGAGAGAGGAGGAGAATATCCAGTCAGGAAACCAAGTTGGATTTTCTTCTTCCCAGTTTCAACAAAGTGGTGGCACCTCATCTATTCATAACCTACATTCTGGAACCAATTCTTCTCAAATGCAACAATTTGGTTTAGCATCAGATCAAGCACGGCAATTTGGTAGCTCTCCGGGAAACATGCATCAGCAACATCCTGTGGTTCAATTGCAGCATGCAGGTACTGAATTGACTCATCGCCCTCATCATTCTAGATTCCAAGATCAAACGAGCCCAGCTGTGATGCAGGGGCAGCAAGCTGTTGCTGAAAATTTGCCAGGCAGAACCGGAAATGAATATTACTTTGGCAGGAATGAGGGGCCTGGCATTGGTCCACACCAGCCAAGGCTTGCAGCAATACCAATGGCAAGGAGCCAGCAGGTTCTTCCTTTCCCGTCCATTTGTAATTCTTCCATGTTCAATTTTTTTTTTTTTTTTTTTTTTTTTTTTTTTTTTTTTTTTTTTTTGACATTGTTGAAGTAAGATACAATTATGAGGGATGATTGATTTACTATGAAAAAAACCAAACATATATCTTAAGATTGGTGGATGTTAAAAAAGGTTGATTGGGCACTAATATTCTGGGAAGACATCATATCTTTGGGTTTTACATGGACGATGTGTAGTTAGGTACTGCGAAGTTTTATGGGTAAGGTTATATGTGGATGATTAATAAAGAAATTGATAGGAAATAGTGTGTTATGTACTCTTCCTTGACCATTACTTAGTTTTAGGTTAAGAGAAATGTTTTTCTCTAACTATTATATGAGAAACAACACTTTCATTGAGAAACGGGAAAGAATACTAAAGGCCAGGTCAAGTAAAATGTGGTATCAAGTTTCCAAGTATTTTGGTTCTGTTCTGTATGATATATTTTTTCTTATATGGTATGGAAATTATCCTTTCTTTCAGGACACAAGGATGAGTGGTGTCCCATTTCCGAGTGCGGCACCCGGTCATCCTAGTGGGACAAATTTTGCGGCTGGTCCCACACATAATTTGTACAGCCATGGATCTGGTGGTCCATCATTGTCAAATAATGCATTGATGGGCCCTCCTCATATTGGAGCTTCAGATGTTACTAATATGTCACCGGTTGAAGTTTATCGTCAACAGCATGAAGTAACTGCTACGGTTTGTATTTCAGCATGCCTATCTTTTCCAATTATTTTGGTGTTGTGAATGCTATAGGAGTTATAGTCGTATCACTGACTTCCAATCATGTCGTCGTTATTCTGTGGGAAATCTGTGAGAGATTGTCGAGCTTATGTAGTTTAATGGAAGTTGATACATCCCAAAGTGGAAATGCAATGCGTGACTGATTCTGTTTGATTAGATGTGCACTGTTGGTTAAATTTATAGTAGTTAAACGACTCTGTTTTTGGTTGCAAATGATCAGTTCAATTAACTTTGTAGGGTGATAATGTTCCAGCTCCATTCATGACATTTGAGGCTACTGGCTTCCCTCCGGAGATACTGAGAGAGGCAAGTTTCATGGTTGCTCAAACATCTTTTAATTGGGTTGCGTGAAAAAAAAAATCCATGATCCATCTTACTCATCTCCTGTTATTAATCTACTTTTTACTCATGAGTTCTCACTTGTCGCAGGTGCGATATCTGCTCCGGAGGAGGAGCATATGTCGTACGCTGCACTGCTATTGCTACACTTGCACATGCAACAATCCCTTGATTTTTGGAGGATGCAAAATGGATGGTTGGAGCCTTTCTAGGACATCTTTTAGTTGAGTGTTGGCCCTTTGACCAAATCACACCTGATGTGACTGAGATGTCTTGCTTATTGGCTCTGCTTAATATGTCTTTATTGCCATCTTTTGTTGCCTCGAGTTGCTTCTGTAAGCAACTAATCTATGGGTTCTTTTGTGCTATTTTGTTTTTGCTCTTGTAGAACACTGTATTCATGAAATGTATATCACGCATTAATGTTTTTGGCATGTTTTAAACTTGGTGCTGAGTCTAGTTTTCCAACATTGTGCCCCAGATATATTCTGCCGGTTTCTCATCTCCTACGCCAATTCAAGCACAAACATGGCCCATTGCCCTGCAAGGTCGGGACATAGTTGCAATTGCGAAAACGGGGTCTGGGAAAACTTTGGGCTATTTGATTCCTGCCTTTATTCTTCTTAGGCAGTGCCGAAATAACCCTCAAAATGGACCAACTGTGTTGGTTCTGGCTCCTACTAGGGAGCTTGCTACTCAAATACAAGATGAAGCTCTTAAGTTTGGGAGGTCTTCTCGGGTTTGTTGTACGGTGAGTTCCAAATGTTGCCTCTTTGGGTCCTTGAATCATCTACTCCTTTTCTTTGAGTGGTTCTTTTTCCTTTGCATGAGTTAAAATTCTTCTTTATTTCAGTGCTTGTATGGTGGAGCCCCAAAAGGTCCTCAATTAAAGGAGTTAGATCGTGGTGCTGATATTGTGGTGGCAACTCCCGGACGGCTTAATGATATACTTGAAATGAAGATGATAAACTTTAGGCAAGTTTCACTGCTCGTGCTTGATGAAGCTGATCGGATGCTTGACATGGGATTTGAACCCCAAATTAGGAAGATTGTTAATGAAATACCACCACGTAGACAAACTCTTATGTATACAGCAACCTGGCCCAAGGAAGTAAGAAAAATAGCGAATGATCTTCTCGTCAATTCTGTCCAGGTGAATATCGGTAGGGTTGATGAACTTGCTGCTAACAAGGCTATCACTCAGGTAACTTCAACAAGTTATTGTACTTCTAAGTCCCCTTGAACAGTTTAGAGTTCATTGGCATCATGAGTCTTGCTGAAGTTAAAAATGATATTTTTGGCCTACAATAGATTGCTGACTTGAGGGTAACTCCCGTTCGTTTTCCTTCGGATTTCGTCACTCTCTTTCCGATAGGGAGGCGATTGATGTGGCTTTTTTTCTTTCTTTACTTGAGGGTAACTTTTTCATATGTGGGAGAAGGGATGTGATGGTCTGGAGGCCCAATTCTTTGGAGGGGTTCTTCATAGTCTTGTGGATCATTCTCCCTTAGGCGATTCGGTCTTGTCAGTTGTTGGTCCTTTGGAGGATTAAGGTTTCTAGGAAAGTGAGATTCTTTACTTGACAAGTGTTACATGGCCGTATGAATACGATGGATTGGCTTACCGGGAAGCTTCCCTCGCTTGTAGGGCTGTTCTTATTCTCTGTTGAAAGGCGGAGGAAGATCTGGATCATATTCTTTGGCACTGCGAGTTTGCTAGCTCTGTTTGGGAGCGTTTTCTGTTGATGTTTGGCTTTCGTACATTTTCAAGAGGGACGTTAGTGCTATAATCGGGGAGTTCCTCCTGAATCCGCCTTGTGGGGAAAAGCATTGCTTTTTATGGTTAGTTGGGGTGTGTGTCATCAAGTGGATTTTGTGGGGTGAGCGGAATGGTAGAATTTTTAGAGGGTTGGATAGGGACCCTAGTGAGATTTGGTCCCTTGTTTGCTTTCATGTTTCTTTGTGGGCTTCGGTTTTGAAGACCTTTTGTAACTATTCTATAGGAGTTATTTTGCATAGTTGGAGTCCCTTCCTGTAGGGAGAGGTGCGTTTTTTGTGGGTTTTTTTTTGGTATACCCGTGTGTTCTTTCATTTTTTTCTCAATGAAAGTTGTTTCTTCCAAATAAAAAATATGATATTTCTGGCTTATAGAATTGAATGCATGGTTGGTGTCATAACGTGATGTATCTTGTATCAATAAAGTAATTTACTTTTGAAATTTGACTGTTTTTCTGTTTTGGGGTGGGGGGTGGAGAACAGTATGTTGAAGTCGTTCCACAGATGGAAAAACAGAGACGGTTGGAGCAGATTCTTAGATCCCAAGAACGGGGGTCTAAGGTAATAATTTTTTGTTCCACAAAGAGGTTGTGTGATCAGCTTGCACGGAATCTTGGGCGTGGTTTTGGGGCTGCTGCAATTCATGGAGATAAATCGCAGGGGGAGCGTGATTGGGTATTGAACCAGTTTCGTAGTGGAAAATCGCCTATACTAGTTGCCACAGATGTTGCTGCTCGTGGGCTTGACATCAAAGATATAAGGTGGGCCTCTTTTCTGCTCTTTTCTCTATGGTACCAAGAGAAAATCTTGGGAGTTGGGACTAAAAATTTGAAAGAATATGTATCCGATTTGACTAGTTGTGTAGGGTTTGTATGCTATCATATAATTTTTGGCCTCTTATTTGTTCTATATCATTTCTTTATTTCATTTTTATGCCAGAGTGGTGATCAACTATGATTTTCCGACTGGAATTGAGGACTACGTCCACCGTATTGGAAGAACTGGGAGGGCTGGAGCAACGGGAGTGGCATATACCTTCTTCTCTGAACAGGATTGGAAGTATGCTGCTGATTTGATTAAAGTACTGGAGGGTGCGGACCAGCCTGTGCCTCCTGAGCTGCAAAATATGGCTATGCGTGGTGGGCCGAGTTTTGGGAAGGATAGGGGTGGGATGGGTCGTTATGATGCAGTTATGGGTGGCAGTCGCTGGGATTCAGGAGGCCGAGGTGGCATGAGAGATGGCGGGTTTGGTGGTCGCAGTGGTGCAAGGGATGGAGGGTTTGGTGGTCGTGGTGGGATGAGAGATGGTAATGCTACTGGTGCACGAGGTGGGAGAGGTGATTTCTTTGCTACACGGGGTAGAGGACGGGGTTTTGGTGGTCCTGCTGGAGGTCATGTTGGTTGGGGCAGGGGTGATCGTGGTGGCCCACACGATAGGTTCAATAGTGTGGATGGACGTGGTCGTGGACGTGGACAGGGTCGATTTGATAACAGAAGAGACTTCAGTAATAGGAGTAGAGGCAGAAGTTACAGTCGTAGTCCTGAAAGAGTCCGAACATGGGGTTACAGCCGAAGTCGCAGTCGCAGTGGTAGCCGTAGTCGCAGTAGTAGAAGCTGGAGTCGAAGTCGTAGTAGGAGCAGAAGCAGGAGCCGGAGTTGGTCTCGCCGTTATAGTCGAAGCCGTAGCCGTAGCCGTAGCTGCGATAATAACGAGAGATCACGTGAGCGGAACTGGGATAGAAAAGATGACCCAGCTCCCGAATCAGTAGGTGCAACATCTCCTGGCACACAAAAGAAGGGTTTTGAAGAAAGAGAAGAAGTGAGGCAGCTTCCTCCAGTGTCCGGGAGCAATAATATGGAGCCAGTGAATCCAGAAAATGGTGGTGATACGAGCGATCAAATTGTTAATACAGCGGCTCAAGTAATATGAATGAATCTTTCTATCTGTTGGTTTCTGGATGAATGAATGGCCGGCTTTGGGTTTTGATTTGATATTCCCAATTGAATATCTTTTGAAAATTTTCTTGCCGAGAAGCAAGCTTATAAAGGAAAATCTAACCAATATGAAGCTTAACAAAGATGGTGGGGATTTGAGGGATCTTTACAATTTACAATTGATGATGATGCTGTATGAATATGCTGGCTGTCCTAGCAATTAGCAAAATTAATTGATAGTTTTGAAAAATGATCATATTTTCTTAATGTCGGAGGAAATATTTGTATCTTGCGATTATTAAATGGTTACATAAATTATTTTTGAAAAATAAATAGTATTTATTTTCAGATTTAAATCTCATTTTATTTTCTGAATTTTGTTCCTTTTCCTTTCTTTGTTACCTAGCTTTAAAAATGTTAGGTTTGATCTTTAAATTCTTAAAATTATTTTATTTTAGTAAATGTCTTTTGAGTCTTTAGATTTTCAAGTTTATGCTATACTGTAATTTCAATTCATCACTGTCTAATGTTTTTCAAACATCATGCTTGAATTAAAACAAAGTCAGAAGTTTAGGAATTATAGTAGACATTAGAGGCCAAAATTTAAGAAAATTTAGAAATTTAGAAAACAAAAATTGCACTTCTTACATTTTGTTTATGTTATGTTAAATCACCCACATAGTAATCATTTTGTTTTCGGATTTTAGTTTTTTTATTTTTTCTTAAATCAAGCTTATAAATGTCTCTTCTACCTCTAAATATCTTTGCTTTGTTATCTAGTTTTTACTTTAAAAAATAATTGAAAACTAAAAAAAAAATAATTTAAAAACTTGTTATTGTTTTTGGATTTTAGCTAAGAATCCAAGTCTTTCTTAAAAAATCAAGTCAAATTTTGAATTTTTTTTATAAAAAAAACTTGTTTTTTCTTAATACAATTTGAAGTCATGGAAACAGGGAACTTCCCTCAGTCCTCGCTATGCACCAGGAAAGGGAGTACTGGACTGTCATGCTATTGGAACCCTGAAACCAACGTTACTTAGTATGAGAAACCGGTCTCTTTGCCACCACCATTGCCACTAGATACATCCTAGCTTTTCTACTTCCAAGCCTACTTCAATCCCGGAGGCTCATTCAATGTCATCAAATGGCACATTGACACCTCATGTACAGAAAAATAATGATTTCCCTTTATGACCAATTAAACAGCCAGCTTTCTCAACAACCTGGACATACAATTCTGTTGCCAGTCAGGTAGGTGTTAATCACCATCTTGGCATGCAAATGACACCAGATGGGCAACAACATAATTCACAATCAAACAAGGTCATGCAGGAACAGGGGCTGTTTGCAATGTCGTCACAACATATTGGCCACCAGCAAGTCATGCATCAAGGTCAAAAAATGGAAAATGCAAATCAACAAATGTCTCTCAACATCCTAACCAGCAACCTCTGCAGAATCCAGGACAAGCCCTACAGAATCCGAGACAACAAATGCCACAACCATCAATCCAGCATTTTGGATAGCCAAACATGCAAAATCCAACCCCATTAGTTGGTCAGCCTCAAGGTCCGCAACAGCTTCAGTATATTAGTTACAACAATAGTAAATTTGTAAATTAGGGAAGAGAGGATTTGTAAAACAAAGAAAAAAATGGCTCCGATGACAAGTCATTATGAGAATTATATAATGGAGAAGAAGAAGTTAGAACTTCTTGAATCCCAGATCAAGATTTATGTCCCGTTCCATATCACTAATCAAGTTTCTCGTCCCCCATATGAAGTTATAATGATGTATTTATATGAAAAATGAAATAGAGTTTACCTTTTCCTCTTATGATAGGGATGAAATGAACCTTTCATAAGTAATGAATCTTTCATAATCCTAATAAGTTAGGATTACATATGATTAGATAAATCCACCTTACCTAGTATTTATATTCCCTTATTTTTGGCCTATCTCGTGAGGTTTAAATTCACCCACAACGAAGATTTTATTTTTTTATTTTTTTATTTTAACATCTAAATTGTAATTTGTGTTGTGAAATGTGTCTTTCAAAGAGTGTATCATGTGTTCATAATTTATGAAAAAATAATTTAAAAATAAAGAAAACAACAATTTATTATTTTTGAAAATGGACTATTTTAAGTGTTGTTTTTGAAAATAAGTATACCAAACACATTTTAGTTGGTTTCAAAAACAAAAATGAAGCAAGAGGATTATAGAATTTAAATTATGTATCAAATTAATAATTTTTTCAATTTAAATATATTATTGGGCAAAATGCACTTTTGGTCCCTGAAGTTTGGGGTTGTTGTCTATTTGGTCCTTGAAGTTTAAAAAATAACATTTTAGTCCCTGAGGTTTGAAAAATACTTCTAAATGGTCCCTGAGTTAATTTGACTGTTAATTGACTAACGGAAAAGTGATGTGGCACATTTAATTAACAATTTTTATTTTTATATTAATTTTTTTATTAGGTGGATATTTTCTTTTTCTTTTTTCTTCTCTCTCCTCCCTTCTCCTTTCTTCCTTCCTCCGCCCCTCCCTTGAAACTTACCTCTTTGTTTATACACTAATCACACTCATCACTAAGGAAGAAAAACAATCAACTTATTATTATTTTTTATTAAAATATTTTTGTATGCCATAGTTCCTTTGTGGGATTTTTGTTTCTTCACCCTTTCTTTTCTTTCAGAAAAAGTTAAATAACAAATATGACATTTGAGAGAAAGAGAGAGAGAGGCATGGAAGAAAAAAATATTTTAAAGATTTTTTTTATTGAGTTTGAGAAAAGAAGATTTTTCTATATGCCTTATTTTCTTTGCTTTTGGTCTGCTTGCTTCCTTCTTGTTTTTCTTGCGATTGGAGTTTTGAAAAATTAGAGTTTTGTTTCACAATGTTTTTTCCTCTCTTCCTCTATGGGCTGATGGATGGATCGATTAAGGCTGAAGGAGTGAATTTTTTTGTTTTATTTTTTATTTCAAAAATTAGAGTTCATCCTTCTAGATTTTTGTTTTTCTTATCCTTTTTTTGCAAAGAAGGTGAAGGGACGAGAGAAAGGAAAAGGGAAAGAGAAGAAAAAGAAAAATTTCATTTAAAGTTTGTAACTCAACTTGTCATATCATTTTTCAGTTAGTCAACCAACGGTCAAATTAACTCAAAACCATTTAGAAGTATTTTTCAAACCTCAGGGACTAAAGTGTTTGTTTTGAAATTTTAAATACCAAATAGATAACAATTCCAAACTTCAGGAACCAAAAATGCATTTTGGCCTATATTATTCAAATGGTTGAAATAGTTTGAAAGATAAATTTTGTAGCTTTGGAAAGAGTTAGAGGAACTTACGAAGAAAAGAAAGAGAAAAAAAGAGAGAAAAAAAAAAGAAAAAAGAAAAGAGGTAAGCCCTAGCCTCCAATTGCATCATCTTCTTCCTCTTCTCCTTGTATCCGCCGACCACCCCACCCCCTTCTGCTCAGTCTTCTTGGCCGGCGAGTCTCAGACGGCGAAGACCCACACGAACTCCCGTTGACACGAGCAGGCACCCACGCGTTGAAGGTGTTTCTCACGAACCCACCTTCTCTCCCTCACTTCTGGCGAGCGTTGCGGCGGTGAAACCCACAAATCAGGTCTGCAATGGCAACGCGATTCTCGACGACAGCTCCATGGATTTTATGGTCGTAGTGTAACCAAGCAGATGCGACGCCCATGAGACGGGAACCCTCTTTGTACACCTTCGCATCAATGTCTTTGCGTTTCGAAAGGTTTCGGCATTGACCCACACTACGATTGGCTTCAAATTGGCGTACCCATATCGTCTAAAGTCCAATCTACAAGTTCGGGCATTTTTGGACACCAACCAGCAAGGTTTATAGCCTCTGCAGTGAGATTTGGTAAGGATTGTTGCTTTAATTTCCCTTTCGAATTGGATTTAAGTGTTTGAGTATTATTCTGAACTCTTGGAACTTGTTTGTTATTATGTTTTGGTAGATTTCAAGTGTTTGATTAAGGTTCAGCAATTTGAACATTTTTCGGACTTGTTTGGACTCAATTAAAGTATGTTGGAGCAGTCTTGTATTGTGAAAAGTTGTTGGTTATAGTTTTAGACTAATTCGGAGTGATTAATTAAGGTTTAGGGTGGATTTTTTATAAGAATATTTTTGTTGAAAAACCCTTCGATATCGATTAAGGTTGTCGAACTAGGTTCTAACACTTAAACATGGTGTTTATTGTTTAGGCTTTTTTTTAAAAAGTTGACGTTTGTTCAAGGAAGTGGATTTTTGGATTGAGAATTATAGGATTGTCTAACTAAGTTCTAACATTTAAACATGATTCAATTGGGGCTATTTGGATATGCCAGTTTTTGTGTTTTGGGGATTTGTATGATATTTTGTTGTAGCCAAATTTGAAATTGACAGTATTTGTTTTGACTGAAGCTTATTTGTGGGAAGACACATTTTTGTGGTTTGGCATTCTTTGGAATAAAGATTCATTTGTGTGTTGCACTCACATGGCCTCACACTTAAGTAATTTAACTATTGTTTTGGTTGTTTGTTAATCGACATTTATGCTGTTCTAGTCGATAGTTAATTGTCATTTTCTGACTGAATGAATTTCATAGTGTTACCAACTGGTAACCATATTTGTTGGCGTACTTCAACTACTCATCTTTCTTACTTTGTATTTAAAAGTTTTGAATGACTGAAAGTTGTGAAGTTTATTTGCTTGAAAGATGTTGAATTCGAAAGTATTGTTTGTAGCAAGGTTTCAAATGAAAGTTTTGCAATGATTTGTATTTTTATTTCCAATAGTTTTGAAAGAAAATGAATTTCAAAGCTTGATATGGGAACTGCTTATTGAGTATTTTTGTACTCATTTTTGTTTTTCCATAAGGCTTTCAGATGAAGGATCGGTGATAGTTCTAAAGGAAGTGAAGTTTGGTATTCTGACACATGACATCAAGGGATGTTTATATTAGGATTTGATAGTTTGACTTAGAATTTGTTTGTAATAAGTTACTTCTGCTGATTTGTGTACGTTGTAAAAGTCTATAATGGTTATGTTTATGCATTTTTGTTTTAATAGGTATATTGGAAAATACGGGCTCTTACAGAGTATAACTTGGATATGGGGTTGAAATTATTACTATTTATTTTATTTTTAATTATTTTGATTAACTTTTGTTGATGACTATGTATGGTTCTTATTATTTAGTGGGTAGGAGAGATGCTAGCTGTGTTTATTGAAATACTGACTTGTTTGTGATTAATTCTCAATACAGTTTGAAGTCATGGAAACTGGGGACTCTGCTCCCCCTTCCCTTGGCCCTCGCTATGCACCGGATGACCCTACTCTTCCCAAACCTTGGAAGGGATTGATTGATGGGAGCACTGGACTATCATATTACTGGAACCCTGAAACCAATGTTACTCAGTATGAGAAACCGGTCTCTTTGCCACCACCGTTACCACTTGGTCCTCATCCCAGCGTCTCTACTTCCAAGCCTACTTCAATCCCGGAAGCTCATTCAATGCCATCAAGTGGCACATTGGCACCTCTTGTACAGCAAAATCATCATGCCCCTCAACAAGATGGCCAATTAAACAGCCAACTTTCTCAACAACCTGGACATCTGATCTCACAACAGCATAGTTCTGTTGCCAGTCAGGTAGGTGTTAATCATCATCCTGGCATGCAAATGGCACCAGATGGGCGACAACATAGCTCGCAATCGAACCAGGTCATGCAGCAACAGGGGCTATTTGCAATGTCGTCACAACATGTTGGCCACCAGCAGGTCATGCATCAAGGTCAGAAAATGGCACATGCAAATCAACAAATGTCTCAACATCCTAACCAGCAACCCCTGCAGAATCCAGGACAAGCCCTACAGCATCCGGGACAACAAATGCCACAGCCATCAGTCCAACATTTAGGACAGCCAAACATGCAAAATCCAACCCCATTAGTTGGGCAGCCTCAAGGTCCGCAATATGGCCAGCAGCAGCTTCAGTATATCGGTTACCAGCAAAGCACAAATCCAAATGTGCAGCAAAATTCACAGCAGCAAGTTCAACAAAGCCCATTAGGTCAGCCATTTGGTAATCACTTCGAGCAGAAGCCCGCTTTTCTGAAGAGAGAGGAGGAGAATATCCAGTCAGGAAACCAAGTTGGATTTTCTTCTTCCCAGTTTCAACAAAGTGGTGGCACCTCATCTATTCATAACCTACATTCTGGAACCAATTCTTCTCAAATGCAACAATTTGGTTTAGCATCAGATCAAGCACGGCAATTTGGTAGCTCTCCGGGAAACATGCATCAGCAACATCCTGTGGTTCAATTGCAGCATGCAGGTACTGAATTGACTCATCGCCCTCATCATTCTAGATTCCAAGATCAAACGAGCCCAGCTGTGATGCAGGGGCAGCAAGCTGTTGCTGAAAATTTGCCAGGCAGAACCGGAAATGAATATTACTTTGGCAGGAATGAGGGGCCTGGCATTGGTCCACACCAGCCAAGGCTTGCAGCAATACCAATGGCAAGGAGCCAGCAGGTTCTTCCTTTCCCGTCCATTTGTAATTCTTCCATGTTCAATTTTTTTTTTTTTTTTTTTTTTTTTTTTTTTTTTTTTTTTTTTTGACATTGTTGAAGTAAGATACAATTATGAGGGATGATTGATTTACTATGAAAAAAACCAAACATATATCTTAAGATTGGTGGATGTTAAAAAAGGTTGATTGGGCACTAATATTCTGGGAAGACATCATATCTTTGGGTTTTACATGGACGATGTGTAGTTAGGTACTGCGAAGTTTTATGGGTAAGGTTATATGTGGATGATTAATAAAGAAATTGATAGGAAATAGTGTGTTATGTACTCTTCCTTGACCATTACTTAGTTTTAGGTTAAGAGAAATGTTTTTCTCTAACTATTATATGAGAAACAACACTTTCATTGAGAAACGGGAAAGAATACTAAAGGCCAGGTCAAGTAAAATGTGGTATCAAGTTTCCAAGTATTTTGGTTCTGTTCTGTATGATATATTTTTCTTATATGGTATGGAAATTATCCTTTCTTTCAGGACACAAGGATGAGTGGTGTCCCATTTCCGAGTGCGGCACCCGGTCATCCTAGTGGGACAAATTTTGCGGCTGGTCCCACACATAATTTGTACAGCCATGGATCTGGTGGTCCATCATTGTCAAATAATGCATTGATGGGCCCTCCTCATATTGGAGCTTCAGATGTTACTAATATGTCACCGGTTGAAGTTTATCGTCAACAGCATGAAGTAACTGCTACGGTTTGTATTTCAGCATGCCTATCTTTTCCAATTATTTTGGTGTTGTGAATGCTATAGGAGTTATAGTCGTATCACTGACTTCCAATCATGTCGTCGATATTCTGTGGGAAATCTGTGAGAGATTGTCGAGCTTATGTAGTTTAATGGAAGTTGATACATCCCAAAGTGGAAATGCAATGCGTGACTGATTCTGTTTGATTAGATGTGCACTGTTGGTTAAATTTATAGTAGTTAAACGACTCTGTTTTTGGTTGCAAATGATCAGTTCAATTAACTTTGTAGGGTGATAAGGTTCCAGCTCCATTCATGACATTTGAGGCTACTGGCTTCCCTCCGGAGATACTGAGAGAGGCAAGTTTCATGGTTGCTCAAACATCTTTTAGTTGGGTTGTGTGAAAAAAAAATCCATGATCCATCTTACTCATCTCCTGTTGTTAATCTACTTTTTACTCATGAGTTCTCACTTGTCGCAGGTGCGATATCTGCTCCGGAGGAGGAGCATATGTCGTACGCTGCACTGCTATTGCTACACTTGCACATGCAACAATCCCATGATTTTTGGAGGATGCAAAATGGATGGTTGGAGCCTTTCTAGGGCATCTTTTAGTTGAGTGTTGGCCCTTTGACCAAATCACACCTGATGTGACTGAGATGTCTTGCTTATTGGCTCTGCTTAATATGTCTTTATTGCCATCTTTTGTTGCCTCGAGTTGCTTCTGTAAGCAACTAATCTATGGGTTCTTTTGTGCTATTTCATTTTTGCTCTTGTAGAACGCTGTATTCATGAAATGTATATCACGCATTAATGTTTTTGGCATGTTTTAAACTTGGTGCTGAGTCTAGTTTTCCATCATTGTGCCCCAGATATATTCTGCCGGTTTCTCATCTCCTACGCCAATTCAAGCACAAACATGGCCCATTGCTCTGCAAGGTCGGGACATAGTTGCAATTGCGAAAACGGGGTCTGGGAAAACTTTGGGCTATTTGATTCCTGCCTTTATTCTTCTTAGGCAGTGCCGTAATAACCCTCAAAATGGACCCACTGTGTTGGTTCTGGCTCCTACTAGGGAGCTTGCTACTCAAATACAAGATGAAGCTCTTAAGTTTGGGAGGTCTGCTCGGGTTTGTTGTACGGTGAGTTCCAATGTTGCCACTTTGGGTCCTTGAGTCATCTACTCCTTTTCTTTGAGTGGTTCTTATTCCTTTGCATGAGTTAAAATTCTTCTTTATTTCAGTGCTTGTATGGTGGAGCCCCAAAAGGTCCTCAATTAAAAGAGTTAGATCGTGGTGCTGATATTGTGGTGGCAACTCCCGGACGGCTTAATGATATACTTGAAATGAAGATGATAAACTTTAGGCAAGTTTCACTGCTCGTGCTTGATGAAGCTGATCGGATGCTTGACATGGGATTTGAGCCCCAAATTAGGAAGATTGTGAATGAAATACCACCACGTAGACAAACTCTTATGTATACGGCAACCTGGCCCAAGGAAGTAAGAAAAATAGCTAATGATCTTCTCGTCAATTCTGTCCAGGTGAATATTGGTAGGGTTGATGAACTTGCTGCTAACAAGGCTATCACACAGGTAACTTCAACAAGTTATTGTGCTTCTAAGCCTCCTTGAACAGTTTAGAGTTCATTGGCATCATGAGTCTTGCTGTAGTTAAAAATGATATTTTTGGCCTATTGAATTGAATACATGGTTGGTGTCATAACGTAATGTATCTTGTATCA
Organism: Lagenaria siceraria; assembly: GCA_002890555.2. Taxonomy (NCBI): domain Eukaryota; kingdom Viridiplantae; phylum Streptophyta; class Magnoliopsida; order Cucurbitales; family Cucurbitaceae; genus Lagenaria; species Lagenaria siceraria. The sequence goes on along the minus strand of CM016483.1, from coordinate 22,811,479 downwards.
ATAAAGTTTCTGTTCATACGCAAGGTGAATGAAAATCGTTCGAAAGCTTGAGTTACACAAGATTGAATAGGTGAAGTCTGTAGGATATTGAACTTTCTTGAAAGTACAGCGGAGCCAATAATAAGTCCAAACAATTCTTTTCTTGGTTTTTTAGCAGACAAATAGAACACTTACTTCCACAAATTCAGCTGATAATAGTGTTCGGGGCTCTTGAAAGCTTGTTTTTTGTTGCTTGGTTCTTTGCACTCCATTTGGCAAAAGGATGGAGGGGTTGGTGGTGTCCCTTTAAAAGTTCCTGTTGGCCTTTAGTGTCGTTTTCAGTGAGATTTTTTTGGTTTTTGTGCTGTTTTTTGTCCTTTGATCTTCTGAGGTCCCCAGTGTATTTTGGTCGCTCTCTCCCTCCCTCTCCCGGTGTTTGGTGGTGTTCTAGGCTCTTGTTGTTTAGCCTTGTTCACTTGTTCGTCTTCTTGGGCTTTTTCTCCTCAAGTTTTTGCCCTTCTTTTGGGTTGCTTGTTCTGTTCCCATTGGTTCTCTTATTTCTCCCTTGTGGAGTTTATATCTTTGAGTATTAGTCTCCTTGGATTATTCAATAAAAAGTTTTCGTCCTTGTTAAAGAAAAAATAGAACATTTATTTCGTGGACTTCACTTTCTATCTAATTCAGAAGCATACGAACTTGAAGGCACTTCTTTGATTGTTGAGTTGAACTTTCCCCTGCGGCTGTAGTGGCAATATATCTCTTTGGTTGTTCCATATCTTCTCTTATAATGATCGTGTCTTGTTCGCTTGTAGGATTCTCTAATTAGTGAACCAGGGATATTCCCCGGTGTAAGAACATAAGTTTAAATTATGGTTCTAGGAAATAGTGTGTTATGTACTCTTTCTTCGTTGACCATTACTTAGTTTTAGGTTAAGAGAAATGTTTTTCTCATACTCAACCCTTTCATCGAGAATCGTGAATGCATATTCGATGACATTTTCTATTTGATTGTTAACACTATTCGTTATGTAGTAATAGTTTCTTCATCTACAGAGTTAATGCATCCTGTAGTATGTAATTGTTACCTGTAAACCATTTTCTGTTCCCTTAGATTTGTTATTGATCCTTTTCTTTTGTCTTCTCTATTTGCCTTTTTTCTGTTTTTGGGTGGTGTGGGGGGTGGAGAACAGTATGTTGAAGTTGTTCCACAGATGGAAAAACAAAGACGGTTGGAGCAGATCCTTAGATCCCAAGAACGGGGGTCTAAGGTAATAATTTTTTGTTCCACGAAGAGGTTGTGTGACCAGCTTGCTCGGAATCTTGGGCGTGGTTTTGGGGCTGCTGCAATTCATGGAGACAAATCGCAGGGGGAGCGTGATTGGGTATTGAACCAGTTCCGTAGTGGAAAGCCCCCGATATTAGTTGCCACAGATGTTGCTGCTCGTGGGCTTGACATCAAAGATATAAGGTGGGCCTCTTTTCTGCTCTTTTCTCTATGGTACCAAGAGAAAATCTTGGGAGTTGGGACTAAAAATTTGAAAGAATATGTATCCGATTTGACTAGTTGTGTAGGGTTTGTATGCTATCATATAATTTTTGGCCTCTTATTTGTTCTATATCATTTCTTTATTTCATTTTTATGCCAGAGTGGTGATCAACTATGATTTTCCGACTGGAATTGAGGACTACGTCCACCGTATTGGAAGAACTGGGAGGGCTGGAGCAACGGGAGTGGCATATACCTTCTTCTCTGAACAGGATTGGAAGTATGCTGCTGATTTGATTAAAGTACTGGAGGGTGCGGACCAGCCTGTGCCTCCTGAGCTGCAAAATATGGCTATGCGTGGTGGGCCGAGTTTTGGGAAGGATAGGGGTGGGATGGGTCGTTATGATGCAGTTATGGGTGGCAGTCGCTGGGATTCAGGAGGCCGAGGTGGCATGAGAGATGGCGGGTTTGGTGGTCGCAGTGGTGCAAGGGATGGAGGGTTTGGTGGTCGTGGTGGGATGAGAGATGGTAATGCTACTGGTGCACGAGGTGGGAGAGGTGATTTCTTTGCTACACGGGGTAGAGGACGGGGTTTTGGTGGTCCTGCTGGAGGTCATGTTGGTTGGGGCAGGGGTGATCGTGGTGGCCCACACGATAGGTTCAATAGTGTGGATGGACGTGGTCGTGGACGTGGACAGGGTCGATTTGATAACAGAAGAGACTTCAGTAATAGGAGTAGAGGCAGAAGTTACAGTCGTAGTCCTGAAAGAGTCCGAACATGGGGTTACAGCCGAAGTCGCAGTCGCAGTGGTAGCCGTAGTCGCAGTAGTAGAAGCTGGAGTCGGAGTCGTAGTAGGAGCAGAAGCAGGAGCCGGAGTTGGTCTCGCCGTTATAGTCGAAGCCGTAGCCATAGCCGCGATAATAACGACCAATCACGTGAGCAAAACTTGGATAGAAAAGACAACCCAGCTCCTGAATCAGTAGGTGCAACGTCTCCTGGCACACAAAAGAAGGGTTTTGAAGAAAGAGAAGAAGTGAGGCAGCTTCCTCCAGTGTCCGGGAGCAATAATATGGAGCCTGTGAATCCAGAAAATGGTGGAGATACGAGCGATCAAATTGTTAATGCAGCGGCTCAAGTAATATGAATGAATCTTTTTATCTGTTGGTTTCTGGATGAATGATGGCCGGGTTTGGGTTTTGATTTGATATTCCCGACTGAATATCTTTTGAAAATTTTCTTGCTGAGAAGCTTATAAAGGAAAATCTAACCAATATGAAGGTTAACAAAGGTGGGGATTTGAGAGATCTTTACAATTTACAATTGATGATGATGCTGTATGAATATGCTGCCTGGGCTAGCAATTCGCATAATTTATTGATAGTTTTGAAAAATGGTCATGTTTTCTTAATGCCGGGAAGGAAATACAGTATCTTGCAATTAATGGTTCCGTTTGATCTTGTTGTCCTCAATGCTTGATTATTGTTGATATTTTAAAAAACTTTTCTGTATCTATAACATTTTTATTATACATTTTGAAAATATATTTACATATTTTATTCTGTCTGAAAATTATTATTATTTAATAATTTTGATAAAAGTCAACTTTAAGGGTTTAAATTTAGGATTTATTAAAAGTATAGGAACTAAAATGGTATTTTAACCAAATTAAAAGCTTTTCCCTTGGGTTTCTAATATCATCTATTTCAGTAATGATGGGAAGCTTCACTTTGTATTCTCTCTATGGCGTTCGTTCATCTTTGGCTGATCAATCTCCAATTAGAATTGATCTCACTCCATTGAATCATTTACAATATATTTTGAATTTGAGTATATTTACGAGTAAGTTCTGTCTTGCATCATCTCGTTTTCCTTTGTTTTAACATAGGTTTTTGATGATTCTGATGCCTAATAGAAATGTGCCATCACTTTAATGTTTTGTGAAATTACTCTTGTATCACAATGTGTTTGAATATGTGAGCCCATGATGTATAAATGATGCTAACATTTCTGTTGAATTCAAACTCGGGCTGATTTGGTTCAGTTTTTTTCCCGGTGTTCTAAACTTGGCCTCCATCACGATGTATTTACTTGTAGTGAAGTTGTACTTAGAACGTTGAGAAAGTCTAAAAAGTCAGAATGAACACTTTCATGTCTCAGAATTCATATTAAGGTGCAAATTCAATTGAAATTAGGTTAAAAATCGTTTTTGGTCTTTGAATATAATAATTGATATAAGATGAACTTCTTTATCTTTAGATGAACTTTTACCTGTACGACTATGTGTATCTGTAATGCACACTGTCTGTTGCGTTTCTTGGATAATTCGCAGGATTGGGCAAGAAACTATATCATGTTATAGTACAACTTCATTTAGCTAAATTGATTGATTGTCTATTATGTTTTTAGTGAAAAGATACATTCAATAGTGTTGACCGTCTACAATGTCACTTGTCTTATATGTCTATTTCTCCCTCCTAGTGTCACATGTATCGCCAACATGTTGAGTCTCCAATCCATTTGTTATTGCATTGTCCTTTTGCTTTCAACTTTTGGAATATTGTTTGCGGGCTTTTGAACGGTCTTTTACATGTCCTAATACCATTTTTCACATTTTGGTTTCTTTATTGATGGGCCAAATTATTTTTTAAAATGACTTATTTTCAAAATTGAATATTTGAAAAGTTAATCCAAACATACCCTAAAATTTCTATAATGTTCCAAACATGTTACTCTTTTAAAAGCAATTTTCATGTCATTGAAATTGATTTTGAATTATTAAAGTATGTTTAGGAGTAATTGATTGGTGTGCATATTTATTTTATTTTTTTTATAAAAAAAAAGAAGGAAAAGGAACATTTTATTCATTTTAGTTCATACACTTTTAACTTTGATTCATTTTCGTCTATATACTTTTGAAACTTCTGTTTTGGTCATATACTTTGAAAATTACCATCTTGCTCATTTTATTTTTATTTTCATTTTATTTTGTCATCCATTGAATTTCTTAAAATGTAGCCACAAAGTAAAAGTTTTCAATATAAACATTGTGTTAAAATTTTGCAAATAAGGATCAAAATGCTCTGTCATTATAAAATTGTATGAAACAAAGTAGACGTCTTGAAAGTATAAAAACTAAAATAAACCAATATTAAAAGTATAGAAATCAGAAGAAATATTTTTCTAAAAATACAAGAATCAAAATCCTAAAGTAGTGAGACCAAGATAATTTGCAAACCTAAAATCCAACACTTATAGACGAATGTGCATCCATCTCCAATCCAATTTCAAACACATTATTATTTTCCAAACAATGATTGTTAAAAAAAAACCTATAATTATACAAAATTATTGTTAGAAGTTTACAAAACAACAAGTGGGCATTTGGTCTAATGGTATGATTCTCACTTAGGGTGTGAGAGGTCCCGAGATCAATTCTCGGAATTCGCCAAAAATGTTTTTTATGCCCTTAATTTTATTCACATTTTTCCTAATGTGAATAAAAATATTGACTTAAATGTTGACTTAAAAGAGCATGTGGATATTAGAAATTAGTAATTTATTAAACACCTGCAATTATCCCTATTTTCTTTTTTATTTAAATATCATTTTGGTCCATACTTTGAAATTTGTTCCATTTTAGTTCTTGTAATTTCAATTAATCTCAAATTTAGTCCCTCAAAGTTAAATTTTACCTAAATTGGTTATAGTAGAAATGTTAATAGGTAATAAAAAGCTTTTTAAAAATTAACAATAAACTAACATTGGATACTAAGTTTAAGATTTATTGAAACTATAAGAACTAAAATTAGACGTACATTAACTAAAATTACACTCAAAGTATAGAGACCAAAATGATACTTTAACCTTTCTTTTCCATCTAGCACTCATATGTTTGTGCTATATTTTACTTCTAATTGAATTGTAAAATTAGTCCTTGAATTTTGAAGTTTGTGTATTATTTGGTTTCTAAACTTTCTTAAGCATTTAGTAACTTGCAATTTTGTATCTAATTAGTCTATAAGCTTTCAATTCTATGTCTACTAGATTCTTCAAAAATTCATCTTTTTAGGATTTTTTATTTTTGAAAATTGATTTATTAAATATAAATATCAATTTTATGTCGAATAGAATCTTAAGCGTTTAATTTTGTGTTTTAATAAATCGGTGATTTTTGATGATTTTTTTTTTAAAAAAAAATTGAATGTTGAAACTAAATTTGTTATTTTGAGAGGGATAAAATAGACCAACTTCAAAATGAAGAGAATAAATTTGTAATTTAACCTTAAGATTTGAACTCCTAAATTTTAATTTTCTCAAATATTCAAAATGTCTTTTTTGGTGCCTTCACTTATCAAAAGTGGCCATCTGATCTTCGTCGGTAATTAGCTTTAACCATAATTTTGCTTCGTTTTAAAAAAAAAAATATTCTTTACTTATTATTTATATAATTCATTTTTCTTATTCTCCTAGAATTACTTCCATATAAAAGCTAGAATTTAACAATAATCCTAGAAAAACAAAAAAGGAAAATTTCAGAACTAATGAATTGAATTAAAAGGACATTATTTAGTCTAATTTTTTTTTTCTCGAAAAGACAATAGAGGAATAAGTAGATATTTACTAATATCAACACCAAGGTCAAAATTACTGGTAGTAATGAAAAATTCTTGATTGTATCGTTAATATTTTAATTTCTGTCAATGCCATAACACAACAGTTCCCCAGATTACAGGTAAAGGGGCAATGTGAAGGAGGTTTTGTTGTTCAGTTCAGTATTTGGGTCCTCTCAGAGAACCAGAAATTTGCCATAAATAATTTTATAGAAGGGCAACCTAGGCCATAATTAGTGTATATATATATACATACAAAATGATAGTAGAGATTCCTATAAATTGAAGCTACAATCTCCCCCGTGGGATTAAAAACTTGGATACCAGGGGAATACAAATAAATGTACAGAAGAATTCTACATTCATTCACTTTGCTTTGGATCCTCTGTTTCTGATTCAACTGAACTCTTGTTAACTGGGGTCTCCTCCGGTGACCGCTCACCGGTTTCATCCTCCACTGCCGGGCATCCAGGAGTCGGGTGCAAATTTGGAGACTTGTTTTCTTGCAGTGACTCACAGACTGGAGAAACATCAACTTGATCGTGTACCACAGCGCTATCAGCTGGATCCTGAGCTAACTCAGAAGCTGGAGGAGTTACATCAACTTGATCACATGCCACAGCGCTATCAGCTGGATCTTGTGCTAACTCGGAAGCTGGAGGAGTTGCATCAACTTGATCACATATGGCAGCGGTATCAGCTGGAGCGTTTGCCGAGCCGCAAACTGGAGGAACATCAACTTGATCACATATGGCCATTTCTACTGAAGTGACACTATCAGCCGGACCCTGCACCGTGTCACTGACTGGAGGAACATCAGCTTCATTGCATATGGCCATTTGACCATCAGCCAGATCAAGCACTGATGAGCCACTTTCCGGTAGGCACTTTTCATTTTCGGTGAGTACATCAGCTTCATCACATATGACTCTTTCTGCAACTGGAATGGCACTATCAGCCGGACTCGAAACTGGTGCGTGTTCCAAGCTTTCATTTTCTGCGGGTAAAGAAGATGGACTGGCTATTTCTGTCACAGCCTTCTCCAGAGAAGACTCCCCCACCTGAAATGCAAAAGTTAGATTACTATGCAGAGCAAAAAAGTAAACAACGCCAGTAATCCTCTTATAAAGATCTAAAATTTTATTATGAATAGGTTATTGAAGATGTTGAACTATCCCGAATTCCTCAACTTTTCCATATCACGAATGCCCTCATAATCTAACTAGGATCCTTTTTATTAGCATTTTTTTATGGTGGGGTGGAACGGGGCCTATGGAGTAGCATTGTTAAGTCTTATTGGCTTTCCAGCCGCTGTTTTCTTCTTACTTCTGTTGCAACAACCGTTTCTTGATTCTTTTTAAGTTTAGTTTCAGCCAGGTGGCCAATAATGTTTGTTGCCTGTTTAAAGGAGGCTTTAGTTTGCATCATGAAGATCATTAACGAATAAACTTCTTTCAAGCAAAGCCGTCCACATGAGACCAACCTCAGACGTATCCGCTTGATCGATTGTCTGAACTTGACCACCAGATTGCATAATAGCTTCTCCTACCTCCTCCAACACAAGAGAAGATGAAGGCAAAATTGTTTCTCCTGATATATTTTCTTTTAAAATCCCATCAGGTTGAGAAGAGTCCTTTGGATCTGTTTCAGTCTCTGTTTCAGTCTGAAAACCTTTAATGTCTTTCAGTGGCGGTGGGCTAGCAATTAGACCACTATCAAATGAGGCTTCGGACTTCTCTTCTTCCATGGTTGTTGAAGGTGGGGGCTGGTTTAAGGTATCAACTGCATCTACGGGTACAGACTCCCCAGTTTGAGAAACATTAATCTGATCACCAGCAGAAACTTCCAACATCTTTGAAACTATGAGATGATTGGAAGAATCAATGGAGACGAGGTTTTCAGTGATGCTTAAAACCTCTCCTTTGTTGACATGAGTTACGACCAATTTTTTATTGCTATTATCAGAATCCTTGCAATCCTCCAACGGTTCTGCACTATCAGATAAGGTTTTCTCAGAGGAACCTTGCTGCTTGTTTTCCTCAGTAACTAATGAAACAGATGACGCATTTTCTGACAAAACAATGTTATCCTGTGTTGCAACTATATGGTCACTACTCATTTGATAATCACTTGGTCCCTCCAGAGAGTCTGGAGAGCTAAGGGGATCCATTTGAGACGAGTCATCATTCGTGTTGGATGAAGCAAGCACAACCGAAACTTGTGATAACTCTTTTGGTAATTGTCTACTTTCCTCGAGAGCTTTTACTGAATCTGTGACTGTGCAGTCACGCAAATCATCCTTGCAAGAATTCCCAATATTTTCTCTGCCTGTCATCGTGGATGAGGATACAGGTAAATCAGTTTCATCACCTGAATTATCTAAAATTGTGGGCAACATCATCATATTTGTTTCCTTAACTTCTGAGGAAGATAATGGTTGGGCCAAATTCCCTGATTTATCTTCTTCAATACGATCAACAAGAACGTCCACAACTTGAGGATCAGAATGCCTCTTCTCACTAGGAGACCCTCGATTTATCTCACCAGATCCCTCAATCTTTTCTTCCTGTAGAGCAGTGGACGTATCATTTGAATCTTCTTGCACAAGGTTTTCTGAAATCATAACAACATCCTGAGACGCAATCACTTGAAGATTAGCATTAACTCCAATATTTTTGGGTTCCTCCAGGTTCCCTAAACTATCAACTTGATCTACCACAGACGTGACAGAACAATTTTCTTCCCCTCCCAGCAATGAAGATGATGGCGGAACCATATTAGCCATTGTATCTTCTGGCACACGTTCTCCATCAGAAATGTCTATTTCAACAATTACATCAGAGCTTTTAGATTCATTTTCTCTCTCTGATGTTGAAGGTGAAGTACCAGCAGGTATTAGTCTACCAGCATCTGATTCATCTAGATCATCATTCTTGGAGATGTCCATATCCATGAGACATGCACCATGGTTGTCACCCTTGTTATCTTCATTCTCCTGGATCAGAGCGATTGGCTCAGGAACATCCTCAGGCTTAACAAATACAGCATTGTCTTCCACAATTTTTTCTTTTTTTTCTGGTACATTCAAATTCCCCTCCGAGATACACTTACTACTACCATTTAACTCCGGTGCTTTCTGTTCTTCAACATCAATTTTGGAAGAGCATTCTGCAGCGTCAACTCTAGGAGGTATCAGATCAAACTCCAGAGAACCTCTATCAGATTTAGCTATATCTGAATCATCAGGACTTCCAGCAGAAACTTCTTGGACTTGAACACTTCCATCATCAGATGAAGGAAAATTTGGCAACACTTCTGAAGCAAGCTCAAATTTATTTCCCGATGTATGCTTCACCATATTAGGTGCACCTGTGTCAGAATGATCTACACTGCCACTAGACTTGCCCAGCAAAATGTCAACATCCTGCTTTGAGGCAGGATCCATTTGTTCAAGAACAGGAGCGATATCATTTACGTCATTATGTTTACTCTCAATATCCATGGTAGATACAGAAAGGCGTCCTTGAACATCAAGTTCAGCACCTGACGTGAGTGCATCAGAGCTCTCATCAAAACTTGTAACACCTGAATGATCAAGATTTTCATGATGACCCGAGAGACTTTGACAGCCCTTATTCTCCTGAGTCGTACAAGGGGCAGTTATTATATTTGTATGACTGCCATCAGAAGGGATGGGCAATGTAGGAGCAGGGCGACTTTCGGCATCATTATTCAAAGATGAGGGAACATCATCACTGCTTCTATCAGGACAAGATTTGAAGAGTCCACCACTAACAGGGTTTGTTTCGTTTTTCAATACATCATCAGTCACCTTAAGAGACTTTGATGCATTGCAATCACCCAGACTTGAGGAAATAGGTGAGCCTTCTGGGGGATTATGGTCTGCATTGTTGAAGTTTGATGAAATTCGAGAGCCACTAACCTGAAGCCAAAAAAATTTAAGAGGTTATTTCAAAGAAATTTCATATTTAGCTCTAGAATTTGTATTAATTTTTGTAGGACGGTTTTTATCACGCGGCGAAGGTATAGATGAACCAGCCATACTTCTTAAGTCCCCTGAACTACCAAGACCACCTTCATCAAGATTTGATCTCTGGAAAATATTATTTTTATTTTGATCAGTACTAAAAAAACACGGATATATGGATCTAACATCACTTACCGCAGTTGCACATGCAGCAGACGCTTCTCTTGATTCAACCAATTTCTTTACCGCATCAGCCTTCGTACTTTCAGAATTTTCATCATCGATCTTCGGGATGGTACATTCTTCTGGAGAATTGGCAGAATCTGGTCTTATTTCATTAGCTTGAACTGAAGATTCTAATTCATGAGCCGCAACTGGAATGTTGGAATTTAAAACTGTAGCTAAAGTAGCCTCTGATTGATTACTTCTGATCACCTCCACAGACGACTTGCTCAAAACAGGCAATGCAGGGGCATCCTTGCCTTCTTTCCCAGAAGACTCTCCAACTATAGCTTTTGACAAGCCAGTTCCAGAGAAGACCTCCTTCATTACTCGAGCAACATCATTTACGTTTGCAGTTTGATAACGGCCTGATATAGTGGTCCTGTCCAAGGCTCCAGTAGCATCGATTTTTGTTGATGATGCCAACAACTGTTTGTGTTGGACAGTTTTGGGTGCTTGCTCCTTTCTTTTTGGACCCAAGGAATGCACAGTATCTACAATTTGGGTTGCACTTGCGACATTCTGAACACTGGTTGGTTCTTGATTCTCAGTCCCAGTTTTACCTTTTAGGCATGTGTCTTTACTACTTGAATCCCCCAATTGCACTGGTTGCACTTGCAAATTCAAATCTTTAGCTTCCTTGCTAGCTGAACCATCCAGAATGACAGAAGGCAATGAGGCTGGTTTTCTTCCCCTACGCCGAGGGGGCTCTTCCCTGTTTTTTGGGTTCCTACGACCTCGTTTAGGTTGCAGATGTCCAGGTGGTGGAGATTGAGAGGCAAATTGCAAGGTTGAAGCCACTGATGGTAATAACTGGATTGGCTGGGAACTAGGAGCAGTCTCTGGAGCAACATCTACTACAGTTTTGGGACTCATCTCCACAGCAACAGAACTAGGTAAAGAAACAGTTGGAGGACCACATACTGGAACTGCGGGTTCTGAAGTCGATGTAACTGGATGAGGTGTTTCCCGCAAACTATGGCTCTTCAAAGTCTCATCGACACTGTTATTTGATACAGTTGCATCCTGGGCAGCACCAGTATTCTTACTCAAGTGCTCATAAGGGTTTGCTTTGGCGGTGCAATCTCCAGAAGAAGCCTCCTTGCTCACATTAGAAATGCCACGTGAATCAGTATTTTGATTTTGTTCTGTAGACCCTGCATAGAATTTAAACGCATGTATTCAAGAAAAAGTAAATTGATACACATAACAGACAATGATCCCATGCTGAAGTCTATTTATACTTGCCTTGTGGTCCCACAGTACTAACACAAGTTGATAGGCTCACTGTCTCCTTGCCCTGATTGGAATTATCTGTTGATTTAGTAGATTCCAAACCCTGTCCAGTGATTCCATCAGGTTTCTGGTGCAATTGCTCAGAGATAATATTGGTCGCCTGATTGACAATATTTTCTTTAGTAGCAGTGACAACAACAGCCTTACTTGAAGAAGAATCAATATGGTTCTTTTGCAAATTCATATTTGAACTTAGACTAGCACCAGCCATGGTGTTAGGTAATGCAGGAGTTGCTGCTGCCTGTTTCTTTCCTCTACGTCGTGGTGCTCCAGCAGCACTCTGAGTCTTCCGATATGGTCCTCTAGGCTGTACAGGTTGAGGAATGAAATTAGGGGCCAACTGAGATATAGAAGACACAGAAGGCAAAGCAGGACTAGGTTCCAAATTTGATGAAACCCCAATGGCAGGTTGATCGTTAGGTCCAGTGACAGTTTTTGAAGGGGCAGAACCAGGCAAAGAAGTGGGAGGCTGGGTCGCAGAAGCATTAGAAACAACGTCGCTTGGAACATTAACTTGACCTGCCACTGGGTTTGTCAATTTACCCTGTGATAGGTCATCTGGTCTTAAATCAGAGGATAGACTGCCAGGAACGGGAGGTAGTACTGTTCCCTGTTTTTTCCCCCTTCTCCGAGGAGCTTCTTGTCCAGTTTGAGTTTTTCGACCATGACCTTTCGCTTGAATTGGTGCAGGGGAGCAAGCTGGAGCTGATTCAGAGGCAGGAATACTACAAGGCACTGGGCTAGTTAACTGAGAATTTGGAGCAGCCCCTGAAGCAATTTGACCGGTTATTCCTTGACCAGGCAAAGAATCAAGACAGCCAGTTTTAGAAATGCTTGGAACAGTTTCCCCTTGTAACCCCGTCTCCATTTTGGCTGTTATAGAAAGAGATGGAGGAGGAACCACTGGAGCAGGCAACTTATCAATAGTTGATCTTTTGGGTCTTCCACGACCTCGCTTCGAAGGTGGCGTTTGATGCTGAGGCATAGGCTGAACAGGAGGAATAGGCTGAACAGGAGGCATAGGCTGAACAGGAGGCAAAGGCTGAGCAGGAGGCAGAGGAGAGGAATCAGGAACTTCTGCCTTCAAAACAGCTGCTAAAACTGATCCACTAACACTAGCCGATGGTTCTCCTGTCGCAGCTTCCTTTGTCCTAGGGGATTCAGGTGAGTCGACCTTGCACATCTTTTCAAATTCCTCTTCCGTCCACTGTTCCTCATAGGATCGCACCTATTAAAATAGGAAGTTCAATGAAAATAAAACAAAATATGACAGCCAATAGAGTTCAGGTATAACACATTCACAAGTAATAAAACACTGGTCAGACCTCTCTTGCCCGCTTCCCCCTCCCATAATGTTGGGTGTCAAGGCTTCCAAGATATTCACTCTTCCTCTTTACCCCGACATGGGAAACCTCCCCAGCTTTTGGTACTTCTTCATTTATCTTCATTGCTTCATAGAATACTTTCAGGTCATCATCTGTTACAAGACGTGAAGGAATGGAAGGAACAGGCTCAGAAATTCCATGACCAAGTACCACCTTCTTCCATGTGGCCTGCAAAATTAATGCTTAGAAGTTTGTTACATAAATACTCTATCGCTGTTAGTTTACACTGTATGAATAAAAGAAAATACTTAAGGAGTGTTGATTTACATACCATCTCATGCTCTTGCCGTTCTTTGTCGATTGTTTCAAACACATCAATCTCTGACTCACTGTGAACATGGAGACAATGGTTAAAAAAAACTGTAGTTTCTTCCCTAGCCATTGAATGCACAAGAAGAAATATCTTTATTTCTGATGTAAGTGAGCTGGGGTTAAAGTCCCTTTTTTACTCTTGGGTAGAGGCTTTAGTTCTAGTACTCTGTTTTTTCTCTGTTTTTTATAGGAACCCTGTTTTACAGCAAAGTTATTTTTTAAATTTCTTTAGTTGTTCAGTTGTTTTTAGTTATTCTTTTAAAATCTCTCAAAGGCTGGTTTGTAGCCTTTAAATAGGGTCCCTAGGTTGTAAGAGGCTTAGTAAAAGAGTTCTTCAAGAATTCTCCAAGATTGCGTTCAAGAAATTAGTTTTACACTAATTGGTATCAGAGGGCAAATGGCTGGGAAAAAGCTACCACTCACTTCCGGCAGAGACGAAGTTCTCACCGGGCAAGCACCACCTCTGTCCCTACATCAATGTCAGCTATGGTAGAGGAATCTATGGAAGAATTGAAGGGAGATGTCCGAGAGATAAGATCCCTCCTTCGAGCTCTATCCGACAAGCACAACGAGCAAGAAATCAAGCTGAAAATAGACCACATCAAGCAAGAATTGTACAAGAATACCCAAGAAGGACCCCAGAAGGACTACGGCCTGTACTACTTCTAGCAAGAATTCAAGAATCAAGAAATGAAGATTTTCTTTACCAAGAATTTGATAGTTCCAGCGAAGATGAAGACTTTCACCCAAATGCACCTCAAAGATACCAAGAACCAAGATGGAGAGACACTCAAGATCATCAAGATTACAAAATGAAGGTAGATTTACCAAGTTTTAGTGGTAACTTTGAGGTAAAGGCCTTTTCGGATTGGGTAAAGGAAGTTGAAGCATTTTTTTAATATGCCAACACGCCAGAACATGTTGAAATTGATGAGGAAGAGATTTTTGCCAATGGACTATGAACAAATTTTGTATAGTAGATATCAACATTGTAGCCAAGGTAACAAAATTGTAGCTGACTATTCTGAAGAATTTCATAGGCTAGGAGCTCGTAATGATTTAGCCGAATCTAAGCAACAACAAATATCTCGATTCATTGATGATTTGAGAGAAGAAATTCGAAAAAAAAAGATTGTCCTACACCCTTTATTCTCTCTAAAGCGGTAGCTTTGGCACCCAAAATTGAAACCTCAAAACGAGGAACTCCCAAAAAGAAGAATTGGGAAAGAAATGTTGGAGGATTCAAGAAAGACAATCCAAGAAACAAGAAACTATCAAAGTGGGGGACCTTCATCCCACTTGGATAAAGGAAAAGAGGTTGCTGTCCAAAAAACAATCCAAGGTGGAAAACAGGGAGAAACTAATGACAACTCCCGCTCTAATGCTTATAATCGGCCAAATTTGAGCAAGTGTTTTAGATGTGGGCAGCCTGGACATTTGTCAAATGCATGCCCTCAAAGGAGAACTCTCACAACAAGGGAAGTAGATCCTGAAAATGACCAAGAAAATCAAGAAAAGGAAGGAGTCTCTTTTGTGGAACCCAATAATGGAGATCAATTAATATTTGCAGTTCAACAATTACTCCTCACCCCGACAAGTGAATCTAACCCACAATGGCATTCTTTGCTTAAAACAAGATGCACTATTAATGGAAAAGTTTGTAACATCATAGTGGATAGTGGAAGCCATGAGAATCACTTCTCGAAAGTAGCTCAACTACTTCACCTACAAATAGATCCTCACCCCAGTCCCTATAAGGTGAGTTGGATTCAAAAAGGTGGGGAGTTGCAAGTTACTAAGATTTGCTCCGTTCCATTATCTATTGGGAACAATTATAAGATCAAATTATTTGTGATGTGATAGACATGGATGCATGTCATATATTGCTTGGGAGACCTTGGCAATATGATGTACAACTTACAAGCAATACATAACGGAAGAGAATCACCCAATTGTGTTCAGCCCGATTTTCCAGATTTTAACAAAGTCTTTGAGGTGGTTGTAGATGCTTCTGGAATAGGGATAGGAGCTGTCTTATCCCAAGAGAATCACCCAATTGAGTATTTTAGTGAGAAATTGAGTGAATCTAGGCAAAAATGGAGTACTTACAAACAAGAACTCTATGCTCTCATTCGATCTTTCAAACAATGGGAACACTACCTAGGAAAAGAGTTTATACTATTCACTGATCATTTATCACTTATATTCCATCATACTCAAAAATACATCAATATAATGCATGATAGCTGGATTACCTGTTTACAAAGATTTGATTTCCTTATTAAACATAGGGCAGGAAACATTAACAAAGTTGTTGATGCATTAAGCAGAAAACATTCTTTACTAGCTCTACTTGAATGTGAAATTGTGGCCTTTGATGTGTTACCTACTTTATATGAGAATGATGAAGATTTTTCACATATTTGATCCAATTATTACCATCATTCTAACATTGATGACTATCACTTGGTTGAAGGATTTTTGTTTAAAGGGAATTTATTGTGCATTCCACATACTTCTTTAAGGGAAGTTCTTATCCAAGAGCTGGTGGGTTGAGTGGCCAACTAGGCAGGGACAAGACTTTTGATCTAGTGTCTTTAAGATATTTTTTGCCACAAATACGAAGAGATGTGCATAACTTTGTAAAACATTGCTTTGTTTGTCAAACGGCCAAGGGTCAAGCTCAAAATACCGGATTATAAACCATTACCAATCCCTATTTCTATATGGGAAGACTTATCTATGGATTTTGTACTTGGTCTTCCCAAGACACAAAGGGCATATGATTCTGTGATGGTGCTGGTGGATCGATTTAGTAAAATGTCCCACTCCATGGCTGCAAAAAGACTAGTGATGTTGTAGGCATTGCCAACATATTCTTTAGGGACATTGTAAGGTTGCACAGTATCCCCAAAACCATAATTTCTAATTGTGATGTAAAGTTTTTAAGTCACTTTTGGAGAACCTTGTGGAAAAAGTTAAATATTGGATTACGTTTTAGCTCCACTAGCCATCCACAAACGGATGGACAAACGGATGGAACCAATCGTACTTTAGGAAACTTAATTTGTTGCCTTTGTGGAGACAAACCAAGACAATGGGACCTCATAATACCACAAGCTGAGTTCACTTACAACGACATGAAGAATAGATCCACAAGGAAGTCACCATTTGAAGTAGTTTATACAAAACTTCCTCGATTAATTGTGGATTTAGTTAAACTACCTTCTTCTTTGGATTGGAATCAGGAAGCTGAAGAGATGGCTGAACATGTTGCAAAATTACACAAAGAAGTGCATGAATTTGAGGTTGAGGATCTAGTCATGGTTCACTTATGCAAGAATCGACTTCCAATAGGAACTCATACCAAGCTTCACCCGAGGAAGATTGGACCTTACCCTATTTTAGAAAAATTTGGAGACAATGCTTACAAAGTAGATCTGCCACGGTCTTACAATATATCGTCAACTTTTAATGTCTCTAATTTGTTTCCTTATCATGCTCCAGATGCCTTCCAACTAGCACCCTAATCAACTTGAGGTCGAGTTTTCTTCAAGAAGGAGGGAATTGATGTAATTGAGTTGGGGTTAAAGTCCCTTTTTACTCTTGGGTAGAAGCTTTAGTTATAGTACTCTGTTTTTACTCTTTTTTTAATTTTCTTTCTCTGTTTTCTTATCCAAAAAAAAATTTCTCTCTGTTTTTTATAGTAACCCTGTAAAAACAGCAACGTTATTTTTTAAGATTTTTCTTTTTTTTTTACTATATGAACTATAATCTAAGCTATCTAACTTCATAATTGCTAAAAAGATGCAAATACGTAGAGACTTTGAATAGGAGAAAACCACTTGATAAAAGTGCAACTACATCGCAGAACACATGACAATGCTCAAGACAACTGGTTCTATAATTCTGTTTCAACTACTCGGGTGTGAAACGTTACCTAAACAGCAAAAATGACTCAGTTCAGAAACAGAAAATGCTTCTATCGTAGCTCACAAAATATAATAAAAATATAAATCCCTTCATGTAGCAAACACTCATTTCAATCAGGTTCTCCAGTGCTCAAATGTTGCTGGGGTACATGAATACTCTGACCCTGTCACCCATGGACTTTGGTGGGAGATTAGACTTGAACTTCGCTCTAACGATACCACTGTTATCATGAGCCCTAGATTTAGTTGTTTTTAGTTATTCTTTTAAAATCTCTCAAAGGCTGGTTCGTAGCCTTTAAATAGGGATCCCTAGGTTGTAAGAGGAGGCATTAGTTTTAGGAATAATAAAAGAGTTCTTCGAGAATCCTCCAAGATTGTGTTAAAAAAACCTTTGAGGGGTCACATAATCAGCAGCACAAAAGTTCAAGCAAATGAGAATGGTCCTTGAAACAGGATGTACATGTACCTGCGTGCTAGGAGATCATTCAAAGCATCATCATCTAGTACAGGTGCAGCTTCTTCTTTCTTACACTCGCGTAGAAGAGATTCCAAATATTCCCTTCGATCTTCAGCACTGCAGTATAGTAAATAGGGTAAAAACCATATAGTGTGAGAGCCTCAAGCAAAGAACATGGATTTTCATAAAAGGGGAACCGACCTTGTATTGTTGTCAAAAAAACCAGCAGTAATACTTTGGTTAGCCACTCCTAGTTTATGCTCCGCAGCAGCTCTGACTTGTTCTTCAACCGTTTGAACCTTGATATGGGGCAGATCAGGAAAGAAAGAAAGATCAGGATGTGCCCAATTATGAACACATGATAGGATGATGAATCCCATTTTGATCATTTTGGATAATTTCATTCCATCAATGAAATAGTTTCTTTTTAAAAAAAACACATACACGCATATGATAGGATGAAAATACCCATATTTTAATTACAAACCATGATACTCTCTCACTACAACCATTGCTGGATACTCTTCTCAGGACATTAGTCTCAATTGGCCAGCCTTCCTTTTTCCTTATAAGTTCAACTTTTGTTTTCTTTATATCTATGTATCTTCTGTTTTCGGTATTTTTCGACTTATGTTTTGATTATTGAATTGTCCCTTACTTATTCTCCACCGTGGAATTTTGTATCTATTGAGCATTAATCTCTCCTTACATTTTATCAATGAAAAGTTGTCTCGTGTTCAAAAAAAAATTGCAAACCATGATAAGATAATGGGATACTAATCTATCAGACTGAATCAAGCAACTAAGAGTTCAATTTCTAAACCCAAAAAAGAAAAAAAGAAAAGAAACCAAAAACCTCATGACATGAAGGGTATAAAAGGAAACTGAAGTTGATTACCAAAAGGCTCTCCAATTGGTTTTAGTGACGAAAGAATTATAATTCCAATTATCATTGATATCAATAATCAAATGCCAATCCAGAGCCCTGCAGGCTCAAATGAACGTTCGTTGGAGCACAGCCAATCCAGTCATTTGGATTGTAAAAACTATTTTCTGATATATTTGGTTTTATTTTTATTTTTAAAATTATTTGCATCCCCAATGGTACCCATACTTCTTGGTTTCATTGGATCCAAAGGAACCTAAATCATGATGAAACCTTGAGACAGTTTCAACATTGACAAGATTACTTAGTTCCAAAGAGAACTTACTGTTTCAAATCTAAGAACAAGCACGTCCCTCTTCTGGCCAATCCTATGAGCCCTTGCCTGTGCCTGTAGATCAACCTGACAACATACGCACAGTAAACCAGATTTAGAATATCTACATCAGATTCTTGAAATTAGTATCATGAAAATCTGTCATATATGCCTGTGGATTCCAGTCTGTGTCGAAGATAATCACTGTATCAGCGGCTTGGAGATTCACTCCCACACCACCAGCTCGAATGCTGCCACCATAAAAAACACGGTAAGTAACTATAGAACATGATATTTAAGAATGGAGTCGAGAGTATTCATAAAACAACTGATCAGACAGAAAGTTACCTGAGAAGGAATATAAAATAGGGAGAATCTTGCCGGTTAAATAACTCAATCAGTGCACCACGATCACCCCCAGATGTATGTCCATCCAATCGTAGATATCGATATTGTTTCCACTGAAGATATTCCTCCATAACATCGAGCAGTCTAGTCATGGTGGAAAAGAAGAGAACCTGCAAAAATAGAAGTCAATTAGAGATATTGAAATTTGAAACATCTATGTATAAAAAGATACTAGATGACAAACAGAGCAAAAAATCAGTTCTGAAATGAAATCATTGACATAGATAAAAACTAATAAAAAATATAAACGAACATTTACAACTAAAGAAACTAATCAGGCTTGAGGAGAAGGAATGTATATTAAAATAAAAAGTGAAGAGATGCTATTAACTATAATAAAAAATATCAACGAAGTTTAAAGTGGAAAAAATAAAGGGTGATACATAGCATTGAATTCTCATCAACATTGTATCTTGATATTACCGTCCAAGAAGTGCTTACCCGATGATCAGTTGCTTTTAGCTTTGGTAATATTCTATCTAACATCTCAAGCTTTCCACAGAGTCTAACAATTGGTGGCAGGTAATGCTTAGGTATCAAATTATCAACCTAGACAAGAATAAAGATGTTTCGTAAGGACAAATACCAAGAAGCAGCAAATAGGGTAGTTTAAGCTTCCAACTCTAGGTTGTGCAGTGTTAAAATGAACAGAAGGTGCGGATAAAACATTCGATCAAGAATACAAGGTAGTGGGGTGGAGCAGAACATTCTACCTTCACCCTTCCCTCAATTTGTTTATCCAAAAACCAATCCACAAATAAATTGTATTTAAAAAAGAAAAGAAAGACATGCCTCCTCTGCATGAAGTTGGCTTAGATAAGGATGATTACAAATATTACGCAGCTCCATCACCGAGTTATGCACTGATCGGACCTGGAGAGGGAATATGTGAGAGAGTGTATGTAACAATTGGGTTATCATAGAAATTAGAATTGCAAATTTCTTCAAGAAAAGTATGTAGAAAAAGAAATAGAGTGAGGAACCTTTGTACTTCCTATTGAACCAAGGTTATCCTCTACCCTCCTCATCAAAAGTTTCTGATATGCAGAAGCCTCACATCTAACAAGTCTTTCAATCTTTTCTGGCAGTTCATTTTCCACCTGCGAGCATGAATACATGAACATAAATACGTGATACCAAGGAAAGAATTGTCTGAAAACCTTCCATACACGTAAATCCTGAATTGCTGATTAGAAGTATGTGCCTAATCTAGCCATGAAGAAAACCTACAACTCAATGTGCCATATGTGAGAGAGATTTATTTTCTTCTTTAACAAGCTATCATGCCCCAGATTCTTTACACGAGCTAACTTGAGCATGAATTTCATTTTCAGGAAGGGCTATTCGATGTAGTTTAATCCCATTTTACCCTGCTTTACCATGTCATTGAGCCTTGTTCTTTTTAAAAGATGTTTTCTGAATCGCTATATTACTGTTGTGTTAAACATGGGGTTAAAGAGTTATATGACTGTTGTATTAACCATGGGGTTAAAAGGAGTTTTACCCTTGTTTTTAGGTTATAAATATCCCACGGTCCTTTGTAATCATTCACTCAGAAGATTGATAAAAAAAATTTCAGAATTGGTTGTCACAAGTCAAAGCCCACCAAAGCCCGCATAAACTAACTCAAGCCTTCACAAGAAGGAGAAATGCGCTTGTTACTTGTTCTATTTGAACTTGTGGAAAATCCTGTATGTTTTTTTAAATTTTTAACTATTGGGCATAAAATACTACCCGGCCTTTTCACATTCAGACCAAAAGCACTAAGATTCTTTTACTACAATTACATCATAACAAATAGCAGAACTCTGGAAAGGAGATGCATAAGAAAATAGAATGATTATCCCAAAAATAAAAGAGGGCAATTAAGCACCAATAAACAGTGAATATTTATAAAGACAAAATGATGCTGCTGAACACAAATTTTAGGTCAAAGAAACCTTGTGTTTAAGCCTCCGAAGAACAAACGGGCGAAGCACTTGGTGAAGTCGATTTATGATCAAAAGATTCTCCTCTTCAGAAAGCAAGGCCTTGTCCCAAATAAGAAAATATATTCAAAAAAATTAAGAGAGAGGAACAGAAGAAACTGAAATTTCATAGAGAAGTTGCAGAATATTGAAATTACTTGGTCAGCTGAATTATCACCATTGCTCTCAAATGGTTTGTTGAACCACTGTGAAAAATCCTCCGATGAATTAAAAATATTTGGCAACAAAAAGTTCAGTAATGCCCACAGCTCTTCAAGGTTGTTCTGCACAGAATGGATTTTTTTAAAAAAAAAAGAAACAAAACGTTTCATTGATATAATGAAAAGAGACTAATGCTCACAATTACAAGAATACTTGAAAATCAAAAGATCATGTAGAAATAGCTAAAAGCCAAAAGATAAACATCTTAAAATAGAAGATTAACAAGAAAAAATAAACGTTCCCCATTCAAACAAATATCTTGGATTGAAAAGTTCACAAAAAGCTTGGAACTTTCATTGCACATAATGGAAATGTTTCAAATCATAATAGATTTGAAATGAATTACCCTTATTTTGATCATTTAAACTTTGAAAAAAGGAAACGAAAAGTTCTTCAAAATCTGTTTGTATGTTTCTACAAAAATAGAACTTTCTAGAGAAAGATGGTCTTAGTTTATTGAATTTAACTTAAAAGGAAGGTAGTTATAATTTATATATCTAGACTCGTAAATTTTAAGTTCTCATTGATCAAAGATTTAAGAATAAGATACTTGCTTTTAAAAAATAAAAAATAACATTATGATTTCATATTGTTTGTAGTCTTTAATATCATGTCAAAACCATTTCTCATATTTCCTTTGATACCAAGAGAGGGAAAAGGTTTGGGTTTAGTTGTTCATGACCTAAATATAATTAACTCAAAAGAAATTTGGAGATAACTATAAACCCAAGAACGTTCATGCAATCAGATTAAAGGAATCGCTCCTGTGCTGTACAAGGGAAAAGAATTAACGACTGTGACCTGTAGTGGTGTTCCAGTCAAGAGTAATCTGTGAGAACTCTGATAGTGCTTCAAATCAGCATTCAACTTGCATGAAGCATTCTTTATGCGATGGCCTTCATCAATTATGATATAATGCCAATGAATCTTGCTCAGTTTTGGCCTATCATGCTTGTTCATCAGATACTCGTATGTGGTCAGAAGTACATTAAATTTCTGATGAACAATTCTTTCTCTGCAATGAGGACCTGATAAGTTTCTGGATTACCCAACAAGGATTAAAGAAAAAAACATAGGAAAATCATTACTTGAATAATTTCCGCCGCTCTTCTGGAGGCCCAGAATACACAATTTTAAGCACACTAGGGGCCCAGAAGTTGATCTCTGACTCCCATCCAGGTAAAACGGATGATGGCACAACCACCAAAAATGGACCTCGATCATTCTTAGTCTCCATCAAATAACAGATTAGGGAAATTACCTGGAAATTACCCTGTTAGTAACATTGAATGTACAGAACCTAGATCTAGGCTCATATAACAAAGCTTAGGAGAGTACGATACCTGAACAGTTTTTCCAAGCCCCATTTCATCAGCAAGAATTCCATTCAAATGGTTGTTATACAATGAAACAAGCCAGCGAAGGCCATTCATCTGATACCTAAAATTTTTATTACCACATATACAAGAAATTCAGAATGGCTTAAGCACCGGCTTTTATTGCTCTTACTAATATCATGAATTTATAAAATCAAAGAACCAAAGTGTGAGAAGATATTGCCAGAAATAGGATTCTCTCCAGACCACACATACTTTATAAAAATCAAAGATAGAATTAAAAAGGATGGGATGATAGAAAAAGCATGATACTCACTCCCTCAACTTTCCTCCCTGAAGACAAGAAGGCTGCTCGGCTATGCTTTCCTTAACACTGTAAAAGATTATTCATATAAGATAATTGAAACGAATTAACAATAACTTGTTAATGGGAGTTATCAACTTGAATCCTCAAAACACCAAAAGATTCTGTCAGAAAAGACAAAATGCAAACTCATGCAGTATCTGAGCAAAATTTCAAAGCACTGGCCAAAATTTGTTAGGGGGTGGGGTGGGAGAAGAAGAAAACGTGAAATGTCTCTCACCTATGAGCCATCATGTAGTACTTCTCGTTACTTTCTAAATAATGCTGTGAGAAGAAAACCAATGTAATCAGTGAATGAAACAAAAACTGATGCAAGAAAGTGAGCAGAGAACCACTTGCCTTTGCCTGATCGCTTTCATCTTCATTTTCAATCGCAGCTTCACTCTTTTCAGCAACATTCACAGCTCCTCCATCATCCATATCGCTTGCCATAGATTTTGCCTCTTGTAGCTTGGATCCAAGCTTTTGAAGATATTTCTCCGTCTCCTTGAGAAGTTGCTTAACACGATCTGATTTTGCATCCTAGTACAAGAAGTGAAATGTCAGTGTAAGAAAATTAAAATCTACAACATGATCTGATTTTGATCAACGGAGAAAATTTTTGAAATTTTTTCAGCCCTTTTTTTCCGATTAAATCCAAAACTAACCTAAAAATAATTAGATGTTGACTTGGACCTCTTAGCCCTACACTTGGGTCTAATTTAAGTTCAGTTCCCACAATTTTTATCTGATTTTTCTTTTATTTATTTTTATACGTCAGATAGATAATCAATTTATATAGTAGATATTAATATGTTAATTCTTAAAAAAAAAATTATAAGAAACAAGAGTGTGTATTAATCACAAAAAACAACCTAAGGACATAGAGAGGCAAAAAGCCCCTCCCCCAAGAGAACTAGAGCAACAAAGCCTCCCAATTGTGGAGAATTTGCGCAAGACTGTCATTACAAAAGAAAACCTTTTATCTACGAGTCCAAGAAGAGGAAGTAACTCGTACAAGGTTACAAAAATCAACGAAAGAGTAAGACTTATCTTCAAAAATCCTCCTATTTCTTTATTTCCAAAGCTCCCACACAAGAGCGCGAGCCACACATGACACACCCACGAAGAATTTTTCCTTTACCTTTTTTGGAATACTGCCCCCATCCTTTCGAGTGAACACGGCCCCCATCCTTTCAAGTGGCTAGCTAAAGGGATTAAAGGCACTTACCGGAACCTCTGGAAAGATATTTCAAAAGAGCTCCCTGCTTTTGTTATTTGGGTCTGGTGTGTGGTGGGGGAAAGGAGAGAGACGTATTTTTGGGAAAATCACTAGGTGGGGGAGAGACCGCTTTGTGGTTCTTTCCCCAGTTGTATCATTTGTTATCTCTTAAAAATCATTTTGTGTCTGATTTTCTCGTGTGGTCTGGGAGCTCTTGCTCGTTTTCCTTCGGGTTCCGTCGTGCTCTTTCCGATAGGGAAACAATGGATGTGGTAGCCCTCCTTTCTCTTCTTGAGAGTCACTCCTTTCGCCTTGGGAGGAGAGATGTGAGAGTCCTGAGCCCTAATCCTTTGGAGGGTTCTCGTACAAATCCTTTTTCAAGTGTTTGGTTAATCCTTCTCCTATGGGTGTGTGAGTCTTTTCGTCGTTGTGGAGGATTAAGATTCCGAGAAAGGTGAGATTCTTTATTTGGCAGGTTCTCCACGATCGTATCAATACGTTGGATAGGCTTGTTAGGAAGATGCCATCATTGGTTGGGCTTTTTTGTTGTATCCTGCAGGAAGGCAGAGGAAGACTTGGACCATATTCTTTGGCATTGTGATTTCACGAGTTTTGTTTAGGACTCCTTTTTTCAGACGTTTAGCATGATGTGTGCTCGTCAACTTGACGTCAGAGATATGATCAAGGAGTTCCTCCTCAATCCTCCGTTTGGGGAGAAAGGTCGTTTTCTATGGCTTGCTAGTGTTTGTGCTATTGTTTGGGTGTTGTGGGGCAAAAGGTGTACCAATCATTGAGACAAGACCAATCCAACTATCTTTGTATACTTGGCATAAATTAATTAATTTTTTTTATAAGAAACAATTTCATTGATTGAATGAAATATCCAAGGTTAGCATAAATAAATTAATGAAAAAAAAACTTCGTACATAATAGTTCTTCAGTACATTTTAAATCATTTATTAGAGACATAAAACTTAAAATAATGAATCAATCCAAATCAGATTCTAAAAGCTCAATTCCCTATATGTTTATTCTCAGTACACATGGAATCCATGCCGGTACAAGTCCAATTACAAAAATATCTTCAGTCCTAAACATTCTACTCTCTCATGACCTTCCTATTCCCTAGGCATCTCATCGTCATGTAGACCTTAATCCAGATGACTCGCTACTGATTTAATTTTAAAGAGCTTAAAATAATCACAGTTCTTAATTATATATAAAAATAAATTTAAATTTTTTAAAATAAAAAAAAAAACCCTTCCATTCTTAAAGGGGAGATACAATGGAGATGAGCTAGCCCCAACAAGCCAAGGGGACTATGACAAGGCTTCGCAATTGGCTTGAATTTGACAAAAGGTGTAAGTGTAATTAAAAAACAACACACAAATATGAGCACGAGAACAATAATAGGAATATTATTGTCTCTAATTTACTGTTAAGATGATTGCTTTCTGAATAATTGTAAAACTTGTATAGAGATTAGTTACAATACAAATATCAGAAAACTTTCAATAAATATTAATTAGTAGTATTTTTAATATTTTCATTTATATGGAAAATTATTCTTGAAATGGTTTTTTCTTTTTCCTTGATCAAACTTTCTTTGAAAAACATGGAAGAATATATAAGGGCATTACAACAACATTACCTACAAAAGAAGTCCACTTAAAGAAAGGGACTTCATCCCAAAAGAATCAAACCAAGTTGATAATTACACTTGACAAGATTATTTAAATTTCAAATAATACAAACTTTTAGCTACTTATAAAGTATAGACTTAGATCACAAGTACTGCACAGTTAAAATGCTTATCAGAATAAATAATATAATGAAGAATGATTACTAGTAATCAACAAAGAGAAGACAAACCTGCACCATTCGAAGATACCCCTCTACATCATTGATCTTCAAAAGATTGATCTTCTCACGCTGGATTCGGTCAATCTTCTCACGATGAATTCGTTCCTTCCTTTTGTGGAACTCCTTGACATACTTATTGAAACCCTTCCACCTCTCTTTCTTAACTTTAAATACGTCATCAAGTCTTTCCCTAGAACAAAGATTTAGCGGACAATAAGCAAAATTTGTACAACTTTAACTTCAATCCATCAGAATCCGTTTATCATCGATGGAATTAAGACATATGAGGTTTTATTTAAAGAAAGTATAGACAAATCTCCATTAGATGGGCACCACATACTTGTGAACTTCTATCTCACCGAAGAATTCCTTTTGCCTCTCCCGAATTCTCTTTTGCCTCTCCTCCTTCATTCTCTGCTCAAATTTTTCAAGTTGTTTAATCCTCCTACCATGTTTATGCTTCTTGAAAGATTTCAATCGGTCCATCTCAGTTGAAATTGGTTTGAAGAAATCGGTGAGAAAATCACTGCCAAGATTTTCCAAATTCATCAAAAGATCAGTAAAAAAAGACATGGTAGCACAAAAACTCTTGGTGAAAACTAGAGGAGTACTCATGAGAAAGACTTAGAGAGATATTACTTCCTGAGGCGGCGCTGAAGCTGCAAGAGTTGAAGCTTTTTCAATTCTATAACACTTCTAGTTTTTGCAGATATATCTTCTGACGAGCTGACAGTATCCTGCAAAGGAAAATGATACCCAAGGAAATGAACTAAATGCGCTAGAACAATATCAATGAAAAAACAAACTGCAAGATCCCACGGGCATTAATTACAGGCCAACTTCGCATCAAAAGAATGAATTGATCTTGGCTTCTAGAAATAAAAAGTTTGAAGAAAAATTGGAATATACACTTGACTAAAAGCATCGGTTCATTTGTTTTCCTTTTTATTCTTTTTCTTGGGCCAAATCCTACCCCATACATACCCTAATTACTTTCTAGTATATATTAATTTTAATTACTTTGAGTTATTATTTATTAATAATTATATAATATTTTCATTAAATCTAAGAATTTCAATCATTTTTCCATAAGAAAAACCTATCAAACAAACACAAACATTCAACTCCTAGATATTGATCATCTTGTAGATCCAAACACAAACATTTATTATCCTAGATATTTAAATTCTAGGTTTTTACACCACTTACTTCATCAACTTATATTGGAAGGTGTTCTTGTAATTCCTTTTGGTTTGGGGAGGGGACTCCTTGTCCCTTTCCCAGTAAAGTGGTTTTCTTCAAATGTTGAAGTTGGGGTTCGAACCCCTCACGTTTGAAATTAAGGGATACACAATAGCCACTGGATCAGTGTTTTCTTCAAATGAAGCGGTTGCTGCTTCTCATCAAAATATAAAATAAAACTTAAAAATAAAAATCCTAGGATTTTAACTCTCAGATATTTAATATGGACCCATCATATAATATCCAAAGCCCAAACAAGACATTAGAGGTTACTTTGAGATTTTTTCTAGAGAAAAATAAAATGACAGATGGCTCTTGATCTAATATAGTTTAGTTATTATTAGAAAAATAATAATAAGTCAAAAGAAGTTGGAAATAGAGAATGAAAAACTGAGGTTGCACACAAACCTTTAACTTGTCTTTTTTTTTTTTTGGATAAGAAACAATTTCATTGATGGAATGAAATAAAAAAAGACATTACAAACCTTTAACTTATCAAAACAAGTGGCAATACGTTTCTCAGTTTTTTGTTGTTTCAGTAACCGATTTTGCTCGTGTAGGAGTTTCTTCTTCTGCCGATCCATTATCCATTTCTCTGACATGGTGTACTTTGGAGATATCGGCAAATCAGATGGCACTGACTTACCATCATCTTCTTGTTCCAGAGTATTTAGGCTGCCATTTTTCCCTTCATCAATAGATGCCACTTTTTGCACTTCTGTGACGCATCTGGATTCAGATTCTGGCACATGCGTATCATCTACGATGAAAATCCATGACATTCAATAAGAACCATTCAACCAATCTGAGTTAAAGTTCTGCAAAAAGAACTCACCGTGAGATGCAAGATTTGGGATCACACTAGCATCTCTAGAAGGCATTACAGCATGGTACTGATCATATGTCCCAGAGACAGGTTTCCACCGTTCTCCCATTGAAAAAGAAGACTGGCTATCAATATGCTGACTCCCTAAACCACTATTGTTCCGAACAACGTGCAACTGAGCAGATACATCATTTTTCCTATCAACTACCAGCTCATGCTGACTAGCAAAGGCTGGTATACTTCCCCTAGAAACCTCATTTGTGCTGCCAATTCCTGTCCAGCTAACTGTTTCAGGGTTTAGTGGCTTGCTCATACCCACGGCAGCAGTGGCTTGAAGATTGCTATTCTCCAAGTCCTCGACAGGATTATTTGCAGTTAAAACCCCCCTTGCACCTGAAAAGTCAGGCGGATGTGATAAAGAGCTCAAGCATGTTTGAGAAGTTGCTTTTTCCCGCATACCTTCAGCCTCTGCCTTTCTTACTTCTGCTTGAACAGAATAATCGGAAGGTGTACCCTTTTTATCCTCCACTCTCCTATTATCTACATCTTTCATGGAGTCAGCCTCAAAGATTCTTCCAGCCGACATGGCGCCTGGGGCCACCATACCTGTTTCCCTTGCAGCATCCAATTTTCCTGATGGCATCATGACTTCAGTGGAACTTCTGGATTCGTTAAAAGATTGAGCAATACCTCTAGGATCAACATCTTTGCGAAGCCCCTCTACATTGGCATTTATGTTACTTAATAAGAAACTACCGTATCATAGTAATAAATAAAAACATATATAAAAATAATAATAAAAAAGCCAGTCTACCTTCTTTAGGAAAATTATTCCCGAGGGCAATTTCAAGATGCAGTTTCTTTGGCATTAAACCATTTCTGAACAAAAACATTGAAACATAAAATTCAAAACAACCTACTAGAACAAAAAAATATATTATCCTAACTCAAATTGCAGATTTAGAAGAATAGGCAACCTGAATGCTAAAAACACAAGGCACTGCGCCCTAAGTTGCTTCAATTGTTGTTCCTTGAAAGGCAAGCGAGGTTGCGACGAGGTAGGAACCTGAGAAACAGGAAGCTTTCCTGCTTCTCTAGAAACTG
Organism: Lagenaria siceraria; assembly: GCA_002890555.2. NCBI lineage: Eukaryota > Viridiplantae > Streptophyta > Magnoliopsida > Cucurbitales > Cucurbitaceae > Lagenaria > Lagenaria siceraria. The sequence continues at coordinate 22,782,078 of CM016483.1, read as the reverse complement.
GGTTACGTAACATACTCATTTCTGGTGCAGTGTTCCGCCATGTACCCTGTTAAAAACATGTCCACAAGTAAATATCAAATTATACACAAACAGTCTTGGTAACGTTCCCAAATAAAAGATATACAAAGTCAAAGTAGAGGCTTTACTTTACTGTGCACAAATTTTGTTTCAGTTCTGAGAACCAAACGTCAGGCTTGTTTTTTTTTTTTAAAGAATAACTAAGCTTCCGTTGAGAAAAAATGAAAGAAAAAAAGGCATACAAGAAAGAACCTCACAACGAGGAAGGCAACCTAAAAAAGGGGCCTCCAAGGAGGCATGTCGCATGTGGAAAGGTGCTAGCAACAATGAAGGGGGCAGGAGCACTTAGTGCTAAACAAAGCATCGAGGTTTTTAAAGTGTATTCTTTATTATTTATTTTGCAAACTAACATTTTAAAACTTTCTTTTTTTTTTTTTTTTTGTGAAGAAACAAAAACTTTCATTGAGAAAAAAAAAAAAAAAAAAAAAAGAATACAACGAAACCTCTATTAAAAAAAAGGTCCAACTAAGTAGAATGTGGCTTAAAGAGTAATGCAAAAGGACTTCGGAATTGAAGCCCAACAGGAGACGTGAAACTTCACCTTCCCAAACAACACTAGGGTCCCTCTCTAGCCCTCTAAAACTCTATTATTTATCTCTCCCCAAAAATCCCATATTACAGCCCACACCTACGCTACCCAAATGGAGGAGGAACTCCCAATCGATCTATTAACCCTCCTTTGATGAGCCAACATGAAACCATAGGAGACTAGGCTATTTTTCTATTTCAATTTTGTAAGAAGATCACTTTCATTCAAAATGAAACCATACGAGCCTAGGCTATACAAAAACACATGCAAAAGCCACCTAGTGAACAACAAAACGAAGTACAAGTAGGAGCCCCAATCGGTGAAAATCATTAACAAAGAGACACCCGAAAAAGCCTAAAGAGAGACACTAAAGTGAGCCCGTGGCTACTCTACACCCTATAAAACCCAACTATTTCTTTCTAACCAAATACTCCAAATAGTAACAAATCTCCCCGGGACTTGGCTTAATTTCATCTGGCTTTCTTAGGATCATTATGGCTAGATAGAAATTCATGTATATTATTATCAGATACTAACAAGGATTTTGAGTCTTTTACATCATTTGATAATATTTTAGCTCACTAAGTTCGTAACCTATTGGGTAGATTCTCATTTTGTAATCCCATTTGATCGAGGTTTCCTATCAATTTTTTTTAATTTTTTTTTTTAAATTGGCCAACAAAGAAACTTGCCTATTTAACGAAAGGAATGATAAAGAGTAGCTTCTTCCAAACATTAAGATGACATCACAAGACTTTGAATCTTTTATCTCTCATGTTACTTATACTATGCCCGATTGGTGTAAATTGGTTTTCCCCTTTTGTAATATTTTTTTTATTTAACATAAAAAAACTACTTTACATTGAAATAATGAAGAGGAATAAATGTTAAAGGGATACAAACTCGCAAAGGGGGTGAAAAAGAAAGAAAAAAATACAAACAACAATTATAACTTTATAGAGATAACCAAGAAAATAAATACACATTTAAAGAACTAAGAACATTTCTAAATTTTCGTCTAATAGACTTAGGGAGCTTGTGAATGAATGATGAAGTTATGGATAAGGCCACCACCAAACACTGAAACCAACCAATAGCTACTTCAAATGTTCCAAAGAAAACCGAGAACCCATCACCAATCAATAAAAAATCTTTTAAAACCAACCACAAGGCAACCGGGTGCGATCATACCAGATCCCATTAGAACTCCGCAGTCAAGCGTGCTTGGGCGAGAGTAGTACTAAGTTGGATGACCACTTGGGAAGTCCTCGTGTTGCACCTTTCTTAAAAAAACCATCATGGGTTGGCCTAGTGGTAAAAAATGAGACAAAGTCTCAATAAATGGCTAAGAGGTCATGAGTTCAATCCATGGTGGCCACCTACCTAGGAATTAATTTCCTACGAGTTTCCTTGACACCAAAATGTTGTAAAGTCAGGCAGGTTGTCCCATGAGATTAGTCGAGGTGCACGTAAGTTAGCATGGACACTCACAGATATCAAAAAAAAAAAAACCAACCACAAGGCAACCTCTAAACTCTTCACGAAGATTGATTGAAAAATGAGTTCCACTCAAGAGTTCAAATGTTGACGTTTCTTCATTCTTTCCCTTTTGTAATTACTAGCGTTTTACCATGCACATGCATTTTAAAAAAAAATGAAATAGGTAAATTTTAAAATAAATTGGATTAATTTTATATGTTCTTATAATAAATTTATTTTAAAAATTAGTTTAGATTAATTTTATATGTTCTTATAATATATTACTATTTAGTTGGTAACATGTTATAGCTCATGTTTTTAAATTTGTCATTTTTTATCATTTAATCTCATATGCTTTAAATTTTTTTTATTTTCTAAAAGTAGAGCTTTCAAATTGTCGTGAAAATTAATGTAATAGACAAATTTAGAGCTCGTGAATTATAAATAAATATATAAATTTTTTGAAATGAAATGATAAAACTTTTTGCATTCCGACTTTTAGGTTTTAATTACAACCTTTTTAATTTTTATTCTATAATTGATCGGGAAATTATTATAAAATAGAAAAAATATCAAACTATTTACAAATATAGAAAAATTTCACTAAGATAGACCACAATGGACTTCTATCATTGAGCGATCGAAGCATATCGTGGTCTATCGCCCAATGATAGAAGTCTATCGTGGCCTATCACGGTCTATCGCTAATAGACAGTGAAATTTTTCTATATTTGTAAATAGTTTGATGTTTTTCCCATTTTTGAAAACAACCTTAAATGATAATTAATTAATTAACTAATTTACTATTTTTACATGATAAAAATTTCTTTAGGCATAAGATGACATGATTGTTTTATTCAACAAAATTAACATAAAATGGTAATTGATTGATCAATAATTATTTTTCCAACAAACATCTTAAATAAAATATCAGTATACTAATTATAAAATAACAATTAAAAAAATTGTAACAAAGAAAATCCAAGACACCCTATCTATACACATTCCTCAAAATAGATTTATTGCTCACTCGATAATTGTTAGACAAATTCTATTATTCAACTTCATCAAGCTGAAGTTGTAAAGTAGCAAGCCATAAGATCCATGATTTTGATTCAACACATGCATCCTTGCAACTTGAACGCAACATCAATATCTTAATATGCTTTGAGAGAAATGAATTGAGAGAACAATTGGGAGAAGAGGAAAAAAAAGAACAAGAATGTAGAGAGAGTGAAGCTTCAAGGGTTGATAAAAAAATGGTGAAGAAACACCATTTTACAGTAGTAGGAGGTGATAGTTACAAAACTATTTGAATTCCAAAACTTTTAAAATTCTATTATGAATTATCATTAAAGAAAAAAGAAACTTTTAAGTTGGAGAGCCATTTTACATTCCAACATTTAGGTTTCTATAACTTATTATTGATAATTACGGATTAATAAATTAATTTACTACTATAATTGATGGTAAATGCTATATGAGTAAATAAGTAAAATAAAAAATGGACAAAAAGTGTCTAAAAATGTTTTTCTAACATTCTCACTTTTTAATATAGTATAGATGGCTTAAGCTCCTTTATAGCCATTGGAATACTTTTTGTAATACTTTTTGTGATTTCATTTATATCCATGAAATTTTTTGTTTCCTTTTTTTAAGAAAAAATGTGGACACCCGAGAAGCTTAAAAATTAATATTTTCCCTCCAAAATATATGATTGAGCTCTTGGCTTACAGAGAACGCACCACCTAGGATTGAACACAAAGGAGGAAAACTTTTAGATCAAATCCGCGGGGTTGATATTTTCTATCATAACCAATCAAACCTAAAGGAGAATAAGGCATCTTCCACAAAGTAGTAATATTCAAGAATACAAGAAGCAAGCCCCACAAAAGATCGACAGTCAATTCAAGAGGACTACACTCTCCCTTAACCAAAGTTTACCACAAAAGGCCACAGAGCCCCTTTTCCATAACTAAATACAAAACACCCTGGCTCACCAACAGACTAACAGAAAGACCCACTCATGAGTCACAGACTGCTACACTGGGATAAATCCCATCTCTGCCCTTCTTAATGTAAGCCCTCTCAAAGAACTTGACTTTCGTCATTACTGAAACCTTCCAAAGATTAGCAAATAAAATTTTGACTAGGGCTAGTAGAGCCGTGGAGGAATAATGATTTTAAGGAAAAGTTGGTAGTAGATTGAAGAAGTGTGGTCACTACAGGAAATCTATCCAATACTAGAATCAACCCTACTATGTCACGTCCATAAGGTGTCTCAAGTTGGCAAATGATACTCAACAGACAAATCAATCTCAAGAAAAGAAAACAGAAAAAGAATAACAAACAAAACTTATTTCATTAAGGAGAAGCAAAAGAAGAACAAGGAGAACATTGATTGAAGTCCTTATATTTGTACCTAGGTTTATACTTCCATATAATGTACCACAAATGTTAGAAAGAAAGGAAAAAGAGATGAGATTCAAGAAATGAAAGTTATCAAGGAAACTATTATGCACCTGGGTCATCTTTGTAGCATCAACTGATGATGTGCTAGACATAGGTAGTTCGCTCTCCAAAACTTTTTCATTGGAGGTAGATGTCCCATCACCGCGGTTTACAGAATACAATTGAGGGTCAATGGGCTTTTCAGTAGCTTTTGTCAATCCATGCTTTGCCTGTTCAATATTGCCTGCACCATATGAAGAACCAGTAAGCTACAACAGATACTTGGAGATGGTAATAATATGACTTGGCAACATTATATGCTCCATAGTTCATCCTAGATGAACATAAAAATTCTTCACTACTACTAAATAGGCCTAGATGGCCAAGCCACTACTAGCTTTCCAACAAATTTTAAAAAAAGGAGAAATATTTAGAAACCAGTAGACTATTGCTTAATCTTATTGAAATAAGAAGCACATACCTCCCTTAACTAGATATGCCGGCGGTTCAACCCTGTTCGTCTTTACATTCCTAGGATTAACCAATGAGTTGCGTGTATCAAGTTGATGAGTATTGTCACTAGGTTCCACAACTGATGTATCCACCTTCTTCCTTTTCTTGCTGCCCTTTTTACTGTCCTTATCATTTAATTGTTTGTCCCAATTCACTGAATCATGCTTCTCTTGTGACTGTGAGTTGGCAGATCTTGAATCCAAACTAGATGGACTTTCTTGATCAAAAGATTGACCACTCCGATGGGTTGCAGAACCTGGATAATAATCATGATCTGTACTACTTGGGCCAACAGGCGGCTTGCTTGAAGCAAGTGGGCCACTTTTGGACATCTCACTTCCAGATATACCCATTTTGGAATCTTTAGCAGCACCAACAACACTGGAAGAACCTGCAATTATATCTATAATGATTTATTCCGAATAAAGAATAACATGTTCATTTGTAGACAGAAATGCAAACAATAACGTGTGCACTTGCAAACCAGATTCACATATAAACAATCCCAAATAGTAATATCATTGTACCCGCATACTGTGCAGTTGAAGAATCGCCCATCTGAGCTCCAGCAGTCATCGGAAGGCGGGATGCCCTCAAAGCTTCAATATCAAGACCATGTTGGTTGATGACAGTCTCCATGGCCCTAGATAAAAGAGGTTCAGTTAGCAAAAAGGAAACAAATAGAAAAGGAATCCAATTTGATAAGAGGAAAATTCAATCAATAAGAAATGCAACAATTAAAAGGGGGGAAATGGTCTCTAAAGTATGAAACCTTATTCTTTACCTCGAAATTACTTGATATGGCATGGAATGTTCTTTCCCACTTGATTTCATGTGTTGTAGTATCTGAAACTCACACAAGAATGAAATCATACATATAAAATATCATCATGCCATTAATTGAGCAGACAAAATAAAAGTAAACAAATTCCCTACACACCACGTAGAGTTTTGTAGCCAATTTTGCTGGTTCATCTCTAGATTCTTGAATGAGTTTGTGCAGAAACTTCGCTGCTTCCAACTCAACATTTTGCGAAGATGCCATCTTGTCTAAGATAGCAACCTACAATGTGAAATTTTGACAAGTACAGCAACGTATAAAAATACCAACTTAACTTAACCAAATAAGAGACTAAAAATGCCAAAGTAATCCTAGAACAAATATACTATAAATGACAAAGGGAAATGCACACTCCATCGGTGGTGTTCGGTTTTTCTCTTTTCTTCATCGATGGAAACCAAATAACTAATGATAATTGAAAAAAAACAGGCTGCAATAGCATGGAGGGGAGACAAAAATGAACAGGCAATCAAATGCTACTCATAACTATCCTTCAAAACAACCATGGAAGATAATTGCATAAAACAATTCCAATAACAGCACCCATATCACTATAACTACAAGTAAATTGCAAACCAACCACCTTTATCTATCCAGCTTACATTTCACCTGCGGCAATGAAACGTACAAATACACTATATAATTGAAGCATGTAAAATACATAATAAACTGAAACAACGCTGTAATTCCGAACAAAATTAGTCGAAATAACAGCACGAAGAAGAAAAATGTGTTGTATCAAATGGGCAGTGACTTCCAAGTCGGGAAATAAATTTGACCGAGTACAAAATTATTGTAGACGACTGAAGAAGAAAATGCATACAACACCTGATACGAGATCCGCGAAGAAATTGGTAGCTGATGATGAACTACATGGAGAACTCTGGCTAGATTCTGAAGAAATTACCGAGCCCTCGAGAGGACGATGGAGCTGTGTTTACCACCTGCTCGTGTTAGGGAGATGGCCGTCAGAGCACGCTTCGCACGTGAGATAAATCGGGTTTCGGCCCCTTTAGTCGTCGGATTGGGCCGATAAATAAAACGGCTCATGCCGACATGTCGGGCGCATAAACAATGGGCATATTCGACGTTGTCGACCCATTTTATGGACCGTTTGCAGATTTTAGAGGAATTATCGAGCCCGTGAAAATTGATTTCACTATCATTGGATTGGCCCATCTCAAGTATCTAAAAAAACTGTCCACAAGTATTGGTCCATTAATGAGTTTTCCTCCTTTTTTTTTTTCCTTTGTAAACAAATTGCAATCTTAAGAATTGCATTTTGGTCCTTAATCTTTGGGGTGTTTGGCTGAGTTGGGTTGAGTTGGTAAAAATTACCAACTTAATTTTTGGCCCCCTGACTTTAAATATTGATGGAGTTGAATTAGATATTTTTACCAACTCACCCAACCCTTCATCTCTCCAATGTTTTCAATGGCTCCACCCATATGCTACCGCCGGCGGCTATTGCTACCACACTCCAGCGACCAAATTCGATGACCGCCTTTGAGCGGCAAACTTTGGGCTTCAGCAACCATCTCCGACAATAATTCAAGCAAATACCACCTTTGATGATCAACTCCGTTGACAGCCGCATGTGACAACCAATACTGACATTCACCTTAGGCGACCAAACTCCACTGAAAACCACCTCTAATGTCAACTTCGGCTGCAGCCACCTCTAGCACCCAACTTCGACTGCCACCTCTAGTAGCCAACTCCAACGATCACCTCGAGCAACCAACTTCGAAACTACCAACTTTGTCGTTCATCTCCATTGACCAACTCTCACGATAAACTCGACTGATAATATACTAAAAGAAGAAGGAAAACTCGATTGACGAAAGTATTTTTAAATATAAATTTGAAATTTGTAGTTTATAGTGTTTAATAGTCGTCTTTTATAATAATTTAATATCGATGAATCATCTGAGGATGATTGTGTCACACCCCATATTATGAAGATGTATTGTTTTGTGTCAACTTGGTGAGACTTACCAACTTCACTATTGTAATGAACAATGTCTTTTTGTATGCATGAAATCAGCTCATTGTTGGCTATATAAATGGTCATTGGGTGCAATATAACTATCAATCGACTAATAAATAATTAAAATATCGCTGTCAATATCGATATCGACATTTTAATTTTACGAATATATCGATATTGACAAATATTTATGTAAATCTCGAAATTTGTAAAATTTGCTTAGATTAATAATTAATTTGTTCTTACTCCCACCTTAAGTTGTGGATATTGTTATTAGTATTAATATTTATACTATACTAAATAGATGACATTTTTAAGTTTTACATGAATTGGAGAAAGATGTTGGAGATGTCCATGGATATTTAATGTTGATATCGAACCTTTCGATTTACGAATATATCGACACATCGACGAATATTTTCATCTTTGCAATTAGCGAAAAATGGTCAATGTTTTGTAAGACACCTCCCTTCTTCGCATCAAACAAATTTATCGTTGTTATCGCGTGAAAGTCAAGTATGTTCCCCTATTCGAATTTTGGCTTCAAAATATGTCAACCTGTATTTTAAAATTTTAAAATTCAAAATTTAAAATTTGGGTATACTAAAAATATAAAAATGTCACGTTTCATAGTTTTTCCATTGGATCTCACCGTGCGAACCTATTTGACTTGATGTAATTGAAAACGCAAGATAAACTTTAAATTACTGGTCATGCATGCCCTAAAATCCATCAATAAATGTCCCAAAACGATCAATTTGAGTGTGATATGTGATAAAATTAAAACACTAATTACTATTTTAAAGGTTGATGATTTTACTTCTACCTGCACCCTCAAACAAAAAATAATAAAAAATTTATCGTACTACATTTTTTTTTTCATTTTTTAAGAAAGTCATGCTACATACCTGTGAATATAAAATTGGGAAAAAAAAATAAAATTATAACCCTTAACTTTAGGAGTTGCAGTACCAATTAAACCCATAAATTGGGGAAAAAAAATCAAATTATAACCCTCAACTTTAGGAGTTGCAGTATCAATTAAACCCATAAATTTCGACATTCGAATCAAATAAAACCATCCATTATAATTTTCATTTTAAAACGTTGAATTCATAAATTCCACACATTCTTACAAGAGAAATGCTAAAATCTAATGAACAGTAGAGATTTGTTGATAGTTTGTGTTTATACTTCTATTTTTTCTACCTATTTATGAAAGTTTGCTAGAATTGTTCTAGCTATTTTAGTAAACTACTGAAGGAGTAGCAATTTTATTCAAGTGATTTCTAAATTAAATTCGAATTATATCAAGTGAAAACAAATATAAACGAGTTACGTATGACTTAATTTTTAATTTTTTAATGTAAAACAAATGATTTAAATTGATTTGATTATAGTCAAAGTGACCATAGTTCAACTAATATATAAACATATTAGTGATCAAGAGTCATATAGTTCAAATCTTCCTATCCCTATTGTACTAACGACATGTTTAAGTGCGGTTCTAAAATTGATAAAATCACTTTTGTCATTCTCAAAATTGTTACGATACATGTTTTTAATATTTTCAAAACTAATTTCAGTGATATAAAAATTGCATTTAAAAGTTTAAAATTTAATATTAAATTAATTTTGAGTAATTAAAAGTACATTTTAGAGTAATATTAAAAATGACAAAAGTGATTTTGACGAGATTTTAAACTCACCCTCGAGCACACATTAAAAAAAATAACTTGAGTGTTTAGGGCACCAACTCGAAGCTGATAGAGTGAGTTACTATAGTTCAATTCATGTTCGAGGCTCCAAATATAAAAGTGAAGTTTACAACTATTTATAACCTGCAATTAAGTACAATAAATACTATTTCAAAACCCTATTTGCTACCGTGTTTACTATTTTCCACTCATATTCTCTTTTTCTTTTTGTTATAATGTTTACTATTTTTTACTCAAACTAAAATAATTTATACTTACTATCATAACTCATATTAAAATAGCATGTACCCACACAGATTATTATAACCCAAATATTATTATAACTCATCGACTATAATTACTACTAACTATAATAATCAACTCAACAACCCATATAATCCAAAAGTTTACCATTATTGGTGACAAACAAAAGTTTAGGGGTGCGAATTCGACGATTAAATGAAAAACATCTGCAACGGTCGAAATACAGCCCACCTACGAGTCACATGACCGTTTGAAATATTTGAACGTATTACATTGCCACGTCACCCACTCACCTCAGCATTAACGCTGGAGTTTTATTTTAAAATCAAAATGATTTTTTTTCTCTCTTTTTATAATTTTTTTTTGTTTGCAGTTTCAATATCCGACTGTTCCCGCCCGTTTCCAGCCACAGCTTCTCTCATCGCCGTGGACTAACTTTTCTTACAACGGCAGAAGCAGACTCCATTTCTCTGCTTCATCTCTGCCACTGATCGTAGATCGTCAAGAAATCAAGCTCGATTCACTCTCATCTGTTGCTAATCACTCTCACTCTCTCTCTTTCTGTTGGCTGAGGAGTATCTGTGGTCACTCGATTTCGTAATCTGAAACCCTAGCAACACAGGTAGAGCTGAGAATGAATCAGTACCACATCTATGAAGCCATTGGCCGTGGAAAGTATTCGGTAACTACTCCCAAACTCGTGCATTGTTTTTAAAGTACAATCAGTTTTAGTTATCAGCGGCATTTTCTGCAATTGCTTGATTTTGTGCTGATTGTTTCTATTTTTTGTTCGGGATTTTCCTAGACCGTGTATAAAGGAAGGAAGAAGAAGACCATCGAGTACTCCGCGATTAAAAGCGTGGATAAATCGCAGAAGAACAAGATTCTCCAAGAAGTAAGCCGCCGAAATGTCATTTTCGGGGAGTGGAGTGTTCAAACGGATTTTGATAAAAGATTTGGGTACTTTTAGGATGTAGAACACTAGATTTTGCTTAGTGACTGTTGATTTACATGTACAAAATTGATGCATTGCTCATTTTAAATTTTAATCATAAGTGCTAAAAGAGCAATTGTATTTGCCTTCTCTCTGCACTAAACAATGCTCTTCAGAACCTCGATATTAGCAGGCCCGATACCTTGTTTACGTATAATTGTAGTTATTGAATCGAAGATGCCAGTGCACAGTTTGTTCATGGATTCTAACGTAATATGCTACCTTCTCATCTGATGCAGGTCAGAATACTTCACTCCCTTGATCATCCAAACGTACTCAAGTTTTACTCATGGTAACATTTGGAAACATTTGTTAATGTTTCTTAAAGGATTTTTCTAAGCAGTCAGCTTTGACCAATTTTGTGGTTTTACAATTATCTTCCTTTCATCACTTTGAATTAGACATTCACTGTGCCCCATCTTTTGCATTCGTAAGGTACGAAACTTCTGCTCACTTATGGCTGGTGTTAGAGTACTGTGTTGGAGGAGATCTCATGAGCATCCTGCGGCAGGTATATCATACAGTTGATCCCCATCCACGGAATTATAGGTTTGGCAACCTATCGTTAGGAACCTGTTAGGTCTAAATAAATCCTATATAAATAAGAACAAGAGCAACTGTTTATGCTATGGAATTAACTTGCTTTGCGATCAATTATATTTGGGCATTTTGTTCACTTTTTATTGTTTAATTTCCAATTTGTCCCTTGGCTCATGTACCTCATAAGTCATTTGTGAGTTTCTAACTTTCTATAGAGTATGGCAGGCCATAGGTTGGGGGGGGGGGGGGGGGTGCACATTTCAAATAGTTTCTGCATGCCATGATCACTTGGCCTGCGTGATCTTTATGTCTGGTTTAAAGTTTGAAGGCTCTTCTCTCAATCTTTTGTCATAGTGAAAAGGGTAGATGATTTAAAGTGCCGTTGTCTAATCTTTAGAGTTTTAAGAATAAAAATATTAATTTGTTTTTGGATGAGTGGCAGGATGGCAAATTACCTGAAGATTCAATTCATGATATTGCAAGTGATCTTGTCAGAGCATTGCAGTAAGACAATCTTGGTTTATGTGTTTCTGTATACGTATCAGTATATTTTTTAACTCTTTGGTTGTAATATTATATACAATCAAACAATTTCAGGTACTTACACTCGAAAGGAATCATATACTGTGATTTGAAGCCATCAAATATCCTATTGGATGAAAATGGTCATATAAGGGTATTTAACACCACGATTGCATTTTCTTTTAATTGGGTAGATTTTAGTAGTTTTGGAATATTTCATTTAATTTCTAACTTTTTGTCCTGTTATGCAGTTATGTGATTTCGAACTAGCTAGAAAGTTGAGTGAGATATCAAAAACAAATTCATCGGTAGGTCGAAATCTTTTTATTGTAGTAGTCTGCTTGCTCCTGAACTTTTAGATTTGAACTCAAATCCTGTCACATTTTTAATATTTCTAAGAAGTAGCTGATTGTTTTCTTTGATGCACTTATTTAGATGCCACAAACAAAACGAGGCACACCCTGTTACATGGCTCCTGAATTGTTCAAGGACGATGGTACCCACTCCTACGCGTCTGATATGTGGGCTCTTGGTTGTGTCCTATATGAATGCTTTGTGGGGAGGCCTCCTTTTATGGGAAGAGAGTTCACTCAACTAGTAAAATCTATCCTCTCAGATCCTACCCCTATCCTTCCTGGTAGCCCTAGTCGTCCTTTTGTTAACTTGATTAATTCATTACTAGTAAAAGATCCAGCTGAAAGAATACAATGGCCTGAGCTTTGCGGTCATGCTTTCTGGCGAACTAAAATCACTCCAGTATCTTTACCTCCACAACCAGCTTTTGCAAATGTGATAAATCAACATTCTAAACCTTGTTTGTCGGAAAGAAATGGTGAAAAACTTGCTCAGAACAGGACTCCTCCTAAATATAGAGAGAAAGATGCAAAGGGCACCTTAAGACAAAATGAAAATTCTGCTTTTGGCTCAAGTAAAAATGAAACAATTGTTAAAGGTACTCCAGGCGGTCAAAAAACTCAATCAAAGGTTTCTAACGAAGTGGTTGAGGAGAAGAAGTTGAAAGAAACTCCATCTGCTTCCAAGGGAGTAAATCTTTTAAGACTTTCAAGGATAGCAAAATTAAACTTGCAAAGAGAGAATGATAAAGAAAATTATAGAAGACCCGTTTCTGGCAACTCTGAAAATGATTCTGAGGTTGAACTTAAGAACACTGATATGGAGCTTGATTTTAATGAGAATGTTGAAGATGAGTCTCATGATGAACCCGATGAGCCTGATAATTTAAATTGCAATCAGGAAGACAGGCCATCAAATGAGAATCATCAGGGGAAGATGGAGGAGGCTCAAAATATGGGAGAAGACCTTTCAGATTATTCACCGGCAGTTAATATCAATGCCTCAGATCTATCAATTAAACATGATCAGGAATCACCCTTGGTGCGTACAGAAGTGGTCGCTAGTTCACCTAGTGCTAGCCCTCAACTTAAGAACCAAAGAACTAAAGAAGGTCCAGCATATGCTCTTGATACCGATTCTTTGAAGTCATCCAATAACCTTTCAGAGTTTTTTTGGCATCAATCTGATCTTTCGGTTAAACCAGTAATGCCAAGCAAAAAAGCCGATAAAATGTCAGATGTTAATACTGCCACCCTTCCTTTTGAGGGATTGCAAGCTCCTGACTTTGTGAAGATGCCTAAGGAGCGGCAGGATGCCATGAGCAGTAGGATTATTGCTACTCTGAGTGGAAATACTAGTATTGGGGAGAAGCAAAACATGATTAGATATCTTGAGATGCTTAGTAATAATGCTGATGCAGCTAATATTTTGACCAATGGGCCCATAATGCTCATGCTTGTTAAAATGCTCAAGCAGTCCAAGGTTTTGCAATTGCGTGTTCAACTCACATCACTAATTGGCTTGCTGATTCGCCACTCTACTTTTATTGAGAATGACTTAGCAAATTCTGGTCTTTTATTTTCACTTACTGATGGCCTCAGAGACAAGCAAGAAAAAGTTAGGAGATTTTCTATGGCTGCTTTGGGCGAGTTGCTTTTTTATATCTCCACTCAGGAAGAGCATAATAGCAACGCCAATCCTCCAGAGTCTCCTTTGAAGGAGACTAGATCCCCCTCTGGATGGCAGGTACTTTGATCCGTTTGGTCATGACCCTTCCCCCCCCCCCCCCCCCCCCCCCCCCCCCAAGCTTATTCGCACTCAATAAATACTGATGAGGCATTTTATGTTCGTCGATATAGTTTTACTAACATCCTGAAGTTACTTCAATTCAAAAACCACTTACGAGTAGCTGTTATTTTCTGACAGTGCAATATTATTCACGAATTTTTCAACTGTACTCTTATGACGTTGTTTGAATGAACAGGTTCCAAACTCATTAATTTCTTTAGTATCATCAATTCTTCGAAAAGGTGAGGATGATATAACTCAACTATATGCATTGAGGACCATTGAGAACATTTGTAGTCAAGGAGCAATCTGGGCATCTCGATTTACCAGCCAAGATGTGATCAGCAACCTATGCTACATATATAGAGCTTCTGGGAAATCGGAGAATATAAGGCTCACGGCAGGATCATGTTTAGTTCGCCTAGTCCGTTTCAATCCTTCTTGCATTCAGTCAGTTACAGACAAATTATCTTCGAAGGACATGGCATGTGCCCTAGTTAAGGGCAATCCACGTGAGCAGCAAATCACCTTAAATCTTCTAAACATGATCATGTTTGGAGGCCATATCTTAACCAGCATTGGAAGGTACCTTCTACCTTTAATGGAGGAGAAGAATCTTGTCTCCAGTCTTGTATCCCTTATTGAGCAGGGAAGTGAAGTTTTGAAGGGAAAGGCAATTGTTTTCGTGGCTTTCCTCTGTAAGAGTGTAAGACGATGGTTGCCTCACTTCTTTTGCAATGCTAGGTTACTTTCTTCAGTGGACAGGCTCGCGAGGGAGAAAGACATCTATGTCCAGCAGTGTTTGACTGGATCTGTGCATATTGTGGCATCTATCGTGCCAAGTTTGTTGGATATGATTATAGGAGATATTCAACAAATGATGGGAGGACGACGTCATGGGCATATCTCCTCCCCCCTTACCAGTCGTGCTGCTCCAAAGACCAACATTCACTTGTTTCCTGTTGTCCTTCATCTTCTTGGAAGTTTAACCTTTAAGCGCAAGGTTGTTAGTCCTCAGGTGCTGCAGCAGTTGTCTGATCTAATCAGGCATATAGAGACACCATTTCAGGTGGGGGTATTTTGACAGCTAAAGTTCACACACACACAATTTGAGATTATATAATTATTATTGTTCTCTTGAATTTAATTTATCTTCAGTTGAAATGAGAAAATAAAAACTTTTAGATTGCATATTAAATGAACTGAAAGTTGGTATGCATAGATGCTCTATTAGTTAACAGGAACATCACTGTTGCACCTCTGTAGAAATGTTATCTCTGTAGAGTTTACGTTCTTTATGAATCTATTGTGAAGAGAGTGGGCGAACATAGATGAGACATGTGGTTACATTGTTTCCTGATGTCTTTTTTTTTTTTTTTTTCCTGTTTCATTTCATTTACAGGGCAGGGATGACTTCCAGATAACATTACTTCGGGTTATTGAATCTATCACAGAGGAATTCTCGGTCATACTTGAAAACCCAGAGATTTTTGTCCATAAAATTCTCCCCAGTTTGGCTGTTCTATACAAAGGTAACAAGGATGGGGATGCAAGATTCTTATGCCTAAAAATTCTCTTTGATGTGATGGTCATTTTCCTGAATGAACCGTCCTTAGATGGGCAAAGGTTGGAGGATCTAAAGCAGATAGCAAATTTGCACTTCCTCCCTCTCTATCCTGCCTTGATAGAAGACGATGATCCCATACCCATGTACGCTCAGAAACTTCTCGTGATGCTCATTGAGTGTAATTACATCAAAATTTCAGACATTTTACATCTAAAGACAATCTCCCAATGCTTTGAGTTTTTGCTTGGCGACCTTTCAAATGCAAATGTAAGTAGTGTAAAGCTATGTTTAGCGCTGGCATCTGCTCCAGAAATGGAATCAAGAATTCTTTCTCAACTCAAAGTCGTTAGAAGAATAGGAATTCTGTTAGAGTTTGTGTATGCCAAGGATATGGAGGATTTTCTCGAACCAACACTTGGCCTTTGTAGAGCTCTCCTTCTGCGTTCTGTTAGTTGTAGAAAGGGCTTCATCTACTCAAAAGAACCGTTTCTTCTGGGTGACGGTACTCCCGAGCAAAATGTTCTTGTTAACCAGCAGGAATGCATTAGAGATATATCCGACTTTGGTAACAATTTTGGAGTTTTGTTGGAGTTGAGTGAGTCCTCAGAAGCAAATATTGCCGACATAGCCTCTGAATGTGTAGTATTTCTGGTTATGGCGGCTCCTAGGGAAGGCACCACTGGTCTCCTTACAAACCTTCACAAAGTAAGTGTAATCCTGGAGTCCTTGGGGAGAAGTGGCTGCCTCTTGCTTGTTCAGAGAATGCTGCATTCTCTCGGTTATGCTTGTCGACAGTACTTGGCCCATGCAATGATATTATCGCTTTCCATTTCTGAAATTTCACGGATTGAGACTATTATATCTGATATCAAGAGTTCAGGCACGCCACGTTTAGTTAATGATGCAATGCTTGTGGCTATGGAGTTGCAGCGGCTACATCGTTGTATTTGAAACAAGCAAAGTTGTGAGTGTCTAATTGTCTAACTCGTTTTTCTCAATACAACCAACAATAATCCCTTGATTTTGATGTTGAACTATTATCTCGCAGGTACTTTGTAAAATTGCCCAGCTAGCTAGGACAGAAGTAAGATCTTTTGTTCTAATACTATCATCGTACAGAAGAGAATGACCTGGAAAATGAGTGGAAAAAGAGGAATTGGACTCCCCTAGACAGCATTGAAGGATACCCATCCAGTATCTATAGTTCCGAACATGGAACGTGGTTCTTGGTGAGTTTTCAACCATTTATTAATTTGCACATTGTTATTGTTACATGTCATTGAATTCTTATTGTATGTGTATATATATTTTTGTACTGTGATTTTTTTTCCACTGACATCTACATACTTTTTGCTTTATCTGTGCAATTTTATCATGTTAACTGTTATTGTGTACTTCTCTTGTCATAAATTATAATGGGACCGTACCTTTCCTTTACCTTTCTAGGATTAGTGCTCAGGGGTCAATTATAAGCCAGCTTAGGGTTCTAATTTCATAAAAGTTTCTTTGGCTTTGAAAAAAAATGCTGGTGAGATTGCAATGTACAGCAAAGTAAGATACATAATGGAAGAATTTTTGGTTAGAGAAGATGCGTCATTCTGGCCAAATGGTAGACCTGTTGGTTTTTGATCCATTAGGGAGCCCCCTCAAGACATGAAGAGAGGAAAGATGTTTGAGTACTAACAATTTAGTTTAGATGACGTGTTCTAGTTGAAGGTTGAACGAATAGAATACTTTGATGTTTGATGGTTATTAGACATGTATAAGATACTTGTTAGTATAATCAATAGATTTAAGACATTATTTGAGCCAAACATGTATTAAGCATTAGACGAATAATGATATAGGGCAAATTAATATATTTTAAAGGTATAATACATTAATCTCATTTTTGTTAAGTGTAAACATGCATTATTGTGTTGTGTGTGGTCTCGTAGATGAATGAAAATATTGGAGGAGATATATATGAAAAAATTAGGGGTGTTCAAAAAATCCGATGACCCGAAAACCCGATCAATCTAACCAATTCGCACGGTTTGAGTTGGGTTCAAATAAATAAAGATTTTATGGGGTTTGGTTGGTTTATGGGTTCACCTAAAATAACTCAAACCAATCCGAAGTTAGTATTAATTTTAAAAAAGTATGTTTTTTTACTTATGATACAATTATATATACATATATTTAATTTATTTTAATTTAATGTCATGATCTTTTTTGGATAATTTATTCTCCCACTACTTGTAAACATAATTTTTTAGCACTTTAGAAAGAAAATTTGTGTTATTAATTTATCTAGCCTTTGACATTCAATAAGATTAAAAATAGTATGGACATACAGGGATTATTAAACTAGCAAATTTGTAGTGGCTTTTTTTGGTAAGTGATGAGTGCAGTTAACCACTCTCTATTTTGGTGATTATGGTTTGACTTAGAAGTAACTTCAATTGCCTTTAAAAATATGTTAAACCAATAAAGATGTCAATTAATCAACTCCATATTAGTTGATTTATGACATTAATATATTTAATCCTTTTGTGGTTTTACTTTTGATTTATGGAAAAATGCAATACATTGTGGTAATTGCAACGCACAATTATGAAATGTTGTTTCAAGTCCATATTAGGAACTAAGTTTCGAAGTTAAGTTACTTCTTTAATTATGTTTTTTTTATAATTATTATTATTAGAAAAAATTTTAAAAATAGAAAAATAAGGAAAAATATTTACACAATAACAAAATTTTTAGATAGTTGTGATATACGCTGATAGAAGTCTATCAAGATCTATCAGTGAAGTCTATCATTGATAGATACTGATAGAAGTTTATCAATGTCTATCAGTGGTTTTTTGCTATTTTCTATAAATAGTTTGACATTTTTCTATTTGTAAAAATTTCTCTTATTATTATTATAGTGTGAAAATTGTGGGAATGAGAGATTAAACTTTTGACTTTGACTAGAGGGAGAGTGCACATCAATTATTGTTAAGCTAAGTTCACTTTAGCTACTACATTTGTTACTTATCATATAATTTATCTCAATAATTTTTTTAATCAATTTAAATATTGTGCCATAAATGCAATGAAAATTTAAACATATAGGGAGTATATAGGCACCAACTTGAAATTGGTGGAGTGAGTTATTATGGTCCACTCTATGTTTGTGGCACAAATTATAATAGTTAGTTTTTCAAACTATTATAACTTACAATTAACTAAAGTATTACTATTTCTAATCCTCCTTTACTATAATGTTTATTATTTGTTACATTGTTTACCATTTTCTACTCATCCTTTGTTTCTCATTTTGTTACAGTATTTACTATTTCTTACTCAAATTAAAATAATATGCACCTCAAATATAGACTATTATAATTCAAACTAAAATAGTCCACACCCTAAATACATAATATTATAACCTACAGACTAGGCGCCCCAAACGTTGTCATAGCTGCCAAAGTTTATAATAATACCTCATTTGGAACCTATGATCTTTGGTCAAATAATAATATCTTAACTGCCTCAACTACACTCAACTTGGCCCAAAAGATGCCTTAATTAACAAGTCACTTGTAAGGCCTATTGGGGTAGGAGTTTGAGTGGCTTAAGAGGAACAATGTTTTTTTTAATAATCTAAATCACCCACAATTTTTTTAAATCTCAAACTACCATCAATATTTGAACCTTTAGGACTCCAACGTATAATAATACTAATTTCTATTGTTCCTCTCTTATAAATAAGAATTTATCTTTTGTAATAAAATCAACGAGATCCAACAAAAATATTTTGTCAAAGTTGAATTCAACAGACTAATTTCAATATCATTTTGCCAAATTGAATGACTGATCAATGACAATTTCAAGCCAACCAAAGGTATACAATTGTTTTTTGGTGCACTCTTATATTATAACTGGCACACTATTCTTTGTCTTCATATACCTTCAGTGGGCTTATTTGTCGATCCACTTCTCTAATATATGGTTTCGTTCTTTGAACTGACTGTGCATGAGAGTTACTTGCACCAATGTGGTGCCGAGCTTACCACATTCAGGTGTCTAAGTTAGTATGAGAAGTGTATAGTTCAGCTAAGCACAAAAAACGATCATGACTCTCTTTTAGAGTTTTTTTTTCCTTTTAGGGGCTTGTCGAATTGGGCTATTTATAGTGTCATTCCTTTGACACTCACCTCCAATTCCATGTAACACTGGTGGTGTAAGAGTGGTTGTCGTTCTTGAGATTGTAAGGCATCAAGGTCGAACTTGACTAAGTTATTTCCCAATTCGTATGTACTCTCTTATTCGACTTGTCGACCTGTAACCCGATACTCTGACTTTTTCTTTTGGGGATGCATGTTTCCCCATGTCGCCTCTAAGTTTTCCTTGAGCTTGACCCACCCATGGGCTTTAGGCCTTGCCTGGGACAACCCTCAATATATCTCAATTTAAAAAAAAAAATAAGGAGCACTGGCAAAAAAGACAAAAAAAAGTACACTAATTAGGCTCGTAACCCACATATTTGTTGTTTGCAAAAATTGTAAAAATCAAGTCTAAGCCACATATAAAAGATATAAAATGTCACAAATGTCCTCACTACTGATACCATTGATAGAATCGCTAAACTTTTTCTTCTTCGCACGTAATATACCTCCCCCCACCCCTCCCCTCTTCCACCAACCAACACTGATGTCCACACAATCTGCTGTCGACCACCGCTCCACCTCTTACACTGCATGTTCGGTCGCCAGTCACCGTGAATCGTCGTTTTTCTCTCTCTCTATCAATCGATTCCTTAAGGAAAATATGGAATAAAAAATAATAAAAAATTCAGATTTTAAGTTTTTGCGATCTTTGCAAAATATCAAATACGGGTGACACAACTACAAAATATATTGCCACCCATTGCAAATACCAACAAATAATAATAATAATAATAATAATCAAACTCGGCTTTGTTGGTTCACTTTATAATTGTGGCTCCACAATTGGAATATGGTGCCAAAACGCTTGGCGTTGTTAGTCCATGTTGTAACGTTAAGTTGTCCATGTTCTTCCTTTTTTCCACTTCATACAAATCCAAATCAATAGGGCCCCATTCAACCATAAAGTTCCTTTAAAAGTAACGCCTTCAAGAATGAGATACTTTTCCATTTTTTTGCCATCTCTCTCTCTTCTCTCTTTTTATGTTTTTATCCATTATTTTTAACTTTATCATCTCTCCCGTTTCAATTTGTTTCGGTTTCAAAATTTTATCTAGATGTCAATCCTATGTATTATGACACATTTTGATTGACTTTCTAAGTGTTTATAAGTGCAAAAAAAAAAAAAAAAAAAGTGTTTATCAACACTTAGAAAATCAATCCAAACGAACCCTTAATTTGTTTGAAAATTAAGTAAGAATAATGCTATGATTAAGATTTTCTTACTTTGGAGAGATCTCAAATTATAATGGATTTAATTCCAATTGTATGGTATCATAGAGAAAAAGAATGGTGATTTTTTTTATTTTGATTTTGTTGACTAAAACAACCAAATTTTGTAGGATTTATTCGTTGCTTATTAAACTTTGTTATATTTAAATTTCTATTACTAATTCGTAATTAAAAATTTATATTAGTAAATTTCTTACTTCATTTGCTTCTGTGGTTACCATCCAAAAACAAAAATGTCTATACTTGTTTTTTCCCCAAAGCTTTCAGGTTCCAAACGAGATAAAATTTAAAAATCATTTTCTGATTTTTTTTTTCCCAAAAGGAGTCAAGAGGAGTTAATAGGTTTACTTAATTAGGAGATAAAATAAAGTAATTTTGTAACAATGAAGTGAAATTTTATGCTGGTCAATAAAATTGAGTAACTATTTACTCAAACTTTATTAATTTCTTTTTTTAAACCAATGGTTCCACGAACTAAAAAATAGTCAAAATTCATTTTAATACCAATATAATTATTATTTTTAATTTTTTTAAAAAATATATATTTATTTTATTTAAATTTGACTCGTCGTTGATATACTTTCAATAAGTGTCTATCCTACTAGCTTAAGGCCAGTTTTTCTATCATTTTTTTTTTTTTTTTGATCTTTATGAGTTTTTCCAAGTTTGGAAACATATTCACAATATGTCTTTTTCTTGAATAGGAAGACATTAAAGAAGAAGAAAAAAAACTACCTACCAAGATTCAAACCTATTTTAAGAATTTATTAAAAGAATAAATACTAAACTTTGAATATTTGAAAGTTTATAGACTAAAATAGAATGAATCTCAAAATACAATAATCAAATAATGTTTTAACTTTTTATTTATTAAAAAGTAGAGGAGGAAAGAGAAATTAATTTTGAGATTTATTGAAAATGTGTAGACCAAAATGATATATTAACATTTTTATCTATTAAAAAAAGTTAAATATTACTTTTTTTTTTCTCATATAGTATATTTTGTATTTTGTTCGGTTTTAGTCAATATACCTTTAAATGTATAAATTTAGTAAATGTACTTTAAATTAATTTTAAAAATAGTCCACGTTGTTAGTTTATTGTTGGTTTTTTTTTTCAAATAATATTTATTAGCATTTTCTTTATGCGAATTTGAAAATATATTTACTTGGTGTCTTTTCTTGCACGGTTTTTTTTATTTACCCAATTTTGATGAAAATCAACATTGAATGACTACCATTTTATATTTATTAAAAATATATAGGCTAAAATTTGTTAAAAATAAAAATATTAAATTTAGACAATTCAAAGTGTAAATACTAAAATAAAATGAAAAAAAAATAGTATTTTAACCCAAAAAAAATTGAAAAGGAGAAAATGTAAAAGTGGATCCGAAGGTGATCCTGAAAATTGACCTTGGAATCCAACATGAACGAGAGATGAAAAAAGAGGCATACTTTTTCAAAAAATAAAGTCGTTCCCTTTTTATTTAGAAAAAAACTAAAGTAATTCCCTTTCGGTGAATAATGTAACGTGTCTTCTTTTCAATTTCAAACTCCCACCATTTTGTTATTAAAAATAAAAAATCCCACCATTTTATTAATTTTTTCCCAAAAAAAAAAAAAGACCGTTTTACCGTTCATTTTGCAGCCTCGGCTTCTTAGCCATATAGGCTAATTTCCATATTAAGCCGTCTATTTATTCAATTGTAAGCTTTTATTTAGTACATTTAATTATATATAAGCTAAAATGTACATATTAATGGAAGTTTATTGAGTAGAACTGTAAAATAAGTGACCATGTGACACGTTGTAGATGAAAAATTTATGTCACGTGCCAACTGATTAAAGCACGGAGGCTCGAATCTTCGACGTCGTAGTTTATTGTACTTGAAAAATATGTTATGTTAAAATTTGTTTGAGTTTGATTTATAACGTGTTTTATTTTTCTCCATTTATTATTGGCATATTTTTTTATATCATAGATAAAATATATCACGTATATTCAATATAATTCAATCATATCTCCTATGTATATAACTTTTGTATCATAAAACAAATATAATTGAAATGTGCCATTTTTTCAAAATGTTTTATCCCATAACAAAATCTATTATAATTGCTAACATAAACATGATTAAATTGACATAAACTTTCACTATCAATCTTGAAGTCTGAGGTTCGGTCTCCACCTCATATATTATCCAATATATATATATATATATCTCTTTTTGGTCCCTAGGTATTGGGTTTAGTTTACATTTGGTTCCTATATTTCACCATGTTACACACTTAGTTATTAAATTTCGAGTTTTTATTTCAATTTGGTCCATAAGTTCAAGTTTTGCACTTTTTAACATCAAATTTTCACTTTTATTCTTTAGTATTAATGTTTATTAATTAATTTAAAATCATTATAATTAATTAAGTTTTACTATTTTTCATCACTATTAAAAAATTTACTTCATAATTATTTTAAATTAATTAAGTTTTACTATTTTTCATCACTATTAAAAAGTTCACTTCATAATTATTTTAAATTAATTAACAAACATTAATACAAATGACTAAAAGTTAATATTTAATGACAACATCGAAGTTAAAAGTATAAACTTTAAAACTAAGGATCAAATTAAAACAAAACTCAAAATTCAATGACTAAGGTCTCGTTTGATAACTATTTCATTTGTTGTTTTTTATTTTTCAAAATTAAGTCTATTTTCTCTTATTGTCTTACAATGGTTTGCATATTTCTCAAATACAATAGTTGAATTCTTAACAAAATTCTAAAAACAAAATCAAGTTTTTAAAAACTATATTTTTTTTAGTTTTCAAAATTTGATTTGGTTTTTAAAAATATGGGTAAAAAGTAGACAGAAGAAAAAAAATCTAAAGGTAGAAGTGGTGTTTATATATATAATTTAAAAAATTAGAAATAAAAAATTAAATAATTAATAAACAAGGCCTAAAGGTGTAATATTTTGAAATTTATATACCAAATAGAAAACCCAAAACTTAAAAGGTCTTTAAAAGAAAAAAAACAACTCTACCATAATTTAGATGGAGTTCAAGCCGAGTCCAACTAAGCCGAGCCGAACTATTTTTTCAAAAATTTAACGGCTGAGAGCAAGCCGATCATGAGAGCGGGGGGAAAGATAGTACAGAGAGAGAGAGAGGCCCGCGTAGCCATCGTTACCATTTTGCGAAACCAAAAAATTTTACTCTATTTTTCTTTGCTTTCACTTCTCCCCTTCTCTGCTTCCATTTCCACTCATTTTCCTCTTCCAATTCTCAGCTCAGATCTCTCCAACAAACTCCTCACCCACCTACCCCTTTTCCCTCTCCTCTGTTTGCTCGCTCAAGTTTGAATTCAATCGCGTAATCGCTTCAACTGGGTCGGTATTGTTCTTTTACCCCATTTCCTTAATCCCTTTCCTGTGCTGTTTTTGATCGGAGTCTTAGTGTTTTATTAGATCCCTCTGTTTTTCCCACTTTCAGTTTGGTGTATGTTTTGTGTGTTTCGACTTGTTTGGTGAGTTTTGTGGAGAAATGCGTTACAGTTGGTGTGTCATATGTTTTTTTTTTTTTTTTTTAGATTGGGGATGATGGTTGTAGTTGAGGAAGGGTGTTTTTTGATTATTAGAACTTGTGGGTTTGTTGGGTTTGTTTATTTGGTAGTTGGTACCTAGATTTCGCAGGTTTATCGATTTCTATTTCTTGTGCTTACTGAAGTTGTTGTTAATTTGTTGGTTTCATGCTAGATTACGGTTTTTTCAGCACTCTCGGGTAACATAAGATTTTTGTTTGTTTGTCTAATCTGATTGTTTTACTTAATTGCATAGGAGTGTTCATTGTTCTTCTTTTGTTATCACCTCACTTTGCCCTTTCTGGATGAGTAGATCAATGGAGTTTGTTACTATGTCCATTTTTTCAATACTTTATGAAATTTCCCCTTCTTGGTTCACTTCAACTACTTCCCTTGGTTCTGATGACTAAAGTTTTTCTGCTATGGCTTTTTAGAAGTTCATCGTTAATTCAGCGGTTAGATTCATGACTATGGAGCTTTTCGAAATTCAACCGGCCGAACTTAAGTTTACTTGTAAGTATAAGAGGAAACAGTTTTCTTTTTTTACATTTTGGTTCCAATGCATGATGTACATCCTATTATATATTATTAGGCAAGATGGCAGTGAGACCGCTGCAGAATTTAGCTTGCACGGTCTCGAATTGTTTTAGATGAAACTGAGGCTTAAATCACGAGATAAAAAGTTGATAGGCCTAGTTTAGGCTGTGAGTTGTAGCTTACAGGTGCTAGCTTACAATAAGAAGTTAGTAAACCAAATCTTTTGAATTATTTAAACCCCGTTTGATGACTATTTGGTTTTTTGTTTTTGAAAATTGTGCTTGTTTTCTCACCATTTCTCACCATGATTTTCATGTTCTTAAGGAAACATTTAAATTCTTGGACAAATTCAAAAAAACTACTTTTTTTTACCATTCAAAACTTGGTTTGGATTTTGAAAACATTTGGAAAAAAATAGACAAACAACAAAATAAAGAAACTTATAGGTGAAAGTAGTGTTTATAAACTTAATTTTCAAAAAATTACAAGTGAAAATCAAATGGTTATCAAACTGGACAGTAGCTAGTTGGAATTTGTTTCATGACCTGCAAAGTTTAAATGTTCGTTAAGATTTACTTGCTAGTTACCTTTTTTTTTATTTTTTAAAAGTACCCCAATGTACCTACCTGTTTATATCTGCACGTATGTTCTGCAAAGAAAAAGAAGATAGAAGAATGTTCTAGTCTATGTACTCATTGCCTGCAGTGTTATTTTAACAAGTTTTGTTTGCTTTCTTTCTCCAGTCGAGTTGAAGAAGCAAAGTTCATGCTTGATACAACTTATCAATAAATCCGAGCAACATGTTGCTTTCAAGGTGAAGTATTCAAAATGGATCGCACCAAATCTTTTTCCTGCCAATACCATTCCTTTTCAATGTTGTCTTATAATTTTAATTAGTAAAATTAGATTCTTTTTTTTTTTTGTTTTCCCCAATAGGTTCCAAAATTGAAAAGAATCTTAAAGCCTTAACTTTGTTCGCAGGTAAAAACTACATCTCCCAAGAAGTACTGTGTGCGACCCAATACTGGCATCATTAAGCCCAAGGATACGTGTGACTTCACAGGTATCATTAATGATGACTTCACAGGCATCATTAAGCCTGTCATTCTTTTAAAATGTTGGTGGTATTAACATGGAGTTGGCTGTTATATATCATATAACTATCTACTGATTTCTTCACACGAAACTGCCAATCTGTCTTAAACCATTTCAAAGATGTAATAAGATGGACATTTACATGCTACTTCAAAAGGCTTTGGAAAGTTTCTTTTTAATAATTATTTATTTATTTTGTGTATCTGTTCTCTGATTCCAACTCTGTCACTCTTGGATCTATTCAGTCACCATGCTAGCTCAGCGTACGGCTCCACCTGATATGCAATGCAAAGACAAGTTCCTGGTCCAAGGCACAGTCATCTCCCCTGGAACATCTGAAGAGGACATAACATCTGACGTGGTAAGAATTTGTAGTTGTTGCTTGCTTTACAGGCCTTTTTCTAAGATTTTTGTTATGCAAGGCAGTTTGCAAAAGATAGTGGCAAGCACATTGAAGAGAAGAAGCTGAAGGTTTTTCTAGTGAGCGCAACACCACCTCCTGTTTTGTTACCAATTAATGGTGAATTGAAACTAGATTCAAATCATGAAACTTCCATGCAAAGAGATAGAATGCAGACAGGAGTTGAGAACATACCTCCACCTCACAAGGTTTGACTAACTGTGCACTTTTCATGTGTGTATATTGTACTTCTGTTGTAAATCTATTCTTTACTTCTCTCTCCCTCCAGTCTTCACGTACTTCATTCTGATTGGAGGGAGGCTCTAGTTTCAAATTTTTGAGGATATTATTATATGCATATACGTAACATGGTTTTAAACCAAAGCATATTGGCTGTTTATTATTATTATAATACGTATTAGGTACCTTTACTTTTTATGGAAAAACATGATTGGATTGTGGTTGATTTTTCCCCCTGAATTTATCTCTTGATTGGAATTGATATATTCTAGGCTGCAGAAGACTCCAATGGACTTGATACCTGCAAACACATAGATGAACTTAGACCAGTTGATACCCCAGAATTGTTATCTCCACCTTATAAGGTATGACCATGCAAGTAACTCTGCCATGTCATATGTGCTTATATTATATACTTGTTAGTGTTGTCTTCTCCAGTCAATACACACACACACATGTATTCTTGTCAGTCCTTCTCTAGTTTTGAACTGTAAAGGGATTTCCCCTGGAGGTATATGTTCGTTTCCCATCATTTCATGTTTTGAATCCTCGAGTTTGTGGTCTTACTATTGCATGAAAAGCTACATGAGGTTTGAAATTCCTGCAGTGATGAGACACTTGGTTTCCATATAGTTTATCGATGTTCTCCTTCTTTCCAAATACGATTGACTTTTCTCCTTGTGTGTTTATGATGTTTACCAGGTGGCCGAGGGAGTTGAGAAAAGTGACACTTGTAAAGATTCAGATGAGAATAGAGCAGCTGAGGATGTTTCAACAAGACAAAATGAGGATGTGGTGGCCGAACCAATTGAGAATATTGAAACCAGGCCAGCTGAGGGAATTAAGGAATCAAAACTGGCGAAGGATCTACCAGAGTTAAACTTAACTAAAAACTTTCAAGAGCTGAAATCAAAGCTAACTCTCATGGATGCAGAACTACAGGAGGTAAGACTTTTTCTCTTGCAGTTAGATAATCATGCACTCCCTGTGGTATATATGTTTCTCCTTACAAACAAGAAAATTAACTTTGGCAACTGGCTAGTCACAGTCAATTGATTGGATAAGTTCATGGCCTGTGAGTAAAACTTTTGCCTCTGGTACATCTCCAGGTCTTTAAATGTATATTTGCTTATGTTGCTATATCTTTACTGTGATAAGTTCTTAATTTACGAAGGCAGAAAATAGTGATGGTAATTAAGGGGGTGTTTGGCAGGCCATTTGAAAACAAAAGATTCAATAAAAATAGAAATGTATTTTATCTTTTCAAACATGCGTTTGGTGGTAGATTCAAAAGTTGGATTCGAATTTAAACAATTAATGTTTAAAATGTGTTTGTTACCCACTAAATTAATATTAATTAATTTATGAACATGTTTTATGTTCAAAATTTTGTATAATTCTTATTTTGTAATATCATATAGTTTATAATACATTATACCATACATATTTTAGTTTAACAAAAATGAGTTGAGTTTATAACTTGAAATACTATATTTATTAATGTTTTTGGAATCTTACCAAACTGGTCATAAGTAATCATGATTCAACGATTTTGAGAATTCTGAGTAAGATTGTGAGGTTCCTTGATTGTCCCTTGATTTTTCAATGTGGGATCCTCAACATGCTGCTTCAAGATGGTGCCTCTTTGGGTTCACCATTCTTGGATCAGATCCTAATTTTTTTTTTTGTTGTTGGACCGAGTGCCCATTTGAGCTTCATGGATCTTATACTATATTAGATAACTTGGGTTCCATTTCAAAATCAATTGACAGTGAGAGAGTAGCCCAAATATCTTATAAACATTATGAGGTCTTTGTAATTTTTAATGTGGGATCCTCAACATATTTATAAAAGAAAAGAAACTAATAATTGCCTCCTCAGGAGCAAGCTTTGCAACCTGTTTCTTCCTTCCACATCTTCTATACGTACAACATTTTTTTTTCCTTTTTTTTTTTGGGGGGGGGGGGGGGGGGGGGGCAAGGATTTATAACGCTCCATTACAGCTTTCATGTTTGTTAGTTGTTGCTAGATATAACTAATTTTTCAGGTACTAATGAAGAATTTATGAACATATGCAGGCTGAAGCTACCATAATGAGGCTGAAAAAGGAGAGGATGATAACAACTCAAGAAAGGGAAATGCTCAAGCGTGACTTGGTAAATCTTTTTTTTCCTTTACACTTTTAAGCATAGATTTTAGTCATTGAACTCACATCAAACTCCATATTGAAGATGACAGTCTTGAATCTAGAGAAGACACCGCTTCATAATCTTTAAAATTTGTATAAACTCAAAGAGGCTGAATCAAAGTTTTGAAACTTTGGGAATGAAAGAAAAAACCCGTCGTCCCTTCGCCTTCTTGAAAATGATGAGGGATAGTTTA
Source organism: Lagenaria siceraria (assembly GCA_002890555.2). Taxonomy (NCBI): domain Eukaryota; kingdom Viridiplantae; phylum Streptophyta; class Magnoliopsida; order Cucurbitales; family Cucurbitaceae; genus Lagenaria; species Lagenaria siceraria. The sequence goes on along the minus strand of CM016483.1, from coordinate 22,752,806 downwards.
TCGCCTGCTTTTGAAACGAGAAACCTATCAAATTGAGCCTTAACTAGTCACTATACACATTTATTCATGCTATGCTTGATCATACAGTATAGAGGCACCCTGATTTTTAGATCTTGGGGAGTTTGAGGGACATGATACTGATTTCTTGATGCAGGAGACATTGAGAAAAACTGGCCAAAGAAGTATTCAAGTAGGCTTCCCATTAATGTATGTTGTGATGGTTGCTTTTATCAGTCTTCTTGTTGGATACTTCATCGATCCCTAGCAGAAGCAGAACATATCAATGGGGGCACCATCAGGTATTGTTGGAAATATTTTCTTTTTAAGATTCTGGACTGGGCTGCTGTCTTTGATCAGATAGAGAGGAGAATCCAATAGTCTTTCTGTGTAGTCCAATTGTTTTTGTTGTATATTGACTTGATGTGTGCTTTTTTATGATTATATGTAAAGCCTTTTTCTTTTATATAAAAAATAATAATTCTTCATTATTTCATCGAATATCATCTTTAGAAGTACAAGGATTTAAGCCTACAACTTGTTAGTAAACTTGAAAGTATAGAGACTAAACTTATAAATTTATTATTAAAATTATAATAATAATAATAATAAAAAAAAAGAAAAACTCGTTGGGTAGTTAGATATTTGGGTTGGGTTAGTTTTTGGTCCAAAATTGATGTTATTATAGACATATAGCCAAACCATTATTGAAATTAAATAAGGTTACATTACAAGTTTAGTCTCTATATTTTAAGATTCGTGTTTATTTGATTTTCAAATTCTTAAAAGATGTATGATGAATTATTAAACTTTCAATTTTTGTCTAACTAATTATTTACAAGTTCAAAAAGTTTAAATTTTAATTGATTTGTTTGATATAAATTTAAATTTTATGTCTTATAATGTCTTAAACTTTCAATATTATATCTAATATATTCATAAAGATATTTAATAGTTCAAAGATTAAATTTGTAATTTTAAAATTTCTTAAACCAAATAGTCATAAAATGTTTTATGGATTAAGTTTATATTTTAGGAAAATTTTCACAAATAAAAAAAATGTCAAACTATTTACATAAAATAAAAAAAAAATACTGATAGATATTGATAGATTTCTATCAGCATTTATCAGTGATAGACTTTTATTAGTTCTATCACTGATAGATCCTGATAGACTTTTATGGGTGTTTATCACAATTATTTAAAAATTTTACTATTTTGGATAAATAATTTACCTTATTTTTTTATTTTTAAAACTTCCTCAATAATTTATGTAATTAAATTTGAAACCGGCCTCTTTTTTTTTTTTAAATCGATTACGTATTCGAAGTGGTTTTCAAATTTGCGTTTCCCGCGGTCCTTCTTTAAGCCGAACATTCTGGCCGTTGATCCGATAGAGAGAAACGACGTCGGTTTATGAAGCACCAATCACGTGCAAACAATTTCTTTGGCAGGTTACACGTGCCTCTCCATATCCAGGCTTTCTTTTTTTTTTTTGGCTTGTTTTTTCCCCTTCCAAAATATTTCAATTTGATCGTATTTTATTGGCTAAACTACGAAATAAATAAATAATAATAATAAATACTCATCAACTTTATCATTTTTTTAAAATATCATCATGCTTTTCAAAAGTTATACAATTTACCTTTGATTTCTATAGTCATTTAAAAACGGTTAAACTTGTAATTCTACTAGAATATTAGACGAAAATTAGGTTTAAAACAATGTGATAGTGACTTGGAACGAATATTATGACTCGAATACTGTCACATTTGCAACAAGACCTAATTTCTATCTAAAATTCTAATGATATTTTACTCCAAAAATAGTTATGAAACATTTATGAAAGGTCAAATAGTACATGTCGTTTTTTTCGACAACATGCAAGGTGGGGGATCTAACCTCAGACTTCAAAGTTGATATTACAAATTCATGTCAATTGAGTTACCATCGTGTTGGCAAAAGTGTAGAGTTAATAATAAAAGAAAAACCTCTTTTCATAACAATTTGATTAAGTTCATGGAATTGAAGTTGTGATCAAGTTTAAAATATTGATGTCAAAAGAAATATTGAAGTCTCAAATTTATGAAAATATCGATGAAATGTCAATAAAATATCGATGTCAATGAATATTTTTTTGAAAAATCAAGAAAAAAAATTAATCAGTGACTTTTTTTTGTTTGTTTTTATGTTTTATTTACGATATAATAAAAATGCCGATTCACTCCTTATGTTTATGTTGAATTCAAGAAAATGTGAAAAATATTAATGAAAATGTCGAATAAATTTATTATCACGATTGCGATCGAATAAAAAATATTTCTAGAAAAATAATAAATAAAAAGCAAGATATAATTACCAAATGGAACCAAACATTGACAAATTGCGTTATCTAATTCAATTCAACCTCCTTTGCCAAATTATTTCCATTGTTATGATTATTTGATGGAGATAGGACTCAACCTTGGTTCATCATTATGGCTCACGTGAGACCAATAGAATCCTTATTTACCATGTGCTAGCATTCAATTGCATCCTACCACACATTAATAATGGCTTCATATGTCTAGTTACATCAAGCAAATTTTGAATATAATTCAAATGATTAAGATATATACCATCAATTAAAATATTAGATATTGAATCTTTACACCATCGTATAATGTTTAACTCATTAACACGACCATAGCTTAGGTGAACACAATACTAAATTTTTAACCAAATTCTAACATTCTTAAAAAAAAAAAAAAAAAAAAAAAAAAACGAGCGTATTTTCACAATTTGTTTACTATGATTTTCACCTTTCTTTCTTATCCAAACATTTAATATTTTTAACCACATTCTAAAAGCAAACACATGTTTTTTAAAATTAAGCCTTTGTTTGATAACCTTGCTGTTTTATAATTTTTATACAACGTTTTTCATTTTTCATAGAAAACATTTAAGCTTCTAGCCAAAATCCAAAATTCAAAAATAAATTTTTAAATATGTATATATATTCTTCTGTCTACGAAAACTTGCTTAAATTTTGAAATCACCTTTAAAAGGTACATTAAAAAAAGATCAAAGTTGTATTTATCATTATGACACGAAACTTACTTTTTTGTCTTTCTTTATTTTGTAGTTTCAAAATTAGCTTAGATTAATAGATAATAGAACAAATACACTCATAAGTATACTCAGTATTCATAAACTTAATTTTCAAAAAATCAAAATCAGCAATTAAAACGGAGTCTAAATAGTTATCAAACTTTCCTCTCATTTTGTCAATCTCGAGCATAGTTTTATTGATCGAGGTATTAGTAATTTCATATACAAAAATTTGAATAGATATCTCTCATATTTGTAATGTGTTATGCTCGTGTCAATTTTCTCCCCTTTAATATTACATTCGAATGACAAGCTTCGAAATTGCATTACTACTCTTCATATAGTTAGGATAACATGGATACAAGAAAAGAGAAGTTCAATTTGGAATTATTGTTTGGCTTCTTAATTTTGGATTAATACGGTGTGGTTTGGTAATCATGTTGCACCACATTTATTTTATTAACAAGTGATTTTCATACGATCATTTGAATGTTTGGTTCTATATTGTTAAACAAATTTTATACCATCAAAAGTGATGTTCAATGACTTAGGGTATGTTTGAGAATGATTTTAAAATTGTTAAAATCACTTTTGTCAATTTTCAAATCACTAAAAAACATGCTTTTAATTATTCAAAACAAATTTTGATGATATGAAAATTATTTTTAAAAACATAAAATTAAATATTAATTAATTTTGAGTGATTAAAAACGTGTTTTCGAGTGATTTTCAACATGACAAAAGTGATTTTAACAATTTTAAAATCACTACTAAACATGTCCTTAAGGGCATTTTTGTGATTGACTTTTAAAATAAACTATTTTGGGCTAAAATTCAATTTAAAAACATAATAAGTCCAAGCAATTTTAGAAAAAAAAATATTTTAAGTCTGTAAAAAGTGATTTTGGCTATTCAAAATTATTCTCGAACACCCTTCGAAATAATTTTCAGTACTTTTTCAAAAAGAAATATTAGAAATTTGAGTTAAAATCTAAAAACAAAAATAAGTGTTTAAAACTAATTTTATTTAGGGAAATTACTATAAACAGAAAAAATATCAAACTATTTACAAATATAGAAAATTTTTACTGTCTACCAGTGATAGACCGCGATAAAATTCTATCGATTTCTATCGTTCAAGCAAATACAAGCGATAGAAAGTGATAGAATTCTATCGCGGTCTATCACTGATAGATTGTAAAATTTGTCTATATTTGTAAATAGTTTGACTCATTTTTCTATATTTGAAAAGACCCCTTTATTTATTTATTTATTAATTTTCAAAGTTTGTTTGGATTTTTTTAAAATATTGATAGGAAGTGGACAACATAACATGAAAATTTAGAGGCGAAAGTATATCTTATAAGCGTAGTTTTAAAAAGTAAAAAACTAAATTCAAATAGTTATTAAATGAGGCTTATATTCAAAGAGCACCAAATCCTTTTAAGATTTTGACACACTCCTAAATCTAAATATCTCATCTATTTGACCTACCTCATATAGAATATGAGAGTCATCTTACAAGTTAGAACTATCTTATTAATAGTTTGTGTTTCTTTGTAGATTTGTAGGATAAATGAAATGAATCAAATTGATTTGGCCAAAACACTTTACGAACTGTGTTTTGGTACATGTCATATTATACGAATAACCCTTTTGATATATCAAGTTCATAGAAAGTTGTCTCGAAAGATCTTCAACTGCAGTGTATTATTCTTAATTTTCAACAACCTACTAGTATGTTCACGAAGACCTTAACGATTGATTGTTTATCTATTTTGCGATGCCATACCCATCCCTTGTCATTATTCGTTTGAGGTTAAATAATGATGTATATTGTATGTTTGCTATTTTATTTTACATATAATTGAATTTACTGATTAAGGTAGAGGTAGTTTATTAAACCTGTAATTGTAAAAATACAATCTTATACCTTTTAATAAATTAGAGGCGATTAATCTTATGAGATTCTTTACGTCATATCACTTAAATATATGTTTGTGAGTAGTTCTAAAATGGTTAAAATCACTTTTGTCATTTTTAGAATCACTATAAAACATGTTTTTAATTATTCAAAACCAATCTTGATGATATGAAATTTGTATTTAAAAGCATAAAATTAAATATTAAATTAATTTCGAGTGATTAAAATGTGTTTTCGAGTGATTTTAAATACGACAAAAATAATTTTAATAGTTTTAAAATCACTCTCAAATATATCCTTAAAAGTTTATCATTAAGTTATATTAAGATCGATATATATATATATATATATATATATATAATTCAACAACACGTAGAATGCACAATTCACACTTTTAACTTCTAAGTTTTATCACATACATCTGAACTATTTTGACACAGGAAGAAAAAGGAGACGAATAAGACAAAAAAAGAATTAAAATTAAAATTAAAATTAAAATTAATAGAATGGAGAGAAAAATTAATGATGAAGGAGGAGAATAAATTTTTTGTATTTTTCTATCATTTACTAGCTTGGCATGGGTGGAAGAGGACGAGAAAAAATAAAAGAAAAAGAACAAAAAATACGTGTTTCTTCCCTTTGAATTATTTTATTGCAGAGTTGTGGTTATTATTAGGGAAATTACTTTAAACAGAAAAAATATCAAACTATTTATAAATATATAAAAATTCTACTGTCTATCAGTGATAGACCGCGATAGAATTCTATCGCTTTCTATCGTTCAAGTAAATAAATTCTATCGCTCGAGTAATATAAAGCGATAGAATCTTATCGCGATCTATTTGTAAATTTTTTCTATATTTGTAAATAGTTTGACTCATTCTTCTATATTTGAAAATAGTCCTTATTATTATCATCCTTATGAAACTAAACTAGGAAAAAATAAGTATGAACTTCAAAATTACACCCAAACATACTTTAATTCTATAAGACATTTACACCATAAATTGATAAACTGACTATATTATTAGAAAGTTATATGGTAATTTGGTTTTGACATTATGGGCAAGTTCATATATCTGTTGTGAATGTTAAACTAAATATATATAAGATTATAAAATAAAAGCTTCGCTATAGATAAAAACTATTTGAAGACAACTAGAACTAAATTTTTTGGACTAAATTTACAACTTAATTTAGAGTCTTAGACGATGTCAATTGAGTATTTAACTACTTAAAATATATTGGTTTATATATTATTTTGGTCTAAATACTTTCGATTTTAGTTTACATACTTTCAAAACTTATGGTCTCTATATTTTCAACTTTTGTTTGTTTTAATTCCTGTAACTTTATATCGTACATGTTGGGTCATTGTAATTTTAAAAATGACTATTTTGGTCTCTATATTTTCATTTTAACCTTTTTACTATCATTTGTTTCTTGTTCAATTGACGTCCTTCATTTTTTTCATCGAGAATCACATTCCTTTATTTAATATTATTTATGAAAATTTTATCAAACTATAAAAATTATTTATAAGGTTTTATCAAACCATAATGACTAAATTCTAAATTTGAACACTATATGGATTAAATATTTTTTTTTTAAATTATAAAGACTAAATTTGTAACAATCCCACATCACCTTTTAGACAGCATAAACAATAAGAATGAGATTGTTAATTTAGTGTAGATCTCACTTTTTTTTTCTTTCAATAAAGTGAATTCCACAATTTTCATTGGAAAATCACTCTAAACAAAAAAAAAATATCAAACTATTTACAAGTATAAATTTTTTTACTGTCTATTAGCGATACACTGCCATAGAATTCTATCGCAGTCTATTTTCTATATTTGTAAATAATTTGGCTAATTTTTCTATATTTGAAAATAACCCATTTTCATTTTCATTATTTAATTTAGTAAAGAGAAATAGATATAGATCAATACGAACATTATAAAAGAAAAATTAACAAATGCAAATAAAATTTCGTTTTTATTTTTTAAAAAAATCGATTAAATGGCGACGAATTTCTTCCTGATTTGGCAGTTGCCACTGCCACCTCACATTTTCTTCTCTTTGCGCGGCGAGAGAGAAAAGACTCTCTTCCGGTTCAAATATTTCAGATAAGAAAACCAAAAACACTGCTAGAGAGAGAGAGAGAGGAGAGAAAAATTCCCGCTCTCTTTTCTCTCTGTATTGCTTCCTCCGTAGGGTTTCCTCTTTCCTCTCACTGTTTTTCTCATCTTCTTCATCCTATTCGCCCTTCACTTCCGCAGCATTTCTCTCAAATTTCTCTAAATCCGTTTCGGCAGTTGATTCGAATTTCTCCGTTTTTTCACCGGTCTCATGCGCCTGGATGATTGGAGGAGCTTTCGTGCTGGTATGTCGCGGTTTACAGCCGTTTCCTCATTTTTGAAAGCTCGTTTCCCGCTTTGCTTTTTATCAGTTTTGTTTTTGGTTTCGGTTTATTCGCTGCTTCTGATTGCCTATTCTGGTATGATTTTTCGCTGTTTTCTCATTTGTTTTGTTGTATTATGTTGCGTTGTTTGTTCGATTGAGTATTTGTGTATTTTGCTTGTATTGCATGTCGACTGACTGTTCGTATCATGAAAAGTTGAACGAGTCATCAGATTATTTATGGTACTGAACGAGTTCTATAGTTAGATTAATTAGTTGATGTTTTTTCCGGCTGAGCACTGCCGGTTTTTTTTTTTAATTTATATATTTAATCTAGTACTTTAGCTCTATATTTCGAGTGTAATTTGCAACGATGAAATGATTTCGTTGTTTGTGGAAAATTAGCAATGCAGGTGTGTTCGTCTCACTTTTTATCTTTTATTTTTTTAAAGAAGAATCGTGAAGATGTTTTTGTTTCCAGCGGTGTAGAACCTCTTCCTTCCCGTACATAATACATTTGCTTAGTCTCAATGGTATGCTCAGTTGGAAATGGGAGAATGGCAGTGATGACAAGGCTTTTGGCTGCTGGGAGTGCCTCTCGAACTATTGCAGGTAAACCGAGAGATATCAGTTCTGTATTTGTTTTTGCATTTTTTTCCTACATTTTTAATGTTGCTGTTTTTCTGGTTGTCAGAAGTCATTATTGGTTAGATTGATCGTTGTAGGAATAACGTCATCTTCTTAGTTACATGTCATCAATCATACAGAGTCATAATTAATGTCCTTTTTACTATTGGACAGAGGAAGTTGGGCATCGGAAATTTGCTTCTGAATTTATATGCAGAGAACTTCGTGATGCAGATGAAGCAAATTTAATTGACGAGGAAGGTGTGTACCTACTCCCACTTTAATTATTGCATGGTAAAGTTTTGGATCTTTTATTTTTTAGTCACAAATGAATATTCTCTTTGATCTTGGAATTTATATTTTTGATGATACTGTGGGATGAGTAATGATGTTTTTGTTAGTCGGCATTTGGATTTCTGAAGCAGCTAATTGACTATATTTTGCAGATATGCACGTTTTTGGTTTGAAGCCTATGGTTGATCCTCTGAACTTGGTAAGGTTTGATGACAATAGTAATTTGTCTATTTAATGTCTCGTCATTTTTACAAGATGTATGATGAAGCAAAGATGGTCCTTTTCAGATATTTTTTTATTACTTTGCAGCTTTTGTTACTTTTTTGGATAAGGTGTATCCAGTGTACAATAATCTACAATGTTATGTTTTTTAACTCATTTGAATTTACCTTTTCTCTCCTTTTATTTGACTGTGTAGGTTTGCTGCAATATTTGTAAGAAACCAGTAAAGGCCAGTCAATATATCATTCATTCAGGTTTGTTATTTGTTTATTTATTTTTTTTTGTGGTGGGACACTCACTGTTTCTGGTTTTCTGCAATCAAATTATGTTAAGTTTCTTTACTTTTGTTGTCTGTTGTGGTCTTAAATATGTGTGCGACTCTTTTTTACATCTTAGCGGGGTGTTTGGGGCATTGAGTTGAGTTATGAAGTCTGGAGTTAATATGTTGGAGTTACAAAATCTATGCTTGGGGTGCAAAGTTGTTTAGTTGGAGTTAGGAAGTCTGAGTTTGGGGTGCAGAGTTGAAGTTTCTCGATAAATGTGCAAAAGAGAGAAAGAGGAGAAGATGAAGTTCTTCGATATAAGTGCAAAAGAGAGAAAGAGGAGAAGATGAAGTTCTTCGATAAAAGTGCAAAAGAGAGAAAGAGGAGAAGATGAAGTTCCTTGATAAATGTACAAATTTCAATAATTAACACTATTGAAGTTGGTGGAGTTGAGTTATTTAACACGGTGGGCCAAATACTCCCTTAGTGTATCCTGTCCAATGTTAACATCCACATGCAACATAAGATTAGTGTCCATGCTATACTCAACTTATTATGCACATGCTATACCCATTTGAAGAATTATTTGATTTTGAACGGTATAGGAATTCCATCTATACTTGTATGGGTTGTAATAAATTCTGTTTTATTATAAAGAATCTTATTATGCTTTTGTTTGTGGTCATTTTGTACTCCGAGCCAAATCTTTTGGTAATATCAATCCTAGTCCAAACTTTCCTTGTGCTTTTTGATCTGTTATTTCCTTTCTATACTTAATTTTTACCCTATATATCTTACCTTATATTATGGTTGAGGTATTTAGTATTAGGTTTGTACTATATTTTGTTAGTTTAACTTTACATTTGGTGGACCAATGGAATTTGATAATTATTGTCAGGATCCCCATCGTAAAGTCTTTTATGTATTAGGTTGGAAATGATGCTTTCCTGAGTTAGCTTCATGTCATTTTACCAGAACTTTGCAGGTCTTTAGGTTTTGGACAAGGAACAATAATGGACCTTGATGGTGGGATGGGTCATAGAAAACACTCAAGGAAGGAGAAGAAAAAGTTACTACCTGCTGATGCTAGTATCCTTCCATATCACATTTATTCCTGAGTTACCTCTCTCTTTCTGCCTTCCTGTTTTTCTTGTCTCTTTCATACTTGAGTTTGTGCTGAATTTGAGAAAAGTTATTAAATTAGTTTATGAACCTCTTCTCTCTCTCCCTTTCACGATTCCTAGGTGCAGGCTAATCTTGTTATTAGGTTTACTTTTTTCTTAGTTCTTAATCTGTCCCAGATATATCAGCTGTGGAGAAAGAAGGGTCTGAATCAACATATGTTAACTATTCTGCAGCACCTGCGTTTCCAATTAATAACCATTTTGAAATGGTCAAGTTGACAAAAAGTAAATCCTCCTTTTTCCATAGTTTTTGCTATCTTTTAATCTTTTCATTTTGTAATTTTTGATTTAGGATATATGAGGTTGTGTAGACACACGCACTTATGTGGCTATGTTATATGTTCTGGTTTCCCATATGAAGTAGGAGTCAGAATTTCACATCGACTAATTTCTAATACTTGTAATGGTAGCGCCCGGCCTTCCATTGTTTTGTTCCTGTATGGGCTAGTGCAACCATGGAGAGGGAAACTCATTCTCTGCCCATAAAATATAATGATTTCATGCATCTTGATTTTTCTGTTGTTTTAAGGAATAGTTGTGGACTGGATAACCATCAGGCTCTTGTTACCTCTATTGAACTTTTGTTGGCTTAAATAAAAACACGTCTTTTGTATTTTAACCTAGAATACTGTTTTGGATCAAATTGTTATTTAAATTTAAGAGATAAGCCAGTCTTCAAATCAAATTTAATTGGCATGTCATTGCTGAGCAACATACTAGGCAAACTATAATTTAATGATTTCTCACCCTTCCAATTACAATGGCTTAGATAATTTGTTTCATACGATTTATATTTCTTCAGGAAATTCAACTTGTACTGTGGCACCTATCCTGGATGATGGTACAGGAGTCTGTTCTGGTGTTGTAGACCATGCAGCTAGTCTGATACATCCTTCGACAAAGCGGTCCAAATTGTATACCATTCTTCATTTTTTTCCCCTTAAAAAAGGGAATTTCATTGTTTTATTATCTGTTATCAACTATAATGTGTACAAAACTTCCTATTAGCTTGAGAAATTTTTTTCTTATGTTTTATTTTGGTTTTATAGTTTTTGGTGATTTTTACTTTATGGGTGTGGCAACTTGTTCTTTTCACTTTTTATGGGAGCTTGTATCCTTGAATTTTCTTTTCTCATTCTTTAATGTATGTCTATATATATATTTTTGGGAGGGGGGACATTCTGTACTTGGTTTTGCTAAGATACAAGGATTTTTTCAAGTTCTTTTCTTTGTGTACTTTCTGTTTCAAGTTGTTGCGTCCGCTTGTTATCAATTTTATGCTAACGTTAGATTATTCTGATCAGTTATGGTAAGCCTTGTTATCCATAAGCTGGAAAGGTGTGTTGACTGTTAAGGGTGTTTATGTTTTTCAATATATTTTAGTGAATTGAATTTTTGTTATTACATTCTTAAAAATATATTGTCTATGCATATATATATAATGAAGATAAGAAAACACTTCATTGTTAGAACAAATCTACTATAAGGAAAGGGGAGCAAGAAATGCAACTCAGGCTAGAGGGCTAGGAAGATCGCCAAAAAGCTCCCCAATTAGGCATGATATAAAGGGGAGAATGATAAAAATGTTATGGTGTCAGGAGGTCTGCAAAGACAGTTGGGGGGGGGGGGGGGGGGGGGGCAGTTTCATGGATTGTTTTTCTGAGGTTTGGGCATCTAGATTAATGACAGATGTTATAATATGCAGCCATTTGTTGAGAAATGGTCATCAATTATATGATTCAGTTCCTTTTATGTTCTTGTAGGATAACTGGTGAAGGGCTGTTACTGGCATCTGATTTAGAACCATCGTCAGCTAAAACGAAAATTAGAAGTGAGAAAATATGCCCCTGAGGCCAGTTTCCCCTGTCTGTCAATTTCTTTTGCATAATGTGTGTAATTGTTAGAACATAGCTAGAAATATGAAAGTAAAGCAAAGTACCCGCTGTAAGAGAGCTGTATACATTTACAACTTAAAGAGCTTTATTAGTTGCCTTTTAGGCAAAAATCCATTTAACTTGAAATATTAGCTGCATATATACTTATGTGTGTATCTCATAACCAGTAGTTGAAATCAAATTTAGTTTTAGTAGCTTCTATAAATTTTCTGATGTTCATAAACGACGAAGGTCCATGGATATTGGAAACTCATCTTTCATTGTGAATAGAAATTTCTTAGTCTTCTGATTACATCCTTTAGAGATGTTTTAAATTACTGACTATGCCTTAGTTCTTTCTCTTAAGTTCTTGCATGCCCTCTTTTGCTTTGCTTGATGACATTTTCCTGACATTGTCCACCAGATGTTCCGTTTCCTCTTGCAAGTAAAATATATTACTCTCAAAGAAATAATCGTTTGCGCTCGGCTCTTGGTTATCTATACTGGGAGGCTGTTGCATCTAGCAAGGAAATTTGTAATATGGTGGATCATCAAATGACAAAGGAAAATATAAATCAATTTCATAGTACTTCCCAGGAGGAGTTGTCTCAAGAACAAACAAGTGATATCATTGGAAAGAAGGTACATATCTCTATTATTTTAAATGTTCCCTTTTTATCTTTTATGTAATGAGTTCTCAATCTTTTGAGTCATACATTTATATTTGTAAAGAAATGGACTTCCTAGCATAGTCAACAGTCATCATCTTCTTCTTCATCTTCCACCTTTCTTTTTTTTTCCTCCCCTCATCCATGGTAGTTATGTTTGACATAGTCTAACATATTGACTTAAAGGCAGTCTTTCTGTTTGATTGGGAAGCATAGATGCAGATAAAGGGCATTATGGAGACATAAATATATTTTTGTACACTAATGACTTGTATTCTTATCCATTTAATTTCAAGTCTTCAAGCAAATTTTAACATTGTAAAGTAATTTATATTGCTTGATGGAATGAACATTTTCCAACAAGCGATTACCATTGTCCCACAGTTCATCTTCACATATTATCCCGCTACTTTATTAAGTTTTGAGGGAAATCTATTTATTTTCATTTATTTTCTTAGAAATTTATTTAAGTTTTCATATACATATTTTTGATTTATATGTTGGTTTTCAAGATATATATCTCTAGTCTTGATGAACACGTCTTTGCACATGTCTCCAAGATTGAAAAGTCATAAAAGAAAGGAACACTTCAAATTGTATATCAGACATGTTGGACGATGTCACTCTGCTAGAAATATAGTTTCCTTGCCTCTTAGTTGCTGGATGTATGTACTTGGCTTTTGTGCCTCGCATAATTTATCTTCAGTCTGAAGGAAATCATGTCTTGTGATTATAGAAATTCTGCCTGTAGCACCTCTTACCCCACGAATTTCACTTGATTATGGCGTATGTATGGGCCTTTAACCTCTAAGGTTTGTTAAATGGCATTGTTTCACAGATTATATTCATCTGGTATAGTCCTATTGCACTAGTTGTTAAATTTTACCTGAGCATCAGCTTGCATCAATTTGTGATCAGGATGACTGATGTAAAACAATCGCTCTTCCTTGGAAAACAGATGGATAGTCAGTCCTTAACCTCTGCATGGAAATCTGACCATAATTTGGCCATATTCGCATCTGGGAAATGTCTGCCTGCCGGTGGTGCCTCAAGTAAGTTTGTTATTGGCAGCAGTGTTGCATGGCCACAGATTGCTCCAGTTGAATTGACACAAAAAAAGACTATCTACCTAGAGGGATAGACCTAACTATTTTGAAGGTAATTCAGGTACTGCTTGATGTAGTTTTCAAATTTATTTCCCCCTTTAATTGATTTCCTCGTTTCGTGATATTGTTGTTAGTAACTCCATAAGTCCAAAAATTACAAAGCTTGGGTATCACGGGAATCTATGACTGGAACTTATAGCACAATGGACTTGATTTGGAAGTATCTATTGCTCCCTGAACTCCGAGTAATTTTGGTTTCCACTGTCACTTTTGAGGACCCCTTTTAAATGGAAAAAGAAATTGTTAAAAAGAATTAAGTTATTGCGCCCATATGATGAAATCTTTACATTCTTTTGAGAGTGAAATTAGTGTTAACTATCTGTAAAGAGTATATTAGGGTCATATTAATAAGTAGAAACAGGTTTCTTGGGAGACGGTAGAGGGGTAGACGAGGTCAAGGTATTACATGGTTATCTGGCTTGATCTTGGCAAAAGAGTAGGTATCCAACCCCCCTTAATTACTTAGGATTATCTTAATACTATATTTTATTTTTCTTTAAGCTTTCAATAAATTTCCAAGATATTCACTATCTTTCACATCCTTGTGATAGTGACATTAATGTTAATTCAAACAAGGAGAGGGAAATGCTTATTAATATTATTATTCATGATTTTGCAGGATAGACTCGACAACAGCTAAGCGGATGTATTCCTGTTGTATAGAAGTCTTGGTTGCACTTTTTTGTAGGCACAGTGGTAATGTAATTAACCCTAAAACTTGAGGTTAGGACCATGACTCTGTATTTTGATATTGGGAATGAAAATCATTTAAAATTGTTCATTCTTTCATTGTATCTAATCTCTTCTATTCACTGCTAAGTGTAAATACGCCCTTCAGCCACTTCAAATACCATCACTTTAATATGCTGTATATGTTGGGCTTCATCAGAAGATATTAAGTCCTTGAATAGTTCTTATTTTCTGGAACCTGGAGTCGAAATCCTGTGCAGACTCTTCCTCTTTCCAATACACACGTATTAGCTGACAGTAATAGAGCCGAAGGAATTAAATCTTAATTTATTTGTTCCCTTTTTTTTCTTTTTCTGGAAGCTAGATTTTAGGTTAGGTTAAAGTTTCTACATCGAGAATTTAATAGCTTAAGAGTTTCTTGTCCTGGAGTTGATCTTGGTGTAAGCAAAGTCTTCTCAAAGATGGGAAGTAGTGGACTATGAGCATTCGACAAGAAATAGTATGCCTACTGCCTAGTTAGAAAAAACAAAGACAGAAAATCCAGTAAAATATTTTTGTTTGGGGCATAGAAGTCTTTTTCAGTATCTTATCGAGCATCAACTAGTTAAGGTATTATATCATTAACTAGTTAAGGTATTATATCATTGACTAAAAGATTAGAGGTTCGACTAGTACAAAAATGGGGTGCTTAAATTTCCTGATATTTTGGGGCGGGCGTGGGTGGCTTTAATTTTCTAGAATGACTTTTTGGAGTGAGTTGGTGGAAATTTAGTGGGGAGTTTGTTCTATTCAAAATGAAGTGGAAAATCTCAGGAGCAGGCCTTTTGCCACTAGCCAGCCAGCCGGCCACACTCAGCAACAGCAAAATTAGGCATGAAATAGTGTGGTGCGGTGACAGCAACAGATTTTTCGCACCAATGTCATATGCTCCACGTTACTGGCCAACATTTATGGCTGATATTTGAATGCTGAGGAAAAAGAAGACGAAGAAATATCTGCCATTTTCGTCACTGGTTGATCTTGTCTTTTGTCTTTTGTCTGTTGCTAGGCATAATTGATTTCGTTTTACAAACATGTGAACTTTGAATTTGATGTGATGCCCTTCTCGTCTCTTTCCCATCATGCAGGCAAGCTTTTGAAAGCTACTTGGCTGGGGCACTACCAGTTCGGTTTACTTGGGGAAATGCCGCTCGCTGCAAAAGGTTTGAATTTCTGTGATCTGAAAAAATTTAGGTCTCATCCGATAATCTTTTAGGCCTCGTTTCGTAGCAATTTAAAAAAAAAATTCTGCTTGTTTTTTCCTAAATTTCATACTATGGTTTTTTTTTTACATTTCTTCATGAAACATTCGGGGGTGTTTTGGCCCCCAACAGTTGGTGGAGTGGGTTATTATGTTTAGGGCTCTAACTATAATAGTCATGTTTACAACTGTTTATTACCTACAATTAAGTATAGTAAATATAATTTTAAAACTCTTTGCTATGGTATTCACTAGTTTTCACTCATCTTCTTTTCCTCTTTGCTATAGTGTTTACTACTTTCTACTTATACTAAAATAGTCTGCATTCCAAACATAGAATATTATAATCCATACCAAAATAGTGTAACACACCAAGCACAGATTATTATAACCCACATACATAATAACTAAATTACCAACTCAGTGCCTCAAATGTCTCTTTAAATTCCTAGTCAAAATTTGTAAACTTCACGCTTTTGAAAGCTACTTTAGTTTTTAAAATTTGGCTTGATTTTTTAAAGCATTAATAGAAAATGGGTAACAAAACAAAGAAACATGTGGAAGTAGTATTTATAAGTTTAATTTTCAAAAATTAAAAATAAATAAACCAAATGGTTATCAAATTGGCTTTTGATTTTGGAAATTGTGTTTGTCTTCACAAAATTTCATTGGAACGGTGTTGTTTTTGTTAAGGTAACATGTGAATTCTTAGTCAAATACCAAAAACACAAATAAAAATTTCAAAATTACATTTTTTTTTTTTTAGTTTTCATAGCATGACATGGATTTAAAAATCATTGTTAGGAAGTAGATAGTAAAACAAATAAACCTATAGTGTATAAATATAATTTTCAAATAGAGACTTTTAAATTTTAGGGAGGGATCGATTTTGAACCAAATTGTTCTAGTATTTGGATTTATGACTTAGGAAAAATGTTAGGGAGGTCGTTTGAAGAGGGGAGTTTTAAATGTTAGTGTTATTTTGGGGTTGTAGTATAGGCTTTGACTTTTCGATTTTAGGTTACTGAATATTCAATCCGTGAATCAAATGCTTGGCTTATAATTTACTAGTTGATTTGGCAAAGACTTCAGTGCTACGCCCAGGTGAATCGGGGTTAGGATTTGGATCTATAACTAAATTCAAATTGTCATGGTTGTACAAAGATTCAAGGTTAAATTAAAGTTTAGTCGATAACTTCAAATTTTTTTTATTTATTTAGTCTTTAAACTTTAAAAACTATTTAATAGGATTCTAAATTTGTAATTGTGTCTTATGACAATTATTTTATTTTTGAAAACTAAATTTATAGATACTACTTTTATTTTTCTTATTTTATTATCTACTTTTGTAAATTGTTTTAAAAGGCCAAGCTAAAAGAAATAGTATTAAAAATTTTGATTTTGTTTTGAAATTTGGTTTAGAATTCACGTGTGTATTTAAGTAAAATGAAAAGCTTTTCCCAAAAGAAACAGTATTTTAACGTGTGAGTCTCTTTTAGTTCGTTTTTTTGTTCTTTTTTCTTTAAATTAAAATTGAGTTGTGTGAATATTTTTTTCTCATCATTTATTTACATACAAATTATTTATTTATTTATTTTAAAATGATGAAAGTATGAATAATTATAAATAAGTACAGTAGATTTAAAATATTAGCATATATAGTAACATTTTAAAAAAAATTACAAATATAGCAAAGTCTAATGATTGACCATAAGAGTCTATTAGCTATAGAAGTCTATTATTGATAGACTTTGCTATGTTATGTTTGATTTTGCTATCTTTGCAATTTTTAAAATTATTGTTATACACCTAGTTATTAGTGTTATTTTCAAATATAGAAAAATGAGCCAAAATATTTACAAATATAGAAAATTTTTACAGTCTAGCACTGATAGATCGCGATAGAATTCTATCGCTTTCTATCGCTCAGGCGATAGAATTTATTTGTTTGAGAGATAGAAAGCGATAGAAAGAATTCTATCGCGGTCTATCACTGATAGACAGTGAAATTTTTCTATATTTGTAAATAGTTTGATATTTTTTCTATTTATAGTAATTTCCCTAGTTATTATCTCTAAAATTGTTACTCATTACAATTACCCTTAAATGTATGACTTTGTTAAATCTAACTTTTTGAGCCAATAATATTATTATTGTTATTATTTAAAAAATGAAAATAGCTCAATAACATGTACTACTTCTTCTCTTAAAGTCCAAGAGATTTAGGGTAATTGAGCACTTTTAAGATTAATAATTAAATGTATAACAATATTTTTAAAGAATCGCAAATATAGCAAACTCTCTTTTATTAGCGATATAGTTTATCACTAATAGATTTCGAGAGTTGAATCTAAATTTTGTTATATCTGTAAATTCTTTTGCATTATACTATATTTGTTAATACTTTTGACTTGATTGAGATGCTGGAAGATTTAAATAAAAATAGAGCAAAACATCATAGATTTTTCAGATGGTCAGCCCTCGGGTTACGACATCAGCCAGCCACTGGGAGATATTTTCATTTAAAAAAGACAAATAAAGCATTTAGAACCGTTAATTTTATTATTCACACAGAAAAAGCGAAAACGTGTCGCAAGAAACATAGAACTTCATTACCATTTCATCAATATTTTACTGTGGTTCAGCTTTAAAAGATTTGAGTTTTTTCTTTCTTTTTATAATTGCCATACCATTCATTGAGGAAAAAAAAAGAAGATAAAAAGATTTGAGATTCTTTGACCCTTTCCCATTACAAAAGTGGTTTTATGCTTCAAAAATTATGTTTAATGATAATTTGTTAGTGGTTTGTAAAAGAAAATAAGGCAGCATTCTCAACTCAACCGACCTTGTCCCAAATCCCACCTCTCACATGTTCAACTAACAAAATGACTAAATTATACCAAGGGTAATTATAAATTATAATGAGTAGCAATTTTAGAGATAATAGTGACATTTTTAAAAAATTGCAAATATAACAAAGTCTATCAGTGATAGACTTCTAACGTTAATAGACTCTGGTCTATCAGTGATAGATCGCCTAAACCATAAAAGTCTATTAGTGATAGACTCATAGACGTTGCTATGTTTGCAATTTTTTTAAAATGTTGCTATATATGTTAATATTTTGAATCTGATTGTTATATTTGTAATTGTCCATACATTTAATCAATGGAAGTGTTTGTACGACTATAAAAATGTTTAAATTTATCCATGAGAATACCTAAATTAGTCAAAAAAAAATTAAATAGGTAAAAAATATTAAAACTTAACATGAATATAAATAAGTAGTGCATGTCGTTGGAGGTGTTTAAATTTTTATATACTATATTTATTGTACCAAAACACCTATATAAACTTAGCAATAAATATCCAAAATTTTGTCATAATCCCATTCGCTTAGAAGAAACTAATACCCAAAAAGTAATTTCATCTTACTAAATACTTGATGGAAGTGCCCATTATAGTTTGTATTTATTAGTTTTTTCTTTCCTTTTTCCTTTTTTGTTTTTAACAAAGTTCTCCTCAGGCTATTCCACACAATTCTTGTTAAATAAATGGAATTGATGTGGGTAAATTTAAAAAAAAGAAGGTATGGTAAAATATCGAGGTCATAATTTTATGAATATTTTGATATAAATTTTGTTAAAATGTTGATTTCGGTAGATGTTTCTAGAAAAATAATTATAAAAACAAAAATTTTAAAGAATAAATTTAAAGTAGTAAAATAACATTTATGATTTTTAAACTAGTTAAGATGTATATTATTTATATTATGTTTACATTAGTAGCATTTCATTCCTTATATTTTATGTTTCATTAATTTTTCTATGATACAATGGAAATATCGATTCACCCTTTATGTCGATGTCGAACCCATGGAAACATTGAAATATCGATGGAAATATCGACATGTCGGAAATTTAAAACTACGGTTACATTACTTTTGTTATATATATAAACAATTGATCAATGGATAAATACTATTGTATTGTCTAAAAAAAAAAAAGGAAAAGAAGCCATTGCAATATTCAATCTAGTTTTAAATTTCTTTGCAAATGAATGAAAGATTCCTAATTTAAGTTTTTTAATATAAAAAATGTTATCTCAATCGAATGTATTCCTTTGTGCTTGGATGGCAACTTATGATTTAGCCACACCAAAACTTCGTATATTAAAAAGTTTTTACCGAGTACCTTTCAGTAAAAATAAACTAATAAAGTTTTACCGAGTAAAAACGCTTTTCAATGGAACATTACCTTTTAAAGAGTTATGGGTGCTTTTTGTTTCTAAATATGCGAAAAAAAGTTATTGGTCGTTTTCTTTATTTTTCTAAAACAAAAGTTGGAAACTTTTGATTTTATATATGGTAAAGGGAAATGTTTAAAAATAAAAAAAATAAGAAAAATTATTTACACAAAATCGTAAAATTTTTAGATAGTTGTGATAGACGTTAATAGAAGTCTATCAGGGTCTATCAGTGGTAGACTTCTATTATTTCTATCACTAATAGATGTTGATAGAAGTCTATTAATGTCTATAATTTTTTTTTTGCTATTTTCTGTAAATAGTTTGACATTTTTTCCATCTCTGAAAATTTCACTATAATTAAATTATACAAAAAAATAACCTTAAACTTTAGATTAAGTTTTGGTTAGGGCTTAGATTTGAAAAGTTTCATTTTTACTCTTTAACGTTAAAATTGTTTTAAAACACTTCACTTAAACTATAAAATTGTTTCAATTTTTTTTTGTATGGTTAAAATGAAAGATGTAAATTGATGTATTAGTTGATGTGTAAGAATTAGAAGACATGAGTGATATTATTTATTTACAACAATATCAAAGTTTGGGGTTGAATTTATTCATCTATAAAAAAATATCATTAAAATTATTTATGTAGTCAATTTTTATGTATCAGTGTCACTTCAATTTACATAAACAATATTTTAAATGATATCAAATTTGCTTTTCAAGTTTGATTAAATGATAAAACTTGGTCTCTATAGTTTGAAAGAAATTAGAATTTAGTTCCTATGGTTTGATAAAAATCCTTCTAAATAGTCTATATGACACAACGTATTTATGTTATGTTTATAAAACGATATGGATTAATTATGAGCTATTTTCAAATGATAAGGATTAAAATCTAACTTTTAAAATTTAGACTAAATTCTAACTTTTTGTTAGTCCTAATTATAAAATTTAAAATTAAAATTATAATTTAACCTTTCATTCGTCGTTGCATCAATTTTCTATCTTATTTTAACGAAGAAATTGAGACATTACAAGGTCTTAAAAGGTGTTGAAATAGGAAGCAATTTTAGAATCCATTCCCTCAAGCAAACCCCTATTAAATGGATAAGGCTCTCTACAAGTGGGCCTCCCTGTGGGACCATTTTAATGGCAGACATAATTGACATGGGCCCAATGTTTTTAATTATTTTTATTTGAAAAATAAAGTCAAATTATGACAATGCTTTTCAAAATTTAATCTTTAACTCAAATATAAAGTTATAAACTTTTCTTAGAATATATATAAACATTCTTTTAGGGAACAAAAAGTCAATTTTAACCCCTATACTTATACTTATTAAGTGGTATGAAATTTAACCCTAAATTTTTAATTTCATCAATTAACCTACAAATGCTATAATTGTAATCCAACTTTAATAAGTATTGCAATTATAATAAGTTTTTGTTCCGAATATCGATAAAAGAACTTTTATTTTATCATATAATTGATTATAAAATATACGTACGATATGAAATTGATAAAATTTTAGAGAAAAACGAAATTGAAGTTTTTTTTTTAAATTTATGAATTTTGACAAAGTTTTGCAATGGTAAATTTGTACATTAGTCAAACTTTTTTTTGGAGAAATTTTTATTATATCGTGATTAATGAGTTTATGAATATTTTAAATTTGTTTTCTATAATTCTAGTAGACGGATAATATAAATAGAACTGAACGAAAGTAAAAATTGCAACACTTATTTGTCTAATTTGATGAAATTAAAAGTTTTTTTTTTCTTCAAATTGACAAAGCTTGTCAAGTTTATATACTTTTAAATGTCAAAATACATTCTACTTAATGTCTGCCTAAGTTAATCGAACTTTTAGAGAATGAGAGTATATATTAATTAGTATTGAACTATATTTATGTCACCGTTGGCCATATCATCATATACGAACCAAAACACTTATAATTTGTAAATACTTGATTATATAGTATTGAAGAATATTTAAACTAGACATTAGGTTTTAAAAGTACATTTTATAAAAGAAATTATTATTATTATTATTATTATTATGAAGTTTTTGTTTTCTTGAAATAAAGTTAAAATCAAAATAATTATCACAATCCCTTGTGTTTCAATTATAGGATAATTTTAATTTGACAAGATAATGAAGGATTTTGAGAGAAAAATCTTGATTACCACTTTGACAAGCAACATAAAATGAATGGGCTATGTGGTGGGAGCTGGTCGATCCTTACCTACTGGGAAAAAGCATGTGGTAGCAAGTCTTTGTGTCATCTTTTTCTTTTCTTTTCTTTTCTTTTCTTTTCTTTTTTTTTTTCCATTAAAGTGCATTTATATTTGCATTTTTTAATCATAAATCAATACTGTTTCATTTCCTAAAAAATAATACTAATATTTTTCTTTTGGTTGAGAAAATACGCTTTAAAGTATATTTGAGAGTGATTTTAAAATAATTAAAATTACTTTGAAATATGTTTTTAATAATTCAAAGTCAGTTTTGATGATATAAAAATTATAAAATTAACTATTAAAATTATTTTAAGTGATTAAAAACGTGTTTTTGGAGTGATTTTGAACCTAGAAAAAATATTTTAACAATTTTAAAATCACTACTAAATATGCATTTAATTAGTTAAACGGTATTTAGATTGGCAAATAATAGTAAACTATCATGAATTTAAATCATAACAAAAATACATATGAATATTGATTAAAATTTTGTTATGATATATAATTTTAACCTATAAGATTCAAAACTCAAAACTAATAAAAATAGTATTATATATGTATAAAAAAATTAATAAAATTAGTGGTCAAAATTATGTCAAGTTTGGTATCTTTTTTTTTTTTTTTTTTTTTTTAAATGTAGTTTAAAATATTATTTTGGTCTTTATATTTGGAAGTTTCTTCAATTTTAGTCTTTTTACTTTTAATTATCAAATTTTAGTTCAGATACTTTCAATAAATCTTAAATTTAGTCTATAGTTTATGTTGAATTTTTAAAAAATCTTGTTGTTATCTATTAACATTCTTATTATAAATTTTGAAAATATATTCACATAATATATTTTATTGCATGAAAATTATTATGATTATTTAACCAATTTTGGTAAACATTAATTTTGAGCACTAAATTTAAGACTTGTTGAAAGTATGAAGACTAAAACTGGATAACTGAAAGTATAGAGAATAAAATTGACCAAGGTATAAAAACTAAAATAATATTTTAACCTAAAATATTTACATTTTACAAATCTTACACTGTACTATTGACTTCTGAAGAAATAGAAATATTTTTTTAAAAAAACAAATGATAAAGTTGAAAGTAGAATTGGCAATTTTTTTTTGGGATAAAATGAAAAATCTTGATCAATTTTGAACAAATTGTTTAGATATATAAATTTACTATTTAGTCTTATTGATTTTTAATCATGATTGTAAGTTGTTGTTGCTTCCCTAATATTGAAAATAGGAGAAAAAGTGATGATGTTGTCATGTCATCTCAAATAAATAATCAAATATTTGTTGATTGCTAAATCCAACTCTTAAAATATCTTCATATTTTTTTTTTTTAACAAATTTCTATTTTTTTTTAAACACCTTAAAATGTCTAAGATGCTTTGCTAATCCAATTTCCTATTCGCTCCAATATTAAACATAATGCCAAGAAAAATTGCAATTAGACTTTAATTTTTATTTATTTATTTTTGTTATTCAAACAAATTTTGATTTTGATTTTTCTAAAGTGCTATTTTCAAGTTTTTTAATTGGGTATTTTTAAAAAAATAAAAAACATTAGATAAGCTATATTTTTAGGCTCTAATGTTATTCATATTTCCAATTTGATCTCAAAAGTTTAATAAGTTTGTATTAGTATCCCAAATCTTGATTTTTTTATTTTTTGGGTTTGAAATAGAAGGCCAAATTTACAAAATAAATAATAATAGCTTTAATATCGAAAAGTTGATTGGGACTATCAAAGGAAACAACTCCAATCTTTTCCTAATAATATTTTAGTAAAACATGTTGGACAGGCTTTTTATTTTTATTTTATTTAATTAGCCATGCAATTAATAAAGTTATTTTTGTTCTTCTTATTTTCCTCCCCCTTTCAAAGTCTATTTCATGGATGACCTACTTCTTAAAACAATTATTATTATTTTTTTCATTTTAAAAAAGAAAATTTATTATACAGAGAAAGAATATCAAATTATTTATAAGTGATAGACCGCGAGAATTCTATCGCTCCATAATAGATACTAAAAATTTTCTATATTTGTAAACAGTTTGATATTTGTTC
This sequence comes from Lagenaria siceraria, assembly GCA_002890555.2. Classification (NCBI taxonomy): domain Eukaryota; kingdom Viridiplantae; phylum Streptophyta; class Magnoliopsida; order Cucurbitales; family Cucurbitaceae; genus Lagenaria; species Lagenaria siceraria. The sequence continues at coordinate 22,728,602 of CM016483.1, read as the reverse complement.
TATTTATAATAATTTAGAATTAGTATAAATAGAAAAAAAATTCTATATTTGTAAATAATTATAAAATTTTTCTATACTGGTAAATAATTTAGCTTATTTTTTTATATTTAAAAATTGTCTTAATTTTACTGCCATCCAAAAACTATTTTCAAAAGTAGTTTTGAAATACAAAATATAGGTGGTCAGATTCTATAAGCCCTCACTCTCATTGGAGTCTATTTAGTGGCAATTTTAAACTTTAGCTAAATTTCAAAATCTAAAAAACTGATTTTTTTTTGTTAATAGAATAAAGAATAGATCATATTATTATTTTTATTAATTCTTGACTCAAATTTTAATAATTAATAATTAATTTAAAAATTAATAAAATTACAGAGGCAACAATAATTTTTAAAAACTTTAAACCAAACATCATATTAGTGTAAATTTTAGGGTCAAAAATATATTTTTTTAAAAACAAATAATCTCCCTCTTTTTATTGTATTTCAGTAAATGTGGAGATGAGGACAACAAATGTGGAAGTGTTAATTTTATGAAAATATCTATAAAATTCAATGTCACGGATATGTTTATAAATTTTTTTAAAATAACCCATTAAATTAATAAATATAATTAAATTAATAAATAATTATTTCACCATTTTAAATAAATAAAATTTTATATTTTTAATATTATTATATGTCAACTTTTTTTTCTTTTTTAATAATTATTATATGTCAACTTGAATATAGCGGTAAAAAAGTGGGCTAAATCACTTCAGATAAAGTTTTTTTTTTTTTTTTTTAAAAAAATTATTTTTAGAGTTCAACCACATGTGATGAGGGATTCCAAATCTCTGATCTCTTGGTCAAGACTACAACTAATTTAGATATGACAAGAAACTTGTAGAAACTTGTTGATGTCAGATTGGAGGAGTGAAAATTAGTTAAATACTGGAGTGAGGTACGTTAAAGAGATTTTACCCTTGATGATAACTTGTTTTAGTTGTACTAGGGGCCATTAAGTGTGCCAAAGGGGCTCAAATTAGAGAGAGAAAAAATTTAAATTACACTGTTCGTATGAGAAACTCGCACACGTTCATTGTAATCGCGGGCCTTTTATATGCTTGTTCGCCGACTTTCTTTCTTGGTCTAGTCTCGCCTTTCGAGTTGACTTACATGAGAGTTTCTCGCACTGGTGTGGTGCCGCACCAACCATACTTCGATGCCTAAGTTAATATAGAAAGTGTATAATCAAGCTAAACACACAAAAGTAAGGTCATAGCTCTCCTTGGGAGATTACTTATTCTTTCTCTTTGGGGTCGTCGAATGGGGCTATTTATAATGTCCTTATTCTGACATGTGCCTGTGGTTATGTGTAACTACAATAATGTCAGGGTAGTTGAGAAACTCGAAGCTATAGGGTGCCAGATAGAGCACAATTTAGTTATTTTTTATTGGTATATATTCACCACACTAGCTCGACTGGTCGACCTGGAACTCGAGACTTTGACTTTTCATTTTTGGACGTTCGTTTCCCCTGCCACCTCCCTCTTTTTCGCAATTCGCTCATGAGCTTTGAGCCTTGCCTGAGATAACCCTCAACACACACTTTTGGTCCCTAAGTTTTCATAGAAGCACAATTGGACCTTTAAACCTTAGTTTATAACAATTTAGTCTTGTACTTTCAAATTTATATTAATTTAGTCGCTATATTTTTGAATTTGTAACAATTTGGTCTACACCATGATAAATCTCATAAAAAATTAAGTGTCAATCTTTATTATGAAACGATTTAGTCTATATAGCTTATAAATAAATTTGATCTCTAAACAATTTATCAATCTACATATGAAAAAAAAACATTAAATCTTAATAATATTTTTTTACGGTAAAAAATAACTAGTTATCAATAACAAATTATATAGAGTAAAGTGCTACAAATTTAAAGGTACAAAAATTATAAATTAAAAAAAAAAACAAAAGAAAATTATGAAATGTGAGAGAGTAGAAAGCAGTGGTGAATATTAGGAAGGCAAAAATTCGGCTTTCAGTAGACATTACATTACATATCACAACAATCCTCAAAACTCCATTCTTACCTTCTCCAATTTCCAAAACAACGCCTTCTTCTTCTTCTTCTTCTCTGTTCTCTTCAATATCCCATTCCCTTTCCCGGAAATTCGCTTCAATTTTCTCGCCATTTCCCCATCTTCTTCACAAATCCTCACTCTCTCTTCAGTTTCCATGTCTTTGAAGAGTATAATTCAGGAAATGAGATCCAGGTCCCGCCGCGTGGTTCAGGATGGATCCACGCCCGAAGTCGGCGATGCTTTGGCCCAGAGCTGTTGGGCTTACATGCCTCAGGAGTTGTTGAGAGAGGTTTTGGTTAGAATCGAGAGCTCTGAGAATGCTTGGCCTCCGCGGAAGACCGTAGTGGCCTGCGCTGGAGTTTGCCGGAGCTGGAGACGGATTACTAAGGAGATTGTTAAAACTCCTGAGGTTTCTGCCAGATTGACGTTTCCTATTTCCGTCAAGCAGGTTAAATTCTGGTTTCTCAATTTTTATTGAGTTGATTTCGAGTTTATGTTCAATGTAATTCTCGTTTATGTGTTTTAATCGTATTATCTAATCAAGCATCTTCAATCTACTGTGTGTTTGTTGTTCCTGAAATTCAGCGGGCGTATTTTTCGCTTCGGCTGTTGAGTGTCCATTATTAGCAGTCGTCTTGTATGGTTTTTCTTTTTTAGATTCACATAGCCTGTTATCCTGTTTATCTTTTCCTGTAGGGCATATTTCTGGAGTATAATCTAGGTTAACTTATTCCAAGAATTAGAAACGACTCTTCTAGTTCAAGATTCGGGATGAAGATGAACAATTTAATTAATAGTTCTTTTCTTGTATTGGTATTTAAACTCTATTAGGTTTAGGTTTAGCTGGAATCGTTTGGGACTGGAAAGTGTTCTATAATGATATAAAGAGAAGTAGCGTGCACCTTTTTCTAATTTTTTTAATTCACATTTTGGGATAAAGAAATCAGCGTGCAAACTTTTATCTGAGGATATCAAATTTGTATATTAATTTGTATATTATTTCCATAAGCAGTATAATTCTGTAATAGCATTTGCTCATGGAGATGAGGCGTGTTTATGAAAATTCAACTCTTGTATGTGTTGAGTCTGATTTAGCGGTGGTATTTGCAACATCTCATAAATTTCCAGTTCCACAAATTTGTCATTTTTACATTTGGAAAATTGCCAACAAAAAGTATTGCTACCTTTTTAGGGACCACGTTTAGCTGCAATACTTTAGGTCCACTCTAATTATTGGCTTCTACTTTTTGAGAGTGCTGTTCACTATTTCTTCTAGTATTCATTTCTATATGCAGGTACAACTGGTTGAGTGTCTCATAAGTTTATACATTATTGCAGTTCCAATTTCTGGTTAAGAAATTAAATGTTTGGGCTGCTTGATTTTCCTTTCTGAAATTTATGATATATACATCTATACATGCATAACTACCCAGAAATTTACATACTTATTTTATTGGTTTATTAATTCTTTTGAAATGATAGTTTGTCTAAAACTACCGGAAGAATTATTTAATTTGCTATTGAAATTTTATTAGATTTAAGTTTCTACGTCACTACATTCCTTCTTATCTTGATGTTTTTGTTTTCTTGGGATTGGCAGCCTGGTCCAAGGGATTTGCTTCTTCATTGCTTCATAAAACGGAATCGATCCGCACAAACTTATTGCCTTTACCTTAGTTTGACTAGTGGTAAGCTTCCATCACTAGAGCAATTTGCTTGGTACTTTCCTTCTTTATTCTTTCGGCGGTTTATTCGATTAATTGCTAGATTATTTTATAAAGTTAATCAGGTGATTTAACTCTTTGCTAGGCGCTACTTTTGTATCTTCCAAGGATAATGACCTCCCTTTTAATTTTTATTGATTATATACAATGATGAATGATCTTTTATAAAGTCGCTCATTTTTGGCCTTTGGTTTTGGCGACAGCACTTGCTGACGATGGAAAGTTTCTTCTTGCTGCCCGTAAGTGTCGACGGGCCACCTGCACTGATTATATAATATCTTTACATGCTGATGACATGTCCAAGGCAAGTGGCACCTTTGTTGGAAAATTAAGGTAGGGCTCCAGCCTCCAGGAGGCGTTTGATGTTGACTGTACGGTTTTTTTTTTTATAATTTTTTTTATAATTTTTAATTATTATTATTATTATTAACTCAAATATTAATTTATTTTTCTTTTAAAGATCTAATTTTTTAGGAACAAAGTTCACAATCTTTGATGGACAGCCACCTCATGCAGGAGCCAAGATTTCAAAAAGTCGTTCCTCTAGGCTTGTGGGCCTGAAACAAGTGTCACCTAGAGTTCCTGCCGGCAACTACCCTGTGGCTCACATCTCATATGAGTTAAACGTCTTGGGTTCAAGGTACGTATCGGGAGGCGACACCCCCCCCCTCCAGAAAGCGATCTGTTATCGAGTTGTATTATTGACAATGATGAAAGCATAAGTAAATAAATAGATCCCTTCAATAAAAGAATGATTGTCATGGTATGTATTCTGTGCTGAATGAGCGAGATACGCACTAATCTGCTTTTTTTTTTTGCCTTGTTTCTATTTTCGGGTTGTTGTGCGTTACTGTAGAGAGTCTAATATGGTTTGTATTACTTGCAGGGGTCCAAGGAGAATGCATTGTGTAATGGATGCTATTCCTGCCTCTGCTATTGAGCCAGGAGGGGTGGCTCCAATACAGACTGAATTCTCGCCGAGTCGTATAGACTTTCTTCCATCATTGAGATTTTCATGGTCAAAATCGAATAATCACACGGACAATCAACCATCGGGATCTTCAACTAATCAGAAAGATGGAGTTCTAGTGCTTAGGAACAAGGCGCCTCGGTGGCACGAACAGCTCCAATGTTGGTGTTTGAACTTCCATGGGCGAGTGACAATTGCTTCAGTGAAAAACTTTCAGTTAGTAGCTTCACCTGAAAATGGACTTGCCGGACCTGAACATGAGAAAATCATCCTTCAATTTGGAAAAGTAGGAAAGGATATATTTACAATGGACTACAGATATCCAATCTCAGCGTTTCAAGCTTTTGCCATCTGCCTCAGTAGCTTTGACACAAAGATCGCTTGTGAATGAGACATCTCTGATCAGGTTTTACACAAATTTAAAATTTGAGTTTTTTAAAAGAAAACATTATATTTTAACCTTTTAGGACATTTAATGATCATTGATCTGACCCGCTGTTTATTTTCAATGAAACAACAGGACCATGTCAGAGCACGCATTGAGATTTTCTCTCAACAACAAGAAGTATTGAGTGGATATAAATGGGTCTAGCAATTAACGTATCACGAAAGACCCTTGAATTGAATCGGAAGGAAGAAGTGGGGGCTTAATTGGAAGCCAGGCTTTGAATTTCACAGCTCATATCTCCAATCTTTGGTAACATTTTGTGTCTACAGTACACATTGAATATTTATTTTCTTTCATGTATATATTAACTATTTTGTGTATGATCTGATGATGCACCAAGCGGCCCCATTCCTATATAATAATTTATATACTTCATAGGTTCTTGGCTTTTATCTTTCATTTTGTGTTTGATTTCATTCGTGTTCGTCTTTGACTGTATTTTAACTTCATTGGATTCTGCCTCGATGACGTCCACCCCCTTTGTTAGTGATGATGACCGAGTGCTGAGGAATCGTCAATGGTTGATGCAGATTTTGAGGTACGCCATTTTTTCTACAATGAATTTGGTTCTTGAAATTTGTTTTTGTTTTCTTTCAAAAACAAAAACAAGTTGTTAGAAACTTCTGTTTTTAGTTTTCAAAATTTGATAAATTCACTCTTAAAATGTAGACAACAAAATATAGAAACCAATAAATAAAAGTAGTGTTTATAGATTTAGTTTTCAAGAACTAAAAAAATCAAATGACTATCAAACGAAACTTAAACGATGAATGAAATGTGTGGACTATGAAAGATGTTAACAAAATTTTGAAACAAATTATATAATTGAAATGAGTGGAGAAAGATAATTTCCCTAATCCATTCTTTTGGAGATTTGTGGATAGATATAGGTCCTCTAAATACTATTCTTTTGTTGGGTTTATGACTGTTCAGTTTATTTGGTTGGATTTGGATATTTTGGTGTTAGATTTTGATATTTTGACCTGACTCTTAACTAGTTGTGTGATGTTCAAGTTGGCGTTGAAGACGGCGTAAATTTTTATTTTTATGTTATTTTTCATTCTTTCTGGAAAGGGATGTTTTAATTTTGCATAGGCAAGTTTGAAATTTAATTTAGTTGGAAAAACATTAAGATTAAAATGGACTAACTCAACTAGAAATTAGAAAATGATTTTCTTTCGGTGGCAAAGCAAACGTTAAACTTAATAATTGTATCAAATCGTTCTTCAGTCTTCGTATTAATTTCAGGATGAAATTTTTATTACAGCAAATAATAATCAACACAAGATAATAACAAATACTTTAGGTCGGAAAAACTATTATAAATAAAATTCTGTTTTTATTTTTGATAAATTATAATGAAATGATTTTGTTCTCAACTTGAGTATAAAGATATATTCCTTCGATGGTCAGAGGTTTGAACATCTCAAATCAACTTGATGAATTTTAAATAAAATGATTTTGTTGGAATGATTATCAGGGTGTATGTATCCAATCAAGCACTGTTTCCAAGTATATAATTTTAGGGGGAAAAAAGTTATTTTCAATTTTCAATTCATTTTGATTCAATAAAATATAAAATTATTTGTAATTTAATTATAGAAAGAATAAGTGAACAATAACCAATAACAGGAGCTCTTGTCCCAACTTACATGAAAAACATAAATTATACGATGATTCAATGGGGATTGAACTCAAAATAATAATACAAAAATAATTTTTAAAAAAAAAAAAAAGGCTCAATGGGGATTCATGGGTGGAAAAGCAGCAAACTTGTTAAGAAATTGAAAAAGGTAAAATAATCCAAATGAAATTTGAATATGCATGTATACATACAAATAGGGGTGTGATGTTTTCAACTTTTTTAAAAATAAACAATTTAAGGGTGAAATTTTTTTATAATATTTGAGCTATAACAATTAGTGTATATACTTTTCACTTGCTATGGTGACACGATTTAAATTAAATGTACAATTTGGTCCTTTGAGTTTAAATGTATATAATTTTAAATATTGTGCTATATAACAAATCAATTGTATTGATCAAGCCAATGGAATTCAAAGAGTAACTTTTTCAAATTTCCAGTGAATTTGGCAGCTATACACTTAAATCTCCAACTTCAATAATTCAAATGCAACACCAACAATCAAGCAGCGTGTGTGTGTTAAATCAACGACCAAACTCAGAGACTTTCAGATCCAAATTCACTGGAAATTTGAAAAAGTTACTCTATCAACTAAATGATCAAAGAGAGCAGAGATTTAATTGAATTTGGAAAGCCTTAAGATCCTATGAAGCAATGGAATTCAAAGGATCACTGAAGGATTTCTAAAGACAAATTTATTGATATATCAGTAAGCTAGTTTTATAGCACAGTGAAGAAAATATGAGAATGGGTAAAAGAAAAGAAAGAAAAAATATACAAACCAGTGAAGCATCTGATCTTACAAAAATATAGAAAACTGAAAATTAAAAATGAGAAATGATATACTCTTTACCTCTCCGTAGAATTCAATCGAATTTCCCGGGTTTGACCTTAAAGATGATGGATAAAGATCTCTTAAAGCTCCGGAGCTCATCGGAGATCATCAAAACCGATTTTTATGAATTAGATCCGAGCAGAATTTTTATCTTTTCGTAAGTCCTTAGATGATTTTGACAAATGTCCATCACCTGCTGTGTGTTTTCTCCTTCTTGGAGCACCAACAGCAGCTGGATCCATCAAAGGACCAGACCATGTGTGAATGTTTGCTTTTGGATACGAGAAATTCATCGTGCTAAATGGAACATCGGGAGGATCATAGATTGGATCGATATGATGCGAAGATCCGAGCGGGTAGCCAAGTGCTCCATCTTGATGTGGAGGAGGAAACTTTTCACTCTTGCTCTTTGCATTCGCGTGTGTTATGAGACGCCGCCTCTGTAGAAAGCACCAATTTCATTAACAACTATAAAGAAAATAAAATCAAACAATCATATGAATGTTGGATTTTTCAAGACAAACATGGGGTATTAAGAACAGTTAATTGTGTGTGTCCGGTGAGAGATAGGGACAATCGACTATAAGTCATACATCGAGATTGGCTTGAAGCTCAGCATTGGCTTCTGGAGCAGGAATTGCACGAACAGCTCGATCACGTGCCCGTGATTTCTTCACCCCATCTACATTGCTTCTGCCAGCAGCTCTTAGCCTGCATTCACACAGCTCAAACTCAGAAAAACAAGACACAGCCAATTAATTGCAAGAAATGTAGAAACATTTTATCCACAGGCCATCCTAATATTTATTAATCCTTGTTTCCAGAAATTAAGAAGTCGAGTCTTAATCCGTCATCGACCTTCTTGCTTCTTCATCCCGCAGTTTTGCATCCATTTCCTTGCTTGGAGGATACTTGGGGAGGCTGGATGGCTCACAAGCATATGGCTTGGTAGTGAAAAACTGCAGAGTAGAAGAAAGTTAATAAAATGTCAATAAACAAGAGAAATAGAGCAAGAACTACAAATAAGCACAGAAGAAAATGGATTCACTACAAGTACACCAAAAATAAGAGGATCTGTAATCAGTTTCTGAGATTACTAAAGTAACAAGTGCTTTTATTTCTCCTGCTCAATGGAGGGGGACGGAAATATGTGTCGACGAAGAATAACAGGGTAAAAAACTCTATTCCGCAATCATGAGGTGTAGATATAATGGTGAAAACTATTAGCCATGGAGCAAGACGCCATCTCTCAATCTACAGCAAGATCAAATCTTGCATGGCCAAAAGATTCCTATGGTGAAGAGAATCTATATTGCACATATCTCTCGGTCTACCGCGCCAATTGTTTTTTGACCAATCTAAGCTCAAAATTTTTTTGTGGTCAAATTTGGTCCACAAACTTTCATGTTTGTGTCTAATAGGTCTTAGAACTTTAGAAATGTCAAATATGTCTCTAGACTTTCAACTTTATATCTAATAGGTCCTTGGCACATTCAACACTTACAAAACTAACAAATCAAGTATACAATAAAAACTGAAATATGTGCCTGATAGAAAATTAGAGACTTGTTAAAAACTTTTTAAAATTTAGGAACCTATTTGACACATACATGAACTTCAAACTAACTTGTAATTTAACCGTTCTTTCTTTCAACCAAGAATGTCTGACAAACACAGCAAACAACTCCTCAAATCTAGATTCAGTTATTCCTTCTTTTCTTTTCATTTCAAAGAAGCTTCATAAGATTTGCTTGATCTATTTTCCGAACAATTCTAAGTTCCTACTCCCTTCCCCTCATCAAAGAGAGATCTGGCTTTTGCTATAACTGAATCACTAGTTTTTAGCTTACCTTGGAAAAGGTTAAAAAAACAGTGATTTGCTATATAATACCTATCATGCCTAGATTCAGAAGGGTAAAAAAGCAGGGTCAAGAAAAGATAGACGGTATGGTATATAAAAAACCGAAGTACAAAAATGGCGCGGTTTGTGTATGCTACAGCTAATGTATGAACTCACTTCACTATGTAAAGCAGCAGTGGCGGTCAGGCGTTCAGCTGGGTCGATTGCAAGAAGTGTCTCGATTAGTGGCAGAGACGATGGTGGGAAGTCTTTAAATGTCTCTGTTATGCATCTCTTGTATGAATGTTGAGGCTTGAATATGGTTGCATGAGGCAACCTCGACTTTTTCCAGTATTCGTCCGTAGGAGAGCCACATAACTTAAATATCTTATGCAGCTGCTCGACCTAAGAAAGGGCCAAATGATAATAGTTAGCAACAAGACGACTAAACTGAATATGCTTGATCGTGATAGAAGTGACGAAGTCTAAGAAATATGGACTTATACAAGATCATCAAAGCCCCCATTTGATGAACTGAAGGCAGAAAGAAAGATGGACTAGTAAAGAGCTTTACCTCCGTACGACCGGGCATGATAGGCTTTCCAGCTAACAGCTCAGCTAAAATGCAGCCAGCACTCCAAAGGTCTACACCAACACCATAATCAGTAGCTCCAAGAAGAAGTTCAGGAGGTCGATACCATAGAGTAACCACCCTACTTGTCATTGGCTGCTTGTGGTTGGGATCAAAGACGGAAGCCAATCCGAAATCAGCTATCTTAAGGATCCCATCATTACGAATCAGAAGATTTGATCCCTTTATATCACGATGCAGAACATGACGGTTGTGACAGTGTTCAAGCCCTGATAATAATTGGTTCATGTAACATTTAACCTGCTAGTCCATTTGAAGAATTAGAACTAGAAACAAATGCATCCAAACGAACATGTCAGATCTCATAAAGAAATCAAACAAAATCGTATCTTCACACCTGCGGTTCTGTAAACTTAATACCGGGGCTCGCAGCAAGTCCAGCCAAATCGTGCTCCATGTATTCAAATACGAGATATAAACTACACGACATCCGGGATGTCACCAGACCTTCGAGTTTTACAACATTTGGATGATCCAGACGTCGCAAGATGAGAATTTCTCGGGCCATAAATCTCACACTCTCAGGCTCCAAATTGTCAAAACGAACCTTCTTTAGAGCCACAATCTTCCCTGTCAATGTGTCCCTTGCTTTGTACACATTACTATATGTCCCTTGCCCAATCTGTTCGACAACATTATATAAAACTTTGGGAAAATTCCAGTCTTGTTCATAAAAGGAAAGAGGAACAAATTTTGAACAAAACTAAATCATAATTGAAACATGGTGATTTGAAAGAGAGAAATTGTCATATTTAGGAAGAACAAACATCAATGAAAATAGCTGACAGTGAATAACCTACTTCTTCCCCTCCAATTCTAGCCATTAATTTCCATATTTTCAACTAGAGCTCAAACTCTAAACAGTCAAAATTCAGTTCATAGAAGAGAAAGAAAGAACATACTTTATCAAGCTTCTCGAAAGAGTCAGCACGGCGAGGAATCCATCCGTTGATAGCCTCACCGGCGACAGCGGAGAGCCAAGAAGGCCATCCGGCGGCGACTTGCTCGCCATGCACATGTTTCGGCGGATTACTCGATCTCGGATTCGGCCTTCGCCGCCGCTCACTTCTCTGTCTCGAACCTCTATCATCTTCAACCTCCTTTCTACTTCCCCCATTGCGAGCATTATTAGCCTGAACCTGAGAAACCTCCGGTTTCACAGAAACCCTAATTTCCTCCTCCGCCTTCTGTCTCTCCTCTACCTCCTCTTTCTGGACGGGATTCTCAGATACCTCTCGCCCAAAAACACACCCCATTAAAATGAAACCACAGCAGAAAACTCATTGAATCATTCCCCCATCACATTCCGGCAATTCCTCTCCGGCAACGACTCAGATTAAAGCAGGGTGATCCAAGCAAAACCCAAAAGAAAACCCTAATGATTTTTGCTTTTGGAAGAGGGAAAAATGGGAATGGAGAATGTGAAAGAAACCAAGTATGAAAGTGAAATAATATAAGCAGAAAGATTTTTGGAGACAAAAGTAAGAGAAAGCAATGATTTGGAGTTGGCCACAAATGCTGCCACTCTCTACTCAATTTTTAAACAATCACAGCTTCAAATACACACCAAAAAGTACCAACCCATCAATTTTAATTTAATTTTTTTTCCTTTTTTTCATATCAAACAGTAAATTTTCATCTAAAAAAAAAAAAAAAAAAAAATCCCTCAAAACTTTTGGGTCTCCCCCAGTTTAAGTTCAGTCACTGAACTGACTGTGAGAGAGAAGAAGATGGGTTTTTTTTTTTTTAAATAATAATAATAATTAATGATTTTTTTTTTTCTTTCTTTACTTTTGGGAATTTGGACTTGAGCAGAGAAAAGGAGAGATTTTGTATAGAAAAAGAAAGAATGTTAGAAGAGAGAGAGAATTTTGTGAATCTATTTTTTAATTTTTTAATTTTTTAATTTTTAATTTCTCTTTCTTCTTCAGTTTTTGACTCTTTTTTTCTTATAACCAAAGACCAAAAGGCCAAAGCCCCACAACAACTTTAGTGCCACTTCTCTCAGTCAATTATTTATTTTTTTCTTTTTCTTCTTGTTTATCCTATGAAGAGGAGACACGTGTTGTTCAGGGAGATTTGGGATACGTGGCGGGATGTGAATGGTGAAGTTTATGGGGATTGAGTGTGAGCGTTCGTAGGGGAGTGAGGAAACATACTGATTTGATTCGTGGGGATCTATCCTCATGGGAGTGCTGACCTGGCAAAGTTCTGTTCACTTTTTTCTACTCTGTGCTCCTCGGACCACGCACCTCTCCAATCACATAATTTTCCCCCTATTCTATTTTGTTTAAATATTATTTTCATGTTTATAATTTTTTTTTTTTCATTTTCATCGACGTTCTTTCAATGGTTGATTTTGATCTTTTAATAAAGGAGTGGAATATATGTTAACTACCTCTTATTTCAAAATGTAAATTTTGATTCATGTACAGTGGATTCAGAAATTTTGTTGACAGAGACTTTATAATTTAATAAAAATAATCTGAAATAACAAGTATAAAAAGTGCGGCTTGAACTAGGTCTAGAAGAGGCTAAAACACAATTTACCACGGGACTAGCTAATAGTATATATATATATATATATATATATATATATATATATATAAAGAGCATAAAGTTGAAGGGAGCTCGCCCCCTTGAGCTTATACTAAATCTACTCCTTTGTATCTCGCCCCCTTGGGCCTATATTAAATCTACTCCTTTGTATAATTTTTATCGCTTTAACTTCTGTATTTTCAAAATATATGTTTCGATGATATATTTTTAGAGAGTAATCATTTTATTTCTAATTTTTAGAATTTTAATATAATTTTTAAGACTACATTTTAAGATATTTAGCAAATGAAGTGTCATGCTAAAATTTCAATAGAGGGAAATTAGATAATAATGAAATTTAAGGGACCAAATGGTCATTTTTTTTTTATTAAAAAAAGTACATAAAATAAAATAATATATTGAAGATGCAAAAACTAAAATGGAAAAAAAAGAGTTGAAAGTATAGATACCAAAATAAATGTTTTATTTTTTAAAAAAAGCCAAAAATACTAGGATCTTAATATTTAAATCTTCTTATGTGTATATGTGTGTTTGTGTGTTTCCAGTATGAATATATATATAATATATATATTAAAAAAAAAAAAAGAATATTGCATCATAAATATAAAATGAAAATTCAAATTGTGGAAGGGGTAGAGAAATGCTTTGACAATTCAATTATGTTTGAATTGAGTATTTAAACATAGTTAACAACGAAAATTAACTAGTTTTATATTTTATAAAATCATATAAAACATCTTTTTTCCTAATTTGCCCTTAAAATTGTAGAATTGAAATATTACATATATAGTAAGTTGGAATATAAGTTTTGGCTTTCCAATGAAAATTTCAAGTTACACCTTTAATTATTATTATTATTATTATTATTATTATTATTATTATTATTACAACAATGGTAGGAATGAAGGATTGAACCTTGACTTTTAAGGAGAGAGCACATGCTAATGCCATTGAACTAAGTTCACTTTGACATTTTTAGTTAAACTGTTCATATACGTTTTCTTAATATGAAGTTCGATAATTAATGTTTTGATAATTTTGTCCTTTGCGTTGAGATCGTTAATAACTTCATTGATATGTAAAATTGTTCGTTATATTCTTAAATAATATTTATTTTTTATTCTTTTTAATTTTTATCCATGAGAAATATTATTTGTGATGGTCTATTATTCAATTTTTATTTTCCACAAGGGACAAAGGAACATGATGTACTTAATGCATAGATTGTATATCTAAAATATGTTATACTGATTGCTTTTTTTAATCTTGACATATTATTTCATTTAATGAAATTTAATAATGGTTTATCATAATTGCTTTTGAGTGTCTATTGTTTTTGCAAATTTTTTTCAAAAAAATTTCTCAAAACTTTTTTCCAATATTTTTCATTTTAGGGTGCCTTTGTTAATTTACACTTAACATGGTTAAATGTGAAAATGGAATAATTTTTTTTAAAATTATTAGAAAGCAAAGAGAACATTAGTATTTGAATAATTATTGAAATAATAACCGATTTTTTTTTTCTTTTATGAAGTTCAATAAGTGAGAGCGGAGAGATTTAGACTTCAAATCTTTTGGTCGATAGCACATATCTTGATCAGTTGAATTATGTTATGAATCGAAATTTAAATGATACAGAAGAAAAGAATAAAGAGGAGGGAGGGAAAAAAAGTAACCTAAAAATGCCATCAAACCCACAAAAGAGGAAATAATGGGAACAACATTCCATATACTCCTAGGTAAGAATCAATGTGAATGATTCCCAATTTTAATGGAATTCAAACCAAGAACCATTCTTTATTTCTTAATTAATGTGCCTATTCATTGTAGTTCTTCAATTACAAATCAATTTGATATCTAATAAGATTGAATCAAATCCCTCAAACAAGAATTATATTAGACCCTAAAAGACTATTAACATCAAACTCGTAAGTTGTATGTTGACTTTCATTTTGGAAGAATATATCTAATCTAAGTCACAAACAATGGACAAAAACGAAGGGAGAATAAGGCAGTAAAAAAGGGTTGGTAAGCCTACATTGACATCCAACAGAGCATCTTAAAAACAAAGTTATTCGGAAACGAACCACGGTTACAACGTAAGTAACTTTCAACTTCAATAGTTTGAGTAAGGTTTAATTTAACAGAATCTTGTGTCGGAAAATCTGGACGTCCGACGTCGTTTTCAACAGTTGAAGATAGGAAAAACTTCAAGGCAAGAGAAGTAGAGGGTGGGGGTTGGTACAATGTCATCCCCTTCTGGTTTTTGCTTGTTCCATGTGAGGCCATACTATGCTAATAGCCAAACAAACCATATGAAATAGATTGTCAGCTTGGAGATGCTATATACAGGTCAACTAATTGGGATTGTCAAAGAATATTGGAAATCCTTGGAACTTTTATATTCCAAGTACAGCTTGACATTTAAGCTAAAATAACAAGTCATGGTTTCTCCATCTCACATTTGGAAGTCAGAAATGAGTTCAGAGATCACTGTTGGTGAAAGAGGGAGATTTTGTACTCAAGTCCAAGTGTGAGAGTGACAAGTTTTGATTCTAAGGTATTTTCACATCTGTTCTGTTGAATTTCCAATCACTCTTTATTTAGTTATCAGCCATGTAGGAATAACGGGTATAATCAATCTGGGGGGGGGGGTTTGAATAAAAATCAAGCAGAAATTGACTCTCCTCAAAACCAAACCGACTTCCTCATCAGGATAGACTGAATCAACTAAACCAACTGAACTGAAACTAACTGTATTATGATTGATTTTCACACATATGAAAACAACTCCAACCAATCAAGAAGGTTCGATAGACTGAGCCTACTTTGGTTTGTTCTGACAGCATTGGCTCTTATTTCCATCCTTCGAATATATTTTCTCCTAGAAAGATCAGTAGTACAACACTACTATGATTTGTGATTATGAATAGGTGCAGAGAGAATTTTAGGAAGTCTAAATGTAAGAAACCCGAAGGATAATGTATTAGAAGCTTCGGTTCGACTGTAGTTTTAAACCTTTTATTGTTATTCTTTAGCGTGTTTGCCTGCCTCTCACATCATAGGCCAACAGTTTCAATGGATTTTTGTCTCTTAAAAACATAAGTTTGTGTTCTGTTTATATTTTTCATTGCCATGCAGATACTTATGGCTACGGTTAAGACAGCAATGATGGGAGCTACTAAGCAGTTGCAAAATGTTCTATAATTTTCTCCCCACACTTTTGAGGCCAATTCTAGATTAGATTTCAGATTCTTGAAGAATAATCAACCTTTTTTTTTTCCTGAAGGAACCGAGCCTTCATTGAGGAAAATGAAAGATTAAAAAATAATCAACTCTGGAATGAAAACATAATAGAACACTTGAAGAAACAATTAATAAAGAAGATACCAAAGAAATGACTATCTATCATGACACAGCATGCTCAGCAGAAGAATCATTATGGAGCAAAAAAATATGACACATTTCATTACATAATGATATTGTTTTGAAGAGTAATGGTGACAATTTACAACCCTTCAGATATGCATGTTATGTGGGGAAAAAAAAAAAAACTTGATAGGAACTCAGGCAACAATGTGGATTCGGATAAAGAAACGACACACCTTCTTCGCGTGCACCGTCCATCTCAAACTTGCAACTCCAAGGAGCTGCTACTATGCAGAAAATATCAAAAAATCGTTTGTTCCCCTAATTCTTGACCAGCCATCCCTTCCCTGAGGACCCTGTCAAAGAAGTCTTCCAATGTGTCCTTACCATAACTTGGTGTTTTTTCTGCACTGTACTCTCCAGTTTCAGGATCTAAAATCAACATACTCTCAGCTGCATAGTATCTTCCAATTTTCCCATACTCAGCAGCATCTTCCATTGCAGGAAAGAACTTGACAAGGAAATCAAGAACTCCAATGGCAAAATCCATAATCCCAATCGGTACTTTCAAGAAGTTCGGTTCTTTCTCCAACAGCCTAAACAAGATCTCGCCTTGTTCTAACGGAGTCAACGCCTTCCCGGGGCCACCAATAGGCAAAACCTGATTGATTTTATCTTCACTCAACACACAATCCGCAATAAAAGAAGCCAAATCCTGCTCACTGATGGGCTTGCAGGCACACAACTTCCCATCCCCAAACATCACATATGGCTTACCATCTTTCACCAACTCAACTTGACCTCCTAAGCTCTTAAAGAAAGCAGTTGGTCTCACAATGCTGTATGTAAATCCACTATCTTCTTTAGCTGCTTGCATAAGCTCAGCCTCAAATTTGAGCTTAGCACGCTGGAATTCAAGAAGAGGCTTCTGCACACAAATTGCAGAAAGCAACACAAAATGAGAAGCCCCACAATTTCTTCCAGCCACCAAACTGTTCTTTGTGGCCTCATAATCAATTTTCCAAGAGTCCTTTATGCCACCAGTTCGGCTAGCAAGGCAAGAAACCACAACATCAATAGGCACATCCAAATCCCCTAAAGATTTCTCCAAAACATCCAAATGAGCCACATCCGAAAAACAAATATTAGCTCCTTTCAACTGATTAGATGTTTGTTCTTTACTGTTTCTACCTTTAATTCCACTCTTCTCCCTAGCAATGGCAATGACATTGAACCCTCTACTAACCAGCTCCTTAACCACAAAATTTCCAATATACCCAGTAGAACCCACCACTAAAATGTTAATATCTTTAGGGTTTTTGGTCCTAAACGAAGATTGAGTGGATTCAACAACTGGGGTCGAAGAAGCTACAATGGGGTTTCGTCTTTCCCTACTGAATTTGGGGGTATCTGATAAACGTAAAGAAGAAGATCGAAAAGAGAAAGAGAATGAACTCACTGGAATCTGATAGACGAAATGAGAAGAGAAACGGGTTGAGTTGGTTGTATTCGCCGGCGAAAGAAGGTTGAATCCGGCGCCGGCGGAGGAGCAAAGGGACATTGTTTTTGAAGGTAGAACCGCCGGCGGAAATGGGTTTGTGGGCTGAAGCTTACGAACAACTCGGCGAAAACGGTGAGAAGTGAAAGAGAAAAGGAAGTGTACTGAAAATGTGAGGCTGGAAATTTAGCGAGTCCCATTTCCTTGGTGTGTTTGTGAATTGTTTCGTTGTGTAAGATCTTAACGATAAGTGGATTTTTCTATTTCTTTTTCGCCTTTTTTTTTTCTTCCTTTCTTAATGACTCTGTTTTAGACAGTAAATAAATATAAATAAATAAAAGTCTAAATTATAGAAATACTCTTGAACGTTGTCTTTTGATTATAAAATATTACTATACTTTCCAAAGTGGTAAATTTTGAAGTGGTGTTTCAAAGTAGTTCTAGATCACTGTACCACTCTTTTATATTTAATATTGTTCAAAATTTTAAAAAATTTCTACTCCAAATATATTTTTTAAATGTTTTTGAAAGTTGAGGAAATATTGCAACTTTTAAAAGAATATGAATAATTTTTTTTATAATTTAACCTAAAAAGAATGTCTAACTCAAAAAGAGAAGTATAATTATAGAAAGAAGAACAGAATTTGACTCTTTTAGTGCTTAACTTATTATTAGTGGGTCAATGCCCTGTGAGGGCCCATTCGGCCACTCCTACCAAGGCGAAGAATCCCCATTTAGGCCGGGATGCAAGAGGGAGTGGAGGAAGAAAATTTTCTACGAGACAAACAGAGATGGAAACGAGAAATACATTCCCCATCTTCATTCTTCGCACCATTTATTTTCATTATTATTTAAAAAAACTAAAAAAATAATTTTTTTTAAACAATATCTAATTTAATTTATGTTAAGAGGTTTAAGAAATTTTTATGAGAAATCAGATGCATAATTCATAGAGGAAAACCAGCCATGTAATCGAAATTTTTTCTTTACAAAATCATTTCCTTGATTTTCTCTAAAAAAAAATTTGAACGGAAAATAATTCTCCACAAAGAGCACGACCCCCTTGAATTATCCCTGACCATTGCAAAATTGAAGAGAGAATTTTATGGAGATGAAAAATGAAATGGCGTTCCTAGCCTGTTGGTAGACATCTCTACTTATTACTAATTTTATTAAGGAAAAAAAATAAAGGTTAAAAATACCATTTTGATCTTTATATTTAAAAATTTGTTCAATTTTAGTTTTTGTATTTTCAATAAATCTTAAATTTAGTCTTCAAAGTTAATTTTTATAGAAATTGATTAATCATAATAATTTTCATGCAAGAAACACAATATGTGATTATGTTTTCAAATATTAAGGTAAAAATGCTAATAAAAAAAGTAATAAAAAAATCTACAATAAATCAGTAGTAGGAACATTTGAAAGTATAAAGACTAAACTCTAAAATATAATATTTAAGTAAAATAAAAAATAAAAAAATAAAAAAAGTCTTGAATATGCTCAATTGGACATCTCTGAACTGCTATGCTATTTTTATTTTGTTGGAGAGGAAGCTTATAAAGGTGTGCCCTTTTAATTTACTACTATTTTCCTGAAGCTCTTGGATTATATATTCAAATTTCAAAGGCAGCTAAAAGCCTGGAATAGCTAATTCACTAAACCAACAAATTTAGTAATAACACCCCAACAGAAACATAATTATTTAAAGATACCCTTTGTATAATGTACTTAGATATAGAAATACTAAAGAATAAGATTGTCAGAAACCCAATACTTTGAGCCAAAAGCTCTTAATAATTTACAAAATACACCAGTAAATTGATGTGCATATGCTGGTGAACTATAACTTAGTATAAATCAAATCTGAATGGACAACAAATATTTACATTTAGATATCTGCATGAATAATCTACAAGCAATTATTTGAAATACATGATGAAACAACTATTAGCATATAGATCGTTGCAGTTGCAGAAAGCTTACGTGGGAGATGCTAAGGGTGTTTTTTATTTTATGTGCTTTGCTGAGACCAGTGACTGGCAAAGGGATCACCTACAGAAACCTGAACTCGAAGCACCTCGTGAACGGCACCTCGGCTGAGCACCCCAAGAACATCCTCCCCTTCTTCCGTCACGAGTTCTGCCAGAGAGACTCGACGAGTTTGTTGTTCGTCTCTCATGCGGAATCCATAAAACCATCTTCCTAGCTTCCACCATTTCACACATATATGCCTCTCTGTTATCTTGGATCTTTGGAGTGCTTCCATGACTTGATTGGCCTGCCAAAAGTTGAAAAGCAACTCAATTTCAGTCTTTTCTTTTGTACCTGCTTTAGTTTTATCACTAAAAAAATTTCCAACCGCTAAGCTTCAACATCTACATTCTGTATTTGATAGTAAATAAAACGCTAAATCATAAAAAATACCTCTAAATTTTGATCCTTGTCTCAAAAATACCACTCTACTTTAAAAAGTTGCAATATTACCCCGAATTTTCTTAAATGTTTCCAACTACTCTTGGAGTATAATTCCTTTGAAAGTTTAGACAGAAATTAAGAGTTGAAACGATGTAGTGATGACCTAAAATAGTGTGGTGATCCAATTTTTCATTTTAGGTCACCGCCACACCATCAAGTACCAACTTCGGTAAAATGATTCTAATGAATTTCTACTCCAAGTGCAGTTTTGGAACTTTTAAGAAAGTTTAAAGGTATTTTCTATAATTTAACCTAAATAAAATCATGTGTATCTAATACCATAAGAATAGCCAAAAGGCAATCCAAAAGCTCCTAGCATTGAACATCCCACACATGAAATAAACCATTGGTTTAAATCCTATTTCGGACTTTAAGCTTTTACTTTGATCCTTAGTTTAAAACATTTTGTTTTAGTACCTGAGCTTTGCATGAAGAATCGGTCAGGTCCTTGCCATTGGTTTTTTACAAATTATTTAACAAAAGCCCGACATAGATATGTCCTTAATTTATTTATCTGACAAGCAAATGTCCATGTAAACAGTAAATTGAAATTGTGTATATCTAATATAAAGTATCAAACTTAAAAATAGACCTGGATTTCTTGATAAATGGCAACAGAAAATTAATAGCAAAGACTAAAACTGATGTTTTTATGCACAATTAAAAGACTATAACAAAATATTAGAAAGTTAAGGACAAAAATAAAACATTTAAAGATTTAAGGGATCAAAATGGAACGAGTATAAAAGTTCATGACTAAAATGTGATTTATACCTACAAATGATTAAACTAGAATGGTAAAAGCAGCAGGACATACAGGGACTTGAAGCCAAGTTCTACAGTAGTGTAAGCCAACCAAGTTCAGTAGCTCATTAAGTTGAGGTTTGAAAAGCACCATCTGAGCATCTATAAAACTGAGCTTCAAATCCCACAAGCCACCAATTGTCCTGAGATAGTCTCCGCCCTCAATTGGGGTAGCGGGAGAGCATTGTTCTATAAACTTTACCGCTGCTTGGGCTCTTCCCAATATCTCAATATGTCTCTGAATGTAAAAGCTTTTCCATCCCTGGAAGACATTTCATTTTGTTTGTTCACAAACAGAAATAACATAACGAATATAACAACAAAAACTTGGATAAATATCCAAAATAAGTTCAAACTCAAGGTAAACATCCAATGTATGTTTCACTAAAAAACCAACCATTTCAGATAGGGATGGGGAAAATTTGAAAGGCTTCATTCAACTACAGAACAAAACAAGCTTTCAAATCCCTTGATTGCTATCAAAAAAACTAAAAGTATAAGTAAATTCACGAATGAGACAGACAAAACTTAAGTTCAAACTCAAGATAAAAATCGGCGCAAGTTTGCCTAAAAAGGTTCAAACATTTCAGATAGGGATGGAGAAAATTCAAAGGGGGCGGGCTAATTCAACTACATATAAAGAACAAAACAAGCTTTCAAGTCTCTGGCATCATTATGGGAGGGATCACAAGGGCCAATATAAATAATACTTGGCTAAGAGGAAACCACATCCGTAAAATTTAATATCCTATCAGTTTTCATTGCAACAAAACACAGCATGATCACGGATTAGAGAAACAGATAATAGAAAAGCCAAATCAGGAATGAGACAGACAGAACTCACGTTCAACCCTTGATAAATATCCAATTCCAATGCATGTTTCAGAAAATAGTCAAAACATTTCAGATAGAGACGGTGAAAAATCCGAAATGGCTCATTCAGCTACCCTTGAATTAAGAGGCAGAAAGAACAAAAGAACATTTCAAATCTCTCAATTGATTTCAAGAAACCTGAACATACAAAACAAGTAAAATAATCATCCAATATGGGAACAATTTCCTAAACTGAGTGGAGCAAAAAAGAAAAGGAGATAAAGATAATGGAAAGAGCACCATGGAGATGGGGGATTGTGCGAGAGTTGAGGAAGAAGAACCATTGATATAAGGCCATCTTTCCCTTGCGAGAGATTCCCATAGGTAATCGGAATCGCAGAGTTGCCTGCAAAACCGCGAGCAACAGCCCAAAGAACAAATGTCCGATGCCTTCGTTCCGAATCACAGCCCCAAATTACACAGAGAAAGAAAGATCAATTAATCCATATAGATTATTGCAGTAAAATAAAGAAGGATCAGAATTACACAAAACTCCATTGGAACCTGAAGGGAAGAAGCAATTTTCAGTGCAGTGTCAATGGGAAGATGGTCCATCTCAATTCTTTCTTTCTACGGGGAAATTGTTAATGGAGATTGAAACTGGCGAAGCCCTGGAACGATGAATTTCATACGAATAAGAAAATCTAACAAAGAAAGCCACCGATTGGATTGAATCCCTAACCGAGTTTGCTTCCCAACGGAGTATGCTGAAGTTGAGAACTGGAGGCGAATCCTTTGACGATGGCGATACACGTGGCGAGTTCTTGCACGCATCAAATTTCATACGTAATTCATTTTTGGAAAAATATATTTTTAATAAAAGAAAAAGGAAATTAATTTTTAAACGATTTTTCACTGGAAACCCATTTTTTTTTTTTTTAACCTAACTCGAAAATCCTACCAGTTGTATGTTAGTTAAACTATGTTCACATAATTAATCGAAACAATTAATTTAGGTGTATGTATCTGTATATCAAAATTGTCTTTTTTAATAGAGTATATATTGAATTATGAAGTATTAATTTGTGCATTTATCCAAAATAATTTATGTTTGGATTCATCATCAAATTATGCCTTATACTTTATTAAGTATTACAATATTTACCGAGGTTGTTTTTTATGTTATTATTATTTAACAAAATTTTGAAACTTTTGTTAAATGGTTACGGATCAATCAAGTTTAATTTTGTGCCATTATTGAAATTTGTTGAAGTTCATGGGTTTTTGTGAAATTTTCTGAAATTCATGATTTTTTTGGAAGACTTTTACTTAATTTTTCTTGAGAACATGGCGACTTTAGCTCAAATTAGAGAAGTAAAAATTGCAACACAAAAATTTAGCATTTTTCCCCTTTATTTCTTAGGTTACATTATTACGTAATTTTTAAAAATAAACTTGTTAGACATAACTCAAAATTTAGAACGTATTAAATATTTTTTAAAAAAGTTTTAAGTCTTATTAAATATTTTATTAAAAAAATTTAAAATGTTAAATTATAAGTTTAGTCTTTAAAACTTCTCCTATTAATTATTTTATTTTTCGTTTTAAGTTTTTGAAAATTTAGTCTATTTCGTCTTATTTTCTTACAATTACACCTTTTATATTTACAAAAATTGAACTCTTAACCAAATCTCAAAAACAAAAACTACTTTTTTAATTCTCAAAATTTGACTTAGTTTTTTAAAGCATTTGTAAAAAGTATATAATAAAGCAAGAAAATTATAGGTAGAAGAAGTATTTTACAAGCGTAATTTTCAATAACCAAATATTTACCAAACGAGAGCTAAACTTTCAAATTTATATCTATTTAGTATCCGAACTTTCAAAAGGGCCTAATAGGTTTTAAACTTTTAAGTTTGTGTCAAATAAATTCATAAACTTTAAAGCGTCTATAGCTCACCGTTTGACATATTATGCAATGAGTAAACATTTCAGTTGTTTGGGATGAAGATGATCTTTAAGAATAAGTTGAATAATTTCTAATTAACTTTAAGGCTAGTTTGACTCTTTAATATTTGAATTTTTGTCTATAATTAAAAAACAGAGAAATTGAGGAAATATGTTGTTTTTTAAAATTAAAATGTAAGAAAGAACCATGATAATAACACCAACAAAAATTGAACAACATTAAAATAGCTCAACGATAATGCGTACCAACCAAATTCGAATTATTAATAGCTAGAGTTTTAAACAACCACAACAATGCAATACACAACACAATAATATAAAATCCTACTTCAAATTCAACCACACTAACACATATCCTAAAAACAATCTAGAACAACAAATAATTAAAATTAAAATTTCTTTTTCTAGGAACGAACATATTTAGAAATCGGCGGAGCCACAAAGCAACACATTTACAAGTAAAATCCTGAACAGTAACAAACACGCGTGGTAATAAAGGCCTGAGAAGAGGAGCGTGAAGTCTACTTGCGAATTCGCGCGTGGAGAGAGATGATAGAGATCCAAACGAGCAACACCAGCACGACAGAGGCAAAAAGTGACGTCGCCAAAGCGCCGCCGACGTGGCGGCAGAATTTGCCAAAGGCGTAACACACTTTGTCCCATCGCACGTGCTTGTTCCCTTTTAATCCTATGTATGCAACTCCACCTGCAGCCCCTGTGGCCGAGGCTACCACCCCCAATATCAACTACACACAATTTCCAAACAATTCATTAATTTTTGTGAAATCTTTTTAAGTATAAGAAAGAAATTCGAATTTTGTAACTTTTTGACAGAATTTTGTATTATTTCATTTGATAATCATTTAATTTTTTAAAAGTAAGACAATAAATATTATATGTGTCTATTAATTTATGTGTTTTATTATCTACCTTTAAAGAAGTACATTCAAAATTCAAACAAACTTTTGAATACTTAAAAAAAATAGTTTTTATTTTTAAAATTTGACTAAGATTAATTGACTTGTTTACTTAGAAAAAAAATATGAAAATCACGATTAAGAAATTGTTAGAAAATAAGTATAACTTAAAATAAAAAAACAAAAAAAAAAGTTTTAGAGATATTTTTAGATTTATCTGACAGACATATTTGTATAACTTTATACAGGTTTTTTTTTTAAATTGAATAAATGTGGAGCTGACTTAAAATAAATGTCTTAACCAATAAAATATGTGCATGTTATTTATGTTAATTTTATATTATATTGTTGCATTAAAATTACATTATTAATATATTTATAAATTAGCTACGACAGTAACATGAAAGAGAGCTCATAGGTTTCATTTTTTTTTTCCATTGTAAAGAACTATTATAGTGCAAACATAATTTTTAATTTTTTTTAATATACTAAGTCTTAAAGATTATAGTAAAAAAATTAAAATCAGACATGAAAATCTCAAAATTTTATTTATTTTTCCTTTTTGAATGATGTGTTAAATTACGTCTAAAATATAGATAAAAACAAAACTAGTATTCCTACAAAAACACAAAAAGAAAATAAGTAAAAGTACAGGGCACTTCTAAATAAACATAAATGAACCAAAATATTTATAAATATAGCAAAATTTTATTGTCTATCTGCGATAGATCACAATAAACTACTATATGTGCTTATCTATAATCTATCGAAACATATAGTAATCAATTGTAGTCTATCGTAGATAGACAATGAAATTTTGCTATATTTGTAAATATTTTAAGCATTTTGTCATTTAAAATAATTTCTTTAAAAATATAGATTAAAAATTATGTTATAATATTTATATTAAAATATTTAAATTTAATCGCCGTTAATTAACGGTGAATAGTAGAGAGAGAAATTACCGTATCCCCAACGGCAAAATGGAGCAAGAACTTGGTAGAGAGATTGGGTTTAGCGATGACGGAAACGGAGGCGAGGGCAGTAACGAGACCGTAAAGTGCCGCCAACGATAATGCAGCCACGAAGTATCTGCAAAATTTAATTTCACACCCTTAATTTCGGATATATTTTTTTTAACAAAAAAATGCATTTAAACAGCTTAATTAAATAAATGAACTAAAAAATCAAATAATTGTTCAGAAAAATTCCTTTTAAATGAACTAAAAAGTTATTCATTTTAGAAAACGGGGTCTTTTCACAAATAGAAAAAAAATAAAATTAATTACACATATAGAAAAAAAAAGAAATAAAAAAGCATGGAGTGCATTTTTTTCTATATGTGTAATTAGTTTTGTTTTTTTTTTCTCTACACAACAATTTCCTTATAATTTAACTAATTAAAACATATGATCTCAATCAAAAAGTTAGAAGTTTGAATCTTTTTGAACTAGACTTTCGCTTAAAAAATATATATTCAAACTAAATTAATTCTAACACAATTTATTAACCGTTTATTTTGTTTCATGCTTCGTGAAGTTAAGCTTAACTAAAATTTGCGTGAATATAGTCCAACTTATTTAAGTATTTGTATTCTTAATTAAAAACTTAAAAACTTTAGATCTTTCAATTACATGTGTTTGTTAAACTAAAAGGAATTAAAAAGTAAATAAATAATCGATGTTTAAATTGTATTGCATAATTTTTTTAGTGCAATTGGGGTGGAGAGATTTGAACTACACAAACTTTTTGATCGTTAATACATGTTAGTTTTGTTCCTTTTTAATCTTGATCACTAGCACGGTTAAAAATACAATATATAAAAGTAGTTAAAATACTATTTTAGATCTTGTATTTTGGATTTTCTTATATTTTTGTTTATTTGTATTTTCTATCTTGAAAATTATTATTATTAAAAAAGTTTGAGATTTTAACCTAAAAAAAATTAGTAACAAAGAAACTCAACGCATTATTACTGTGAAATTTGGAAACGGAAAAAATATTTAAATGCGTAGTTTTACTAAAATATATAAAATAAATATAAAAATCCATAAAATAAAGGAAAATTATTATAAACACAAAAAAAAAAAAAAATCAAATTATTTATAAATATAGAAAAATTTAATCGCGATAAACTTCTATCGTTGTCTATCGCTGATAGATAGTAAAAATTTTCTATATTTATAAATAGTTTGACACATTTTTTATATTTGAAAACAATCCTAAAATAAAATATAAATTAATTTTTTTAAAGGAAAATATGAATTAAACGACGAAATAAATCAATAAACGAAAAATCAAGCTGGCTACTTATAATTTTTCTCAATAAAAAAAAAAAAAAGAAAAGACAAAGGAAAGAGCAAAAAGAAAAAAAGAAAAAGCAAAAAAATAGGCCTACTTCTAAGCTATGCTTGCTAAATAATATTTATTATTGGCTTTATTATGTATATATGTTTTTAAAAGAATAAGGTTAATGATTAAGGAGTTGAATTTGGACTATTTTGGTCACCATACAACTTCTCTCGGGGTCTTTATTTATATTATTATACGTGTAAATGACAAATAATATTATTTAATTTAGCTTTCATGCAAACAATCAATTATTATTTCAATTTATTCTTAAGGTTTTTTTTAAATACAGAAAAATAAGTCAAACTATTTATAAATATAGACAAATTTTACAGTCTATTTGTGATAGATCGCGATAAAATTATATCGCGCTCTATCACTGATGGACAATAAAATTTTTCTATATCTGTAAATAGTTTGATATTTTTTTATTTATAGAAATTTCTCTTATTTTCTCGCACCATCACAAATTGTTAATATGGTCGTCTTTTAAATTTGTTTTAAATAGTATAATTCTTAATATATATTTCTTTGTTTCCTATTTTATTTTGAAATGAAAAACTGTTAGAGTATGAAGAAAATACATAAAAACAATCTGTATATACCATATCGACCATTTGTTAAAAGAATAATTTATATGGTTAAATTAGTAGGTTGTAAGAAATTCGTATTTATTGAATTACAAAAATGTTTGAAAAACTAAAAAAATGTAAAATATTTGAACTTTGATAAATATCTCTCTTTAAAAAAAATTCATAAATATCAGATTTATATACTTTCAAATATTTAAACTTCCCTTCTTTAAAAAAAAAAAAAAAAACTTTTAACCCACCTTGGACTTGATAATAAAACTTTATGTCAGTTAAACGATACTTAGGTTTAATATGATATTGACAAGTCATTCTAAATTAAAATAAAAGAAAAGTAGATATAAATTCAAATTGATAGAACAAATACATACAAGAATTGTTTTTAAGAGAATTTTTAAAAATAGAAAAATAAGAGTAAATATTTATGCAAAATAAAAAAAAAATTTAGATAGTTGTGATAGATGCTGATAGAAGGTTATCAGAGTCTATTAGTAATAGTAATGATAAAAGTCTATTAATGTCTATCAATATTTCTTTTTGCTATTTTATGTAAATAGTTTGATTTTTTTTTTTAATGTGGGAACATTTTCCTTGTTTTTTTTTTCAGTTTTTATTTTGGAATAATTTTTAGATTTGAAAAAAAGGTGAAATATTATTTTGATTTATGTAATTTAAAGTTTTCCATTCAATTTTAATTCTATATTTTCAATAAATTCTAAATTTATTCCCACTTCTATTTTTTTTTTATAACACCACACTTCTAGTTTATTCTTGATTTTTTTTATAAAAAAAATCATCTTATTATCTATTAATTTTTTAAATTAATTTCAGATGTTTTTTAAATAAAAATTATTATTTAATTAATTACGATAAAAAATAAATAACTAAATTTAAGATTTATATAAACTAGGAAAATTTTTACAAATAGAAAAACGGTCAAATTATTTACAAAAAATAGCAAAAAAAAATACTGATAGATCTTTATAGACTTCTATCAGCATGTAGACTTCTATTAGTGTCTATCACAACCATCTAAAAATTTTGCTATTTTATGTAAATAGTTTTCCTCATTCTTCTATTTTTAAAAACTCCCCTAGAACTAAAAATCAACATCTAAAAAAAACCCTCACATGAAAGCAGGGGAATGGTCAAACTTGGCCTGGACAGGGAAGCCCGGCGGGACACCCCGGAGCTTACTGACGACGGTTTCTTTACTGGTGACCATGACCACCACACTCGACACTGCCGCCGCAAAAAGCAAAAATCTCAGCCCGACGTCGACCAGAAACAAGTTCCCTCCACCACTGGCAGCGGTAGAGGGCGGCGGAGGTGGCGGCGCCTCCTTGGCAGGCTCCGGCTCGGTTGAGGCCATTATGGGGAAAGAAAAAGTGGAAAAAGGGAATTAAATTAGTTTAAAAAAGAAAGAGAAAAAGAAAAATAGATGTAATTACGAAGGAGAGGGAAAACTTGGGTGTATTATATATTGTTAACTAAGAATTAAAAAATGGATCAATAATTTTTAATTCGATTGGAGTTTCCTGCACGCCAACAAATTTGTAAAAATTAATTTTGGAGTTCAAATTTGTAAAATTTTGTGTATGAAAGCGAGGAAATTTCTGATTTTTTTTTTTTTTTTTTGTGATTATTTATATGTTGTTGGTCAGATTTGATCGGATTTTTTTTTTTTAATTTTTAATTTTTAATCTTTTTTGGGTAAAAGTCCACACAAGAGAAAAGGAGAGATTTCGTGCCTCGTTGGAGGGATATTTTGCATTAAAAAGTTAGTTCGTGTCCAAGAAAATTGATAGAGATGTTTATTATTATTATTATTATTATTAAAAAGTTAAGTTTCAAAATGTTAGGGAAGAATTTTCATAAATCCAGTTAAGGAAGAATAAATAACAATTTGATTAATTAATTCATATTTTATAACAGTAGGAAAGCATATGCAAAATTTGCCCCTGACAATTTATTTGTTAATTTTGAGTAGATTTATTTCAAATACATAATTCTTCAAACTAGGTAAAATATTGAGTAATTGTAATAAATATCAATTTTAGAGATAATAAATAAGTGCATAACAACATTTTAAAAAAAATTGTAAATATAGCAACGTCTATCAATAATAGACTTTTATGATCTAGGTAAATCATTGTAGGCTTTGCTATATTTACAATTTTTTTAAAATGTTGTTATATATGTTAATACTTTAACTTTGATTGCTATATTTGCAACTGTACAAAAAAATATCGGTACTCTAAACTATAATTAAAAGTGGATTTTGTAGGCAATATCTCTTTTGATCCATCATAAAATTAGATATTCAATATTTTATTTAGATGAAACTTTATGAGAGATATTAGGTAGACTTGTGTTGAGTTTGGTATCAAATTTTGAAAGAAGTGGCTTAATAATTAACAAAAAGAGTTTGATCATCAGCTTCTTTAGTTATTAAAGATAAGATTGTTTGGTTTGAGAATAATCTTATCCCATTTGAAAAACCCAACAATTTGAACATCTAGACAGAAAAGTAAGGCAAGAAAAAAAAACAAAAAAACAAAATTGATGATTGTTGTGGGGTGTGAAGAGAAAGTACTTTTTTGGATATAGGAAAAGAAAGAAAAAAAAAAGACATAGGATCATATCCCTAATTTATTAAAAAAAAAAAAAAGTAAAAAAAATCCAATGTGGAAAAAAAAAACTATATATATATATATATATAAACGAATAAATTAAACAAATTTGGTATTCTACGAGTTTCTTTAACACCAAAATTTTATTAGAGTCAAGTAAGTTGTTCGGTGAAAATAGTTGAGGTATATGCAAGTTAGCTCGAACACTCACGGATATGCATTTTAGAAGAGAAATGAGACGGATTGTGTTCTCATAGGGGAGCAGATGCATTTGGAGGTTGAGAAAGACAGAAAGAAAAGGTTATTTTCCATTGGCTCACCTTTATATCGGACTTTGACGACATATACGTTGACGACAACCATGCAACACCGGCATGAAAGTCAATACCGCTTTCGTTAAGCAAATGATTTTATTGTTCGTATGTCAAAGAGCCCTCAAATGGAGACATCTCGTTGCACGATTTCTTTGTTTGCTTTGATGGATAAAGTTTTTAAATTAGAATTTTAAACTACAAAATTAATTTTTGGAAAAAGACTAATCGTAAATATCTTTCTAACCTATATTTTTTCATTTACATTTTTTAATGGTTCAAACATCTTTATCACTAATAGTTTAGAGCGTTACAAATTTCCAACAGTTGTATTTATCATATTAAAATTTTAGAATTTTTTTCAATGGGAGTTATTTACTTGAAGCAAATAAATAACACTTTATAAGTTTTAATCATATCTTAGCTAGAGACGACAATACAATTTTTTAAAATTTATTGACCACATTTGTCCAACTCAAATTAAAAAATCTAAAAATTAATTAAAACTATATTCATATTATAAAATGATAGTCAGTGAGATAATCATAAAATGCTTGACAATATCTTCAACAGCTCTTTGATGGTTGGTTATTTTTAATTATTTTTTTGAACAAACAGAAAAAAGAAAATAAAAAAAGAGGGGAAGGAAGGAATTTTTTTTATTTAAATCATATTAAAATCAAAGGATTGTTTCGCAAGTAATAATGCTTTGAAATTGTGATCAAACTCTAAAATTTGAAAAGGATATTTGATTTATCCTCATAATCATTTGATTATTTTATTTTATTTTAATTTATTTTACGATGCTTTAATTACTTTTTTTTTAGTCAAAATCTACCCACCTACGCGGCAACTACCATTTGATTACGTGTTTTTTTTTTCCTCTTTTTATTTCAATTGAAATTTAGAGAATAAAAAATTGAGATTTTGTAAAGGAAAAAAAAGTTGGAATATATAGTATTCGAATTTGTAGTATTTCTCTTTGGAATATAAATGGGTAATTGCTTGAAAAAAAATGTAAGAGAATAAACCATTCCTTCTTCAAATTTCTTCGAATTAAACTCTAAATTTATATAAATTTGGCTATTTATTCCATTTCCAACCATTTTGACCCAACAAAAAAAACTTCATTAACCCTCTAATCTCATTACAAATAGAACAATGAACAAAAATGAGCGTGATTAGAATTATAATATACAAATTAAGTGAGAATTCTCAAAATTCAACAAAAAAAAAGAAAAAAAGAAAAATAGATATAATATAGTTTTGTACTAGATTAATAAATTTGCACTATAAATAAGTTTTATAAGTCATAAGATGCATATAATTTTAAATAATCTTTTGAACAAAAATTTTACTAAAGAGAAAGAATTGAAACACTTTTATTCAAGTTAAGTAAAAATTGATATGATATGACATGTAATGAGTACTTTTTTTCCTTAAAAAAACATCTTCATTTCTTTTGTTAACTATTTTTTTTTATATCCGTGAGTGTCTGGACCAGCTTACGCGCATCTCGATTAATCTCACAAGACATCCCACCCGATTCTACAACAGGCGGGATGCCAACTTACCCGTAGGATATTAAATCCTTTGGCTTTTGCTAACTAATTAGAATATTATATTTATTTTTTTCTTTTTTTCTTTTCAAAATTTTACCCTATCATTTTTAACATTTTCAATTTCGTCCTTTATATATTATAGGAGTTGGTTTCCCAATCAAGTTCTTGTATAATATTGTCACTAACTGTCAAGTTTTGTTTGTTTAATGGTACCACTAACTTCCAAGTTTCATAGGAAAACAACATTTATATTAAAATATGTAATTGATTTTTATTTGAAATATCTGATCACGTTTTGATTTAATGAGTAAAAAAATATAAATATGTGTTATTGCTAACAACTAGCCACTTCATTGAAAAGATAGTTTTAAAGTCCTTTGCTCTATGATTCTTTTAATAACTCGTGAAAAATAAACAATTTTAATTTATTGAAAAAGATTAAGTATATATA
Source organism: Lagenaria siceraria (assembly GCA_002890555.2). Classification (NCBI taxonomy): domain Eukaryota; kingdom Viridiplantae; phylum Streptophyta; class Magnoliopsida; order Cucurbitales; family Cucurbitaceae; genus Lagenaria; species Lagenaria siceraria. Next base: position 22,696,115 of record CM016483.1, on the reverse strand, counting down.
ACATGATCAAATTGAAATGGTTTAGACGTAGCATTTCACTATCATAATATATATATATATATCTATAGAATTAATATTCCAGAATCGACATCATTATACATAGGGAAAGAACGTGTGACAATTACGAAAACTTTTTCATCCACCCAAGCAGAATAATGCATGTGTGAGGTGCGTGCATGGTCCTCTAAGGAACGAACAACTCTATTTACAAAATGAGAAAAATGTGGCATTAATCTTGAAATCCTCTCTTCAACTTCTCGACCCTTAAGAAGTCATTTATTTTAGGAGAATCTAAATAACCGAAATCTTTAGATGCCTAGAATCATCACCGATACTCGAAACACATAGATACTCAACACTATTTTAGATGATTGTGTTCATTTTGAAGTAAAAGTAACACTTTCTAAGAATGGAAATATATTCATATAATTATGTTTGTTTTGCAAGATTCATGTATTGAGAATGTATGTGTTATAACTTATACCAACAACCACCTTACAATCTCTCATTTGTCTAATATAATGTACATTTATATGCATTTTAGTCTTTATTAATGTTATATTTGTATATATCGATTTTAATTATAATTACTTTATATGTTATTTTGTATAATATATTAATTTACAATTATAGTAATGGACTTCTTTTGAAAAAAGAATTAAGTTAAAATTGAATTAATCTTTAGTATTCAATATTTTATAAGAACCTATGTATTGAGAATGTCTTAAGATTGTGTTATACCAACAATAACCTTACCATCTTTAAGTATTTTTCTTATTTGTCTAATATAATTTACATTTATATCACATGCATTTTAGCCTTTATTAATGTTATATTTGTATATCGATTTTATGTATAATAACTTTATGTGTGTTATTTTGTATAATATATATTTATTTACATATATGAGTTTGAGGTTCTTATAAAGATTAATTCAGTTTTAACTTAATTATTTCTTTCAAAGAAGATCATTGATACAATTGATGGTATTTCAATGCATATATACATTAATTTATTTTTAAATAAAAAAATAGAAATGAATAAAGAAAAACTATAGATAAAAAAAAGTAAATAAAAGAAATATGAAGGGCAAAAATGTCATTAGAGAGGATGCTTTCTACATGGGAATCTTAAAAAGTTTTGATTTAAAATGGCCTAAAAAATTGGTTAGATGCCTCCGTATAGACATTCTAAGATGTTCGAACATCTTACATACTGTAAAATAAATATCAGTTGGAGCTCATTGTAAGCTTTTTTTTTTTTTTTTTAATCAGATCATAGACTATGGACGAGTCAATTTCATTCGAGATTGGAAATAATCCCAACTTCAAACTTGTTCGAAGACAATCTCTAAGAGAAATTTTTTTTCAATACTACGAGAAATTTTAACTTAATATTTTCCCTCTCTAAGAGCAAGCCACTCAAGAGCATTAAAGGAATTATGGTCTATTAAAAAGTTATATAAATTATAGGCTTGAATCTTATTTCTATAAGTAATGTAATTTTTTTTTTTAAAAAAAGGAAGAATATATTAAACTATTTTTCTATGACAGATGAGCGTTTGTTGAATGGGTTCACTAAGATGGTTGGTTGGCCGCCATCGTCCTCAATTTAATGCATTTTTTAAAAAAATGAATGCACTTTCATATTTACAGCCGAAGGAAAATTCAAATTAATGGAGTACTTGTACTTGAAGCCTATCATAAATGATACAGGCCATTTTGGCAAGCTGGTTGAGAGTCCTCAGCCAGCATTTTTTTTTTTTTTGAAAAAAAACTATTATTATTGTGGTTGTTGAATGAGAAATTTTGGCTGATTACAAGTTGCCATATCATTGCAAAGAAAGTTCAAGTCGGTTGTGGAAATTATAAATTGGATCGGATCGAGTAATTAAAGTTGCTCGAGTCTAAAATTCAACACCAAGTTCGTTGTAGAAATTTGGACCAAAGAACATATTGGGCCTAATCCCATAGACGCATGAAAACTCTATAAATAGAGACATTACATGTTCATTTTTGTTCTGGGGGAGGAAGGGTGAGGAGAGATGAAAGAACGGATGGTTGAAGCTCTAAAATTTTGAAGACTAAAACTCCAAAGACATACTTAAGTTTCAAAGATAAACTTTTGTTCCAGAAGCTGATCTAAGTCCATTAACAAGCCAAACGTCGATCCAAATAGATTAACAAGTCAGAGGCCGATCCAAACTAATCAACAAGTCCACATGCCGATCATCTAAGAAGATTAACAAGCTTGAGAATTAAAATTTATGCATTGAGGAAAATAATCAAAGGATAAAAATTAAAGAATCTAACACTTAGGTTATAAATCAATAAATCAAATTCATTTCTACAAATTGAATTTCCTTAAATCTCATATCAACAATTATTATTATTATAAAATCAAAAAATAGATTTTGCGTTCACATACCAAACCCATGCCACCAATATGTTTAATATGTTTTTGTATATAGAAATATTGAAGTCTCAATATTATGAAAATTTAAAAAAAAAAAGAAGTATTGTAAAATGCAGATGTTGATAGATATTTCTAAAAGAGTTAAAAAAACAAAAAATTTAAGAAAATATTTAAATTAAAAAATAAATACTTTACACTTGTTAACCCAAGTTAAAAAGTTTGTTATTTTATTTTATTTCCATTAACGACATTTTCTTCCTTATTGTTTATGTTTTCATGGATTTTTCTACGATATAATAAAAACAACAATTTACCTTTAGTGTCCACGACGAACCCATAAAAATATTGATGAAAATGTTAATATGTCAACAAATAAGATTAATACTATATATGTCACACTTTACTCTTTATTTTTGTATTTAGAACATGATACATAGTTATGGTTCAAAATTATGTATTATAGTCTATTTAGACATAATTCAATAAATAAGGTAACAATAATTACTATTTCAAGGACGGTGGTTCATTTTCCACTGAAATTTTGAACTAAAAATAATAAATAATGTATTAAAAGAATAAAGAAAACAATTTTTTATTGAAGAATTAATATATGATAGTGAATTTGCCCCTACTGGTCACTTTGGCAAGCAAAAAGCTTAATAAAGTATTTTGGGAAAATGAATTCAAACCCCTAAGGTTGGACCACCGATTTACTATTAAAAAATACTAAGGTGCATTTTGAGCAACATTTATCTTCGTACATCTTATTAAATTTGTCCAATCATAATTTGCCATGTAGTAAATTATTCTTATTTATTTTTTAAAAATATTTTAATTCTTTTTCTTTATGTGAGTGATGAGAAGGGTGGCATGGTTGCATTTTGGAATGCACCCAAGTATTACCCTTTACTATATTAGTTTTCTGACCAATACTCAAAATTTTTGTGTTTAAAAGAAATATTTATTTCTATGTTTGTAACTTACATTAGAATTTATAATAAACTTATATATATATATATATATATATATATATATATATATAGGGGTAAGAAGAGCATAGAGAAATCTTCAAATTTTTAGAGGGAAATATATATATATTTTTTTCGAAGTGGAGATTGAAACATCAACCTTTAAGATGGTAATAAGTGTCTTATCTACTAATAACTGAGATCTTTTTTTTTTATAAGTGAACAAATTTGCTCCATCTATTAGTGATTCACAACGATTTTCACTTTACTTCATTTAAAATTAACTCAAAATTGCCAAAACAGAACTATTCTTCACCCAATATATTAACAAAGTAACAAAAAAAAAATTATCATGTAAGAAGACGATGAGATGAAACAAGCTCATACGAATAAAAGTTGTTATTATCTATTTGAATTAGAGTATTTTCCCTCTAACATTATGTTTATCCTTACACATTTCTAAAGAATTAAATCATACATATAGACGGTCTTAAATATTATCTTATCGAATGTTATAAATTGATTTACTTATAAAAGTTTGAAATGGAAATTATATATACAGGCAATACTGGAGTCCATCATCATTACTCACACCAAAAGATAATTAAAATATTACAAAAATAAATAAGAAAAATTTACCACGTGTCAAAATATGATCAGATAATTTAGTGGAATGCATAAAGATAAGTGCTATCCAGGATGCACCTAAGTATTTTTCTTATATATACCAGTCTCAGTCCAAAGAAAGAATGAAAAAGTGGGTCCCAAAGAAGGTTTCCATTAGTTTGGGAAATGAAATTGAATAGATTTGCAAAGAGGGTCTTTTTGTTTCCACATAAACCCATTATTTATTATTATCATTAATGTTTCATTTGTTCTTCTCTTACAATTGAACTACCTCTCTGCTAATTCATTAAAAGCTCCACACCAAACACCACAACTTTTCCCACCTCCCATTCTCTTAAATTTTAATTCAATATTCATTTTCTTAAATAATATCCTAGTGTTTTTTTTTAATATATTTATTATTATTATATAAAGAAAGAGAAGTCAGGGTTTTCTTTTAATGTTATTTTTGTAGAGAGGAAAGAGAAAGTGAAAATGGAAGATGCAGAGAGAAAAGAAGAGATGAAGAAAATGGTGGGAAATTATGATAATAAGGTTGAAATGGTTTTTAGGGTTTTGGGATTTGTGTTGAGTTTTGTGGCAGCCATTGTTGTGGGACTTAACAAACAAACCAAGGTTGTTCCTCTTACTGTCTCCCTCAACCTCCCTCCTTTGGATTATACTTTCATTGCTAAATGGCATTACTTGTCTGCTTTTGTGTAAGTCTTCTTTTTTCCTCTATATTATCTCTCTTTTGAGTTCAAAATCTCATACGAATCGAACAGAACATCTAATTTCCATCTAAAGATTTAGACCTATATATGTTTGTTTTTTTTTTTTTTCTTTTTAGTTTAATTATATGTAGGTGGAGATTCAAACCTTTAACGCATTTTGTTCATGAACTTTAATTAGTTAGTTGTTTGTGTGAAGTATTAAGTTTTTGTTGAACAATGTGTAAAAGTGATTTTTGGAATTTTTTTTTGAAATCTCTTTTAAAATGATTAATTATTGAAATTAAATGATGATTTATAACCTTAGTGATTCACCTAAAATCACTAGTAATTCGATGATTCTAAAGTCATTTATCACTTATAAATAAATCGCTTTGATTAACATTATTAGTTCAAGAATTAGTTAGGATGTCTCTAACCGATAAATTACTAGTTGTTTTATCAATGAAATAACTATGCTTTTGAGTTGAAACATATATCCTCAATTAAAAGCTTAGTGAGTTTGGATCTCTATGTTTTTTTGCACTACTACAAAACCTTGATTTCATGACATTTAAAAACAGTCATAATTAAAATTTGTGACACTTATTCTGTGTCATTGTATCTCCTATAAAGGTATGGTTTAACATTTCTACTCTCTTTTGATTCAATCTTCAAAATCTCTCTCTCTACCATAACATTTGAGTTATTTTCTAATATGGGTTTTGATTTTTTAATTTTTGGAAGAGGTCCCCAATGGTGTTTGCTATTTGGTTATACATTTATATCCCTTAATTAGTTCTATACATTACATAATATTATTTTCAAATTTTTGTCACTCAAAGTTAATGTGGTATAAGATTTTCCTATATATATATATGTGTGTGTACAAAGGAAATGGAACATTATCTTAGATATAAATTTGTTTTCTTAAAGTTGTTTTAGTAAGAAATAATTATATAGTTCTATTATCATTCTTGTGTATATATAGGTCCTCAAAATAATATATAATTTTATAAATTATAATTAGATTGCACTGAATATGCATTGGTCCAAGATTAGTGGACAAGAAATTGGCTTTCGTCAAATGTTTTACCATTTTTCCCAATTCAACATCAACAATTTCGAAAAATATGGCAAGAAAACAACTTAATGACAAGGATGTTCATTTTTTTTTTTGTTTTGTTGCTATATTTCCTATTTGAAAATTGTGATATACAATTGAAAATATAGTATTTAAATTAAGAATAGTTTATAAATATATATGTCAACTTGAATATTTATATTACTCATTTGGTTTAGGTAGAATATCATCGATAAAAAAAAAAAAAGATGCTCAATCTCTACTCTTACGTGTTTATGTTGAATTTAAGAAAAATTATAAATGTATGCTTTAATTAATTCTTGTATTTATTTCATAACATTATGGTTGAAATACCATTTTAGTTCCTGTACTTTGGAGTTTGTTCAATTTTACTCTCTACACTTTTAAATGTTTAATTTTAGTCTTTGACGTACTTTTAATGAATTTAAAATTTAGTCCCTCAATAATTGTTATTATCATGTAAGAAAATATAATATATAATTATGTTTCCAAAATTTATAATGAAAATGCTAATAGATAATAACAAGTTTTGAAAAAAAAATCAACAATAAAATAGACATTTGAAAGTATAATGGCTAACCGTTTTTTTTTTCCAAATATAACGATATAGTCTATATAGTATCAACTATCTAGTTAAGTAGCCACGACAAATCTAACATAACATCGTGTGAGGTGTGAAAGTTATTACGATATTGACACTTTAACATGTCAAATATTTGTCTATACATACAAAAATCAAGGTGATGTCACATTCATTTTTTGTTTTCCATTAATGGATGTTTCATAATCAATGACAAAATAAATTTAAACCTAAGTTTTAATATCATATTTCATTAACATCTAAAACCATTATTGTGTTATTTTAGGTACCTCTTAGCAACAAATATAATAGCATGTTCATATAGCTTCATATCGTTGTTCCTTTTGTTGAAAAACAAGAGCAAGGACAACATCTTAGCCTTATTGATCATCGTTCTCGACACGGTCATGGTGGCGCTGCTCTTCTCGAGCAGCGGAGCTGCGGCGGCGGTCGGAGTTATTGCTTACCAGGGGAACTCACACGTGCAATGGAACAAAGTGTGCGACATATATGGTAGATTTTGCAAGCAAGTAGCAGCCTCTACTGTGCTTTCTCTGGCTGGAGCTGTCGTATTTATGTCACTAGTTGTGTTGGCTTCTGTGGGCCTTCAAAAGAGGCCCAATTAAATTGGCTGGGCTTTGGGCCTGTTTTAAAACTTCTTCATAGTGCATCTAATTGGGCTTGGGCTCAGTTTCTAAACTTCATCGCAGCCCATTTAAAGCTAATTAGGTTATCAGTTGTGGAATTGAAATGTTATTTGTAACATTTAGTAATAGCTAAAGGAGACTATTTATGTAGAATATTTTATTTGCCATTCCCTCCTCTCTCCCAGAAAATAAACTATTTAGGAGGATAAGCTCAACGATTAAAGCATCTACTTTTCGATTAAAGTTCGAGGTTAAAATCTCTACATAAAAAAGAAAAAATGATAAAAAATTTCTAGCTCAATGATATATTGGTTGGGGGATTTCCAACTTAAATCTTTGGTCGAGGGTATATGATTAAATTAGAAGTTAGAAGTTCAAATCTCATACCTTAAATTGTTGGATTAAACTCAAAGATAAAAATTTAAAAAAAAATTCTCAATAAAACTGACTTCTAATCACTTTATCACACATTAAGTATACGAATCAACCTACATGTTCCGGTACTTGTAAAAACCAAAAAACTAAATAATTATCAAACGGGGTTTTAATCTTTTGTATTTAGTTTTTAAAAATTAAGCTTATAAAACATTCCTTCCAACCTCTAATTTTCATGTTTTGTTATCAATTTTCTATTAATGTTTTCAAAAACCAAACTATAGTTTTGAAACATAATTTTTAAATTTTATTTTTAGAATTTAAAATTTAGCTAAGAATTCAACTTTTTTACTTCAGAAAAATGAAAATCATCGTAAGAAATTAAGAGAAGATAAACTTAATTTTTAAAAACTTGAAACTAAAAACCAAATGATTTGTTAAGGGAGCGTAAACTATTCATATGTTTTTAGCTCTACCATTAATGGTATTAATATCTATGGCTAATGATAAAAAAAAAATCATTCAATATTCATAACCACAAATTCAACCTTTTCCCCCCCCTTTTTTTTGTCCTAAACACCATCTTCACTAATAAAATTTTACCATAATTAATACATTCCTAACTTAAGTAACTAATTTAGGCCCAATAAGTTGGTATCTACAAATACCAACTCTTCATTAGACACATTAATTCTTAGTATATATCTAATGACTTAGTGAAGTAGGTATTAATTTTTAATGATGTATGAGTCTAACCAATCATATTGAATGAAAGGAAAATTTAGGTTAGGAATATTTTTTTTTTTTTTTTTGTGTAACTTTCTTCCATATTAAATACTTTCATATTTTCTTGTAGTTATTTATTATTATTATTATTATTATTATTATTATTATTTTAGTTTTTCAATTGGGGAAGTGGGAGATAAAATTATATGGATTTAATAGTGATTATTATTGTCTCGTCTACTAAATTATTTGAATTGTTCAAATTGATTACTTGTTAATTTTGGGACAAATTAAATACTATAGTTAATTATTTGGGGTAAGAGTAGGTATAGGAGTATTCAAATAACTTAATAACCCGAACAACGTGGACTACCAACCCAAATTGTAAGGGTTGGATTGGGTTAGATTTTTTTTTGGGGGTTGATTTGGATCTTTTGAGATTTTCGGTTCAGGTTGGGTTCTCGAATTTAGAGATTTTTTTATATGGTTTCCCAAATTTGGTTAGGTTTTCATTTTCACCTCTTTCTCCTATCTTTGTCTCTGCTCCTCTCACTTTCATTGGTTGTTTTCCCTAGCTTTGCCTCTACTCTCTCTCTACGTCTCAATTTTAGTTTTTACTCGTCTTCGTCTTTGCTAGCGCTCTTTCTCATACTACCCTATCTCTTTTGTTTGCTCGTCCCTAATTTGGCTCAAGCTCTCTTTGATTTTGTCGAAATATGAAATTTTAAATTTTGTCTTTTGAGTTTAAAGGTTTTTATTTGATTAGATGTATTGTGGATAAAAATTAAGTATTTTAAACAATTCAAGAAGAAGAAGAAAATACTTTGGTGACCCAACCCAATCCAAAATTTTAAGGATTAGGTTGAAGACCTTATTCGATTATTTTGAGTAACCAATAAGATTTTTGAGATGGTAAAAAAAAAAAAGCATTGGTTCGTCCAATATACAAAAATGGAATAAATTAACTTGTGAAGAAAAAAACCTAAAAATAATGAAAAGCTGCCCACTTTACAAATTAGGATAAAAATAACAACAAAAATCTTCCTTTAACTCAATTCTCCCACTAGTCCTTGTTAGCATCATTACTTTAAATCTATGTTATATAGAATAATCTTAGGATCATTTATGCCAAATTGTTAAGAATAAATAACATACCGAATTCCATTGAGAGATTGAAGATAACTTTATGATGATAGACTATTGTATTCCTCAACCAAAACTCCGAATGCCCTTAGTGAAATCTCTCTCTAGATAAGATTCAAGAAAAACTTAGTGTTGGTTGTTTTAGTGTGTTTAAGACCATAACTCTAAAGTCTCTTTATATACTAGTTCAATTAGAGTTTGTATTAAAAATACGTCTAACAGTTCTCAATTAATTTTTTTTTTTTGCCATTAATGCAAAGTGGATGGGTAGATTGGAATTAATCTGAAAATAATTATACCCAGAAATTTAACACTCCTACAAGAATCAACAAATTCTTTTTATTTTATTTTAATTTTTTAAAAAAAGCCCCTATAAGATACTAATTAATTTTCAATTATTCAAACAAATGTGCTATTGCACTTAAATCTTTCATCTTAAGCGGAAAAAAAAAACCAGAAAGAACAAAGTCGATTCAGGCTCTAAAAACAAATTTCTATTTAATTTTTAAAATTATATCATATCTTAATGCATTTTAATTAAAAAAAATTAAAGGATCATGAATATCATTAGAAATTTGAAATCATCCACGAAACTTTATTAAGATCACAATTTCAATTGAGGAAGACATATTTTAAAATTTTTTTAATAAAATTTGGTCAAGACATACGTCATACCCAGAAGTCAAAGTTTTCCATTCAACTAAAAAAAACTTTATTAAATTTTATTGATTAAAAAAGTATTTAAGTATTCTCTCTCATTCAAAAATATGCAATAAGAACTATATCTTGAAATTTGGATTCCCTATTTAATGCATTTAGTTCACTCTCAACTATTGTTTTACATTTTTTTTTATTTGTTAGAATAATATTTACATTTTTTCTTTGGTAAATGTATTGATTTGAAGAAAATGAATAGAACACAACCATCAAGAAATCAAGATAAACAAGAAAACATCCTTACTTTACAACAAAATAAATAAACAAACATATAAATGGAAATAATGTCTATAAATTTAATTTTTTTTAAAAATAAACCATTTTGGTCTATGTATTTTAAAATTTGTTCAATTTTAGTCCTTGTATTTTCAAATGTCTAATTTTAGTCTTTGTACTTTCAGTAAATCTTAAATTTAGTTTGTCTTTTTATCGAAATTAATTAAATAATCATAATACTTTTCATGCAAAGAAATACAATAGGTGAATATGTTTTCACAATTTATAGTAAAAATGTTAATAAAAAATAAAAAAGTAATGAAAAAATCAACAATAAATTAGTAGTAGAGACTAAATTTAAGATTTATTAAAACTACAAGGACTAAAATTGAACAAACTTGAAAGTATGAAGACTAAAATGGTATTTTAACCAAAAATCAAATAATTATCAAACAAAAATTTGTATAAATTCTATGCATACTTTAGGAAAAAAAAGTAATAATAATGTTTATAAGTTTAATTTTCAAAATTAAAAATCAAATGATTATCCCATCATCAAAAATTAAAATATCGATGTCGATATTGATATCAACATTTCAATTTTACGGATATATCAACAAAAGATCGATATCAATGAATATTTCTGTAAATCATGCATTTTACAAAATTTATTTAAATTAATAATTAAGTTGTTTTTACGCTTAAACTAAGTTATGGATATTGTTATTAGTATTCTTGTTCATATTAGATTAAATAGGTGACATTTTTATGTGTTACAAGCATTAATAAAAGATGTTGGAAATATCCGATATTTAATATCGATATCGAACCCTTCAATTTACGGATATATCGACATATTCACATATATTTTCATCCTTATCCATCATCTATCCAAAATACCAAACTACTTATCCGTCAACCTCTTCATAAATGAAAGCCGCTTGGCTTTTGCATGTTGGTCCATTAAGGTTCTTATCTCTCCAAAAAAAAAAAAAAAAAAATTACTAATTTAAAATCATAAAATTTTAGAAAAATTTTAACCCATAGAAAAATGTCAAACTATTTACAGAAAATAGCAAAAAAAAAAAAAAATGATAGACATTGATAGACTTCTATCAGTATCTATCAGTGATAGACTTCTATCATTTCTATCACTATAGACTCTGGTAAAATTCTATCAGCAGCATCTATCACAATTATCTAAAAATTTTGCTATTTTTTTAAAAAAATAATTTCTCTTATTTTTCTATTTTTAAAAATTCCCCATTTAAAATCATAATTTTTATTATTACTTATAATAATTATTTCAAGTATCTCATTTCATAAAATTTTGATAGGGAAAATGTTAGCAAATAATTTCTTCTTCTAGTTAATAGTGTTCTATAAATAGTAACTTATAAAATCTAAATGCAAAATAAATTTTCCTTAAATATATTTAAAATTATTTTCAAACCAACTATAAAGCTACACATAACTAGTTTGAAAAAAACCTTTCACCCACTAATTTAATTACAAAACTAACCACCCATCTTCTTTTTTTCCATTACTCTAAATCTACCACCCTCACTTTTCCACCAGAAATTTCTTTAATTTTCCCTTCACTTTCCCACACTTTCCCATCATCCAAACACTCCTCTTCTTCTTCTTATATAAAGTTAAGCCTAAGAGTTTTAGTGAAGAAGAAAAAAAAAAGAAGAAGAAGAGAGAATTAAAAGAATTTTCAAATGAGTAGTGGTGGGAAATTAGAAGTGATTCTTAGGGTTTTGGGAATTTTATTGAGTTTTGTGGCAGCTATTGTTGTGGGAGTTGACAAAGAAACAAAAGTCATTCCTATTACTATCTCCTCCAATCTTCCTCCTTTTGAAATCGTTGTGGTTGCTAAGTGGCATTATTTATCAGCTTTTGTGTAAGTTTCTTATCTCCTTCTTTCTATTTATACTTCTCTCTCGTCGATTCTCGGTTTAGTTTGAAATGACTTTTGAGAAGAGTATTTTTATTCGAGTTAATTTCTTTGAAAAAAATTGATTCATTGTTTGTTTATACCTAGTATTTGAGTGGTGTTGAATATTGCTTTGACTCTTTTTTTAAGAAAATATTTTGAACAAAATACACTTTTTTTTTTTTTTTTTTTTTTTTTGTTGGTTCATGAAGATATGAGTTTGTGTCTTATTTGGTATTTTTGAAGTTTTCAATTCTGGTATCTGAACTTTTGATTGTGTTGTTTAATACTATGAAATATTTTAATATTTTAAAAATTATTTGCTCTATTAGATATATATAATTGATTAAAATATCATTTTAGTTTTTATACTTTGGAGTTTGTTCAATTTTTAGTTTCTATATTTTCAAATGTTCAATTTTAGTGTATGTACTTTTAATAAATCTTAAATTTAGTCCCTACTACTAGTTTATTATGGATTTTTTTCATTATTTTTTTTTATTTTTTATTAGCATTTTCACAATAAATTTTGAAAATATATTCACATATTTTATTTTTTTGCATGAAAATTATTGTGATTATTTAATCAATTGTGATAAAAATTAACTTTGAGGGATTAAATTTAAGATTTAGTGAAAATATAAGGACTAAAATTGAATATTTGAAAGTATAAAGACTAATGGAACTTTAAGTTGTTAATTTTATGTCTAGTAAGTCCATGAAAGATCGAGAACTAAATACATCCAAATCACAAAGTTCAAAGTTTAATAACTAAATTTATAATTTAACCTTTGAAATAAACATTTTTAGTCTCTAAAGTTTGAAAAATGGTTTTCAATGGATTGAAAGACTATTTAAAAACATTTTTTAAAATAGTAGAGACTAAAAGTGTTCATTATTTAGAACTAACCGTTAAATTAGGTTGAATGGCCATTTAGAACTAGATTTTCAAACGCTAAGTTTAAAAACTTAATTAAGAACCAAATAAATACTAACCACAAATTTCAAGAACTAAAAACATTTTTGCTGGTGATTTTTTTAAGACTAAAATGGTTCAATTTCTCAACATTCTAAGGCAAATTAATGAAGCAATTCATATAAACCTAAACTAACTCAAAATTTATTTATTATTTGTTCATTACTCCTAATTAATTAAGTAAAAACATTGGAATTAAACCATATATATTTATTTACCTTTTTTTGAAGGTTCCTTTTCGCAGCAAATGTAATAACAAGTTCATATGGATTGTTATCGTTGATGCTTACATTAAGCAACAAGAATCAGAGCAATAATATGTTTTTACTGATCATCGTTCTCGACACCGTGACGGTGGCGCTGCTCTCCTCCGGCGCCGGCGCCGCCATGGCCATCGGAGTTATGGGCTATCAGGGCAACTCGCACGTGCGGTGGAACAAAGTGTGCAATACATTTGGTAGATTTTGCAAGCAAGTGGCAACTTCTGCCGTTTTCTCCCTCGCCGGAGCCATCGTATTTATGTCGCTGGTTATATTGGCTGTTGTGGGCCTACAGAAGAGGCCCAAATAAGTGGGCTTTCGGCCCTCTTTCTTTTAAAAGAAATAATTATAATAGAGATAATAACTAATTATATAACAATTTTTTAAAAATATTGCTATATATGCTAATACTTTAAATCTAATTACTATATTTACAACTGTCTCAAAAATATGTGTATATATATTTCAACATTGGACACAAAAAAAAAAAAAGTTTAAGTTAGCTAATATTTTATAATTTAGATTTGTATAATTAAAATTATCAATAAATAAGATATTAAATTTACGTAACATATCAATATTTTCACATGTCCATAGAATGGATTCAGCATTTTTTATATCATAAAAAATTGATTAAACATATATATATATATATATATATATATAAAAGTAATGAATTATCATGGATGTGAATATAATTTATATAATAAATATTTTAACTTGTTTATAATTTATATAATAAATAATATATTTATTTATTAATTTAAATATATTTTTATAATTTTTCTAAAAATATCAATTGATATCGAGGTTTTGTCAATATCTTTGTAAAATTTAGATCTAGACATTTTCGTTAACATTATGAATAATATTATTAATATTAAAATATCATTTTAGTTCTCATATTTTGAAGTTTGTTTAATTTTAGTCCATATACTTTTAATTATCTAATTTTAGTATTTGTACTTTCAATAAATTTTAAATTTAATATTTCAAAGTTAATTTTTATCGAAATTGATTAAATAATAATAATAATAACAATAATTTTCATGTAAGAAAATAAAAAATAGAATATGTTTTCAAAATTTATAGTAAAATTGTTATAGATAAAAAATTGTTTTTTTAAAAAAAAAACCAATAATAAACTAATATTGGGAACCAAATTTAAGATTTATTGAGCCAAAAAATCAATCCCGACTAACAAATGTTTACCCCAAGTTTTATGGTTTGGTAGAAACTAAAAGTTTTATCAAACTATAAAGATAAATCCTAATCGTTAGAGTGAACAAATCTCAACGATAATTGAAAGGGCTCCTGTATTGATTTAAAAAAAAATAAATTCTAATTTTCTCAAAACTATATGGACTAAATTTATAATTTAATCTTTGAAGATTTTTTACATATAGAAAAAATGTCGACCTATTTATAGAAAATAGCAAAAAAAAAAAAAAATGCTGATAGACATTGATACACTTCTATCAACATCTATCAATATAGACTTCTATCATTTCTATTACGGATAGATCATAGACTTCTATCAGCGTCTATTATAACTATTTAAAAATTTTGCTATTTTGTGTAAATATTTTTCCTTGTATTTTTAAAAATTCTCCTTAATTTTTTAACCTATTATATTTGATCAACGTTGATTTAGCTCCAATAATTAAATTAGCATCACTAATTTGTGATCAAATAAAAAATTTGATATAGCTCAAGTGCAATAAAATTTGTAGTATCAAGTATCAACTTAGCAAGAATGGTAAAAATAAATGAATAAATAAAATTAAATGTGGCATCCAATACAATCCGACGACGAAAATATAAACAGAAAAAGTACAATCAAGAAGAAAAATACAGAGAGAATTAGCGAATCGAAACTGTAAAATCGGGAGTTGGAATTTTCAATCATTTCTTCTTCTTCCGCTTCTGACCAATCTCTCTCTCTCTCACGCACATTCTTCAACCCTTTTCATTGCTCCATAAAAAGCTTCATCAATGGCGGAATAGAGGGAGAACCAACAAGAGAACATTAGCAAGCTTCTTTTTGTACTAATGGAAGCCTGCACAGATTCTGTGGTTCCACTTTTTCCCCTCATATTGCCCGTGCATCAGTCTGAAGCCACTGAAAAGAAGGCTTCGGCCTCAAGAAAGCGTAGCAGAGCTCTGGAAGCCAACGGCGGTGTACAGAAGAAAGGGAGGGAGAAGAGGAAAGAGATGAGTGAGAGTTTCGATGTACTTCAATCTCTTGTCCCGAATCTCTCTCCTAAGGTTAGTGGATCATGGATTTGATTCTCGCTTTAGTATAATCTGGCTATTTCTAGGTACATTTTGTGTTTGCGGTTTTAATCCTGTTTTGGTGCTGAAATAATCAGGCTACGAGAGAGACTATTGTTTCCGAAACGATCCAGTTCATCGAGTTTCTACAGAAGCAGTTGATGAGGCTGGAAATGGAGAAGAAATCATCGGAATCGGTGACGATGCTTCCGAATACGAACTCGGATTCATCAGGCGGCGGCGTCATTGTCTCGGTCTCCGGCAACATTGTGTTGTTTGGAATTATTATTGCTTCTGTTCAACGAGGTATGGTGACACAGATTTTAATGGTGTTTGAAAGACACCAGGCTGAAGTTCTTGCAGCGAATGTTGCAGTCAGCCATGGCAATTTAACTTTAACAGTCACAGCTTCTGTACACGGTAACGTAGAGAATACCATAGAGCAGATTAGAAACGATATCTTAAGCTTAAAGAAGTAATAACTTCCATTATATTCACGAGATTCTTCCCTTTTTATTTACTACGACAGAGATGTTTAATACTTCTAAATAACTAGAAAGTGAATGAATACAATACAATAGTCATATATATTTTGTATTTTGCTTCAAATTCACGTTATTGAATATTAGTTAACATCAAGTTGGCTTCATCTTTTGATTCTAAATATAATTCTTATTTGCAAGAAAGCATCGGTCTCTCCACTGTTTTTCTTTTAGAACAACAATTGCAAGGTGATCAAGATCGAACCATCATTTTTTAATTTAGGATGATAATTGGTATCTTATCTACTGAACTAGCTCTAGCCTCTCTACATGAGTTAATTATTTTGGTCTAAATTGTTATATTATTGAGAATATGTGAATTCCATTTTTTAATTGTAATTGTCATCCTTCCAGCTTTCCAAGTATCTCTCTCCCTTCCTCTCTAGAATGATTACATATTATTATATACACAAGTAATATAGAATGTGCATATATATGCGAGGAGATATATATTACTTCGTGGCTATCGATGCTATTAAACCTGTATAAGTATCTTGAATATAGCTCAGTAGATTAAAGTATTAATAATCTTTCTCGAGGTACTTTGTATTAAATTGTAATAGTATTTTAGAAAAAAATACATTAGGAGAAGACTACTTTAATCATGAAATGTCATCTCATCTTCTGGTTAGGAATGAGAATCTTTTAACAAAAGGGTTGATAGTTTGGTTGGATGAAAACCAAATTATGAATTTGGTAGTAAACTGTTACTAAAGATTGGACAAAACCACATGAGGAAGCACTATCTAATGGTTAGGAATCAGCACAGTCAACAGGAGCAAAGGAAATAACTTGAGCTTCAAGGTCATACCCAACATGGTAGTTTTGCAGCTGAAAGTTCCCTAATATAGAAACTGGAGATCCAGAACGCAGAAGGGCAAGGCAGAAAATTCCATCATCCTCTATCTTCACAAAGGTACTTTCTACATTAAGAATTAAATCTGCACCATCGAAATGAACTGTAACATCTGGAAATGACTCCAAATCATTTGCATTTGCTGCAAAGCACAACTCGAATCTGTCTCTAGGGTCAATTTTTTTCTGTGGTAAATCTGGTAGTGTAAGGAATTTAGCTAGCAAACTATCAAATGCATCTGTTTCAAGACTTGAGTATGTTATTCCTGAATCTATAATCCACCCATCTCTGACATCATATACATCAAAAACTCTATCTAAGTGGGCCTCATCATTGCCGAGGCTGATTCCTAGAACCTTCACATAATAAGCATCTGAATTGGGATATAACAGAGGAGTTTGACCCCCAGAAGTCACAGGTAATGATCCAAAATACATTTTACTTGCTGATCCTAGATTATTGAAAGGAACCAAGCAGTAGGAGAACTTTTTGATACCCAATTGAGAAATTAATGACAAGGGTGTTTGGTTCAAGCCCACACTCCCTGTATAACTCTGTATATCTCCTGTGAAAGGAGCTTCTGAACAGCCAAAGTTCAAATAGCCAACATCCACAAGTTTCCCATCTGAGGTATCAAAACTAAAACTATCAGATGAAAGAATTCCACTTGTTGCTTTATTATCTTCATACACTAATCTATATTTGCACCATTTGTCAGATGAATTGCAGGTCTGGAAGCCAGTTAAGGAGTTGCAGAAGTTAGAGCCACATGGCTCCATCTCATAGGTGAAGGACTTGGAAGAGAGGAACTTGGTGGTGGAGCCTCCTTTCTCTGGCTCACATTGGCTATTGCAGTCTGAACATTGCACCCAAATGAGACCATTTGATGTGTCTGCAAACCCCATCACTTGACTTGGAGGATTTCCAATGTTGAAACTCATAAGGTACTCACCACCTTCATTAACTAATGTTGGTGATAGTGACACATCATTGTCTAATGTATTTTCTGATAACATGTTGTAATACAGATAATTCAGCCGGGACCTAGAACGATGAACGGTCGCCTCTATCCGTGCAGTGTCTGTCAGGGCGTGATCGTAAAATGGTGATAAAGGTGAATCACGGTGAATCAAACGTGCAGTGAAGCCAACTTCAGTTGGTACCATATACCATGCCGTTGATTCAAGGATGGTAAACAAAAGGAAGAGAATCATGCTTCCAAAACAATGGTTAGGACTCATTTCATTAACTTAAACACAAACCATTACACTAAGTCTAGGCTTTATAACAAGAGCAATTTTTCATTTCGTTTTCGTTGATTGGGGGAAAGGGAGACAGTTTGTTAGGTCACACCAACGGGGATCTCCGAGTTTGTGGCAGTTGTAAAAATTCAGGTGGTTCATTCATGACCTTCTTGTGCTTTCCAATGTGCAGAGAATGGAAGAAATGGATGAAGAGCTACCACTTACCAGCGATTTCATTTGATCCTTTTTGCCAGAGGTAACAACAATGTCATTGTACATCTTTTTCAATTATAAAAGAATCAAAATTGACCTTAATTCAAAAATATAGTAATGGATAGTAATGATATGCCTAAAAATTTACTTATCCAAAACAAAACTAGATTAGAAGCATGAAGGAGCAGAGCTAGACCATTTGCTAAAACTCAAAAAACAGTAGAGATCTTCATTCTTGCCATCTTTACCCCTTCTTGTACTCGTTTATTTTCTTTCAATGAAAGCTTGGTTTCTCACAAAACAATCATTCTTGCTATCTTAGGTGTCATCTCAAGTCTATTGAACCACAGCTTCTCAATGTCTTGAAAAAGAAAAATATTCTTTCCAGCTCCCAATTAGGTACCTCCTTCATTGAATTAGTCCAAATAATGTTTACATTTCATCTCTAAGCCAACATTTTGTAGATTACTGAGCATTTTAGGAATTTAAGAGCTGCGGAATAGAACAGTACATATAAATTAGTGTTCTATAAAGGATGAAAGGAAAGAAACTAATGAATTAATTATGCATAAAACATTAGACCTCCCGGTGAGTTTTTTTTTTTTTTTTTTTTTTTTTTTTTTTTTTTTTTTTTTGTTATAGTATAAGTTTAGTCCTTAAAATTTTACATTTGTGTCTAAAAGGTCAACTTTTAAAAGTACGTTTTTAAACTTTAAAATATGAGTCTATTTGGTCCATAATTTTTTTTTTTTTTTAATTTTTCATAAACTCTTGACTTTACATTTAAAAAGACTATTCATTTTTAGATTCGTCTAATTGACATCTCGACATCACTATTTTAATTCTTGATTTTATCCCTAATTAGGTACATAGGATGAAGTGCTCAATTATTTTAATTCTTGATTTTATCTCTAGTTAGGTACATAGGATGAAGTGCTCAATTAGAGTTCTTGATTAAAAAAAATGGTAAAAATGTCGGCATAAAATATATACCCACACAATTTGAAGTGGGCATATAATAGATATCAACTCGACATCACTATTTTTATTTTCATTCTTTTGGACATTCAATATTAAAAATGAATTTTGATTTTGAATATATGGAGATTACATAAACATATTGGTAAAAATTCAGCAATAAAGATTATGAATTTAACTCTTTTATTTTTATTTTTTTATGATATCATTAGTAACCACAATCAGTTGATGAAATTTAGTAATTTGTATAATAATTTTTTTTATTTTCAAATTTTTTTATTCAATTTGATATGACAAAAAAAATTTCATTTGCCTCTAATTTTTTTTCTTAGAAAAAGCTAGGTTAATAAGAATATTCATGCATTTTAATCTAAAGTTTTAAAAAAAAAACATATACTTGTATCTAGATTAAATACTTTTTATATTGTTATTTCAATTTTTTTAGTGTATTAAAATAGATTTTTTCGTTAGAAATTTGAGTTGGTTGCATTGTTGAAGAGACGCATGTGGCTTGACTTGGTCTCTTCAACAAACTTTAGCTCAATATTTGTTGCATTTTTCTTAAGAAACCAACCTAATAAAGAAAGATTTAAAAAAAAAAAAAAAAACTTTGTTTCTGTAAATAATTTCCAAATGCATCCACTTTCTTACCAAATTGTTTTTCAAAGAATTTTAACTGAACGCTTAATCCTAGATACATAACTCCCCCTCCAACAATTTATCTCTAAAATTTCAAAATTCTACTCTAAAAAATCATAATTTCTTTAAAGATGATTATTAAACATGAAGGGAAAAAACCAATGGAACATGTTTTGCTTTTCTAATTTTTCAGAATGCACAAAGATAAAAATAGTGATAGAAAATGTTTAAGAGCAAAGAATTTTCATATTGAATGTCAATTTCTAATTGACTGTAACTGTAACCAATATCATATTATCGATAATACATCGTATTCCAAACATTATTGGATGCGTTTTGAGTTTCAAGATTATTGATGTAAAGTTAAGTTTAGTTTCATTTATTTTTATTTAAAAATCCTCCGAACTTTAAAGTGTTTAATAAAATCTCTTAATTTGAAAAGTTCTTGATCTTTCAATCTTTAATCTATTGATTTTTTTCATGTTTATCAAAATTTTATAAAATTGATTAGATATAAAATGAAAATTTATGTTCGGTAAGATTCTAGACTTCAATTTTTTTTGTCTTGTAAGTTGGTGAATTTAAAAAAATATATACCAAATAGGTAGGAGACCTACCTAAACACTTTTTTTAAAAAATTCAAAGACTAAATAGATTTAAAAAAAAGAAATTTAAGGACAAAATTTATAGTTTAAATTTTAAATAAAGATATTATAAAATTCAATGGAAAAATTTACCATTTTCTATTTTACTCGATGAACGTTTACAGGGGAATGGCCTCGATTTATACAAAACACAGTGCAATCAAATAAAACGGATAACAAACTGGACGCGTGTAAAACTAATAAGTGGTAAGTTGGGATAATTCCAATCACAGCACATAAACAGAAACCGTTGGATAGAAGCTTTGGAGCGAGATTGAGAATTTTGTAAGAGTGTTACTGTCAATGTCGATATTAGAGGTTTGATTTCACTCACTCCATACATTGTCTGAAAAAAATATATCACCACCAACACGTGAAAATGTGATAGAAGCTCTCGTTAATTTATGCTTCATCAATCTTGCTCTTCTTTGCTCAAGCTCTTGTTTCTGGAGATCACGTAGAGAACGAGGGCGGGAGAAACGAGGAGAGGGGAAGGAGAAAATAGGAGAGAAGAGAATGAAAATTTTGTTTTGTTTTAACCTAGAGGCAATACAGAAATTTCTCTCATAGGGGATGCAAGCCAAAGGTTATACAACCTAAATTTTAGAAATCGGATCATATTCCAATTGGGCACAAAATTTTGCATTACTCGTCAATCAAGAGAAGTATGAGGCAAAGACTTTGTGTGACTGTCTTCCAATTGCTTTCATAAATCTTGAATCACTAAGTGACCTAAAAGCTTAAGCTGATAGGTAAAGATAAGTTTAATATTATATCATCTAACACTTCTCACTCGTGAGTTTGAAATATATAAAACTTAAAACACTCGATCACGTACCTGCTCTGATACCAAGTTAAATTATCGATTGACCCAAAAGCTTACATGGATGGTGAAGGAAAATTTAATATTATATCTTGTACATGCCAAACTTGTAGAAGCTGCAAAGAACTGAAGTCCGAAGTATAATGGACATCTCTTCCAATTATAAAAGAATCGAAATGACTAATGTTAAGCCTACAAGTCTACTGATGCAAAAATAAGACCAGAGCATAAGGCATTTGGTTAGCAGAGCTGGATTATTTGCTAAAACTCAAAAAACAGTAAAGATGAACCACCTTGCTATCTTTCGTGTTTCGTCTCAAGTCTCCTCGAACCACAGCGTCTCCACGTCTTAATAATGAAACGACTTCGTTCACCCTCCCAACTGGATTCAGCTCTTGACTATATCCCACATTACAAAATCATTTTCGAATTGTGCTGAAACTTCATCCGAAATCAAGGTTATGTCCTTCACCGATTTAGACGTTCACGTTCACCTCTACTCCAACATTTTGTAGATTACTGAGCATTGTAGAAATATAAGATTTAAGATCTGCATCAAATTCCTGAGGAATAGAACATGATTTTATTGTTAGCTTATTGCCGATAATTGATCAAACAAATGAATAAATAATGTGTAAAATATTAGACCTCTCTGTGAGCTTCTTTTTGGTGCTTGCTAACTTGTCCAGGCCATTCATTGACCATCTTTTCAATCTCGGTAGTAAAGTCCGACTTAGAATTCGGAAAGGCCTGGCATTAAAAAAACACAGAAAGAGATAAGAGACTCTTCAAGACTCGATTATCAGCTCGTCTATGTTTTTGTCTTCTATCCAATGGGTCAACAATTAAAACCCAAATGCAAATAATACAAAGATCAACCTTTTAGTGAAAATTCACTACTATCAAAATAGAGGATGCTAGAGTCGATCGAGACTTGTTCAATAGAGAAAGAATGTTGAGAACAGCAATCACCTGATAAATTTCATGAATGATAGCAGCAGCTTCCTCGGGCTTACGTTCTAATAGAAGACCCTGGAAAATATACAAAAAGAAAATTAAATGTGTTTGACATGACTGTTGGAAAAAAGGACAAGTGAAATACTTGTTATAGAAGCACTTTTGGAAAACTATAACCAGATGACTTGAATTAATTTTATAATGGAATGGAACAAATCCGAAGATGCTATGAACTTCATTACCTTAGCACGTGAAAATGCACTTCCAAGAGTATGTTGCTTAGTTGTTTCAGATCTCATCCTATCAAATTTCCATAGACAGTCAACATCACCTACGCACAGGAAGTTTTGGAGCTTGATAAGCAACTATTTAATACGGTGAAAAGAGTGCCCTAAGTACTTGGAAAAGTTGGCCAATAGGATCTTTTGTCTTTTTTCTTTTTGTTTTTGTGGGGGTAGTAAAACTGAAGCAAGACACATATTTTTCCATTTGATGCACATAACAATGAAAAGCTCTTTTCACTGTAATTGACACAAAATTGAAATTTCAAGAACCTAATCCCATAATATAAATAAATAAATAATAATGATAATAAAATAAATAAAAGAACAGTTGAAATACATTCAACAAAACTTAATAAAGAAGCCTCCATGTGTAACTTTATTAGATCGTAGACATTTTCTGCCTTAAAAAGAAAATAAACTGCAGCGACAAACAAAAGTAAGTAAAAAAGCTCACTTACATAATGCATCTTTAGGGCCTTGCTCAATATCCAAATGATTTATTTATACAAATGTTTAAAAATATGCAACCAACCAAAACAATGAATAAAATTGATTCTTCCATTGAGAAATGCAAGTAATGTAGCTATACCTATTTTGGAAGCAAATCTCATCAACGTGTCAAAAGATGTTCGACGAAATTTTACTCCAGCCTTGGAGAATTTTTTGAAGTATTTGGAAAGCAACTCCCAATCATCAGCATTATAACACATCCTGCAAAGGATCAATACAATCACAGATTTTCAATCTTATAACGAACAATGCAAGACAGATATGACATGATTCATAGCTTCAAATTGCAAAAAAGAAAAATATGGTTATGTCTATTGAAAGAGATGCACAAATTACAAGTCAAATATATCAATGGTAGGTTAATTTTGGAAGACAATTTATAAGACAATCGAGCTCAAACAAGAGAAACTGGTGGTAAATGTAATGAGAAGAACGAAATAAAATAACATACCTGAAAACGATATCTGCAGTACCAGGTTGTAGTGGCAATTTATTCCTTCTTATAAGTGTCACAACTTCAGCCATGAGTTTGAGATCATTGTGATCTTCAGCATATGCCTGAATGGGAAGACAACACATAAATTAATAAATCCGAAACTGAAAACTCTACAATAAACATAATAGTATTAAATATATTATCAAGACCAGTAGATGGTGAGCAGATGCAACACTAGGCGTCAATCCATTCACGTTATGGATCCACAAGGTCTTCTTTCCTGCACGTGTAAATTAAGACCGAGTAAAGTGTATACCAATTGTCGATGCTAAAATATAGATTCATGCAACCAAGCATAGGAAGTATATTTATGGCATACCAAATTGAAGGGCACCTGCCCGTACGCATGCTTTGGTGATCTCTCGACATAGATTAGAATTATAATTATCATGAATACGAAGATTTGATAGCCTCTACAACCAAAACCAAAATAACAAACTAAAAATGTGACCTCAAAAGGGAACATAATAATAAGAGTGTGAGAGCCAAGAGACTAACAAATATCCGCAGCCTTTTCAAAATGCCAAATAGAAGCTGAATATCCTCGTAGGTTTTACAATTTTCAATCAATGACCACATCCAAGCATTGGGAGGCATGCTTCTTTTAACCTCTACAGATTCAAGCATTTTATCATATATTTCCTTGGCAGTGACTACACAAAAACAAAATAAAACCCTGTTAAAGAATTTCAGAAACTATACCAAACAAACCAGAAAATATCAGCGGAATCGAGGAGAGCAAAACAACAACCTGTAGCGGTGCCCTCGGCAGCATGTGCCACTGATGAAAAAGAAGCATTAGGCATCGAGAGATACATAGGAATAGAATAGTCTTGTGCCATTGGTGAACAACATTTTCGAGCCATCCCTGTTCATTTCATTGTCACATAATGAACCTCTGCTCTAAGATATTCAAATTTCAGTTCGAGCATTTCAAGCATTAAAAACTCTCCTCCTCCCATTTCCTAACCAAACAAGTTCAATATAAACAGAAAAATCGGACCTAAAAAACATAAATTCCGATACGCTTCCAGTAAATTTCTTCTCATAGAATTCTAAATTTACATAATAAAACAGGAAAACGATGACATGAGTAAGACATAACGTTGAAAATTGGGGGAAAATAGTATGATTACCAGAAACAGTCCGCCATTGATAAAAAGCTCGAGGATCCTCGTTTACTGGAAAATTAGAAACAAGAAATCGATCGAACTGGAGAAAGATGGAAGAAGACTTGAGAAGATTGGAGAGCCTACGAGAGCTGGAGACGACTTGCATTTCAACAAAGATTGTGAAGAAATGGCGATTGAATCGGGCCTACAATGGAACTCAGCTAGCGAAGCGATGAAGGTGAAAGCCAAACCCAGGGAATCGATTTGATGAGGGTTTTGCAGGAATTGCTGGTCTACAAATCACCCCCACGCTATTACCGTGATACCTCGTCAGTCGTCACTACTTTTCCCTAATAAAAACCCCTTCCAACTCCAACCCGACCATAGCGATAATCAGCCATTGAAATATCGATAAATTGACAAAATAATAATAATAATAATAAAAAAAAAATATATATATATATATCAAACTATTTAAAAAAAAAAAAATACTGATAGATATTGATAAAATTCTTTATTGTGAGAATAGATGAAAAAAAGTTAACATCAAAATATATATATATATATATATAGTTTAACAATATTTAGAATTTAAAAAATTTGAATATTTGATCTTTTAATTTAAAATATATATCTAAATTAATTTGAATTATTATATCTAACATGGGAGGAATAATCAACGCTCCTTATTTGGTACTCGTGTCTTTTCTTCTATTATGACTTTAGTCTATAATAGTTTCTAAACCAAAAAAATAATTGATATATATATCAATTACCTCTCCCAACTTTTCAAATCTACCCAATTGAATTTTTTATTATGACTTTTTTTTATAGAAATAAATAAATAAAATTAACTAACTTTCACTTAGTTTTCAATGTCCGATGTCTTTTTGGATTGAAAAATTGGATGGTTGTTCTACTAAAAAGAAAAAAAAAAAAAAAGATTGTTATTAGTTCTAATAGAGGAAAAACTTTCTAACAATTCTAGAAGAATGAGAGAACGTTTGGAGCACTAAATTAGTTATTATAGTGAGTTATTATTATAGTGGTTTATAATAGTATGTGTTTGAAGTGCGGACTATTTTAGTATAAGTTATAATAGTTTGTATTTGAAGTATAGATTATTTTAGTCTGGATTATAATAGTTGGTATTTAAAGTACAAAGTATTTTAATATAGAAGAATTTAAAATAATAATGTTACAATTAATTGTAAGTTATAAAACTAAAATAAAAAATCACTCCACCCACTCGTCGTTGGTGGCTCAAACACCTCCTAAAACTATATGCCATGAGTGGTAAGGATGAGTGCAAAGTAATCATTAACCCTGGTAATATTTTACATACTTTTTCTTTATTAAACATTTCTTTCACATACTTTCAAAATATAACTTTCGAGTAAGTATAGTTCAATTAGAATTGGTAGATCGTCCCTCAAAATCGAAGGCTGAAATCTAAAATCCCTTCTTATTGTACTAAAAATAACTTTTGAATCTATCACGTTAGAAATCTCGATTTTGGATTGCAAGAAATCCATTCGCTTCATTCACTTGTTCAAAATTTGACCTCGAGGTTGACAGTATATGCTTGATACCAGTTGAACTATGCTCATTTTGACAATTTAAATTGTGTTCAATGTGATAGGACATTAAACTTTCAATTTTGTATTCATGAGATTAGTTAATTTTAAAAATATCGAATAAATCTATACACAATCAAAAGTTAAATACTATACACACAATCATATATTTAGAGACTTAATAGATGTTTTTTCAAAGTTTAAAAGTTTATTAGACACAAAATTAAAAAATTAAAAATCTATTTGACACAGACTTAAGATTTAGGGGTCGAATTTGTAACTTAACCTTACACAACATCAATAATTTTTTTCATTTTTTAAAATACGCAGGATATCTAGTGGCAACAGCCAACTCCTTACAATATGCTCATACTCTTACTAAGACCAATTCAGAGGGAAAAATTATTCAACGAAACTTTATAATAACCGTTGGATGTGGATTCCTTAATCTACATGCCTCCTAATAACCATTGGATATAAATTGTATTACTTCTCTTCCATCCATCCAACAGCAAAAAAACTGTATGCTATGTAGCAGTTTCATTGTATAGCTTCTTAATTCAAAGAGACAAAATGAGCCTTTAAAAGTTGCTAATCTTTTCACTTTTGAACCTAACATCTTAATTAATCCCTTGAATACCCTAGGGCCACCCTGGAGTATTATATCATATAAAAATGAAAACTGTCTTTAAACATGAGCCTCTATAACTTCTTGATTTCATGAGAATACAAGATGAATGCCACTTCTGAAAGCAAGTAAGAATCAGAAGAACAGAGACATGACCAGCAAAAACAAAAGCAAGGGAGAGAGACAAATCTGTCTGAATTCAGTATTATATCATATAACAAGGAAAAATAAAGGTATTCACTTAAGTTGGTATTTTATATGTAATATGCTTACAAATTCATTCACCCATGCATTCTTTCATACCTGGGTTTCTTTAAGACTCCATCAATGGAGGAAGAATAACCTGAAAAAAGAACAGTTTCAAAGATTCCACAACTGAATTCCCCATCCACTTCTGGAATCACAAATGCAATCTTTGAAGTTATATTAATGAAGAATAACTGATACAGAAGCCAACCAAACCCCCCTTAACATCTCACTCTGAGATGCTACTTCTTTTGGAGACATAAGAATCTATCACTGTGGGAGGACTGGAGGAGCAATGGCGCGCGTGTTATACGATTGGCAGTGGCAGCATTTCTGCCCAATTATGTGAAAGTACACTTCAGTCGTATCGTTGCAGTCATTGCACAAAATCCAAACCTGCAAAACGTAACCATGATTTTCCCCTTCTGTCTTCATGAAAGCATTTGGAAATGGAGAAAAAAGATTCAAATACAGGGGAAAGTGTATGGTAGCAGAGCAAAAACAGAGGGATGTTAGAGATTTTCCCAATGCAGGGTGTTTCTTTTGTGTCGTTGATTCATAAGAAGTGTTTATAACAAGCAAACATTAGGTGTATGTAAAAGATAATGTCAAGAAATCATTGATTTTCCCAGTGCAGGGTGCTTTTGTATCATTGATTCATAAGAAGTGTTTATAACAAGCAAACATTAGGTGTATGTAAAAGATAATGTCAAGAAATCATTGATTTTCCCAGTGCAGGGTGTTTCTTTTGTATCATCGATTCATAAGTGTTTATAACAAGCAAAAATTAGGTGTATGTAAAAGATAATGTCAAGAAATCTATCTACTCGAGTAGGCTGAATCAGTTCATCATTGAGAAATCGAATGCTTTCCCCATAACTATCATCTAGTAAATACAACGACACACACACCAAATGAATAATTGCGCAGCTGACTAATACATATACCTTCATACAAGAGATCAGAAATTCGAATCTCCATTGGTACAACTCAAAAATACATATATAACAACATGAAAGAGGCAAGTAACTAAAGACAGTAAAATATGGCAAAAACCTTTTTGTGACGATATTCCTCCGGCATGACTGTTGCTTCAATCTAAACAACACACAGCAGATGAAATATTACAAGTAAAGAAATGTTTGACAAAGGATAGTCCATGCATTGGTAAAAAACTCATATAACATGCTTGATTTCTCTTAATTAAATAGACTAATTAGACTTTGTTATAGTTACCTCCTCATCCAATTGTTTCCACGCTTTGGACATGTCGATGACTGACTTGGAGCAAATCGGACAACAGTATCTGAGTTATAGCACAACGTCTGATTATACATCTATACATATATGTTATAGCTTTGAAACTAATGAAACTAAGATAAGCTTTACAACTTACTTATCACGATTAATCATCTCAGAGTAACATTCAAGATGCATCGTATGTCCGCATTTCATAACAGAAACGTCTTTCAGCGTGTCGAAAAGGTACTGTTAAACGCCCAGCATGGAGGTGTGAGGATGTAAATATGGGAACTCGCTTTTGAATTTTAGAAAGAACGGGAAAAGGCTGGAAAAAGACCTCATAACAAATTGGACAGTGGTGCTGCATAGAGTTCTCGATACACGAATGATTGTCACGCAAATTAACATGGTAACACGATCCTTTAAAGAATGTAAGAAACATAATTAGCACAAATGACCAGATTCTTTTCAGTTGATGATGTTTTTACTTGCAGGAAAAGTTAATGGATGGTATAGTGAATCAACAACAGCAAAAATAGAGAGCTCAACCCAAACCGGAATGTTATGAAAATTAAAGGGAGATTAAGGTCAAAGTAGAATGGCCAATAGTATAGTCCAAAATAAAAGACAACAGCAACAACAAACAACAAAAAAACAAAAAACAATCTAACTCTCAGATTGCAATAATATTCATGTTTATCTAAGGATTAAACAGAATTACATCATCAATAAACAGGAGCAAAGCCTACCATTCATCCCATACAGCCATACTATCACCTATGATATTTTGAAAGATTGACCATCACAAGTAGAACAATTTGATGATCCTATGTCAGGAAGTACCACGAAGTTAACATAGAAGAAAATTTGGGCAAAGAAATTTGAAGAAATGAGAACATTACAAAAAACAACTACTGTATTTAGCTCTAGCATAATTCTCAGAGTATATAGCATAAGCTTTCTACTTTCATTAATAGAAGTTGGTCTTTGCTATGTGGACGAAACATTATCACGGTCCGCATAAAATTCAGTCAGAGAAACCGGGCAATCACATTTGAGGCACATATAATAACATCAAGTATCAGCAAACAGACTCAACTGAGACTAATCATAATCAAAAGCCTTAAAAAGGATCAAAGATTTACCACACTTCTTGCAATGAAAATACTTTTCTCGACCGCCAACCCTGTTTACATGAGATCAGTCAACTCAAAAGGCTTGGTTTAATAAACCCTTTAACTGATTAAAAAATTAAAATAGATTTTTTTTTTCCAAACTAACCTACAAATTCCACAATCCTCACAATGGAACTGCCCCTTCTCAGTCTGCAGAGAAGCAAGGAAACCATGAAGGACGAAGAACATGCATACAATCTCCAATTCTTGCTTTGTGAAGTCCAAGTACACACATAATGAATCAAATAACAAGAAACAAAAATCTAAATATTTACATCATCGTCATAGAATTTGCATATTTCACAGAAGTACTCCCCCATATTAACACCACAATTCGTACAAACTCGAGCAACCTGCAAACGTTGGCGAATAGTAATAATAATAATAACAATTAAAAATAATCACCAGTCATTAGATATTGAAAAAGATTTTTTTTTTTTTTTTGCTGCCTCCACACCCGTAAGCACCAACTTACTTTCTGACATGGCTTATTCTGAGTGGATTAAGAATCTTAGTGGGATCTACTTATTTCTTAAATTAAAAAAGTAGACTACCACAAAATAAACCACATCATAAAGTAAATTAGAGGTCTTACTTACCAATGTGGTGTGGAGGCAAGTTTTCTTCATTAAGAATATAAGTACAAAACTCAAAATGCTATAATATGACAGAAATAACGTTTTCATACTGGCTGCTCCGTGTCACAAACCGCACAGACGACCTGATTCAGGTTTGGGAAAAGATATCAATTGACTTGCCATTGCACACTTACAGATAAGAGTACAAATTCAATGGAAGGAATGAGATAAAGATAAAAGAAAACCATACTTGTTTAACGTCAAAACGATTGAGTTCATGACGATCAGAGGGTCTGCTCATCACACTCTAATGCATCAACAACAGAGAATTAATTACACAAGTCAGAGTAAACAAGAAGGTTAAGAACATCAATCGACAACAAGAACATACCGTAGCTTCATTATGACAATGGCGACAGGGGTAGATCTCATTACAGCAAGGGGCTCGAATCTTACATCTCCTACGGTAATGCTGGCATCTATAAACAACAACCCACAAATTAAAAACAGAACACAAATCGAAAAAAAGAAGAAACCCAGTTCAGAATCTTCAAATAGAGCATCAAAACAAAAGGGGCAATGAAAAAAAGGAACGGAAATCTGGGTTTTTACCCATAGCCCATCTTCCCAAAATCAAGACGATCATCCGCTGAGACTTCCATGAAAGCTCTCAGATGGAGAGGGAAGGGAGGCAACGGAAGAGCTTCTTAAAAGGGAAAGAAGGGTTGTTTGGTTGTCGTTTCAATATCCCCCAAAAAGGAAATTTCAATAAGGGTGGCCCCAGATTTATATCCACCTTCTGCATCTCGATCTGGCAATTTTCCTGCATAAAAAAATAGCAAGATAAAGCAATGCAATAAATTATAATAAATCTAAAGGAATGCCCACTTCAAGAGAGAGAGAAAGAGAGAGAATCCGTAAAGGATAAGGTGGGTCGAAGGCTGACATGGGAAGATGAAAAGGGCAGGCGCCGAAATTTTAGCGAATGGGGAATTCAACAAAGGGAAAGAAGAACTGTGAAGCTAAATAAACTGATTGGGGCATTTTAACACACACCTTGAAGGCAACGAGGATTCCAAAACTTCTTTCATCACTTTTTCTTTTTTGGAGGAAGAAACTTCTTCTCTTCCCTCACTTAATGGAAAATGGGAAGGTGGGGAAGGGAATGAATATCCCAATGAAATTCAGCTCTGCAAAATTTGGAAGCCATTTTCGTACAAAAATGATCTTACAACTTATTCACTCTATTTTTCCTCTCAACCTCTAAGCTCTTGCTCCACATTTTCTAAATTCTATGCTAATTCTCATTTCAAAGCAATTTTTGGTTCCTTTGAGTTTTATTTTGGTTTCCTCTTGATTTTTTTCCTTTAGTATTTTTAAATGCTTAACTCCCTCAACTCACATAAAATATATATTATCAACCAAAAATTAATAGGGTTGTTCTCAAATATAGAAAAATGAGTCAAACTATTTATAAATATAGAAAAATTTCACTGTCTATCAGTTATAGACTACGATAAAATTTTATTGTTCAAGCAAGAAGTGATAGAATTCTATCGCGATCTATCGTTGATAGACAGTAAAATTTTTCTATATTTGTAAATATTTTGATATTTTTTATATTTATAATAATTTTCTAAAATTATATGATAGTTTAAAAAAATACAGATTTTGAGTTTGTCATTATTATCTCCCCTTATTTTATGACTATAAATTTTCCACATTAGAACAATTTTTTAAGGAATGAAAAAAGTGTTTTTGACTAATTAAATGTGTTTTTTAAAATTTTTAATCAGTTTAATTACATGTTAAAGTGAACATAACTCAACCGTAATTGACCAGTTACTATTTTTTTAAGCTTGAAGGTTCAAACCTTCTACCACACATTTTAGGATGTGTTCGATTTTAGTGTTGGTACTTACAATAAATTTTAATTTACCTACTTTAATTTATTGTTGATTTTTGTATTAGTTATTAGCAATTTTAAACTTTTGAAAATATATTCACATAAAATATTTGATTGTACGAAAATTATTATTATAGTTTAACCAATTTTAATAAATTTTTAATATTGAATGACTAAATTTAAGATTTATTGAAGGTATAGATATGAAAATTACAAATTATTAAAATGGAACTACTTCCAAAGTGGACGAAAATTGTATTTTTATCCAGCAAAATAAAAAAAATGCATGGTCAACAATGATAACAACAAGATTTCTAATGTGTGTGGAAAACAATTGCTTTTTTTATAAGCAACTTTTTAAATATTTATAATTTATAATTTAAAGTGTGATTCATATGCGTTTTACAACTTTTTGAGTCATTATCATTATTTTTTTTAAAAAAAAAAGTATCTTAATAATTAAAATGCAGTTTAAAAAAAGAAAAATTATTATAAACAAAAAAAAAATATCAAATTATTTACAAATATAAAAAAAAAATATTTGCTAATAGATAATGAAATTTTTTTATATTTATAAATATTTTGACTCATTTTTCTATATTTGAAAACTGCCCTTTAAAAAAACTAACTTAATTTAAAAACCTTTGGAATAAACACTTCACAAGTGAATTGTCAAAAAATACTCAAAATATGCAGTAACAAATAAAAACATATTTCTAATTCATAGAATGTTTTTTTTTGAATATAATGCAACCAAACAAGTTTGTAATCTAAAATAATTTTGAAATTTTTTAAGATATAGAGTGTGTTTGGTTTAATTTTGAAAATAAGTCATTTTGGAAAAAAAAAAATTGGTTCGTTTTATCGTCATTCGAAGTAGCTTTTGAAATACTTTCAAAGTTTATATTAAAAAAAAATTATCAAAGAGTTTAAATAAAAATGACTATTTAAAAAAAAACATTTTCTTCTTAATCAATCTCCTATATAATACTTTTATTATTATTATTTTTAAAATGTTTAAATTATAAGTTATTGAAGTATATGCCTCAAAAGCACTTAATAAGTGTTCCTTCTCAAAGTTATTCACTAGCTAATATTTTCAAAGTCATCCCAAACTTGTTAATTCTATTCTTAAAAATATCTCACAGGTGCTAAAATTTAAAGTAGATAGATCTATGATTTCAATCAAATGTATACAATATGAAAAGTTAAGAATGACCCATACAAGTATTTATAACAATAAAGAAAATTAAAATGGAATATATGAAAATATGATAAAACTAGAATTAAATAATTGCAAAAGTTGCAAACTCGAGTACTTGTCAATTGATTAAGACATATACCCTCAACAAATAGATAAAAGATAATTTGGATCTTTCACCGTACATGTTATTGAACTAAAAAATAAATACACAAGATTTGTAAAAGTTTAGAAAATTGCATATAAATTTTTATTATTTAAAAGTTTAAATAAATTATAGGTTTAAATATTACTTTAATCCATGTACTTTTGGTTTTGGTTCATTTTGATCTCTATACTTTCAACTTTAATTCATTTTGGTCTTTGTACTTTCGTAATGTTCATTTTGGTAATTGTACTTTTAAGAAATGATCATTTTGGTCCCTTCACTTTCATTTTTACTTTATTTTTAAGGCATCAAAATAGTCAGTTTTTTAAAGTTTGAAGAATAAAATGAACCAAAGTTACAAGTAAAAAGACCAAAATGAACATTTTGAAAGTACATGGACCAAATTGAACTAAAGTTGAAAATATAGATACCAAAATAAACATTTTAAGAGCATAAGAACCAAAATGAATCAAACACGAAAGCACAGAGACCACGATAGTATTTTAGTAACCCATGTTGATTGAATTAAAAAATAAAAAAGTTTCTCAATTTTATCCAATTTTTATCTTTTTATTAATGTTTTAAAAAAAAAAAAAAAAGATATCACTTTCCTTGCCATAGGAAAAGAAGAAATGGGTTGAGAGATGGAAGGGCCCCATATGGGGAACATTATTGCCTACCATTATTGTGACAAAATGATGTTATTTATATTAGTTTTTCTCCATGTTTTTATTTCTTTTTATAGGTTATCTTATTGTAGCTATTTTGGCCTCTTTGCTCTTTAGATAAATTATTCAAATATGTTAAAAGAAAACATAGATATAATAGTGGGTTTGGAATAATTTTGGAAAATAAATTATTTTATAAATAAAAGAGAAATTACTATAAACAGAAAAAATATCAAACTATTTACAAATATAGCTGTCTAGGTGTGATAGATCGCGATAGAATTCTATCGCTTTCTATCGCTCAAGCAAATAAATTTTATCGCCTGAGCGATAGAAAGCGATAGAATTCTATCGTGGTCTATCAGTGATAGACTGTAAAAAAAAAATTATATTTGTAAATAGTTTGACTTATTTTTTATATTTGAAAAGAGCCCTAAATAAAATGGACTTTTCTATATTTAAAAAATTAAAAATATTCCAGAATTCAGAATTCTAAAAATTTAAAATATTTGGTAGAGCTTATTGGGTATGTTTTTTCATATATATATATATATAATTAAAGGAAATTTATTATAAATGAAAATAAAATATCAATCTATTTACAAATATATAAAAAATTTCACTATCCATTAGCAATAGATTTCTATTACTGAGCAATAGTAGTCTATCATGGTCTATCGATAAAAAATTTCTATATTTATAAATATTTAATTAATTTTTTTATATTTAAAAACAATCTGTAATCAAAAGTAGTTTTCTTTTTTTCTTAAAAAAAACTCCATAAGTAAAATGTAGTTAAAATTTAAGATTAATTTAAAACCTTTTTTTTTTTTTTTTGAGGAAACACTTAAGAGATTAATTATAAAAAAAAAAAAAAAAAAAAAAGTGTTTAACTCACACAAGTGATGAGGAATAAAAACATGTTTATAATTGATAAAATCACTTTTGAATGTAATGCGTGCAATTAAAATTTTCATCCTTTTAATTCTTTTTTTCTTTTATTTCACCATTCGTGAAGTGGGAACAAAATTTACGACAGTAATGTGCTCACCCATTCAAGCTGTGCTCTCTTGACTTGACCATTAAAATTCTAACACAAATTGAAAACAATAAAGGTTAAAATGATCATAATATTTCAATAATATATTATTATATTATTTAAGTGAACACTTGTCAGTTCCTACCTTTTCCCCATTTATCCAAGTTGCCTTTTTTAAAAAAAATCTATTACATAATTATTTGACCTCACATAATATTGGGATAAACACTATTTAATGCGATCAATTATCCCCTCTTGTGCAAACTTAATAGTTAATCAACTAGAAACAATAATAATTATCAAGCAATGGACACAAACAATTTTAACGTGGAAAAACCTCTTCGATGTGAGGAGTAAAAAACCACAGACCGAAGTAAAAAACTCCACTATAATCAATAATGGGTACAAACGAGTTTTCTCTAGTCACAACTAGAGGCATACACAATATATATCTCAAGACTTATAATCTTGGCAACAAACGGTAACAATAATGAAGAGTAAATAAGAAAGATCTCACTATGAGAATCAAACAACTATCTACTGGAATCTGATTGTAGATAGCTCCAAACAAAATCTCCACCATCCAGATTGAAGACCCTCGTGCCAAGAACACGTTGTCAAAATTTCAACTCGATCGGACCACGGATTGATCTCCAAATGGCTGAAACAGATTGCTGGTTGGAATAGATCTTGTTCAAAAAACTGCCGTTTTTTTCTTTCTCGATCTGCGTACATTCTTAATTGACCGGCGGCAGTTAGGTTTAAAATAAAACCTACAAAGCCCAACTTTTGGACCTTATTGGGGTTTCACTCATATGTGAAATAACTCAACACATAATTCTTAAATATTACTTTAGTGGCAAGCAATGAATGGTAGTAATATGAAAAAAAAAAAAAAAAATCATACTACGGTAGTTCTAGAAATTTTCTCTCCTTCTATGTATATTACAATTTTTTTTTTTTTTTTTTTTTTTTTTTTTTTTTTTTTTTTTTTTTTTTATAAGTTTGCAGCCTATGAGAGTGATGTGTGGCATCCACGATTTCTACGTCTTCCTCCTTAGAGACTTTCAGAAAATTATCAAAAGAATTTTGAAAATCGAGCTGAAACATTTAGGAGTGTTTTTTATTCATTTTCTTCGATCTTTTAAATTGTTTTGAATGTCTTCCATATTCTCATCGTTTTTTACATTAATGAGATTTTTAATAAGGTGTGGGGAAGTACTTAGAGGATTGAGTGAACGATTCAATCCTAAAACTGAAAAGGAATTGAATGATTTGATCGTGAACTTCATTAGAAGAAGCAGCATATGTTAGATCCTAAATTTGTAAGAGGACTGCTCGAATAAATTACTATAAATCTTATTATGTCATATTTTCCTCTATAATCTTTAATTTCTACTATTTAATTACTCAGAAGTTGATTGCATGCTTAGTAAAATTTTCATATATTACTAACAATTTTATGGTGTTTATTCAGTTAGTTTTCATTGAATTAATTTAGTTTAAATTTTGCAATAAAAAAGTTTAATTTTATTATGCAACCTTATTGTAAAAAAAAAATGTTGCCATATGAAAGTTTAATTTAGTCTTAATATAAGTTATGCACCATGCTGGCATAAATTTTGAAGATAAGCAAAAGTTGAATTTCAAACAACAAATAACATCTACGTGGCACGTTCAAATTGATAAAAATATAAATTAATTATTACCAACTCTTTCAAATAAAAAATAACGACAAATTACAAAAATTACCTATAAAGTATGATGGTAGTTACAATTATACCCTTAAACTTTTAATTTAAAAAATTGAGCCCTCGAACTTATATAAATCTTAAAATAGAGTCAAATTGGACCTTCAAACTTACATAATTATATAAATGATAACATTTGTATAAGTTTGAAAGTTTTGTTTTTATCATTTGTGGGTCCAATTTCTACAATTATTGTAAGTTTGGGTTCAATTTTAATACTGATAGAAGTTTAGGGGCTCAATTTTTACAATTGAAAGTTTCAGGACATAATTGCAATTATCACCATACTTTAGGAGTGGTTTTTGCAATTTGTCCAAAAGTAATAAATGATGATTACGAACTTTTTCTAACAAATTTTAAATAAATGATCTAATTGATAATCTTCAATACATCCCAGGTCAATTTGAAAATTTGAAAAGATGAAGGATCAAATTGAAGATTACTAAAAACATACGAGCAAATGTATGTATATTTCGTCCATTATATATAGGTTAAATATGTACAAGTTTGTGTCTAGCAACTTGGATATTTGAACTTTAATATATAATAATTTAGTCTTCGTAATTTTAAATTTGTAACAATTTAATTTTTAAACTTTAACATGTAATAATTTAGTCCATACAATTTCAAATTTGTACCAATTTAGTCTGATAAATGCCATCAAATTTAAGTGTCGGTTCTTATTTCCTAACGACTTCGTCTTTATTGCTTATAAAAATAATTGACCTCTACATGTGTAAGAAATTTTATTAAATCTTAGTAATATTTTATACAATAGATACTAACACGTTAGAAATATGATAAAGTACAAAGACTAAATTATCATATTATTACAAATTTAAAAGTAAATAAGCTAAATTATTACAAACTAAAATTTAAAACTTAAATTCTTACTTTCACGAAAGATCATAAACAAAAACATATTTTTTAACCCAAAATAAAAATGTCAAAGACTTATAAGCACGGTATTAAATTTTCATCGACATTTCGATTCTTTTCACATTTTCATGAGTTTAAAATTGACATGAGTGGCGAATCGACATTTTCATTATACTATAGAAAAACCTACGAAACATAAAGAATAAAAGGAAAAATGTCACTAATGTAAATATAATAATTAATAATAGTCATATTAATTTATCTAAAAATCATAAAATGTCTATTTGTTAATTTAAATATATATTTTTAAACTTTTTTTATTATAATTTTTTCCTAAATATCCATCGTATATTGACATTTTGTCGATGTTTTCATTTACATTTTTGTAAAATTAAGACCTTGACATTTTCATCCCTATATACACTTTAAGCCGAATAATTTTTAAACTGAAATACTTAGGTATGACATGAGTTACATCTATCTTTATGCAACCTATGATATTTTAAAAATAATTTTTTATTTTTTTATTTTTTTTAAATAAGAATAAAATGCTGCTAATCATCGTTGATTTAAAAATTATTTGGCCAAATATACACATGGAGAGGCTAAATTTGTCATTTAACCCCAAAAAAAAATGAAAAAGAAAAAAAGAAAAAGGAGGTTTATTTTGGGTGTTTGATAGGTTTTGAAGTTGAGAGATGGTTGGTTTTAAATGGAAAGGTTTATGGAAGAATTGGAAGGTAGCAAGAAAATCCGCCATTTTCGACCTTGAAAGCAGCGACAAAGACGGGTCTGCAATGGCTATGGAGAATTATGCCTTAACTAACCAAATTCTCCTCATTATAACTATAAACAATCTACGAACATTCCTACCAACGAATCAAACCTCTCTGCGTTCATTTCCTTCCTTCCTTCTTCGCTCTCGCCTCTCAATCGATCTCTCCCCTCCCTGTTCTTAATCCGGGAGAGATCTATTTCCTTTTCCTTCCAATTTCTTCCTCCGCCACCTCTTCCGTCCATTTTCCCTCAATCAATGGGTTGCGGAGAGTCCAAGCTTGCTGTCGCCACCGCCGATGGCGTTCTTAACCGCAAGAAATCCATTGCTGGACGATCTAAGAGTGGACGCAAATCCGCTGATGGATCGAAAGGCAGCGCCGATGCGGCTGTGGCTGATTTGAAGGTTGCGTCTCAGAACAAAATTGATGAGGAGAAAATTGATGGCGCTGTGAAGATTGAATCGGAGGATAAGATAGTGCAGCGAGAAGAGAAGAAGATCGATGACGCTGTGAAGATTGAATCCGAGGATAAGATAGAGCAGCGAGAAGAGAAGAAGATCAATGACGCTGTGAAGATCGAATCGGAGGATAAGACAGAGCAACGAGAAGAGAAGAAGATCGATGGCGCTGTGAAGGTTGAATCCGAGGAGAAGAGCGCTAGCGTTGTGGCGGAGGTCCAGAATGTGGCGACGGAGGGAGCGAAAACAGAGGAGATAAAGGAGAAGGAGGTCACAGGCGACGGTGAGAAGGAGAGTAATGTCGGTTCTGTTGAAAAACAGGTAGCCGGAGAAACGAAAGCAGAGAAGGAGAAGGAGGCCGGTGTTAATGGCAGCGAAATTGTAGTAGAACAGAAGATTAAAGCTGTTGAGGAAAAACAGCTGGCCGGAGAAGTAGAACAGAAGATTAAAGCTGTTGAGGAAAAACAGCTGGCCGGAGAAGTAGAACAGAAGATTAAAGCTGTTGAGGAAAAACAGTTGGCCGGAGAAGTAGAACAGAAGATTAAAGCTGTTGAGGAAAAGCCGTTGGCCGGAGAAACGAAAACAGAGAAGAAGGAAGGCGGCGCTGTTGAACAAGCAATCAAACCTGTGGAGGCAAAGCAATTGGCCGAAGAACCCAAAGTAGAGAAGAAAAATGGTCAGTAAAATTTTGACACAATGCAACAAATTGATTTCATAAAAATTGCTTTTCAAAAATAAGTTAAATTCTATAAGCTTTCAAAAATCGGGTAACTATTTGGTTCATTGTTTTTTTAAATTAAACCAATAAACTATGTTTTATTATCTATCTACCTTTTTTCTAATGCAAAATTAAATCAAAATTTGAAAATTAAAAAGAAAAAAAAAGAAAATTTTTACTAATAGAAAAATATCAAATTATTTATCGAAAATAGCAAAAAAAAATATATTGATGGACGTTAATTTATTAGTGATACACTTCTATTATTTCCATCATAAAAATTTTGTTATTTTATATAAATAGTTTTTCTTATTTTTTCTATTTTTAAAAATTTCCAAAAAAATCTTTTTTAAGAATTTTTTTTTTTTGTTTTAAAAACTATATTAAGAATGGTGTGAACCATGTACCATTTTTCAAAACTAAATAGTTACTAAATGGATTTTAAATTTTTAAAAGTTTTAAATAGGCCTTAAAACTTTTAACGTTGCCTTGTTTACTATATCTTTAAACTTTAAAAATGTCTAATTTATTTTTAAAATTTCAATCAAAATCTTTAAAAATTAACCTATAGACTATCACTTTCAATTTTGTGATAATACATTAGACACTTTTAAAAGAATGTCAAATTAGTCAAACACTAGAATGTCAAATTAGTCAAACACTTATTGGGTGTTTGTGAAAGTTTAGAGAAAATGACAATTCGAGGATAATTTAGTAGATTATAGGTATCTCTCAATTGATAATACCTTTAATAATTAGAGTTTTAATTCCTCCACTCCACATATCGTAAAAAAAAAAAAAAAAAAAAAAAAAAAAAAAAAAAAAAAAAAAAAAAAAAAAAAATCCACAAAGTTGTAAAAATTTCGAAAGAACAAAAATTTGACATCTGAACTCTAAAAGGTAATTTATGTGGACAGGAGAGGCAGCAAAATTGAAAGAAGAACCACAAGCTGCTAAGAAGGAAGAAGCAGCTCCAAAAGTTGAAGAAACCCAAAGCTCAGCCACTCCATTAGAGAAGAATGTGAAAGATGCCAAGGTTTGCTAATGAAACTTTACTTCAATAATCCTTTTAAACATTGATACAATTAACTTGTAAATGTTATTATTATTCTTCATATTAACCCCATTATTCAAAAACACATCCATTCTAAAAATAAAAAAGAATCATTCATTCCATTTTTATAAAATGTCGACTACTAAAACAAAGTTAAATTATAAATTTAATCTCTGAACTTTGAAGTTTGTGTCTATTTGATCCTCAAACTTTCAAAATTACAAATTTAGATACAAACTCAAAATTTGGAATTAAACTTATAATTTACCCTTAACACAATTATCCAAATGTACTTTTACCTAATTTTCAAACATTATTTTGAAGGGAGTTGTTAATTAATGCAGGAAAATGCAAGTGATTTGGGAGTAAAGGAGTCAACAGCAGAGGAAAAGAAAACAGCAGCAAAAAGTGGAATAGAAGGACTGCCAAACTACTGATAAATAATTTTGAGGCCAAATTGAAAGGATGACTGGAGAAATAGTTACATAAATATATATATAAACTAATTGTTAATGATATGTTGTAAAGATAATAGAATGTTGATCATTTTTATTGTCTAAATAAGAACTCTGATGGTTCAATAATACGTTAAAAATTATTTAAACTCATTCGAAAGGGAGATTATATTGTTAATTAATTTATTTTAACTCATTAATTTTGTTTTTAACTCCACTTTATTGTGCAAATTGAACTACTGTTACATAAATAATGATGAGTAATAATAATAAACTAAAAAGGAAGCATTCGGATAATTATCTTTTTCTCTCCACTCCTTTTCCCAAATAGAGAATTTCTTGTCCGTCTGTCTTGTCCTTGTGGAAAATGGACACTTCTAGAAACAATGCAATACTCGACGAATATATTGATAAATTAAATGCAAAGTAAGTAATAATAAAAATTAAAGTGAAAAAAAGAAAAGAAAAGAAAAGAAAATCAACTTTTAGTTATAA
Organism: Lagenaria siceraria; assembly: GCA_002890555.2. Taxonomy (NCBI): domain Eukaryota; kingdom Viridiplantae; phylum Streptophyta; class Magnoliopsida; order Cucurbitales; family Cucurbitaceae; genus Lagenaria; species Lagenaria siceraria. The sequence goes on along the minus strand of CM016483.1, from coordinate 22,654,166 downwards.
GCTTATCAAGTTGTATTAACTTTTACTATAAATTTTAATTTCATCAACTTACCTATCAAATTTAAGTAGGAGTTGCAATCCTAACCTTAAATTAAAAAGATTTGCAATTTTTACATTTGATAAGTTTTTTTTCTCAAAAGATGGTTAAAAAGAGTATTTTCATATGTGTTTCATAAATTATAAAAGATATATAATACATATGAGATAACATCCACAAGATTTTTTTAAAAAAAAAAAACAAAAAGAACAAAACTATGTTAAAACTTATGAAATTAACAAACTAAAAACTTGTGCAAAATTGTGATATTATTGAAATTAGTAAGCTTGTAGAGATTTTCATATTGCTTTTTATTAAAACTGAGTAGGTGTAATAGAAAAAAATTAATGTGCGATACAAATGGCATTATTTATTTAAATTTAGGGTCGATTTTGATAAAATGGAAGTTAAAAGTGAAAATTAATGCAATTAGCTAAGTTTAGGAGTAAAAAAAGATTTTTTTCCTTTAAATTAAATGTAGATGTTTTTTTTTTTAACCAGGTATTGAATTGTTAAAGAGAGAGATGGACCTCACAGCCTGACGTCAAGACACAAACAAAGTACATAAGTATTTTTTTATAGTTGAGGAAAAATGTGGAATAGATAAAATGTTAAGAACATTTCAAAATCAAGCAAGGAAAAAAATTTGATTTTTTTTATTCTTCACGCCCCAGATTATGTCTCGAGTCATTAGATAGGAATCCGAAAATGAAGAGAGAAACAAAGAATATTACTACTCTATAAACAAATACTTTGAGAGTAAGCATTACACAATCTCCAAGATCATTTTTTTTTTAAAAAAAAAAGAATAGATTCTCTATTTTAACCTGTTTTGACACCAAGAAATGCAGTGAAATGATTTCTAGAAATAGGAAAAAAATTTAAGAGTTGAGTAGTTGATTACTAAAAATTGGATTTCATACCCACAATATATAATTGTGGGGACTCTAACAGGGTCGTTCAAAGGAAAAAAGTAAGAATAAGAAAATGAGAGTAATCCAGATTTATCATAGCTATAGAATAATTTCAATATTGGACTCAACTCAAAGGTTCAGACTTTATGTACGACTTATCTGATCTCAACAATGCAATCAAGCAACCAAACCCAGAAGGAAAACAAAACCACAGAAAACCTAAGGAAAAAAGTTCTAAGGAGAACAATCCACATGGAGCCCCACAAAAGAAGCACACAACCACTTAGAACGATAAATCAGAATCTCAGGTCGAATATCCATATTAATCACCTGAGGAGGACGCAAAGGAGCACCATGAACATGTCGATTACGTTCACGCCAAATATGAGAAAGAACAACACACCAAACAATTCTCCTTTTGCTAAGATGACATATCAAAGCGAGCTCAGTGTCCCAAAACAATATTTTTTGGAAACATCAACCCCACAAAAGCATGTTCTCCCAGATAGCGTTACTAAAAGAACACTCAAAGAATAAATGATCCTTAGATTCTACACCAGTTGTACACAGAACACAATCACTAGGGATATTAGACCACCGCCGCCTAACACGATCATGAGTTTGCAACTGATTCCGAATAGCAAGCTAAGCAATGAATGTGCGCCTAGGAATATTACCCCCAAACCAAAGAAGGTGAGCCCAAGACACCACAGGATGCTTAGGACGTAAAGATTCCCAAGCACTAGCAATCGAAAACACACCGAACCTACAAGGGAGCTAAATTACACAATCCTCACTCCTAACTTCCACATTAATCAAATGAGCCTACACGAAAAGGTCAATCAGATCCCTAAAGGTGGACGACCAGTTCCAAGTCTCATTAAGTTGTATTTTTCTTTTAGGAATTAAATGCAATTGTAGACTATAGTTGAATATAAATGTACTTTACATAAAAAACTATTTGAAGTCTAAGATTTTGTTTCTAATCGGCCTTCAAAACTAGCGAAGTAATGGGAATTTATAATAAGACAAAAAATACTGTACATCAAAAAAATCATTGGCAAAAAAGAAAAGAAAAGTAGTTTAGTGTTAATGCGAGTCGGAGTTGGACAGATTTAAAATAGAAAAAATATCAATTTATATCACTAAAGTTTAACAACGGTATAAAATAAAATTAAAAACTAATAATTGTATTAATTTTAATTTTAATTTTTTATAACTGTATCAATTTACAATTTTCCTTAAATTTCCTTCAAAATAATACAGCACAAAACTTATAATTTGTATTATTAATTTTTTTAATTTTTATAAACAAATTAATTTAAATCTTTCATTATAATTACTTTCAAATTTATCCAGGCATCTTCAAATATTCAGTTTACAAAATGGTAATTAGAATTAATGCATTTCTCACTTTATCTCATCATATTTTAATTCTTACACTTGTTTGCTCATCAAGTATCTTGTCATTTAAAATTGTAATGAATTCTCTAGTACCCTTCAAAATAAAATAATATAATATTAAACAAAATTTCAGAATCCATTTTCACTTGGAACCCGGTAAAATAAATCAACTCGTTTACTTCATCATATTCTAATTTTTTATTTATAGATTAAGATTGAAGGACTATTAAGTACAATTTTATTCGAGTAATATTTTCCACCAGGTAATTATTTTAAATGATAAAATTAAAAATATTTTTAAATATAGCACAATATCACTATCTATCAGTAATATTATATTATATTTATAAATAAGTTGACTCATTTTATTATATTTAAAAACAACCCCAACATATTCAAAAACACTAAATTATATATGTTTAAAAAAAAATTCTAAACTTTTTAGGCTTTTTTTTATTAAAAAAAGAACTTTCAAATATGCCACTAGAATTTAATTTTTACTCTAACTTTGAAATTATTTCAAGTAAAGCCTTTGAACAAAAATTGAGGTGACAATTAATGTATAAAAATTACAAAGGCATATTCTTTTTTCTTTAATTATAACTCAAATCAATATCGTCAATATCATTTACAACATTAGTGGCGAAATCTCTACTATTTATAAACTATTACATCGATTTAAGTGAATAATTGTAAATGAAATGTATAACTCGAAACCCGAAAGTTAAAGGACTTAACTTGTACTTTTACCAAATTTTAATAATGTTGGCTTGACAAAACTTAACTATTTGCTCAACAATTGTCTGGAATGACCATCCGAAACCAATTTGAAATACCAAAAAAATAAAAGAAACAATAATAATAATTCAATTCATCAAGATGATTTGACTATTCGCTTTGACTTCTACAGAAAACCAAATCAATCACCCAAAATTGAAAAACCACCTAAACAAATAGACTGACTAAAAATACCTTCAAGTTTAAGACACTATCAAAGCAAATCAATTGATGCTAATTAATCAAAATAACAAAACTGAAAACGTAGCTATGTGGCAATTAACATGAAACTTTTCGTTCAAGTAATCATTTTTTTTTTTTTTTGGTTAATTTAGTTTCTATAGGTTATTTCAAATTCAGAAGCTAATATGCTTGGTGCTTAATCCAAAACATATTTAACATATAATAAAACGAACCTGGATTCCTCGAACTAAAAGGCCCCTAAATTTTTTAAAACTTTGGCTGTTCCCTGCATTAGAATTCAAAGCAAAAACAACCAAACAACCAATAACAATATATAAACACATGAATGGTTAATTCATGCAGTTCTAAATTGCATCTTATTGGTAAACTCTTTCTATCCACATTATTTTAAAACTAACAATTTTCAGTGTATAGATATGCTTCGAACATTCTTCAATAATATACATTTTTCCATATGTACAAAATAAAGGAAGCAAGTTATTTACAAGGTTGGATAATGATTTACCGGCCAAAACCCCGCATTGATAAAGTCATTTACTAGCAATCTTGAACAAGGTTTGAAAGAATTCACATGGCACCCGGCCCCTCCACTGTCTTCTTTTAACGTTATCATGCAAGAAAAGGCATGGCATTAAAGAATGAACACTACCATGATTTGCCATTGAGTACCGATTGTTCGTTCAGTCTGATAAGAGGAATTCCAGGATCCCTAGAGAAAACTCGGTTTCCGTTTAGATCTGTTGCTTCATATGCCGCCAAAGGAGGATCCATTACAAATCTACATGATCTCCATGCTGGACTACTTAACTCAACACCATAGTACACCAAATGATCTGAAATACTTTTCCCAGAGACAGACCTGCATTGATGCAGCGGGTTAAAGTATTAGGCCAAGTCCATGGCCAAACAAGAGAAATTCATCCCTTAATTGAGAGAGAACTCTCCAAGAACCATGTTCTATTTAAATGATATTTCCAAAAGCTTCCTATTACAACCCTAAAGTGACTACTTATAACCTTACAAGGAAATAAGACAATTAACTAATTGATTCTAAAATACTAATTAAACACTAATTAATCTAAATTAACAACTAAACAAATATTGAACTAAAATATACTAATTAACTCCTAATTCTCCTCATCATGCATCATGTTGGCAATATGTTTATTGTTTAAGCATTTTTTAGATTGCTAGATCTAGATTCTTCACGATTTGAAATTCATAGCTCAAATGTCGCAACCAAATTTCAGAATAAATCCATAGATGAGCCATGCGGCATGCCTCTCACCAACATTAGATCAACAAGAGAAGAATTACCTGCTACAAGATGGGTCTTCACCAGAATCATCACAAACCTTTTCAACTCGATAAACAAAACTTCCAAATCCAACGTTATAAAGCCAAACCTGCAGATTATTGGAACTCTTAACATAACGAAAGGGCTCTAACTTAGCAGAGAAGAAGTAATGCTTCTGTCATTTGGGTCTGAAATGTGTGCAACTTTTAGGGTTACCGATATTGGATATTGTACAAGTAGCAACAACACGCCCTACAGAAGCATACGAGTTTTTTTTGGCTTGACAATTGCAACCAAGTATTTTACTAGAGTCAGATTTCTGCGGGTATGGACAGTGGTGGTGCCACTTTTCTTCATCTTCATCTTTAACCATTTTAAAACGATTTCTTAAAAGATAAATTTACTTTTACAACCCCCATTTAACAGTTAAAATTGAGACATTGTTTGATATCAAAGAGACATACCTCTCTAGGAAAATGGTGATACGTCTTTTTAGGAAAATAAGAATAAAATGGAGGCAAATGGGGGACGATATCATTCCCATTCGTAACTCGAAACGTATTTGGCACTATATTGCTATAGTAAGATGCAAATACTGCATTGCCAATACGAGGTTGTCCAAATGTCATAACCTGGACATTCTGGGAATTGTAGTTAACCTGTAATGAATAGAAAATCATCAGCATATGCATCCATCCACTAAACAAGAAGATCTAAATAAAACCCTAACACAAAAAAAAATCATATCTTAAGATACTAAAATATTGAAAACAAGAATGTTCAAGCACCATTTGGCTAGTTTGACGATAGCTTTCTGTTTCCTCATAAAAAATGTTCAAGTGCAACACAGGCAGTCAAAATATACTTTTAACTTTAATTTCAGTATATTGACTATTCATGCAGATATAAGATTGTTAAATGTCTAGCAGGCCAATATATCTTTCAGCAAAAGCACAGCAACACTTATCACAGTTATCAAGCAAGGAAGAATCCAACATCACTTACTGCAAGATCAAGGCCACAGAATGCTGCCATTGCCCCTCCCATTGAATGTCCAGTCACCATGATGTCAAGGTTACCATAGAACTTCCTTGCTCTATCAACAGCATTTAATATCGCAGGGCGTATTGTCGTATTGTGATAAGCATAATAAAACCCATGGTGCACCTGAGGTAAGACAAGAATGGAAGTTATTGCTTTTCTCTCTAACTGCTCAACATTGAGTTTTAGCAAAAACAATGAGATAAATAGAAGGCTAGTTAAAAAAGCTAAAAGTTAATAAAAAGAGAAAATTCCATGTAATTTTCCAACTCCTCCTGCATGCTAGTTAGTTACTCCTGACCATGAACTTTATATTCCTTTATAAATTAATTATTTTAGAAGCTCAGTTAGGTTCCTATATCTTTTTGTAGGACTTCAAACCGACTCCATGGCTGCAACTCTATTCTCTTCAATTCTGTCTTTTAAAACTTTAATCCAAGTCCATCTCCCCACACTCCTCGTGCATGGTTAATCCTTCAAAAATCAATATGATATAAAAGGACATATCATCCAACAGTCAAATCTTGAAGATTTAAACATGCACTAGAAGTACCCAGTGCAATCCTTCTTTTATACTATCATAGATAAGGATTTAAGCAGGCACAGGAAGAATGATTGGATGACCTTACCATATAAGAGAGAATAAAGTCGGAAGACCTACAATATTTTCAACGTCTTATGAGAAGAACTAAGAACCTAATCAAGCTTCTAGAGCATTCAATTTAGATAGGATAGAATTCATGATCTAGAGTAACTTAAACTCTAGTACATTCTAAAGAACAGATAGCAGAAAAAATTCACAATACACACCATTGCATCCGGCATGCCAGGGTACATCAGGTCAAGCTGCTTCCAGTATAGGTCTTCAATCCAGTTCTGTATGCTGTACATAAAGTTAAATGTATAGAGTAGAGTCAATATGGCGATCACCAACCCCCAAACATCAGATGTTTTACTTATCTAGTCCTAGTCAACAAAGGATTTGATTAACTAGTTTCATAAAATAGAAAGCACGGACATGGTTACAGAAAAGCATAATTTCAGTGGCATGATTTTCACAGAAATTTTGTCATGGTTAATCAATAGTTTGCAAGTTCAAATTGTCAAGGGACAATTGTTCACCGTGGACGGAAAATTCTATTGCATATTTCCAAAGTATCATCATAAACCACAAAAATAAATCCATGCATCACCTGTGTATGGTGATACTTTAGATTGGAAAATTATTTTCCATTTTCTCAATTGCGAACTGCGAAAGTTTGACATCACAAGAAAAAGGAAGCTATTTGTCCATTATTAGAAAAAATAATTCATGTAAATGAAAATTTTCACCCTGATAAACTCCTATTCACTCACCTGTTTTCTTGAGTTCCTCTAAAAGCAATAATGACAGCATTAAGACTCTTTGCTACTCCGACATATGCCTGCAGTAGAGAACAAAAATGATATCACAACAATAAATGGCAACCAAACTCAATTAGTATAGGCCTAAAAACCATCCAATGAAATATACCTGTAGGCAATGCTGGACATCAACAACCAGTTCTATAACTTCAAACCCCTATCGCCATTGAAAATAACCATAAGTGCTGATTATTTTGGCTAAAAGAATACAAATAAAGTCAACTGCCTCGACAGTCAACATATATAAAATTTAACTATCAAAGATTAGATATTTAGTATTTGTCCACATCCAATTAATATCATCAGATTACCTAAGTACCTGAGTCAGGTCATCACATCTTGTGCATGTCCAAGTAAACAGTTCCGTTAAATCAGATATGTATACCTGCAATCACAAATTGCTTAATTCAAGCGAATAACGCTTAGCACATAATATGAAGAACACGAGAATCGCCAGGCATTAAAAGACAAAAACATACCGCAGAAGCATATTCCACCAAGATTTCGGCAAGAGTATGGTTAAAGGAAATAGCATCACCGCTGTGCTTGTGGTTCAATCTGAACTCTGAATTTGAGGAGTTAAAGGACAACATTAGATCAACTCGAAGTTTCAACAAACAAAAATAAATGAACAACATGCACACTATGTTACGATACTTAATAGTCAAAACAACAAAGAAAAAAACAAACAAGTTAAACGTATTACCCCTTCCGACAGAAAAAGCGATCAGGCAAGCAAAAATCGTCACTGTCAACCATCTATTCCTCTCCATAGTCCAGAAAACTAAAAAAAGGCATAATAAAAAAAAATCAAAACACGCAAAGAAAGTGCAAGGCGATTAAAAGGACAATCACCAGTGCCTCCAACACCGAGGAAGGAGCAATCGAAATTCGAAAGTCAATTCGCAGCAATCGAATTCAACTCACAAAATCAGAATCACATTCCACAGACAGGCAAATTAATTGAAATAAAGAAGAATTATCAAAAGGAAACAAAAAGTTACAAAAGCGAACGAACTTGGAAAAGGAGAAAAGCAGCCCGGCAATTTGGCGTTTCTGCCGATGATTGACACGTTCAACTACCGACGACGGCACCGACTTGAATCGAGGAAAGATAAATGCTGCGTGTCGAAGAACCTAAGAAAGTAGAATCAGTCCTTGCCGGAGAAGGAAAGGAAATTTTCTGCAACAAAGGGATGAAGTTTAACGAAGGAGGAGAATGACGGAAAACGACTTAAGAATCCGGTGATTTACGTAAAGTTAATTTGTCATTTTCGATTACCGAAAATGCCCTGACCTGTGAGCTTATTTACGCTTTTACCATCAAGTTTGAGCCAGCTGATTCTGAGATTTTCTTTTGTCAATATTGTTTTTCAAAAAAAAAAAAAAAATCTATACCACTTTCATTTATTGCATGCAAGTAGCATTTAAGTACTGTGTGAGATCTACAAAATAAATAATTAATAAATTATTTAATAGCGTGTCATATACTGAAGGGAGACTAATTATATAATTGAGTAAAATAACATTTAAACTCTTTTAATTCAATACGTGAGGTGGGAATTTGAACGTCTTCTTAATTAAAAATATATGTTAGTTAAAATATATACATTAGCCAATTGAGTTGGACTTGTAAAACAATGTTACTCATAAAATATTAAAATAATTAATAATTTCATTGAAAATGTGAAATTAGTGTGCACTACCATACTGATCAAAAACCCCCTTTTTTAGGGGAAAAATGGTGAATGGCAATGTGTATACATAAGATTTAATATATCAATTTGAGTATAGTTGAACAATATTGTTAAATTAAATGTGTGTATATATACTTAGGTGCAATTATCTCCATGCTCCGTCAATAATAAAAAAAAATTATTAAAAAATATTTTTTTTAAAAAAATAAGTTTGTTATCTGAAAGATGGGTGCATCAAGTATTTGTCCTATATATATATATATAGTTAAATTTCAATTTTAGTCCATAAACTTTGAGATATATATCTATTTAGTTTATAGAGTTTGATATTTTATAAAAAAAATTACTAATCTATTAGATACAAAATTATAAATTTCAAATTATTTGACATAAAATTCTCATATTTAGTAGACCAATTAATTTTTAAATTTTCAAAATTGAGACCTACATACATAAAATTAATAATTAATAGTTTTAAGACTTAATATTTTTAAAAGTTGAACGACAAAATACACAAATGTCTAACGGCTTGTTTGGATTAACTTTCTAACTACTTTATAAACCCTTTAAATTCATCCAAACACACACTATATTGTTATATAATCTATATTTGTGGACAAAGATAGATCATATGAAATGTCCATTTTATCCCACGATTTCCATTTTATTCCAGGCATTTCCAAAAGATCCTGCTAAAAAGAAGTTTCTCAATCTATTCAGAGGGGAAATAATTAAAAATTACTCTAACAATTGGATATTCTCAGAATATCCCATAGATATAATTTGTAGGGGAGAAAAGACATTTGATACCATCTCCAAGTTTATCAAATAAATTTCTTTTAATCCCATCAATAATTTAAAAATCTTAAACAAATTAAGCCAAATCACCGATTAGCCATTCACATCACACGCGTATTTTTACCCCATAAATAATTTTAAAAACTTAACCAAATTCCAAAAAGAAAAATTAGAAATGTATTTATTACACTCTTCCTCCCTCTCTGATATTCAATTAAAGATCTATTTAGATTGAATAGTGATTAAGCACCTAGAAAGTTAATTCAAACGGATTCAAGAGAGAGATTGCTTACTCCATGAATTGATTGACTAAATGGAAGAAAAATTATTGTATTTGGTTACCAACATAGTTGCCTCTAATAAACAGGGATGGATGTTTGAAATGAAATCAACATCCTCTCCATTGACAATCAACAAAGATTCAACACATATTGTGTAATTTTTCTCTCCTACATTCAACGACCTAGAAATGTCAATCACATTCTTCCAACTTCCTCCAATAATTTTGAAGGGAAATTCATACATCCAAGATTGTTAAAATACCAACCACATTGTTTCAACCTCCAATAATTTCTCGAGATGAGGCCAGAAAAGAACAAAGTAATTTACCCAATAAAAAGGAGAGAAGAAAAATTATTGTATTTGGCCACCCCAATGTGTCTGCTCCTAATATCCGTTGGATGTAGGTTTGATACGTTGAACTATATGTCTCCTATTGTTTGATACAAGTTTAAATACAAATTATAATTTTTCTCATACATCCAACGATATAGAAGTGTCAGTCACATTGTTCTAACCTCCTCCAATAATTTTTCGAGATTACGCGAGTTAACAAAACACACACTAAGAAAGATGAAAGAGAGAGGGAGAGAATGAACAGCAAACCTTTGTGTATAAGCCGAAAGCATGACCAACTGTGACTCAGAGAGAATCCATATATGAAAGGGATTTGTAAGAATAAGAAGAAAGAACTGAACTAATAGCCATAAGTAACAATGGAAACCCCACACCAAACTCACTACTTTTTTTCCAATATTCATTCCCATTCTCACCATGAAATTTCAGACACCTCCAAAATTTACATGGTTCAACCAGGAACCTACCAACCAACCTATGCTCGACACCTCGATTCGATTACCATTCCTCCCTCTTTCTTTACCTCACCATTGTTTTCCACACTCATAGAAGAACCACCAGCAACAACAGTAAAACTTGGATGCAATTGATACTAGAAAAAATTTTATTTTCTGGGTTGGACTTGCAAATGGAAGATACCTGTAGTTTTGTAATCTGAATCTTTCCTTTCCTCTTCTTCCTGCAATTTTTACCTGTAGTCTAGTAGGCACTGGCAACTTCATTTCCTATCAGAAGATCAAGCAAAATGTGACAAGGAACTTCGATCTTCTTCTTTTTCATTCTTGTGAACCGTCAAAGCTGCCTTGCACATTTGCCCGCTTTCTCTCTCTCCAGTTTTCACCCCATACTTTTGCTTCTGCAACTGCACGTTCTCTGTTTAGGTCGCGGTTCCTTGGTGTTTCCCTTGCTCTCCCAGTATATACAGGACTGTCTCGCAGAGATTCTTGTCGTTCTAGCTCATCCAATCCCCATTTTCTACCAGATCCGCCTCCAGTGTCAATTTTGCTCAGCTCTGTACCTCCACAACTCAATTCCCTATGGAGGTCTTTCTTTCGGTAATCAGGTGAGTTTCTGTAGTTCGATGGGGAACCACGTCCTCGTCCACGCTCGTCAGGGCTATCCAGTCCGTCTGGAAAACCTCTCCGTTCATCTCGGGCTCGTGGAGTAGATCCACCAATTCGATTGCTTTGAGAAGCAGCTGCATTAGGATCATAAGTTTGGGAAGCTAAATACGTCAAAGCAGTAACAACGTCCCCGATTAGAGGTCTTGTTGCAGCCTGTTCCTGCAAGCACATTGCCGCAACTGCCAATGCCTGATAAAGTCCCCGCATGGGATATCGACCTTGCAGTAGTGGATCAGCCATCTTAGGGAACTTCCGGCGATCTTTAAAAAGTGGCCGAGCCTGTATGCCATTTGAAAGCAAAAAACTTGCGTAATTAGTATAAATTGAAATGCACAAAGAATGAAATCAATAAAGAAACGAGTCCAGCATACTCACCCAAGCCACAAGATTATGCTCCCCCGGACCTCTAGTATTATCGATTGCCTTGCGCCCCGTGATAAGTTCTAGAAAGACAACTCCAAAACTATATACATCTGATTTGAGAGTGAGTTGACCAGTCATAGCATACTCTGGAGCACAGTAGCCGTATGTTCCCATCACTCTCGTTGAGACATGAGTCTTATCACCAACTGGACCCAGTTTTGCAAGACCGAAATCTGACAGCTTGGGGTGGTAGCCCTCGTCGAGAAGAATATTAGACGACTTCAAGTCTCGATATATAACAGGCGGGTTTGCTTTATCGTGCAAATATTCCAATCCTTTTGCAGCACCAGCTGCGATCTTCATTCTAGTATTCCAATCCAAGGGCTCCTTATCTGGTGGAAGATCTGAAAAAACATGTACAAAACGTAATCAGAAAGGTTTTGAAGAATACAAATTGATGAATTGCTGGCTGAATACTAAAGCTTCAGGAGAACGCAAGACTTGTAAAGATTTAATGCAAATTAAGAAATGCGAAGCAATCCTAAGATTAAGAAGCCAAGAAAGGGCAACAACTGAGTCAGTGTTTTGAACATCATGAATTGCTGGCTTGTACCTTTTGCAACTTCATCGTATCAATGAAATGAAGGAATATGTTTCTCATAGAAAATAATAATACTAAATAATAAGAAACTTTAGTTAAGTTGCATGCTGAGTTGGTTCAGTTAAATAGACTACAAATTTTATAACTCGTGAATAACTATATCTTAAAAATATGATGGGAATCAAACACAAGAAAAAATATCTTCAATATAAAACAAAGGATGTATAAATTGAAGCACTTTGAGAGATCCAGTACTCTCAAGATGACTATCCCCAAAATTTGCTTATCATCGATCCCCCACTCTCTTTACTTATAACTACCAACTCTATGTAACTTGCCGAATGAAACCAAGACATAAAAAATAATTGATATAATTCCCAAAAGAGCTAGTATTTCCTTCAGGGCTAAACCTATGATAATGCACTTCCAATAACTGGCATCTTATAACCTCCAAAACAGCCCATTGGTATTATACTACTTCAGGGATATGTGGATCAGATAATGGATATGTGGATCAGATAATGCTTTCAGAATTGAAACTTTAAGATTTGTTCCTTCCACAAGATGAAAAGAAAAAAGAAATGGTAGATATCGAACCATGCAAATGATCTTCCAATGAACCCAATGGCATGAACTCATAAACAAGAAGCCGTTGATCCCCGTCAGCACAATAGCCTATCAAGTTAACAAGATTTGGGTGATGTAACAGGCTAAGCATTAGAACCTCCACCAAAAATTCCCGATTTCCTTGAAGACCATTACGGTCAAGCTGCTTCACAGCGACTACCTGCATATTACAAGGGCAATCATTCAGAACTTACATGTTCATGTCATAAATTTGCAAGAAAATATTACCTAACCTGTCCTGTGCTCTCCAAGCGACCTTTGTAAACCCTTCCAAACCCCCCTTCTCCAAGCAAGCATTCTGATCTAAAGTTCTTCGTGGCCGTAGCAAGCTCTCGAAATGTAAATGTTTGGGCTGCAATATGTGCTGTTGTTCCATCCTTTTGAACCGTTGGCTCCTTCTTAGCATCAGATACACTCCGTGACTTCGATTTATCTGTGAAAACTAGCAGCTCAGACATCGTACCAACCATAATAATGCACTAAAATTCATAAACATGTCAATATTTAGCAAAGTATAAATTCCACTTCTAGAAACAAACAAACAAAAAATATAGGAAGTTAAATTCTAAACGAATCCATAAACTTCAATGTAATGTTGTGTGCATCCTACAAACGAATTCGACAAAATCACCAGATGCAAATCAAATTATAACATAACTCTACAACATGGTTCACAAAAGTCTACTGAATTTGACATTTTCATTTCTTAAAGTAAAAACTACTCGGTATAAATCATGTGAAATTGTGAACTGTTAACAACAGTGATGAGTGCTATAATTAAGCTTATCCAACTGACAAATGAACATACATTTTGCCCCTTATGTAGCTTTAAGCATCTCCATGAAAGACACTACCTAGTCCACACAATTCCTTTCAACAGAGTCAAACGCTTCAACAAAACATCAATAATCCAAACCAATTGAGTTGAACACATATCCCAAAACCATCCTCAGCCAAGAACAAAACATAAATTACCACAGAGAACACAATGAGGAAGTTAACAAAACAGCAAAAAGACAACTAGGGTCCCAAGAACACAAACCCAATTCAAAAAGAAAACCACCCACAACAACCAAACGCCATTCAATTCTTCAGATCAAAACGACAAAAAAAATTAGTCCCAAAAACCTATCAACAACAGAAACTGGATGAAACACCAAAAATTGCCAGAGTTCAAGGAAGCCATAGCTCTAATAACAAGGAAAAGAAACAAAACCCTACAGAATTAACCCCAGAAATGAAGAGTCAGCCATTGATTTAATCACCTGAGCCCACTCTGGTAACATGGTGAGACTGAGCGGTGGAGCCATCCTTAGCTGAATCCTTCTTAGTAGCTTCCTTCACACCATTACCATCTTCATCGGAGGATCCAAAACAAGGAAAACACCCACCCATAATCAACTGAAAACAAGCAAAAAATAACAAAGAAAACCCACTCGACTACGAACCCAATTACAGGGCCAAATTAACTTAAACGATTCATAATCATCCAACCCCTAAAATTGCCCTTCTTCCTCAACTTCTAAGACAAACCCATCTCCAAATTTCCATCAACACCCTTTCTCTTCCTCACTTTCTCGCTTCAGAATTCTGGGTGCCCATTAAAGGGAAAGATCGCGGCCAACATGTCCGAGAAGCAGATCACCAAATCGAAGAAACTGACATCGTGGAAGAGTAGCAAGGTAAAGAAAAAGGAATGTGAATGTGAAAACCTTTTTTTTCTTTTTCTTTTTATTTTAAATTTTGAAAAGAAAAAAAAAAAAGACAGTCGATTAAGTAGAAAATAAGATATTTATATGGGCATTGAATTGAAAGACCAAATCTGGGTGCAATTAATTTCTTACTTGCAAATCGATAAAGAATTTACTTTAAAAAAATTATTATTTAATTTTTAATTTCTACCTTTGGAGGAAAAAGAAAAAGAAATTAAAAAAAAAAAAAATTACGGCCAGTGGCAGAAGGGATTGGTAATAATAATGATCGCGGTCGGAGGGAGTGGGGCCCACAGTGGAGGGGAATGTGCTCCCTCTCTCCCACATTTGTGATGGACATTCTTAAGCACATGTTTTAAATCTCATTTTATTGCCCTTTCTTATTATCCAATAGTAACGCAATTTGGATTTGTGGCTTTCCTATATTATAATATTATATATTTCTTAATATATATATATATATATATAATACCATATCCATTCTTATACTTCAAACTTTGTTTTAATTGTCTAATTTTAGTTTGTATATTTTTAATAAATCCTCAATTTAGTACTTCAAAGTTAATTTTTATTGAAATTTACTCAATAATAATAATATTCATGTGAAAAAATACTATATGTAAATATATTTTTCAAAATTTATATGTTTAGGATGGGGTTGATACATTTACAAAAATTTAAAGTTTAAATTGATATAATTATTAGTTCATAATTTAAATTGATACAGCTTGGAGTGTAAGTTAAAATTTTTAAATGTAGATTGCTCGAAATTTAACTTTATCGAACTATATATTGTTAGGGTGGTTGTTTGAGTTGACCGAGATATTAGTTTTAGTGGACGTTCATGGATATTATAGTTTGAATAGTCTCTTCATCTAGGACATTATATTTATTAAAATAAAATTAGATTTGGAAAGTAACTTATATTTAGTTTACATTTAAATAACCTTTTTGTATAATTAGTTTATTATTATCTCTAGAATGACATATTTTAAATTATAATAAAGTAAGAGGAGATTTGAATCTAACACTTATGTTATGGATATTGTAGTTTGAATAGTCTCTTCATCTACAACATTATATTGTTTTTAAAAGAATACTTAGATTTGGAAAACTACTTATATTTAATATATATATATAAAAAAAAGTTATGTACAATTAATTTATTATTATTATTAGAATATAAGTAGAGATTTTAATTTAACAATTATGTTATGGATATTGTAATTTGAATAGTCTCTTTATCTGCAATATTATATTGTTTTAAAAAATACTTAGATTTGGAGAGCGACATACATTTAATTTACATTTAAACAACTTTTTTTGTATAATTAGTTTATCATTGTTATATATTCATCCTGGTAACATACATTTCAAAGATTGTAAAGTGGATTTTATTTTTGGGAAAAAAAAATGAAATATTACAATATAAATACAATGGTTCAAGCTTTGTTTGAGTGTAACCTAAAATTAAAAGTTTCATTTTAAGTACATGTCATGTTTACTTTTATTTTTTGGTACATGGGCGTACATGTAAACATGTATGTAAATGTGTGTCTATGTATATAAGCTAAATTATATATATAAAAGAAAAAAGAAATCTTGACTATCGCATTTTATTACAAAAATACTTCATTATTCTAAAACGGTAATATTATCCTTCACATCTTATAAATGTTTAAATATCTAATGGAGTAAAAAATATTCATAATGTCGGGCAAAAATTGGAACTTGAAACAGTGTTGCAGTGACTCATAATAGAATTTGGGACCCGAACACCATGTCACACAATTCTAAGTTACCTCCATACTCATTCTAATTCTCAAATTTCATCCAAAATTCTAAACAGATTTTCTCTTCAACAAGGTTCAAAGTTTTTTTATTTATTTATTTAGTCTCCTATATATTAGATTAAATTACAAGTTTAGTCTCTAAACTTAAAGTGTGTGTCTATTTAGTTCCTAAGCTTTTAATAAAATGTATATAATAGATTTTTGAACTTTCAATTTTCGTGTCCAATGGATCTCCAAACTTTAAAAAGTGATTAATAGGTCATTAAACTTTTGATTTTGTGTCCAATATATATTTCTAAATTTTCAATTGTGTGTCTATCAAGCCCTTGACCTATTCGATATTTTTTAAAATCCACTAATCTACTAAATACAAAATTAAAAGTTTAGAGTTTCGTATGAAATTAATAGATCAATTAATTATTAAAAATTTAAAATACATCAGCAATTTGTTAAACACAATTGAAATTTTAAAACCATATTATACCATTTTCAATTCAAGGACCTATTGAATACAAAATTAAAAGAATTTAAATCAGTTAAATCTATACTATATTAAAAGGGGGACATGAGATAATTTTTCTATTCCATTTTTGCCATTAAAGCTTTTGAGAATTCATATTCTACCCTCATAACCCTTCCTAATGTGTTTAATAACCTCATATTTTGCCTTCACTACACTTAATGTACACATCTCCCGGAAAAGGATATCACACTTTTTCGACTTGATACATCACTTCACATAATAATTAAAATTCATATAGACACATCTCTTCACATCATAACTACAAATTTTATAAGTCCCTTCACGTCATAACTACAAATTTTTTAGAATATAAATACAAACTTTTTTTGTTTTTCTTTGGCCCAATCTCCATTATTTTCAAAATATCCTATGATAGAAAGAATTTTAGGATGATAGCATTGAAGTTTTCATTTTTCATTTCAAGATGGTTGCAATCATCCTCCGTATCTTCTCTTTGTTGGTTGCGTTTTTTCAGTAGAATTCTATTGCCATTGCCATCTAAGGCTTTCACTGGACGGTGAAGTCTGTAAGGAAATTCTCTAGGGCTCTTCCATTCATAATAGAAACTGAATGAGTTTCTTCTCTCTATTTTTTTTTTTTTTTAAAGAAAGATAACAAAAAATATTAAGTAAAACAGATTGAAAAGATGGAGAAATTTGAGGATAAATTTTATGTATAGTATTCCATCAAAATTGAAGACGGCTAATATAAAGAAGCATAGATACAAAGATCTAAAATACAAAAAAGATGATACACATGTTAACATGACACTGGACCATGATTGACAAAAAAAAAAAAATCAAATAGTACATAATTAACCACGAAATAGAATAGAAAAGTAAGTTTAATACTATGGTTTAACATTTAGTTTGGATAAGATACGTAGGGGTTATGAGAGAGTAGAATTTTTATCTTCCTAATCTTCCTATTTTGTCCTTAGTTTTTAGATAACTATCTATTATATCCTCGATTTTAATTGTTTGTACCTTTTCTTCTCATTTATGTAGGCTATTTTACTTATTTTTTTACATGTCTTATCTTAAAAAGAAAAGCGAACGAAAGGTCCGACATTGTCGGATAACAAGGAGAGGAGAAGAAAAAATCCAAGTACAATCACACCCACGTATACTTAAAAATAATTGTATTTGTACCTTTTTCGTTTTGTAGAATAATGCACACCTTTTCATTTTATTATTTACTTTTTAAGTTTTAGGTTTTTTTTTTTTTTTTTTTTTTACTTTATTTGATGACAATGGTTTACGAATTGAACTCGAATAAAATAAGTTCTCAATCAAAATTTAAATTTTATCGTAGAAATTATGACATAAACATTTTAAATATTTTACACACGTGCATCGCACGTATCTCTATCTGTATCTAATACTTATAAAAGCTTAATAACTAAATATACACAATTTTTATAAAATTAGAAAGTAAACTTATAATTTAACACACATAAAATAGTACGTTATAGTACGTACGCACACACTCAAACTCAATGTGAGTTATGTTTGGTCGACATAGTCAAAAGGTTGGTTGGTAAGATTGGGTAAATGACTTTTGAGGTAAATAAATAAAATAAATAAAGGGAATAAAATGAAATAAGAAAAATCAAACCCCAACTTATTCGTAGATTCGAATGATAATGCAAGCTATATTTTTCTTTGTTAAAAGTAATTAATTATTTAGAGTGAGAAAAAAATTCAACTAGTTAAGACATATATACTATCGATTAAAGGTTAAAAAGTCAAATTTCTTCACCTAAAGGGTAAAAGTTTTTTCAAATATCAATTTTTTTGTTTCTAGTTTTCAATCAAACCATAAGCCTTCTTTCCCATTTATTAGGGTGTTAAAAAAATTGACTAGAAGAACTCGATCTACAATTTGGATTTTAGGTTATCAACTCAATTGAGTAGGGTCAACTTTTGAATTTGCCTAAAATTAGTTTGGGGTGAACAATCTTAAGTTATTATTAATTTTAAAAAATGTTTTTTTTACAATACAATTATATATACATATACTTATTCTAATTTTATTTAATTTCATATTTACTTTTAGATTATTTGTTAAGTTTATGAAATCCAAGATTTTAGAATTGTATATTAAAATTGAGTTGGAAATCTCAATTCAATAATTGAGAAATAAATAAAGGAATGTTTTACCTATTAACATTTTATTTTTTAAAATAAAAATTTGAATATATATCATAATAAAAAATAATCTAAACCAATCTAACCCAAATATTTTATAATTAGGTTGAATTTAAGTTTAAATGATCTGAGTTGTGTAAAAAAAATGTTTCAAACCCATCAACACATACCATTTATGGCTATTTAATCACAATCATCTTTAAGGTGTAAATTTTTATTTATTTATTA
The DNA here is from genome assembly GCA_002890555.2 of Lagenaria siceraria. NCBI lineage: Eukaryota > Viridiplantae > Streptophyta > Magnoliopsida > Cucurbitales > Cucurbitaceae > Lagenaria > Lagenaria siceraria. Next base: position 22,634,836 of record CM016483.1, on the reverse strand, counting down.
TTATTATTATTATTTTTTAAATAACTTTAAGGTGTAAATTTACCTCTCTTTGAAATCATCTCTCTAATAATAATAACTTACCCACAGAAATGAATTAATCTCCACACCACATTAAACATTATTTTGGCCTATAACTTACTAAAATCCATTCTTATCCACCAAAAATCTATATAAATCCCTAATTTCCCACAATTTTTTTTTCTTTTATTTTTATTTTCAAGACTCAAATCCCACAATTCATTTCATATTTAACATTAAAAAATAATAATAATAACAATTTTAGAAACATAAATCTTTGATATATCTTTCCTTTTTTCTTTCTAGAAGATAATTTGGGGTCTCTTTTTAATGGGGTTTTGTCCATATCCTTTGAATCAACTTGCTCCATTGTTCCACATTCATTTTATATTTGAGGAATATCTGACATAATTAATTATTAATTGGGTTGCATATTATTTAAAATTTAAAGCTATATATAGCTAGGCTATTAAATTTTCCACCTTATGTTAAAAAAAAAAAAAAAAAAAGATAGAGGGGGAATCAATTCCATCTTTTAATTAGGCATGATGAGAATTTTTCTATATTGGGATTTTTTTTAGTATAAAAAAAACAAACAAACAAAGTAAGATTACAACTATAATTATTATTATATGAGTTATTTTAAGTGAAACTTGGTTGGCCATTTGAAGTTTAGTAAATAATGGCATTTATTTTTCATCACAAATTAGTTTATTTCATTTTATTTTTTTTCATAAATCCCCTCCAAAAAAAAAAAATTATTCTGATAATTCATCTCTATCATATGTTTTAAAAGAAATTGCATCAAAATTTAGGAACTTATCGAATTCAAAATCGAAAGTTTAAGAACTAATTAGACATTTTTGAAAGTTAAGAACAAATAGACCGTAGGAGTGTTTGTGGGTTGGGTTGAGATACTTTTTAGACCCAACTCAATTGTTTAGGTTGTATAAGTTGTAAATTTCTTGAACCCAAATAATGGGTAATACTTGAGTATCTTTAAAATATTCCAAAAAATAAATTTCAAAAAATTGACACATGACAAATTATGATTGGACAATTTTGTAGAATGCACAAAAATAGGGTATGCCTGGATAGACCTAAATATTTTTCTATTTAATAATAAACTCATCCCAACCATAAAATATTTGGGTTAGGTTGGTTCATATTACTCGGATCATTTATTTATATTTTTCTGAAAATAAGTAAAATTTTATATGTAAAAGATTTATTTAATTATTTTCATATATTGAAAACTAAGATTAGCAAGTCAATTTCAATTTATATTAGGATTTTTTTTTTTTGCTAAGCTACTAAAAAATTTATTTTTAGGAGTGGTTGGAGAATAAATTATCCAAAAAATCTTAAAATTTAAAAATTAAAAAAATATGTATATATAATCTTATCATAAGAAAAAAATATTTTAAAATTAATAATAAGTTTGGGTTGGGTTGAGTTATTTTAGGTGAACCCATGAATTAGCCAAACCCAGAAAAAAAAATTATTTATTGAAACGATCCAATCCAACCCAAACGGTACGAGGTGAGTACGAGTTAGGTTGGGTCGATCAAGTTTTTTTGGTCACCGAAATTTTTGAACACTGCTAATAGATATAAACCTAAAAATTTACCAACTAAACTTGTAATTAAGCTCTTGTTTGATCCAACCAATCAATTGATTCCAAACTTCCTCCATTTTGGGTTTATTGGGCCTAAACTTTCAATACCTCTCTTGAGCCCAAATTTCAATCCAACATTCCCCTTTTTAAAAAATAAGTTACTGAAGTTTTCAACCACATTAAAATATTTTCAACATCTCAACAACAAAACCATGCCAAATTTCAAGATTTGATGCCTTGATTCACTCTCCTCTAATTATTGAACTAAAAGGAAAAATAATTTGGTAAAATAATAACAATAACTTTTCTTTCCATAAATGAAAGCTATGTGAACATATTTTAAAAATCTATAGAGATTATTAATAGGATTCTTTTTCTTAATTTTAAAAGAAAATTAATCATAAACTAATAAATAATCATAGGATTAACTTTTAGATTGGTTGAAAATTAGAGAATTCAATTTGAACATGTAAATATACAAGTAAAATATAAGGATGGTTGTATATATAACAACATATGAGCTAAATTAATAACAAAAGTATCAAAACCTTAAATTATTTGCAAATATAGCAAAGTCTAAGTGAGAAGTCTACAAATCCCTCAGCATCACTAATACACAATTTTAATCCAAATCACTAATACACAAATTTAGACCATTTTTTTCCCCAAACTACTTGCATATTTCTTTGTTCTTTGTAGTTTTTCTTCAATATTTTCGTCTTTGTAGTTTAATTTTTGGTCTATTTAAATAAGTTTAATCGTTTTTTATTAGTTCCATTTTTTCCATAAATCATTTTTCTTCGATGCATATTTTATTTGATTGAGTTTTTTTTTATCAATTACTAAGTCTAATGGTGGTCTTCGTAGTTTTTTTTTTCTTTTCTTTTTTGTAATCATTTTCCGATCAACTAAATTTTTTTTTTCAATCATTTGAGTTTATGATTAGATTACCACCTTTGTCTAAATGTGGTCTTCGTAGTTTTTTTAACTTGTACATATAAATTGAGTTTCTACTTTTATCGTCTCGTATCACTGATAGTTCATCACTAATAGACTTAGACTGTTAATGAAGTCTACGAGTGAGTTTATGAGTTTATTACTAATAAAAGGAATTTTAATACTTATACTCAATTATTCACTTAAATGGTTGATAATTAATTATATTTTTACCAACACTTTAAATTGATTTTGATTGTTTATTATAGGTCAAATAATTAGACATTTTTCAACCCTGTGTAAATGGTAGATTTTAATCCTCACCCTCGTTATATCCTGATTTTTAAATAAATAAAAAATGGTAAAATGAATTGAGTTAGAAAAAATTACAAGAAAAATAGTGGGAATTTGTTAAAATTAACCCAGAAAAAAGTAAGAGATTCAATGGGTTTGAAACTATATTTCTAAATCCTAAAATCAGATATAGTTACCCCTTAAATATTAGTTGACAATAAACTATTATTAATTAATTTATGAATATATTTTATGTTTAAAAAATTGTGTAATTATCTTTATTTAATATAGTTCTACCTTTTAGAATTTAAAATTCAAAACCTAGATACAGTGAAAACAACAATTGTTTGGTAGCCAATCTAAAAACAAAATTTTTAAAACAAATGATTCCAAGAAAACAAAGTTATAATTCATGTTTTTAATTATGTGATTGCTAACATGTTCAGAAATTAAATTTTAATTTAAACAATTTTTTAAAATATATTTTTATAATATATTTATAAATCATAAAATTAATTATAGTTACTAACGGTTAGGTTGAATATAAACTATCACTAATTAATTTATGAACTTGTTTTATTTAAAGCTTTTGTATAATAATTATTTTGTAATATCATATAAGAAATAATATATTATATCATACATATTTTAACTTTATAAAAATAATTTAGTTTATAGCATGAAATATTATATTTGTTATTGTTTTGATCTTTTCTAATATAATTCTATATTTAAAATTTTTGTATTTAAAACCTAGATACATAGAAAACATAAAAAATGTTATTTTCAGAATTTGAACTATTTCGATCATAAAATCTGAAAACAGTTTTTTAAAACAGAATCTAGATTACCTACCAAATACATATTCGTTGAACTTAGTTAATCTGAAAATATAAAATAAAATCTGAATCACCTTCAAATTTTTTTAATAGATACTAAATTGAATAATATTGAAATAAATAAATATTCATAATATGATTAGGTTAAAAGAATAACGACCCATTATAAACACATTTGAAAATGAGATATGATATGCAAAAGAGAAGACCTCATATGCAACCATATAAGATCAAGACGAGATCAGAGAACATGGTGACAAGTGAATCGAGGATAACACCGAACTTCAAATTCTTGGTAACTCTTATCTTTTTAATTAGTTTCCTTTCTGTTTTCAAATTAAATTGAACTAGGCCCCTCTTATTTGAATTTTTGTGATGGATTGATTTGATTTACAATTTATTCTTGTTTGAATTATTTTGTTTTAATGCTTATTTACTTTTTGGTCATAGGAGAGTTGATTATTCTAAACTTAGATAGATTCTCTTCCTTAGTATAGTTAGGGAGACATGCATTAGCAATATCTATGAGGCACACCTAAAGAATTTGTTCATAATTAAGATTTCAACTTTTTAATTTTGAAAAATTATTATAAATAGAAAAATATCAAACTATTTATAAATATAGAACATTTTTATTGGGTGCTATCGCAGTCAATTTTTTTTCTATATTTATAAATAATTTGACTCATTTTTCATTTTTCTATATTTTAAAGGAGTCTTTTAATTTATTATAGATACAAATTTTGCTAATCGGATAAATTGGAATATTTGTCTACAACTCACGAACAAAATAACTGAAAATTAGTTGGCATAAATGACACGATTTTATTAAAATCAGTTAATAAAGTGAAATCAAATCTAAGCGTATTTTATTCTTTTATTTTATTATAATCTTTTACTTTAAATTTCAAAGGTCGGTTAAAAATTTTGCTTTATCTAACTAAAAATTATGGTCAATCGTCGGTACTTTTTAGAAAATTTGTATCACAAATCTTAAATCTCCTAACCTTTTATTATTTTATTATTTTAGATTTAAATACTACTTTAATCTCTATATTTTTTATTTTGGTTCATTTTTGTTTATTTTCAAATGGTTCATTTTGGTTCCTATACTTTAAAAATGTTCATTTTAGTTCTTATACTTATAATTTTTGTTCAATTTTGTCCTTATACTTTTAAAAAAAGTTGTCATTTTGGTCCATTCATTTCTATTTTTAAAGGATAAAAATAGTCACTTTTTTTAAAATTAAAGAATAAAAATGAACCAAAGTTGAAAGTACAAAGACCAAAATGAATATTTTTAAAGTATGGGGACCAAAATGAACCAAAATTGATAGTATATAGACCAAAATGAACATTTTAAAAGTAGATTGACCAAAATGAACAAAAATCAAAAGTACAAAGACTAAAGTATTTAAATCTTTATTTTATTATGATATTTTACTTTATAGTCTTTATTTTATTATGATATTTTACTTTAAATTTCAAAAGTCGGTTAAAGTTTACTTTATCTAAATAAAATTATGGTCAATTGTTAGTACTTTTTAAAAAATTTGCATCCCAATCTTAGAGGATGGCGACTCTTTTCTCATCTCTATATTAAAGTTTGGCACCGTTAATTTTTTTTTTTAATACCGTTAATTGTTTTTTTGAATACCGGTATTTTTTTTTTAGTATATAATAAAAGTGTATACGCTAGTTGAGTTAGATTCGTTTTAGCCTCGACACTATTAACTTTTTATACAAATTCATATTTATATATAGTTTTTTTAAAGATTTTTTAGGACACAAATATCAATTTGTATACTCCTAAACTTGTGGACTCTGCCAATTAAAACCATGAACTAATATTTGTACAATTTAAATATTAAATTTTTTTAAGTGTGTCAATTTACCATTCATTTCGACTTCCTCTGAAAATCATCAATGCATTAATTCTCAAACGTGTGTAGACTTTTTCAAATGTCAATTTTACAAAATGGACAATTAAAGTAAATGCACTGACGATTTTGAAATAAAACTTTGTCTAAGAATCTAAATTGATTATTTATATAAGTTTAGAGATTTAATTGATATAATTATAAGTTTAACGCGAGATTTTTTTAAACAGAACATAATGGAGGATGTGAGTTGATACAATTACAAAAGTTTAAGTTTTAAATTGATATAATTATTAGTTTAAGATTTAAATTAATACATCTCCAAAAGTTTAGAGGTACAAATTAATTTTTTTTTATATTTTTTAATTATCTCAAACTAGATAACCCCTACAAAGCATTAGGAACCTACCTATGGATGAAGAGTTAGGGAAATCTAATTAATGGGATATTGGAATTTCCATGTATAGGAATCTATCCCATATTCTTAGCCAAAGAATATATTCTCTTTTTTTTTCTTTTTTTTTTTTCTCTTTCTTTTCCATCTAATTTGATTTATTAATTTATTTGAAGCACATCCAATTTTATTTATTGATTAGACCTTAGAATATAAGCCAAACTTTTTCAAATGCTTACACACCATATCATCAATGTTGATGCATTTGTATGGCATGATTCCCACGAATTTTCTTCAATAAAAGTGCTCGTGACGTTCACGTGGGTCCTAACATTTCTAATTTATTTCCTTTGTTTAAAATAAATAAACACATATGTAGAGTTTAAAATGTCGATATCAACTAAAATTTTGAAATTTTAATTTGATGAAAATGTCGATATCGATGAATGTTTAAAAAAATTTATAACAATAAATAAATTATAAGAAAACTTCATCATTTTTAAATTAGTTAAAATATTTATTAGTTTCTCTTATTATATAATAAAAATATTGATTCACACCATTCATATTCAATAAGGTACATCACTTTTAGTAATAATTTATATAAAGACGAAGATTAATAAAACTACAATATTTCAATAATAAGTTTTAAAATAACTATACATTTCTAATAAGTTTAGGAAAAAAATTAATAAAAAAATCGTATTTTTTAATTGAACTTATATGACATAGGGAGAAAATAGAATCATTTCGATTTATTTATTTTTATTTATTAGTGATTTTGACTGAAAAAAAAAAACTTAAATTGTTAGGTTATGATAAAACCAAATCTATATATATTCACGTGTTTTGCTCACGTGGTGCTCAACACTTGGTCCAAGTAGGAGAGACGAAATTAAAAAGATATTCATATTCTTCTTCTTTACTTTTAGTTTTTATTATTTTATTGTTTTTTTTTTAATTTTTTTTTTTCACTTTCGAGCACAATATCGTCATGAAATCTTCCTATCTTTATTGTGTTGAATTACATTTTTTGGGAGGCTATCCCCTCTTAGTATCTCTGTTTTCTCTTTTCTACTGTAGTTTTTTTTTACTAGTAATTACTAGTTTAATAGTTTACTGTTATATTTTTTATTTTCTAAAGATTTAGTGGAAATGTTAAAAATCATTTATATTGATTAATTGTAAATCATATTGATTAATTGTAAAGTAAGAATATGAAGGACTATCTTTATTGTTCCAACGTCTTTACGACAGAACACCTAAATTTGATAAGTCGTCTTCTATATGGATTGCATCCGTAACATGAATGAATACAAGTTCGTTCAATGTGTAACCACACCCACACATAAACAATCAATAGACACCTAAACTCGAAGATTCGTGTCTTAAAGATTGAAGGGTATCAATGGACACCTAAACTCGAATATTCACATTTTTATATATGGATCACATTCATGTATAAATCATGAATGGATACATTGATTCAATATGTGTAACCATGTGTACCTAATGAGTTGTGTCCGGTCGAATAAAGTTGCAACTCTATTCTCCTAATATTGCTCAACAAATTAAACATCAAATGAAGAGTCCTGCATTAAAGATGGAAGGACTCATAAGTAGTCATAATGGATGAAGGACTCTTCAGTAGTCATTTACCAAAAATATAGAGACAAAAAGGGAAGGTAAAAATTCTCTCTCATTACCCCATAGTATAGATTATTATGACAGTGTTATATATATATTCATAATTTTAGAGGTGTTGTCAAGAATATTATAAATGTGTAGTAAAAATAAATAAACAAAGCTTTTTTTTTCAATTTTTTTTTGTTTAGATTTTGAAAACATTAGTTATAAAAAAGATAGATAATAAAAGAAAAAAATCTATAGGTAAAAAGAATATATAAAAATGCTGAAAATAATGTTTATAATTTTTTTTAAAGAAGGGGAAATTTTATATTAATAAACCATTGAAAAACGTGGTGACAATCACATTAGTATTTAATACCCTCAGGCCACCTCCTCGTTTTAGTTTTTAGTTTTTACATGTCTAAAATTTGTTGAATATAATACAAATTCTGAAAAAGCGCATTTATTCATACTTTTCAAATTTAACGGTAATAACAATACGCATATATCTTCAACACTCAAATATACAAATAAATAATGAAAATTACAATAAACAAAAAAATCAAATTATTTATAAATGATAGACGCATATAAATAATTTTACTCATTTTTCTATATTATACGACATTTAGATCTTGTTTAACAATTGTAATGAAAAAAATAGATATTGTTTAACCGGGATAAAAATAGGTTTAATTTAATTCATAGAAACTTTTGAATCTGATGTAAACTAGGTTTTATAATTTGATAATTAATGTTTCCATCCACCTAATGTATGTTTATTTAATTTGAGATTATGTAGCTTTTAAAATGATTGTTGGCAATTATACTTTTATTAAAAATCAACGTATGAAGCAAATTGGTGTTTGATAAATTTCAGCTTCAAATCTGAAAAAAAAGTTGGTTGCAGTACTGTTTGGTATATAAACACTATATTATTGTATTGTTGTAAATATAATAAATAAATAAGCTTACTACTAAAAATTAGTGTTTGGTAAACTTCAGCTTTAGATCCGAAAAAGCTGGTTATAGTGTTTGGTATATAAATACTATATTATTGTATTTTTTATATAATAACTAAATAAACCTACTATTATTTAAAATGTTATGCTTACTCTAGATGAATTGTTAAGTATTTAGAGGAAAAAAATCAATATGGTATGATTTAAAAATAATAGTTGTGTTCTATAAAAAATGACCTTATGTGAGAAAGGTACTAGTTGTATAATATAAATCTTAATTTTGAAGGATTAAATTGAAAATGGAAGATTATAAATTTATTATAAAGTTAAAATATAATTTTACAAACGTTTAAAAGTTAGTAGGGATCATAATTAATTTTAAAAGTGGCGTGAAATGGGTGTGGGTTGTAAAACTGATTTTAATTGATTTAATCAAAAAAAAATTTACCAAGCACAAAATAAGACTAAGATTATTTTAAAATCATCTATAACTTTCCTAAAATCAACCCCAAATATACCCTTAACCATCGATGATTTACATAATGTACAAATGAATAAGTATGATTATCCCATTTAATAATTATTTAGATTTTTTTTGTCAAACAAAAAAATAACTATTTAGTTTCTAAAAATTGTACTTATAAATACAACTTCCACCAATTTAATTTGTGTGTGTTATTTTAAGAGTCTTTTTATAAAAGGGAGAAAAAAACCAAATTTTGAAAACTAAAAAAAAAAAAACATAGTTTTAGGTTTTAATTAAAAGGATTAAATATTAGTTTCGTCAATGTACTTTTAGCTTGGGTTCATTTTGAAAATTAAAAACTAATAATAAAAAAAATAAAACAACAGTAATTTTGGGTTTTAATTAAAAGACTTAAATATTATTTTAATCCATATATTTTTAGTTTGGGTTCATTTTGAAAGTATAAAGACCCAAATGAACTAAATCTATAAGTACAAGAATCAAAAGTAGTATTTTAATTTAATTAAAATTTGACTAGAAATTCAAATGTTATAATTTAAAAAATGATAATCATATAAAAAAGTTGAAAAAAACGCAACATATTTTTTACTAAAATAAAATAAAAATTAAATAATTACCAGACGAATCATAAATTAAAGTTTCTACACCGTACATATATTATATGTATCCTTGAAATGAAAAGGTACTCGTACAAACTCTTCATACAGAGGTAATTTTCCTTTGGAATAACCTCGTGAAATTTAAAAAAAAGAAAAAAGAAAAAAGAAAAAGTTGTAGTAGTAGTAAGATTACGTCATCTTACTGATTCTCTTACACACGTGGTATATTTTCATTGGTCCAATAAAACATAAGTCAACTCTACTAAAATCTACGAGCTTGACTAAAAAAAATACACCACATCAGAAAGTCCAGCATGTCGTCGGAGAATATCAAAGCCAAAGAGCTCCGGCTTCTTTGAGCAATTTGTTGAGGCAGCCATTGAGGTGAAGGGTGATGATAGCATTGGCGGAGCCGACGAACCGGCCACCGATAAAGACGGCAGGGACCGCAGGGTTGCAGCCGAGGCGTAAAAGGGCCCATTCAATTTCTTTACCTCTTGAGTCCTCGTCGAGCTCGTACACGGCGGGGCTGACTCCTTGGTCGTAAAACAATCTCTTAATTGCATGGCTCATGCAGCAGGAGCTCTTGCTGAATATCACCACCGCCTTCTGTGACGCAACCTTCGCTATGCGTTCCATTTCAAAAATATATATGTGTATATTTTTCTGCGCTTTGATACTCGAAAAGTCACCGTTGGGTAATCCTATCGTTTTCTCTCCTTCTTGCGAAGTTTTGCAAGAGGGAATTTTTAGTTGAGAAAGAAGGAAAAACTACGGGTATATATATAGGCTGCAGATTGTGGACTGCGGACTGTATCTTTTTCTTTTTTTTTTTTTTTATTATTTTTTTTATATATCTAAAAGCTATTATCTTTTAAATATTAAATTAATTAATTATGAATTATGTTTAAGAGCTAATTTTTAGGGATGTGCATTAATATATATTCATGTGTGCTTCTTTAAAGATTTTTAATAGGTGTATTTTTTAGGAAATTTTTACGGGTAGATAAAATGCCAAACCATTTATAAAAAATAATAAAAAAAAATATTGATAGACTTCTATTATTTCTATCACCGTTAGACTCTAATAGACTTCTATTAACGTTTATTACGAATATCTACAAATTTTGTTATTTTGTGTAAATAGTTTCTCTTATTTTTCTATTTTTAAAAATTCCTCTTAATTTTTTTTCTTCATAATTTGTGGGGTTAGGAAATCGAACATCTGATCTCGTAAGGTGAACAGTGCAAATTTTATGTTAATTGAGATATAATCATTTTGATCATAGGTGTTTAAAGCTTTGTTGTTTTTATTTTGGTTGTTGGACTTTATAATTTTAGGTTTAATTATGGAGTTATTTCTAATGTTTAAAAGATTCATAGTTGTTTTATCTTTATTAATTGAAATTGTGGAGTAAACATTAAAATAAATCAAGTTCAAGGTTAAAAGGCCTACATGCTAGACACGAAATTTAAAATTTAATAATTTACTATGTATTTTTTAAAAGTAAAAAATCAAATAGAATCCATTTTTGGAAGTTCATAGAATTATTGAAAACTTTATTTTTTTACAACGTTGAAAGTTTCATGACCAAATGTGTAATTTAATCTAAAAGCTATACACACACATATATAAAAGGGTAGTTAGGTTTTTAAAACAGGTAACAATAAATTCATTTTATAAAAAAGTAAAAAATAACAATAAAAAATAAGTTAGGGGCGGTTTGACTTAGAAAATTTTTGAAACATAAGGTGATGGAAAATAAAGTGACATATTTAGCCTAATAAAAGGGATTGAAACTAAAGAAAAAGCAAAGGTTGGGGGGGGGGGGATAGAGATATAGGGGAATGTTTTAGCTTTAGAAAATTTGAGTTTTATTTATTTATTTTTTTTTTTTTTTAAGAACAGTATTATTTTTGACATTGACATGTGTGGTTTGGCTTAAAACTGTGTGTCATAGTTGAGAGAGATAAAAAAGAATATAGTTAAATTTATTGGGACAAAAACCAAACAGAGAACCTAAAAGCTCTATTTGTTTATTTATTATTTTTTTCAAATTAGACTTTTTTTTTTCAAACTTTATTGAGTGTCTAATAAGTCGTATAGTTTAACATTTTTAATTGTGTCTAATATAATTCACGTGTTTAATGGATTTTTAATATACATATTTAAAAGTTTAAAAATTGATTTATATATTAAATTTAAAAAATTGAATTTTGTGTTTAATAGTTCCTTTCTGTCTAGTAGATTTTTCTAATTTACAAAAACGTTAAATAAGTGATAATATTTTATTTGATACAATTTTCCATTTAGGCAAAATTTGTAATTCAATTGATAAAAAGTAAAAAATTTATATGCATTTTTCATGAATGAAATTGGTTAAATATATGTTTTAGTTCTGTCTAGCTAGATAGTTCTTTTTTTTAAAAAAAAAAAAAATATAGTTTCTTATATATTAACGCCTTTTTATTTAGCCACTTACTATTATTCATATGGTTAAAATTGTTTAATAATGAAAAATTTACCTCATATGACAAATTTTCACCTCTACACTTTTAACCAAATTCAAATATTTTACGAGTAGAAAACTATACTAAAACTTTTTAAACGATAAAAATGGACGAATCTAAATATATTCTTCATGTAATAATTTTCAACTAATTTTATCATATTTTTCAATCATATCTCTTCCTTTTTTCAGTGTTTGCTCTTTTTCGAAAGATGAACAAAAAACGAACAAGAAAAAAGCAAAGAGAAAGACGACGAGGACAAAGACGACGAAGATATATCTTGGTAGAATGTCAACTATATTTGGCTAAGAGAGTGGGATAGGAATGTCGCCGCAAATGCAAAGAAGAAAGATATGAGTTTTTTTTTTTTTTTTTATTTTTATTAAGCTTCCATGAAAAGAATGATTCTCCACAAAGGGGAGACGTATATGTGTAATTTAATAATATTCTTCAATAAGCTAAGAAAGATTTTGTGTGTTTCGTAAAAGATGAGAAAATTTTATTCCTTTTATCTATATATGATTGAGAGATAACGAAGAAGAAAAGTAGAAGATGATGAATGAAAAACAGTGGGTTACGTTAATACAGTGTGCAATGCATGGTGGTTGCCTAAATTTTTTTTTTTTTTTTTTTTTAAAAAAAGATACGGTCTTTTTTTTAAAAAAAAAGAAAGATATGTAAAAGAAAGGGAAGTAACGTTAAGAGCATATCAATTTAGCTATATAGGAATGAAGGATGGGGTAGTTAGTGAAGAGTTTCAATTCGAGAACGAGTTTTTAAATTATCAATTGACCTAAAAGTTTAAGTTGATGAGTGAAGGTAAATTTAATATTATACCGTCTAAGAATTCCAGGTTTGAAATATATAGAAGACTCAACAATTGGAAATCAATATTAATTGGAGAGAAAATATCAACATTGCAAGGACTTGAACGTAGAACCTACTGGACCACATTTTTTTATATCATCTTAAATCACAAAATTGACAACAAACTTAATCTAATGGATGGAGGCACCGAGGCATACTTATTTGGGCTTTATGGAGCGCTCTTATACCATATTAGATCAACAATTTACCCAAAAGCTTAAGTTACTAAAGGTTGACAATGTAATGTTTGATGTTAGTTGAGCTAAGCTCATTTTAACAAAAAAAAATAAATAAATAAATATATATATATATATATATATATATATATATATATATATATATATATATATTCTTGGTCAAACAAAATTTACTCATTATTTACTTTATCTCGTTCCACTCTTTACTTGAATAAGCAGTGTAAATTTATCTTAAAACTTCAATAAGGCTCCTATAGGGTGTTTTTTTCCCTTCTAAAGAAAAAATACATTAAAATAAAAATTTAAAAATTTGTTCAAAGCTTAGATTTTGGTTGAAATAAATTACTTTTTTTTAGAGATTCATTCCTTTTTTTTTTTTTTAATTAGTGGTGAATTGGCAATGAAAATTGGTAACAGTCATATTGTATAATTTAAATTAAAAGTTTAATTTCACATCAGTAAGATAATTTTTCCCCATAATTTATTTAACACAGAGTTTTATCATCCAACAAATTTTAAAATATTGGAAAAGTAGATTAACACTTGACAATAGAACAAAAAAGAAAAAAGAAAAAAAAAGAAGCAAATGGTAATTAAATTCATTTTACAGAGTTCATGACGCAATCTATTCTAAAACTAGACACATTATAAATGTAAGATTTTTTAAGTTCAATAAGATAGGTTGAAAAAAGATAAGTAGTATATTTATTAATGATGAATTATGCTCGTGTCAGCATATATATATGATATATTTTATTGATTAGACAAACACATTAATTAAATTTAGCGTGACAATGAACAACTAAAGGAAAAAGGAAAATCGATTTATAAAGGTTGCATTAGTTAAAGCCCATAATAATCTTTTTATCATTTAAAACCCTAAATTTAGATATAGAAATTAGGATCTCTTAGTTTCTCGCTAAGCCAGACAATTTTTTATTTGTCCTTAAATTAAGGAGTAGTGCAAGAATATAGCAATCAGGCAAAAAATATTAGTAGATATAGCACAATATAAAAGAATTTGCAGATATAGCAAAATTTAGATTCAACTTTTAGAATCTATCACGGATAGATTTTGCTATATTTGTAATTATTTAAAAATAATGTTGCTATGCATTTAATTATTAGCCCTAAACGTGTTATCTAATGTAATTACCCTAAAATATTATGTAGAAGAAAATAGACAACTAAGAGAATAAAACAATGTAGATTCCATTTTAAATAACTTATCAAATCTCTTTTATAGATCGTGTTACGAACTCGTCGGACAAAATGCATCTGACAAGTGTCGGATGGTGGGAAGATCCACGTGGAATAGTATAACAGCCTAGATAGGATTTAATTAATTCATTAATAAGATGATAATAATAATGGAATAATTAAAAAAGGGAATAATTGGATAAATTAAAAATAATCAATATGGTGCAAAAGGAGAACAGAAACACGTGAAAATAGCGATGGGTCATAGGAGAAAATATGGAAGAAATTTTTTTTTTCATTATAGGGTACATTTAAGATTATTATACTCTTTATTTATTTATATATATATATATATATATATATATATATATATATATATATATATAAATGAGCAAAACTATTTACAGAAATAAAAACATTTTAGTATCTATCAACGATAGATTATGATAGAATTCTATCGCTAGAGCGATAGACAGCGATAGAATTCCATTGCTTTCTATCTTTGAGCAATAGAATTCTATCGCAGATAGATAGTGAAAATTTTATATATTTGTAAATAGTTTTATATTTTTTATGTTTATAGTAATTTCTCATATATAACACCAACTGTAGCAACATCGTTCGCTAAAATTTGTCATTTTTTAATGCATTTATTCCATTGAACCTGGAATTCCTCTTGCATACAAGTATTTTTGTTAGAAAGTTGCATAATTAATGAGATTCTTCAAGTGTATCCATTGCTTGAAAAATGAATGTACGTAAAGTTTGGTCTTTATACTTTCAACTTTGGTCATTTTAAATTATTTAAGTACTACTTTGGTTCTTAATTTGATTCATGTTTGTCTCGATACTTTTGAAATATTTGTTCAACTGTAGTTATTTGTTTTATTTTAGTCCTTACCTTTATTTTAGTTACAGCAAATTAATGACATAATTTTCAATATGTGTATTGACATATTAATTTGAACATGATTTCGAGATATGTAGGTTAGAAACGACAAGCATTTGAAAGTAGAGATGTTAGACGATGGAAAAATATTATATATAGCACGAACCAAAATGATTGTTTTTCTGAAAGTGATCTAGGGATTAAAATAGACATTTTAAAATTTTAAAGATTAAAATCAACTTAAGATAGTATTTAAACTAAAATGTAATAAAGTGGATTTATCTATAGAAAGTAGATAAAAATATCATCTTAGTTCATATATTTTAGAAATCATTAAATTTTAGTCATTGTACTTTCAACTATACAATTTTAGTTATTGTACTTTCAATGAATCTTAAATCTAGTCTCTATTACAAATTTATTAAGGTTGCTTTCAAGAACAAAAAAATGAGTCAAACTATTTATAAATATAGACAAATTTTACTGTCTATCAACGATAGACTACAATAGAATTCTATCGTTAATAGACAGTGAAATTTTTCTATAATTGTAAATAGTTTGATATTTTTTCTGTTTATAGTAATTTTTCAATTTATTATTGCTTTTTTGAAAACCTTTTTATTGTCTATTGACATTTTCAATATAAATTTAGAAACATATTCACATAACACACTGTATTTTCCTATATGAAAATTATTATTATTACTATTCGATCAATTTTGATAAAAATTAGCTATGGAATAGTAAATTTAAGATTTATTGAAAGTATTAAAACTAAAATTACTAAAATTAAAGAAATTCTAAAATAAATATTTTAAATTAGAAAGTACCACGATCATGCTAAATTATATGCGATATGTCACGAACAAACCAAGGTGGAAACGTCGTTTTCATAGTTAAGGCTGAAAAAAAGTTGACATTCTTTTTTGGGCATTTTGATTAACACCACCCCCAATTATTGTTCCCACTCACCCTTAATGTGCTTATAGATTTGGATTGTGATTATTTGCATCTTATCCCCACAACAAACTAAAATGACAAATCTATCCACTTTTTTCAATACTAATTAATAATTACACGTATTTTCAAAATTTCAAAATAATTATTAATGTGCCAAAAACGTTTATAGTTCAGTTGACGATGTACGACTTGTACTGTTAACTTTAAGATTAGATCCTCATATTATTAATAAAAAATTATTGATGCTTAAAATTTAAAATAGTTTAATCAAATAAAAAGAAGTTAATCAGAGAACATGTATGACGCAATGGGAAAAATGATGGATTAAAATAAATTTTTTTAAATGGAATCAGAATTATTATTGGAATGACAGAATTGTTATTAATTGAAATTTCAAAGGGTATTTTGGTCTAAAAATGTTTTTAAAGAATCATATCTTTTTAATATGTTATAAATATGGTCGTTTTTTTTAATTATTATTATTATTATAGAAATTTACCCATATAAAAAATATTAAACTATTTACAGAAAATAGCAAAAAAATACTGATAGATAATTTTGTTATTTTTCTATTTTGAAAAATTCCACTTCTTCTTCTTATTATATGGTTTGAGAGTTCGATCATTTGACGATATATATGTATATACATGGACGATTTCTAGAAAGAGACCAAAATTTTGCTTCGTTCTCAAGTTTCTTTTGTTTGGTGTCACTATCCTACCAACCACATGCATTGTCTTCCACCATCCTACGAAATACTTTAAGGTCGTCTCTTAATTAATGAGAAAAAATGAGATTGTATTAAAATTATTTTTTTCAAAACTTTAGAGACCAATTCATGTATCTTTTGAAAACTTCATAAATTAAAAGTATATAGATTTGGTTTTTAGAATCTTCTGATTTTTAAATATTTTAACTTTTTTTTTTATAATTATTTTAGTCTAAAGAGAATTGAGTGACTTTATAAGAAACTTTAACAACCACATAGGTAAGACAATATCATAATATTGTCTTAGTAAATGACTATGCGACGTATTGTTGTCTTATATAATTAACGACATAATTAGTTAACGAATTTCAAACATGCATTCTAATATCCTTCCAAATATTTGTTAATATCTTTTAAAGACAAAAGAAATACGTTTTATATGTTGTTAATCATTATTATTATAACTTTATAAACTTACATTTAGAAGCAGAAATTAGAACATCTTCACTCATCACGAATTCACAAAATATGTATAAAATATTTAAAATTGTTCAATTTTTCTTTAATTTCTCCAGTCTCTTTTTAGTTAAGAAGGTTTATTTATTTTCTCTACCTCCTTCCATGTTAGTAACATGTTCGAAAAGTTTTGATCATTATATCTATATACAGAGAGAGAGAGTTCAACAACATGTGGAGTTGAATGGTTTCAAATCCTTTTAACTTTTTGGTTAAGGTTACTTACAGTTGTTCAACTATGCTCATTATTAAAATTTGACAAATCAAGTACTCGAATATTAATACTTAATTTTGTCTGATATAAATAGAAGCATACGGCGGTAAAATTAATGTGTGACAAATATACGTACATAGGACCAACTTGGGTTTGATAAGGCCAAAAAAATAACCCCTCACCAACCCCATTGGGTACATGTGAATAATAAAAATTTGACCTTTGGTTGTAGGGTAGGGACATTTATGTATGGGCTTTCAACATGGCATTGGGGCATTATCCATCCACATAAAAGGGCAATGTTCATGCATGTATGCTCTAAATTTTTTTTTTCTTTTCTCAAACCTATGGAAAATCAGAATCTTTTAGGTACATCTTTTTTTAAAAAAATCTTTTTTTACAAACATAGAAAAATTTTACTGTCTATCGATAGATCGTGATAGACAGTGATGAAAATTTATCACTCAAGTAATAGAATTTCATTGTGGTCTATTGCTAATAGACACATTTTTTTTTTAATGTTTGTAAATAATTTGGTATTTTTTGTATTTATAATAATTTGCGCACTTTTTTTTTTTCATTTCTTGTAAAAAAAAATACCAAATAATATTGTGAAATTTCTACACACCACTAGTAAGTTCATTTTCCATTTTAATATTATTTTTTTTCTTTATTATTATTTTTTGGTATTATATTCTTATCCTTTGTGTCTGTTTCTTGCCAAAAGACGAGTTGACGTACTGAAAAGGTTTATCAAATTATTGTAGCTGTATATTGAGAAAAAAAAATTAAAAAAATAAAGGGAGTGATCTATGTTATAAATTAGGGTAAATCATTAGTCCTCAAACTCTTAAATTTATAATCTATTTGATCTCTAAACTTTTAAAAGTGTCTTATAGATATGTTGGTAAGCTTTCAATTTCATGTTTAAATAAATTTATGAAAATTTTAAAAATATTTAATATATATATATATATATATATATATATATATATAATTTTTAATTTTGTGTGTATATTAAATTTCAACCTATTTGAAGTTTTAAGAATTGATTGATCTATATTAGATATAAATTTGATTTTTTTTGTCTAATAGAACATTAAAAAATTTCAATTTTGTATCTAGAATATTCGTACATTTTAAAAAGGACTGAATAGGCGATGATCTATTAGACACAAAATAAAAGATTATTCGAGAATCTATTGGATACAAATTGAACATTTAAGAACTTATTAGATATTTTTTGAAGTTCAAGAAACTATTGGACACACGACTTAAAGTTCATGAGTTTAATAGACATTTTTAATAAAGTTTAGAGACCAAATAAAATTTAAACAAATTTCTACGATTAAACATGTAATTTAACAATAATTTAAATGAAAGGATGGAAATAAATATTAATTCGTCTGACGTAACACAAAATGTAATGATTAAGCTTTTTATGTTAATTTTTTTCTTGTAATCAAGTCCTGTGAATATACCTGTAATTAAATTGAATTGTAATTATTTTTTCTTAATTCAAACAAAGATAGTGAAGACGGTATGCATAATTCAATTGATATATAATATGTGTTAACGACTAAAATATTTGTTGTTTAAATCTCCACCACTATTTAACTTCAAACGAAAAAAAATAAAAATAGTGATAAAAGTCTATCAATGTCTATCAATATTTTTTTTTTACTATTTTCTATAAATAGTTTTACATTTGTTTATATGTGAAAATTTCTCAATAATTTAATCTTAAAAATAGTAGATTAATTTAATTTAGTTATCCATATCTATCACACTGAAGTTAATTGCTTTATATTGCTTCATAAATGATAAGGGGTTGCTTCACAATGTAATTCCTTAATGCTATTCGACTCTACATTATCATTACATTATATTATGGTGATAAGTGGTTTTGATGATTATAAATGAGATTAATAAATCTCCAATAACCAACCTTTTAATATAGGTTAATAGATCGTAAAAACATATAGTGAGATATAGTGAGATAAATTATACACTAATATAATATAAGATTATTCAAAAGTTACATATTTCAAAAGTTGATGATTCAATCTTACCCTATTATTATCAATTTTTTAACTAATATAAGATTATTCTATTTGGTCCACACCCACACAATATAGTGAGATAAATTATTTAAATAGTCAGTACAATATTCATATTATAATTAGATATTCAAGAGAAATATGAGAGACAAAAGAAGATAGAGAGAGAATGATGGAGGTTTCAGTTAGGGTTTCAACTTGTGGGTTCAATCCATGGTGGCCACCTACCTAGGATTTAATATCCTACGGGTAAGTTGGCAGCCTGCCTGTTGTAAGGTCGGGTGGGTTTTCCCGTGAGATTAGTCGAGGTGCGCGTAAGTTGGCCCGGACACTCACGGATATAAAAAAAAAATAGGGTTTCAACTTCATAACACCAAGATAGAAAATATCCTTAAATACTATAGACTAGGAAACATAAACATAAATTATTAAAGAGTAATTACAATGGATAGACACTTTTAGGATTAATAATTAAGTTTATAACAATATTTTTATAGAATTGCAAATATAATAAAATCTATCGATGATAAAATCCTATTAGCAATATAGTCTATCACTAATAAACTTCGATAGTTGAATCTAAATTTTACTATATCTACAAATTCTTTTATGTTGTACTATATCTGCTAATACTTTGGATCTGATTGTTATATTTGTAATTATCTCTAAATTAAATAACATAACAAAGAAGATATTATAACATATAATATTATCTAACAGACATAGGAGAAAGACGTTAAATTTATAATTTTTGCTATACATCCAACTAGTTAGATTATAGTTTTTTTTAGTTGAACAACTACCCGATCGAGATTTGAGAATATATATGTGCCTTAATCACAGTTGAGTTATAACTCTACAACATTTTTTAAATACAGCAATTACAAGAATGGGAAATCGAACTTCCAACTTCAAGAAAATGAACATATGTCAATTCTCATTGAGCTAATTTTTTTTTTTTTTTTTTTTTTTTTTTTTTTTTTTGCACTCGGAAATGTAAATAAAGGTTTAAAATTTATGTGGTGAGAGGGAACGTTACAATGGCATCGTATAGTATATATGGAAAAAGTATGGATAACGTTTGGGGACCTCACATGGCATCTCGTTCTTCTTACCCAAACTCTCCTTTAAAACTTAGTAAAATTCCCAATCTCAATACATAAATAACTTAAAAACAAATAATTTCCACATCATAAAATTAAAATTTTAAAAACATATTTTTTTAATAATTATTGTAACTTTCCAAATTTAAAAAGAAAAAACTCGTTGAATTGAGTTCAAATTAAGAATTTTTTTTAATGCCAATATAATTCATTAAAAAAAAAAAAAATTTCTATTAGGGTAATAATTAAAAATAGAAAAATACACGAAACTATTTATATAACATAATAAAATTTTTAGATAGCTGTGATAGACGCGGATAAAAGTCTATCATGGTTTATCACTAATAAAAATTATAGAAGTCTATCAATGATAAATGCTGATAGAAGTTTATCAATGCCTATGAGTGTTTTTTTTTTTTTTTTTTGCTATTTTCTGTAAATAGTTTGACATTTGTTCTATTTGTAAAAAATTTCCTTTTTATTAGAGTTGAATCTAATTTCATTAAAAGTTAAAGTAAGCTAAAATTGGTGGTTATTGAGAAATCAAAGTTTGAATTGTCGTGCAATTATTGTACCTAAAAAACTTCATTAAAATGGTTCAAATATACTAGTAAGTGCATTTGTTTTGGTTGATTTTTTCATTAAAAATTGCATATATACAAAACAATAGTAATTGGAAAACTTTAAGGTTTAAATACTATTTTTAGTTATTGTATTTTCAGCTTAATTTATTTTTGTATTTTAAAAATGTTTAATTTAGTTCATGTATTTTTAAATTTGATTATTTTATAAAAATTAGTATTTGATATGAGATATGAATTAAAATAATATTTAGATTGCCAAATGAGCGAGATTAATTGGTATAAAAAATTTACTATTAATTTTGAAGTTAGAACTTTGATCTTCCTTCTCCCATCATATTGTCAATTAAATAATATTTGGATTTGGACTAATTTTTTCATTTTTTTTAATCATAGACTTAATATTTATATTATATTGGCAAATACTCTCAACTTTTTCAAAAAAGAATGGATAAAATTTTAAGCGATGATGATGTGTAGTGCCGTACGAAGGACAAGTCTCAATTTTCCGCATTGCAATTGCAAAGATTCCGACGTTGTCGTTTTACTTTATATCTTCCCAATCCAACATGTCGTCACTGTACCTTTAAAGAATTTTAAACTTGAAATTACATATCTGTCCTTTTATTTTAATTATTTGATTTGTTAAGTTTTACTTTCTTTTATTTAAATTTTAAAATATGGCGAATAACTAAGGCCACGTAGTACTAAAAAAAGCCATGTATTGATTTTTTTAAAAAAATTAAGTTTATATTTCATAATTTCTTACCTTAATTTTTATCTTTTTTTAGTAGAAGAGTTGAATTCTTAGCCAAATTTTAATAATAAATTATTTTTTTTAATTTATAAAAATTAACTTATTTTAAAAAATATTGGTAGAAACTAGATAATAAATCAAATGAATTTAGATGTGAATAAGATGTGTAAGTTTAATTTTCAAAAGTTAAAAATTAAAAATAAAATAATGACCAAACGAGACTTAAATTATTTAGAAAAAAATGTACATTTTATAACATTATCTTAAAGCGTGATTGTGAAACCAACTAAAATCTATTATCTAATGGAACATTCTTATTTGATTTCCTTTTCAATCATTTTCTTTCTTTCCCAAAAGCCAATTCATTCTTTTACCTTTCCTCCCATATTTTTCTCCCTTCAAAATCCCTTATAAATATCCTTCCCTCTCTACTTCAACTTCTCGGTTCTCGTTCGCTTCTACATTGCATACATTATTTTAGTCTGGAAAAAATATTTAACTTTAATTTAAAAGACTATATATACTTCATTTACAATGGATAGAGTCACGCGGTTGATTTCAGAGAGGCCAGTAGTGATCTTCAGCAAGAGTACATGTTGCATGAGTCATACTATTATGAGGTTGTTGAGTGGCTTTGGAGTTAACCCTGCAGTGCACGAGCTAGATCAAATCTCGAGAGGTAGAGAGGTCGAACAAGCTCTCTCTAGGCTCGGGTTCAACCCTACTGTTCCTGCAGTCTTCATTGGCGGTGAATTAGTCGGTGGTGCTAATGAAGTCATGAGCCTTCACCTCAATCGATCTCTGATTCCCATGCTTAGAAGAGCTGGTGCTTTATGGGTTTGAGCTTCATTCTTACATCGAATAAATTGATTGTCACGATAGTTTCCACGCTTAGATAAGAACTACTACTTTATGGGTTTGAGCTTCATTCTACATCGAGTAATTTGAATCTCATTGGATTATGATAACAATCAATATCTTATATAATGTATGTAACTACCCTTTTTGTAGTACTTTAGTGCAATGTCATGGTAGTCTCTTTTGTGGAATAAAACTTAGGCCTCTTGCTTTTTTATCAAGTTGAGGGCATATTTTACCCACCTCCATCATCTTAAAGCAATTTGGCATTCAACTTTTTGTGAAGATTAGGACCTTCATTTTATCCCACTAATAGGTGAGGTCATAAATTATTTGAGTTTTTTCTTTTTTCTTTTGAATAATTATTTATCTTTCAAACTAAATCATTCTCAATAACTAAGCTTATGAAATAAAACAAATGTCAAATAATTATATACCTCAGTCTCAAAATTCACATGGAATATTTAATATATTAGACGAGTGGTAGTTGTTTTGTAAATTTAATGGTTGAAACATATATAAGTTTTTTTTTTCTTTTTTTTTCTTTTCTGAATTAGTTTGCATGTATCTCGATTAATCTCATGAACAATCTATCTGACTTTAAAATATATGAACGTATATGAATTTGTAGACTGTATTTTGGCTTGTATCTTCATTACATATTGGGATGACTTGTATTTTTTTTATTTTGAGTTGATATCGTTTTTGTTACAGTTAAGAGTCAGTGAAATATTTGTTTTGTACAACAAATATACGAGTACACGTTTTAACTTCTAACTTGAAGAGGAAAAAGTAAATATTTTAACTGTTGAATTGTGTATATTATCGTCGACCGTACTCATGTAAGTAAATAATACACTTGCATAACATTTTCGTCAAAGCAGGGTATAGGAAAATTAAATCGCAGATGAAATATATATCAACATTGATGTGACAGTCAATAAGAAATGAAGGAAATTGGTAGTATCTTCACATTGTTAGAAATTTTATAATTGCATAGATTTCTCCATCTAGTGCTATTAAATGTACCTATTTCTTCCATTTATAATTTGAAACGTCGTTAAATTGTATATTAACATTGATTTAACTTTGCAAATATTCATAAAATTTCAACTAACAATTTAGTTTTAATGTTGTTTTTCCCTAATTTTTTTTAATTAATTTTATACTATATAGTTCCCTTGCAATTATCGTACTAAAAAAAATAATATTTTCATAGTTCATTAAACGCGTAAAATCAAACCTTTTATAATGATATTTAGAGCAAAAATTTATTAGATGGTTAAATTGCAACATTTTTTTTTAAATTTTAAGATTAAATTACAAACACTTGTCTAAGTGACCTCTATAATTTTGTGTTTTGAGATAATTGTCCCAAATAATTAATGACTAACATATTGACTTGAGTGATGATGCAAACCCTAGTTAGTGTACCTTTTGACATATTAGACGTCCGCGGGATTTATTTGTAACAATTTTGATGGATGACAAAAAATAACCATGGTTCGACGAGTATAAAGTTTATATTGTCGACTTCAACGTCAGAGGCCCGATTATTCCATCCCACATACCGTAAAAAAGAAAATCTTGATAGATGTACTAGAAAAATTTAATCGCTCACCAACCTTAGTATTATTCAAACGAGCAGTTATCCTAATTCAATAACCTAAATGGATGAATAATGTATATATTGATGATGAACTTCAATTAATTGCCTTCAATGATTCATTTATATGGACTTTTCCTATAATTGTCTATAATTATATTATCTGAATAATATATTATATAACCAACCAACCAACCAACAATAATGCTATTGTAAATGATTGATTTGACTTTAAATGGGCCCAGCCCAACTATTTGTTGGGCCCCAAGAATCCCGGGGGCCCATGGAAGCCCATGGCAGTGTCAAGTCCATGCTTGACACGTGAGAATCCAGATTGGGCAGAATCCTGATACGCTTTCTTTCCTTTCCTTTCCTTTCTTTCTCTCTTTCTTTTCCTCCTGCTCCATTTTCCAACATTTCTGACAATCTCGTCCCCATTTTACTGATAATAACTAAAAAGTATCTTTAAGATATAACGTCCATTTTTTCTTTTTGGTCCCCATACTTCTTCTGATTTGCTTCCTGATACTTTAACTTTGGTCTATTTTAGTTTTATTGGCAGACAAATATTTGTTTTGGCCCCTTCTATCTCACTTTCTTATCACTAAAACACAATTTTTTTTAATTACTTTTTTTTTTTTAAGTGTTAAAGTTTTCAACATGTAATACCTTTTTGGTCTTTGGATTTTTAAAATTTGGTTTAAATACTCAATGAAGTATTTTTTTTAGTTTTAAAAAGTTATATGATATTTTAAAGCTCGAACTAAAAATGTAATTTTTCTTGATTTTTTTACTTAGGCATAATTTGGTCAACGAATGTTTTTGTAATATAGAATTAATGTTTTTTTTAATACAAGAGGGAGAGTATGAATATTTGAACCTCAAACTAAAAAAAAAGAGTATATGTTAATTGTGGTTGAGTTGTGCTCACATTGACATATAAACTTTACAAATATAAATTAAAGTGGTCAACTTGCAACAGTGCAATGACTGACGTGATAGTCAACTTAAGCATAGCTCAATTTATTAAAACATTGTAATATATATCTATCAAATGATTAGGTATTAAAAAAAAATCAATGAATAGATATGTTACCATATATGTTAGCCAATTTATTATTCTTGTCTAATTTATACTTTCCTTACTTGTAATGTTCTTTGTGTACACATACACGCGTGGATTTCTCTTTGGATATACAATAATAACTTTGACTAATATAAAAAATGTCAATATAGTATCAGAGCATAAAAAAAAAACAAATTGCCTAACATATTTGGTAACAAGATATTTGAATCTTCGCTCTCATATATAGTTGAATTAAAAAAAAAAAAAAAAACTCCCATGTTTTTTTTAAAATACAAGAATGACATACATATAAAACTAACAAAAATGTTAGAGTTAAAGGCTTTGTTTGAAGACTAACTATATGATTTTGCATGTCGAGTTTTTGAAAATTATACATATAAACACTATTTTTACTTGAAATTTATTTCTCCTATTATCTAATTCTTATTAATCATGTTATAAAAAATCCAAACCAAAACTTGAAAACTAAAAACTAAAATTTATTTTATTATTAAAAATTTACTAAGTATTCAAATGTTATCTTAAAAAAAGATTAATGCTAATTTATAAATTTAGTTCATAAACTTCAAAATTTGTTTCTCTTTGTCTTTACACTTCAAAATTGTAAAGTTAGTCCTTGAACTTTCAAAGTTTTTAAAATTTACAAAATCGTGAAATACAAATTTAAAAGTTTAGAGTATAATCAGACATAAAAAGTTCATATCTAATAATCAATTCATTTTTAAATCTTTCGAAAACTTATTAGACAATAGACACTTTGAAAGAAAAATTAAGGGCATTTACGCCTCAACTTGTCTTGAGTGGAGTAAACTATCATATAGCACATTTAATATTTGGGTCTCTCATTATAATAATTGAAGTTTTCAATTATTATAACGATCTGAAAACTCGCATTATGTTAAGTATTTTATAATCAACCTATCTCGTCATTTGTATTCCATATTGAAATAGTACACTTGAAATAAATATTATTATAGGGCACAAAATATAATAATTAACTCAACGTCAAAAACAATTCCTAAATGTATAAAAGCTAAACTTATAATTTAACTTAAACTAATTGAGTGTTAGGCCCACCAACTATATAAGTCGGTGTTAAACAATTCAATAATAAACACTAATTTGTATATAATTTCATAATTCAATTTAGTGCCTCAAATAATTTTTTTTTAACAGAGTTGTCAAAAGGATAAAAGTGAGGGCTTAGAGGGGAAAAGAAAAGAAATAGGGGACCAAAAAATAATATTTATATATATAAAAAATTAAATGCAGTTGGACCCACTCCTGTTTCTCTCTCGAGCAGATAACCCTCTCCCTCCAAAATCAACGGTCATTTCTTTTTTTCACTTCCTTCACTTCACTCCACCTCTTGTCTGCTTCTTCACCTGCAGCGTCTTCACATGGCGCATTCTAGCATTCTCCTTCTCTCCGCCATTACTACCAGACAAAGTCAATGCTAAACTGCGCCTCCTTTAAGGTCGCTTTCTTCTTTCCCTTTTCTTTCTTTCTTTCTTCTTCCCCACTTGCATCTGGAAAATCGACGAACCAACCAAAAAGTTGCTGATCCTCCTCGGAGTTTGGCCTTTTTGCAGGATCCAATGTCTTTTTGATTGATTTCTTTCTACTTTGCATTCTTCTGAGTTTTTTCTATCGCCATCGGCTTCTAATTCCAGCTTGCGTATTGAATACTCGCTTCTTTGGTTGCATTCCGCAACTTCATCTGGATTCCGAGGGTTTTTGTTTTTTGCTTCGCGGTTGTGTAGCTTCGTTTGATGGTAATGTAGCTTTTTCTCTTGAAGTGCTTAGGGTTTTGGAGTTCAGAGGAAGTTTCTGGTGCTGGTGAAGAAGTTTTAGTCTACTGAAATGTTCGGGTTTCGAAGGCGAATGAAGCTTGGAAGGTGAGTGATTATTGTGCTGGTTTATGCGTTGTTATTTTGTGATGGAGGCAATATGTGGAGCTTTAGTAGATTTACTTGACTTCTGAAATTTCTGGAGCAAGTGATTTCTAGGAGTGTTGACTATATCTCTAAGTAAATTAGTTCGTTGCTTCGTTTTATTTTTTGTACTGGCTTCTTTATCTTGCTATTTGCGAAGAAATGCGACTTAATGAGACCACATTTTGCATATTTCGATTGAAAAATTGTACTTCGTCACTGTAGATTGAAAGTCCAGCTTTCGGATCCTGCTCAGGGAACTAGGAGTCCTATAAGACACCCCAAAAAAGGGAGCAGCTCGAATGTAAGACTGTTTTTTCTTTTTTTGGATGTTTCAGATTTGTGTTTGAAGTAGAATAGCTCGTTTCTTAAGCTCTTTTTGCTTGCAGAGTGAATGTGCTGCACCCGCAAGTAGGCATTCTGAAGAGCATGATGACGGGCAACGAGCTTCCGACGTTCCTGATATTAGTAATAATGGTGCTTCAGGACAGTCTGAGAATTGGATGGTTTTGTCAATTGCAGGGGAAAAACCAGCTCCTCGTTTCAATGTATATTGTTTTGTTTCCATTGCCATTAATGATGGTTTTGCCTTTGTTTAGAGTTCAGACCTACACGTGTGGTTCTTCTAATGTTAAGAAGGTGATTTGTTGCTCTTTTATTTTGACAGCATGCCGCAACTGTGATTGGAAATAAGATGATTGTCGTTGGTGGTGAATGTGGGAATGGATTATTAGATGATGTACAGGTAAGGAAGTCTTTTTTTCTGTCTGAAAGATTCATTTTCCTTTGCACCAACGTTACAAAATTAATAAATGAAGTTTATTACATAATGTGAGTCACTCAAATGGTTGCTTTACCTGTGTGGATAGTGATTATTTCGTTTCTATGCAGGTTCTTAATTTTGATAAATTTACTTGGAGCAGAGCCTCATCAAAGCTTTACCTATCGCCTAGCTCACTGCCATTGAAGATCCCTGCATGCAAGGGCCACAGCCTGGTAAGTTGTGACAAATAACAATAGATAACGAGTGTATGTTTGTATGTAAGATTGTTGGAAAGCTATGCGTCCATGGAAATAATTGTTTAAAAATAACAGACCAGACTAGGTTGTTGAGTTGAGATTGGGTGACTTCTTTAAGTAAAAATATAAATCCAAGGGGGTAATTTATGTCCAAAAGGATGATAGAAATTTATTTTAATGAGCAACTTGTAGTTCTAGGTACTGTATAGTTCTATTGAACCATGACTACCAGTTCCTTTACAGGTAAAGAGACTTATTGACTTGAATACGCTTCCATTGTACCGCTCATTAAAATAATAGTAATAATAATAAACTGCTTCTCTGGGGGGCATTTGGATTGAAAGTGATGATAGAATTTTTAGAGAGATTGAAAGATCGGGGGAGGAAGTGAGAGGTAAGGTTTAACTCCTGCTTGTGGTTGTCAATGACTAGGCTTTTTTGTAATTATGAGCTTGGTCTTGTTCTTTTAGATGGGCGTTTTCTTATGTAGCTAGGGTCGATCTCTCATTATTGTCAGGGCTTGTTTTTCTGTGTGCCTTGTATTTTCTTTCATTTCTCTCAATGTGAGTGCGATCTCTTAAAAAAAAAAGTACCAACTTCGAGCAGGAGAAAAGTTGTCAGCAAGATATTAGATTAAAATATCCTTTATGGAGACGAGTTCTAGCGCACAATATTATCGTCTATTCACTCAGTACATTGTGATCACGCACTCTTTATGGCATCTATTTTTGTTCAACTTGCATCTCTAAAATGCTTTTCTGCTTGTTTTCGAAGGTTTCTTGGGGGAAGAAAGCTCTCTTGGTTGGGGGTAAGACAGAGCCAGGAAATGAGAGAGTGGCAGGTTAATATTCTGCTTTTAATATTGATACTCCTCCTCCTTTTGTTTTGTAAGCTAATCTTTGTGGTGCTTGCAGTGTGGGCATTTGACACAGAGACAGAATGTTGGTCGCTGATGGAAGCAAAGGGAGATATACCTGTACTGTTTTATAGTTTCTTTACCTTGTCAGAATTTAAATGTTAGTGGAATTCTTTGTTACACAAATCCCTTACAACTTTAATTATTGCAGGTTGCTAGAAGTGGTCACACTGTAGTTAGAGCTAGTTCTGTTTTAATCCTTTTTGGAGGTGAAGATAGTAGGAGGAGAAAACTCAACGACCTTCACATGTTTGACCTTAAATCTTTTACTTGGCTCCCTCTACATTGCACGTGAGTAACCTGGGCGTTGGTTGAATTCTTAGTAGTACTTTTTCATGAATTTTTGCATAATTAATGGCAATGCTATGTTATTCTAAGAGAACCTTTAATTTTCCATTCTCTTTTACACTATTAGGGATATTAGACGTTTTCTTCTTCTCCTTATATTTCCTTATTTATGTCAGAGGAACAGGACCATCTGCAAGATCCAACCATGTGGCAGCTCTTTATGATGATAAAACTCTACTTATATTTGGAGGGACGTCAAAATCCCGGACCCTGAACGATTTATATTCGCTTGACTTTGAAACAGTATGTAAATATGCTTCCTTACCAAATTAACCGAATGTCACCCAAATATAATCCTGATTGTATGTAGAACTATTTTTGTACCTTTGCCAGATGGTATGGTCAAGAATAAAGGTACGGGGTTTCCATCCATCACCTAGAGCTGGTTGCTGTGGCGTTCTCTGTGGAACTAAATGGTGCATAGCAGGGGGTGGAAGCAGGAAAAAGAGTATGTTCATGGTCTAAGAAGCAAATGCTTGAACTTCTTCTCTTGCTTGGGGTTTTTTTTTTTTTTTTTTTTTGTGCCGTATTTGAAAGCAATGTGATTTAATGGAATTACAATACTACTATCTTTATGCTCCATTTCATATCAAGATATCTTGTCTCAATGCTCAGACATGTGTGATTTAATAGAACTTAGTCTATTATGGAATAAGATGATGATACTCGACAATAGAACCCTTAAAATTGTTCCAAGTCTGGCAACTACTGATGATAATGCGTTTCAAGTTTCCATTTTGGTTAATACCTTATAAAAAAAAAATTGGTTAATATCTTCAAACCCGGGTTGAAAGTACCTTTCTTTTTATGTTGGTTTTATCACTGTGTACAGCATTAAATAATAATCCCTAAACCACATTTACATGATTTTTCTTTTTTACCACGAACTGAATTCTCTCTTTCTCGTTTTTCCCCCCTTCTCCCAGGACATGCGGATACTTTAATCTTTGATGTACTGAAACTTGAGTGGTCTGTTGCTGTCATATCACCTCCATCTTCTGTCACCACCAATAAGGTGAGTGGGGAAGATTGTTAATTTGCTTGTTGCTGTATGTTGGCCATTTGCTATTTAATAGTTCTTTATATTC
This sequence comes from Lagenaria siceraria, assembly GCA_002890555.2. Taxonomy (NCBI): domain Eukaryota; kingdom Viridiplantae; phylum Streptophyta; class Magnoliopsida; order Cucurbitales; family Cucurbitaceae; genus Lagenaria; species Lagenaria siceraria. The sequence goes on along the minus strand of CM016483.1, from coordinate 22,603,759 downwards.
CCTCTACTAGGGAAACTACCATAAACTTCTTAATGAAACTTTATTGTTGTTTTAATCAATTCTTGCGGTGAACTCAGTGAATGATGACTGCTTATTGCACATTTATGTGTTGAGAATTTTATGTTTTGGAGCCTGCAAAAATTCTTTTGAAAAAACAACTGTTACACATCAATGGGATGCAGATTAAGGCTAAATCTTTTTTCATGATATGATTAAAAGCCTGGCTTTGTGTCAAAACAATTTTTTTTTGGGGATCATATACCACTATTCTAAATATAGCCTTTTATTCTTAAAAGATTTTGTTTTCCGAGAAGTAACCATTTGAAGTTAATATATTGTGTTGATAACTAAACTCTTACTTTGAGCAACAACTATTCTTGAATGGATACTTAAGATAGATGTGTTCTTAGGGTTTCAGCTTAGTGCTCGTTCAGCACAAGGAGAAGGATTTTCTTCTTGCATTTGGGGGATCCAAAAAGGAGTCATCAAACCAGGTTAGAATCAATATTATATTAAGTATTATTCTTTACTCGCTGAAATGTTAAATTGTTTTCTTATAATTCTCCCTTCATGGTTGCCCCAGGTTGAAGTATTGACAATGGAAAAGAAGGAGCCATCTTTGAGGCACCGATCCAATCCCAGTAAAATCCCGGAAACTTTTAGTTCAATTCAAGCATTTTTTTTTTTTCAACTTTTGCATGGAAACTTAGTGCTGCTTCCTCACACGTTCAGTTGACTCGACTGCTAGACAAAATCTAGCATCTGCTATTGAACATGGCTCTGGAAGAAAATCCATTTCAGAGACCTCACTTGTTGATCCGAATCCTATTCCTGGAAATATTTCACTCCGCAAGCAATTTCATAATGATGAAGCCTTTGACAAAACTACTAAGATAGCCAAGGCTATAGAAGATGATTCCTCCACTTCTCAGGTAATCCCAGTTGGTTATATTGTTATCACTCTCCATTATGCAAGTAATACTTAGAGTTCAATAGTGTATCTGTATTTATTGGCCTTGGCACTTTTATGTAACTTTTCTTTTCAGTCCATAACCTTCATTGTTTGATAAAGTTCCAGTCACTGTAGGATATTGTTTGAATTAGCCCCCCACTAACCTATCTGCATATTTCATTAGGAAAAGTTAAAAAGTGTTGTAAATCCTTGCGTTTATTTTTTAGCAGATTTAATACATTCATGGTTGGTTGGTGTAGGTAACAGAGAACAAGTTGACTCAATCTGGAGGTGATTTCCATGGGGATACACTGCCTTCCGTATACGAGTATGAAAGCTCAAATCCCTTTAAGGAAGGAGTTGGGTATCATCCCATCGATAGTACTGATCTATTCAGCGAAAACAGTGGTAAAATAGTAACATCATCCACTTTTTCAAGTATATATCAATTCTATGAAGCGAAAATGGCGGCCTTAATTAGAAAGAACGGAGTTCTCGAAGGGCAATTAGCAGCAGCAATGGCGAGTCGAGAAGCCGTGGAGAAAAATTTGTCCTCTGCTCTAAAGATCCGGCAGGAGATGGAGAAAAGAATAGCTGATATGATAAAGGAGATGGAAATGCTGAGAGATAAGCTAGCAGGAGTAGAAATAGCAAAAGAAGAGGCTAATAGTCTGTCAAATATTGTCCACTCTGACAATGTACGCCTTGAACATGATGTTGCTTTCCTTAAAGCAGTTTTGGATGACACTCAGAAGGTATAATTATACTCGTATCATGGTACGGTCTATGGTCGTGTCGTGTATACTTTATACCTACGAATTTATGTGCCATGAGGCTTAAGTATTGGACGTTATTTTTTTTTTGCTGTAGGAGCTTCATTCTACTAGAGGAGTCCTTGCTGGAGAAAGGTCTAGGGCCTTCCAACTACAGGTACTCAACTAGCTGGTGCTCTCCCTATTCTCCCTCTACCATTTAATTTCATTCTTGTTATTATAGTCCCATGGAATTGATTTTGAAGTAGTTATTATCACAACTTTGAAACATGTTTAAAAGTATAATATTAAACATCAAATCGATTTTGAATGATAAAATGTTTGTTTCAGAGTGATCTGAATTATCAACAAAAGTGACTTTAACCCTTTCAAAATCACTCTCAAATACACTTCTAATGTATTAGCAACCGCACTCCAACTCCAATGTCTACTCCACATCCATGTTGGTGTTTTAAGGAGCACAGCCATTCTACATTTTTATTCTGTTCCAATCTGTGAGAGCACCACTTAGGGGTACGTGGGATATTTTTAGTAAGGGCATATAAATAATTAGTTAGGGTTTTTAGTTTGGGAGCAAGAGGGATTGATTTTAGTAAGAATTTTCATTTTTGGGAATTTACGAAGAGAGACAGCCCTCTCAAAAGGCTATAACTTCCCGTATATTATAATATATTACTATCTTTTCTTGCGTTTGTCTTCTTATTAGGTGGTATGAACATAATATTTATTGTTTCGAGTCATCAACTGTATGGTTGCAGGTAGAGGTATTCCATCTAAAGCAAAGATTGCAATCCATGGAGAACCGAGCACCGACGCCGAGGAAACCGTTCCATATGTAGCAATACAATTTGAACAACCTGAATCAGCGTTGAAAGCACAGTAAGCTGCTGTAAATTAAAATGACTCCAATTCTAGATAGAGATATTATTGTTGTTGCCAGAAATAAGAGCTTATTGGAATCCATTCCCTTGAGGCAGCAAATGTAAGATTTTGGAATAGAGATATTTCTCCACAAATTGGTTAAATTATTTCCCTTGAGGTAGTTGTAGCGTAAGGTTAGAAACCTTGTATTGATCCAATAAGTGTAAAAAGAGTTGGCTGCAATTATTCATTTCTTTTCTCTTTTGCTGACAAATTCCATTAGAAGACCCTACAGGGACACAGGCTAAATGTAAACAAACACTTTTACCAATTTCTTTAATTTGTCAGTCAAAAAAATGTATACATTAAAAGAAGACAAAATATAAGAAAGTAATTAGAATAATTAGAATTCAAAGGTTTTTAAATTAAAAATCACTTTAGTTCTGAACTTAAATGAAAGCAAGAATTTGATCTTTGAACTTACGATTGAGTCCAAAAATTTGTAATAATTTATTTTTTATACTTTAATAAGTTTCAATTTAGTCTTTTTGTACTTTAAAATAAGTTTTAATTTAGTCTTTTTGTACTTTAAAAATTTCAACATTTTAGAAGAATACTATTAAGATTTAATAAAATTTCTTACACGTGTAGATTGGTAAATTGTTTCAAAATCAAGTTTGTTTACCGAATATAAAGATAAAGCCATTACATAATTTCAGTAATTAAGTTGAAAGTACAATATATCAAATTTTAGGGGCAAAATCATTATTTCCATGTAATTAGATGAAAGTAAAATTACCAAAAGTAGCATTGAACTTGCAATAATATCAAGTAGAAGTCTGTTAAAATTTTGGATGGATGTTATGGTAGTTAAAACTTGAAATGAGTGTTCGTTTTATGTCACCGTCACATAGTTCTACTAAAAAAAAGCATCTCGGACAGTTTTCATTGGGTCACATGGCCCCATATAATGACACTGGCGCCACAACTTCTCATTAAATAGAATTCAATCCATCAACTTCTCAATAATGGATTGAAATCGATATTCCCCTCTTTTTAGGTTAGTTTTTACTCATTTGGAGTTCTAAGGCTGATTAAGAAAGCTATCATTTTTCATTTTCAAATATATTTCAGTACCCAAAAGAACAGGCAAAAACACATATTTGCATGCAAATCCTCATCCTCACAACCCAAATTTTAAAATGAACAAGGCAACACATCAAAGTAACTAATACTCAAAGTCAAATTTCATGGCTAGGGTTGCAAACAAAAAACATTAGTAAAGATATGTTGAGAGCTGATGAGAAGAATCATTAAATAATTAGTATATTTTAGTTAATATTTGTTTAGATTTTTAATGTAGATTAATTAGTGTTTTATTAGTTATTTTAGAATTAATGAGTTTATTATCTTAATTTCTTGTAAGTAGCCACTATTAGGTTGTAATAGAAAACTTTTAGAATATCATTTCAATATAGAACTTATCTTCTCTAAGAGAGTTTCTCTCAACTTTAGGGATGAATTTCCCTTGTTTGGCCATTAACTTGACCTAATAACTCAACTCGACCTAATAACTCAACTCGCTGCATCACCAAGTTTATAGCCAAACCAAGGAAATCCATCCCTAATTGAAAGGAATCCTCCAAGAGAACCAAAGCAAATTATCAGTAAACCTAATTTGCTAGGATAGCAAAACAAACCCTAACCCTAACCCAAACCCTAGCAAAGAAAATTAGTAAATCTAACAAAAATTTTATGTTACTTAGGCAAGCGCAAACCATGTAAACCAACCATGGTTGCATGCATGAGAGAGATTAGTAAATCTAATGGTGTCAATAGATAGTCAGTATAGAGATGATCACCTTCGTGCTTCGAAATGCCTTTATAATAATAATCTTGGTGTTTCTCCATGGAGGCGCAGTTGTGCCGTATACATTGATTTACACCCAATATTTTTGGCTCTGTTTTCACATCTAAGTACAACTATAAAAACAGTCAGAAATCAGAACAGCATGTTAAAATTTAGTATATGTACCTCAAACATGATAAGTAGTACATTAAAGCAGTTATCTACTTTAAAAAAGAAGTTCGAACGTATCGACTTGATGATTCATGTTGCAAATCCCAAACTTTCGAGGAGATTTTCAGGTTAGCAGGGAGGAAGGCTTTTTAGTCATTCATTCTTCTTCTGGTTCTTCTTCTTCTTGGAGAAGGTTTTCTCTGTTATCATGAGCCCAGAAACCACGAACATCAATTAGCATGCTCGCAACTGTGCCACCTTGCTTGCAGTTCAGTAGATCAGTTGAAGTAATTTTTAGAGGGTCGACTGGCTTAACCATGTCCCAAATCTCATCTCTAACATCTTCGATGCACAACTCATAGTTTCCACCCTCTATCCATTTCTGATGCACATCTCTGCATCATGGGGAAAGTTATTTCGTCATAAAATGCAATTTTCACCTGGCAAAAGAGATAGCGCAGCATGCAACTACCGAAAGTGCTTCATACAAGTAAAATAATAATTTGCAATTTATGTTTCTGGTATTTTGAGGCTTGTAGAATTTTCTCGATTCTACAAGCAGGAAAATACAGATGTTTCATGTAGGAAGATTGTATCAGGTAGCATCACAGCTTTTGGATACTCCCCTTCTTTTACTTCCTTCATTTGACTATGAACTTAGTTGACAAGATTTAACCAAGAAACTGGATTTGAATCTGGAAGTGCTTGAAAAAGTCAAACAAAACAAGATCCCCCCCCCCCAGAGAAATTAAATTGACTTCACCTGAAAAGAGTGTGAATATCCACGGTTGTAAGGTAACCCCTTCCATGAAGATCAAGACACCGAAATAAATATGTCAACCCTTCCGGAGTGTCTTTGTTTTCAAGGGCAAGGACGAAGTCCAGAAAACTATCGAAGTCCATCTCCCTTGTGTTTCCTCCACCTTTGCTTCGACGAACATGCTCATCAAATACTATTGAAAGAGACTCATTAGCTAACAGATAGAGAACTAGCTTTTTACAAAATGAGGAGAAGATATACATGAAAATAGCATTTGAAGCATGTTTTCCTAAGAATTCAGATAATTAAAAGAGCATACATTGAAGGATGGCAAATGGCGACTGATGAGTTCATAGAGTTATACTAGGTGAATGAAACAGGACAAACCTCTTTCAATGAAAATCTCAGTCAAAGTCCCATCAGCATATTCTCGAAGCTCTTGCTTGCTTAATGTTCCATTCATATCTTTATCAAGGGCCAGAAACATGTCTGTAGGAATAAAGGTATAGTCAGCAAGACAGCAACTAAAAGCATAGACTCTTTTCTACATTAACCACATGCATCCAAGACACTAGAACCTAGGCAGAATCAACAACATACAAAGACTTGAAAAGAACACCTAAAATAGTGAACACTTCAAACAAAAAAAATATTACATGGATAAAGGAAATAATACTCGGTGAATAGTTAAGTAAGATGAATGTTACTCACCACAAATGCGTTGAGCAGATGTTAGGGAGAACCAGTTCTCTGCTTGTTCAGTATCGGTAACTTCTTCCTCAGTTTCCTATAAAACAGATAATGTGTTCAAATAATAATATAACTGCATGCAATTCAGTATACTGTATTCTTGAGTCAAAGTGCACAAAACACTTTCGTTGTTTCTGTTATATCAACATGGGTGGAGGTTTATTTTGTTGTTCTCAGTACTCTTTTGGTCTTTACAAACTTAAACAGTGTCCAAGTGTTTAATGTAAAGTATAAATTACAAGCACTTCAGTAAAACGTATTACATAACAAATGTTCTTTGTTTTTACCAAGTGCTTGTGGGTGCTTCTTGGTCAAGCATTTGAACCAAACTTTTTCCAAAGCACTTTATAGTTACATCAAAACATGAAAATCTCTCTACATTCTTTTTAAGGATAGTGTGAGCCATAGCTCACTGGAAAATAAGTTTGACCATTGCTCCATAATGGCTTTCTATCCACTCGAGTCATAAACCACAAATGAACAATTGTACATTGGTCCATTTTGGTGTATATATTTAAATTTCTGCAATTAAATAATATGTCATATTATTAAAATACGGAACTCTTGTATCAGGAAATTAAAATCTTTCATATTTTCATACTAGTATTACGAATTTCACTTTTATCTATATATTTAAGTTTAGGTTTGTCTTGACCAGAGCCATAGGTTAACACCAAAAGCCAATTTGGCATTTGATAACATATGCCTCGAGCATAACAATGCATAATCTACCTGGTGCAGTTCCATTAGTTCCTGCAAACAATTACTGAGCAGCACTTTCTTGATGCAGGCTTTTCCTACAAAAGCAACAATGAAGTCAGGAAGACCCTTTATTTACAAGCTGTACGCAAATTAGAGAGTTCATGAATCAAGAGCTATTTATAATTAGCAATGTTACCATAAAAGAATAGATATTGAAGGGAAAGATTTAAGGAAGGAACTACGCAACATTTTGATAACACATTCCTAACATAATTAAGGCTGTTGGCAAACCTCTTCTTGCAGGATCACAAAAGAAGAAGAATTTGCGAGCAGCTATACGACAATACGTTTGTACAAAAGATGCAGGAATATCTCGCAGTTGAGCCAAATTTGGAATAAGACCTCTGATATAGCCCTCCATTTCCTGCAAAAAGATAATTAAGCATTCATTACCGTGGGTACATAAGACGCTACTGGAACAAAATAAAATAGTTGCATATCCAGTCTCTGAAGACATAAATATGCAGAAGGCTCATACATGAGGTTGAAGGAAACCATCAGAATCCTCATCAAGTTCACTCATATCAATTCTGGCTTGAGTAAGCGAGACCTGCAGAATAAAGAGAATCCCACAGGAAATCACACATATCAAATTGACATGGAAGAAAAGACTCCAAACATCTCAATATCCTTCTCTCTAGCACTTCTTACAAATAAAATAAAAAGAAAAATAAGAGCCTTTTATTCAGCAGAGGAATATCCAAGAAGAAATTTATTGAACTTCCACTCTCTTGGAATGCTTGTGCTTTATGCATGAAGTATGCAATCTTTTGAGGATGAAATGAAATGCTGAAAAAGATTTTCCCCCTTTTTGATCGAAAGAGGGCTAAAGAATATCAAGTAACTTAATAACTTCAACAGAGTCCCATAGGGAAATTCAATTGGCAAAGGGTATTTGAATTAAGCACACATGTTGGGACCCAATCCCCCAATTGCACAGTTTTGCCTCGACAACAAAAAGTTGCGAGAGGTAAAAAACACACATATTTCGCCAAAGACAGAGAACTTAGCTGCAATCCCTCAACAACAAAAAGTTGCAAGGGGTAAAAAAGCTGCATGATGACCATTGACTTCTAAATGCAGTTGATTTCCATCAACATCATTTATACTTATACATTGAAAGAACAGCATATTGTTAAGAACATATTGTTATTTCCTTGGGTCTAAACTCACCGTTCTCATCACATAAAGGTAGAAGGGAAGGATTGCAATTCTTCCAGACTCATCTTTCTCAAACTTCATGAAATTAGAGGGACTGAAAAATCGCCGGCATTTAGGTCCTATTTGCTCAGCACATACTGAAGCAATGTGGCAAAAATCTTCATAGTTCATCTACACATTGAAAAATGAGAGAACAAGCATGCATTACTATAGATCTAGCTCAATATGCTGCAGTCATAAAATCTGAAAAAGTATATGAACTTTAAAATTATACAAACAATTTTTTTGGAACACACAAAATCTGAAGATGCTTAGCATGTTAATACTGTTGTACACGTACACTTGTCCTACTGAACATCGCTAATAGTAATCTACTTGAGTCCTATCTGGCAAAGCTTTTAATAACAATCCTGAGTTATATGCTAGTCGCCAGACGAACTTCAGCTTGAGGCATATAGTGGTCTAGCAGATATAAACTAATGTGGCAAGTTTCATAAAAATATCAAGCCAGAAATTATATTACCTTTTCGGCACCAGTTGCATCATCAATTACACAGTTTTCCCTTAGGCAAACCCACATCGCATCTAGATCATCAGCATTTAAGAGAAGGTCTGATTGTTTCTGCACATTAAGAATGTGTTGTGCAGAAAGCTCAATATTAGTGCTCATGCAGATAAATCAATGGAACATCAGTCATTGAAATGGAGAAGAGTAATCATACCCTCAGGAATCTATACTTGGCAAGTCTCTGAACCCTGTGGCTGATGGAACCCTCCTCAGGTTTCTAAAGAATAGAAAAATGAAAAATTCAATGAAACAAAGAAAAATAGACAGCACAGCTAAGTTCTGGGATTGCACTCTTCTACACTGCATCTTTGGGGAAGGGGGAAAAACAATAATATGCAAAATTGTTTGCATCTCTTCTACCCTGCATCTCCGTACACCTCAGAAAAATATTAATATGCAAAATTGCATCTCTTCTACCCTGATGTCAAGAGTACATTAGGACATTATAAAGCATCTCTGTTTTTACTCAACATCAAAAGACTAACTATGCAGTAGAGTTTACTCTTAGAACATGTGAACTATGATTACACATGCCTTCTTATAAAAACTTGGGATTGTACCAGCTTCAGCAGTTTTCCGTTGCTTCTCTTTGAAAATATCAAGTAGAATTTTTTTTGTCTCAAGCTCTACAAAAAAGAGGGGGGGAAAAAGAAATTAAGTTCCCCATTTCACTGTCATACTTTTTATAATATCCATATTTAGTTTTTCAGATACACAGTTAATCAAGATGCAACAGCAGTAAGAGTGGGAGAGGAGAAAACAGAAGAGAAGAGGGAGACTAACAAGAAGAAGAAACGAGCTCATCATTGTCAGGTGCACTAATTATCAGATCATAATCAAGAATTTCCTTGAAGAATCCCAGCCAGAAAATTCAAAAAGTTCTATAATGAAGTAGATCCAAGAGGAAGGCTAATCATTAAGAGTCTCCAAAATCTACTCAGTGAATGCCTAAAGCACCGTGAATTTTGCAGTTGGACATGCATGCTTGAAAGGGCCAATGTAAAAGATCAGTGTTCAAATGTAGAATAAAGGGATCATCAAGTAACCTACGTTCATCTTTGATCAATTTTCTTCGATGACCAACAAAAAATTAATGCAATTCAGGAGCCATGCATTGCTGCTTTTTGGAATGAATTCAATATGCAATAACCCAAGTTGACTTGAAACAGCTAATGCAGCGCTTGATCCAGTTCAGTTTTTTATGCCTCTTCAAATAAACTGAGTATTGGATTTTTTTTAATTTTTTTTTAATCTTTTGTTCCTGAATACCGAGTACTCCACGTTTTACACCAAAACATTACATATTCAAAGTCTTGAAATAACTTCCGATTTTCCTCCTTATTATGAGCAATTAAGTTGGTCCTCGCAACATACTTCACGACAATCTAACTACCAAATGGAGACAATTATGAAACAAGTGAAATAAAGTAGAACTGCGTCCATGAAAACTGAAAATTAACTGAAAGCAAGAAGAACGAGAAATGTACAAACCCATCAGAGCTTCAGATCCCAGCCCGGTACCGGTTCCGATGAATCTCCGGAGGTTCCTGACCCACAGCATAGACGAAGCTGGAGGGATCTTCCGTTGCGGAGCGTCGTGGCCTTCGCCATCACTGGAACCACTGTACATAGTTGAACAATAACCGCGGGAACTCTTAAGGTTAGGCAAACAAGTACAATTTGGAATGCGACTGCAAAATTCAGATTGAAAAAGCCTCTCAGCCGCCGGAGAGGCTCCAGTGAAGAAACCCTAGCTCCGATCGAGCCTCAGGTGGTCGAAGATGGTTCACGGATGAATGAACTCGCTTTTGTGTGTTCTGTATCAATGGGCTGCTGATTTTGTTTCCGCTAATTTACTCGCCACTCGCCGATCTCTCCAAATGATGATACTTTACTAATATATAATAATTAATAGAGAAAAACCTCCTCAAAAGAAAATAATAATAAAATTGTTATAAATAAAAAAAAATTAATATTTATCCGCGATAAACTTGAGGCAGGTTTGAGAGTAATTTTAAAATGATTAAAATTATTTTTTGTCATTTTCAAAGTTACTGTAAAATATGTTTTTAATCCTTCAAAACTAATTTTAATGATTAAAAATTATATTTAAAAGTGTAAAATTGAAAATTAAATTAATTTTGAGTCGTCAAAATATATTTTTGATTAATTTTAAAAATAATAAAAGTAATTTTAACCATTTTAAAATCACTCAAACAGATCCTTCCTCGCTTAAGCGATAGAAGTCTTTTACTATTTATCTGCTATAGACTTCTAGTCTATGACTCAAGCGATAAAAGTCTACTGCGGTCTATCGCTGATAGACACTAAAATTTTCTATCTGCGATAGACCGCAAAATTTTTCTATCTTTATAAATAGTTTTGTTCATTTTTCTATATTTGAAAACAGTCCAATAATATTAATAGTAATTGAATTTTTCTTCTCTTTTTTAGGTAAAACAAGTGAACTATGAAACATTTGAAACTCGGGTATCAAACAAGAGGAACAATTATTGGATTAAGTAATGCTTACTTTCACAATTTTAATAATTTAGGTTAAATTAAAATGATAAAAAATGTAGTAATTTTAATGTTCTAATAAAATATTGTTGAAAAAAAAAAGTCCATTCAATGAATTATAAAATATGTATACCATATAAAATAAATATGTATACCATATAAAATTGTTGAAGTTTTAGAGAAAAACATTAGTACTCTTTTTCCTTTTATTCAGATTTATGAATTTTGTAAAGTTATTTAAGGATTAATTTATGCATTCATCCAACTTATTTTTTAACAATTTTTTATTTTATTGAGACTAATGAGTTTAAGAAGATTTGTGCATTATTTTATATTAAAATTAGTAGGCTAATTAAAAAAAATTGAATCAAGTGCACAAATTGCAACACTTTATTTAAGTAAGCGCCTTAATGGTTTGATTTGGTTAAGTTGGAAATTTTGAAATTATTTGTCGTGGTGATAAATCTCTGAATGACTAAGTGGATCGATAAGATGTCTGCCATAATCCTTCGATGGTTTATTCTCCTTACAAGAAAAAATACGTGAGAAAGCACAATAATTGAAATTTATTCTTCCTTTGGCAAATATATTAACTATATAACAAAAAAAAATTTCAAACTTAGGTACTATTGCATGCAACGAGACGTTATCAATTCTATGACCATCAACTAACAGTGTGAACTTGCATATATAGTTGCAACTCCTTTAGAAAAAGGCCACATGCGTTGAAAGTTTTTTTTGTTTGTTGTCATTGCAAAACGTAGAAGTTGATAGAGTAAGGGAAACTCGACGGAATTCATAACTGTATAAAAATATTTGAATATTAACAAAAGTAATACCGTTTCAACATTTGTTCTCACCATGTATGAACTAAACAAACAAATAGGTCAAGCACGAAAATTAAGGTTTCTATAAAGGTTGGTCGAAAGGTCACTGATTCAAGGACAAAAGGTGCCCTTGCCTTTTTAACGTTTCAACATCTTTGTGATTTCATAAAACGAAGTTTCTATATATCCAATGAACAATTTGTTTGTTATTGAAGTAAAATAAAGTTATAATGCTCACATCTCATAAGTTTACTTTGCTTAATCGACAAGCGAAGAAAAATTCCCAACATTGTCATCATTTTTCAAATCTAAGAAGTGGATATATATAAATAATAATCTCTAACTATATTTTCATATGTAATTATCATACTTCTATTTAAATCATAAATTTTAATTGAATTAACTCGATGCGATAGATAACTTATGACAAAGATTGCATTTTATTTAAAATGGTTCAAGCCAAATTGAATAATAATAATTTTAAGAAAAACCTACAAACCTACTCGGAACATAAGGCCGATTTGGTTGAGAATCTAAAAACAGAGATTTGAAAACAAGAGATTTAATGAAAACAAAGTTGTATTTCATGTGTTTGGTAGCAAATTCATAAATTGGATTATAATTTAAACTAATGTTTAAATTGTGTTTGATACTATATTTATGAATCATAAAACTAGTTATAGTTACCCATTAAATATCATTCACGAACATGTTTTCGGTTTAAAAAATTATATTATTATTATTATTATTTTATAATACATTACATAACACATATTTTAATAAAAAAATCAATTGAGATTATAACATGACATATTGTATTTCTAAATGTTTTTACCTTTATTTAATATAATTTTACATTTTATAATTTAAAATTCAAGATATGGATATAATAAAAATATAAAAATGTAGTTGGATACCAAAATTCGAGAACCATTTTAAAAAACAGAATTCAGTTTGTCTGTCAAACATATATATTGCCAAACTAATTGAATCTAAAAATATAAAATATAATCCAAATTGTCAATTAAATAAGCCCTAAATGTGCAGAGATTATTTATCTGTCTTTATTCTTTAATATTTTATCTATCTATAAGAGAAAAATTTGAGTGCAGTTATTGTGCAATCCTGGCCGTACCTAATAAAAAAATTATTGAATGATAATTTGTTTTCATTTTTTATTTTTTATGTGTAAAGGAAAGAGGAGCATAAGATTAGTTGTTCCAATAATAGGTTTGAAATGTATTATATATTTATAATAGGTTTTAGAAAAGCAATATTAATAATAAAAATCCGATGCAGTCGTTAATTCAAAACGACGTCGTGGTAGGAAGATTGGCTCTCAAGCAGATCACGTTCAATGGTCATGGACATGTGTCGTAAAATGAATGGCTAGAAAAACCTCTCTCGTTCGCATCATCCTAAAACCCGCGAACTTGGAGTTCGCACTGGAATTCTGCCGTTTTTTCTTCACTCGGATTTGGAAATGGCCGCCATTTCAATTTGCTTTGCTCCACAAGCTCTCGCACGGCCCAGAGTTCGGAACCCTAGAAACATACCATCGCCCAAGAAGCTTGGTGGGAACAGCAAGCTCGATCGCAATAGCGTCAAGATCAAAACCAATTCGAAGGAGTTATCTTCCATTGGCGTTGAAGCCACCACTTACACTCGCCTCCCTCCCAGGGAAGACTTCGCTCTTCTTAGCTTTGATTCTCCGTCTTTTGATTCTGCTTCTTCTTCGAAGGATTCGTCTGAGGTGAAGCTTTTGGATTCGGATGTTGCGATAATTGAGGAGGAAGATGATTTGGATTCTTTGAACTATGAAGAGCGGGAGGAAGAGGAAGGGGAAGGAGGATTGGATGGTAATTTGGGGTTTGGGAATGGTTATGGGAAGTTTGAAGTGTTTGAGGGGGAATATGATTCTGAAATGGAGGAGTATGGTGATAGTGATGTGGAAGAGGAGGATGAAGAAGGAGAGAAGGTTTTAGCATTTAGGAAGGGGAAATTTGTTCATGCTGAAGAAGCTTATGACACTGGCGAAGAAGCAAGCTCTTTCCTCGACGTTGAAGATGGGAAGGAGAAGGGGCTGCCAGCTGTAATGCGATGCTTTGATCGAGCGAAAATCTACGTTAAAGCTGGAGATGGTGGTAATGGAGTTGTGGCATTTAGGCGAGAGAAGTATGTGCCAATGGGTGGCCCATCAGGAGGAGATGGAGGGAGAGGTGGGAATGTGTATGTTGAAGTCGATGAGTCGATGAATTCGCTATTGCCATTTCGAAATGGTATACATTTTCGTGCTGGAAGGGGTAGTCATGGGCAGGGGAAAATGCAAAATGGGGCAAAGGGTGAGGATGTAGTGGTGAAGGTGGCACCAGGAACTGTGATCAGAGATGCATTTAGCCACGAGGTTCTTTTGGAATTATTGCATCCGGGGCAGCGTGCTCTGTTGCTGCGTGGTGGAAGGGGTGGAAGAGGCAATGCATCATTCAAGTCCGGGACAAATAAGGTTCCAAAGATTTCAGAAAATGGAGAAGAGGGTTCAGAAATGTGAGGTTTAATGCTCTTTCTTTCTCATGGTTTGTCTTTTAAAGAATAGTTTCCAACTTTCTAGATTTAGCATGTTAGATTAAGTATGATTTGCATCCTGAGAGGGAAAGTTTGGAGAGAGATTTTTCACCCTGGAGGAGATTGAGGGGCTGTGTTCAGTTTCGACAGTTTCATGGTGTCATACCCTAATAGTTTCCTTTGGCCTATATTTAGGCGAGTTGAGAGACTATTAAGCTCCAGCTCGATTTACTTTTGTTGTTTAATGAACCTTTCCAAAGTGGTATAATCAGCGTGAGTATGAGCGAGACCTGCATATATGTTTGTCTTCTTCCTAGCCAACTTACCTTTTCATAAATCTCTATCATGTCATTGCTAAGGCTTTGGCAGATAGAATGAGGAAAGTATTAGCTCATACAATTTCTTCAAATTAGAGTGCCTCTGTGGCTTAAAGACAAATTATGGATGTAGTTCTCATTGACAGTAAAGCCACCGATGGCATATAATTCAATGAAAATTTCATGTTTCTTAATCTTATGATCATTTGAGTTGAGATTTTTTGATGAAGTTTTGTGGAAGAAAAGATTATTTTCTACAAAGCTTATGGTCACTAGAGTTGAGATTTTCTTGATAAAATTTGGTAGCAGAAAAACATTGTCCAGGGGCCAGGGGTGTGGATAGTGGCTTAGTCGAAGGCTTGACAGTGGGAAGGAAGGGTTCCATTTGACATTTTGCAATTTTTGAATGATTCTATTTTCTTTTGCTCGGGGAGGGATCTCAACAGGATTATCATCTTCTTTTCTTTGCTTTTTTTCTCAATATCAAAAGGGACAAATGTTCTGTTGCCCATGTTAATAGTGAGGTTGATTCTGTTTGATGGGCTCAATTAGTGGAATGTGAGGATTCTTTGTTTCCTCTCTTGTATTTAGAGCTTCCTCTAAGCCACAATTCTAGAGCAATCTTTTTTCATGAACAAGAAAAGAAACTTGTAATTGAATAAATGAAAATTCTTTCAGCTGAGATTTAGTTGTGGTAAAAAAATCTTCAGTTCATAATGGAAAGAAGCTTTTTTTTTTTTTTTTTTTGGGTTCCCTAAAAGTGGCACACTGACTTTATTTGGAGTTTGGATTACACTTCACTGCCTTTCCATCTTCAAAAATTCTTTTGGCTTTGTGCTAAATTGGTAAAACAATATGAGGGGTTTTTATGGAATGGGGAGGACAGTAGCTCTCATTAGTTTGGTGGGCGCTAGTGCCTAAACATTTTGGGGACGTTGGTTTTGGGAATTGGGTATTTTTGTTCTAAAATTTTGGATCTTTATCCATATGGTAGTGACACTTTCCCTCAGTACAGCATCGCGACACAAGATCATTGAGCAGGATGGGGGATGTGATCCTAATGGACAGGAATGAGAGGAGGTGGGGACAGGCACTTCTAGGAACTCTTTGAAAACCATTTCCTGTTGCTTAATGAAATTATGAAAGTAGTTTTCTTATAGCAAAAATCATATTGCAGACTTTATGAATGGACGATTTGACGATTGGATGTAGCTTTTGTGACTAGGCTGATGTATGTGCGTGAAGAATGACTTGCAGCTAGTAATGGAATCCTATAAATATTTGATTTATATTTGGTACAAGTAATTATTTTCTTCAGGTGGTTGGAGTTGGAGCTAAAGCTTGTTGCAGACGTTGGAATTGTGGGGGCACCAAATGCAGGGAAAAGCACACTTTTGAGCGTGATAAGTGCTGCACAGCCAGCCATAGCAAATTACCCTTTTACCACTCTACTCCCCAACTTAGGTGTAGTTTCTTTTGATTATGATTCAACTATGGTGGTAGCAGATCTTCCTGGATTACTTGAAGGGGCACACGAGGGCTTTGGTTTAGGCCATGAATTTCTACGTCACACCGAGAGGTGTTCTGCGCTGGTAAAAAAATCGCATTCCATAGTTTACTTCTTGTCTATTAATAACTTATTAATATCATTTTCTGGCATGCTTGACTCTCACCATGACAGTCGATTTATAATCCTTTTGGTGATTGCTGATTAATTACAAAAACCCTATTCTTATATGGAATATCTATAAGTATTCACGTTTGTTTATGAAGATAAATGATAATTTACCTTCTTCAAGGCTTTGTAGATTATAATTTTATTTCACAATAATCCCTGATCTATTGGAAGGATGAAAGGTCATAAATACCCACCATGCTTATGGAAAATGAAAATTGCAATCTCTTGTTCTATTTTATGTTTCTATTGCCTTTGTTGGCATCATAATGCATAGAAAGCTGGAAGGATCTCCATTTTCCCTTGTGGCATTATAGGTGCATGTGGTTGATGGATCGGGACCACAACCTGAATATGAATTTGATGCTGTTCGTTTGGAGTTGGAGCTCTTCAGCCCTGAACTAGCTGAAAAGCCCTATCTTGTTGCATATAATAAAATGGATCTTCCAGAAGCATATGAAAACTGGCCAGCATTCAAGGAAAAGCTACAAGCTCGCGGGATTGAACCTTTTTGCATGAGTGCAGTAAAACGAGAGGGCACTCATGAAGTCATTAGTGCTGCGTATCAGCTGCTAAGGGTGAATAAAGAAGCCAACAAGGAATTTCAAGGTTGTATAGTTTATTGTTCCCATAATTTGTCTCTATTATAAATCCTTGATCTGCTGTTTAATCACAACCAATGAATTGTGTTAACGAGTTCTGTCCATTTTAGGTGGGAAACTACCAGAGAATCTGGACCATGTGGCAGATAGAATACACAAGCAGCGTAGTGCTTCTATTGATGACTATGAAATTATTCATGATAGCGGTTCCAATGTATGGCATGTAGTAGGATCTGGTCTACAACGTTTTGTTCAGATGACAAATTGGCGGTACGTTAATCTTTACTCAAGATGTCGGTATAGATACTTCCATATTGGAAATATTTTTATTCAGTGCCTACTTTTTAAATACTTCGCTATGGAAATTCTTTTCTCACAAAAAAGAATTCACTTTCCTTTCTTGTAGAGAGAGAGATCTGGATCCCAAGATACTGTTTTGTTTTGTTTTGTTTTTTATAAAATAAAATATTATTATTATTATTATTTAGTTAAATTGATGCAAGGCAGTTAAATCATGGATCAGTTCCTGCACTTCCTTAATGTACTTTTTCATTTCTATCCCTCTTTTGGGTTTATGTTTACTGACCTTAATGGATTTCGTGCAATAGTTACATGGAGTCTGAAAGAAGGTTCCAACATGTCATGGAGGCTTGTGGTGTTAACAAGTCTCTCAGAAAACTTGGCGTAAAGGAGGGTGACACAGTATTTGTTTCAGAGGTACATTTCATGCTTAATTTAATTGTTAGATGGTACTTTGTATTTTTAACCTTTTTGGCTCAACCTAGTACCGTTCCCATTAGCCAATGCAAATCTGCACAAATTCACATTCTGAAACACAAATCAAAGATCATGCAAAAGCAAAGACAATTGTAGTGAGTAGATGACTTAGTCGAAAGTCACTAACCTTTAATCTTTTTTCCTTTTCTAGAGTTATGTAGTCTCTCTCTCTCTGTGAAACAGAAAACAAAAGATTCATTGATATAAAAAAAAAGAGACTACGCTAAAAAATACAATTCTCCATCAAGGAAAAGAAGGGCAACAAGCGAAATACAACGTGAACAAAAACCAAACAAAATACCAACTTTGAGGCCAAGAACCCAAAACTCTCTCTCATTCCCCCCACCCAAATCTTAATAACAACGAAGCTCCAATTGTTGAGATTTTGATGGTTCAATCATCTATCTAAAACATCATTATTTATTATGCAATGAACTACTCATATACCTTTATCTTCTATATCCTTTTCAATGTGGTTATATAGTTTTAAGAGCCAATGTGGCTCATGACTCCACAAATCAAGGAACAATTGTACACAATTGCTTGCCTTAAAATCTATGCCACAACTAATGAATGATGTTCAAGGTAAAGGAGTAAGGTTTGCATCCTCTTTCCACCACACACGGTAGGTATATTTCATATGCTACGTACATAACTTGCATTTCCAATTATGTTTAGCAACTGTCTGGATATATGTTGTCAACAGAGACTGGAAAATTAAGAAGCCTGAAGAAATTAATTTTCCTAATGATTATAAATGGTTGATAACATGAGAAAATTAAAATGAAGATAAACTAGGATAAATACAGGAAGTCTCTCGTCCACACTGCGTAAGTCCTCTTTATTATAGATCCTCATGAATCTGCTTTAATGAGTGGAATTTCTGGATATTTCGATAAGAAAACTTGAGCAGCTTACAACTCTTTTGCTTTGTTTATCTTCAGATGGAGATGATCTGGCATGATTCACCAAATAGTTCTGGTCCATCTAATATGAAGAAAAGATCAGATTCTGTCAAATGGCCAGAGTGGAAGTAACTCATCATTGTTTGCTCATTGGTAACTTGATACTGATAACAGCAGGTACATCGTTGGAATTTGCTTGCTTTGAAAATGATATTGCTTTAAGGCGCCAAAGAAATTTGCTCTAAATTTTGAGAATAAACCTGTTATATATTTATGGTCAGTGCTAAAGCTAATAACATCTACGATTCTTAACATTTCCAGCAAATTTATACTGGTGCTGTCTGTATTTCTATGGTTGCAAACGTCTTTAAACGCCCAACACGACAGTTGAAAAGCTGGAACCTTCATCCCCTTTGCTCAATGGTGGGAAGAATTAATTTTCTTAATGGATCAGATGAACAGCCATGCACATCCTGGACATCCGATTGAAGAAGCAGCATTTGTGAATGTAACTTTTGTGCCCAACTCTCAAAAGCTTAAATGAGAAGAAAGGAGTTCGAGTTTTCCATGAAAATTGCGATCAAGTCGATCACAGATCATAAACAGAGACACAGTAGACAGCATATAATCGATCTGTAATTAGAATGTTGTGTAGTTTAGTGTTGTTCTGAAGAACAGAGCTGTTGCAGTTGCAAGGTTTTAGGCTGTTCTTTGTTATAAAGTGGTGGTGAGATAATTTAGCGTGTAACTAACCTTATTCTGTGTAATCTATGTAGTAATAAATACTGATATAACAAATTTTCTACATTTTAGGATCAAACAAGTTGTCCTGTAAAATTAGTCGAGGAGCACATAACATAGTCTCGACACTCACGGATAAAAAAAAAAAAAATCAAGGTGCACATAAGCTTGTATCGTTTGATATACAACTTCACAATATATAATCAAAGAAGATAGGTACTCAAATAGGAAAAACATGATAGCTTTTCATCTTTACAATTTTATCATGTTCTATTTAGAAAAAAGGCACAAAAAAAGTTTTTCTTATTATTTCTTTGGATTCAACATGTGGGATTGGAGAGATTCGAATCTCAAATCTCTTAGTCAAGGATATTTGCCAAAACTAATTGATTTATGTTTAATGTTGAGGCTGACAAAAAAAAAATGTATTTATTTATTTATTTATTTATTATCGAAAGTTAAATGAGTATCTTTTTTATAATTCTCAACCATTACAAAATTAAAGTTGTTTGGTACCATGAGGGAGCTGTATTCACATGATTTTCTTTCACGGTATTCTTGCATGAAAATGAATTGGAAGTCCTTTTTCTTACAGTCAAATAATCGCAATCATCTTATTATAATCTAATTCGCTTAATTAAATTTATAGTCATTTTTTACAATTTTTTTTTTTTTTAGGAGTGGATGCAAAAGATTTGAACTTTTGACTTCATAAGTATATAAGCTAGTTGGTGTTGAGTTATACATTTAATATTGAATTTATCATTTTTGAATACATACATTTCGTGCAACAAAAATGTAAGGATGTAAACTGGCAAAAAAAATATATTCGACGTCAGTTTATGTCAAAGTGAGCTTAGCTCTCAACAATAGTTGACCTACATGTCTTCCCTGTAATTGTTTATTCACAAACGAAGAAAAGACGACGACCCATGCTTCCACCTATACATTGAAAACATTATAATATTATTTTTAGAATTTGTACTGTTTGGATTACGGAATTATGAAATATAGTACAAACTATCTGCCAGATGCATATTCACTAAACTTAGTAAATCTGAAAACATAAAACACTCTGCCACTTTCTAACTTAAAACATCGTAGTACATGTGGCCACCATGTTGTTTGTATGTTTTCTCTTTTACAGGGTATGTTTTTTTTCCTTCTAAGAAATTTTTGATTTCATGTGAAGGTAAGTTGTGTTTCCTATTCAAATTTTGGCATTAACATTCTTCATTTTTTACTTTTTTTTTTCCCTCTTTTCTTCAATCGAAACTTTTGAAAAGAAGGAATTAGATCTGAAATAAAGTTCTTTATTTTAGAAGTTAGGCATAGAGAAAAAGAAGGAAGAGAAGGAAAAGAAATAAAAAGGAGCATAGCTCAGTAAACAACGACAACAAAGCTAGATTATTAACAACACCAATTACTATATTAAAGATTAATTCGATAAACTAAAAAAATAAAATAAAAATAAATGTTAGAACAGCGACCCACATCCCGAAATACATAGAAAAAAAAATCTTGCAATTTCTTACAGTAGATTTGTTTGGGTTTTTTTTCTTTTTTTTTTTAATTTTTTTTTTTTTTTTTAAATTTTGTGTGTGTGTCTGAGATTAGTGTCAGCATTCTTTTCAGAATGTCATTCATTTTCCATTTTCCCATACAAAACAGTTTAGAATTTAATTCTTCTCTGATTCTTCCTAGTACTGATTTCCTTCTGTTCATGTTAATTGTTTTTTTAATGTGTAGTACTCTCAAATGTGTCATCTTCTTGTCTTCTACTCATCATTGTCCCTAATCAATACAATTTACTTTATATTTCCTTATTTTTTATGGCAATGAATTCTGATATTATTATTATTTATTGATTTTCCATTTCCTTTGATTTATCTCTATAAACCCCATACGATAATAATTTTATTAACTTTTTTTTAAGAAAGTGTGCGTGTTTTTTTTTTTTTTTTTTTTTTTTTAATTCTTTACTTTGATTTTCACATCTCAAAATCAAAAACAAATTTTTCGTTTTCATTTTTTTTTATTTGGCTTAAATTTTGATACGATATTTAGAAATATCTACAATAAAACAATAAAATTCAAGAATAATAGTAGTATTTATAAGTTTTGCGGTAAAAAAAACAACATTGCATAAAATGGAGCATTATTTTAAATTGTTTTCAAATATAGAAAAATGAGTTAAACTATTTACAAATGTAGAAAAATTATACTGTCTATCGCGATAGACAATGAAATTTTTCTATATTTGTAAATAGTTTTATATTTTTTTATGTTTATTGTAATTTCTCCATTATTTATTTGTTTCTTAACGGAAAAAAAAGTTTAGGAGACAATATTTATCTTAACATATGAGATAAAATATATAATAAAAGTTTTTTTTTTAATAAATCGAAGGCTTTCACATTTATAATAGTGAAAAAAAAAAGAATTTTATCTTTTTAGTGATCGCGTTTTTTAGAATAGGTGTATTTTGTTCCTAAATTTTTAAACCGTATCTTTTAAATCGCTGAATTTTTAAAAATAAATTTAAAAGGTCCCTACAATAATTTTATTAATTTTTTTATTTTAAATTAGAAAATAATTTTAAAAAATTAACTCTTCTCTCTCAAATTATTTCTAAAACTTATTTTTGGAATTCAGAATGTCATATAATTATATAAAAACAATAAGATAAAAATACTTAAGAGACCTTTTAAGCTAATTCTTGAAAACTTGTGGACTAAAATGGTATATATTAAAACTTCAGTGACCAAATATACCTATTCTTGAAAATTTGAGACTAAAAAGATTTGTTTTGAAAAATCATGCATTGACCAAATACACTTAATCTTAACCTAGGTTAATTCGTTTAAAGTATATGCCATCGATCAAAGAATTTAATGTTAATTTGAAAGGGTAAAAAAGTCAAAATGATAGGGTAAAAAATCTTTGCTACATTGAATGAGCCACACATAATCACATATAAAATAATTATGAAGTAAATTAATTAGGAACAAATTAAATTAACTAATAGAAGTTAAGAAAGATGATCTTATGATTATATCCACACTGGGTAGAAGTTCTGTTTATTATTATTCATCATTAATGAAACTTTGAATAATGAGTGGGATTTCCTTGGAATTGACAAAATAATTTTATTTTTATTTTTTCACTTTTATTCTGACTATTTATTTATTTATTTATATATATACACTTTAATTACATGGAGATGATTGGCCATCATTCTCCCAACAGTTCCGATCTAACCTAATATTTTATACATAGCCAGCTACCTTTGCTTGAATTTTGAGAAAGAAAAAAAAAAGTAATATGTTTTTTTAAAATTTATTTTTTAATGTGAAAATTGATGATCATGAGATTACTAGGCTATGATGAGCTTAACAAATATTTTTAGTATAATAACATAATTTGTCTTCTATAATATTATCACTCATTCATAACCATGTTACATCATCTATTCAATATGTGGGACCTGCAAAATTAAAAGGGAAAAAAGAGATGATAGTGAAGTGGCTAAATAATAATGAAAATATGTTATCAATGTGAAGATAAATACTTAAAATTTTGTGAAAATTACTTTTTTTTTTTTTCATCCTTAAATTTTAGGTCTAATTTCTATTTGGTTCATAAATTTCAAAATATTACACATTTAGTCTTTAAATTTTGAGTTTGGTTTCGGTAAGTTTTAAAATGTTGCAATTTTATCATTTGACCTTTAAGTTTCAAGATTTACACTTTTAAACTTGATTTTTCACTAAATACTTCATTTTTTGTTTCTAGTGTTAATGTATGTTAATGAATTTAAAATAATTATAATTAATTATGTTTTACTTTTTCTACCACTTTAAGTTTCAAGATTTACACTTTTAAACTTGATTTTTCACTAAATACTTCATTTTTTGTCTCTAGTGTTAATGTATGTTAATGAATTTAAAATAATTATAGTTAATTATGTTTTACTTTTTTTTATCACTTTTAAAATTAAATTAAAATTTCAGTTCATAATTATTTTAAGTTAATTGATAGATATCGACGTCAATGATGGAAAGTGAGTCTTAATGAAAAATCAAGATTAATAATGTAAAATCTTGAATCCTAAAGACCAAATAAAAATTAGACGCAAAAGTTAATGAAAAAAAAAAAAATACTTTTCTCTAAAATCAAACATAACTGGTGCACATATTTTCTGTTCTTTCTAAATCCTCAAGAAAGAACAGAAAAAAAATGCAAGACTGAATTTTAGTTATAAAAAATGTGGCTCCAAGATATGGTTGATTAAATATTTTGTTGACAGCTTGAAAGTATAATGTTTTAAAAGAAAATTAAGATTGAAATTTTAGCTTTGGTCCTTAACTTTTTATTTTTCTTCCTTTTGGCCTTTTTACATATTAAAAGCTTCATTTACCAACTTTCAAGAAAATATTGATTTAAGTTTATGTGGGAAAATGAAATTATTATTATATGTTATTGAAGATGTAAAGCCAACATCTTTTATCTTTTTTTTTTTTTAATATTCGTGAGTGTCCGGGTCAGCTTACGCGCATTTCAACTAATTTCACGGGACAACCCACCCGACCCTCAGGCAGGGTGTCAGACCACCATGGATTGAACCCACACCCCCTTAGCCCTTTGACTTTTTTTTTGGATGTTTCCACTGCCATTACATCAATCCATGATGGTTAAGTCAACCTCTTTTATCATGCATATCCTAAATATAAATGGCTACTTTTAGATTAAATTATAAATTTAAATTTTATGATTTAGAAGAAGTTAGAATTTAGTTCCTATGGCTTGATAAAATTCTCACAATTAGTCCTTACAGTATGGATTATTTATGAAGATTTTATCAAACCATATAGACTACACTCTAATTATAAACTATATGGACTAAATTTAATTTTCTCCCAACCATAAGAATACATTTATAATTTTTTATAACAATTAATTTGAGAACGAGAATTGAAAATATGAAAGTTTAAAATTAAAATGGATAACTATTATTAGAAGTTTAGGGCAAAATAGTAAAGGTGTAAGAGTTAAATGTTGCTTTTTTCTCCAAAATTTAAGCATGTTTTTCTTTTGATCTCTAAACTTCTACGAATTTAATTTGGACCCATAAACTTTTTTTTTCCTATATTTTTCCTAAATAATTAATATTATATTTTGTCATTTTTAACCGTTAAAATCTCAATTATTATCAAAATTCCATATTTTAAACATTTTTCTTGAAATACACATTTTTTTAAACATTGATCTATAGAAAGTTGTCACATTTTGAATACATTAGACATAAAATTTTTACTACAATATCTAAATATTATATTCAATCAAAGTTAAAAGAATAAAATTGTGATATTACGAAGTTGACCGATAAAGTAAAAGTTCATAATTTTTTTTTTTTTTTGAAGGATTAGAATCGAATTTTCAAACATTTAGAAGCCAAAATAGAAAAATGATAAAAGTTGAGGGGCCAAGCAGTGCATTTAAACCCTCTAACATTGCTATTTTGTTGACAACATGACTAATTTATTTATTTATTAATATTAATATTATTTTTACTTTTAGATTTTTAAGTTATTAGTTACCGTGAGCATTATTGAATTAATTTTTTTCAAAAAAATAAGGAAAGTCTTGTTGTTGGTTTAAAATAAATGACAAAGAGAGAAAATCCAGTGGTTTGCGCCCTATGGTAGGGACAAAAAAGTACAGGCACTTGTAACTTTGACTTAGGCCTTAGCCGTCCAATCTAAATAATCACAAAATCCCTTTTCCAATCTTTGACCGTTCATTTCTATTCACCTTCCACTGTTGGTTAATAATTATCCTATCAACACATTCCTCGATCACTCATCATCTACGCCGTACATCTTCACATGTATATAATTAATACTCAATCTATACCGTACATCTGATTATATATATATATTTTTTCTATTTTTTCAAGTACATCATATTGCACGTGATCTCTACCAATCCTCTTACATGCGTTTTTTTTTTTTTTTTTTTGTTAAATAGCAAATTTAGCCCTTATATATAAATATATTTTTTGTGTTTTATCCATTTGATTTTTTAATTTTAAAAAGTATTTAATAGGTTTAAACTTTAAATTTTATTTTTAATAAATTTTTGAATTTTAAAATGTATTTAATAGATTCTTAAACTTTTAATTTTGTGTTGAAAACAAAATTCCATATTAACTGGAGAAGGTATATATATATATAAGTGAAAATATTCATCGATCTCTATTATATATAAAGTCATTTTAAGTGAAATCAAAAGCAAAGCTAAGAAGGCTTATTGTTCAAAGTAGACAATATTACACCATTGTAGAGATATGTACTGAAAAGTCCATTGTCGACCTTATCAATTAGGTATTAGAATCACGGTCTACACACCTGGTTGTGTGTCGGTAAATATCCTTAGATTCCAAATAAAGAGAATTAGTGAATCATGGTCGTATTGTATCTTGGAGTTCCCCATTTGCTTTGATAATAGCAAGTGTAGTTCATCCTCGTGCATTATTTGGATGCTGCCTTAGGATGAAGAACAAGCTCCCGTGGTTGGGCGTGGACAGATTTGTTCAAGGGGAGGCTCAAGTGTGGTATTTTAGTCAAAGAGAGGATTGTTGGGAGTGCAAACAAAGTCTCACACATAGACTCGAGAATGAAGAGATTCATAAAATATAAATGAAGATAATTATCTCCACTGGTATTAGATTTTTTTTTTGTGGTTCTAAAAATAAAGTCATGAGAGTTTATGCTCAAAATAGACAATTATATATCATATCCTTGTAGAGATACATGAAGAGTCTGCATTGTTTTTTTTTTTTTTTTTATCAAAATGGACAATATCACATATATATTATTGTGGAGACAAGTTAAATAGGTTAGTAATCTAATCACATACATAAAATTTTACTATTAAAGAAAATATTTTATCTTCCCTTTTCATTCTCAAACAAGGGAAAATAAGGGGTTGCTAAAAAAAATCCTAGTTTAAGATGATAAATTTGTTTACTCCATCAAAATTTAAATTTATTCCTAATCAATCAATTTAAGCATAGTTCAATGAATAAGACGTGTAATTGTTATTTTAATTAACATGACTGAATGACTGGATTCTTCTTAATTGTTAAATTAAAAAAAGAAAGAAATCTCTTAAAAAAAATCTAAAATATGGGAGAAAATTAAACTAGAAAAATAGAAAGAGAGAGAT
This sequence comes from Lagenaria siceraria, assembly GCA_002890555.2. Taxonomy (NCBI): domain Eukaryota; kingdom Viridiplantae; phylum Streptophyta; class Magnoliopsida; order Cucurbitales; family Cucurbitaceae; genus Lagenaria; species Lagenaria siceraria. The sequence continues at coordinate 22,576,996 of CM016483.1, read as the reverse complement.
TGGCTAGTTGTTATAAGTTAGAAGAAGGTCAAGAAGTTTTTAGGATAATTGTAACCAGTAGCAATTTTAAAGATAATAACTAAGTGTATATGAGCATTTTAAAAAAATTGCAAATATAGCAAAATCTATTAGTGATAGACTCTGGTCTATCACTGATAGACCACTTAAACCATAAAAGACTATTAGCGATAGAAGTCTATCACTGATAAATTTTGCTATATTTACAATTTTTTTAAAATATTGTTTTATATACTAATACTTTGGTTAAAAATCAAAAGGTAGATTAAAACTCTTTGATAAAACCCAAATAAAGTTGCTAAATTTTGAGAATGAGACCCACTTGTAAGAAGTCAAGAAGCTTTTATGGGCAAAAGGCTTTTGCATGCTTCTCAAAAAGGTTATCTTTTATAGCATTGAACTTTGAAACCCTATTTATTATAATTAATACATTTTTTAAAAAGAAAAAAGCAAATGGGATTAAAATTATTAATTATTATTATTGGTCAAACCCCCATTTGACCAAGGGCTCCAATTAGGCCAAAAATATGTTCAAATTTTTTTTTGTCTTTCATGTCCTTTGGTGATGCTACATGAGTACTTTGGTCTGCCACCAAGTGAGAATCCATTTTAAAACTTTAAAGAAAAAAAAAACATTCCATTTTCTCAAATTATATTAATTTAGACTTTTTAGAAATAAAATAAAAAAAACAAAAAATTGACTAGTTTCAATTTTATCCTTAATATTTATTACGTTAAACTTTTGTGACATAAATTTTGAAACTAGAGAGTACATAGATTAGAAAAAAATATATTAAAATTAGCCAAATTATAAAAATGCATTACAGTTTGTTTCAAAATTTTATTTCTAAAGTTGTTAAGGTTTCAATTTTATCCTTTAATCATTTTGATGAAAAATTGCTAAAGAAGAGGAATTCATTTTTAATAATTCAAAAAGCATTTTAGGTTGACCCGTTAAATTTTAAAACATTAAAAGACAAATTTGAGATTTTTATAACATATAAAATAAATATGGCTAAATTTCTTAAAGATATGTTTTATTCATTATATTCTAAAAAAATTCAATTTGATTTTGTATGTATTGACAAGTTTTTCTTTTAAGTTTAAATATTATTTTAGTTCTTGTAATTTTAGCTTCGGTTCATTTTAATTTTTATACCTTTAAAATGTTAATTTTGATATCTATAATTTCAACTTTAATTCATTTTAGTCTTTATACTTTCGAAATACTTGCTTTAATCCATGTTCTTTCAAATAGTGAACATTTTGATCCTTTTATTTTTATTTTTATCTCATTTATTTTAATCAAAATTATGACATAAAATTTCATTCACTAAATTTCTTACATTGTAATCATAAATTCGTATACAAAATTAGTGCAACATTTTTACAAATAAGGATCAAAATTGTTACTATTTAAAAGTATGAAAAATTATTATAAACAAAAAAAAATATCAAATTATTTATAAGTATAGAAAAATTTCACTCTCTATCCGCGAAAAACTACGATAGAATTCTATCGCTGATAAACAGTAAAATTTTTTATATATTTGTAAATAGTTTGATTCATTTTTTTATATTTGAAAACATCCCTAAAAGTATAGGGACCAAAATAAATGTTTTGAAAATATAAAGACTAAAATAATATTTAAAACTTTAAATATTGCAATATAAAGATTTTGTAAAATTAAAGGAAAAAAAAAAAGAGAGAGAAAAATGAACTCAACTTAAAACAAAAGATTTAGATCGTACAGAAAGATTGCTTCTATATTAAGGACAGAATGCTTCAGTTTTATAATAATAATAATAATAATTATTATTATTATTTTGGTTACATTATTGTTCATAAAATATTAGCTAAAAAAGAAGAGGCAGAAAAGGGCTCAAACACAAAGGGACAATCTTACAATAAAATTGCAATATAAAAGCTCTAGACTATATTATTAAGTTCAGTCTACGTACTTTAATTTAAGCGTATATTGCAATATTAAAATTTAATAGTAAATCTTTCAACATTAATAAGTTCTCAATAATGCATGTATTCAAACTTTGGATTAACTTTTATATTTTTTCCCTTTTATCACCCTATTAATTTATAAGGTTGGTCTGTAGAGTTGAGATATACATTTTTTTTAAGTCAATAATTGTGAGGATAATGGATCAAAATTCCAACTTCTCGAGAGAAAGTTCATGTCAATTATCGTTGAGCTAAACTCACTTTGGCAGATCGCACACACTTGTTGAATGTTGACTAATTTATTTAACCATTTGTCACGTCACATCAATTGTACTAAAATTTTACAATGAATGTATTACATTAAATGCATTGATGAAACTATCAACAAAAATACAACTTAATTGGTTAAAATATTAATTATTTCTTAAATGTAAAAGTTTGGTCCCTAAAGTTTCATATTTATGTCTTATAAATTTCTAAACTTAAAAAAAAAAAAAATCTAATGGATCTCTAACATATTCAATATTTTAAAAATTATGAATCTATTATATACGTACTAAATTGAATTTTATGTACAATAAATTCTTGAATATTCACTTTCATATCTAATATATTTATGCATAGGTCAAAGAGTTGTTAAACATAAAATTGAAAGTTCAATGACTTATTAAATATAATATTTAAAGTTTAAAGACTTATTTAAACATTTATTAAAGTTCAATTGCTTTTTAGAAATCTTTAAAATGGGCATTTAGAGTAAAAGTAAAGTCGTTTAGTTAAGCTAAAGGCTTAAAGTGATATGAATCAATAAGTTATGAAATTGATGTTTTTTTAATTGTAAAGTTTACGAGCTTCTTAGGTCAAATCAAAAGTGTTGCTCACTTCAACTCTTACTTCTTAAGCCAAACATGTTACGGGACAAAATTAAGAGGTAAAAGAAAATTTGTAAATTAACATTAGCGATATTAATGGACTAAATTTCTAAATAAACAAAACTTTTACAAATAATAATAATAATAATAATAATAAATAAAAAACATAGAAAGATGTTTTTTTTTTTAAGGAAATAATAAAAAGAGTCTCATTCTTTCTCGTCAAAGTCCAAGTCCTAAGAAAGACACGTTTATCTTTTTCCCCAAATCCCGGGCGACCCACTTTCAAAATATTAATAATTAAATCCCAACTTTGCCCTTGCCTGTTTCGAACAATGTGCAAAATTCTTGTCTCTCAACCAAATCACTACATAGACATATCTTCAAGTGTTCTTCGTTTAAAAAATATATATATATATATATATAATATTATATTTTTTATTCAATTATCGTGAAATTTTAAAATTTTTATATTTTTTTTATCGATGTTACAATGTCTTTTAACATATAGTTTAGTTGGAGTAACCATTGGTTATATGTAACATGATTTAAAATTTGTAACCATATTTAGTCCTATAATTTAATTGCAACGATTAATATTTTTTTCAATCACTGTACGACATGAAATTGAACCATCGACTCATGAGATAATAACAAAAGTTATATTAAATTATATTTGAATTCACAGATAAAGTTTATAGAATCTTTGTGTCTTTTCAATATGGTATTCTCAACATTTTTATTTAAATTATACTTCTTTTAGGTTCACTATTCTTCCAAATTTTATACTCATTTGGATTTAGTGAACTCCGATATGAAGTTTTACCTCAAAATCCAACGAAATGACTAACTTATATATTTCATAAAGATTGAATTTGAATCTTCCTGAAGTGAAATTCTCAACGGTTACACGGTGGAGTAAGAGATTAAACCTTTATAAATTTTAAATTAGAGAAATTTCAAGATAGCAAGGTTATATGGATAAAATTCAAGATTAAAATGATTACTTAGTAGAAAAGAAAAGGGGTTTTTTTTTTTTTTTTTTTTTTTTTTTTTGTAAAGAAAAATGTAATAAGTTGAGAGTGGAGACTCTTCAAATTTAGAAGTAGCTGGCTTTGGTCACACACACCTTTTCAGAAGAGCCTTGACCAAACTTTCTGCTCTTCAAAAATTGCCAAAAACTCAAATGTTTTTTTTATTTTTAAAAATAAAAATAAAAAAGCTTCCCTTCCCACTCCACTTAATTTCATTGGCCTTCTCCCATGTGCATCCCATTTTCCAAACTCCTAAATTTTTTTCTCCTTCCACTTTCGGTGTTGTCTTCAAGTAAAACCTTTCCAAAAAAAAAAAGAAAAAAAGAAAAAAAAAAAATCTCTCATTTCTCTAATTTGGGCAAATGGGTCACTAGAAAACCCTATTTAGGGAAATGGGTGATTCTCTGTTTGGGATTTTAGTGGATCAGTCAAGGGAGAGTCATTGACAGAATCCATCATTTCTATGACTATGAACAAATAAAAAGAATCAACACTTTTATAAAAACTTATGAAAATTGTTAGATAGATCAATAACATACCCCCCATTTCCCCCCTTTTATTTTATTTTGTTTGTGCATTTGAATTATATATTATATATTTGCTACTTTCTGCCATTTGTCTTGTTGTTGAGATGTTTTTTTTTACAGTCAGAATATGCCTCAATCATTATGTTTAATATTGGCTGAAGCATGATTGTGAGGTATTGCTAAAAACAAGAAGTAGAAGCTTTACCCAATTGGATTATGATTGGTTTATGCTGTTCCCAATGCCATTTTAGCATGTGAATTTGAGTTTTTTTTCTTTTGTTCATTCATAACTCTGCTATGCTATTATATATATGATTTATATGCCCCCACAAAACACTCTTTTACTTTTGTTTTGCTGCAGTTTAATCTTCTTCTCATATCTCTTCACTTAACTTTCTTAAAGTGTTTGAAATTCTCAAGTTAATTTGCCTTGCTCCTTTTTTGACTCTATCTAGCCTTTTTATCATTGCTTTTGGAGATCAGAGAGAAAGAAAGTGAACCATTTTCCTTTTCATTCAAGGTTTTGCCCTGTTTGTGTTTGATAAAAGGTCTCAAAGAAAGTTAAGCTGGGAAATTGTACTACTTTTTACAGGCATTCTGTTATTTTCTGTCAAAGTAGGCCAGTTTTCTTCTTGAAGTTGTTTTTTTTTTCACTGCTTAATCTTTGTTTTTTTTGTTTTTTTCTATCTATTTTTGTTTTAAAACATTTGTGATACACCTAGTGATGCAAAAAGTCACCAATTTTCATTAAAATGAACTGCTTTTGGAGGGAATGTCAGTTTTCAAACAAACATGAGAAACACTTTTTGTCATATCATTTGTTAGTCAAAATACATTTTGAGTCCCTCTCTACTTTGGTTTGGCTTTTGTGCTTTTAATCATTTAAGTTTAATGATAATAGATATTCTACTCTTAGCATTAAGTAAAAACCAAACGGACCTTGATACTACATAGCTAACTACATTTGTATTAAGGTTGTGAGAGAGATTTGACCCACTATATCCCTTTGGCCTTATTACATGCCTTCTTTTACCTCTTAATCTATAATAGTCACGTCAAGGGAGAAGAAGAAGTACCAAGACTAAAACGTTACGAGAGACGAGATCTAAATAGGATATAGTTTAGGGAGAGAAAGAAGTATAGAGACTAAAACAACACGAGAGTCGAGATCTAAAATAGGATATAGTTTACGGAGAAGAACAACTATAGGGACTAAAACGTCATGAGAGCCAAGATCTAAATAGGATATAGTTTAGGGAGAAGAAGAAATATAGGGACTTCAACGTCACGGGAGCCGAGATCTAAAATAGGATATAGTTTAGGAAGAAGAAGAAGAAGTATAGGGACTAAAACGTTATGAAAGCCGAATCTAAAATAGGATATAGTTTAGGGAGAAGAAGAAGTATAGGGACTAAAACGTCACGAGAGTCGAGATCTAAAATAAGATATATTTTGACCTGTCTTTTTCATGTAAGTGGATAACAAGCTGAAGTGGGTTTGCTAGCATGAAAACAGACAAGAAAGCCTCAAAAGAGTAGCTCTTATTTACCACATAATTAATCCATTGTTTTCTTCTTCTTTTTTTTTTTTTTTGGGTTAAGATATAGATAATCTTAACTGCTCCCTTTGAAAATCATGAAGCAGACAACAAAAACAAACCAAAATTTCTTCTCTTTGGTTCTGTTTTTTGCTTAAACTGCGCACTCACATGTGCAAATTGAAGGTTATTTGAGCCATGTAAATATTGAACACATTCAGACATACCTTAAAACTAATCTTAATATATGTGTGTTTTTCTTTTTCTTTTCTTTTAGGGATTGTTCCAACTGTTATGGGAACTTGGAAAGAAAAGACTAACATTTTCAAATATATTATATTTGATGAGATTGTAAAACAATATCCCTAGATTTGTACCTTTTTCTTTCATATCAGAGTGATTAAAGGGATTGAATAAGGAATAGTAAAAAAGAGAAAGATTTTGATTGAAAAAAGGAGAGAGGTCTTCCATAGAATGACATGGACAATGTACTTTTTTCCCCCTCTTTTTCTCCTTCACCTACTCACACTCTTTAAAAAGAGCTTGAAGAGTTGCCTCAAGCCTTCATTCCAAACTCAAAAAACTTTTATCTCTTCTGAACTGTCTTTACTCTTCATATTATACTGTTTTTTTTGTTCTTTAGTCCATTTTTTGCTCTAATGGCTACCTCCAAAGCCTCTGATAAAGGCTACCCAATTTATGAAACTGGTCAATCTCAAATGGGTTTTGCTCTAATTCAAAGAAACTCATCTCCAATATCTCAAACAGGAGGAGAGAGAAGAGGCAGAAGAAAACAAGCTGAACCAGGAAGGTTCCTTGGTGTCAGAAGAAGGCCTTGGGGAAGATATGCTGCTGAAATTAGAGACCCAACAACCAAAGAAAGGCATTGGCTTGGAACTTTTGATACTGCACATGAAGCTGCCTTGGCTTATGACAGAGCTGCCCTGTCAATGAAGGGCACTCAAGCAAGAACTAACTTCATTTACTCTGACACTTCAACTTTCCATTCTCTTCTCACTTCTTTTGATGTCCAAACTTTGCTTCCTAATTCTGATCATTCTCACTCCAAATTACAACAAACCCCTTCCCCCATTACTATTCCCAATCAAAACCACAACATCTCATTTGCTCAATCTCAGCCAGCCATTCATCATACTTCCTCAAATCCTTCTGTTCATGATGATCATGACACTAATTTCTTCTTCTCTAATGATTCTAATTCAGGCTATTTGAGCTGCATTGTCCCTGATAATTGCTTGAAACCCCCTTCAGATTCTAACTACAAAACCCAACCCAAGAACATCCATGGCTCTACTACTTCAAATGATCTTCAAAAATTTAGCTTCTTTACCTCAAACTCCATTGAAACTCTCCCTTTTGAAAGTTTGGATGTTTCATCCATGCCATATAGTAACAATAATAATACTAATGCTGGTTATGGCTCTGTTATGGAGGAACCAAATTGTTCAAATGATGGAGTAGTTTGGGATAAACAGCAAATTTGGGAGAGTAATGGTGATGAACTCTCAGCTATAATCAATAGCTCTTCTTCCTCTTCAATGGTGGCTGAAAATGGAGGTTTTCATCCATTTATGAACAGTTCTTATGGTGGTTTGTTGCCTCAATCTTCTACTTGTTCTCCTTCAGCTCCTTCTTTTGGTGAGGCATTTGATTTTGGGTATACATTACTTTGAGCAGCAAATGGACTGAAGTTATTGGTGAATCTGTCTAAAAGAAAGTGATTATTTTTTTTTTCATGCATCTACTTTCTGCTTTTGTTTTCCTGTTATGATATGAAGAATCCATGTTTTATCTCTAGAAACTACTGTTCTATCTCTCTCTCTCTCTTTTTGTAATTTTTATACTTAATGAAGACAAAACTTCCAATGTTTTTATTTAGATAGCTAGTCAATCTCTATATTGAAGTGTTTTTTTTAACAGAGAAAGTTTACTTTGTGATGTTGAGATGAATTTTTTAATAAACTGATAAGCACAAGAGCATTTGAATTTTCTTTTCTAAAAAGCGAAAAAAAAAAAAAAAAGACTTTGAAGGATAAATATTCTTTCCAATCATCAAGTGTAAAGATTGTCTTTTTTGACCTAAAGGGTCAAAATTTTTCCAACTATATATATTTTTTTTTTTGTGAAAATTTCAAGTCAATGTAAAAAAGAGCCTATGTGGGTTAGAGTTGGAGATTCTTCTTTTAAGAATATTGTTTAAAATCAATGTAGGACCCGTTTGAATTGATTTGAAAAAAAAAAGTGTTTTTTAAAAGCTGATTTTTATTTAAATTTTTTTGATAAAAAAAATGGTTTAAAATACACTTCAAAATCTAATTTAAGTGGTTGCCAAACACTTTAATTTTTTTCTAAAATAACTTATTTTTTAAATTAAATACTTGAAAATGTATTCCAAACACACTCGTAATTGGTAAACTTAATGTATTTTGAGGTTATTTTTTATGGCATGGAAATAGGATCACATTTCCAAAAATACAATTTCAATAATATTATCTATATGGTCAACTCTCATTGGTTGAAAATATCAAAATAATCTGTTTTAAGATTGTTTTTACATGTAAATTTATAAGATTATTTTCTGAGTATATACCACAACCTAAGGTATTGTACTTTAAAATTAAAGGTCAAACTTTTGAATCTCCAGTCATATATTATTGAATTAAAAGAATTTTTTTAAAAAATAACCTAATAGGATCAATCTTTGATTGCCATAGAACAAGTAAGATATTTGCAATATTAGAGTTTATAAGTATAAAAGCTAAAGAAATTATCACATTATTATTATTATTGAAATTAGGCAACTTTTTAAAAATAAAAAAATAAAGGAAACTATTAACACAAAATAGCAAAATTTTTAGATAGTTTGATAGATGATGATAGAAGTCTATCAGGGTCTATCGGTGATAGAAATGATAGAAATCTATCACTGATAGATGCTGATAGAAGTCTATCAATGTCTATCAGTGATTTTTTTGCTATTTTTTGTAAATAGTTTGACATTTTTTTTATTTGTGAAAATTTCCCTCGAAATTATTATTATTATTATTATTATTATTTGAAATCTCTCTCCTTTTCCACCTATTTAACAATTTCATTAAGAAGGCTAACTATAATAAATATTACTAACATTCTAACGAAAGCCTATACATGTTAAACTCATGATATAATTCTAGATTTAACCACACATATAAGTAAATGGGATTAAAGAAATGTTTTCAAATATAGCAAAATGAGCCAAAATATTTACAAATATAGCAAAATAATTTTCCTACAATGTCTATCACTAATAGACAATGACATTTTGCTACATTTGAAAATATTTTCAACAGTTTTGTCATTGAGAATAATTTTCCTTAAATATAACAAAGTTCAATTTATTTATTTAGTGAATCTAGCTCAACTTCATGTTAGTTGAAACATACTTTTTCTCTTGAGGTCGGAAGTTCAAATTCTCATACTTCACTTAATTGATTAAGACATATGCCTTTGACCAAAAGGTTAGAGGTTTCGAATTTTTCTACACGTTGAACTCAAAAAAAAAAAAAAAAAGTTCAACTTATTAATTTATGGAATAAACTTTGATAGAGATGGTCTTCATCCCTACTCAAACTCTTTTACATGTAGTGTGTAATTTAAAATATATTCTTTTTATTAGTGTAGTCCATGTGAAAGAAATAAAAATGTGTGTTAATTTGGAGTTAATAAAATTAATTTCAAAGGTTGACTTATTTTTAATTACATGGTGGTGCTAGTATTACCCACTAAAAAGTGGGTAAACTTTAGAAATATCTAGAGGGGGGATTAAAGAGGTCAAACTTAGGTCATGTGGGTTATATTTATTTATCAAAAGGGTTTGATAAGGACAGTTGTCCTAATCTTTAAGGACCAAATTTATATATTTATGTGCAGCTTACCTTAACTCAAGGATGTTTCTTTGTTTGTCTATAAATATGAATGTCCTTTTAAATTGACAAAACAAAGTTAGAATAGAAGGCATTTGTATGATTGGTTATATCCTACTTTTATTCTTTTTTTCACTAAAATGGTGACTCCAAAAATCAGAAGCAAGTAAAGTTAATTCTAGGTCTCATCATCTTTAGTAGCTTTTTATTTTTTATTTTTTTTATTTTGAAATTAAAAGCATGTGAGACAAAAGGGGAAATTGACTAAAAAGCTAGAAACTAAGGGTTTTTTTTAAGAAAGAAAACAAATAATAATTTTAGTATATTAGTATTTTTTAAATTTATCATTATTTAAATAAATAAATAGAACCCTTCTATTATTATTGCTATGAAAAAGGAGGAAAGTGATTAAGATGCTACTTGAGAATGGTAAAATAAAATATTACATGATTTTGTTTTCATTCAAGACAGCTTCTATGGGTAGTAGAGTTTTTAAAATTATGTCTATTTTTAGCTAAAGTGTTTTTAGAATAATCCTTTTTAACTAATTAAACCATATCCTATAAATCTGTCTCTTTTGTACTAAATAGTAATATTTAGGAAGAATCATAAGCAAAGGTTACATAAATATTCCATATATTTATTTATTTTATCTCAACTGTACTTTAAAAAAAATTAAAAAAAAAAAAAAAAAAAAAAAAAAAAAAAAAAAAAACCCTCAGACTTAGTAAAAATAGAAGAGCTAAGTGGTTTTTAATCATGAAAAAGTAAGAATAGACCCTAAATAACATGGGAATATCTTTTAAACATAGCTTTATTACATATACAGAGAAAGCACACTGGAATAACTCCCAAAATATAAAGATTTGGGAAGAGATCCCATATAAAGTGTTTTCGATGAAAACATTTGTGGAAAAAAATAAATAGAAGAGAAAAAAAAAAGGATAAAAAAACAAAGAAGTCAAAGGTAGAAGTAATGTACCTAAGCTTTATTTTCAAAACTAAAAATCGTCTTTAACAATAAGAATAAATGCATAGCACCGATTGATAGTAGAATACATAACGTGTTCGAAGCATTCTGATTTTCTTACTCATCCTTCTCTTCTTTCTAGGCCTAGACTAATGTTTCCTTATGTTCGCCTTTAGCTTAAGGCTAGTGTAACGGCATGCTTCTTCACAAGAAGTTTTATAGTCAGAAATAAAACGACTTATTTGTCTTTCTTCTTTATTTTTCGTACGTTAGGGTCCTTGAAGAAAATATTGAAAGGATAAAAATCCATTTCTAAAACATAAACTAAAAAGAAAAGGGGAAAAAAAAAATCTAAAAAGCTATTCCATAGAAAGCACATGTTTACAACTAATTGCATAGTGCACCTCAAACTGATTTAGGCATATATCTCCGATCAAGAGGTCCAAGTATCAAATTCCCACTTCACTTGAACTTAGAAAACAAAAGGAAAGAAAAAGAGAGAGAAAAAGAATTATCCCATGGAAAGCACATTGGAATAACACCTAATTAATAGAGAAATGGGAGAAAGAGAAGAAACCTATTTATCATTAAAGGCCTTTCGGCTTCAAAAGATTTCTAATGCATTTTAGCCATATTTGAGATCCCTTCTCTTACTCAGCTGTGGCAGCTTCTTTTTAATGCCTTTGGAGTTCGACTGATTTTCTTTTCATGTTGCTGATTGAAGCTTTTTGTCTCCATGTCCTTAAAACTTTTGCAAAATGGGGTCTGTTCTAGAATGTTCTAGAAACCAACAGTAACCTTCAGAAAGGGGAAAAGGAAGTGGATATCTGAATCTGAAAAGATTCCCTCCTCAAGACAAACTAAATCAGGAACCTGCTTTACAAAAGACTAGGAATCAACACAGAATATGAATTTGCTTAGATTTGGATTCTCTCTCTCTTTCAGAAAGTATAAATAAATAAGCAAAATGGTAAACAACAACCAACAACTGCTTTGAGGCTATCAGACAGCATGTTATCATGATTTGTCTATTTGTTACCAAGAAACAACAATATAAACCCCATCAATGAAACTTGTCTTGTAACTTCAATAGCCAGACATTAATAATAATATTCTATGTTGCTTCCTTTGAGAAAGAGACAGTTTGGGTAAGAATTACCTCAAGTATTGCTGGGTAAGCAAAGCATCATCATTGCTCTCCTATTTCCACAGCAAGAAGAGATCTGTATTGTAGCAGTAGTATTTTTCTAGACATTATCAAAAGTTAGGAGGGGGAAAAATCATTTCAGCTCTAAAGTTCACAAGCCTTCAGAAGGAAGGACTGCACTGCACTGCACTATATCAATAAGCAAAAGAGAAGGGTAATTGTTATAGAATTTGCAGATTTCTTTTGAAATGTAAACTTTGTAAATTCATCCAAAGCCAAGTCCAGCAATGAATGTTTCACTACATAACTTGATATTAAAACCCCGTACAAGATCACATTGCCATTGGGATGACTCCCAGAGTCTTAAATACATCTTTTTCCACAATAAATGAGGGAAAAAAACGAGTGGGAATAACACAGCTTCAAATTCATATTCAATTCGAATTGAAAGCTTGTGCCCTGGTCATAGGAAAACTTGGAAAGAGATAGGCATAAGCAGAGCATAGCTCGAAAAGAAATCATCGTGGAACAGACCATTTTGTTTGTCTTGAAAAAGATCGATCAAAGCAGCAAAAATGGGCGACAAACTCCAGAAACGAAGTTGTGATGCAGAGGTACCTAATTGCTATCGCTGCTTTCAGAATTATTCATAAGGCAGAGGCAGAAGGCTGTACGAAATTTGCTACATTCTTTTAGGTTGACCATAACTTATTCAGGCTGAGATAAATTTAAATATAAGGATTGTATGGACACAGAAGGTCAGAGCTGAGGTATGCTAGACCTGGACTATGGGACCATTGTAATAGGAAAAGAAAAGGTCTTTGGTTTTGGGCTTGGGCAAAAAATAGGATGTTTTGATCCTGAGGCAGCTTAGCTTCAAGTACGACCCTCCACACCGGTGGTGCTGGAGGTACTGCCCACTGACGGGCCAGAACTTTGAGAAGACCGTTGAACACTTGAATGAGAATGCATTTCTGTCCTTGATGTAGTTGAACCGACCAATCCACTAGAGGTGCTCATTGATGAAGACATTCTTGAAGGATTAGAATCCTTTCTGGATCCTGAAAAATGTTCAGGCTTCAACTCTGAGGATGAGGATGATGGGGCTAACGTACCGGCTACTGATCCCACAGGGTAGGGTGCCACTGGCATATCAGCAAGAGATGATGCAGATGGACTGTAACTAAGTCGTTCCATCGAGTGGTCAAATTTGCACGCAGGGCCAAACTTGCACATTCCTCGTTGCATGAAGTGAGTACAAGGTGGTGCACCCTGACAAAAGATTATGTTAGCAACCATCCAGCCTACACGGCTAAAAAGGGAAACACAACCGTACAAACATTTACAAACAAGAGACAAATGGCTACCAGACAATGCATAAAACTAAATTAACGCAGTATTTGAAATAATGATATTAAGTTCAATCAAGCCATTTAACTTGCACAAATAGCAGCTGCATAACTGAAGATTAAGAAGGCGACTTAAATTTAATTGATGTTTGACAGGTTTTGCCACATGATATAGCATGCAAATCACAGTGCAGTACACGTTTGCCATTGACAACTTCCTTTCTCCCCTCTCAAAGAAGGTTAACATGTAACTCAGTGCTAACTATACAGGAAAGATATGGGGCTTTAAGCACTACATATCCCCAAATCTAACAGCCACGTTACCTAAAGTCCTCATGGAAGGAAGATCCCAGTGGATCTGGAAAGGAAATAAGTTTTTTTAGTAATATGAAGTTTATTTGAGCTCTTCCAACATGGGTCTCAAGGAGGAAACAGAGAAAATATGATTTTCAGGAAGATGAAAAAACCAAGACCTTGTAGTGTAGATAATGACAATTACATGGAAAGTAATTTCAGTCACAGCGGTCAATCCAACAGCATATCGACATAAAAGTCCCCTTAATTTAGTCTTAAAACAACAAGAAATTTTCCAGAATATGAAACATATTTCAAATGCTTGACCTACGTTAAGAACTCAAACAGAAACTTGACTGCAAATGCTGCAACTAGACTTTGAAACTACTCTTTAAGGGTATGTTCCCTCTTCAGGTATTCAAACAAGTCCCGGAAAAGCATTATAACATAAATTTTATAGCTTTAAGTCATCAGTAATAGGGAACATGTACATCTTATGTATGGCTGATCATCAAGCATTCTCCCATAGACCTGAGCAATAATCTCAAGAATAATTTTGGAATTGAGCAATTTCTTTTTCTTTTTTTCTTTTCCTGTAATTTAATAACATTTGGAGAATCAACAAAAAACTGATGTCAATCACTAAATACATCCAATAGGCAAGAATAGTTAAGATAGGGAAGAGTGAATAAAAAAAATAAGATAGATAACAACATAGTCAAAATCTAAGCATCATTTTTAATCCAAATGAGATTTTGTGCAAAGAGAGACTAACCGGACGTAGAGGAAGACCTAGTTGGCTAAGGACAACACCTGGCCTTGACGTAACCAATTCTGGTGGGTGATGGTATCTACAAGAAGATCCAAATTTACAATCCCCCGTTCTCATGTAATATTGACACTCTGGTTGCCCAGGTCTTTCTGGAAATGAGTGCTCCTTCTGGCTAGTACTTGACGGACCAGCAGATGGCATGGGTTGATAAGATCCTGCAAAGCCAGACGCAGAAGGCGAAACATGTGCCATACCATAAAGTGGCCCTGATCCAACAGAAGGTTGAGCACTAGGAGAGGCTACTGGACTCATAGGTGCCTGCACCATTTGTTAACAGCGCTCCATTAAGTGCACAGATCTAAAACAAGATAAAATGGCAAGTAAGACTAAGAGAACTGTACATACTGGGTAAGGACTCCAACTTGGGAATTGAACAACGCCTGGGGAAACCAACATAGGACCATAAGGGCCAGGAACATATGGGCTTGACAGCAATGAAGGCCTTGCAAGTATTACTCCATATTGTTGCGACGAATGAGCAGATGGAGACTGCACAGGAGGATAAACAGAGGGTGGAGGCACTGGAGGTGGCATTGGTGTAACCTGAACGGGTGATGGTGCTGGAAACTGCAAGCCAGCCGGTTCTGGGTGATGAAATTTGCACGTTGCACCAAACTTGCACTGCCCATTCTTCAAATAATAAGAACACTCCTTTTCACCCTGCCATCAAAAGCCTGTAGGTTAGCAAGCTTATATATATATATATACATGAGTGTGTGCATCCTGGAACTCTCCAAATAATATAAAAAAAAAAAACAAAAAATGCAAGAGGAAGTAAACACAGACCGGCCGTAATGGATAGCCATAGAAATTCAGCGACACAGGGCTGAGAGAACCTCTTTCCTGCTGAGGATGGTGATACTTACAGGAAGCACCAAATTTGCACATTCCTGTCCTCATATAGTACTGCAGATTTCATTAAGATCAGCATTATCAATGAGAACCCATGTACAAAATACTATTCATGTACATGAATCAACCAATTACATCGTATTTTAGTCAAAATAAACACATAAGTCTCCATCCCACACTCTCAAAGAATTTCATTAACGCACATTGCCCAACATCATCCCATTGAAGACTAGATACCCAAAGTTTGATATTCAATTGAACCACCAGAATGAAGTACCTGACACACAGGCTGCCCTACTCGCTCGGGATACTCTCTTCCACCAGGTCTCGAACCTCCTAAAACCTGATCAGCGCGAAATCCACAAAAATCAACGAATAAAAAAAGAGGCGAAAAGTTCGGAAGCACTTTGCCGACAATTCAACGATAACATTTTAAAAAGAGAAGGGCATCTTGGAAGAGTCAGAATTAAACAAAAAACAAATAAACTTAAGAAAAAGGATTAGAAGTGAAGCTGAAGTAGAGCAATTGGAAGGATCAAATAGCTTAAAGCCCAATCAAACCTCAAAAGAAGCCCTAAATTAGAGAAAATTAACAGAAAGAGAAAAAAGATCGAAGAGGAATACCGCGGTACGCTCACGGGGATGATTGAACCTACAACGAGAGCCATATCCACAAAATCCCGTACGTAGGTAATATATACAATCAGCCTCTTCAGGACGTTCAGGGTACGATTCCCTTTCCCTGGATCCCAAAGGCCAAAGCGAGTCTGCATTATGTGAAAATAAAAATCAAACAAACGAAAAGCATCGAGAAAGCAGGAAAAACAACGAATCGAAACGAAAATCTGAAGAAATCAAGAGTGAGAGAGGGAATGTAGGGTGGAAAAAGTAACCTCCATGGGTTGTATCAGGTCCGGAAGCGGTCCATTCAGGTGACGGATCGGAGTGAGAACCTTCAATAGAGTGACCGTACGGCTTCATGGTACGGCCTGCCGTAAGGTGAGAATGAGTAAGGGAAAGTGATGGATTGGTGAGAGATGAAGAGGAAATGGGTGAAAGAAGAAGAAGAAGAGAAGGAGTTGCAGAAGAAAGAATGGAAGCTCCGATCACATAGGGATCGTCTTTGAGAGAAGAAGAAACGGAGTCGGGGGAAGAAGAAGAAGAAGAAGAAGAAGAAGCGCTTTCTTTCTTTTTGGATTTTCTGGGTTTTGCTTTTGCCCCTTCTTCTTCTCTCTCTCTCTCTCTTCTTCTCTCTCTCTCTCTCTCTCTCGCTTCTTACACAACAGTATCTCTGTTTTGAGTTCTTTTTTTTCTTCTTTTTTTTCTTTTTTAATTTTATTTTTATTTTTAATATCTCTCTCTCTAGAGAAGAGAAGCACTTTTGAAAGCGTTTTTGTTTTTCATCTCTCTTCCTTTCTGTTCCATAACTTTGAGAGGTTCTCTTTTTGTGTGTCGGAGTTGGTTGGTCTTTATACGCGCCAAACACTAAAATAAATATTTTTTTTCCTTTTTCCTTTTTTTAATTTTTAATATAAATTTATTTATATATTTTAAACTTTCATGTTGTATCAATTTACACCAATCTTTGTATTTCATTCAAAAATTATTATGTAAAACTTATCGTCGTTTCAATTAAACTCTTAAATTATCATAAGTGAATTTATTTAGACATTTTATTAAAATTTCATTTCAAAAATCTGCAATGCATTGATACTTACATGTGTGGAGATTTCTTCAAATGTTGGATTAACGAGATGGACGATTATAATTTATCTAGGGGACAATTTTCTACGGTAATTCTAACTGAGAGTCCAAATTCATTCGCTTATGAAGCTTTGAGGAGCTTAATTGATAAAATTCTTTGTCTCACGCGATATTTATCCAAACGAAACATAGTGAAGGCTATGAACTGATATACTTACAAAGGTCCGGAGTTTAAACTTACAATGTTCTAGGAGTAATAATTAATGTTTTTCTAATGATATTTTTGTCAACATGTCTATAAGATTAAGATTAATATATCAATATTTCTATCAACCTTAAAATTTTAAGCATCATTTTTTTAACAATTTATAGGATAAGAGATTGAATCTCATATATCAAAATTATTAGTACATATTTAATATTAATTAAGTTAGGCTCATTTTTTACGTAAACTTTGATTTTTACCATGAAACTAAAGTTATTCTACATTTGGCAGTTGATTGAATTTGAATTTGGATGAGTTGATACATTGTGTTTCTTCTTATGTGTTTCTTTGTTGGTGGCTAAATTAATAATTGTTGAATGGAAAAATCTTTTGGTCTTTCAAGTTGTTTATTTTGTTTACATTATTCTAGAAAGATATATATATATATATATATATATATATATATATATATATATATATATATACCTCTCATTTAGAATCTCAATTATAAAATCGTTCGTGTCTAACTTTCATACGTGTATAAAACTTATTTAAATGTAATTTAGAGAAAAATGCGAAAATAAAATTGATAATAGTAATTTTTCATTCAATTTGGGTGATATTTTTCCCAAATTATTTAGAAAGAATTATATGATATTTTTTTCTTTCTATTTTAATGAAATTTTTGGAGAAGCATAATTTTATTGAGGTGGTTTTAAGTTGATTTTAAATGGAACCAAGTAAAAATAGCTCACTACTAAAGAGTCAAAATTAATTCATCTAGGATAAATAGTTTGAATTTTAAAAATCACTCATAAACATGTCCTGTGTTAAATTGACGGTTTGAACACATGACCTCCTAGACCCACCCGCTTTGATACCATGTTAAATTGCCAATTATATCATCTACCATAATCATAAGAAGATCAAATTGTTTTAAGGTGTGTTTGGAACGCCTTTTCATATAATTAATTTAAAAAATAATTCATTTTGTAAAAAACTTAAGTGTTTGACAACCACCCAAAATAGATTTTGAAAAAAATAAGTTGGTTTAGGATAATAAACACTTAAAATCAACTTTTAGGAAAATGAATTTTGAATGATTAATGGTTAATGGTTAATCTCTCCCTACTTTGTATAAGAAACTTCAGCCACGATCTCTAGCGACCATCGTCGCCCAACTCCATCCACTACTTTCAGCGACCGCCATTGGCCATCTCAGGCCACCACCGCCAGCGGTCAACCTCCGACCACCACTTTCGATAACCGCCTTCAACCACCACTGCTGCCAGAAAATTTATTTATAGTACTTTTACATTAATAAAAACGTTTTTATTATATAACAAACTAAACAAACTTGTATATAAAAATACTTTTGAGAAAAAATTGTCAAATATAGATGTGTTTTCATTTTGAGTTTTTATATCCAAAATATTTAAATGAAAATAAATTTTTTAAAAACATTTTTTTCTAAGTCATTCCAAACATGTCATAAATGAATGGTAATTAATGACCAACTTAGACTTTCATGAGAGCGCAATGTAGGAGATGGGTTCTCCCTATTCTCGAGTTGTTAGGTTCCCTTATTCAAGAAAGAGTGAGAGTTGAAGTTTTCCATTATGGAGAAAAAAAATTTAGAAAAAAAAAGTTATATTAAGAAATTAATTCTATATTTATATCATTAGTATTACTCTCTA
This sequence comes from Lagenaria siceraria, assembly GCA_002890555.2. Classification (NCBI taxonomy): domain Eukaryota; kingdom Viridiplantae; phylum Streptophyta; class Magnoliopsida; order Cucurbitales; family Cucurbitaceae; genus Lagenaria; species Lagenaria siceraria. The sequence continues at coordinate 22,558,078 of CM016483.1, read as the reverse complement.
TTAATTAATTTTATAAAATTAAATTAAATATAATTAAATTAGTTTTTACTAATTTTTCTATAACTTAACAAAATTCAAAGGTTAAAAAGTAAAATATTGAAACTTATGAAAATTAAATGAAAACTAAATTCAACCCTCAATAGTAAAAATACAATATTTTGTAGAAAGTAAATAAAAAATCGAATAAAAATATAAGATTTTAAATTTAAAGATAAAAGAGTGTTTTAGCCTTCATTGTTATTGAAAAAAAATGGTATGGGCCAATTTATCCCAACATACTTTTTGCCTAAAAAATTTAGGGCTATCATATGTAATTATTTTGTTTTTAATTATACAATTTTCAAAAAGAATAACGAAACTTGTAAATTAATAATCTATTTTTTTTTTTTTTTATTCATTACTTTTCGACTGTAATTGTTAAAATAAATAAGCTTTTAGTACAAATATTTTCATATATTCCATTCATATTGTTGGTGATTTCAAATTTTAACTATCACATAAAAATATAACCATTATAGAGAGAATAATAATATGGGGAATTTAGCAACAAATATTATAGTCTAATCTCCTGAGTTGGTATCATCTTTTGGCTGTAACAATCAAAAACTTTAGACATTTTGATCCAATTTTAGTCCAAATCTGAATCTAATTCCTTTCGTCTTATCCTTTTTATATATGGTCCCTTCATATTTTATTCTTATTTTTTATACAAAATTATATGTCACGAGATTTGTAATATCATGCTAAATTGAAAACATACTCGTAAAGTATGGTGATAGTTGCAATTATACTCTCGACTTTTATTTGTGAAAATTGAGCCATCATACTTATTCAAGTGTTAAAATTAAACCTTCAAAGTTACATAATTGTATAAGTTTGTTGTTTGGGGGTCTAATTTCTGAAATGATAAGTTTGAGGGTCTAATTTTAACATTTTTTTATTACTCAATTTTTTCAATTGAAAGTTTAAAAGTGTTATTTTGCAACCACTGCCATATTTTAGGGGTAGTTTTTGTAATTTGTCCTAATATCAAGAGTAATTGTTTTAAATGACAAAACTACTGGAAATATTTTTAAATATAGCAAATTGTCACTGTCTATCACAGATAGACAGTGATAAATATCTATCAGTGTCTAGCACTCATCGACAATAACATTTTGCTATATTTATAAATTTTTGGCTCATTTTGCCATATTTGAAAACAATCCTAATATCAATTAAGCCATCTTAAATAGCTGCAAGACCATATCGTAGAGAAAAATTGACGTGACATGTTGATATATTTTATAATTGGGAGTGTGCACGAAAAATCAACTTTCAACTTTATTTTGATTTTTATTAATATTTAAATAGATGTTTAGACTAAATTAATACGTTGACAAAAGTTATAAGTATCTAAAATTAATTTACTATAAAAGCATTGGTTTAAAGTCTATTTTCATCTTTTAGATTTATATGTTTGGTTCCATTTTAGTCTTTTAACTTTTAAATGGTACATTTTTATCTTTGACTTCTTTAAAAATAACTATTTTGGTCCAAATTATTTTTTTGTAATATCTATTTTTAGTTTTCAAATTAAAAAAAAAAAAAGACCATTTTGGTCCTGCATATTACCTTTTAATCCATGTAATTTGAATACATGTTGTGTTCACATGTAAAAAGACATACTTAAAAGCTGTGTTATTATTTGGTTGAAATAAACCATAAATGGTTTACTTTTTAGAAGCTTAGAAACTAAGATAGACATTTCGAGATTTGAGAAACAAAAATAGAAGTTTAGAAACTAAAATAGACATTTCGAGATTTGAGGGGCAAAAATAGAACAAATTTGAAAAGTTCAGGAACCAAAATACAAATTTTAAAACTTTAAGATTAAACTAAATGTGTTGAGGAGTGAATTTCGGGAATAAAACCAAAAATCAAAATAATATAAAATAATATAATATTTTATTCCACCTTACTAGACATTAGGAAACTAATATCCTAACCCTAGTAGGGCTAGAATAAAACCCAGATCAAATCCCCATAAATAAGATAATTGTATCTAAAAGCTTATGATTTTTCTTCATTTCATAATTTTCTTGTTGACATAGGCATCAAAGTCATTTTTCTTGTTTTGTTATATACTTTTTACCCATATTTTAAAAAATCAAGCCAAATTCTGAAAACTAAAAAAGGTAGTTTTTAAAAACTTGTTTTTATTTTTTAAATTTGACTAAAAATGCAACTTTTGTACTCAAGAAAAATATAGAACATTATAAGAAAATGAGAGAAAATAAACTTAATTTTAAAAAATAAAAAATAAAATAGTTACCAAACATGACCGTAATTTTTAAAAATGTGTTCTTGTTTTTTAAAATTTGCTAAGAATTTGAATGATTATATATGAAATATGAAAAACATGAGTAACAAATTGTGAGAAAACAAGTCTAATTTTAAAAAAAATTAAAAACAAAAAATTAATTGATTATCAAACGAGGACTTAACTTTTTAACAAATTCTTCAACTTGAAATTAAGACTCGTATCTCATGATTTCATTTTAGTTTCAATTTCAACTTTATTCAACATAAGTTATATCTTTTTACTCAAACTTTTAAGAATATTGACAACTCTTGTTGTTATCACAATATTTTTAGCAAAAAAAAAAAAAAAAGTTACACCAAGTCATTTGACTAGATTTGCATAGTCATTTCAATAAACATTACATCAATGTTTGTTACAAAATTTGAGCATTCTCTCCTATTTTATAGGGCACTCAAACCCATGTTTAAGATATGTTTTTTATGTTATATATATGAATAAAAATTGACTAAATTTAAAAGTTTTTTTTAAAATAAAATATGTTTAAAAGTTAAAACTGTGTATTACTTTATAATATTAGCCTTTTCATTGTTTTTTTTTTTTTTTTTGGTATAAATAATCAAAAGTACTTTTTTTTAATCAACAAATTAGAAATTAAAAAGTGTCCATGTCGGGGTTTATGACATCACGTTTTCTCTTTTAATATGTATGTAAATAAATAATATTAATATGTTAAAATTCAACATGTTTATGTTGTCTTAGAAACTACATTTTATTCATGATGTTATTAATACATGGATCATTCTATGCAATACGTGTTTATAGAATTTTTTATAGTACAATAGGGATAGGAAATTTGAACTGCATATCACTTGATCACTAATACATTTATATGTCAGGTGAGCTATCCTTAATTAGGCTATGTTTATAGTACGTTTATATAATATTCTTATGTTAGCAATTAAAGAAATTATAAAATTAGATGACAAAGTTCATTGTATAATAAATCCAAGTTATTTTAAGATTGTAAATAGGATAATTGTTATAAATGACAAAATTGTTGAAAATATTTTCAAATACAACAAAATGTTACTATCTAATAGTGACATTTTGCTATATTTATAAATAAGTTGACTCATTTTGTTATATTTGAAAATAATTCTTTTATATATTTAGGTGCCTTAATTTTCACAACCACAAATCAATGAGTTAATTTATATTATGTCTTTATATATTATAAGATATGTCATTATTATGTCTTTGTGTATTATAAGATATTGTAATGGCATAATTTGAAACTTTTAATTCGTAAAAATTCCAATAAATTCGGTCAAAAAATTATAATAATTGAGATCTAAAAGTACATAGAGATATATTGCAATTTAACCCCTAAGTTTTTGTTGCAATTTAGTTCCTACCATTAAATTCTTTAAATCGCCCGTAGGCTTTTTTTTTTTTTTTTTTCCCTCTTAACTCACAAATTCCACGTGCCTCTCCATCCTTATACTTTTATATAATTTTGGTTTTAGCTCTCAAATGGTCATAAATACAAAATACTCATTTTGGTTTTATTTTTCAGTTTTTATATTTAATTTAACAAAATCTTAAGCTGCTTTTTCTTTTATTATTATTACTGAAAAATATCAAACTCAAGACGGTTTGAAATTTTTCACATGATGCAAAAAATAATTTCTATTACGCGCATATCATTCAAAAACTTGACTAAAATACTTAATTATACAGGGATTAAGCTGAAATAAGTTTAGAAATTTAATAATAATAATAGAATTATTTTTTTTTCCTTTAAGAATGGAAAATGGTGTACCAAATAAATATTCAAGGGAATTCCACTCCACTAAGATGTTTTTTTTTATTTTAACTTAAGTTTGTTTATATTAATCCGAATATAATTCACTAAATAATTTACTAATTACCAACGATATTTTTAATATAAAAGAAAAAAAAAACTAACTCCTTGAATAAAGCTTTCTTTCTCTTTTTCTTTTTTCTCTTTTTTTCTGAAAAAAAAAAATTAATCAATAATTTAGTGGGAGAAAATAATAAATAATCAATATTGTGCTGGTTTCATATATATATGTATATATAATTTAATAAATTCTATAATGTGTGTTTCTATATTGATTTATTCTTACGTATTCACTAATTATTTTATTTGAATATGTCATTTAAACAGAAAATGCAATAATAAAATATAGTTTTGAACCACTTTAATAGTTAAATAGATACATTGTGAATTTAGTACTAAAAAAATATATACAAAATTGATATTGATTCTATTCTATCCAATTAATTTTCATAAATTTCCTTTTGACTTTTGCATACGTATTAAAGGGTTGTAAAAAAAACATTGTGAATTTTCCTATAGATTTTTTTTTCAACCCTTTAGAAATACTTATGTAAAAGTCAAAGGAAATTTGTGAAAATTAACATATAGAATAGAATCAATATCAATTTGGTCATTTTCAACCACACGTGGTAAAAATTTCAATTTATAAAAACCAAATTGAGTTTAGTTTGTTGGGTTTTTTTAATTCCATAAGAGCGAGAAATTCTAACTACGAACCTCGTACTAATTGAACTGTGCTTTTTTTAACGGTTAGTTTTTTTTTTTTTTTTCTTTCTTGTCACTTCTAATAATTAGTTTGAAATTGTTTTAGTTAGTTTGAAAGTCGTCTTTTTTTTTTCATTTCATTTCATTATCAATTTTTTTTTTAATTGTTAGACACTCGATTTGACTTTCCAACAAAAACGCAATTTAAATGATGACCTCAATTTGTTTATCCTCTCAAATTACAGCACGTGATTTTTTTTTCCATAGAATTGAAATAAAATTAATAAGTAATATTCTGTTTGATAGCTATTCATACTTTTTTTTTTTACTTTTGAAAATTAAATTTATAAACACTAATTTCACTCATATCTCTGGTTATCCACCCTCTACTAATATTTTAAAAAATCAAGCTTAGTCTTGAAAATTTAAAAAAAAAAAAGAAAGTAATTTTTAAAGTTTTGTTTTTGTTTTTAGAATTTTACTAGAAACTCAAGTGTTTTTTTTTTTAAATTTAGGTGAAATTCAAAATTGAAAAATTGGGATGAAATAAGCATAAATTTAAAAAGCTAAAAACTAAAAACAAAATCGTTATCAAACAGGTTATTGATTTCTTGTTTTTGGTTTTTAAGAATTGAATTTTTAAACACTACTTTCACCCATAAATTTATATGGTATATTATCCACTTTCTACTAATACTCTAAAAACTCAAACCAAAATTTAAAATTAGAGAAGAAAACAAGTTTTCAAACACTTGCTTTGTGTTTGTTTATTTATTTATTTATTCATTATTATTATTCATCAACAATATGTAGAGTGGGAGATTCTAACATAAAATATTTTAGTCAATGGTACTTACATTATGTTAGTTGAATTATAGTACTATATCTTTAAAAAAAAATAGAAGTAATATTTATTAAAAGTATGAAAACTAAATTTGGAATTTGTTGGGTTGTAAAATTAACTTTGAATATACTAATAAATAGATAAATTGGTAATCAAGATAATATATAAATAAATAAAGTGGAACGGGTGAACTCATTACAAAGAGTGTATTGAGGAAGAAAGAGAAAAGGACAAGTTGGTCACTTTTCCATGGAAGAATGCACTTGAAGAGAGAGAGAGAGGAGAGAGATAATTAGGGGATTAAGAACTAAATCTTGGGAGGCTGCTGTCTCATCCTTTGAATAAGATTGAAAAGATTTGGGGTTGTCTTCTTTAAAGTCTAGGTGGCATGCAACAAAGGGATCTTCCTTAAAAAGCTTGTTTTTTTATTTTTTAAATAATAATAATAATAAATAAACTAATAAAACTTTATGGGATGATTAATATTTAATTTGAGAGTTGGGTTTAGTCCATTGAGTTTTTAACTTTGTTTTTAATGTTGGTCTGGTTCTTAAAAACTTTAGACTATATTATTTAAGGTACCAATCATTTTTCTGATTAGATTGAATAATATTTGTATAGTTCAAGAAATGTTGCCTTTTAACCTTTGGATCTTTGAAATTAATTTAAAATGTGTTAGAGAAATTGACGTGTTTAGTTTAAGATTCTTAAATTGTCGATTGAACAAAAAACTTAAGCTGATCGGTGAATGCAAATTTAATTTTAGTTGTAAATATAACAATCAGATTCAAAGTATTAGCATATATAACAACATTTTTTAAAAAAATTACAAATATAGCAAAATCTATCATAAAATGTTGTTATACACTTGGTACTCCCCTCGCTTGTGGGCTCGAAGTATGAATAATACTCAACAAATGGGAATGAATATTAATTGGAGAGGAAACAAAAGAATGCAAGGGCTGATACTATATGTCAAATCGTCGATTGATCCGAAAGCTCAAACTAGTGGACAAAGAAAAATTTAATATTATATTATCCAACACTCCCCTTCACTTGTGAACTTGAAATATGAATAAGACCTAACAAGTGGAAATCAATATTAATCAAGGAGGAAATAACATTGTTGGACTTAACAAAGGAAAATAAATATTAATTGAGGAGGAAATAACATTAAGGGGCTTGAACACAAAACCTCCCTATACCACATACTCTAATCCCATTTTAAATCGCTGATTGACTCAAAAACTTAAGCTGATAGGTGAAGACCACAAGTGAAGTGAGGGGAGTGTTAAATGATATAATATTAAATTTGTATTCGCTCATAAGCTTAAACTTTTAGGTCAATCGGCGATTTAAGAAGGATGTAAATTAAAAAGTGGCAAACGTGACTTTCACCAACGTGAGAGAAAAAGTTGAAAAATGAACAACCAACATGGATTGAAAAGTTTTTGTCTAGTGAGTTATTTGTATTTATCACATTTAACATCTAGTTTTTTTTAGAAAGATTGACCGTCGTAGTTACATATTTACGATTTAGCAACAATTTCTATTTCCATAATTTGTTATAAGTAAAATTGTTCAAAAACATATTTAATTGGAATAAACTTTAAAGGTAAGTTTTGAATTAATTTTTTTTTAAAGATGAAATATAATTGAAACTAACCTCTAGTTTCATTAGCGTTTGATCTATAATGTGTTCACAAACGTCATTAGATTATGAACTAGACAAATAAAAATGATTCGTTATTTTGTTGTTATTCTTCTTTTCTTAAAATATTTTATTATTACTATTGTTACTATTTAAAGTAAATTTGATGGTTAATCTGTGTATTAAATTTTAATGCAATTAATCAATTTGATATTATGATAATACCTACGGCTAAAAAGTCTTATTATTTCTATTTTTTTCTTTATTATTTCTAATTTTGGCTTATGTTAAAAATAATAAAAGCTAAAACTCGTGTAATTAAATTTTTAATGAAGATTAAAAAATATATCTATATTAAAATAAAATAAGAAAAAATATGCCTAATATAATATGTCTATTTTGGGTTTTTCTTTTCAAAGTTTTGAAAATCCACAAATGGTACAGTTATGTAACAAATTGTCAATTTTGTATTATTATCTTTTTAAAATTAAACGATAATGGAGAATTATTACTTTAGAAAAATAAACAATGTTTGGACCGAACTATGTTCATATTAGTTAATATTTTATTTCCTTGAATAGTATTATATTATATATACAAATCTCACTTAAAGATACTGAAAGTGAATATATAATCCAAAAAAATATATATATATATTTGAGATTAAAAGCATAAATAAGAATTAAATTGAAACAAAACTCAAACCATAAATAATTAAAAATGTAATATTTTGAAATTTATAAGCTAAATTAAAATTAAATCAAAATTTAATGACTATAAGGATAATATTTTGAAACTTAAAGACTAAATAAAAATTAAATCTAAAATCACACACACATATATTTTTTGAAATGACTACTGTCATATTGTACTGTTCACATTGGTATTAATAAAGTCTCTTATTTGATTATCGTTTTTCATTTTTCATTTTTTATTTTTAAAATATGTATAATTGTTTATTTTCATTTCTAAGTATGGTTTTCACACCTTTTTTTCTTCTCGAAGAAACCTATGAATTGATTTTTGTCAAATTCTAAAATCAAAAGCAAAAACTTAAAAATTATTGCAAGTTTATCAATTAATATCATTGAACTTTTATAAGTATATCAATTTATATTTTTTTTCATATTCCGTTAAAAAAATTATGAGAGACTTATAATTATTTCAATTAAATTCTAAATTATCATAAGAAAATCGTTAGACCCTTTATTATGGTTATCTCAAAAATGGTTAATGCATACATTTTTAAGTAAAATGGTAAATGAAGTTATTTATTGAACAAATATATATTTAGAAATTGGAGATTCCATTATTTAAAGACAACTTAGGCGGTGGCGCATGGAGAGCACGGATGATGGCTTTGTTAGTTCGCAGCGAATTTCCAAAATACCCCCAAAATCCACCAACCAATACTCCCTTCTCATGATTGTATTGTTTCTTCTCTACACCACGCTCCCTTCTCATGATTGTTCCCCACGCGCTATTTAAAACAATCATTTTCATTTTACAAAAATAATTTAATTCATGTGAGTTTTGGTGATGATAACCATTTTATTTATTTTTTCTTGTTTCCCAAAACTAATCTATTAATTTAAAAACAAAAAACAATATAAAAAAAAGTTAAAAGTCGATTTGATAATCATTTTGTTATTATAAATTAAATTTGCTACCTCTCAATTTCTTACCATTATTTATTTATTTATTAAGTAAAAAGGTTAAATTTCTAACTAAATTTCAAAAAATAACAAATCAAAGAATTTAAAGGAGAATTAAGTGTTTATAGACTTAATTTTAAAAAACTAAAAATAAAAAATTAAATTACTAATTTTTTAGTTTTCAACATCTTGCTTGGTTTTTTAAAATTCTCTTACAAAATTAATGATATAATAAATAAATCAATAGGTAAAAGTAGTTTTTATAAAATTAAACTTAGCGATGTCTACAAACATTTTTAAGGGAAAAAAAGGTTTTTTTTTTTTTTTTTTTAATTTTCTATTTCTTTATAAGTATGGGTTTCTGAATAGACAAACTTGTTTTTAATTTTTTTTTTCTTTAAATGAACAAACAGCAACTGTACAAGCTTGAAATTCTTCATTTCAAAAAAAAAAAAAAAAAAAAAAAAAATTTGACAAATGAAAATTAAAAATAATTTGTAAATTCTATCATTCTATACATTCTGATCCATGTGTTTTTTTAAAAAAATATGCGTAAAAAAAAGATACTAAAATGCTTGGAAAATAATTCAAATATAGAAAAATGAGCAAAACTATTTACAAATATATAAAAATTTTACAGTCTATCCGTGATAGACAGTGAAATTTTTTTATATTTGTAAATAGTTTGATATTTTTTATGTTTACAGTAATTTTCCTAAAATCAACCGTTTGGAAAAAAGTTTTTTTTCCCTTTCTCTCTCTAAAATGAATAAAGATGTAAGAGTTATTTGTCACGTGTTTTGAAAAGCTGCATTTCCAAATTTTCAATACCCAATTTTAAAGTATTCATTTAAAGTGAAAATAAACTGTTTCAAACTAAATATTTTTAAAATAATAATAATAAAAAAAAAGAAACCAAATATTTTATTCTTGTACTTTCACTTAGCTTAAATCCACAGACATTAAAAAAAAAACAAAAAAAATTATCGATTTCTAAATTTTGGGTTTAGTATCAATTTGGTTTATAAGTTTTAGAATATTACCTTGGTACCTTTGAGTTTTGAGTTTAATTTTTATTTAGTTTTTTTTGAATTTTAATATTTTGCACTTTTACTTTCAAGTTTTCACTAATGCTTACTTTGATCTTTAAAATTAATTTTAATATTGATAACAAATTAGTAAAAAATAATTTAATTATTTTAAATTAATCAATACACATATTGATGTAAAAGTTAGGATATAAAAAATGCATCTGACCTTCACGTAACATCGTCAGTTAAATTTGTAATTCATAAAAGAGAGAACATGCAAAACAAATAAAAAATGCTTCGATGCCTAGGTCAGTAAGAATTATAGAATAAGAAGAGAATTGTAAAATAAAGAAAAAGTCAAAAACTTCATATCGAAATTGTATAATAGAGAAGAAATCAGAAACTTTAGATACTCCATATGGAGTCATGATGATCTATATTTATAGCGGATTTGATCTAGAGTTTATCTTAATCCTACTAGAATTAAAATACGAGATTTAACCACATAGGATTAGGACATCAGGTTTTCCTAATCTCATACAAGCTAAATCAAATCTTATCTTATTTTATCTTACTTTTGTCTTGATTTTTGGTTTTATTCTGCTTGATCAAAATTCACCCGCAGCCAGACATTAATACAATAGACTTAAAATGAGTATTTAACAGAAAATCAAGAATAAAAATATAAATTTTGAAACTTAGAGACCAAATAAAAATAAAACTTAAAACTCAATAATAAAATGTAATATTTTGAAACTTAAAGACGAAATTAAATTTAAATTTATAACTTAAAGTAAACGTTTAACATTTAAAATTTTAAAAACCAAATAGATAATGTATATAAAATCTAGTGGCTAAAAACATTTTCTCCAAATTATTATGTATTTTTTGACAAATAAAATTTCATAGCTCCTATAAACACCCCTACGAAGTTCGGTGGAGAGAGGGGAGAGAATAATCAAAATTTAGAGTAAATAAAAAAAGGATTTTAAAAATGAAAAAAAAAATCAGTAAGCTTGGAAGAAAGAGAGTCGTTGAATTTATTCAGATATAAGAAAGCGGACGGCTGAGATCGATTGAGATTACGTCAGCATTAGATAGAGATGAAACGGCGACGTTTAGAGAGGGGTTGGAGGGAGTTGGTGGAAGTCTTAAATGGGAGAGCCGGTGGTCGGGTCGACCCGGAAAATTGTACCACGTGTCGGCGAAGTACCCGGAAACCGGACCAGAAGGTCATCCGGTGGTGGAAAAGTGGGTTTTCTGTGTTTTTTTTGACTTGGAAGATTGATGGCCACAAGTGGAGGGGCAGTTTCGTAATTAAATGCTCATCTGTAATTGGTTCGCTTAACTCTGCCCAAGCTCCCGAGTGTCGGCGAGGTATTTGCTCGTTTTTCAAAAGTTGTTTTAATCTACGGACAGATCTATACTATTCTCTGTGAGCTCTGCCTCGCTTCGTAAATTCCCCTACTTCTTGTGTTAGATAAAATATTCTTGAAGTTTGTTTGTTTGCCTTTTATCTAAAAAAAAAATATCATATTCTCTTTAAAGTCGAGATTTGTTTTTGAAATAGATATCCGTTCGAATGTTGGATAGAAATCAGAACTTAAAATGAGGTAGCAGTGTCTACGGTTAATTTTCTTTTTCAAAATCATCGTCACATCATTATGAGTCCGAAATTTTATCAAACGTTCTAATGAATTTCTATTCCAATAAAATTCTGAAATATTTATGAAAGATCACATATAATATTACTATTTTTGAAAGAATAATTACATTTTTCAAAAAAAAAAAAGAAAAAAGAAAAAAGAAAATAAAACACAAGATTCATACGTAGTATTTGTAGTTTAGTTTTTATTATTATTGTTGTTATTATTTTGTTCTATAACCAATTGCAAAACAATATTTTGACTTAGATATAAATTTCTACTTTTTCAACACAAATGTTAGAGTAGAGATGCGAACTTATAAAAATAAGATTATTAGGTATGAACCATAGCGCAATAGAAAATTCAAGAGGTAACTCACTTTATTTACTTAGGATGTTGCTCTGCTTCATTACATACTAATTCAAAGTTTATTCTCCTTTATTTGTGCAATAAATTTTATTTTTTCTCGTTAAATTATTAGTCAATTGTGGGAGATTTTGGAAAATGACTTATAAAAAATAACCCTTTTGTTTTGTCCCACCTAGGAAGTCTTACAAGTGCTTGAAGTAAATTGGAAGTTTTTTTTTTCTTTTTATTTTTACATTATAAGTTTTTCTAAGCCTTAGGGGTGTTTGAGCCTGGAGCGAAGTGGGTTATTATAACCTACCATTAATTACAGTATTACTATTTCAAATCTCTCTATATTATACTGTTTACTGTTTTCTACACATCATCTCTTTTTCTCATTGTTAAAAATGTTTACTATTTCCACTAAAATAGTTTGAAACCCAAACACAAACTCTTATAAATTAAAATAGACGACACCTCAAACACACGCTATTATAACCTACAAACTTATATAACTCACATACTATAATAGCTATCGATTATAATAATCAACTCAGTACTCCAAACACTCATTTAAAGATGATGGTAACTTTTAAAATATTTGTTGGCAATTGTATTTTTTTTTTTTAAAAAAAAGAGTTATAAATTTCAAATCTTTCCTTTTAAAAAGTAAGTTATGGTATTTGATAAATAAATAAATAGTAATTTTTACCAGGACCAAAGTGGATATAATTCTCCACTTACTTTTATTAGGTATTTGGTACACAATTAAAATCTAAAATAAGTATTTAAAATTTTATACGATTTAAATTATGAGTTATTTTGTTTAATGTAAATCATTTGATCAAAGTTGAAAACAAACCAATATTATGAAATTTGAATCGATCAAAATTGTCACGTCGATTTTTAAGAAAATTGATTTCAAAAGTTGCGATCTTCATGATTTTGCACGTAATAATTTTTTAATGGAATTTTGAACGTAATAATCAATATTGAAAATAAATGAATAAAAAAATATTAGTTTAACCAAACATATTATATAGTTAAGATTTCGCCATAATTTTTTTACTCCTATAATGTATCTTAAATGGGTCTTAAATAGACATATTTTCAAAAGAAAAAAAGAAAAAGAAAAAGAAAATTCAAATTTTAAGTAGGCATGACCGATTGATGGTCTATTCAAAAGGTTGAATATGTAATATAGCCTACATTTTATATATCAATTCATTGTGTTTTTTAAGTTTTCATATATTTTATTTTCGTCCTTCAATTTTGTATTCAAGTAACTTTCATCATCGTTATTTGTTAGGTTATTTTTAAATATAGAAAAATTTAGGAAAATTACTATAAATAAATAAAATTCTATCGCAATCTATCACTGAAAACTGTAAAAATTTTCTATATTTGTAAATATTTTGACTCATTTTTCTATAATTAAAAAGAGCCCAAAAATTTAAATGTCTATCAACAATAGATTGTGATAGACTTCTATTGCTTAGTGAAGTCTAAGCAATAGAAGTCTATCGCAGTCTATCGCAGATAGATAATGAAATTTTTATTTATTTATAAATAGTTTTGGTATTTTTTTTATTTATAATAATTTCTCTATTTATTTATATGTGAACCACCTTATCTACATATGTATTTATTTACATTACTAATAAGTGATTTTTAAGTACACCAGTGGTTGAGAGAATTCAAACTACATACCACCTAAAAAATATTTTTTCATAAATTAGAAAAACAAACCATTTTTTTAAATTGAAAAAATTAACTTGAAATATATATATATATATATATATATATATAAAAGTTCAACATATAATAAAAAAATTAAAAAAATTTGAAATCTATGGACGTTGACAATGTTATTTAATAGTTAATTTGGCAATGGTCAAAGTTTTTTTTTGTGCAAAACTTAATTTTATCGTTAATAGAATAAACGGTAAAAATTGCAACATTTATTTAAATTTAGAGATCAACATGATGAAATTAAATGTTTATAGTACAAATTGTTACAATCTAATAAGTTCAAAGTCAAAATTAATTATTTTCTAAATTGATACAACCTGACAAACCTAAAGTTAAAATTACAAAAGTTTTAATTAAAAAAAAATCATATAAAATTAACGAATGAACAAATAATCACATTTTTTAAAATTATATTTCTAACTAATTATAAGTTATAATTATACATACAAAATTGTCAAACAACTTAACTCAATAATAATTAACATGTCTTTCTTTCGAGTCGAGGTTAAATGTCCTCGTACTAAAAAAACTTTGCGGCGAAGATGTTATTTAAGGGAATATTTGATGGTTGATTTTTTTTTTTAAATACAATTGAAAATTAATCTTTTATACATACATACATATATATATATATATATATATATATATATATATATATATATATATATATATATATATATATATATTTAAATGAACGTCCAATGAAAATCATTGAACTCATGAATGATTATTTTAGAGACGTAGGGTCACGTCAACACAATTCTTTACAAATTTTTAAATATTAAAATACCATTTTGTCTCATATACGAGTCCCTTGATTTTATTCTCTAAAATTTTAAATATGTAATTTTAATTCTCGTACTTTCAATCAAAATCTCGTCCGAAAACAAGCTTATCAGGATTAAAGATGTTGGGATTGTCAAGATTCTGTTCTGTTTTGAGTTGAAGCTGCTATTGTTTGGTTCGAATAAGTCAAGTCCCTTCGGTCGGTTCGCTCAAGTGGTCTTCCCGCTCCGTGGAGATTAATTTTTATTTATAGTTTAAACTCCTCATCCATTTAAATTAACGATGTTATAAATAATAATTACAATATTTTTTTTTATTTGAAATAAAGAGTAACGACAGTTTTAATCTTTTTTATATAAGTTTGAATTGAATTGTTTGATGTTAGCCGTTTCAATATTTACAAATATGCTATCATGTCAATTACAATTTATTTCATTCTAAAGAAACAAATTACAGTATATTTTTTAATGCAAAAACTTTTCAAGGGTTTTTTTAAACAATTTCAAACTTCAAAAGGTTAGAAAAAAAAAAAAGACCAATTATAATTGAAACCTACTCAATTTCAAAACAGACTTTGTAATTAAACTAATTATTTTTATTTTTTGAAATAATAAAAAGAAGATCTTTTTATTTTTTTTAGTTCAACAACATGTAAATAAGTGAATTTGAACATCTAACTTCTCGGTCTATATATTTTAATTATATTTAGATGGAATTATGAACTCTCTCTTTTATTCATTTGCATCATAAGTAGAAGTCTATTATGACACGAAAAAAAATATTTGAGCTCACATGTCGTCGTGTAATTGTATAGATTTTTTTCTTTGGAGGAAAAAAATTATATGGAATGTTAAAATATCTTTAGATTAATTTCGGTCAATTAATTAATAAAAAAAATCCATGTCCAACCACTATAATAATTTGTAAATAAATAAATAAAAAAGGACTAGTAAAAAAGAGGACTAAAACAAAACAAAAAAAATTAGCCCGTTTGAAATATTTTTGAATTCTTAGTTAAATAAGAATAAATAAATTTAAAACTATTTTTTTTTTTTAATTTTGTATCAATCAGTATATGATATATTCAAATATTTCTAAAAATAAATTGGTAACCATATTGTTGGATATAAATTATATTTTATAACTAATGGAAATCTAAAATTTCAATTTTATATTTAGTAAATACATAAATTTGGAAAATATGTTAAGTTAGTCAACGACGTATTAAATATAAAATTAAAAATTTATTAGATATTTTTAAAGTTATGAAACTATAGAGACTTATACTTGAAAGTTTAGCATCAAGAATTTCACAAAGAAAAATAAAAATTTAAACTAAAAGTTCGTTATACAAAATAAATGACGAAATAATTGTTTTAAACTTTGGTTTGAAATTTTATTTGTTTCTAAATTAAATATAAACATGCAATAAAGTACAAAAATCTTCAATTGAGAGGGTTGAAAAACTTGAAAGGAACAAAAATAAAAAGGTGTGTGTGAAAAAAAAATCGAGTAGGGTCATGGATTGGTCCCTCAAATGTTGTCTTCGCATTTCATTGAGCACTTAACGTACCTTTTTATTGGCTTGCATTGAGCCTCACGTTTTTTTTAATACTACTTTAGTCCTTGTACTTTTGATTTTTGTTTAGATTCATTTTAGTTTCTATACTTTTAAAATGTTCATTTTCATCCCTATATTTTCAACTTTGGTTCATTTTAATCCCTGTACTTTCAAAATGTTCATTTTAGTCCTTAAACTATAAAAAAGGTGACTATTTTAATGCTTTAAAAATGACTTTACATTTTTTTTAATACATTTTTAATTTCTGAAGTTTTACGTTAAAAATATGTAGTAAAATCGAATGAGATCATAAATGGGTCCTTAAAATATTGTATCGACATTTTATTACGCACTTAATGTACTTTTTTATTAGGTTGCATCGAGCCAATTTCTCTCTTGTTAAAGTTTGAAATTAGAAAATTGAAAAATTTATTATTACTTTCTCTTTGATTTTGGGTAATTTCTCCATTAAAACTTAAATCTACTTAATTTCTCAAAAAATAAAAAAAAAAAATTGTTTGAAAACGACTTGGGTTTTTGGCCCATTGCATAATCCCATATGAAAAAATAAAAAATTTATGTTGTCCCATATGAAAAGATTTTGAATTGCTTTAGGGATTTATATATTCCCCATATATTCGTTTTATTGCGCACTGGGTAATTACGCTTGTGCGGTCAAAAATATTTTTTTACTACTTTTCTCTTTGATATATTTTAACCATAAATTACTGTTTACGAACGTTACAAATCAGAGCTTAAACATTGTTCTTAGCATTTTTTTAAAAAATTAATTTCAATTATTATCTTTCGAGTAGACGCTTGATAAAAGTGTGGCGTTAATTTTGGAGAGATTGACAATAATTGACTAACATTAAGGTCGTGTCGAATTTTGCTCTCAAAGAAGTGGTTCTTTTAAGACACAACAATCGGCCTAATTGTGTTTTGATTTTACACCATTTGTTATTCAAAATAACAAAATTTGCGAACGTTGAGTTGAAAAAAAAGAGTCTTTCTAACAGTCAACTAAAGGCCAAAACTACATGACCATTTTGAAGATTTTTTTGAACTAAAAGTATCAATTTTGAAATTTCAGTGACTATACAGACAAATTTTAAATTTGAAAGACCAAAAGTTATTTTTTCATTTTTATATACAATTCAATTAACTTTTAGAAGACATTTCTAAACTATAGTTTTTTAGTTTATTGATTATAGGATGAGAGATCGAATCATTGACTTTTGAGATAGTAATTATGCTTTATTCACTCAACTACGATTAATATTTTTTTTTACATAAAATAACGACTAATTTTAAGTAAGAGTCTGGGTCTACAAATATTTAAAAATATATATTTATAGAAACAAAATCTGTGTAAATAAAAGAATGACAATTTTGTAATACTAAGAATTTTCCTCTACCATAATCATATCAACATATAAATTTTTAATTGTAGAAAGTTAAAAATTGCATCATTCTCTATTAAAAAATAATAATAAAATAAAGAAAATTTAGAATTCTTTTTTAAAAGGAAAAAAGAAAACATTTTATAAATTGAAGAAAGTTAGACCATCGATGATATAACAAGCTTTATTGGGGGACATTTGAGATTCGACATCAATATGGGCCGGCCCACTTTATAATGTGACAAGCCCATTTGTTTCACAAGCCAGCTTGAATCTACCAAATATTCTGACGAGAGGAACAACGTATTTTAATTTTTCATTCGGAAAAATAGAAAAACAATTTTTTTTTTTTTTTTTTTTTTTTTTTTTGTAAAAATGGCAAAATGAATTAAAAATAAATAATTACGAATTTATAAAAGTCTAAATTACCCTCAGTCATGCAATTGAGATGTTACTACCTTATTTAAGAAAGCTATAATTAAAACCACCCAACATTATCAACATACATTTAATGGACTGGAGCACGGTAAATAAATTTTCAAATTTGGAACCCCACCAGTCGGTTCATATTTCCCAAAAGTAAAAGGCATTTTTGTATCAATCACTTCCAATCTTGAAGGAATAACCAAACGCTCACCACTACCCCACGATAATCCCAAAATAAAACCAAACCCTCTCTACTACCTTAAGATAATCACAAAACATATTCAAAAGCTCTTCATCTTTCGATTATCAAGCTACTCCATCAATATTTAGAAACTTCAAAAGAAAAATCCATAATCCAAGAGTGAGATCGTCGATTAGTGATGCTCTGATTGTTCTTTTCAAGAAAAGTTTTAGTGTACAACCTTCCAAACACTGACACACGTGCATTAGGGATTCAAAGACAAACCGAAGTTCCTAAAATCTAGAGTGGTGCTCCCATCGTTCTTTTGAAGCTTACTTCCATAATAAAGACAAGGAATTATGAACTAAACCTCAGATTTCATCTTTAAAACCAAATTAAAATAAAGATAATGATGATTTCAAATTTAAAAATAAGAAGAATTGGTAAAAAAAAAATGTATCCTTATATTTCAGGTTTAAAACGAAATTGTTATAAGGATAATGATAAAAATAATTTACAAATTGTATGGTTTGAGAAAACAAAATGCAAATATAAAAGGTAAAATTTAGGAAGAGCAATATAATACGAGATTTAAAAATTATAGCCAACATTTGAAGATAGAAGATTCATTATATACAAATTTGGAGAGTTTTCAAATAAGAAACAAAATGTACGCCGAAATATCAGCATGGAAAGAGTAATGCATATTTGAAATTGCAAACTTGGACTTTTTAGGCCATGCGTAATCTAACTAAGGATCATTTGGGTTGTGGATCACATTTTAAAACAGAGTGGGTAAATCGATCAAGGGTCAAACGAGTCGTGGGTGTTACAGAAGGAGCACCAAATATCGATTAAATGTTGCGCTATCGTTGTTCACGAAGTTATTGACAATTTGAGTCGCATCGAAGATCGAAAATGAGAAGGTAGAGGGAGAATGGCATTAGAGTTTTTTTTTTTTTTTTTTTTTTTTTTTTTTTTTTTTTTTTGGTACAATAGGTGAGTGAGCATTGGAACCACACACTAGAATATTTAAAGTCTCTTTGATAAAAAAAAATAATAATGAAAGCAAGAGATTCAGTAAAAGAAAGTTATACTTCATGTTTTAAGATATGTATTTGATAGGAGATTCAGAAATTAAATTATAATTGAAACAATTGTTTTAAATGTGTTTAATAAGATATTTATAAACCATAAAATTAGTTATAGTTATCTACTAAATATTAGGTTGAGTATAAACTATTATTAATTTATTTATGAATATGTTTATGTCGAATCTTCTTTTAATTATTATTTTATAATCTCATTTAAATTATAGTACATTACATAATAAATATAGTTTAATTAAATAAAATAAATTGAGTTTACAATAATTGAGTTTATAACATGAAACAATGTATTTCAAAACGTTTTTAATCTTTTTTTAATATAATTATGAATTTTAAAATCTAAAATTTAAAATTTTGGATATATTGAAGACATCATGATTTTGCATTATTTAGATTAAAAAAAATTCAAAAACAATTTTAAAAAGTATAATATTTGTTGAACTCATAATATATATATATAGAGAAAGAGAAGCAAAAGTTTATCTCTAAGATATAAATTCAATTCTCATACTCAAAATATCAATCATTGTGTCATAAGTAAGTTTCCATATTGTTTTGAAACAAATTTCAACATTCAAGAATTTAAAATGAAAAAAAATCATATTTCGTTAGTTTTTTTTTTCTCAAATACAACAACAAAAAATTAAAATTAACCCAAAAAAAAAAACATAGTCTTATGAATTGATGTTAGAAAGAGAAAACAATATATTATTTCTATTATCTTTCCCTGTTTGGGAGAGATCTTGGCAGCCAGAGCCAAGAACCCCATCCTTAACCTGTTTATTATCTCATAAATTAAGAATTATTATTTCTATTATCTTTCCCTGTTTATCATCTCATAATTTGTTGTCTCCAAACATATATGTATTTTATAGTTAAGCCATAATTTGAAGTTCTGAAAATTGAAACATCAAACTCCATAATTTCTATTATTATTTATTATTAAAAAAAACCTTTGACTAAGAAAATGTAAATTGTTCATCATTTCCAACAGAAGCCTATAATTATTTTAATATATATATATTAGGATCATCCTCAGATAGAAGGAGACATCAATTCCTTCTAATGATGGCTCCACCACCTCGCCTCAGCCTTGAGCCTATTCCTCCACAAAGTCTGCTCTTTGCAAGCCCGTGGCTCATTCTTCCTCAGGTTGGCCTGATTTTGCCTTCTTGGACTGAATGATATGTTGTACCAAGTTGGTTAGCATATTTAGTTTTGAATATGACACTTCATCAACCAATTTAATTTTAACTTATCTGAATCTATATTATATTGATTTATGTCTTTAATAAATATATAGATCGGATATTTTGTTATAAAAATGGCAATGTCATCCATTGCCATTGGGAATAACTTTCTTCCAATCTAACATAGAACTGCTCAACATCATCCAGCCATTGAGGCCCCTACCAGATTTCCACTTTAGCAAATAATTGGAAGATGGTTGGTCTCTTCCTTTCACAGAAGAGTTTAGTTGACAACACAACTATCTGAACTTCAAATTTACATAATTAACTACATAATAATATGACCTAACTTAACATGATGTACTTCATAGACAAGTGATACAGCCGACCATCCAATAAAATAGAGTAGCTTAGTTATTCACTTCCTTCAATTATCTATTAACACATCACGTATCATTCAATTAGCAATTAGCAATATTAACAGCCAGGTACTAGATAGCTAACTTGAGTATAACTCAACTTGTGATAGAGGTTCAAATACCTTAACCCCACTTGTTGAACATTAAGGACTAACTTTATTAAAAAAAATCATTTTGTGTAACTGAACCGTTTGAATGCAAAAATTGTTTGTTCCTCCAGTCTATTAAGTGCATATCATCATTTAGTTAGCAATCTAAAAAGTATGGATAACGTAGAAACACAAATTCATGAACATAAGTTCAATAGGCATATTAACTAACAGATGAGGTATATATTAACATTTCAAGGAGATTGAACCTGCTCATCTTTAAGAATCCTTTAATTTCTCTGTATATAACTTCAACAATCCAGGAATCCGCTCCTTATAAGGGTTGATGAATTTGTCTAAGAAGCGGTTTTCAGTAGACTCAAAGAACAAAGAAAGATTCGCATCTTTCTTAATCAAACCCTCTGACAGCAAAACTTGATAAACAGAGCCTCTAGGCAAAATCCTCTTCTTTAAACTAAGTGACATTAGAGCAGGTCTCCTAGCAATGAAAGAAGATTCACATCCAATCTTGTTGACAAAAAAATCCATTACACCATTAATCTTATCCTCAGAAGCCATCATACACCATGGATGCCTTCCAAAAGCCAAACGGATCTCTTCTTCAGACCATCCCCATTTCCTATAAACTTCAACCTTCTTATCCCATGTAGTTTTGCTCATTGCTCGCCGAGCAAAAACAGCAAGAACAAACTTCAATCGCTGAGGGTTGAATCCCATTTCCTTAACTTCCTCTACTATCTCCTTGAATCGGATGGAACTTGTCAAGAACACTCTAGGCTGGTACTGAAGAATGGTTGAAATGTTGGAATCAGGCACTCCAATTTGTTTCAGAATTTCAATATTGGGACCAGCTGAAATTCGAAGATCCCAAGTGAGAATACCCATGAAGCGTTTTATTGATGCGATAGTCTTCTCCTCAGTTTGAAGCAGGGCTTGAATGTAATCAAAGGCTGGAATAATTTGTCTGTTTAAACTTCGTTTTAAAACAGTAGGAAAAGCAGATATTAATTTGGCAACCTCGGGGGAAGAAAGGCCTTTAGATTGAAAGAACAACAATTTGGGCAATAGGGTTTTCTCGGTGTTCGCTGAAAGAACCTGAGGGAACTTCTTGACGAGCTCAGAGATCTGTGATTTAGAGAATCCATGATTCTCAAAGAACACAATTACAGGCTCCTCGTTGTTCTTAAGCTGAACAAAATTAGAAGGCAACGAAGCAGATTTCGGAGACGATACAATCTCAGAAGAGGTCGATAAGTATCTGAGAGATTTCAACGGACTTTCAGAAAATCCGTGAGCAAAGACCGATGATGGAGGTCTAACTAGAACCATTCTACGAAACAAATGATACATGACTGTAAAAAACGCGAGGAGAAGGCAAACTGACCTGCTGCTTCCTTCTTGAGAAGAAGAATGGGAGAACCCGCGAATGCCTCACAAGAGGATGAAACTATGAGAGACCAGAGAAGGAAAATGGCGGCCAAGGAGTGCCGGCGACCAGCAGAGAGGGAAACTATGAGAGAGCAAAGAAAAGGAGCGGGAAGGTGAGTTCATGCGGCATGCGGCTGCCGGCAAATATGGGAGATGAGAAATCAGAAGCAAAATGAGGGGAAAGGAAGGGGTTAGGGTTTTTGAAAATTTATAAATTTTACATCATTCTTAGAAATGTGTTTCTCTAACCTCGTTTAAAATTATAAAAAAAAAATAAATAAAAAAAATAAAAAAAAATCAATTTTTACTACTAACCACTAACTTTTTTTTTTTGTTATATTATTTTTAGGAAAAATACCAATTTATACTTCTAAGGTATCAATTTAAACTTTAAACTAATAATTATATTAATTAAACTATGAGGTCAATTTAAACTTCAAACTAATAATTTTATCAATTTAAATTCTAAACTTTCATAGATGTATAAATTTAAACCCTTCATTATATTTTATTTGGATACATTTATGAAAGTTCGTGGTTTAAATTGATATAATTATTAAAGTTTAAGGTTTAAATTGATATATTTATGAAAGTTTAGGATTTTAATTGATACAATTATTAGTTTGAGTTTAAATTTATACAACCTCAAAGTTTAAGGTTTAAATTGATACCATTATTAATTTGGATTTTAAATTGATACAACTCCCAAAGTTTAGGGGCAAAAATTAATATTTGCACTAATTTTTACATGATAGCATTTTAAGAAAATACCAAGTTTTAAAAACTAAATAAAATCTATTTTTTTAAGTGAGAGAAAATAGACCTAATTCTAAAAAAAAAAAAAAAAAAAAAAAAAAAAGTCAAATGGTAACCAAATGAGGTTTCTTTTTGGTTTTTTGTTTTTAAAAATTAAGTTTATACATACTATTTTTACCTACAAAATTATTTATTTTGTTATCTACTTTTTATCAAAAATTTAAAAAATCAAGTCAACATTTAAAAATTAAAAAAAAAATTGTTTTTATTTTAGAATTTAACTAATGATTCAAGTGTTTCTCTTACAAATATGAAACCATAATATAAAATTAAGAATAAAGCAAACATACATTAAAAAAGAATATGAAACTTATAACAAAATTGTTAACAAATTAGGTATAAACTTGTCAATTTGTATCAATTTTAACTATAAACTTTCAATTTCATCAAATTGCATTTCAAATTTAGATAATCGTTGTAATCTTAACTTTGAACTTTAAAAAAATGTTGCAATTTTAATTATGTGATAGTTTCTCACTCTAAATTTTGTTAACAAATTAAATGAATTATAAAACATGTGTACAATGGAAAATTGATAAAATCGTAGAAAAAAATGACATTGTAACCATTTTTTTTTTTTTTTGTTGAAATTTCATCGTTATTCAAAAGCTAATTTGTGTATTAATCAAACTCCCTTCTGTTTTCAGTTAAAACTAGTGTGCAAAATAAGGAAAATTGAACTAATGGTAATAAGGAAAATTGAACTAATGGTAAAGATTGTAACAATGGTCTAGGTCATGGTTCAAATTTGATTAAATTGAAAGTTTAAGTTCAAAATCGATAAACCTTACGACTTCAATTTTTTATTATTAATTATTTTAAAATAAAGTTTAGGATCAAATGGGTATTTTCTCTATTTTTTATTATTATTTTATTTAGAGACTATAGGATAATAATCTAAGGTGCATTTTTTGCCACCTAAGTGTTTCTTCGCTATGCTGAGTTTGGGCGATCTCTTTCACCTAGAAACTATAACTTAATATTAAAAATAGAATGCTTCAAATATATATATATATATATTAAAAATAGAAAGAACAATATTTGAGTTCTAGTTTCACCCATCTCTGGACAACTCATCAAAGTGTCTAGTTACAAATTGTCACGTGATAAATTTTCGAAAGGAATGTATAGAAATAGGTGTAGCCTAGGTTGCACCCGAATAATGTTAGGAATAAAAATATATTTAGGGAAGCGTCGGAGTTCTAAAAAAAGAGCTTAAAAAAGAATGTCGAGAAAAGGACTCTCTGCCCTACTTTCCAGCCACATATATAGTTTCATTTTTAAAATAATGTTTGAAAATTAAAAAAAAAAAACTTTAGTCTATAATTAAGAAATAATACAAGATTTTAGAGTTGTTACAACATATCTCTAACACTAACACTGTACTTTACATTTTGTATCGATTTAGTTCCTTTAATAAAAAATAATAATATGATTTAATGAAAGTATAGGGACTAATTTGTAACAAATTGTTTGTTCCTCAGTCTATTAAGTGCATATCATCATTTAACAATCTAAAAAGTATAGACGACAATGTAGAAACACAAATTCATGAACATAAGTTGTCAATAGACTATTAACTAACAGGAGAAGTACATATTAACAATTCAAGGAGATTGAACCTGATCATCTTTTAGAATCCTTTAATTTCTCTGTATAAAACTTCAACAATCCAGGAATCCGCTCCTTATAAGGGTTGATGAATTTGTCTAAGAAGCGATTTTCAGTAGAATCAAACAACAAAGGAAGATTCCCATGTTTCTTAATCAAACCCTTTGACAGCAAAACTTGATAAACAGAGCCTCTAGGCAAAATCCTCTTCTTTAAGCTATGTGAAATTAGAGCAGGTCTCCTAGCAATGAAAGAAGATTCACATCCAATCTTGTTGACAAAATAATCCATTACACCATTAATCTTATCCTCAGAAGCCATCATACACCATGGATGCCTACCAAAAGCCAAACGGATCTCTTCTTCAGACCATCCCCATTTCCTATAAACTTCAACCTTCTTATCCCAGGTAGATTTGCTCATTGTTCGCAGAGCAAAAACAGCAAGAACAAACTTCAATCGCTGAGGATTGAATCCCATTTCCTTAACTTCCTCTACAATCTCCTTGAATCGGATGGAATTTGTCAAGAACACTCGAGGCTGGTACCGAAGAATGGTTGAAATATTGGAATCAGGCACTCCAATTTGTTTCAGAATTTCAATATTGGGACCAGCTGAAATTCGAAGATCCCAAGTGAGAATACCCACGAAGCGTTTTATCACTGCGATAGTCTTCTCCTCTGTTTGAAGCAGGGCTTGAATGTAATCAAAGGTTGGAATAATTTGTCTGTTTAAACTTCGTTTTAAAACGAAAGGAAAACCACATATTAATTTGGCAATCTCGGGGGAAGAAAGGCCTTTAGATTGAAAGAACAACAATTTGGGCAATAGGGTTTTCTCGAGGTTCGCTGAAAGAACCTGAGGGAACTTCTTGACGAGCTCGGAGATCTGTGATTTAGAGAATCCATGATTCTCAAAGAACACAATTAAAGGCTCCTCATTGTTCTTAACCTGAACAAAATTAGAAGCCAACGAAGCAGATTTCGGAGATGATACAATCTCAGAAGAGGTCGATAAGTATCTGAGAGATTTCAACGGACTTTCAGAAAATCCGTGAGCAGAGACTGATGATGGAGGTCTAACTAGAACGATTCTACGAAGCAAATGATACATGACTGTAAAAAACGCGAGGAGAAGGAAAACTGATCTGCTCTTCCTTCTTGAGAAGAAGAATGGGAGAAACCACGAATGCCTCACAAGAGGATGAAACTGTGAGAGAACAGAGAAGGAAAATGGCGGCGGAGAGTTGCCGGCGAGCAGCAGAGAGGGAGACTATGAGAGAAGGAATAAAAGGAGTGGGCCGGTGAAGTCATGCGGCTGCCGGCAAATATGGGAGACGGAGAAATCAGAAGCAAAAAGAGGGGAAAGGAGGGGGGTTAGGGTTTGCTTACGGCGAAATTACCTATTTGATCCCAAAACATGGGTGAGGCCTAGCCTAGCGCTCCACTAATTCTCGTTCATTCCCCTTGCTTTGGTGACTTTTTTTTTGCATTTTGTTTCTACTTTTTTTTTTCTTAGGTTGTTTTTTATTTTTTGTTTTTTTGTTTTTACAGTTTCTTCTTCTGCCTTCTTCTTCTTCTTCTTCCTCCTTCTTCTTTCGATTTTTTTTTCTACATTTTTTTCCTGCCTTCTTCTTCTTCCTAAGGAAAGAAGGAATAAGTAAGTTGAAGAAGCAAGAGGAAGAAGAAAAAAAATTGCAATTGTGTTGTCTGATAAGGAATGGGAAAGAGAAACTAAAGGAAGAAGTGATAGATAGAAGCTAGAGGAAGAATTCAAATAAAGAGAAAAAAATCAAGGAAAAAACTTGCAATTGCATCCGATAAAGAACGGGAGGAGGAAATGAGGAGCGAAAAAGAAGAAACGATAATTCGTTTGAGCATCATACCTCGCGCACGTTCTAGGGATAAAACGGTACTTTCACACGCAATTGACCTAAATAGAAGGCCATTTTTCAAACAAAATTGAATCTTGGGCCAAATTTTAATTGGACTCTTAAAATGGGGTCATCTGTACAATTTCCAACGTGTTTTTTAAAACTCATAAATTTTACTTCATTCTTAAAAATGTGTTTTTGTAACCTCAATTAAAATAAAATTAAAAAAAAAACAAATTTGATTACTAGTTACTATTAATATCTTTTGATAACCATTTCATTCTTTATTTTTAGCTTTGAAAAATTAAGCCTATAAATACATATTCAATTTCATGACAACATTTTGAAAAATTAAGCCAAGTTTTAAAAACTATTTTTTTTTAAATATTTGTCTTTGTTTTTTAAAGTTGGTTGAGAATCGACTCTTATGCTAGAGAAAGATAGAAACTATGGTAAGAGAGTGAGAAAATAAACTTAATTCTAAAAAAAAAAAAAAAAAAAAAAGAAAAAAAAAAAAAAAAAACTAAATGGTAAACTAACAAGGTCTCTTTTTTAATTTTAAAAATTAAGCTTCACGCTATTTTTACCTACAAAATTATTTTTTTTATCATCCACTTATTATTGGAGTTTTAAACTTTAAAGCCAACATTTAAAAACTAAAAACTAAAATAAAAAAATCCTAATAGATATTTAATCGAGTAAATAAGATAGATATGGGTTTACCAGCACTTTTTGGAAGATATGTTACTTCTCATGAAATTTAAGACATGTTTGAATTGACTTTATAAATGCTTAAAGGTACGTTTTTTACCTATAAATATTTTTTTACAGCACTTAAAAAGTCATTTTAAACATAACCTTAAAAACTCTATACTTAGTTTTGGTTCGAGACCCTTGACCTATTGACAATCAACCATCTCAAAAATACATGATTTCAAAGTTGTTGTATCACATATATAGGAAATACAAATCAGAAAATTAATTTTTGTGAATGCATGTTTGAAATAAATTATGAAGTAGTAATATAATGCACAAATATTATTATCCCTCTTTCTTTCTTAGCATCTTCTTAGAGTTTTGAATCTTCAACAGGCCGCTGTTGATCTACTTTTGGACCTCAAGAATAACCTCTTTGACACATTATTAAATAATATATCAATTTATTTTTTAGATCCCTACATTGCTCTTAAAATATTACATTCATGATAAGCAATAAGTTGTTGTCATATAAAATTTTTCCCTACCATGACAGTATTAGGAATTTTCCCGTATAAAGTGTGAATTGGGCAAATACTGACGATAAAAGTGAATGTATACTAGCTCATACAAAGAAATTTGAAACCAAATATGAATATGATTGTATGAAAATTAATTGTGTCCAAATCTCTTTTTCTAAAATTACTATTTAAAAAATCACTACAAAATTCTCAAACACGCTTAGAACATTTAAAATAATATATTTTTTGTTCTTGAACTTTCATATAAGTAACAATTTATTTCCTAAACATTGATCGGTAAAAATTTAGTCCATATAGTTTCAAAATTGGAACGATTTAGTCCATAAATAACGATTTAGTTTTTGTACTTTAGAATTTGTAATGATGTAGTTCATTTAGTAAAAAAATATTAGTATGATTTAATAAAAATATAGAGACTAAATTGTTACCAACTAAACTGCCACCTCCGCACAACCGCCACCGACCAAACTCCAGCCACCACATTTGGCGACAGTGAAATCTCACCTTCGACCACCACTTTTGCGCTATCGCTGCCAACAAACTCTGACCACCACTAGCAAACTCCGACGATTGTCGTCGTCCAACCCCTACCACCACAATCGACGACCAACTCCAACGACTAGTATTTTAAATTATTAATTCATAGTATTTTTATAGTCGTCCTTTAAGGTATTTTTATATTAATAAAAATAATTTTAGTATACAACAAATTAAACAAACTTGTATATAAAAACAATTTTGAAAATGCATTGCTAAAAAACAACACACTTCAATCATTTATGATGATCCCTCCAAACAAGCACAAGCTTATCGACAAATGTCTCTCGTGCTGACCAAGGACAGACACAACTCATGGATGCTTTCATTACTTACAGATGCATCAGGAGAGGTCGACCAGGCGTTGGCGGTACCAAGATGGAAGGATTGAATAGATATTTCTTCACTTTGTCAAACGCCCTTAATCCCAAGCCTGCTGACCAATGTCTCTTTCTTTCTGATGTTAAGTGTGTGCCAATCAATCCAGAAGTTGGATTCCACGCTACTTCCTGCGAGAATGCATTCTAATGGTTTGTCTGAACACGTGTCTTTTTATTTTAAGGAGTTTTTATAAAAAATGTGTTTAAATGAAAATTAATTATTGAAAAAAAAATATAAGTTATTCCAAAAAAGCCATTTTTAAACATATAAGCAATATTATTTTCAAATACAACCTTCTCTTAAATTTACTGTCTTATTGTTCACTCCGTCTCTCAAAAAATTAAACTTAATATCTAGATCATAAGCAAAATCAACGTGAACAAAACATTATAGTTACTGAACATCATAATCATCATATAATTGTGAAATAAAATTGACAAAAGAAAAAACCAAAAGTTTATACCGTTGAACTTTTTTTCTTCTTTAGACAATATAGATTTACATAGATTAGATAAATGCATACATCTATTGAATGTAAAACACAGGCTCGTTAACTAGTTTCAAGAAATGGAACAACGGATGTTCCATCAATCTACACGAGATTGAATACTAAATGTAAACACATTTGCAAAAAAAAAAAAAAAAAAACATAATTGTTAAGAAATTTTTAAAAAATAAAAAATAAGAAAAACTATTTACATCAAATAACAAAATTTTTAGATAGGTGTGATAGACGTTAATAGAAGTCTATGAGCGATAGAAATAATAGAAGTCTGCTACTGATAGATGTTGATTGAAGTATATCAATATATATCAGAGGTTTTTTGCTACTTTCTGTAAATAGTTTCATTTTTTTTTTGTAATAGTAAAAATTGTTCTAATTGTTATTGATGTCACTTTTATTAAATTTTTTAATCTGAAATGAAATGGTCACATGTGTACTAAAATAAAAATACTAAATTCAATTCAACTTATTTTAAATAATATTTATTTGAAAATATTTAAATATTATTATTTATATTTTATTAATTACTATTTTTTTAGAATACCAAATTCAACCTATTTAAATATTATTTTGCATTATAATATATACTGTGTTATATGGTAATTCTATACCTTTGTGGATGAGTTCTCCCCGGTATAAATGAATTTTGCAAAAGGAAATAGAGGAAGAAAAAAAAGAAAAAAGAAAAAAGAAAAAAGAAAAAAAGAAGAAAAAAGTGAAGATATTATTTATATCATAATTTATAAGTTCTACATAGGCCAGGCAAATTTAACGTTCTACATAGGCCAGGCAAATTTAACTCGTTGAAGTAAAAAATATATAATTGCATTTGGTACCAAATTTTTTTTTGCACAGTATAATAGTTTTAAAGTTTCGCGGTTATGCCCCCAAATCCCATTGTTGTTCTGCATCTTCTTCTTCTTCCTCCTCTTCCCCTTCATTCTTGTCGACTCTCTGGATTTCATCGTGGTCTTCTTCTTCCTCTGCTTCATTAATCGCTTCTTCAACCACTTCAGTTTGTGCTTGCACTGTTTGCTCTATGCTCTGGACCTAGACGCGCTTTGACGGGGACCAGCCATTTGAAAATCGGTAATAATCTCATCTTTGCATCTGCTAGGGCTGTTTGTCGACGACAAACATTTATCTTCTCCTTAATTCTGTGTGGATTTTTCTTTTCGACTGAATTGATGGAGACTTGTATTTCGTTTGCTTCTTGATGTCGCATTTCTGTAACTCGGTTCAAAATTGGGATCACTTCGTTGATACGGTTCTATCCAAGTTTTCTCGTATCCTTTTCTTCTTCTTCTTCTTCTTCAACTACTGGATTTTGACGGACTGTTATCGCAATTCAAATATTGATTTATTCGTTTCATTCCATTTTGTTAGTTATTAGCTAACATGCATTGGATTACTTTTGACGAAATCATGTTTCATCGCTTCTCCAGTTGTAACGGTTTTCTTTTGAGTTCTCCAATGCAACTGACGGGAAGCTGAGCAGGGGAAAAAAAGGCGATTTTGTTTTAAATATTGATTCGTTTCTTATTGGCAGTGTTTTTTCTATTTCGAGTTTTTGTATGCTGGATTCGGTAAAGGAAACAATTGCTGTTTTTTAATTTATTCTCGCTACGAAGAGGTTTTTGGGTGAATGCAAGTGCTGACTGGTACTTCAGTGGATATCTAAATCAGTGTGCTAAAACATGACGATACGTGTGTTACAGATTGCTAAAGCTCATGGCCCCGTCAAGAAAGTCCAGAAGTGTTAATAAGCGGTTTCCTTCTGCTAATGAGGCCTCCTCAAGCAAATACGTGGAAGATGCTATCAAAAGCAAGCAGAAGGTATGTGTGTTTGTGGTGGAAGATGTATTTTCCAAGATTTTTTCAGTCTGTCGACTTCCCATTTGCTTCTATATGAAAAAAGTATGATATTTCGTTGTTTCAATTTAGAACTTGAGTTGCTATTTTTGTCCTGTTACAGGCTACCTTGAAGTAAATTGCACAGTGTCATTTTATCTATTATCATTGTATTTCAGCTGTTAAATCACGACTATATTCATATTTACCAACTGTACTACTGTTAATGTAATGTGAACTCCATTTTCCTTTTATTTCTGTGGGGCTTTGGTTTTCTATTTTTTTCTTTTAAATTGTCATCAGTACATCATTCTTAGAAATATCACTAATATGGAGTCAATGCAACCATTGATTAGTGTTGTCATAGAAATATCACTGTGAAAGGAACATAACAAAAATAGGATTTGTTCAAGGTAGTTTTGTAACCATCTTTTATTTGCAGAAGAGGAAATTTGCTGACCTGTTAGGGCCCCAATGGAGTAAGGATGAGGTTGAGCAGTTCTATGAAGCATATCGTAAGTATGGAAAAGATTGGAAGAAGGTTAGTACCAATCTATGGAATGGCTATGACAATGTTCAAGTTTTTAAAAAACGAGCTTATACTTATAACTTTTCTTGTAGATGTTAATAATAATTTGTACTGTAGTTGCACCTCATTTTTCAGTCTTAAACTGGTACTAGTTCTGTACTTGGGTTGCAACATTTTTATCTGGTACTTTTGCAGGTAGCTGCTGCAGTAAGGAACCGTTCTACAGAAATGGTTGAGGCTCTTTTCACCATGAATAGGGTAGACCTTTTTCCCTAATGATCTCAGACCTCCCATCTACTTGTCTAAAATATCTGTATTGCTATGAATCTTAATATACAAATGGCTTTTCTGGTTAAGTATCCAGTAAACCTGTCTGTTGCATTCCTAGTATCAGGGACCTATACTTTGTTAGTTTGTATGTAGCACCAAATCTCATTTACTTCTCTAAACCTTTTATCTAATCGTAATGTCCCCACTGTACGTTTATATGTTGCACGTGTAATTGCTTATCTCTATTATCGTGTACTTTTAGGTCTTGAAAATTTCGAGTTGTCAATTAATGTTGACCTTTCTTATATATGATCAAAGAACCTTTTAGTCCTTGGTCACTTTGATTGTTGAAGCTCTTTTGGAGTTTCACTTACCTGACACAATCTAAATTGGTACTAGATTTATCTCGTTACCTTTCCCGAATCATTGTATTTTCTGAAATTCTGGGTTTGGAATAACCAGGCTTGTAAAATTGATTGAAAAAATTAAATACTTAATATTTGGCAATGTCAACACAGTGACACTATCTTGTGATTGTGGTTTTTCTATGCATGTTCTGCTGAATTCAGGCCTATTTATCACTTCCAGAGGGCACTGCTTCAGTTGTTGGGTTAATTGCAATGATGACTGATCACTACAGCGTACTGGTAAGATTTCTATTCCCCCCCCCCCCCCCCCCCCCCCCACCACCACCACTCAACTCTTTTGTGACAGAGCAGTTTATTTTTTGTTTCATCAATATAAGTTTTGGTTTCCTCAAAATGTTATTTTGTCAATTTAAAGCTCATTTATCACTGGTTCTGTCATCTTTTACGTGTCAAGGAAGATAGAAAAATGTCGGTATAGAGGCAAATGCATTTTTTGGCGTTTATGTTTGTTTTTGCCTTTTGTTCTTTAAAAATAAGATAGTGTATGCACTGATAAAAATGATGTAAAAGGAGGCTTATGAAGGTTATGAAGGCCTTTTAATGTACAAAGCTCTGAAGATTACATAAGTGCTTTGCTACAAAAGAGAAAAGAAGAAGAAGAAGAAAGAAACAATGCACTATATAAGGATGCTCTTCAAATAGGTTTTTTATGATATGAAATCATCGGCAAGCACGAGGAGGAACCACTTGTTTGGTTTACACTTGCAGATTCTTTCTCCTCTAATAGCCCAGGACTCCTTCATGACCCCACTGCTGAACTGAAAGTAATTCTTCTTTTTGATTGACATAATAAAGAACCAAAACGTATACTGAAGTCTGGAAGTGGGAAGGAAATGGAGAGCACTTTAACTTTGGAAGGGCTTTTGCCTTTTATTATTGATTGAAAAATATTTTGGATGGTTTCCCTCCTCCATACACTCGAAGACTTCTTTCCCAGCCTTAATCGTGGTGACACAGTATTGAAGTTTGGAAATTCAGGAAAGGTTTCTTGCAAGACCAAGCTTCATTATATCTTTCAACAACAAGAAGTCTATCCCAAAATTGTTATGATAAAAAAGAATGTAGAATCTCAAAGTGCAAAAGGAAGTAAGGGGTGTTTGACGCGCTGAGTTGGTTATTATAATCTTTAGTATTTATAATTTGTGGGTTATAATAGCCTATAGGTTATAAAAGCCTGTGTTTGGAGTGTAGACTATTTTAGTATGTGTTATAATAATCTGTGTTTGGGGTACAAACTATTTTAATATGGGTAGGAAATAGTAAACATTATTACAAAGAGGGATTTGAAATAATAATACTGTAATTAATTGTAGGTTATAATAGTTGGTCAACTATTATTATTGGAGCCCCAAACATGGAGTGAGCCATAATAGCCCACACCACCTAAAGTTTTTTCATGTGGACTTTTTTCCATGCTAGAATCAACACTTTGATGAATGGATTAAATTTAGTGAGGGAACATTAGCATCTCTCTGGCCCTGCCTCTATTGGTTTGTGCTGCGAAATAGCAATGAAATTTAGAATTTATCTCCCTCAAGTCCTTTGTGCTCCTTTGCTGTATTGGGTTCTGGAAGTATTTATCAAGCTCATGTGGGACCTGAAGACATTGAAGCATCTTCCAATTCATTAGTTATGTATGAAACATAGAAATAGGATTGTTGATGTAGCATATATTTCTACTGCAATATTTGGTTCAATGTATTTTTTTTTCTCCCTATATCGGCATATGGATTTTACATGGAAGTTACAAAGTATTTAAGGATATTGTTGAGGTCATATGGTTGTCTTTATGGCTTTTCTGAGGTCTAAATTGATAGATAAATTGTCAGAGAGACAGTGAAAGTGAACAAGAAAGCAACGAGGATTCTGGAGCAATAAGAAAGCCTCAAAAGCGATTGCGTGGAAAGTCACGGAATAACAACTCTAAAGGACCGGATGCACATTTTGGAGATGGTTCACAATCACAGTCACTTCCAACAAATTATGGCTGCCTGTCATTGTTGAAGAAGAGGCGTTCTGGTAGGAAATGTCTCAAATTTCTCTATGTTTTTTTTTACTCGTCTTTCATTCTTTACCTTAATCTGTGGAAGTGCAATTACCGTGTTTTATTTCATTTTTGGGCACATGGATGGGTAGTTTCTGGCGTACGTCTCTGGAGCTAGCCATGTTTCTTTTCGTACACTGTCTGTTATTTAACTTTTAAAATCATTTACGGGAAATTGCTGTCATGTTTTCGGATTTGAGTTAGTGATGTTATGTGGCTGGTGTTAGGAATTAAACCTCATGCTGTTGGAAAACGGACTCCGCGTGTTCCTGTATCATATTCATATGATAAAGATAGTAGAGAGAAGATTTTTTCACCCTCCAGGCATAATAGCAAGGCAAAGGTTGATGATCAAAATGAGGATGATGTTGCTCATGAGATAGCTTTAGTTTTAACAGAGGCTTCACAACGAGATGGTTCTCCTCAACTTTCACAGACACCAAATCCAAAAATAGAAGGTCATGTACTTTCACCTATCCGAAACGACAGGATGGTAATTATTTGTAGCTTTTAGACACATGCTATTGCTTTCTTTTCTATTATTTTGGTTATGTAAAGTGATCAACTGATAAGTTTGATATTCAGCGAAATGAATCAGACATGATGAGTATGAAGTTTCGATGTAGTGAAATGGATGAAGGTGGTTGTGAATTAAGCTTGGGAAGCACTGGAGCTGATAATGCAGACTATGACCTGGGGAAAAATACTCGTGAGATTCAAAGAAAGGGTAAAAGGTACTATGGAAAGAAGCCAGAAGTTGAAGAAAGTATGTACAACCACTTGGATGACATTAAAGAAGCTTGTAGTGGGACGGAAGAGGGACAAAAATCAGGCAGTTTAAGGGGAAAACTTGAAAATGAGGATTTGGATGTAAAATCTGTGAGATCCTCTTTTAAGGGCCCAAGGAAAAGAAGTAAGAAAGCTCTATTTGGAGGTAAGCTGAAAGATATATCTGAATTGGGTTGTTGACCCTTCTTTTGTATTTTGTATTTATCTGTTTTATTAATTATTTGAGGAGGATGGATTATTAGCTTAGCTATTGTTCTTGACTAAAGTTGTGCCTATTTTCCTTATTTAATAACATTTCAATGGTACCTTTTCTCTCATGTATGGGATGGTTATCCGAATTGTGAAAGGGAGGGGAGATTATAACTGGAGTTTGAATTCCTTGTTCAATTTTTAAAGTAGTTTTTATTTTGGTTTGGTGGTCAGTGCATTCATGTTTTCAGAAGTTTTAACAGTTTATGGTTTAGTTGTAGCATTAGCACTTTTAGATTCCGAGTCTATTTTAAAACTACTGTACTTATCACATATCATTAGAAGTTTTTGGCCTTCTTTTTGCTGCCTTTTTCTTATAATCAACCAATTAATTGATGTTTAAAGTACGGAAAAAATTTTAGGTATGGAAAGTTAAAGTGCCCTATTTCTACTATTTTTAATTTGAAAATGTAAATTTGTATGGTTTTATTTTAAGATGTTGCTTCAAGCCACTATTTCATTAGATATTCAAATGCATTTTCTTTTATGTCTTCATAACCGAAGAAGCAAGTTTGTGTTTGTATCTTCATTCTTTTGGTTGTTCTCTGTTCAGATGAATGTTCAGCATTTGATGCACTGCAAACTTTAGCTGATTTGTCTCTAATGATGCCAGACACTAATGCTGAGACTGGTAAAAGTTATTCCTCAGTTAAAATTTATTTTTAGGCTTGTCTCATGAAAGCTACTTATATGATGGCTTGGTTTTTCGTTATCATTATTACCGTTTTCATTCTTTTTGGGTTGTCAACAATCCTTCATCACTTGATGCATTTCTCTAAGTTGCATGTTTTCCTTTGTCTTTTTCTTTATAATACTACTGGGGGAAAGCTTACAGTAAGGTGGCGTATGAAACTGATTTTCTTGAAATATGAAGAAAATGTGATATTGGTAGTCATAAAAATTCGGTAAATAGTGTGCCAGCTAGAAAAAAAAGATTAGAAGTTAATCAGTATAGCATGTCTGCAATTGGTAGAGGTCAAGTAAGTTGTAGTCTTCAGTTACTTGAAGCTGGGGCTAGCCATAAGTGGGTAGGATGTCGAGTAAATGGACAATGGTGGCTTCATTGACACTTGTGTTACTCTACGTGCATTCATTTTATTCCAGCGAAGAAGCTTGACCTCATCTTATGTTTGGGTTATCACATCACTCTATATTTTGGCATGTTGCAATCTAATATCTAGGATGGCTGCACACATTTGATTTAATCAATGAACTTTGGGCACATCCTCAATGTTCAAACTCTCCCAGATTGTTACTAAATAAATGAACTCCTGCAATTCAATTGAGCCACCTTAAATTTATGAGATGAAATTAAATTTGGCTGTCTTCAAATTAATTCTTTGCGTTGTGACTATCAATATCAATTCCTCCCCCTTCCCCTTCCTTCCTGAACCGTTAGAGTGATGATGAACCTCATCTTTTTGTTTCTCTAAATTAGAGCCGTCTGCTAAGGTTAAAGAAGAAAATCTTGATGTCAAGGACAAGTCTAAAATGAAAGGGAGTCATTCAGTTGCTGGAGCTGAAATCTCTACTCTCAAAACATCTAAGGCGGGAAAAGCTTTTGGCAACAATGTTGGTCCTATTCCTGAAGCAGAGGGAATTCAAGGATCCAATAACGGAAATCGAAAAAGGAAATTGAAGTCTTCTCCATTTAAAGTAAGGATGGTTTGCAAGCATAATTTTCTGGTTTTAAATTGCTGGATCTATGTTTTAAATAATTTCTGTTGTGGGATGAATTTTGACAATATGGAAATTTATGGTCTCAGATATCATCTAAAGATGAAGATAACAATGATTCTCGTGTCAATGACAATCTGAAAATCAAGGTGTGGCTCCTATTTGGTCATTGTTTTAGAAGAGTCGCCCTCCTATTTTATCTTAATTCTTTATTTTTGATATGTTATAACAAGGAAATTCAAATGAACTCACATTTTGAATGCTTGAATTCCGTTATCCTATTACTATTCTTTTTTCCTTTTCCAACAAGTAATAAATTTTCTATTGATGGATGAAAAGATAGAAAAATGTTCTTCAAGCTCTCAAATGGAGTCTAAAGTTTAACCAATACTTTCATTTCTCCTTTGTGTTTACTTCATAGATTTTGATTTTCCATTGCTTTGTATGTTTTCCTCCCTCCTCCTCCTCCTCCTCTTAATTTCATAGTTTTTGTTTTTTGTTTTTGTTTTAGGCTGCAGATGAAGCAAAGAGTTCTGTTGGTAAAGTTAAACGTTCCCCTCATAATGCTGGACCTGCAAAGTCTGGCAAAATATCAAAACCTCTAGATCATCACTCATCTTCAAGTACTGACCATAAAAGAGAAGATGGTGACTGTGCTTTATCCACAACACAAGTTCTAACAAATAATCAAATCAGCTTACCTACCAAACTGAGGAGCAGGCGGAAGATGAACCTGGGGAAGTCACAAAGAGATTCAAAGCATGCTGATAATACTTCAATTGATCAACTCAATATAACTACTCAATCAATAGATGATAGACCACATGATCTCAAGGTTAAATATTTATGGTCATGATATAAATTTTCTTGGATGCTGGATTCTGTATTATTTACCGTGTATGTTTATAATTGCAGGAGCGGCATTCTAATTGCCTATCTTGGCATAAATTACGCAGATGGTGTGTTTTTGAGTGGTTCTATAGTGCCATCGATTTTCCATGGTTTGCAAAATGTGAGTTCGTAGAGTACTTAAATCATGTTGGATTAGGTCATATTCCTAGATTGACACGTGTAGAGTGGGGTGTTATTCGAAGGTATTTTCTTTCAACTTGTCCATTTGTATCCTGTTAACTCATTTTGAGACACTTCCTATAGAAGGCCAAATATTCTAGTTCTGCCTTGATTCAGTTCCCTTGGGAGACCACGGAGATTCTCAGCCCAATTCTTGAAGGAAGAAAAACAGAAGCTAAATCAATATAGGGAATCTGTTAGGAAACACTATGCTGAACTTCGTGCAGGCACAAGGGAAGGACTTCCAACTGATTTAGCTCGGCCATTATCTGTTGGACAGCGTGTTATAGCCGTTCATCCAAAAACAAGAGAGATCCACGATGGAAGTGTACTTACTGTTGACTATAGCAGGTGTCGTGTTCAGTTTGACCGTCCTGAACTTGGAGTTGAATTTGTCATGGTAATTATGTTTTATTTTTATGGCATCTTATTTGTTCTTGAGATTGCTGTAGATCTTTACAATTTCATATGGGCGTTTTCATCCAAAAGTGCTAAAGATTCCCAAATAAAACAAAGGTTTAAACTACATGTTAGAATTATAAGCCACTGTTTCCTGCAAGATTTTTTTTTAAAATTTTGAGACTATGATCATGGGCATAGCAATTTGCTTACCATTGGTATTCTTTGCCGCAGATAATAACCTTTCAGGCTTTCAAATTTTATATTTAGTTATGTATGGTACTGTTTAATTCAGTTTCCGTCAATTGTTCTTTATTTATGATACTGTTTATCTTTATATTTGTCTCCTTCACACAGGATATCGAGTGTATGCCTTTAAATCCAGTTGAAAACATGCCTGCAAATTTGTCAAGACATGGTGTGGCTCTTGATAAAATATTTGGGAATCTCAATGAGGTTAAGATTAATGGCTTACTGAAGGAAGCGAAGATTGAAGACTATATGAAATCAACCAGTAATGATAAACTTGATGGCACTGAGGGTTCTGTGTATATTTC
Organism: Lagenaria siceraria; assembly: GCA_002890555.2. Lineage (NCBI taxonomy): Eukaryota > Viridiplantae > Streptophyta > Magnoliopsida > Cucurbitales > Cucurbitaceae > Lagenaria > Lagenaria siceraria. The sequence goes on along the minus strand of CM016483.1, from coordinate 22,518,839 downwards.
CCCTTCCACTCATCATATCAACAAATTAATTAAACAAGCAAAGGTTAGTATTGTGTTGATTTTTTGAATTATATGATATGCATTAGAAAATTATTTTCTGTTTATTTCTCCACCAGTCATCACATAGGCATTCGCGTATGCAACTAGAAGGTAGCAGTCTAGCAGAGGTCATATTATTATTAATATAGAATTATAGATTATGTGATAGGATTTTATATTTTTACATTCTAGACATGGATAATTGGATTCCATAATATGCATTCTTCGAACTGGAAGAACTGAATGTCAATGTAATAGGACTCCATCAAATATAGGTAATTCAACCTTACCTAGAGCTTTTAGTTAGAATGAAGTATTCTTGCCGATGATATCCATGAAGAAATTACATTGAAGCACCATGCTAAGGAAGTTACAAAAAACTCTTCTAAGTTGTACTAAAAGAATTTTGATTGTTGTTACGAAGAGCACATAAAATTTGCGCCAAAAGTTAAAAGCAATAAAAATGAGAATATCCAAAAATTTACAGAAGGATTTTTTTGTAGTCGTTGAAGATTCTACTGGTCATTTGAAGCCATAAATGTCAAGACTTAAGAGAAGGTACTAATAAACCTGTAGTCATAGAGTTTTCTTAACTCTTGATGGAAATGGAGGGATCTGGCGCATACAAATATATATTATGTTAGCCTCATTTAAATACTTCAAATTTTTGTAGTTTATCGGCCCAAGCTCGAACAGCTGAAGCTAGCTCGGCATTGAGACCTCTGAGCTTAGAAATCTCCCTAGCTCTTGTTTCTTCTTGCTGTTGTTGCTTAGCTTTCTGATAGGTATCCCTATCAAGATCTTTATTATAACTTAAAAAGTAGTAGATAAAAGAAAGATACACCCTTCCACAATCTCCCCTCTCCAGAGAGAAAGTTCCTCCTAATACATAAAAACCAGAGGATAACCAACTACAACACACACAAACATATATATAGCTAAACAACTGTATAAAAAACTAATAATAATAATAACTTAATTCTTTAAATACTAGTTGATGCTTCCCCTTCCTTAACCACCTCTTTCCCTTTCTTATTTCTCGTGACATATGTGATCAATGTTGGTGGTCTAACACTTTCTTAGCACACAACACGTAGTAAATACGAAGTGCTTCTTTCACCATAGCAAACCTGATTCAAAGAAAAGAAAACAAATCAAAGCAAAAGAATGCTCTAACTAGAAACTTAACTAAATTAAACAAAATGGCCTCTCCGGCAACGGTGCCATTTTGATGTGTTAACTTTCGGGGGTGTCGAATTCCCAAAAGAACTAATAAAAAACGTTTATAATACCAAATTCTACTCCTACTACTATGATGCGTAGCAATAGTGGCAAATTCGGGTCGATCCGCATGGAAGCGTGGAATTTGTTTCGTTAGGTTAATTCTCTAGTTATAGCGGTGAACTGGGGGGGGGGGGGGGGGTTGTGTGTGGCATAGAGATAAAGTCCGAGAAAGTAAAGATAAAGGGTAAGTGTAACCTAAGACTGGAAATTGTAGTTTTGAGAGCAAGAAGAGTTCCCATGCAATTTCTATCATTAATTTCTCTTGATTAGATATGCATTCGATTCATGTGTGCACAACGACCTACTCAGCCTAACCAAACTCATCGACGCTATAGGCAACCGAATCGTCGGGTTAAACCAAGTAAGCACCCTAGTTATCAATCAAAGCCTAAGGCTCTAATTAAACTAAATGGTTTTAATCCTATTGAGGCCTATAGAGGCCATATAAAATTAAACCATTCGTATTAAGATTATGGGTTCTATTGTGTGGTTAATTAATTAGGTAGCCTAACAAACTAACTAATTTATCTTTGCATCTAGGTTAAGCATGCATTCAAGGTTTATAGTTAGACTACATTCCTAGCATACACATTCAACCATTGCTACTTGTTAGATTTAAACTAGATGAACAATAAGAGATCAAGCAAGCCTAAAATCATTAGTTTAAGACATACATCATGATAGGAGTGTCAATCCACACAAAAATATACATCTAAATAATATAAGATTGAAAGATACACAAATCTAAGCATTAAGTTCAATCAAGAAGAAATCTCAAGAAATTACATTGGGCCCTTGCTCCCAAAAACTAGAAAATACAATACTAACCTCAAGAATCTATAGACAAGATGTTCAAGAAGTTTAGCATCTCCAAAATGTAGATTACAACCCAAAAAGAAATAAAAAACCTAAGCTAAAAGATGAGAAATAAAGAAGAATCTCGGCTGGAGCTGCTTCTCCTCTCTTCCCCATGCTCAAAACCCTAAAAAATGAGGCATTATATATAAGGGGGTGTGCTAGTGCTGCGGTGCTGAGGGGCAGCGCCAGCCCATATGGGCTCTTGAAGGCGTCGCGGCGCTGCCGCACATCCACGCGCAAGGGCTACTAGTTTGGGTGCTGTGACGCTAGGCCCCTTGCATCCCCTTGGCTTGATTCTTTTGCCTCTCGATCATCACTGAATACTCCGTTTTGACCCAAATTTCATCCAGATCGTCCCAATGGTCTCCTTTGCTCGATTTCCTGTCTAAACCCTCAAATAAACGTTAAATTCATAAGTACTAACATAATTCAGGCCGAGATAAATAGCTCTTTTGGAGAGCTATCAAGGGGATTAAGAGAAGCTTTCTTTGATGGTATATAAAGAACAAAAAGAGGTAAAATAGCATCTTAAACCAAACCAAGGGTGTCTCAAATAAGTTGCCTGAATTGGTATCAATAAAAAAGATACTACTGTTACTGCCGAATAAGGGAAGAGTATTGTAAAAACCATACAAATGCACAAGTCTCCTCCCATCTGTTAGCTTTATCGTTCAAAAATTTAATTCCTTTCAACCAAACCTTCCGAAAATAGCCTTAATTGCACACAGTTGAAAAACCCTAGCTTTTCTTTGGAACAAATTGTGAAGAATATATTGAAAAGTCCGAGGGTTCGATTGATCATTTCATTTTATCACCATTGAACTTGTTAAATCGCCGATTGACCCGAAAACTTAAGCTGATGGGTGAAGGCAAATTTAATATTATATCACTAACACTCCCCCTCACTTGTGGGCGTGAAATATGAAAAAGACCCAACAAGTGGAAATCAATATTAATTGGGGAGGAGATAACAATGCAGAGGTTTGAACCCGAGGCATCTTAAACCAACTTGCTCTGAAACCATGTTAAATCGCCAATTGACCCACAAGCTTAAGCTGGTATCAGAGCAGGTGATCCAGGAAGATCCTGTGTTCAAGCTCCTGCAATGTTATTTCCTCCCCATTTAATATTCATTTCCACTTGTTGGGCATTCTTCATATTTCAAACCCAGAAGTGAGGGGAGTGTTAGATAATATATAATTAAATCTACCTTCACCTATTAGCTTAAACTTTTAGGTCAATTGGTGATTTAAGATGGTATCAGAGCAGGTTGCTTCAGGATGTCCTGGGTTTAAGTCCCTGCATTGTTGTTTCCTCCCCAATTAATATCTATTTCCATTTGCTTAAGCCCGCAAGTGAGGAGGGGGAGTGTTAGATGGTATCAGAGCAGGTGGTCCAGGGAGATCTTGTGTTCAAGCCCCTACAACGTTGTTTCCTCCCCATTTAAAATTAATTTCCACTTGTTGGGCATTCTTCATATTTCAAGCCCGGAAGTGAGGGGAGTGTTAGATAATATATAATTAAATCTATCTTCATCTATTAACTTAAGCTTTTGGGTCAATCGGCGATTTAACGGTGCTCATCAAATTCTCATAAAAAAATGGTTATGTGTTCATCCAAGCTTACATGTTACATGTGAAGCAAAGTGTTTAAGAATATATTGGAAAGGCCCTAGCCAACTTATCTTATGCTTCGATGTCTAACAATGACACAATACATGAGTTGCTGAATACTGGTGACTAGCCACTTAGGATAAACACAAGCTATTTTGACCCAAAATCATCCAAAAGTTTAGTCCAGAATTTGGAAGTAAAGCTGCTGCTGCTCCAGATTTTATGGCATAGAACACACCAGTTAGGGGACAAACAAGTTACGAATTTTTTTCAAACTCTTAATTTATGTGTTAAGTTTTACATGAGGGACAACACAAAATTTTAGGTTCGGAAGGTAGTTTGTTTTATAGATTCCCTTAGTCAAGCTCTATGGTAAGGCAGGAGCTCTAGAATTAACTATCTAAAGGAGGTAATATGCTGACTTTAGCTGCTTCAAATCCAAATAATCATATTCTGACCAGTTGTCTGGCGATGATTATTCTAAATCTATGAAGAAATTCACCACTCTGCTTAATTTTCAGTTGATATCTTCTAAAGAGAAGGTTCAAACCTCCCTCCAAGTCCAAACTGCTTGATTACGGAATTTGGTTCTGGAGGAAGCCACACTGTACTTCCTAGGGAACATTTCTTTCAAAGGCCCGTCATTTTTTTTTTTTTTTTTTGAAAAGGATATGAAACTTTTCATTAAAGAAACGAATGCTCAGAGATACCTAATAAAAAACAGAATGACAACAAAAATAGGAACATAAAGCAAACTAGTGAGAAGCAAAAATACAACACTTAGGAGTGTCCAACACTTGAGTGTCCTAGAAAACCCTCTTGCAGAAAAGAATTCTGGAAGAGGGTGTTATTTTCAATACCGATGTGCGATGTAGACATGGAATGTTTCAGTGGACTGCTGCCCCGGGAATGAAATTCCACAGGCTCTTAGCACTTAAATATTTGACCTTCTCGATGGACCAGCCAGCCTCACTCATTTTATATTTTCTAACCACCCATTAATCACATAAGGATTTTCCCTTGAGGTGAAAACTTTGTACTTTTTTTGCTAACGTTAAATTTCTAAAAGAGTACAAGTCTTTTTAAAGCTTATATGAAAGTATATGTATATCTAATTGTCATTGTTGCAAGAGAACTAAAGCTAATAATGAACCTGTTATTTTCTTGATTCCTCTTAACTGAGACGGGAGATTCAGATAGGAGAAAAAAATGAGCTTTGACCCTTTTTAGTTTTAGTATAAGATTCCTCTTTCTTTCTATGGACAATGCAAATAGTAAGGACTTTGTTTCATGAGAATGGTTGAGATACATGTAAGGTAGCTTGGACAATTGTGTGTGTGTGTTTAATAAACTTTGGAAAAGAGAAAAACAAACAGAGTTATTTGATCTAAACAATATTATTCAAAGGTTTGGCTAGCATGTTTGTGTTTGATACTTGTTGAACACGTATTGGTCACTTGTTAGCACCATAGATATATATTAGACACTAGTTGTACAAAGTCAATATAGGTCCAATATTTGTTAGACATATATTGAAAACACGATAAATATACCGAACAAACACATAATAATATAGGACATACGATGTTTGAGATTGAAATACATCATACTCATTTTTTTAATCATATAAATGTATAAACATTAGAGATATTTGGTCCCTTATTAGATTTTATGTTTCTCTTTGGGTGTCAGTGTTTTTGTTTGTTTTTTTTTTTTTTTTGTAATTATCCTTTAGGTCTTATTCTGCTTTGATTGAACTCCATTCCTTTGGTGGGAATTCATCTTTTTGTGGGATTAGTTCTTTTATGCCCTTGTATTCTTTCGTTATTTTCCAATGAAAGTTCGATTCATTAAGAAACATAAAAGAATCTTATTTTAAGAAGTGTATATTTTTCTTATCCAAAAAATAAAGTGTGTATTTTAATAAACGTGCCATAAGTCTGTGTCCTAGATTAAGAAAAAATGATGTGTCATTGTGTCTGTATCTTGTATCCATACTAAATTCATCCATCCATGCGCACACTCTTGTACAGGCGTGTGCATACACTAAATATTATGTTGACACTGAAATTAAAATTTTTGTTCACGAGTTGTCTCTGAAATCTAAATTTGTTCTACTGTTTCCTCACCTGACCAACATTATCAACATTATTAGCTGTGCTCTCTAGCCCCGTTGTGCCATTTTCATAAGCAATACAAATAGTTGGTTGATGAAGCCTTGTGATTGCAGGAAACACGAGGGTTCTTTATGTTCTGTCTTGAGTGCTATATTGAGAACATTCTGCCAAATTTCTTCAAATTTTACCACAATTGTTATTAGACACATGAGGGTGCATAAGCTTCCTTCTTTAAGAAGAGAATATATTGAGAAGTACAAGCATGTTCTTCCAGGATTTAGGAAGAGCCATATGTATGCCGTAAGTCCAAATGGGAGAGGTTATTCCCTCATCAGACCCACGCACATTCTACCAAAATAATTTAGTTATGAACTGAATTGCCAGTCACCTATCAGTATTGGACGGGGTTTATTATCATTGAGAATGTTTTGGTATTTTAGTCTCTTTCTAGCAGTGATTGTCTGTAAGAAAGCTGTACTCTTGGTTTGATCTCTTATTTTTAAGAGATAAGACCTTATCACCCAAATTTGTTCGATGACCACTTTTATTTACTCCTTTAGCTGGAGCTATTTGATAAGGTCTTCTGTTACTATTCCATTATGTATAATCAACGTCAGTTGAAAGTCTTTTTTATTATTTTTTAATACTGTTCGAGTGACTTCTGATCCCCCTAGGTATTCTTCAGTCTTTCCACTGTCTAATACACCTAGTTTCATTGATAACAAAGACTCCTCTTAATACTGGGGTTTTGAGATGACCGAGTTTAGCATAAAAATGCTTACTCTACAATAATGCCAAGACATGATCACTGACCTGCCTTGATGTAGAAACATCTGCAGAGTATCAATCCTTAATTTCAAGAATTTTATAAGTGATAAGGAGTTGTTCGTGGCCAGGTTGACCTTGGGTGCTCTAATCTACAAGCTAAATTTGGGCTTAGTGAGACTGTCGGTATCCAACAGGAGGCAAGTTCCCAACCTTCTGCCCTTGCTCAAATTCAAGCAAAAGAAGCTGATGTTCATGCTCTTTCTGAATTGTCACGGGCACTTGACAAGAAGGTAGTATATCATATTAGCTTCATATTATCAGCTTTATGTAAGGATTTCGATTGTAAGAAAACAACCGTGTTGTGTTATATTGCAGTATCAAAGAGAAAATGCAATTAGAGAGGATTATCTCTCTCCCAAGTCTCACAATGGACTGATTTCCAATTCCATCATCACGATGGACTGATTCCCAAAACTTTGCCTAACTCCAATCTTCCCAACTTCCTCTATTCGAAACCCTAACTAAATGCCATTATGTCATTAATAGTACTCTAATAATATTCTCAATACATTCTCATTAATATTCTAACACTTTGTTTGTCCTACTCTGGTGGAGACTAGGTTGAAAGGCAGAACTCTATTTTGCTAACATTTATATCAAATTTGAATGTCGTTTAACCTGACCGATACATGCTGACATTTAGGAGGTGGTGGTGTCTGAATTGAAGCGCTTGAATGATGAGGTGTTGGAAAACCAAATAAATGGAGACAACTTGCTCAAGGATTCAGAGAACTTTAAGAAGCAATATGCTGCTGTACTATTACAGTTGAATGAAGTTAATGAACAGGCATGAGTTTTGATGAACCCATTTCCAGCTTCATCCTATTTTTTGATTCAATTGCTTATTTTTCTCAGTACATATAGGTTTCCTCTGCTCTGTATTGCTTGAGGCAGCGCAATACGTATCAAGGGACTTCACCATTGATGTTCCTCAAGCCAGTGCATGATGTGGGGGACCCTTGCTCTCATTCTCAAGAACCCGGTTCCCATGTGGCTGAAATTGTGGGAAGTTCCAGAGCAAAGGCTCAAACAATGATTGATGAAGCAATGCAGGTTTAATCTTTACTATTATCTAACCATTTTTAGCGTGGTCTTTAGTAATTATGGATACTCTCTATCTTGCACGGGATGTCAATGTCAAAAATGGACATGCATGTCTAATATTAATTTTAACAAAAGACTAGTAATTATAAAATAATTTTGTAACACTAATTGTTCTATAGATCTAACTAATTGATTTCATAAATCTAACTCCTGTAAGAAAAATCTATAAACGAACAAACAAATTTATTTCCCAAACATTAATTCTCTTGCATTTCCGTGCATATATTTAAATCTCATATTCTTCAACCCTCAAATATTTAATGTTATATCCATTGAACAAAATTCACAATCCAAATGAACAATTAGAGATATAATTTCCTTTATGATATTTAGATTGGCGTAGAACTTAGAAGTAACTGAGAATACAATTATCATGGTTGTACTTTAAAATCTTTACATTGGAAAATTTCATCAATGTGTTGAAAGCGTCCAAGTCCTAAATGCATCCTTCAGAGTCCATGTTGGAGATCTTTCTGTCCTGTAGTTTTCGTGCCTCTTCTGACTTCGTTTGCTGTTAACAATCATTTCAGGCGATTCTAGCTCTGAAAAAAGGAGAAAGTAATTTGGAGAATATTGAAGAAGCCATTGATTTTGTGAGTAATAGACTCTCAGTGGATGATTTGGCCTTGCCAACTGTGAGATCAGCAGCTGCAGATACTAGTAATGCCGCTCCAGTATCTCAGAATCATACATCAAACCCATCGACTGCTAATTATGTAGTTGGTCCCAAGTCCAATGGCCCATCCGACAAGACTGAAGTGGAGATCCCTTCAGAACTTATTGCACACTGTGTAGCCACTTTACTCATGATTCAGGTAAAGGAAGCTTTATTTCAGTCTTCCTCTCAATTATGTTTCCTATCTCTGCATAACGCTGTCGAATCAATGATCTATGATTTATGATCCACAAATTTGTTTGTGATTTTCTTTCTGTTCAGCATAATTAAGAGAGGGAGTGTTATACTGTTACTGTCGATTTATTGGAGTAGCGAGTTTTTCTTGTTTTGGGGAGGGCCTGGGAAGATATCTCAGCTGGTTGCTGGTTGACTATTGTGATCTTGCATAGTATTGGTTGTGAATCATGTAAATAATAGTCAACTATGAACTTTTGCGCCGTTTGGTGATATTAGTTTTAGTTCTCCAAATCCTGATTGTTGCTAAAAACATGCAGAAATGCACAGAACGACAGTTTCCACCATCTGATGTCGCTCAGGTACTGGATTCTGCTGTCAGTAGTTTGCAGCCTTGTTGTCCTCAGAACCTTCCACTATATGCAGAGATACAGAAATGCATGGGAATTATAAGGAGCCAAATACTTGCGCTTATACCCACATAGGTTCGAATCCACTTCCCTTGTATTAAGACAAATTGAAATGTTGAGTAAATACGTCTTAGATATGATATTTTGGCCGCACCTTTTTGAATTATAAATATGCATCTCCTTGGCTATCAGTTTCTTTGTTCACTGTACCATAGACTGGAATTATGTATAAATCATTATAGTTTGAGCAAATTGTAGTTTCATTGAATGAATTCAATCTTCCACCTGCTTCTGTTTTAGTTGTATTGTTCCTTTCTCCTTTTGATCAGCTTAATTACACTTATTGCTTCCTGATTTTGGCATTAGATTATGCTTGGGGATTATCCCTCTGTAGAATATCTAATCTAGTAGAAAATAAAATTAGGTTCAAGGCTTGAGTTAGACAATGAGGGCGATAGAAGCGATGAATGTACACATAGGGAAAAAACTTCTCATACCTTACCAACAATCGAATTCAAACCATCGGATTTAAAGAAAGTTACAATTTTCCAACAAAAGAAAAAGAAGTTGCAACATGAGTAAGAGAAGCTAAACAGCACTCTTTCACTACAGAAATCAAGTCAATCAAGTGTTTTAGACTTGTGAATATAAGAATTAATAGTTCTCGTTCAAAAATATCAGGAACAGCAACCCTGTAGGCTTAATAACTGCCTTGCTTCCAAATTGGTTTCATCCAACTCCTTTCAAGTTAATTCCCCAATCTTCTGAAGACTGAATATATCTCCAGTTGTGTTTCCTTTCAGCTCTTCACGAATTACAATCTCAACTTCTTTTTGGGTTTTTTCACAACGCCACACCCGGAGTCCTCAACAATCTGCAGTACAGTCACAAGAGATTTATCATGAGGAAATATAGAGGCAAACGCTAAGACTATATAGAAGCTTAAAACAAAACCATGAAGGGATTCCAACCTTTTGCCTCTTATTCTTCTTATTTTTCTTCTTCTTCTTCTTCTTGTTCTTCTGTTTTCTAGGCTCAGAATTCATGGATTCCCCTTCGTCAAAAGAGGCCTGAATCATCATCATTATCATCAGTCAAATTATAACTAGAATGATGATAAACGGGCCCTAAGACATTAGATTCAAGAATTCTGAATAGAAAAAAACCTCAGGATCATCAAATGAGTCCACATGGAGAATATTTGTGCCAGAACCTGACGTGCCACCTGATAAAACAACACCATAGATATAGATATAGAAAAGAATAAGAGATGGTGAGACAGAGCAAAGTTTGATTTGATTTGATTAGTTCATTATATTTTCTATTCAACACATTCCATAGTAGCAGCAATTTATGGTCTATATTCTTCACGATCCCAGTCCCATTTCCTTAATTCCCCACTTGCAACAAGAAAAACAAAGGTTTTTTTTTAAAAAAAAAAAGAAAAAAGAAAAGAGGGAGAGAGAATACGAACTGGAAAGAACAGAAGCTTTGGCATTACGAACAGCGAGGTCCAAAATCTGGGGATTGATAGAAGACAAAGCATTAGGATCTTGGTGCAATTTCCTCTGGAGAAATTTGGCGAGAGCCGCCGCTTTGTTGGTCTTCAATGGTCCACCTGGATGAGCCAACCTTTGAATAGAAACCCATTGATTAGGATTTACAGAAGAGAAACCCTAGACTAGAGACTGAAAGAGATGATGAAGAAGAAGAAGAAGAAGAAGAGAGTATTATTAGTTTCAAAACCTTGGGTGAGATCGAGAGGAAGTGGATTGGGATGGTAGTGGCGCGAATTTGCTGCCCCGTAAAGCACGTCTTTCTTCTTCGGTAAGATCCTCCATGGCTATGGATTCTTTCTATTTGTTTTTCTAAAATCTGAATACAGTTTCCTTCTGCAGCTTGTCTGTCCTTTCTTTTCTTTCGGCTTCGGGAATGAGAGGGAAAGTCGTTTTGTCGTCCCCGTGGGGCGGGAGCTTGAACGACGTGTCGAACGAGTAAATTGAATTTTCCTTTTTTAAAAAATAAAATAAAAACAATCATATTTATATATTGAAATAATAATAAAACATATTAACGCTTAGTCCATTGGTGCCTTAATTTTTGAGAATTTTTCTAGAAAAATAAGGGAAACTATTACATAAAATAATAAAAGTTTTCGATAGTTGTGATAGATATATTTCTTTAGAAATGATAGAAGTCTATCACTAATAGATGTGGATAGAAGTCTATCAATGTCTATCAATATTTTTTTTTGCTATTTTCGGTAAATAGTTTGATATTTTTTTTATCTGTAAAAATTTCTCTTAATTTTTTTCGTCTTATATTCATTAAGTTCAATTTTTTTTAATATTTTAATATTTTATTTTATATAAAATTTGGGTCTATTTGACATTTAAAAAAAAAAAAAAAACTTCTAGATAAACAATAATTCATAGACTAAGCTTGTAGTTTAATCTTATTAGCTTATTTCATTTTATAAATTTTTCTGTTTATGGTATAGTTTAGTCTTTCACTAATTTAGTTATATACATTTTTTTTATATAATATTCGTAATATAAATGAATATGTTGGTGTGGACTATTTTATTTTTATTAAAATTCGGGCAAAATACACTTTTGGTCCCTGAAGTTTCAAAAGTAACACTTTAGTCTCTGAGGTTTGGAAAATAGTTCTAAAGGATCCCTATGTTAAATTTGACCGTTAGTTGAATAACGGAAAAGTGACGTGACAATTATTTCTAATAATTTTATATTAGTTTAAGCTTATGTGGCTTTATTTTTTATTTTTGTCCTTTGCCTTTCTTCTCCATCTCCTCCTCCCAAAGTTTCTCCTTGCCCACAACTAGTGCGTATTTTGTCTCTGTGTTTAGTTTTTTATTCCTCTAAAATTTGGAATCCACCTACGCCACATGTTCCCTATTTTTAGTATCTGTTATGTATTGATGTAGATATGTGTGTTGGAAGATAATAAAGTTTGCTAAAATTTTCTATGAGATTTTCAGTTACGTACTTTTGTGTTGGTTTAAGTTTACTAGAAATCTTTTTATGAACAACTCAAAATTGAAGGAGTAAGAGAGCGAGTTTTCACATTTGATAATCATTTGTGGGAAGGAACATATTTGAGAATCATTCTCTAAGATATATGAAACCTTCCATCTATGGTGGTAACATTAGTTTCCAACGGTCAGTCGTGGTCTCTGTATTGTTCTTTCAATCATTTATTTTCGTACATAAGCAGTTGGTTGGGTAATTGTAAGATGGCGATGAGCTGCGAACAATGGCAGCAAGACTATTTTTTTTTCTTTTTCTTTTTTAGGAGAAGAACCATGGGAAGGTTGGAGGAGAGAACGCAAAAATATCAAATTATTAATAAATAAATCAAGCCAAAGTTTCATTTAATAAAAAAAAATTCCACTCAATTTGCCATGTCATTTTTCCGTTAGTTAACTAACGATCAAATTTAACATAGGGGCCATTTAGAACTATTTACCAAACCACAGGGACTAAACTATCACTCTTAAAACCTCAGGGACTAAGGGTGTGTTTGGCATGCCAAAATTACTTTTTTCCTTGTCAAAATCATTTTTTTTTTATAAAAAGTTGATGTTTGGCACTCATAAAATTGATTTTTCAAAATTTTGAAATCACTAAAAATTGATTTTGTAGGTATCAATTTATTGGTGATTTGGTTGAGGGTGATTATCAGGGAATCAGATAAAAAATTTAGAACACCAAATTTGCCCCTCATATTTAAGGATAGGATTTAGCCTTAATCCATTTCTTCCTTCTCTTTCAGCCGATACATCCTCTCTCTCGTGTCGGTCACTTGGTTCCATTAACTATCCGTGGTAGTGCTGATTTCAGTAATTTTTTGTTTTTTTGTAATTTTCTTTTCACATGAATGAACTTCAATTTTTAGCAGTTTTTGTTGCTTTTTCACTGTATCGTTCCTTAGTTTTTTGTTACTATTTACTATGTTCCTTTCGTGGCTTTTCCTCTCTATATGAACAATTTTTTTTTGGGATATTTCAATCATTGTCTTCGATCCTTGTTGATTTTTTTTTAGTCTCTCTACTTTTTTGATGGAGCAGGAGAGATATATGTTTTGAATTTTCTTTTGTTTTTATTATGTGTATTTTTCTTACCTCACATATCAATTATGCATACAATAATTTAACATTAAAATAAATTAATAAAATTAGATATTTTTATAATTATTTTTTAAAAAAAAAATCCAAATATAAAATACCCTTTTTAGTAATTTGGTAATTTTAAAATTACTTTTAGAACCAAACATGATAAATTCAAAATCACTTTTATATATTTGAAAATCACTTTAAAAGTTTGGAACCAAACATAGGTTTGATTGTTTAAAAATTAATTTTATAAAATCAAATTGTTCCAAAATCTCTATCACTAAAATCACCACTCCAACTATCACTCCCAAACACACCCTAAATAGACATTAACACCAAACCTCATGGATCAAAAATGTATTTTGAAACCCATAAATGTTAATGCTATTGAGAACGAGCACATCTTTCATTTCACGTGTCTTTCCATTTACGGTGGACAGGTTTCAAATATATTTTTTACAACTTCTTTTTTACTTGTTACTATGAAAACCTTTCAATTTCTCCTAAAAGTATCTACCATAAATTTGTTTAAGTTAATTACAAATTTAATCTTTAAATTTCGGTGTGGCTCTAAAACTTTAAAATTATTTAATAACCCCTTAAACTTTCAATTTTCTATCTGATAGGTACCAAAATTTTTAAATTTATATATAACATAGGTTATGTTACATTTAACATCTTTTCAAATTTCTGAATCTTTAGACGAAAATTTGAAAGTTTATGGTCCCAATAGATATATGGGTGTTGTTTGTATTTTTTTTTTTTTTTTCCTTTTTCCTTTTAGTGTTGTTTACTTAGCCCCAATGAAATGAGTTGAAATTATTATCATAATCTTATGAGTGGTGTTTGCTTTCATGCGTAAAGTTGGAATGAAATTTGTAAGCCATTTTATACTTTGTATAAATTTAAAATGCATTAATTAAAGAGTATTCTACAAGAAATAAAATGTTTTAATTTACTTATCCAGTTTTTTTATTCTATTTACTTTTTTCAATTTTTATACTTCGAATTTTTTTAATATATAACTAAAGAAAAGTAGGATTGTAAAAAAAAAAAAAAGAAAGAAAAGAAAAAAGTATACTTCAAATTTTACTTCCATATCAATTTTTATGACATTTAGGTAATTAATTCTCTTAGCAGTTAGCTCTTAACAATGGGTTAACAATAGGAAAATACCATTTGGAGCCCATATTTTAAAAAAATTCCATGGATTTTAAAAAACATCACCTTTTATCATTGGCTAAGTCATTTAAACTTCAAGTCATATTTCAAATTGTTATTGTATCCATTGTATTGTATTTGTAATTAAAATTTGAGAATTGAAAAAAGAAAAATAAATAAATAGATTATATTTTTCATAACTATTGAATTTTCCTCTGCAACTTCCAATATATCTATTAATAAAAAAAAATTACTAGGGTCTTTTTTAATAATAAAGAAAAAATAAAAAACAAAAAAATATTCTAATTTTACAATAGTAGGTTTGGAGACGTCGTATATATGTTGGATTAAAAAATATATAAATAAAGAAAAAGCTACGAAAAAAATTGTTCAAAATTAAATTTAAATACATATAGTACAAAAATTATAGAAATTAAATGATTGACAATTTAATATTTCACTCTTACTTAATCAATAGTGCAAACAATAAATAATATACAAAAACATATAATACAGAAATCAACAATTTAGAGAAATAATATACATAAATTACACAAGATTATATATATATATATATATATATTACACGACAAGGAGATGATTAAGGAAAAAACTATATATTATTATAGTCCAATACTAAAATAATATACATTTAATGGATATCTAAACATAGAAAATTTAAATCCAATTATATCAGTAACATATAAAAACCAACAACTTAAGGTGTTATGGGTGAATTTTGGCGTAACCGAATAAAGCCAAAAATAAGGATAAGATAAGATAAATCAAGATAATTTGAGATAAAATAAAATGAAATAGGAAAGGATTTGATCTGGCTTGGGATTAGGGAAATCTCATATCTAATCTTGGTAGATTTAAGATAAATCCTAGATCAAATTGGCCATAATAGATCCATGACATAGGCATCAAACATTTTTTTCTTTGTTTTGCAGGTTCTCTCTTCTCCAATTACAAATTTACCGTTGATGTCACATGGAGGTTAAGTGCGCTTTACCTTGACCAAAATTTGGCATCAACATAAGATAAATTTGGAATAAAAAATCTACAGAATTTTGAGACTGCTAAAGCTGAAAATCTTCAAAATTGATATTCATGAAATATATAGTTAAGATGTTGCTATTTCTTATAATTTATGCTAAATGATTGACACTTATACTACATATAGATATATATCTTTGATCTTTCATTTACTAAATAAAGTAGACAAGATTATTTCCTCTCTAATTTATCAACCATAGAACTTTTTTTAGTACAATAGTGGTAGAAGAGTTAAACTATAGACTTTTCAATCGCTAACACATTCGTATGCTAGTTGAGCTATGTTCATTGTAACAACTATAAATATGTTGGTTATTTTTCATTAGAAGGGATCGGTCTACTATTTTTTGGAACTACAATTTAATTTGAACTATATACTCCAAATTTCCAATTAAAGTAGTAGTAAAGCTTGTGGTCTTTTTTAGGGCCACTATCAGTGGGAATGGAGACGTAATGAGGCATGATTGAAGGCTTTGATCACATATGGTCAAAAAAGAAAAGAAAAAAAAAAAAAAAAAAAAAAAAAAAAAAAAAAAAGGCTTTGATCACATCCCACTACCCTTATTATAAATTAATTCAACCATTATCAACATTTATTTCATTGTGTTTTGTGTCCCACCACCATAATTTGCTTCTTGAAAAGTTTTCGGTATCTTCCTATGCATGAGAAAATGCTCCCACTTTGGACTTAATTAATATACGAATGTGTTAATAATCGAAGAATTCTATGGTTCAAGTCAATCCTATAGTTTAAATCTTTCTTATTGTACTCTAAAAGAATATCATAAATTTTTTATCCATAATTTTATGCTCTATTTACCATGTGTATTTGATCGAAAATAACTCTATCTTTGTAAAAATGTGAAACTATTAATAAATTTAAAATAGAGAAATTACTATAAAAAGAAAAAAAATCAAACTATTTATAAATATAGAAAAATTTCACTGGTAAATATATAAAACGAAATGCAAATATAGTGTATATAATTCAAATACTCAGTCTCTCTAAAATGGCCCCAAATTATTCAAAGTAGGAGTTTGTAAATGTCTAAGCACTTTTTCCAAAATGACCAATTCCACAAGAAATTTAAAACGTTGATTTTTCAAACCTCACAAACTCTAATAAGTCAGATCAAAAAGTTTGCATTCAAAATTTTGGTCGGTGGGCGATGCTAGGTTACCTGAATGCAAAACATAAATTAATTTATTCCTTGCTTTATTATCAATTTCACTAACATATCTTCATATGAGATATTAATTTTCAAAAGTATAACAAAAAAATAAAAAAATAAAATTTGAATTAAAACCAAATCCAATACAAATTCATTGTTGATGATCTAAATTTTTAAACCACAAATTTTTAAGATACACTTTCTGTGAGGAAGTTAGTTTTGTAGATAGGGACAAATCAGGAAGAAAAGTGGTAGCTGAAGTTCACCTTGAAAATGAGTTTGGCATATTTGAATTTTTTTGCCATATTTCAAAATCATCTCGTAAATATGGCTATATTCCATCCAATTTCCTAACATTTATTTGTGACCCACTACCATAATTGCTTGTTCAAAAGTTCTTGGAATCTTCATATGCATCACTTTGTTCTTTCTTTGCTAAATTATTCATTTCTTTATTCAAAATTTTATCCTCTGTTTTGGCATACGGTTTTAATCGGAAATAATTTTAAAGTTCCAAGATTTTAAAATATGGAAATAATTTTAGATTTATTTATTTATTATTATTATTATTTGTTCTATTTGAAAACAACTTAAAATAATTGTTTTAAATGACAACACTGTTAAAAATATTTTTAAATATAACAAAATATTCTTCTCTTATTCAATTTCTTTTCTAGTTATCAAGACTTGGCTGAGGCAGAACCAGGAATAGCCATTTCGCTATCGCCAGCTAACTCGTTTCAAGAACATGGGTTGACTCTCTTTCTAAGAGCAGGGAAAGAACGAGCAAAGGAGCGAAAGGATAAGCTTCGAGCAAGACAACAAAAGGATTTCGGCTCTGGGTATGCTCGACCCCATTAGGGGAGAATCAACGGAGCTTTCAAGCTTATACTAAAGAAAGGGAATTCCCAGGATAGAAGTGTTACTGTCTATCGCTTGATCGACAGTGATAAACAACTATTATCTATTACTAATATTGCTATATTTATAAATAGATTGACTTATTTTACTATATTTGAAAACAATAACTGGAAAAAACATTCTATTATTTTTTTTTTTAAGTACAACATTCAACTGTTATATCTTATACCCTTATCATTTTGCAGGACATTATATCAAATAATAACAAAATTTCTTTTTGATTTTTTGAAATGAGAGCAAATATCTAAGACCACAAACATAGTATAATCAGATTCTAATATTCCACAAAGGACCATTAAAGAAAAGTAATTGAAAGCAGGATGTGTATACATCAGTTTTTACTATGCTTAGTATCTAAGCTAATAACATATTATTACTCCACAAAATTAAGGAAAAAAAAAAAAGAAAAAGAAATGGGTGATTATTAATGAAAGCATCTTCTTTTCTGAAGAGAGATTTTTTTTTAATATTATGATTGACATGGAAAACAGAAGGAGAAGATATGAGCCATAAGTTTGGCTGACAGAACTTTCAACTTCAACTGCGCAGAAGAGCCATCATCGATAAGATAACTACAAAATAATAACCTGTGAAGGAGCATCAGAAGCCAATCTTCCAAAATTTTGTTGTAACAAGAAAAGGGAACACATGGAATTAATAGAAATGACAAGAAAAATTAATCATGTCAGTGAGGAAATAAAGCAACAATTAAAAATCATAAATGCTTTAATATTGTTTCCAAGAAACTATGAGGCTATTTGGAAGTCTGTAGTAGAATGAATTTATAATGTAATATAATCAAAAGTTCATGTTTGGATTGAGTGTTTTGAGTCTAATTTGTAATACTTAACTCATTTTGCTCACACATTTTCTACTGTTTTCACTCTTCGAGATCCTATTTTTGTTCCGTCCTCAATTTCTCACTCATTTCAATACTCTTCTGCCTCCCATTAATTCTAGTTACGTTCCATCCTCTTAAATAACACCTAGCAGTGTTTGTCAGGACGAGAAACTAAAGACAATAAGAAAACGGATGTGAAAAAGAAATATTTAAAAATTGTGTAGAGCGTGTAGAATAAAATATATATAATATAATGGTGTGTCAAATGTTGAATATCATGTACCACTATAGTGTTGAAAACTTTTCTACCATGAGTGACATTTTGAATCTCCAACTAATAGAATAGAAATAGGAGGTATGTCATGTCATTTTTAAGATTGTATTTACTACATGTTTAAATTTCAATTCAATTAACACATTTCTTGAAAATTTGCTAAACTTATAATTTGATATATTTTACAAACCTCAAAACTCATTAGTAGAAAAATAACACAAATAATTAAAAGTGAATATCAGTGAAAAAAAAAAACTCAAAGATAAAAATGTAAAATCTTGAAACTTCAAACTAAATGGAAACTAAGCTCAAAATTTATAGGTAAAAATATAATATATTTGAAACCTAAATAATCTCATTTTCAAATTCCTATCTTTCTTAAATAAAAGAGATAAAGAAAATAAAAGAGATGAATTCTTTAGTTAAATTCTACAAACAAAAATAAGTTTTAAAAACTATTTTTTTTTTAGTTTTCATTATTTAGTTTAATTTTAAAAAACTTGGGTAAAAAGTAGATAACCATCCAAAAAAAATTAGAAGTAAAATGAGTATATAGACTTAATTTTCAAAAACTAAATCAAAACAAGGTAAAAGTTACGAGAAAAACGGTACAACCATGTAATTTTCTGTGGAGCTCGGAATATGTTTGCTTCCTTTTAAAGGAAAAAAGCAGAGAGAATCTTATGGAGCCTCTATCAGAACAAACAGTGATTTACAAGTAGCAGTGAGTGGCAGTGGCCCTACATGTTCTGTTCTACAATTATATCATAACATAAAAAATAGTAATTCAAAGGAAACCACAGAGTTCAATGAGGGTTTGGAAGTAATGTACAGTACCGTTAAGGAAAGGCTCCCTTTGGATAGGGAGGACCCCTGGGGAGCACCAAAGTGTACCAAATTTTTATCAGCATGCCTTTGGATAGGGAGGACCCCCTAGGGAGCACCAAATTGTACCAAATTTCTATCAATATTTCTGCAAAGGCTCAACAATAATACAGGGGATTTATCAAATGCAACATTCAAACATCCACAAATATTAAATTTCCCCCTTAAATGTATTAAAATAAAATTTATAGTTGAAGATATGACTAAAGTTTCACATTAGCTAGATAAAGAGAAAATCATAGATATATAACTGAAGATAGCATCTTAGTACGAGATTTTTTGGATGGAACAAAAAATAAAGCTATAAGGGTTATGCTCAAAGTGGATAATATCATACTATTGTTGGGATATGCAAGGTTTTGTTATCCCTAAAATTTAATTAGGTTATTCATTTTCTTGAAGTGGCATCCTTAATTCCCTTATTCAAATATATTAATAAAATAATAAATTTAATGTTTAATTTTTTTTATCATTTAAAAAAAAATGTATTTAATGACAAGAAAGAGAAAGAGACCTCACAGCTTAAAGTCAAGATACAAACAAAACATAACTACAAGAGTTAGAACTTAAAACAAAGAAAAGAACAAACTTACTCAAAAGATCCCCAAAACACACCTCAAGAAAACATATCCCAAAGGGAAGAACCTACAAAAATTCCCTCAATGGAAGCTTCAAGCCACTTAGAACAAAGAAGCACATCAAACTGAATAACCTGACAAATCACTTGGGGGGCACATCTCCCTCCAAATATAATAGACGACAGCACACCAGACTATTCTCCAAATTAACAACTTTTCATACATTTAACATATCTATAAGTAATCTAATAACAATTCAAATTCTTTAGCTTGTTTAAGAAGTTTCAAAGTACTTTGAGTTAACTTTTACTAAGTTTAACTCTTTTGGTCCATATACTTTTAGATTCATTTAATATGAGTCCATGTACTTTGAGTTAACTTTGACTAGGTTAAAATTTCAAATTTAGCTACTATATTTTCAATAAATCTTAAAATTAGTTTTACTCCTTAATTTGAAGTTAATTTTTATCAAACTCTACAATGTAATAATACAATTTTCATTTAACTTAGAGACTGCTCATTTTTCAAAAAAAAAAAAATAACCATAAGCTAATTCATAGAGAGTAATTTTAAGAATTAATAAAAGTATAAAAATTAAAATTCAACGAGTCTCAAAATACATTTAATTCTTCTACTAATACTTTTAAAAAAATCCTATCCATATCTTCCTTTCACCTTCATCGATATTTTCATTCAACAGTAAAAAAATCAAAGATTTGCTGGGACTTGGGAGAAGTAGAAAGGGTTAGAAGGCAACAGCAAAAGATGATTTATGACAACACTAGGATGGATGGGTAGCAAGATCTGAGGACACCAAACCAAATAGGAAACCAGAATCTAATATGGCCCCTAGGGCCTACTAACTTCTTCTTCTTATTGTTCTCAATACCACTTGAGGCAAGTCAATCTGCCAAAGTACATTTCTGATACCACACTAAATATATCAAATAGCTCATAATTTTAGGGTATTTTTTATAATAATTAACTAAATTGTAATAATAATAATTTTCACAAAAGGCACTATGTGAATATATTTTATGAAAAAATAAAAAATAAACTAAGTATAGCCTACAGGTACTAATTTTAATATTTATTGAAAGAACAAGGACTAAAATTGGACATTTAAAAGTATAGAGACCAAAATCGTATTCTAACCTAAAAAAATTATTTACCATTTAAATACTATGTTATTAATATATTTAGAAACATAGTCGTGTCACTTAGAATAAATAGATTTTGTTTATGAGTAGGTTAAATTTTGTTGAACAACAAAAAGTCATAATAGAAAACATTATAGATTAAGAGCAAAATTAAATTTTTAAAAAAAAATTAAAAGAAGAAATTGAGAATCACCTAAAAGAGTAGAGACCATTCGGTATATTTCCCTTTTATCAAATTCCATTGCTTTTTAAACCCCATGTTCCACCGCCACCACCAAAAAGGAAAAAAAAATTCGAAGAGTAAAAGTAGACTTCATTTTCAGCAAAGATGGAAGAAAAAAAAAGTCTGGGAAGACGTACACTTGTCTTCTGTTGCCTAACTCATACCTCGTTCTGTCATCAACTAGGTATATAATATTCTCACATGGATGAGCTTTGAATATGCTCGATCTGACCACTGCTGAAGCCTGGAATTAGAACAAAAAGACTTTAAACCGTAATATTATCTACTTCAAAATTGAGTCAGCAACTCAACATATGATTCATCATACAAAAGTGAATGGTATTCCCTCAGTCAAATCCTGATTCTAGCACAATTCGAAAGGGAGCTTTAAAGTATATTCGATTCGCGTTCCCCTTTTAAGCCGTTGAAAATGGTAGAGAATCTTGCATTTTCGTTTCATGGCATACAAAAGTAAGACCACTAGCTGCTTTATTACCCACTCATATTACAGGTAAAACTTAAAAAGTTACTTCAGTAAAATGAGGTGAGATTCAAATGATATATTATTTAAGAATGTGTCAAGTTATTATTTAATAATTTTTTTTAAAAAAAATACATTTTTATCACTAAATTTTAAATATAGTTTTCATTTGGTCCTTAAATTTCAAAAAGTTACATTTTTTTTCCTTGAATTTTGAGGTTACTTTTTATTTAGTCTATTTTAATGTAACTAATAGAAAATTAATACAAATAACTAAAAGTGACATTAGTAAAAACTCTACGGTAAAAGTGTAAGATCTTAAAATTTATGAACCAACCGAATTGAAACTAAACTCAAAATTCATGAGTAAATATGTAACATTTTGAAACTTATGAATCAAATCAAAACTATACTCAAAATTTAGGAATTAAAAATAATTTTTTTCCTTAAAAATTCATAAGTAGGACAGCAGGTAAGAGAGGGAATGGGTGGTATTTACATGATAGAGACAGAAGAGTGAGGGAGGGAATCAGAAGTGGTGAAGACTCTCATGATAGAGAAAGGCAAGAGAAAAGAGAGAATAGGTAGACAATAGAAGAGAGGTAGATCTCAATTTGCATGCTAAAAGGAAGATAGAATGAAAAGTAAAATACTTGAGGCCAACTGAGTTGAACCTATTTTTGTGCAACTCACGCCGAATTAAAAATTGTCACGTGGCAAGAAATTTTAGTTTTTAAAAAAATTAAATTGTTATTTTTTTGCTAGGTAATAATAGAGTAGTTCTATGGAGATAGATGCAACCTAAGTTGCAATCCATACCTCATACTGGATCCAAGTCAATTTGATCCGTTTCGATGGGTAAAGTTACTTTTCTGATTTTTTTTGAAGGACAGATAGGCTTAAAAGCAAATAAAATATGTCAAGGCTTAAATAACTTACAGGAAAAACATACAACGTAATACAAGTCTCAAATAATGCACCAAATTCTAATTCCCCCGCGAACCTCAAAATATTGACAAAGAAAAAGAAAAGAATGCACCAAGTCTCTTATATGCATGCTAATCTTTGATCTGTTATATTAAATGAAATTTGGTTTTATCTTTTTAATCCAACGACAAAAATTAAATCAAAATTTTTAAGGCTTAAAAATGCGAAATGCGAGTGTAATTCAAAATCCAACGACAAAAACTTTCAGGAAAAAGATAAATGCGAGTGTAATTCAAGTGTCAGATAAATGCCCCAACTTCCAATGTCCCCACGAACTGTCATATATTTAAAATAAAAAATAACAAATAAATAATGCATCAAGTAGCTCTGAATGCATGCTCAGGTAGCTCTATAAATACAGGGTCATCTTAGGGTAGGGATACTTGCATTCCAAGTTGGACTTCCAAGAGTTTAAACCTTCGTCTAAACTCATTTCTTTCTTTCTTCAGAACTCTGTTTCTAACTCTCTACTCTCTATGGCTCCAGTAGCTATTTCTCCAATCAACGTAGGACACATTGATGATGTGCAAGAACTCAGAAAGTTTAAGCCAAACACCATTCCCGAGAGATTTATCAGGGACATAAAAGAGAGGCCAACACCAGCACCAGCTTTAATCTCATCCTCTGACATTCCCACTATTGATTTATCCAAGCTTCTAAAGGGAAACAGAGATGAAATTCTGCAACTAACCACTGCCTGCGAGGAATGGGGATTTTTTCAGGTAAAAACTAATTGTTTATTTCCTTTTCAGTCACAGCTTAAGGAAGGCTGTGGAGACTAATGCCCTGTTGATTTATTAGGTAATCAATCACGGAATCGCTCTGAACCTACTAGAAAATATAGAGGGGAAGGCAATGGAATTCTTCAGGCTACCTTTAGAAGAGAAACAAAAGTACCAAATGGCACCGGGCACAGTTCAAGGATATGGGCAAGCATTTGTGTTCTCAGAGCACCAAAAACTGGATTGGTGTAACATGTTTGCTCTAGGGGTTATACCCGACTCTATAAGGAACCCTCTATTATGGCCAAAGAAGCCAACTAACTTCAGGTGGTTGTCTGTGTTTTCTCTTTTTCAAATCCTGTCACCATTGTATTAACCATCTAGTATCTTACAATTATACACCTTTTTTTTTTTTTTGGCAGCAATACTGTGGAGATTTACTCAAAAGAAGTAAGAAAGCTTTGCAAGAATCTATTGAAGTACATAGCTTTAGGCCTTGGTCTAAAAGAGGACCTATTTGAAGAGGCGTTTGGGGTGGCTGTACAGGCAATAAGGATGAATTACTATCCACCATGTTCCAGACCTGATCTTGTTTTGGGGCTGAGCCCACACTCCGATGGAAGTGCTTTAACTGTTTTGCAGCAAGGAAAGGGCAGCTCAGTAGGGCTCCAGATCCTTAAAGACAACAAGTGGGTTCCTGTTCAACCCATCCCAAATGCACTTGTGATCAACATTGGTGATACAATGGAGGTACGAATGAAACCGTCTAATCTACAAATGGTTTGTCTCATAATGGAGACTAAACCTCCTTCCTCATTGTTACATATGCAGGTTGTAACAAATGGCAGGTACAAAAGCGTGGAGCATAGAGCTGTGACTCACAAGCAGACTGACCGACTTTCCATCGTCACATTTTATGCTCCTAGCTATGACATAGAGCTTGGTCCATTGCCAGAATTCGTGGACAAAAACAATCCATGCAAGTATAGAAGATACAATCATGGAGAATACAGTAAGCACTATGTAACGAACAAGTTACAAGGAAAGAGAACCCTGGAGTTTGCCAAGATTCCTACCAAAAACTCCTACTAAAGCATCCACTAACTTTCCCACCAAGGGATACCAATGCCAGAGACTGTATAGAATTTAGCACAGCAGTACTGTGACGTTGGCAATATGGAAAAAAAAAAATATCAGTCAACATGCAGAATGTAAATCATGTCTTAAATTATTTATCAATTTAAATGGATTGAACTGTCACAGTTAACTCTTACCTAGTTAAGCTTCGTAAATTTTGACAATTTGGTTTTTGGGGACCTCTGAGATTTGACGCTTCTCTTGTCAAGTCATGTTTGTCTTTGGGGATTTCAATCAAATAGCAGCTGTACTTAGAAGAAAACAAGAGGGACACGACGAAGATGTCCCTTTTCAACTAGATTCTTACATACGAGCAGATACATGTGGGAACCAACAACATAGTATCCCTACTAGATTGTTTATAACCACAAAAGGAGTTCATGGACGAGGCCTCCATGACTTTTATTTTGGCAAGAGAACGTCTGGGTGGTGGCCAAAAAAGAGCTCATAGAATATGAATATGTTCAAAGTGTTTCAATAGAAGCACAAACCATATCACTAGTTTTTTTTTTCTCCTTAGACCATGTTTACTGCTACGTAATCAAAATTGCTGCAATCATATTAGAATTTTTTTATTATTCATAATTCATAAAATATTGTTAACTAGGTTTCTGGAAACGTATTTAAATAAGCCTCATTTTTCATATTACGATTAATTGATCACGGTCTTAATGTTTTATTTAATCGTGAGTGCTAAGAACAAGTAGTCCACAAAGCAAAGCATTATGAGACCAAATATAATAATGGCTTGAACAAACAAATAAAAAGATCTCGTGTAATAATGGCTTCATACTGACCCACCACGAAGCTTGGCAGATTAGTAAAACAGTGTTTCATCCACCACAAGTTAAATCAGATATGGCAGAGAGTGCTAATGCAAGTAGTGTCTCCATTAGTTAGAAAAGGTTCAATGGACAGAGTGGTTGCAGATAAAGTCCGCATGCAAAGACCAACAAATCTGATGCAAAATGACTTAGAAGAAATGGAAGAATATAACCAATTAGGAATTTGTCAGTTAAATATTCTAGTTACGTCCTGAGGATTTTGTTTGACAAGGATTAAAAATCAACAAACTTTTTAATCCGTGATTCTTGAACTAATTCGAGGAAAAAAAAACACAAACTGTTCAATGGAAGAACAAAAAAAAATTTAGAACATCTTATTGTCAAAGAAAAGTCCTATATCTTGAAATTAATCCATGAAGTTGAAGATAAATAAACTGGCGTTCTCTTGTAGTGGTCGGTATACAACAGATGGGAATAGAAAATAGAATTTGGAAGCCGGACAATAGGTGAAGAAATTGAAAGATAAGGCTATAAAAGGATTATTTATTTCCATATTTTGAACCTTGTATCTTCTCCATTTTTCAACTTTAGAAACCTTATTTTGATAGCTTGGCAGATAGATTAGACATAACTGGGCAGAAACGAATGAGTAGCATTTAGAAGATTCATTAACAAATCATACAACTAAGAAGGATGACTTTAAATTAATGCTAAAATATAATTGTTGTTAACCTGTGAAATAAATAGGACTCATTATCTTTATTGGTAAGAAACCAAAGTTTTAGGTAGTGACCTTCAATCGTCACTATCATCAATAAGAAACCCTAGGCATACGGAGACAAAAGAAATTTATAAATCAACTTGAGAGTAAAAACGAGAAAATTTCTCTTGTTGCTTAACAAATTATGAAAGGCTTGGCCAAGTAACAATAACAAGAGGAAGGTCCAGGGGAACAAAGTGCATGCTGTCATGTTCACATTGCTAGCGCCAATACAGGTATGATGAATGTAAGCAGTCATAATCACTCAACAAAAGCAATTAAGAAATGATTGCAGTAGAAGAATTCTTTATCATACATACCTCATTTACCATCCAAATTCATCAGCAATCCCAACTAAGAGATTGCTAAATTTATCACGGGCATCAGCTGATTGCTAAAATAATCATGGGAAGCTAACACTTGTCAAATGTCAATTACTCCAAATTCTAAAGCAATAGGGGAAAACAGTAAAACAGATAAAAATAAATAAATATTGATGGTAATAAAGTTCAAATATGATTTTGGTCCTACATAATAAATTTGAAGTGATTACCTAGAGATAATACTTAGAAACATTGTATTATGTTTGTTTTTCGAATGAAGTTGATGATTCAAACTTACTGAAAGAGGTAGAGATATCTTAACTATTGAATTAAGTTCATGATCGCTTGTATCATGTTATTAGAAAAATAAAAGTTTCCGGTGGTATATTCCTCTTTCATGATACAGGAATAAAAGGTTTACTGTTAGAAAATCATATAAAACCTCCAAACAGAGAAAGACAGATCATGAAAGGGAACCATAGAATCATCGGAATGTGGTCGTAATTATTGTGCGTGAAAAAGGACCAGAAGCCACTTAGAAACGATCCAATGCTCATAGGAAGGAAGTCCTTTTCTTTTTTAATTTCTCTACAATTTCCATCGGTAACAGTTGAAGCGTCAAATAACCCTTCACAGGAACTCATTTTTCTTGATGAATAAAGGAAACATGATTTCAGCTCAGGGGCCCAAAATCCCACCCTCAGGAAACTTTATTAAGTTGCATTAGTCAAACATGATTATTTCAATGATTGAGATTTATAATATAAAATTAAAAAGATGCAAGATGCAAGATATTATTTGTCTAATTGCTTTTGGATACCTCGTGATTTGGGAATCTGAAGAGGACCGTCAATTTTGCTTCACTAACTTCTCCATTCTTTCTTCCACTACTCCATAGAATTAAAATCCCTCACGTTTCATTGGCAAGCTAAATGCCTATGTACATTAACATTTCCCTTTTCTTTCATATCGAATCCCAACCATTACTGTTCATTCATATGTCAAAAATAAGAAAGAGATTCATGTGAGAAAATTAACAACCGAATAAACCACACCTCACAGACTGTATTGTTAGGAGTTGATGAGACATTGGAGGAGCGTTTGGGTCAAATGTTCCATCACTGCCTGTAAAATTCGTAGAAATTTCAATGTGAAAAATGCAATTTCATCTAAACTTCGTAAATTTCTCCATTAAAACCGTATGTGTTTCCACGATTGTTCCATCGTTCATAATTATCGATTACTATTTTTCCTCGGATAGAGAGAGAGATCGAGATCGCACCTTTGGCGCCAAAAGAATTCTGAAAAATCTCAGCAATCAGCGGAACCGTCCAAAGACGAGGAAACTAAGGAATAAAATAAAATGTTAAAATATCAATTTGGCTCTCATTCATGGACTTTCAGTAAATATTATAATATATTTGAGTGATTTATTATTTTCAAAATCATTTTGAAACATTTCTTTAATCTTTCAAATAAATTTTGATAATATGAAAATTACATTTAGATGTGTAAAATTAAATATTAAATAGTTTTTAATGATTAAAGGTGTGTTTCAGAGTAATTCTGAATGATTTTAACAATTTCAAAAATTACTTCCTAATATGTAATTAAACTTAGTCTCAATTTTTTCAAGGACTTTTTATTGTCTATTAATATTATTACTATAAATTTTGGAAATATAATCACATATTGTATTTTCTTACATAAAAATTGTTACTATTATTTAACCAATTTCGATTAAAAAAAATTAATTTTGAAGGACTAAATTTAAGATTTATCGAAACTACAAAGATTAAAATTAAACAATTGAAAATATAGGAAAAACTTTAAATTTAGAGGAGAAAAAAACGATTTTGACCTATAAACTTATCAAGTTGTATTAGACCTTAAACATAAATAAGTGTTTAATTTTTACTTTGATTCAGTTTACGCTAATTAATCTACTAAAATAAAGTTTTGTATTAAGTTTGACCAATACATAAATTAACTATTGAATAAAATTTCTCAAATTCATAAATTCAACAACTAAAAAAAAATATTTTGCTCTAATTTCATTTTACTGTTAAATATTATCAATTTCATATCACACATGTATTTTATAATTTATTGAATGCATAAATAAACATTTTCTTAGTGACATTTGGATTGCCACACTAAATTGCAACATTTATCCCAAGTTTGACCCCGCCGTAAATTTATAGGTAACTTTTGCACACTTCATTTATTTTTACTTTTATTTTAACATGTAGGAATGAGAATTCAAACTTAAAAGTCTTAACCTATTTTAAACCTTAACACAACTGAAAGGAAAATTAGATTTGGAAAAAGAAGAATAGTAATAAGTAATAACATTAATAATAAATGAATAAAAGCTTAAAAAAAAGTGCTCATTTAAAGACATATATATACACAGCTTTCTTTGGGACATAACAGCTGATGAATAAATTATTCACTAATCAATAGGCAGATGGAAACTACAGCAATAATTCAATTATTTTCACTCTATTTGCCAGTTAAGCAACAGTCAATCTCAACATTGGGATTTAGATTTCCATCATTTCCTAATCATATAACAAAATCTCAACTTGCTGTGATGAAAAAATGGTTCAACCATGTCGATATCAACCTCCTCGACTTAATATACAATTTACGAGCGAACTCGTACCATCATCTCCATCTCCATTGCCATTGTAGGGTTCCTTTCAAGCTATTTCTAGTCGAAAAAATCGCAACGTGTTCTACACTTTGATGAAGGTCAGATCATGCTAGGTACCTAAACAAGCTCGGGTTGTCACTGTCTCTTTCCAGATAGTCTCGGGCGATTAGATCTTCAATACGTTTTTTGATTATCTTAAAGTCAGGCTGAAAATTCGTAATATTTCTTTTTAGAATCTGAAAGTTAAAAAGCAGATTAAGTAACAAAGTATTGACATGAAAGTGTATGAGAGAAACCTTGAACATGCGACTGAGTTGCTCGACACACTCTAGCACCAACTGCTGGTGACTCAAAACTTTCCGACTCTTCATAATGCGGACAATTGATGCATCGATAGCATAACGTCTGTCCTTGTCAACATCTTTAATCACCTTCTTCTTCTCATCAACAGGTGGAAGAGGAATCTGCACAAAGGAATATCAAAACACTGCCTCTTACAAGAATGATTATGGTTAGTATCATGAGTGAATGAAAATATTGTGAAGAATTAGAACCTTGATCCTCCTCATTTTGTCCGTAAACTTCGAGTTGAATGTGAACTGATCGGTTGGTGAGATAGTTTTAGTACTTGGCTCCTTGTTAAGAATCTTATATTTGGCGCACGACAAGGAATGGAGTAGTCTCACAATATCTTCATCGCTCAAATTTAGTTGCGTCTTAATTTCTGAGTAACTAAGTTGGTCAAAGGAATTAAACAGCAGCAGGAGAGAAGCCTAAAAACATACAAAAAGGACCATATAAATCAGCATGAAGGACTTGGCAGTAAAACAAACTTCCAGTTTTCCAAAACCAGAGGAAAGTCAAGTTCGAAAGGGACGATGTACTAACCTGATAAGTAGTCACAATTAGTTCAATAGTCTTTGATTCGAATTTTCCGCTGATGTTACAAATACCCAGAGAATAAATCCATGTTAGCTTCTTGTGATTTTCTTTAATCTGATAAAACTCTTTGAAAGTCTCAACGCATTTAACCTGAAGTTGAGAAAAGAAAAGGTAAAGATACAAGATTTCATCAAGTTGTCCAACCGGTAAACAGTCAAACTCGAAATGAAATTAATCCATGCCTACCATCTCGGCTGGGAGGTTGAGATCAAAGGATTTATAACTAGGCCAATACCCAGTAGTTAGAACAGTAACTGTCAAGTCGATGTCAGGATGTGCTTGTGGATTATTGCTAAGATACTCCTCAAAGCTAGCTTGGTTCTCCCTTCCCAAAGCCAAATCTTTTACCTAAGGGAATCCAAAAACAACCACACTCGTAAATACTTTCACAACAACAAGCACTTCAAATCACAAACAAACATTTGTCTTACCATGCCCTCCATCTTTGAGGTGAACTGACCACCACATTGCTGTTTCAGTTTAGTCAGAATACTTCTCTCATGGTCATCATTGGCACTCTTATCAAAAAGAAGCCGCCGTGCAAGCTTTTTCCTGCAAAAAAGTTATGCAATTTATCATCATTATTTCATTTTTCATATTTTCCAGTTTTACCTTAAAAGCCAATTAATCTGAAAATCGAGAGAGTTACCGGTAAAATTCGGCAAAAAGATCTTTATCACTGATGTAAGCAAGCAGCTTCACTACCTGCAAACAGAGAAGGGTTATAATGGTAACATTCTGCAGAAATCACAAGGGCCAGAAGGAACAAAATATAGGGGAAAAAGAATGAACCTTTTCAAGAGTCTCCTCAATGGCTTCATCACTCAGTTTCTCACTTCCACCTTTCTTAAGAATGTTATCACAAAACGTTGTGAGTAACTCTGCACTTGAACTTCCAGCAACACCCTTGTTACAAAAGACCTCAAAAGCCTCCTTGAGAGCCTAAATAGATACACATATAGTCTGAGTAAAAATTTGAATCTTAGTAGTTCTATACCACAATATCTTTTTCTAGTAACCCCGGCCCTGGGTTTTTGGGGCACCTTATGTGGTAATTATACTTTGCACATGGTAATAGACTAGCAAAAAAGAACACACCTTATGGAAAAGCGTATGATTTTGGAAACAGTTGTTCACGTATGCCAAATACTTATCATGTAGCTCCATCACTTTTCTTATGAACACCTAAAATACAGATCATAATTTTAAGTCGTTATGTGATATATATGTATATAAATAAATATATATATATATATATATATATATATATATATATATAGAGAGAGAGAGAGAGAGAGAGAGAGAGAGAGAGAATGTGCATAGGAAAATTACCTGTTCCTGCAAGCCAATCACATCCTTTTTCTCAGCCTACATAGAAGGAAAAGAAATATGTTATAGCAAAAATAACCTTACAAGATTGGCAATTGTAACTCAGGTAAATGTTCACAGTTTTTTTTTCTAAATCAAGAAACCAACTTTCATTGAGATAGAACTCAGATAAATGTTCATGAAAAGTACAGCTCAATCATAAAATTCATACTGCAGCCTAGACTGAACACTGAGGATATTAAACCTTTCCAATAGCACCCACAGTTCCTAATTATAGTTCAATGATGAGAATGACAAGAACAGCTACAACACACAATTAACTTATACATGGTACACTGAGTTGAATTTGAATGCATGAACATTTGAAACAGAATCTCGCAATTCATAAAACTATTAATGAAATGACAAGGAAACCCATTTACTTATCAAGTATTAGACCACTTTTTTTGGGTTATTAAATTATACAGCTTTCATTTTATTTCTTCAAAGCCCGGGTGCAAGACCAAGACATGTCCATATATCTGTCTAAAACTAGAAACTTCTATATGATATTTGCTATGCCTATAACACATTGGAAAATCTCCAAAAAAGGAAAACGAGTTGTGAATGTAACTCCAAGATACCCAAAATTACCAAGTTATATAAGAATATAAAATAGAGAGAGAAATTGAAGTAACAAGGGACAATAATTTATCCAAATTAAAGTAGAAAGAGAAAAATTAATGTTCATCTATATCATCTATCAATCACACCTCTAATTTCTAAAAAGCAGAAAGCAGAAACCTTTGTGCTTGAAGAGAAATTTTCTTGGTAGATAATATATACGCTTTACTAAAAACTTTAGCAGTTAATGCACCTATATGTAGCTATTACAAACCTACCTCAATAATAATTGATCAACCGTCCAAAACCAATTGGTCTATGATTAATCATAAAGACAACTCTTAAATTTATATAATGTTATAATGAAAACAACATACAACGGATGGTGACAAACCTTTTTGTTGCTTACTGCATCTTCTGCTTGTTTGACCAAGGCAGTCCCCTGAGCAGTAACATGCTGAATGATGAAAATTTTAAGATCACATTAGAGCTAAGGAAGATAGATAAAAGAAGAGAAGAATTCTAATCATCTCAATTGGAAAACAAATATAAGGCAAAGTTCAAGTGGTTAAATAACTAACCTGCTTAAATGTATTTGAAACTGGCTCTAGACCCCGAGGAATTTTAGAGAACAGTCTGAACATTCTAGATAAGTCATCCACCTAAAAAATATCCCATAAACACCAAAGGACAAGAAAATATAAGTTCAAATTTCAAATTGACAACCATACTTGAAAATCAAATATAGTAAAGTGTGCAAGTACCTTATCATCTCTAAGCAATGCATGACATCCAGAATGCTCTTTTTCAAGCAGTTGGGTACAATAGGCAGACAAAAGTTCATGCTGAACTTTCTAGAAAAGAGAAAGAGGAACATGTCAACTACATTTCTGAGGATGATCGGGATCAAAGAAGAATGAAAAAAACTAATACAAAAGCACTAAGAAGACAGAACAAACCTCAAGAAGTTTAGGTTCACTGCTAGAGTGCAAATAATGTGAAACTCTGTCCTTCTCACGTCTTAGACAATCCTCAGCCTAGAATGTTCAATGAAATGAGATAGGCTACCAGAAAGATAAATTACAGTTATCTACAAAGCTAATAAAAGAACAAAAGGAATTACTTTCAACATATAATCAGGACAAGAGTCTTCGAGAATCCAGTTTGAAGCCTTCCGAGAGTAATAAGCAGCAGTGTCTTCGAGCATGGCTACTTCAAAGTCATTTTCGTAGCAATCCATTTCCCCCATCCCAATCTCCACAAATATATCTAAGATATTCTTTAGCAGAGCTCGGTCAATTTGCTCTCCTTCACGCTCTTTATCAATCTGATAGGAGAAAATCTAGTTATGCATTGCAAAGCTTAAAAGATAGTGCACAAAATAAAAGGGCATCAAGTTAATATACCAGTGATATAACAGCATCTCTAACTTTTGCATTCAACTCCCGGTAAACCTAAACCAACAAAAATGTCAATAACATATTCTATTGCAATGACTCTTGCAAAGTTAATAAGTTGCAAGTTTCACACGTATAACACAAACAGATTTTAGCCAAGCAAATATGCAAGAATTTAACATGGAAAAATCAAGAACAATAATTGGTGGTAACTGGTAACATACCAGATCACGAAAACAAGACAGCCCAACATCATGCAGAGATGGAAGTGACCTTCGAGCAATAAAGTAGCGATCAAGATAGTGGAAGAAGCGTGAAAGCCACCTAACCATCACTTTGTGGTTTACCCATCTTTTCACAAGCTCTCTCAACATGAACTCATCATGCTTCTCCCTCAAAGATGGCAATACCTGAAAAGAAAGTTCAATTCTGAGCGTGTGAGACAAATAAACTGCACCCCAGAGAAACTAGAACCTGACCATGAATTTTCTCACATGAAGGATAACACATGATACAGATACAAATATAGTACATGACGCTAGGACTAACAATACAATGTCATGTAAAAGATGTGACCATTGTGAAGCTAGGACTAACAATACAATGCCATGTGAAAAATGTAACCATACAAGACAAATATAATATTGTGAAGCTAGGACTAACAATTCAATGTCACGTGAAGAATGTGCAAGACAACAAAAGCATTTTAGCTTCAAGCTTCCGAATTCAATGGTGAATTTAGACCATTAAGGACACTGACATGAAATTGATAGGAAAATAATTAAGGACACTTATCCATTTATATCATAGAAAAAACAAAAGCATGCAAAGTTTCGTGTTACAACTTACAAGAAAGATATGACCCATAAGATCCAGGAAAACCAATATTATGAACTAATATTTCTTACCGATGACATTATATACTCTTCAAATGATTCCCGGTACTTATCATACAACTGCTGAGAGTAGTCATGAGGAGACTTTTGAGTACACATATTATAGATGGTCCTGTAGACATGATAGATATCATAAGTTGGATTCATCATCTCCATCAAACAAAGCTTCAAATTTCAAAGTAAGAATTGTATAAAGCATTTCAACCCCCCCCCCCCCCCCCCCCCCCCCAAAAAAAAATAATAATAATAATAAATCCTCTCTAGTTTTAAGAACAAAGCTAGCTCATCAAGAAAACAGAGAAGATTGCAGCCCTTCAAAAAGCATTGAATTGGGTACTAATTGAAACTCCCATTCCAACCCTTCAATGGGCATCCATTAAATAAATATATACATATATAAAAAGAAAAAACCAAGAATGGCAAGAAATTTAGAAAAATTAGTACGTGTATAGCATCATGTAATCTTCGGAGCTGAACTGTGGCTCTGGCAGTCCCTCTAGAATGTTCTTCAATTTCGTGATTCCCTTTTCCATGAAGTCCCATCCTTGTTCCAAATCAATAGAGTTGCGCTCACTCATCGTTGTATTACTAGCAAACTCTAATTGCTCAATGCTGATATCAAAAGTTCTGCAGATTGAGACCATAAAATTCACAATCAGATTATACGCCAATCAGATTATGAACAACATTGTAAAAGAAAACCACAACAAACAACAAAAGTTTCATATACCCAATTCGAAATTAAAACTCAAGCTTCAAAGTAACAACTTATCATTAACATTAGTGAATCACAAATTTCAATCTCACTCCCCCCCGCTACTCATCCATAGCTAAAACGACCCATTCAAGACACTGATTTACACCACTCCAAAACAATCCCAAATAAGCACAGCGAAACAAAAATACATTACAATGATTCAGAATTTGCAAAAAACGATCAAAATAACGAGAAAATTACCAGTAAACAGGGATAGATAGATTTGATATTTGATACAGAAAAAAAAAAAAAAAAAAAAAAAAACTGCGAGAAGTAAAACCTGTAGATAGCGATTGGAAAAGAGAAGCGAGCAAACAAAAAATCCGATGGGCGTTGATGGGATGAGTTGCAAAGTGAAGAATTTTGGGAAATTTTCTTAGTGGATTTTGGATATGAAAACTGCTAATTATTAAAGATAGAATAAGGGTTTAAAATTTTAAAAGAATTAATACATAGAGGGTGGAAATTCATCCAAGATTAATTATTATTAATTAATATTATTAATATTGAAAAGAGTTGATAATTTGAAAGCTTAAGTTGTGATTAGAAAAATAAATTGTTAATAAAAAATTTAAAGTAAAAGTATTTACATATTATTATTAGATAATTTAGAAATTAGTAATGGAAAAACATACTTTTGTTGAAGTTCTCAGTGACCTTGGAGGAAGTTCTTGTTTGAGTAAATTGTTGTATTTGTTGAATTTAACACAAATATATGTCTTATAGATATGAAAATAGCATTATTTTATTCCTATTTGGAACATTATTCTATTCCTATTCAGGTTCCTATATATATATTTATATTTATATATTATATATTATATATTATGAAAGATTCCTTATTTTATTTAATGATGAACTTATTTTATTTAATCATCCTTTCCTTTTTATTATCCGTCTACTATTATTTAGGGAGATTTTTAAAAATAGAAAAACAAGGAAAAATATTTACACAAAATAGCAAAATTTTTAGATAGTTGTAATAGACGCTGATAGAAGTCTATCAGGGTCTATCAGTAATAGAAATGATAGAAGTTTATCACTGATAGATGTTGATAGAAGTCTATCAATGTCTATCAGTGTTTTTTTTGCTATTTTCTGTAAATAGTTTGAAATTTTTTCTATCGGTGAAAATTTCTCTATTATTTAACGTGTCCAAATACATCGTAAATTTAAATATTTCTAATTATTATATTTTAACATAATCGCCTGACCGATGATTTTCCTTTTTATTTATAATAAATTAGGGTCAAGATAATAGTTAGTTTGATAGTTCTAATTAAAGTTTAAAATATTGATGTAGACAGAAATATTAAGGTCTTAGTTTTACGAAAATTTTGATAAAAATATCGACAAAACGTCGATTTTGTTGGATATTTATGAAACATTAAATTAGTAAATAAATATTTTATGATTTTTAAATAAGCTAACATGTCTATTATTTATATTACATTTACCGCAGTGACATTTTGTTGCTTATCTTTTATGTTTCGTGGATTTTTCTACGATATAATGGAAATTTCAATTCATCTTCATGTTGAAATCGAACCTATGGAAACATGCAAATTTCGGCATGTCGATGAAAATTTAATACTATGAACTTTTACCCATACATATTACATATATGTTTATTTATTTAGTTTTTTCCACATACGAACCAATTTTTAGCCTTAAAAAAATATTTTACACCATGTTTTGATAACTATTTGAGTCTTATTTAATCATAATTTTATTTTTAATTTTCTATTTTTAAAATTTATATTTGTGATTTTTCACAAAGTAACACGTTTTTAATTAAACTTTAAAGAAAAATAAGTTTTTTTTTTTTTAGTTTTCAAAATTTGGCTTGATCTTTAAAAATATAAGTGGAGAGTGAGATTATAACAAAGAAATTTATAGGCACAGGCAGATTTATGAAGGAGCTAAGGGAGCACGTGCCTCGAAAAAATATTATATCTATATACTTTTATTCCTCTCATATTGAAAATATGTTATATATATAAACTTTTGCTTTAAACTAAACTAGGTCAAAGATGAAAATATCACTCATGCATGTAGCCATTTTCTATTGCTAATTTAGGATAATTTAAGCATAAACTATCATGTTTGTGTTTGGAACTTAAAACAAATTTAATAGCGCCTTGAACTTTAAATACCGTGTCTAACAGGTGATTGAACATGAACTTTCAATTTTGTAATATCACGGAGAGCAAGCTTTTGAAGAAACCAAAGAGAGAAAACAAATTTGTGAGGTTCCATCTATGAACAATAATAAGAAGAAACGAAACTTTGGAGAAACAACTAAACCTAGACACAATACTAAGTAAAGAAAGATGTTGAAGAAGGCAAAGAGAGAAACGTTGCAGTATATAGAGACGAAGAACCTAATAGCTTTTCGAAGAAGTGTGAGGCAAAAGTATTAATTTTCGTTTTTGTTAATTAATTGATTCGACTATATTATATCATGTTCACACGTACATTATGGAATAATATAAGGCCATTGAAGTTGATTAAACTTGTCAACATATCAAAATCCATATCTTTTGATTGAAGTATATTGCAGCAATTGTATTAAGCAACAATGCATTGAACAAAAAATGTGTCTATCATTCACATGCAAGATTAAAATATTGATTGATACATTTGTTGGACCGCTATGGCAATTCTAGAGGGGGTGAATAGGGTTTCTTTAAGCTAATGAAAACTTTTTACTAATGTGGGCCCAATTAAACAAATTAATACACTTTATACTAACAAGTAATTTAAACAAGAATTTCATGCAAATAAATTCAATCCAAAGTAATCAAGAAATTAAAAATAATACTTTGAAGCACCCTATTTAATTCTAATAATAAGATTGGTAAAGATATGCAAATTTAAGAACTACCAATCAAAGTAAACAAATATGACCAATTAATTTCAAGGAATAAAAATTGCAATTAATTTCAAACAATAAACTATAATAGCAAATTAATTGCAAAATTAAATAGGAGAGGGATAGAGAAAATGACACCAGAAATTTATAGTGGTTCGGCACAACCGGCCTACATCCACTTCCCAAGTTCCTCTTGGGCATGTCACTAGAAACCTTGACTCTTTCCACGGCTTAGAGTCGAACCGCTACAATGTTCCTTTTCCGGGCGCAAGAACAAACCCGATCCTTTCCGCGGTTGAGGATCAAACCATTACAACAACTCTTTTTTTCGGGATCAAGAGCAACCCTTACAAAAGTTTAGAAATGAAGAACAAGATGAGGAAAACTCTCTCAAAGAGTAGATTTACAAATTTGTAGCACTCAACAATTCAATCCTCACAATACAATAAATCTCTCTCAAGAATTAGATGAAAAGAATAAAATTGAAGCTTGAAGAGAGAGCAACAATGGAAGCTTAATGAATTGTGGAGGATTGTAAAAAGATGTAAAATGGTTATATAAATTTGGAGAAGATGAGGTGTTTAAAAAGAGATGAGATAGGTGAAAACCACATTAAATTTGGACCATTTGATGTTGGTAAAAGAAAATTGAATGGTTGAGATTTAAACTCAACTAGCCGTTAGACACACACATAAAATAATATAAAATTCATTTTCTTTTAAAGGCAACTAGCCGTTAGACACAAATATATAATAATATTAAATTCATTTTTTTTTTAAAACAATTCTTTTTAAAACCAACAAAAATCAAAAGCTCCATGTGTCACTTATCTATTTCTCCACTTGTCATCCTCTAGTAGGTCCACTTTGATGATTTGGCCGTCACGTCATCGACATCGAGTATTTTTCCGTTAAGCTTGTTCCAGCCATATCTTCTTCGTTTGAACTCCGATTTGAGTGATTCAAATTGCATTGGAACCGTTGTTCCAAGCTCTACACAATGGACACTTCAAAACACTCAAATTGTTAATAAATAAAAACAGGTTTGTTATCATCAAAACATTAATTAATTAATTAATTAAAATTAATTAATTTGATATTAAGGGCCAAAAAGCCAACAACATTGATATGTATCTAAATTAGAAGTTGAACATCAATATTAAGGATTAACGGTTGTGATATTCTGATATGTTTGATAAATACATATAAAACAGTAACTATTAATTTTAAATAATTTATCATTTTTAGGTTAAATTACTTGTTTTAAAGTTTGTATGTACTCACTTTTAAAAGTGTTTAATAACTCTCTAAACTTTCAATAGATTCTTAAGTTTTAAAAAATTGTCTAAAATATCTTTAAATTTTCAATTTTGTGTCAAATGAATTCCTAAATTTTTAAATTTGTGTTTAATAGATCCTTGACACCTCCGGTATATTTTAAAATTTATGAATCTACTAGAAGCAAAATCAGAAGTTGATTTATTGTTAAAAATTTTGAATACTTTATGACCTAATAGCCACAATTAAATTTGTTATTTAACCTATGTTTAAATCACCCATTGTAAATCATAAAACTCTCACTCTCAAAGTAGATGTTACCAGAAGATGAAGAATCATGGACAAAATTACAAAGAAAAACAATGAGAAATATTATCCTAATTTCCCAGCTTTTTATTTATTTTGAAAAATCCTAATTTCCCAGCTTTTGTAGCACCAATCAAGTACAGTAATATGATAATTTATTAACTTAGGGTACGAGAATGTTTATATCTACTGAAAATATTGATAATCTGTTTTAAGGTTTCTTACAAATGATTGACTTCTCAAAAAAGTCAACCTGGGATTATTTATATGTTGACTTCATGTGTAATGTTTGGATTGTGTTTTCTACTCTGTCTGTTGTTGTAAGGCAGAGGCAGCCTTCTCTGCCTCAAGCTTTCTTAGTGTTGATGAACTCACTTTTTCTCCACCAGATTCCTCAGTAACTAAATCTACAACTTCAATCTGCAAACAGAAAACACCAAATGGCTCGATTTCAATACGGAATCTTTTGAACTGCAAACAAAGATGATGCGGAAAAGACTCGGACCTTCAGTTGCGAAAGGTCCTTTTCGGCTCGCTTCTTGTTAACCGACATTCCACCTGCTAATGTCTCTTTGCTGCAAAAGGAATAACCCAGGGAGTGTTGTGTTGGCTTGGATGAAAGAACATCATCCCATTCACAGTGAATATTAAGGATTTATCAGAAAATAAAAACAGTAATGGAAAAACCTGACAACAATTGCTTCCAAGGTTTCATCAACAATCGATGGACCATATGGATCGACAATAGGTTCGACGCTTACCAACAGCGTGGGCTTCAGAGACTGCAAAAATCGCCGAAAAACATTACTTGAGAAATCCAACCAGCATTGAAAAGAATATTTATTCATAAGATATGAAACAGAACCAATGGGGGATAGAGCTCATTTTCATGAACATATGCCAGAAATAGAGACTTCATGGTCCATGGAATCCAGGTCTATTTCACGCATCTAAGTTACAGTTG
The DNA here is from genome assembly GCA_002890555.2 of Lagenaria siceraria. Lineage (NCBI taxonomy): Eukaryota > Viridiplantae > Streptophyta > Magnoliopsida > Cucurbitales > Cucurbitaceae > Lagenaria > Lagenaria siceraria. The sequence goes on along the minus strand of CM016483.1, from coordinate 22,478,127 downwards.
AAACAAACTCTCATAAGCTTATAATTTTATAGATGACATTATTTCCTCTAAAGTCATCATCTAAAGATTCAGAAAGTAATGAATGATCTTCTTGCTAAAATGAAGTACAAGAGGCACCTTTACCTATTCTCCATTACTAGGTACATTAAAAAAAGACCTGCCTATACAGATACACAAAAAAATAGGTTCTTAAATTAATTACCTTGATATAATTTACGACATTTTGCATTCTTTCCTCAATAGGTTGTATAAGTTCCGGGAACTGCAATGAAGTAAAACAGCAATTTAGTTGACTATCTCAATCCCATAGTTGTAGAAACAAAGAAGATTTCGTCGAGGTCATAAATAGAACAGCTTTAAATTACATCAAAGAAAATAACCACCTAGAGCACTTGTAATAAGTGGCAGATTGTCTCTCTTTTTTTACCAATCAGAGGAAAATTTTGAAGTTTAATTACCAACCAGAGCATTCTGCAGGAAGAACTTCGTGTTGATCACGTGAACAGACATAATATGTTGTAAAGTTAACTACCAATGCATTAAAAGTTTGTAAAACACATACTGAACAGATTTGTTAAGATTAATACCAGCTATCCAGAACCGAGTGGAAAGTTGTTCAACGCTTCCAAATGTAGATTAAGGAAGACTGAAAAAGATAAAACTGCAAGAAATTGAACAGAAATGAAGTTAATACCTTTTTTTTACTCAGCATAGGACCATCACAAACTCCAATCAGAATCCGATCCCTTGCCAACTCTGCTGCAGCCTGAATTCCACCATTGACTACCATACCTCAACAGATGAAGAAGAAAAACATTCAAAATGACAAGGAGAGATACCTTGAGAAAAAGACGGTGACCATCATGTAATCGGTCAAAAGTACCACCAAGAACCACAGTTCCATATGAATTTGGAGGAGTGATTTTGGAATTGATAGTAGAATCCTCCAATAAAGCCATTTCTAGGGACTCCTTGGAATCTGCATTTTACCCATGTTGAACATTAATCAAGCTCATGCCAATTAATTAAACTACATGGCTAATATCAGCCTACTAGTCTTCTTATTCTACTCATCTATCCATCATTACTATCATAAAGTCGAGTAACATCAAAAGAAAAATAAACCTACTAAAATTTCATTAGACCTAAACGCTATTTAGTAGCAGGAACTGGTTAGGAAACAAAGATCAGATGAAAATAAGGAGAATCCAGAAACCTTCGTAACTATCCCAAAAAACCCTTTGGCTAAAAGGATTTCTACGGACGCAATTACCTCTGGAATCAGAGAAAAACCCTAAACCCAGGACATTAACACTATCTGCCTCCTCCTATGATCCCTTGTTGCCCATGAAAACTGTATTTGATTATAAAGAAACCTGATAAACCCCAATATTAACAAGAAAAACATAACAAAACTAAACAAAAGGATTTGAAAGGAACAGTATCATATTGCAATTAGTGTGAAAAGGATCCTCATCCTGTAGAGTATGTAATTCTAATTCAGAAACAATATACCTTTCTATGTTGGTTGCTGCCGCTTCCCCCTTCTCCACATATATTATGAATTTCTTTTTGTAACAACCCCAAATATCAGCCTAAATTAGGGAACATTACTAAACTTTTTCACTCTAGTACAACAGCAACGTCAATCAAGTCAAACACTACTAAGTTCACATCATGCACTATGCTCATATCATGCACACTCATCTTCTACCGAGCTCAACAAGCTCTTTCAAACACTACTAAGTTTTCTCAACTCTCTTTATTTAACCTGCACAAAGTCTCCAAGACTAACTCCATCAAGTTGCATTGACCTCTTACCATTTTTACCCAAAGCCTCAACGCTGCTCTACTGATCCCAACATTCAGCCTTTGACCATTTTTATCCGAGGCACACCAATGACTCAGCAACGCATTGTCCATTCTTCAAGTTCAGGCATCCCAATACTTGTTTTTATAGACTCATCATATTGATTCTTAACCATTTTTACTCAAAGTGTCGAAGCTCCTCATAATCCAATGGTGACATCATTCATCGACCACTTTTGCCCGAGGTACACCGATATTCACTTTGCTCTCTTTTAACAAAACACAAGGTCCTTTGACCTATTTTCCCATTGTCTCACTAGAATGTACAATTCTACATCGTGTTTTCTAGATCATCCTATTATGCCAATACCACATGAACACACAGCATCATGTTTTTTCAACCATACACATATTTATCACCATAATATACTCCAGAACTCAGCATGTTCACAACTCATCAGAAGCCATAACAATGCATAAGAATTTACATCACATTATACAATCAGACAAATAAGACAAACAACAAGTTGGGCACACTACAAACACTTCTAAAGTAGTCCCAAAAAGGTTCCTAAACAAGAAAAACAAAATTTAGAGGTTAGAACTCATTCGAAATCCAATTGAAACTGAAAAGGGATCCAAACAGGGTTACCAACTAGTACTCCACACATAGTAAACCTTAAAACTTAAACTATCAGTCCAAAGCTACATACAAAAAGGTTTCAAAGGTTAGAGCCTAAATCACACGACTTATAAAGAGTCCGAAACGAATTGAAATTGAACGTTAGCCACTCATGCTTACTAGAAAGGGATTGGCTCCTTGCTGAAAAAGTTCTGGGTATTCAGATTTGAAACCAAAAAGGCCTTAAGCACGTGGATCTGACCCGAATCGAATTAGGAACTGCAGAGTCGGGGTTGTTTGAGCGTGTGCAGCGCCAAACCTTGTCGAACTGCAGGTCTGGCTTCGATATTCGGCGTCTGATTCGCGGGTTTCGGATCTTGTCGTGGGCGAGCGTAAAACTGCACAAATCAAGTTGCGAGTAGTGCCGCCTCGCACAGGGGAGTCTTGTCGTCTCGCCGAGGTTCGTGGCGATCACGGAGTTGGGGTTCTTGCAGAACTACTCGACGATGCAGATCTTCGCGAGATGGACTGCCGGCGTTTGCTCGTGGGTGGGCCGCTGCAGCTCGCCGGAGACGGAAACTGCTCGTGGAGTGGGGCTACTGACCGTAAAGAGGGGCGGTATTTCTTCTTTTAATCAGTTCAGTTAGCAGTTAGCACCAAAGTTATTTCTGAAAAAACTAAAAATAAAAAAAGAAATTAATAAATAAATATATTTTTTAAATTTTTAAAGAAGTTAAAATCGGTTAAAAATACAAATGGGTACTTAAACTTTTATAAAAGTAATAATTTAACTTATAAACTTTGATGTGTAACTTAAACCCCATATATTTATTTTTGTAATAATTTAGTACGATACAATTTAGTTCTCGTACTTTCAAATTTATAACAATATAGTCTTTAACATTAAAAAAAATCATCAAATTTAGATATCAATTTTTATTATTTTGTGATGTAGACCTTGTATTTTTTTTCACAATTTCTTAGTATAATTTAATTTCTATATACAAAATTGATAAATTAAACACATATAATTAATTTTCAAACATTAATTACCATATGCATATTCAAAATTTCAAACACAATTATTAATGGGCTCTTTTCAAATATAGAAAAATAAGTCAAACTATTTACAAATATAGAAAAATTTTAGAGTCTCACTGATAGATCGCGATAGAATTTTATCGCTTTCTATAGCTCAGGCGATATAATTTATTTGCTTGAGCGATGGAAAGCGATAGAATTCTATCGTGGTCTATCACTGATAGGATGAAATTTTTCTATATTTGTAAATAGTTTGATATTTTTTCTGTTCATAGTAATTTCCCATTATTAATTACCTAAGACATTTAAATCACAAATATTTAATATTTATGTCTATGAAATAACATATGTGATTTGAATGAGTTCGTAGATAATCGATTTCTATGGACATTGTTCTTTTCTTACACAAAGTTAAGTTCAATTAATCTACAAAATCGATCATTAAAAAAACTCCATCAAAAGTTACAAATTCTAACTAAAAACAAAGTCTGATATAGTTTATTTTCTACATATTGAAGACATATGACATGATTATGCTTTTATGACATTAGATAATCATACCCTAAACCATTTAATTTCAACCAAGCATATGTGTGTATATATGTATTTGTTTTATTCATGTCAATTTCATACTAAATATATGTTTTATAGTCCATCCAACACATAAATTTTTGTTAATGTTATTTCTTATAAAAATCTATAAAGCAAACATTCAACACCTTTTGGAACTATTTAGAAAGCGAATGTAATCAAGATTACAGAAAATTTGAGGCGTGTTGGAAAGAGTGAGGAATCGATAGAATAAAAATGGAATCCTGACGTGTGAAGACGGTGAAAAAGAGAATTGAGTTAAAAACTGAAGGAACAGAATGAGTTTGATATTAGAAATCGAGCCTAAAATACACCATCCAAACAACCATTTTAAGTTAAAAATGGCAATACCAGCCCAAGAACAAGCCACAAATATATTGACATCTCAAGCCAACTAATAATTTAAAAAGTTCTTTTTTCCTTGGAGAGGATTTATTGAGTAGTTAGTAAAGCATTAGTGATTAGATCATATTGCAAATATATGACGCATGAACTTCTTCATCTTCTCTTTCTCCAAATTAATCCAAACATTAACACTACTTCTACTTCTCCCTCCGCCACTCTCTCCGCCGTTGGCCGGAGAAAGCAGCAGCACAAACTCATCATTCCCATTAGCCACTGGACCGCCATGTACCGGCTTTCCAAACCCAAAATCCAAGTCCTTAAACGGCAGCTTCCACCAAGCCGAAACATAAAAACTAACCCCATTACAAGTCGCCGGAATCCCTCCATAAACCTCCAGCCAATCAATCGCCGACCTAACATACTCTTCCGTCGACACTCTCTCAATCCCCTCCTTCACCTTCTCCACACAAAACGAAAACGGTCGTTCCACCACCTCCGCCGCACGCGCCGCAGCAAACCCAGTCACCACGGCGTTTCCGACGAACCCATCTGGGAGAACCGGACGAATCTTGGACCGTACATCAACCGCAAATAAAACCATGGAGATCTCGGCCGGGCGGTCCGAGTAGACCGCGCGGGTCCTGGCGCGCCAGAGCTGGGACAAAATGGCCTCGAAGGTGGAGCAGGGGGTGGGAGCGGCGGTGCGCTTGAGTGTGGCGATGGTGGAGGGGGTAAAGGGGATGAGGGTGTGGCGGCGGTTGGAGGCGGAGATGGGCGGCGATGGGCTGGGGGAAGGCTTGGTGAGGGCGGTGAAGGCGGAGGGGAGTTGTTTTTGAGTTGGGGGAATGGGGGTGTATTCTTGGTGGGGGTGTGTAATGAGAGGAGGATTTCGGGCTTTGAAAATTGTTCTGTCGTTAAAAATGGTTTGGGTTTTGAGGGGTTGGCCACGGCAGATTGAGGCTAGGTTTTGGAACATCTCCGCCGCGGATTTGCCGTCCAAAACGCCGTGGTTTGTCACCATCCCTATGGCATAGCCGCCGCATTCAAACTCCGTAACCTGCACAATGTACAAACAAAGTACAAATGCTTCCAACTAAAAATAACGAGGAAAAACTTCGGTGCAATCCAATTAGTTACAATATTTTTTTGAAATATTAAATTACTATTTTGTTGTGTGTATAGAGAAATCGAGAATATGGTACTTAGGTGCTGTCTAAGTTGAACTTAAGTATTAATCCAACACAAATGAGAGAGTAAAGATTTGACCATCAGAATCTAAGCAAAGTAAATTTGACTTATCATCGAAATAACATTTAGTTAGATCATCAATTAACGATGAGACTATTCACCATTTGAATTTTAGGTTAAAATATCATTTTGATTCTTATATTTTGAAATTTTTTAAATTTAAGTTCCTATATTTTTACTTATCTAATTTTAGTATTTGTACTTTCAATAAATCTCAAATTTAATTCTTCAAAGTTAAAATTTATGGACATTGATTAAACAATAATAATAATTTTCAAGTAAGAAAATAGAATATGTGAATATATTTTCATTTTATGATAAAAATGCTTAGAAATAACAAAAGAAAAAAAAATCAAAGGTAAACTAATAGTATGGACTAACTTTAAAATATATATTGAAAGTACAAAGAGTGATAATTGAAAATATAATGACTAAAATTGAACCAATTTCAAAATATAGGAATCAAAAATTATATTTTAACCCATGTTTTACAAAATTCAAAAATTAAAAATGTCTATTTTTAACCTTCCAAGCAAAATCTTATAGCTTAAAGGTTAATTTTATCGTTTAAAAACTACATTGAAGAATAATATGGCATCTAGACAATAACATTATACGTTAGTTAGTTATGTCATTTGTGTTTATATATCAATTAAACAAGTATATTATGAAGTATCAAATTATCAATTTAAATTTCATTTTGAACTAAACTTTTAAAATTATTCTATTTTGGTCATGAATTTCAACACGTTGAAATGGTTATTATTTTAAAATTTAGAAAAAAAATAGACATTATGAACATTTGGGACAAAAGTGGTTATATATTTAAAATTATGGAATAAAACTTAATATCTAGATAGTTTGGTAACCATTTTGTTTTTTATTTTTGATATTTAAAAGTTAAACTTATTTTTGCATATACCCTTAATACAACAATTGTATTCCTGGCTAAATTTTAAAGATTACATTTTATTATTTTCAAATTTTGAATTGTTTTTTAAAATATTGAAAAACAATATTACATTGATTTGCATCTCTTGGATATAAAGTTGATTTTTTTTGTCAAAATAAAAAAAACAATTTTTTAAAAGCTATTTTTTAAAAAAAACAGTTGACTTTATTTTTTAAAACATTAATAAAATATAGATAATAAATAAATAAATTTGAAAGTGAAAGTAATATCAATAAGCTTAACTAAATAGTTACAGAAAAAAGAAAAGTTATAAGCTTTATTTTCAAATAACTTAAACAAATTGTACTTAAAAAATTATTTTAAAAAAACTGCAAAATTAGCTTTCAACAGTTTCTCATCACATACCTGAACAGTAAACAGTGCTCTTTTATGGAGGTTTCTATGGAGTCCAGGCCGATGAACAAAGTGACTAAAACTCGGATTCGGAAGCGACAAATCCCCAAGATCCTTCAACCTCACCTTCGATTTCGCATTCACAAACAGAACGCCGGCGTTGTTACAAGCCAGCTCCAAACGGCCAGTCTCCCGGTTCACCCGAAGTCGACCAGCCAAGAAATAGTACGGAACCAAAAGAATCGCCAACGCCTTCTTCACGATGCTCGAGATCTCCGCCGCCGGACCGTCCTCGAAGAAGTAGACGGTTTCGACGGTGAAGGCCACCGTCAGATCGATGTTCGACAGGAAGATCGCCTCCTCCGGCGTTGGATTGGTCGGAGAGAGGAGTTTCAGAGGCTCGTCTTTGAGTAAGTCTTCGTCGGTAATGGAGAAAGGAACGACGGCCATGACAGTTTTGAGGCTGATTGAGAGGGAGAGAGATCTGGAGAGATGAAATCCATGGCGGATTGAGGAATTTTAAAAGAGAAATTGCGATTTCTTTGGGGGAGGAGAAATCTAGGGCATGAGAGTTTCATTGCGATCGATATTTTAGCGCAGGCGTAAAAGAACATGTTCGTTTCTCGTCGGAGACGGGAGAGTATGTAACTTTGTGATGTTCGTCCGGCGTGCGAGAAGCATCCACGTGCGGGTCACACGTATGAGATTTTCCTTTAGACTTTGTTTTTTAAATTCTTACTAAAAATTGCATTTGGATAATAATGATGTGACATTTAATATTATTATTTAGCCTGAGCTCATATTTTTTCTTTCATTGTCAGTGCGATAAATTGGACAAAAGATTTGAACCTCTAATTTCGATATATCATAACATACAAAATACATATTACTAAATTATGTTCATTTTAACGATATCGGCCTCTTATTTGACTTTAAAATCAAATTTCTCTTGCTTGAAAAAATAAAGTCACCAATATAGGGTTAATTGGAAAATGAAGGTAGTTTTGAAAAGAAAAAAATTTGGTGAAAATTGGTGGTTTTTAAATTATTTAGAAAAATAAGGTAGTTTTTTTTTTTTTTTGTCTTTTAGTGGATAAATTCTTGAAAATTCGAATAATCATTTACAAAGGATCCCATAGTACAATTGTTGTAATTTTTTATTATTTTTATTTGAAATATAATCACTTTTTTTTTTATAATTATCATTTTATTATATCATACATTTTCTTTTCATTTTCTAGCAAGATTAAATTTAGTTAAGAAATATTATGTATTTAAATATTTTATTTGTAAAATAATAAATTATTATATAAAAATAATTTAATGTTTTTTTTTTTTTTAAATACTTAAGTAAATAAAATAATTATATTAAGTCCAGTCAAATATAAATAAAATATTAAATAAGTTGATGAGGATGGGCTACAATTAAAATTTTATTTTATTATATCAGATTGTAGTTTTCTTTTTAAATATTACCTACTTCATAAATTTAGTAAAATAAAATTACAATTAATGTTCGAAATATTAAAAATACAAAATTGAATATTTGGATGCCCCACCTTTTAAGTTGAAACTATTAACTTGAAAAAAAGTAAAAAGTTTAAAGGATACCTTTGTAATTTAATCTCTGCTTTTGCTTCTGGACTGTGGCCCATTTAACCGTATGCTAAGCAGGCCCAATTTTTATGGGCCTAGCTATCTTCATACTCTGAAGCCCACCAATCCCATTACTATGACGAATTTGCTTTATCCCTGTCTTTTCGTGCGGCTTGGGGTTGAATTTAGAAATATTTGTTTCTCTTATTATTTTATTACTATTATTTGTCGGCTAGTTGTTTTTCTTTCCTAATTATTATTCAAAGCTAAAAATGTGGAATAAATATGTTTAGGCTTTTTTTTTTTAGAACGAATCAATATGTTTAGTTAATTATTTTTAAATTTTGTACTATCAGCCTCATATTATAATTTTCTATTCACCTCATATATTGTTTAAAAAAAATAATAATTTGTATGGAAAATACGAATGTGTATATATTAATTTGAGTAGATTTTGTAGGTTAAATTATAAATTTAGTTCATGAAATTTGAGCTTGTATTTATTTAGACTCAATTTGGTAAAGATTTTGAATTTAGGTTTATTCTTTAAAATGTAGGTTTGTTTTTTCTTAAATTCTTAATATGTTTCACAAAATTAAATTTTTTAAAACTACTTTTTAAAGTTTTCAAGATTTGACTTGTATTTTTAAAACATTCGTGAAAAGTGTAAAAAGAAAGGGAAAATGTTGTGTATAGAAAAAAAAAAAAAAAAAAAACTAAACTAATTACACATATAGAAAAAAATGCACCTCATGCTATTGTATTTTCCACTTTTTTTTCTATATGTGTAATTAGTTTTGTTTTTTTTTCTATTTGTGAAAATACTCCAAAAAGAAACTTATAAAATCTTAATTTTTGAACTTCTAAAATACAAAATTTAGGCTCAATGGTAATTGACATGACACTTTTCTCTAAGAGTCGAAGATTTAATCACCATCTCCACAATTGTTATACTCGATAAATATTTTTTTTTTTAAGTTCAATTATAGTTTGGAAACCAAGTCAAATAATTTGGGAGTATCTTCTAATGAGAAAACACATAAAAAATACTTTAAAAAAACAAAAACAACGATAAATAATTTAAAAATTAAAAAAACACACATCAATAAATATTGACTTTTCTTTTCACCCCTAAAAGGGGTTGGATTGGAAAGGCTTGTTTGATTGCTAAAACTAGGAAGCGTCACGTCTATTAGCGTAAATAATTAAACAGACTTGAAAAAATGACAATATATTATTATTCTTTTTTTAATTAATTATTTTTATATCCCTGAATCTTGACTAATCTTACGCGGACAACATCCTATGACATCTAGGTAAAAACCCATAGGATATTAAATTATAGGTAGGTGACAACCATGGAATGAACACGTAACCTCTTAGCCTTTTATGAAGGTCATGCCCGAAAATATATTATTATTCAACAACGAAGATTTCAAATTTTTATAGGTACTTTAATTTATTTTTGCTTGTATTGTTCAATTAATTTAGATCATTTGGTTACTATTTAGGTCATGTTTAATGATCATTTTTTAAAAAAAAAAAAAAATCAAAGCTAAAATTTGAAAATTAAAAAATGTAGTTTCCAAAAACTTCGTTGTATGTTTTGAAATGGATTAAAAATTCAAATATTTACATAGGAAATATGAAAACCACGAATAAGAATTTGTTAGAAAACAAACATCATTTTAAAAAATACAAAATACAAAATCAAATGGTTACGAAACGAGATCTAGTTTTTGAAAATCAAGTCTATAAACATCTCTTCCACGTCTAAATTTTTCGCTTTCTTAACTTTTTTTTTTTTTTACCAATGTTCTCAAAAACTAAGTCAAAGTAGTTTTGAGAATTAAAAAAACAGTTTTTGTTTTTTGAATTTTTCTAATAATTAAACTCTCGTACTTAATAAATAGAGAAATTATTTTAAATGGTAAAACTGTTGAAAATATTTACAAATATAGAAAAATGTTATCGTCTATTCGTGTTAAACACTGATAGACATACAAATAGATGTCTATCATTGACGCATATACAGACAGTGACATTTTGCTATACTTGTAAATATTTTAGTTCATTTTGCTGTATTTGAAAACATCCCTAATAATTATGTAAAACATTATAAAAAAAATGAGAAAAATAGACTTAATTTTTAAAAATAAAAAACAAAAAATAAATTGGTTATTAAACACGGGCTTAGAGATCTAGAATCAACTTACCATTTTTAAAATTTTCCTTATGTCTCTATGCACTATAATAATTTTAAAAACATTATAATATAAACAAGAAAAATACATGGCCGTATTTATATTTTTCAATTTTTTTTATTTTTCTGTTCCAATGTGGTTTTCAAATGCATAGCAGAAAATTCCATCCTATAGACGTATTTTTACTTAAAAAGACTAAAAGTCGATTAAATATTTCAAGAAATATTTTAAAGAAACAAAACTAATGACCAGCAAATAAATAAATAAAAATTAGAAACTAAATTAAAGAAAAGCCGTTTGTTTTTCCTACCATGTTTCAAAATTTATTTTAAAAATTTATATAATCAAAACATAATCCCACATAAAATATTTGTTTTGGAAAGAAAAAATAAATCAGAAACTATTTCTTAAACGTGAATTCTAATATGTTTTAATTAGGATATAAACAAAAAAACTAAAAACTAAAAAATACTTAAATTAATATATAAACATTATGCTTTTAAATAATTTATTTTTCACGATTTTTTTTCCTTATGCAACGAAAATATCGTTTTCATTTATTATCGAATTCGTATATTTTAAAATTAGCGATGAAAATATGAACATATGAACAAAAATATAATTCTACATTCTTAAGTTAAAAAAAATGAAAAAAGAAAAGTGAATTTTAAATTATAAAATATTAGCATAGGTAGTTAAAGTTTTGTTTAACATAAATAAACTTTATTACACTGACAACCTCCCAAATCATCGCCATTTTCAAGAATAGCATGTATTATAAATTTATAGATAGCAACAATCGATATATATATATATATATATATATATATATATATATCTGTCCAATTATTTTTCTCTTCGCACTTATTATATATTAAATTATATTTTCATTTTCCTTTCAACCATTTATCCATTATATATTTATATTTTATTTCTACCGTTGGTATATATACATAATATATAGAAAAATTTTACTGTCTATCTGTACGCGAGAGTATTCTATCGCTTTATATCGCTCAAGCGATACAATTCTATCACTGATAGACAATGTTTTTTTTTTTTTTTTTTTCAGAATACTCAGTGTTTTGTCTCAGAATACTCAAGTATTAGCTTTACTGTTGCTTAAATGTTTCAAACTATTTAAAAGAATAAAATAATAGAAAAAGTATCTAACTCTTTCCAACTAGCTCGGGGATATAACTCAGTTGGTAGATAGAGCTTTACTATTGCAATCGGACATTGTATGTATGACATTGACTTGTAACAGTGTGACAATGTTCAATCCCATTTCATGTTCTAGGTCATAGTTGCATAGTTGCATCGTCGCAAGTCTCATTTTTATTTAACTTTAGAGATAGTTTTTAAAATGTCAAAGCTAATATTGCAATTTTTGAAAATATAAGATAAGGAGAGACATAACTTTAAAAGAAACTCTGTATTTCAAATAATGGTATGTTGACTCAAACATTACATAATTGTCACATGGCACCTTCTAAAAATACGACTAATAGGTAGTTGAGACAAGTTATATAAATTTGACCATATTTTATTAATTTGGTGTTATAATTGTGAAATTGATTTGGAATTTTTATTTTTCTTTTTGTGGTTTTATACATCTAGGGATGAAAGAAAGGGACAATTTTCTATTTGAATATTCACTTTCAATATAATATATCATCCTTATCACAGAGATTAAAAAGCTATTGGTTAAAAATCGTTATTTCAAGGTCGAACTCATAATACATTTTAAAAGTTTCAATTTCATTTTTAAACCTTAGTTTGTAACAATTTAATCCTAAAACTTCTAATTTGTAACAATATAGTTTTTTTCTTTAATTTTAGCATGTAACAATTTAATTCATATACTTTAAATATTTACAACAATTTAATATTTATCGTTCAAAATATGGTCATGAGTTAAATGATATTTTTTTTCTACATAGATTGAAATTGATTATAAATAAAATGTATTTATAAACTACAATTATCACGATAAAAGTTAAATTGTTGCAAAGTTTAGATATGAACTTTTGACTTTTGTTCATTTTGGTTCTGGTACTATCAAAATATATATTTTAGTTCTTATATTTTCAAAATGTTCATTCTGGTATTTAAATAATAAGTTCATTATGGTCTTTATACTTCAAAAGGTGACCATTTTTTTAGTTCATATTTGTAAAATTTTAACATCAATGTTTCTATACAATCAAACAGTACAATTCAATTTATAGCTACATTTTAAAAATATTAGTGAATAAAATGTCATGCTAAATTTTTTTTAATAAAAAAAATGAGATAAAAATAATAATGAAAGGAACAATATAGTTACTTTTTAAAGTACAAAGACTAGAATATAAAATTTTAGAATACACCGACGATAATAAACAAAAGTTAAATATACAAGGATGAAAATAAATATTTTACAAGTACGAAAATCAAAATGAACCGAAATTGAAAATATAGGTATAAAATAGTGTTCGAACCATTAAATCGAGAGGAAAAATATGTTACCAATATTGGCCCTAAATCCAATCTATATTTTATCCGAAAGTAAGTTGACGAAAAACCAAACCATTCAACATCTCCAAACATTTGACTCCCCCACCAAAAAAAAAAAAAAATCAAAATATTTGATTTAATAATGTTTGTTTGTTTTTTTATAAAAAAAACAATGCTTTAATAATATTCACAACTATATAGTTTTTAACTTTTAAATTCAATAAATACAGAAAGAAACCTCAGAGGGTCATTTCAAGCCAATTTTTTCTCAAAAAATAAAAATCCAAAACCATAAAATAAAAAAGCCAGATTTACACCTCCACGCGCCACTCCGCGAGTGCACCAACACCCCTCCGCCGCCCGCTACGTATATCCCAAAAAGTAAAATCCCCCACAGCTTCAAATTCCGCCGCAACACACGTGGCAAGATCCAATTCGCTATTCACATTATCCCAAGTGGACCTACCCGTAGACAATCCAGTCGGCGCCACCGATCGTGAATCCCACGTGCCACACAACTCCCCGTCGCCAGCGCCGTCAATCCACCCGCCAACCCCGCGCGTGGAAAATACTCATCTCCGTCCATCGAAACGGACCTTCCCCCCCCCCCTCTCTCTATAATAAGCCCTCTCTTTCTCTCTCTGAAAGCACAGAAACGAGTTCGCTTTATTTTTATTTTTATTTTATTTTTATTTTTATTTTTCTTCTTCCTTCTTCTTCTTCATATATATCGTTCCCATTTTTGCTTCGGCTTTTCAATTCTGTATTTGTCGCCATGAAAGCGTAGCTTTGTCCTAAACCAGGTAAAACTCTTCTTCTTTACGAGTATAAATTTACGAGTATTTTTGTTTTATACTGTATTCACTACTCGTAGATGATTTCTTAGTGCTTCGTTTTTGTAATTTTTTTTTTCTCTTTCACGTTTGTTCTTTTCTATCGTATTTCGATTTTGTTTACGGATTGAAGAAACTCGAGGAAACCTGTTTGTTTTGTGAGTTCATAGATACAATATGGTTTCGCTCCTTAAAGGAAGAAATAACTTCACGCCGGGTTTTTGAATTTTGTTCGATTTTTATCTATAGTGTTAGCCAGAGCTTTTGAGGCGTTTTCTTCAGTAGATTAACTTTAATTCTCTGAGATCACATTGAGATAATCTCTCAGAACGTAATTTCTTGAAGTTGTTTGTTTGTTTGTTTGCATCGAGTGTTTTCTATTGTTGTATTGGGATTGTTTGTTCTGCTGCTTGTTTCTATGATTAGTGGATTTTTGATATTGAAGTCTAAGAGTGGAACTACTTTTTAAGTCTGTTAATGTAGGGACGTTTGGTTGTTTCAATTCTTCTTTTGGGTTCAAAATATGGATCTGGATATGATTGCGGTGAATTGAGTTTGGAGCACTATTGCTCATCTCTTTCTTTACTTGTAAGGGATTTTTTTTTTTTTTTTAAATGTATGTATGGATCTTTGTAATGTCTTCCTTGATTAAATAGGTGTTGACAAGATATTTTCTGTGTTCTGAAATAGTAACTTGATAATTCGATCTGGTTTTTCTTTTGCATTGGGTTTAGCATTTGGAATTTGTTTCTTTGAAATCCTTTTTCTTTAATTAATTACTTGGGGCGGATCTAATTGGTTGATAGTGAACATTTTATGTCTTTGTTTGGATACTCTCTCTCTCTCTCTCCTCTCTTGAAGGCCAGACAAGAGTGAATTATTCACTTGCTGTACGTAATATAGCTCAGAAGTTTCTTGGCTTCATTGGTAATAAATTTAGACTTTTCATTATATTTGACAAAATTCAAGAAGATAGTAACTGTACTTGTACCATCAAAATCATTATTCATTACATCGAGGTTTTTATCCTCTGGTATTAACATGCAATTTTTAGTTGGGTTTTCTGGTATGTTTGCAGGAAAAGTAGACGTTTTTATTTTTAGTTTTTGCTTATAATTGTATAATACGTAAATTATTTGCAAAATCAAACTTTTAATGTTCCTGGAAAGGATACCTGAAATTCTAGTGCAAATGCGTGATTGAAGATGAACCCTTTCATACTTGATAAAATCTTGCAAGGTTAATGCTTCTTGATATGATAATTATGGAATTAGTTACAGATAAAAAGATATGCTCAAGTGGTTCTCATGTTGTGAATGGCTTTTGCAGATGGACGTAGTTCAAATAAACAACCAAGGTACTTGCATTGAAGATATGTCATCTGAGCAGTCTGTTTCTCCAGAAATTTCTAGTACATGGAATGACTTCAGAGAACCCGAGTCTCTTCCTCGAATTGGGGACGAATACCAGGCAATAATCCCCCCTCTTGTGGTCAAATCAGATGATTTTGGGCTTTTGAAAAGTGAAGCTGGCGGTCTGCATGATATTTATGCTGGATTTCCTGCACCAGAAGCACGTATTGATGACGTTGAGACTCTGAAACAGAAGCAACATAATGGGAGTAATAATATTCTTCTGGCATCAAACCAAAGTGAACATCTGACCGTGACTAAGATGCAGGATGTTTCAGAAGCTCGAGAGGTTAAACCCTCTGATGCCTTGATGAATAAGGATTTGGAACATGCAGCAAATTTTCTGTTGCAACAAGAAATGAAGATGAAAATGAGTGAAAGCAATGTTGACAATGGCCAAGGGTTGGCTCCTGATTCCTTGAATGATTCCTGGAGTGACATAGAAAAGGGCAGTCTTCTCCTTGGATTATACATTTTCGGAAAGAACCTCATTCAGGTGAAGAAATTTGTTGGAACTAAACAGATGGGTGATATTCTTTCATTCTATTATGGGAAATTTTATGGATCCGAGAAATACCGCAGATGGACGGCATGTCGTAAAGCAAGAGGCAAGAGATGTATATGTGGACAGAAGTTATTTACTGGCTGGAGGCAACAAGAGTTGTCATCTCGCTTGCGTTCCTCATTATCAGAGGAAAAGCAAAATACCCTAGTGGAGGTGAGTTTAATTCTTACTTCATGCTGGATTATATAACAACTGATCCTCACATTTGCAACCTCATCAATGTAAAAGAGTAAGAAAATTATAGAATACCTGCAGGCTGCAGTGAAACTACCGTATGCTTTTGTACATATTTATTTAGAATCAGTCGAAGCTCTGCAGCCCACATTTTCAGGAGAGAATGCAGAACTGACACTCTGATTTTTCAGCACAAAAGAATGGATAGACACATTTCGTTTCCATGTATTTTACTAATTAAAACACTTGGTCCATTTTTCCTATCGAAAAAAGACACTGTATTTATTTTTGTTTCTTTTTCAATTTCACAAACAACTTATATCCTCTTGGCCTCGATAACTTATTCACTATTGTGAAGTATGTGGTGCTAATAGACTTTCTTTAACGTTTTGACTTTTGGTTCAAGAAAAATGTCCAGTCAGTGAGTGGCTTTATCTTGGTTTTCTGTCTTGCATTTTTTACTATTATTATCGATAACTGATGTATTTTGTTTCCCTAGATCTCAAGTTTTAATGCCTTGACAGGTTTGTAGGGGATTTATTGAGGGTAAAGTACTGCTGGAGGAATATGTATTCTCTTTGAAAGCTACAGTTGGGTTGAATGCCCTTGTAGAGGCTGTTGGAATTGGTAAAGGAAAACTAGACCTTACCAGCACCACCATGGATCCAATTAAGTCTAGTCATGCTCATCCTGCCCGGCCTGAAATACCAGTTGGTAAAGCATGTTCGACACTTACACCTGTTGAAATTGTCAAATTTCTGACTGGAGATTTCAGGTTGAGCAAAGCTCGATCAAGTGATCTCTTTTGGGAAGCTGTTTGGCCTCGTTTGTTAGCGAAAGGGTGGCATTCCGAGCAGGCTAACAATTATGGTAGTACTGTCGGGTTAAAGCATGCTTTGGTATTCCTGATCCCTGGTGTGAAAAAATATTGCAGAAGAAAACAAGTTAAGGGAGAACATTACTTTGATTCAGTCAGTGATGTCCTGAGTAAGGTTGCTTCAGACCCTGGGCTTCTTGAACTTGACATTGTTGGAGAAAAACACTGTAGTGACAAGGAAGAGAGCGAGTCGACTGGCAAAACAAAACAGGACCAGGAAGATTTTCCTAGTCAACAACGTTATTGCTATCTTAAGCCACGGACTCCTGTTCATAGTACGGATACAATGAAATTTATGGTTGTTGATACAAGTTTGGCTGATGGAAGCACATTCAAGGTCCGGGAACTACGAAGTTTGCCAGTTGAGATTACAAATATGTATGTTTCGAAAAGTCATTCTGAAGATGATGAGCAAATTTCTTCAGAGATTTCAATGGATGATACTCATTCTGATAATACTATGCATTTTGATAAGGAAGTAAGTGACAGTTCCAAAGGCACAAGAATCAGCTTAGATAAAAAGGTTTATATTGATGAGGAAACTTGTGTAGGTAATTCTTCAAATAAAGAGTCTTCAAGTGATGGCCTACATTCTACTAATATAAGCATGAAAGTTCAAGAGGATAATCAATCTTTATTGGACAATACACTGCAAAGAGAGACTGTTCTGCGCCAAATGAGCCAGGGAAAACCCAAATCTGAAATTGACTTCACTGCTTATACTAAACCAAGTTGGGAATTAAACTCTTGCAGTGAACAAGTAAGCTGCAATCTAATTAAAATATTCACAGATCCTGAGCTAAAAGAGGAGCACAGTTCATATGATCATTATGATTTAAACCACAATATTCTCCTTCAAGTTGATTCGTCCAAGGAGAATTTGCTTTGGTCTTCTTCATCCAGGAGCAGTACAATTACTAGTTGTGTTGATGTTCCTAATGTTGTTGAAGTTCCACAAAGTAGACATGTACTCCATACTTTGATTGACCTTAATTTGCCTATTCCTCAAGATTCCGACAGCCACGGAAGCTCCACCACGGAAATAAAAGGACAGAAAGTTAGACCAAACAAGTGTTCTGAAAGCCTCGAAATCTCAGATCGTGACTCCTCCATGATTTCTCGAAGACAAAGTAATCGAAACCGACCTCCGACAACTAGAGCTCTGGAAGCTCATGCTTTAGGACTATTGGATGTAAAACAGAAGCGAAAGAGTAAGGACGTCTTTCTAGAGGAGAATTGTATGTTGAGAACTTCCCAGCAGGCTCATGCAAAGGTTAGACTCACAGATAAGTTTGGGAATAGCATTGTGGATTTCAAACTAGAGGACAGTGAAAGTAATGTTTGCAATGACAATGGTAACATGTTCCATAAGCTGGAAGTTTAATTTGACATGGAAGTCTCCATGACTTTGTTTCGTTAACTGCTAAAGGTGCCAAAATGCTTACTTTCGCACGAGAACGGATGCTACTTTGTAATCATACACTGTCCATACAAAACTAATCTAATGAAGCCGTATGGTGAAGCGAGTCTCCTTCCAACTCCAGTGGCTGTCGTCTTCTCATCCTCCACATTCAAGCTGTGTGTGCTTCACTTTACATCTGCAGCAGTTCTCTGTGGAAATTCAGAAACTAAGCCCCTTTACCCTGTGAACTTGAATTACTTGCATCTCTTAAATCATTTTTTGCTGCACAGTTCGAATCTTGGTCGATGTTTCTCTGATCGTTTGAATCTCGGACTCTCCTGTTTTGTACCTGTACAGTGTCCAGTGGTGATAAGAAAACTTGTCACATGATTAATGACTTCATCTTCCCATCCTCAGAAAGTTAGCTGAGCCTTGTGCCATCCTCAATCGGCCCCGTCTATGGCGAATGTAAATACAGAAAAAAGGTCGCTGATCGATTTTATTCAATCGGGTCGACGCAAAGGTTTCTTATGGCTTACATCAGACTAGAGTCAATAGCAGAAGGTTGCTGTATCTGTTCATTTTCATTGCATACAGATTCCAGATGGATAATGTTAGTGTATTTATATTTGTCTTTGAAAAACAAAAGATTAGACAAAGAAACAAACACATATGTGGATTAACTTAGACGCAAGTATTAAAGTTAAACTGCTGGATTTTGTTTGATTTGGACTGTTTTGTTGAGAGTTTTTATTCTTTTCTAAAATGTTTATAGATGATAAATTTACAAACGTGATCTCTCTTTTAAAATATGAAAAAAAAAAAAGCAAGCAAATATATATATATATATATATATATATATAATTTGAATTATGAATTGTTGATTATTGACTTAATTAGATATTAATTGAGATAGTTATTATAAATATCAAAACAATAATATATTTTAATTCAGTGTAAAAACAATATAGATAAATAAGGACTATTGTTATATTTAGTTATTATTATTATTTTTTAGTCTAATTCACCTTCTAATTAGAATCAATTGAATTAAAATTCCTCTTTATCTTAAAATTTAAAATTAGAAATGTGTTAATTGTTGAACTATAATATCGACTCTCAGATTGAATCCAACATGCCTCTTTAAACAAAATCACAAACATTGTAACTTTATAAATATTAGTTTCTTTATATTAATTTAATGCATGTGGTCTAAATCACTTCGTACCTTTTTTATTTGATTATAAATTTAAATATCTATTATTTTATAACCATTTTTGTTTGTATTTTGGTAAAGAAAAATAAACTTATCCAACTTTAATTGAATATTTCTTGTAGCTGAGGATGATAATATTAATGTACATAGCTGGCTTATAAATACTATAAAATGGAAAACTCATAGAAGCTTCCAGAAAATGTCATTCCATAAATATCCCAAACTATTTATTTATTATAATTTTTTTTTTCCTTTTTGAAGGTTTCCAAGGTCAACAATTTGCCTCAACGTCATTTAGCTTATGTATAATTTTTTCTTCACTCCCTCTCCATTCTTTTTTTACTAAACGGAGAGTATTTACAAGTCCGTTCCTGTAGTAAAAATGTACATCTCTATCGGTAACAAGTAAATGAATTATATTAAAATATAAAAACTCATTAGCAAATAGAATTTAATATTTATCACGAGTTTATATTTTCCATCACAATTAATTTCTTAGACTCCGTTTGGTAACTATTTGGTTATTAGTTTTTAAAAATTAAGTCTATAATCACTCCTTCAACCTTTAAATTTCATACTTTGTTATCTTACTTTTTACCTATGTTTTCAAAAACCAAGTTAAATTTTAAAAACTACAAAAAAAAGTTTTTAAAAATCTATTTTTGTTTTTGAAATTTGGCTAAGAATGCAACTCTTGTTTAAAAAATATGCAAACTATAGTAAGAAAGCGAGAGAAAATAAACTTAATTTTTAAAAATTAAAAATAAAAAACGAAATAGTTATCAAACGGGATCTTAGTTTTTCAACTTATCTTTGGCTAAATACGGCATTTGATAAATAAAAATATAATGATGTTTTTTTAAAAAAAAAATAGCTAAAACCTTAAAAAAAAATAAAGAAAAAATTTAGAGATAAAAATTGTCGGTAAGGAAGTTTCATTTTTTTTAGAAAACAAAATCTTAGAGAAGAAGTCTATTTTCTTTTTTTTTAAAAAAAAAAAAAAACTGATAAGAGGGGAAATTTATCACTATTTAAATAGTGATAATGCATTAATTTTATTGCATATTTAAAATGTATAATATTTATTTATACATTTTTATATGACAACTATATGTTTATTTAATTGAGATTTGTTGGTATTAATCATAATCATAAGGACTTAGGTGGGAGGACCAAGTCTCTTTTGACATCTCAAGAACTATGTTCTAGAAATTCCATATTCTTTTTAAAATTTAATGCATATTCTTTTTCTTGTAAAATCCAAATTAAATAGGCAAATAAACTTTTTGAAAATAATGAAATAATCAAATTTGATAAAGACATGTCTAAAGTCTATTTGATAATAATTTTTTTTATATTTAAAAAATTAATTTCTCACATTTTTTACTATAATTTTTATCTTTCTTAATACTTTATGTTAAAATTTTTTAGATATATTTTTTATTGGATTATGAAAATTTAAACCTCTTTATACTTTCTTCTTACCCCTTAAAATTATATAAATATTATAAAATTGAAATTGAGCTTTGGCAAACCAAAATTCTTTTAGTTTCACTTTTCCAATCATAATAATGACATTTACCTAGTTTAGATAAAAACGTACTCATTCATTTACTATGATTATCTAGAAAGATAAAAATATATATATATATATATATATATCTATATATAGATATATATATATATATATATATATATATATATTTTAAGAAAAAGAAAGAAGCAGGCAAAATGGAAAATACAAGGAATATAGGGGCCATTAACTTTTACTCTTCTGTCTATTTTTATCATAAACTTCAAATTTATCAAATTGGATTTTAAATTTATGTAGGTGTTGCAAATTAAATTCTCATTTAAGTCGCCCATCAATTTTAAGAAAAAGCTACCTAAAAATTTGAAAAAACTTACTTTCAATAAAAGTAGTTTGGCAAAAGAATTAAAACTTAATAATGAAAAATTTTGGTATTTTTTTCACCCAAAGAAAGAACTCACATTAAAAAAAAAAAGCTCAAATATGGATTTTTCTTTAAAATCTAGGGTAAAATATCTTTTTGGTCCCTAAATTTCAAAATGTTATACATTTAGTCCTTAAGTTTTGATTTTTATTTTAATTTAGTCCCTGAGTATCAAAATGTTACAATTTTACCCTTGAGATTTTATTTTTGTTTCAATTTGGCTCCTAAGTTTCAAGATTTTACATTTTTAGCTTCTACTCACTCCCAATCATTGGCGTCAATGTCTATTAATTAATTTAAAATATTATGAAGTGAAATTTTAAATTTAATTTTAAAAGTGATGAAAAATAGTGAAACTTAATTAATTATAATTCTCTTAATTGTTTTAAATTTATTAAGATACTTTAACACTAAAGATGAAAAATGAGTATTTAATGAAAAATCGAGGTTAAAAATGTAAAATTTTGAAACTTAGGGACCAAATTGAAACAAAAATCAAATCTCAAGGGTAAAATTGTAACATTTTGAAACTTAGGGACTAAATTAAAATCAAAATAAAAACTTAAGGACTAAATGTGTAACATTTTGAAACCTATGACCAAATAGAAACTAGACCCAAAACCTAAAGATCAAAAAGATATTTTACCCTAAACTCTATCTTATTTAGTTTCATAAAAATATAGTGCTTCTTCAAATGAAAAATTATTATAAGATAAAAATGGTAACAATTATCTAAATTTAATTTAAAGTGCAATTTGATTAAAGTAAAACTTAGAATAAAAGTTGAAATACCTTGTTAAACTTAGGGATAAAGGTTAATTTCCATTAAACTTATATGATCTATTTTGACCAAAACTTTTAGGACACAAATATATATTTTTTGGTTTATACAAATTAATTTTAGTCTTCAATATATTATATTTTAGTTTGTAAATTTTCAAAATAAATATTGGGAGTTGAATTAATATTATATATATATATAATATAAGATGTGGAATGAAGAGACGGAACCTCAGATTTCAACCTCCCAATTCTTCGATCTTCGATTCTCTTTCTTTTTCCATTCCAAAAAAATCTTCCATGGAAAGATCCATGGAGATCAAGCTCGTCTCCGCCAGAGATCTCAACAACGTCAATCTCCTCATGAAAATGGACGTTTACGCCGTCATCAAACTCGTCGCCACCGACGCCGCCGGTAAATCCAAGCCCAAATCAGGCCAGAAATTTACAAGTCCCATCGATAAAGAAGGCGGCAGCAACCCGATTTGGAATTTCTCTGTGAAATTCACTGTCGATGAAGCCGCCGCTAGGGCAAACTGTCTTACCCTCGTTTTCAAGCTCCGTTGCCAACGGAATCTCGGCGATAAAGATATCGGCGAGGTTTATGTTCCGGTGAAGGAGCTTCTAGATTCCGCCGGTGAGGGCAAAGGCGATTTGATGCAGCATCTTAGTTATCAGGTGAGAAAACCGTCTGGAAATCCCCAGGGAATCTTGAATTTCGCTTTTAAATTTGGGGATAATTTTCCCTCTGGTCCAATTAAGCCGGATCCGGTTCAGTCTTACAACCCGGTTCCCGCCTACCCACCGCCGGAGCCGAGCTCGGTTGCCGTTGCTCACGGTGGGGTTTATCCTCCTCCTCCTCCTCAGCCGGAAGTTTATCCGCCGTCTTCGAATTTGTACCCGGTCCTTCCTCCGAAATTGGCGGCACCGGAGATTGGATTTAGTGCATACCCGCCGCCGCAGCCGGCGACTGGATATAGCCTGTACCCTCCGACTACATCGTACAACTCATACGCGCCAGCACCGTCATACAGCGCGTACGCGCCAGCGCCGACTCAACAACCAGGGTACGGATACAATCATCAACCGCCGCCGCATCATACGGCGGCGTACGGGTACCCACCGCCACCAACCTACGGATATCCGCCGCCCCCGTCGTATTATCCACCGCCGCCGCCTCAGAATAAGAATAGCAACATGGGATTAGGATTGGGAGCTGGGTTGGTCGGAGGAATGTTGGGAGGGCTTTTGATCGGAGATATGGTGTCGGACGCCGCCGACGTTGGATTTGACTTCTGATTAAAACGATGTCGTTCTGTGTATTTGTTTTGTTTGGTATCTCTCCAAGAGTCGGTTTGTGGAAAATTCAATTTTTTGACTTTTGTATATTACAACATCAATTTGTGAATTATTTTCTTTTAATTTTTTGTTTCTTACTTTTAAAGGTGAATTTTTTTTTTTGTTCTTCTATTAGAATGGTTGGCTATGAATTAATAATGGTGATTTGATTTGAATGGAAGAAGAACAACACTAACTTTGTACCACTTGAATTGGTGGGTAGAAAACTAAAAGTAGAATTGAGGTGGAGAATTTGAATATGATAATTTTGAAATTTTAATTCTTAAGAAATTTGTAATTAATTTTTAAAATTATGATACTCTAAACTTTCAATTATATAAATTCGTAAATTTAAAAAACAAATTGAAATTTTAAGAAGTAAATTTCTAGTGGCTGAAGTTTAGAGTTAAATAACTGCAAACTCAACTAAATTTGTAATTATAATTTTTTTTCATTCTTTAGTTTTGAAATATAAAAGTATCATTAATAAACTTCTTAACTGCTATTTAATATTAATTAGTAGATATTTTTACTAGTCTAATGATAGAAGCAAGTGTTCATTTTATATTCATTTTAAGTTTAACAATACCTAAGGAATGAAAAATCAGATCTTTATTGATTGAGAATATTTTAACTAGTTCGAGTTTTATTAACTTAAAGCTATTAGAAAACTCATTAAAAAAAAAAAAAAAAAAAAAAAAAAGTGAGAAAGGATAATTTTCTTTTATTTATTTTGTTTTGTCAAATGAGGATGATGTCATGGTTGAATTAGGGGAAAGATCCTTAAGGAAATCTTAACAAAATTTCAACCACAAATAACTTTCATTGATGGAAGTTTGGTGAATCTAACTTTAAATTCAAGAATCAAAATAACATTCCAAACTGGTGATTTTCTAAATAGTTTTTTTCAATTAAAAAGTTATATAAAATAGAAACTAAACTATATATTTAGTCATTTCAAATATTTTGAATAGAAAAAGGACTTTTTATTTTATTATTATAATTTTTTGAAGAATAAGAAGGGAAGGAAGACTAATTAAAAATTCAAAACCACTAATTTAGACCGATTATTTCACGCAGCCCTAAAGTCCGATTTTTATGCTCATGACGTTGACGCCCACAACCATCTCAATTGTGCATCTCTAATCACTCAATATGACGTTATTTATAAATAAATATTAGAAAATTTTAGAACTATTTAATTACAATTAATTTTCGAAAATGCCATGAAAAAAAATAAAAAAAATTTCCTTCTATAATCATTATTTCCTTCCTAAAAGAAATTAGTGGAAGTTACATAATTTTCTAGTAAAATATCAACCACAGTTATTTGTATCTATACGTTAGTCTCGAGAATTCGAACCACGTGCTTTTTGATCATTTGACTGACGATGATTCACCGTTGATCGGTGGAAACGACTTTTTAACTCAGGTGAAATCAGTAGTAGAGGATATTCTAGCTATGGGGTGCTGCAGGATATACAATACTGTCATATTAGGAGATCAATATTCAGTTGCGGGTAGTTTAGACACATATTTTTATGTTAGTTGAATTAAGTTTATTTTAATATTTATATGTCACATATATTCATTATCTAGAGGTTAGGTTTAAAATTCAATTGTTTATGCAATGAAATTTAAAGGATATCAATTATCATACGTGATATTTCTAACTTTTATCCCTTGCATATTTAGATAATTGTTAGAGGCGCAAAGTGGAGGAAGATATTTTTTCACAATATGGAAAAAATATACAAGTAAATTTAGAAACCTACTTTTGCCAATGTATTTTTTCGTTATCTCTTTTGTTTATCCATTTAAACTCATAACTTTTGTACGTATTCTTAACTAACTTATATGACTCGAATACACGTGATCTTTGAACGAAATGTTAAAACTTTAAATCTTCACTCTCAATACACGTTATCGAGCTTAAAAACAGTGTCCATATCAATACTTTGATATGTACATCCAAAGTAAAATATTGGTTAGAAATTAATGGCATATTTGAGAGTGATTTTGAATGGTTAAATCACTTTTATCATTTTTAAAATCACACGAAAAATATTTTTAATAATTTAAAATCGATTTTAATAGCACGAAAAATGAATTTAAAAGTTTGAAATTTAATATTAAATTAATTTTGAGTATTAAAAATGTGTATTAAAATAATTTTAAACACGACAATTTCTTTTTACCATTTTAAAATCACTTCTAAAATGCCCATAATTTAGCTTTCAAAACAATTGTGTTCAAATTTACCTTTGAGAAAAATTTGCTATGGCATGTGCGGTAAAGAAATGTTTCGCAAATTTAAATATAAATATAGAAGAAACGGGATAAAATTAAGGGAAATTTTCACAAATAAAAAAAATGTCAAACTATTTACATAAAATAGCAAAAAAATAAATAAATAAATACTGATGGACATTGATAGACTTCTATCAGCATCTATTAGTGATAGACTTCTATCATTTCTATCACTTATAGATCCTGATAGATTTCTATCAGCCTCTATCAAAACTATTTAAAAAATTTGCTATTTTGTATAAATAATTTTCCTTATTTTTTTATTTTTAAAACTTCCTCTAAAATTAAAAGTTTCTAGAAATTTGTTATAAAGTGACATCAGATTGAAAAGAAAGTCTTTAAAATGAATTATGATTTATTATTATTTTATATTTTTTGGTTAAGTTCAAATAGGGGAGATTCAAAAAAACATAAAACAAAAATAGAGTAGTTTTCAAACTTAATTATAAAAATAGGGTAGGCAAATCATATATATAAGTTTAAACTAAATTACAAAAGTTTTTAAATAAATCATGACCATGGCTATGACAGGATAAAAATATTTGTCCATATATCTGTAAATCAAAGTGTTCGATATCAATATTAAATAACCATGTACATCTCCATCATTTTTATTAATATTTATAAAACATAAAAAATGTATCAATTTAGTCCAATATTAATATGAATAATGATAACAATATTCATAACTTAATTTGAGAGTAAAAACAACTTAATAATTAATCTAGATAAATTTTATAAATTTCGTGATTAATAGAAATATCAATCGATATTGATATTTTTTCGATATATACGTAAAATTAAGATGGTGGGTGAAGAAGCTGGAAGACAAGGGGTGGACATTCTTTATAGTTTGCTTCTATAGCTTTACTCAAGATCAATGGATTAAATCTTGTACACAATATTTATCTACCTTCTATAGTTTGCTTCTCAACTCCATTTTTGCAATTTTTTTAAATATTATTTAAATTATTATTTCAAAAACTATTCTAAATGTGTAATTTTTAATGCCTTTAAGCCGTTAAGTGTGTTAACGGCTGTGTCTAATATATAAAAAGAGGAATAATTGAGAATTTGAATCATAATTTTGAAGACAACCAATAGAAGTGAAAATAAAGAAAATATGTGCATAACTAAATTTGAAGCAATTAGTACTTTATTCATTATTTTTGTAATTCAAATTAGTCTGTTTATCGTGATAAGTTAATAAGGTGAAATTCTATGATCCAAGATTATATTCTTTTGTCGGCTCTTTTCATTTTTGTGATTCATCCTTTTGTTGAGTTCCAAGAGGAAAGATTTTAATTTTGAAATTTTGAGAGGTTCTTTGAGTTTTGATTAGTTACTGATAAAATTGGTGTAAGAGTTTGAGAAATGAGAAAAATGAGATTAACCATATGAAAGAAAAAAAAGACTATACTAATAGTAATTTTTTTTTAAAAAAATCAAAGTGCAAATGTAATTTTTGAAAGTTTGTAATTTTTAAATGAGTTAATAGTCATTTCTATCTCTAAATTAACGGTAATAATAAATTTATTTTTTTAAAAAAATTTAAGTGTATAATTAAAAGTTTTAAACGATATTTTTGAAACAAAAATATTAACGGTTTTCATTTAAAATTTAACTATTTTTGAAATTTCGTTTAAAAGTAATAATGATATTATTGCAATATCTTAAAACAAAATCCAAAGTTATGAGGTATCCTTTCCCTATATATGTATTTTGTATAAAGTGCATGGTTGAAAAAGTTAAATTACAAATTTAGCCCCATAATTAAAAAAAAAATTAGAATTTAGTCTGTGTATTATTTTTAATTACAATTTAATCCCTACAATTTAGTAAAATTCTATAAATGCCCATACAATACTTTGATAAAAATACGATAAATAGTCCCTTCAAACTTTAGAATTTTTCCCGAGAAAGTGGAAGCCATCTGAAATTCTGAATATAAAGTCATAAACCCTAAATCCTTAAAGTCCACCGCGCCACCGCTCATTCCTCCTTCTCCGATCGGCGACGATGAGGCCCTTAGACGAGCAGGAGACCACCGTCGTGTTCGAAAAGCTTCACAAATTCACAGGAAACAACCTCAAGAACATCGTTGAGAATCCCTCTCACGAAGGCACCGAACCAAATCCCGGCCGCTACTGCTTCCGCCTCCACAAGAACAAAGTCTATTACGTCAGTGACTCCCTCGTCAAGCGAGCCACCAACGTTGCTCGCTCCAACCTCGTCGCTCTCGGCACCTGCATCGGAAAGTTCACTCATGGCGGCAGTTTTCATCTCACTGTTCACTCGCTAGGGCTATTGTCCCCCAATGCCAAGCACAAGGTTTGGCTTAAACCAACTTCTGAGATGTCTTTTCTGTATGGAAACCATGTTTTAAAAGGTGGGTTAGGGCGGATTACTGAAAATATTGCTCCCGGTGATGGGGTCGTTGTGTATTCTATGTCGGATGTCCCTTTGGGATTTGGAGTTGCGGCGAAGTCCACGCAGGATTGCAGGAAGTTGGACCCGAATGGGATTGTGGTTCTTCACCAGTCGGATATTGGAGAGTATTTGAGGATGGAGGATGAGCTTTAAAGAATCAAGGATGAAGATGAGTTGAGTTTATTGGGTATTGGCTTCCTGTTCCAGGTATAATCGAGTTGTTCTTGTAAAATTTGTTGGTCTATAGGATTTTGAGCCCAATTTGATATACTACCTTAGGCATCAAGTCAATTTAGTAAGTTTTGAACACCATAGTGTTGAGTTTAGTCGCTTTAAGTGAGTGTTAAATCTATGTGAATGATGAAACTATTGCCCAAATGCAGGTTATCTAATATCATAGAGATCAGATAATGCTTATTGCTTTGCTTCAAACTAACAATTTATTCTTTTTCTGATTGTAATGAAAGATTTTCTTTGATGAGCTGTTGTTAATCTACTTTGACAAGCACTGGCCATATGGTTTAGTTGTCTGTGCTTATTTTTGTAGCAAGATGCCAGCTTCTCATTTTTGTATCAGTTATTTCTATTTGCTTGTGAGGCCAATACATACATTTGTTTGATCATCAATACATGGTGAATTGAGCAACAATGATCTTCAATACAAATTAGTTTCCTTTGTTAGGCTTTAAGCTAGTTTCATTTCTGTGATGGTGGTTTCTAAGGATTTGTGTTATGTCTTAGATGATTGGATCTGTTTTTTTTGTCTATGGTTTAAGTTTTTGTTTGGGCTTCTTTCCGTAACTTTAATTGTACTCTAATTTTTATCAATGAGAAGTTTGGTTCTTCATAAAGAAGAACTAGATTCATTCCTGCTCTGTTTTCTTTGTGTTGAAGACAAACTGTTTACACGTAGAAGTCTGGCTGAGATAAGTGCAGGTTGTATAGATTTATTAGTAATTACTGCATAATTTTACTTACCTGTATATTGCAAACTATGCTTGAATATGCACTACATGGATAAATAGGCCACTTTGTATATTATACACAATTCTTTTCTAAGGGTTAACTCCAATGATCCAAATTTTGTCATCCGTATCATTTTAGTCCTTAAACTTGAATAAAGGGTGGAGTTTTTGGTTGGTGGCTAATTATGAGCAATGTTTTGGTTAGATGAGGTTATTTTTATAGGTTTCGTTCTTCTTACAACAGTTGATTTTTTTCCCCCTTTTTGTGTGTGGGCTTACTCGATAGCTCTTTCACCCACCTGATTAGGATTCATATATTTTTATCTTGTATTTATACAAAAGTTTATTTTGAAAAGCTATTAATTTTAGGGCAAAAACTATTAAAGTTTTGAATGGGTGTCTATTTAGTTTTTGAGTTCCAATAGTACTTTTGGTTTTGAAGGTTTGAAAAATGGTTCGGTCATGAGCTCCTTTGACTGTTAGTTAACTAACCTTTAGATGACTTGGTGTTGACTGGACTGTTAATTTGTCAAAATGTATTGTTTTAATAATATTTTTGAGTGATTGGACTTTTTCTCTCCTCTCCTTCTCCCTTTCCTCCAAACTTCGATGAACCTTGTTGCATGCTTTCTCCGAAAGACATTGCTGCTATCTTTCAATGAATGAAGGAGCTCATTTGTGTAAGAAAGATCCGAAATGAAGGTGCGTCCTATGTTCATTTGTCTTGAACTAGAACAGTAGTTCTTGTTTGTTTTTGATTTGTTTGGAATGATGTAGGATCTACTTAGAACTGGAACAAAGGTGTTCATTCTTCTTCTAGCCACTAAAGCTAACCTCCCACACTTTAACGTCTTAACGACCACAAACAAAAACAACCTAGAAAACATTGAAATGGCTCAAAAAACTAGAGATTAGATAATGGAGGTTCTTAAGTTCGAATTTACCAATTGTATTTTAGCTTTGTGGTATTTGTAACTCCTCAAGAATGAATGAAGCTCCATTAAAGTAGTTCAAACTATTGTTCTATTGATCGATATGTGACCTGGTTTAAATGAAGCTTGAGATGAATTTAAGTTCATCGTAAATTAAGTTTGATTGCATTTAATGCAATTCCATCTTGAAACTCTACTTGCATGCACATATAGAGAACGATATCAACATCCTCATTCAAATCTTTTATTATTGAGTTCACCAAAGATTGAACATGAAGAATCTCGAAGCTTATTGAAGTTTCTTAGCCCCGTTTGATCATTTTGGTTCAAAATGGCTCTTGGGCTCATTAATCTGTTCATGTCAAAGGGTACTTTGACCTCTTTATATGGGCTTAATAAGATTACATATGGATTACTTACGTGTGAAAGGAAAATTTAACCACTTTAATTATTTCAAAATCCATCCCAAAGTTGAGAAAAAGGCTTTTAAAATATATATAACCATCATGGGTTGGCCTAGTGGTAAAAAAGAGACAAAGTCTCAATAAATGACTAAGAGGTCATGTTGAGGTGTGCATAAGCTGGACCCTCACGGATATTAAAAAAAAAAAAAAAACTACAATGTTTATAGGTATTTTGTATTATTTAATCAATATTTTATTTGCGCTTATGTCTTCAATCCTTCAAATCATTATGACATTTTTTAAGGTGACTATAGCTTTCACATGTTTTTCTAGTTTAACAACATGTGTCGTGGAGAATTCAAAACTTTGAGTTATGATCGTTTTTTTTAGACGAACTATTATGATGTCGACTCTAACTTTCACAAAGTATTTAAATTAAACCAATCAAATTCTATTTACCTTGGAACATGTCTAACTCAAAATTTTGAAAAGAAATAGTTAACTACTCCAGTACTTTGAATTATGAGGTGAAATATGTATTGTCGAGTAAGATGTCAAATATTTAAATCTCTAACCATATATGGTTGAACTAAAAATAATTATTTATTTGGAATAAAGTGATAATCTAACTCAATATAGTCAGTACATTCATGAAACTACTTGTCACATACATCCAAAAGACCAACTGCTTATTAACAGTCCCACCACAGTTTAGGAAGATTTATTATTTGCGTCAACTTGGTAGGACTGACTAGCTTGACTCTCTTAATAAATGATATTTTTTTTTGTAAGCATGAAATTGGCTCGTTGTTGGCCATGTATGTATGTTTATATATATATATATATATATTATTAAGGACAATAATTTTCTATTATTATAATCAAATATTAAAATAATATAATTTAATGAATAAAAAGTTAAAAAAAATTAAATCCAACAATATCATTAAAGTACAAAAACCAACCACAAATTTGGAATAAAAAACATGCAGTATTTTGCGCCACGTTAAAGCTGAAAATTTTCTTTCAAAATCAATATTTGTGAATATATAATTGAAATGTTGCTATTTCTTATAATTTTTTTTATAAAACGTAGCCCATGCAATTAGGTTTTCGACTAATTTGTCTTGCTAATTTTAAGGATAATTTTTCCTTTTCAGATTTGATAGCTTACTTAAAAAACACAAAAATATATATATATATTAATCTATTTTATGAATTTTTTGTTTTTTGAAAAATTATTATAAATAAAAACATATCAAACCATTTAAAAAATTTGAAATTTTTCTATATTTATAAATAGTTTGAATCATATATTTCTATATTTGAAAACTATCTTTTTTTTTTTTTTTAAATACTCATTAAGATTTTAAAAACGTTTTAAAATTATAGATTACATAGAAAAAAAAAGTTGATGGTATACACTTAAAAAAATTAGAAAACAATGAACAAAAATGGGTTATCAATCAAACTTACTAAACATACGGATTTCTTTTATAAAAAAAAAAAAAATCAAATAATGAAATTGTGAAAAAGAATGAAGAAGTGCCACACTTTTAATTTTTATTTAACAATGGAATAGATCCTTAAATCCTAGCTAATTAATATGCTTTTAAGTAGACTTTATTCTCATAGACTTTGTTGGATTGGATCCATCTGTTCTTAACCCAAAAGAATTTAGGCAAACCAGCAAAATTAGCCCTCTCTAATTTGGATTTTATTTTTATATAATTATTCCTTTCATATTTATACCAAATTGAAAATTTCCACAATATTCCCTTTTAATTAATTAGGCAAAAAAAACATATGTGTTGTTTTAAGAATTAAGAATATATAATGTGTTGTTTTACTAAGTAAAGAAAATAAATATTCTTTTGTTGTTTTTGGAAAGAGTTATCTGTGATTTGTCTCTCCTTTTTAGTGTGCTTATACAATATGCCTAATTAAGCATATACATCCCCTCACTTTTCTAACTTTTGTTTTTTTTATTGATATTTTATTTACTAAATTATGTTTTTAAAAAATAAAATATTCAACGTTTTTTTTTGGAAATTTTTTACAAATAAAAAAAATGTCAAACAATTTACATAAAATAACAAAAAAAATATTGATAGACTTCTATCAGCAACTATCAGTGATAGACATCTATCATTTCTATTGCTCATAGATCCTGATAGACTTCTATCAGCGTCTATCACAACTATTTAAAAATTTTGCTATTTTGTGTAAATAGTTTACCTTATTTTTCTGTTTTTAAAACTTTTCCTTTTTTTTTTAATAGTAATTGATATTTTATCTATTAATTAATTATGTTTAAACAAATATTTTTATATAAATTATACTGTGCATTTTGTTGCTATCACTACTCAACCTATAATTTTAAGCATATATCCTTGAAGTTGCTCTCTTGGGGCCTAGATATTCGAATGAAACCGACACGTGTGGACTATTATATCGAAATAGAGACGCGGTGATGCTCGGGAGGCTTGAACGTCTCAGGAGCTCCTACTTTGATGTATTATTTAAATTATTGCTAAACTCAAAAGCTTAAACTTATCTTTTTAACATATTTTTAATATTGTTTATCTTGAAAAGGAAAAAAAAGAAAGAAAAAAAGTAGCCTAATTGTGTTTTTTCTTTAACGGAGTAACCTAGTTGCTATATTCTCCGAAACTATCTTAAAATAAGATTATTGTATTTGAAGCCAACAATGAGAGCCACTTGTATTAGAAAAAATAACGTAGAGAACTTTGTCGTTTATTTAAAAACTACTCTTGTTTTTTTAAAAATTCTGATATTATCTTTGATCACCTATCATAAATATTAATTTCAAAACTACCTTAAGAATAAATTTCTTTGGAAATGTTGGATAAAAATTAAAATTTGAAACTAATGTGGCAATGTTCATGTACCCAATTTCTGTCTCAAATCGTTGCAGCCACGCAAAACGTTTCTATGTTCCAATTTTCATTGAATACTATTCTTACAGGTTTTTGCTATTCAAATTGTGATAATGTTTTCAATATGCAAAGTTGAAAAGTGCCAGATTTTGAGATTGAAACTTTTATGGAATAATATGGAAAATGAACCAGAAATTCGGTCAGAAATTAGAAAAAATTAGCATATTGTTACATTAATAGTTTTGTAAAATAAACAATAATTAAACATAAATATCCTAGAATAATTGAATTATTGAATTTTTATCTGACACGTCAATATATCTATTAATATTATCATATTTTATGAGTTCGATATCGAACATGAGAACTGCATCGACATTTTCATTATATATTGTAAAAAAAAATAACGAAACATAAAAAATAAGTCACTGAATATTACTAATGTGAATATAATATTAATAATAAATATTTTAACTAATTTAAAAAATGTTTAGATAGTTTATATATTAAGTTAAATATTTTTTGCTTTTATAATTTTTTCATAAATATCAATCGATATCTACATTCTATTGATATTTTATCGAAATTTTGATAAAATCGAAACCTCAACATTTTTATTAACATCCACATTTTAAACAACCTCAAAATATTATTGAACCAATTACATAATTTCCAAAAATTGCATATCAAATTCTTCATTGAGTCTATGTATTGATGTACATAGTTACGTGAGGAATATATAAAAATACAGAATAACGTAGAATATATTCAAAGATTTAGATTTCATTTTTCTAAAGTATAGATTTTTTTTTTTTTTTTTTTTTTTTTTTTTTTTTTTTTTTTTTTTTTTTTTTTTTTTTTTTTTTTAAGTTACGCCTCTATTCCCCTTCATGACCTAAGTCCCATTGTGTAAATAAATAAATAAAAATTGTGGCGTCATTTAAAAGAGAAAAAAAGAAAAGAAAAAGTCGTTCTTTAATGATTTCGACATTTCATACGACTTTTTTTGAAAAAAATGAGAAGGTTGAAATTTAAACCAAAATGCAAGAAAAATATAGTGATCATATATATATATATATATATATATAAATAAATAAAGAAAATTGTTTACACAACATAACAAAATTTTTAGATAATTGTGATAGATGCAGATAAAAGTCTATCAATGTCTATCAGTGTTTTTTTTTGCTATTTTCTGTAAATAGTTTGACATTGTTTCTATGTGTGAATATTTTCTTATATTTATTTTGGTTTCGGAAATTTTAATTTTGAATCTAATAACTCTATGATATATTCAAAATTTTAAAAAGTTAATTGATTTATTAAATATATAAATTTGAATTTTATGTCTAATGAAACTCTAAGGCCCCATTTGATAATTATATCGTTTTTAGTTTTTTTTTTTTTCGTTTTTGAAATTTATATGTTTGTTTTCTCCCAATTTTCTTGTCATAATTTCCACTTTTATTAAAGAAAAACATTTGAATTCTTAGTAAAAAAAATATTCAAAAAAAAGTTTTTATTACTTATATATAGTTTTCAAAACTTAGCTTGATTTTTTAAAACATAAGTAAAAGTAGATATATAACATATGAATTTAGAAGGCGAAAGAACAAAAACCAAAAACCAAATGGTTATCAAACCAGATTTAAACTTTCAGCTTTGTAACTAGAGATTCTGTGAATTTTAAAAAATGTCGAATATGTTAAGGACCTACTAAACACTAGTTTAAAAGTTTGAGGACTTATTAGATATTTTTAAAAGTTCACTTATTTGATTCACAAAATTGAAACTACAAAAACCTATTAGATATTTTTGAAAAGTTTTGAGTACGAAACTCGTGGTTTTAAATAGGGAAAAAAAACGGAGGGTGGATATCACATGGGCATGTCAAGGGTTTTTTTTAAAGCAAAGCCATGGTTGAGAAAAGTTGGTCGGTTTGAGACATAAATGAATATTTGTAACCCCAAATGTGTAACAACTTTACTATTGGAAAGAAAAAAACTTTATTATAAAATTTTTATTCTAAAGAGAAAGTAAGAATTGGTTGGATAGATAATCTGAAAATAAAATTTTGAAAACAAAGGATTCAGAGTTGTATTTTACGTTTTTAGATATGTGTTTGGTTGCAGATTTAAAAATTAAATTTCAAATTAAACAATTTTTCAAAATGTATTTGATAATATGTTTATAAATTAAAAAAAAAATTAATTATAGTTACTCACTAATCTATTAGGTTGAATATAAACAAACTAATTATTTTATGAACTTGTTTTATGTTAATTTTTTTTTGTATAATTATTATTTTATAATATCATATAATATATTAATCATATAATATAAAATATAGAGACATTTTTAAAAGTAGACAAATAAGGGAAACTATTTAAAAAAAAAAAAGCAAAATTTTTAGATAGTTGTTATAGATGTCGATAGAAGTTTATCACTAATAGATGCGGATAGAAGTCTATCAATGTCTATCAATGTCTATTAGTATTTTTCTTTGCTATTTTCCGTAAATAGTTTGACATTTTTTTCTATCTGTGAAAATTTTCCCAAAATATATTATATCATTAAAATTTTTAATTTAACAAAATAATCAAGTTTAAATAATATATTTGTTATTGTTTTTATATTTATTAATATAATTTTGTCAATGTCTATCCGTGGTTTCCTTTTTTGCTATTTTCTGTAAATAGTTTGACATTTTTTCTATCTGTGAAAATTTCTCTAAAATATATTATATAATTAAAATTTTTAATTTAACAAAATAATCAAGTTTAAATAATATATTTATTATTATTTTTATATTTCCTAATATAATTTTGCATTTTAAAAATTTAAATTAAAAATTTGGATACACCCAAAATATAAAAATGTTTTTTTTTTCAGAATTTACAAGGTATGCATTACAAAATCCGGAAATAATTTTCGAAAACAAAATCCAATCTGCCTACCAAACGCATAATCGTTGAACTTCGTGAATATGAAAACATAAAACAGAACTTGAATTGTCAACCCATGTAGGTCCTAAGAAAATTTAGAAAAATAGCTAAAATGAGTATAACTCAATTAATATAAAATTTATACTATTGACCTCGAGGTTAGAGATTCAGTTATCCATCTTAAAAAAAATAAAATAAAGAAATTGGTTGGTGCCAACATAAGATTAAGAATAACTCGGATCAAAGTAATGTAGGTTTGTTTAGCAATATTTTGTTTTGTTTGTTTTTCTAAATCGTAGTAATATAGTTTTGAAAATTCTCTTAAAATAGGGGAATTTTATGAACTAAAAAAGGTTCGGTCTTTTTATTTAAAAAAAATGATAATTTTGTTTTTTTTTTATTTTTTATTATGAGTTCTTGCTTTTTTTTTTTTTTTTTTTTTTTTTTTGGAAAATTGTGCTTGTTTAAATAATTACATACTTTGGTTGTTTTGCAATCTGATAAAATGTATATTTTTAAAATTCTAGGAAAACTAAACAATAGATATATAACTTTTAAAAACAAATTTGTTATCGCTTTTAATTCTTTTTTTCTTTTTTCTAAAACTCAGATCAAATAACTTTTTCTTTTTAAGAAAAACAAAAACAACTTTTAAAGGTAGAGTGTGTATATATATATATATTTTTGAACAATTTGCTTATATACCTAATATACCAAGAATATTAGGTCCATATGCTTTCATTGGTTTTATTGTGTAATTTGATCTGTTGAAACTTAATACGCAAGGTTAATTATATGAATTATTTTATTTAATTGATTCATTTGATAATTTTTGCAATAAAAAACTTGATTAATTTTATATAAGGATTCCATTTAAAGTGGACAAAAGAGAGCTAATATTTTACTAATCTTTTAATTTGTTCGAATTAGCAAAAATATTTTTAGTTTATAGTATTTCATTCTAGAGAATAATTAGGTGCAGATTACATTTATTCCATGCAGTCTCTTTTATTGTATAGTAGAAAAAATAACAATTTTTTTTTTAATTCATGTTTGTCACGTGACAAATTTTAATTGAATAATTAGTGCGCTGGAGTTTTTTTCTTCTTCCCTAAAGAAATCTCTACTACTTTGATATCAATGGGTTAAATGTTCACTAAATTTTAAGTTGTTTTTCATATATTTAAAAAAGAAAAAAAATCCTATACTTTATTATACGTTTCATGTTTATCCATAAAATAGACAGAGATAAATTATTATCTAACTTTTCAATGTGCCACTGATGAATATATCTCATTTCTAGTCCATATTAGAGGTGTTCAAAAAATTCGATGACAAAAAAAAAACTAATCAAACCAACCCAACCTGTGCGGTTTGGGTTGGGTTGGGTTCAAATAAATAATTTTTTTGGGTTGGGTTGGTTCATGAGTTTACCTAAAGTAACCAAAACCAACCCGAACTTATTATTAACTTTAAATTGTATATATTTTTTTTTACCTATGATGTAATTATATATACATATATTTATTTTAGTTTTATTTAATTTCATTAAATTGTTGGATAACTTATTCCCAACCACTCCTAAAAATAGTTTCTTAACTCTTTGGAAATAAAATTTTCACTATATAAATTGAGGTTGAGTTTTTAATCTATATAATTAAATCAAATTTCTACGTATTAACATTTTACTTTTTTTTTAGAATAAAAATGTAAACAAATGACCTGAATAACCCAACCCAACCCAACCCAAATGTTTCATGGCTCGGTTAGATTGTGTTCATTTTTTAATAAGAGTTATATGGGTTAAAAAAATTTACAACCGGAATAATTAGGTTGAGTCTAAAAAGTCTTTAAACCCAACCCACGAACACCCCTAGTTCCATATTGCACTTTCAATCTTAAAACAATTAAGTTCCCTAAACTTTAGTTTGTAATCATTTATAAGTATTTGCAACATTTAACTTTTGTAACCATTTTATTAAACTACCAATGAATTTACTTTATGATAGAGATTAGTTTGTTATAAATTTTAAAACCCAGAAACTAAACGGTTTGGTATTACATACATAAGTTCATGAACTAAAATTGTGACGGAAGAACCATAAAGCACGAGTACAGGAGAGTGGTCCTAGAAAGGTGAGAGAAGGGAATAAATGGAGAATTGGGACAGGGGGTTTGAATGAGTAAAGAGGAGGTGACAAATGAACAAATGAAAAGAAAGAATTAGATATATTAATTTGTATGGGAAATTAAAGGGGAGGCAAAATGGTGGCTGATTGCAATGAAATTGGACCCTTAAGATACCTCAAGACGAAGCAAAAATGAACAAAGACTATGACTATATTCAACTTGGTTGCCCTAATCATTCAATTATGTTTTGTCCTTTAAACTTCAACTCTTACACAAACCACACATTTCAATATCCACACAAAAAAAAAAAAAAAAAAAAAAAAAAAACATTTGAAACCCATAAAAGAAAAAGTCAATCTTTTTTTTTTTTTTTGGGGGTTTTTTTTCCCTTTCAATTGGCTGTTGGAATATGATCTCTTTTTTCCTTTCTTTTATCATGATGCCACCTTTCAATTTTTAGGGTTTTCTTTTGCTCCTTTATGGATCGACATTAGCCACTTTCAACCTTCTTTTTTTCTTACATGTGAAAGATTATATTTGATATCGATCGATTGAGTGTTTGTCTGCTCGTTTCTAGTAGTTTCTTGAAGATGATGTGTATATGTAAGGTTAATGGTTTGGAAGGAATAATTAGTCATTATATTCTTAGATAAAGCTTATAAACATGTCGACAATGACAATTTAACTGGCATGATCTTGTACGTATTATCGACTTTGAGGTCTGGGGTTCGATAATCAAATTATTATATGTGAAAATGATTTTTTTTTCAAATACAACAAAATAACCAACACGAAAATTAGAAAAGAAATATAAAATGTCACTATATATATGTATATATTATTCAAATCTAACAAAGTTAAATCACCAATCAACCCGGAAATTTGAGGCTATGATTGGTAACCATTTCATTTTTTGGTTTTGGTTTTTGAAAAACAAGCTTATTTTCTCTCTATTTCTTATAATGATTTGCATCTTTCTAAATGCAAGAGTTGAATTCTTATCCAAATTCTAAAAACAAAAATAAATATTTAAAAACAATTTTTTTTAGTTTTCAAAATTTGGTTTATTTTTTAAAACACTAGCAAAAAGTAGATCACGAAGCAAGAAAGTTAGTTAGACATGGTAGGAGTGTTTGTAGGCTTAATTTAAAAAATCAAATGGTTATTAAACCGGGTCTAAACTTTTGGATTGAATATACATATACTTACCATACTCAAAGGGTTGCGATTTTCAAAATGTTATTTATTCATAAAAGTATACAAATGAGTGAAAATTAAATTAAGGGTTGTTTTCAAATATAGAAAAAATTAGCCAAATTATTTACTAATATAAATTTTTTTTACTGTCTATCAAGGATAGAATTCTATCGTTGGAGCGATAGACAACGAAATTTTTCTATATTTGTAGATAGTTTGATATTTTTTCTGTTGATAGTAATTTTCCTTAAATTAAAGTGGTTTATTTTTTTATTAAATATAAATAGTGACATCATATTTTAAAAGAACTAATATCTGTTTTTAGAAACGATATCTCAAATATTTTTTGAACAAATCTTTGAACATTGAAAACAATCTGGATTGATGATCTCGATCAATTCCGGATATTATCATATTCAAACGACTGAGATATGTATTGCAAGTACATATGTATGTAAAGAATATAATATCCAAAATTACATATTCAATTTTTTTTAATATAACAATAAATTACCAAAATTAAAGACAAAGAGACAGAATATAAAATTCCATATATGTACTTTTTATTCCCAGCAAGCATTTCAATATGGAATATATATATATAGTTAAGCTTTCGTTTGATAATCTTTCGACTTTTGGTTTTTAGTTTTGAAAATTAAGCATATTTTCAAAAATAAAAACAAGTTTTTAATATGGCTGTTTTCAAATATAGAAGAATGAGTCAAACTATTTACAAATATAGAAAAATTTTATTGTCTATCAGCGATAGATCACGATAGAATTCTATCGCTTGTCGCTGATAGACAGTGAAATTTTTCTATATTTATAAATAGTTTGATATTTTTTCTGTTTATAATAATTTTTCTTTTTTTATTAAAAGTTAATTTTTTTTTTCAAAACTTGGCTTGGTTTTTAAAAATATTTGTAAAGAATAGATAATAAACTAAGAAGTTTAGAAAAGTTTACAGGTAGAATGTATGTTTGTATGCTTAATTTTCATAAACTAAAAACCAAAAACCAAATAGCTACTAGACGGAGCTTTAACTTTTATTTACTTATTTTTCTCTCATGCATTTTACATTGCTGGTTTTAAAAGAAGGTTTTAACTTATTTAAATTACGTTCGTTGTTTTAAAAAAAAAAACGTTTAGAGTAAAAACTTGTTAGAAATGTGGATAAAAATTAAAACTTGAAACGAGTGTGTAATGGTGACTTTAAATGATTTGACGATGTTGACGTCCAATTTTCAAAATCTCAAAGATATATTTTGAAAATTGAAATATTTATAGTAAGGTAATATTTTAATTTTTGAAAGAATAAATCTATTTTTAAAACAAAGAGCAATGTTTATGTATACTTTTTGTAATTTAGCCTTAAAAGAAGAAACTAAATCCTATTTTAATTTATTTACCTATTCTTATTTATTTGTTCTTTTCCATTTTGAAATATTCTATTTTAGTCCTTAGTATTAAATTAATCTTCTATCATATCAAACTGTCATCTGCACACTTTCTAATTTAATCCTAAAACTGACATAAAGCGACTTTAATAAGCCCAAGTCTACTACATTACATTTTATACAAGATATTTTATTAATTACAATAAAATATATATAATAAAAAAACAACACATTTTAGAAAATGCAAGCATGTATTAAATTCTTATCGACATGTCAGACATTTTCATTTTCACATTTTTATAGACTCAACATCAACATTAACATAAGAGGTAAATTGATATTTTTATTATATCGTAAAAAAAATTTATAAAACATAAAAAGTAAGCAACAACTTGTTGCTAATGTGAACGTAATATAAACAATAAATATTTTAACTTGTTTTAAAATACGAAAAAATATAGGGCTACTTTCATATATATAGAAAAATTTATCATGGTCTATCACTGACGGACAGTAAATTTTTTCTATATTTGTAAATAGTTTGATATTTTATCTGTTTATAATAATTTTCCAAATATATATATATATAAATTCATATTTTTTAAATTCTTCTAAATATCTCTCGACATCGACATTTTATCAATATTTCTATCGACATTTCTGTGTAATTGAGATATCAAAATTTTCATTTCCATCGACATTTTAACCCAGTAACGAGCATGAAATAACATAAATATACAAGTTTGGCAATCAAATGACATCCAAACAAATGGTTTTTTTTTTTAAAAAAAAAATGGTTTGGGAATGGTAATTCCATTATTGAAAGGTACATCCACAAAGGGGAAAACATAATGTGGAAAAATAATTCTTGGTTTAGCCTTTGTTGAGGGAATAACACAAACACATAAAAGACAAAGATTCCCACGTGTGGGGTTTTGAAAAAGATTGTTTTTTTTTTTTTTTGTTTTTTTTTTTTCAAAGTCTTTTGGAATTTTGTAATATAAATGGATTCCCATATCCGATAATTAAATACCCTATAGATTTAAAACCAATGACAAGTTTTCTTTTTTCTTTCTTTCCTAAAATATGTCCATTGTAAAATTCGTATCAATCATCAATTGTTAGGTCCAATAATTAAACATTATTTAAAAAAAAAGAAGGAAGAAAGAACCTTCACCTAAGAAGACAACTTGTTAATTTATGAGTTTTCATTACTTTTTGTTTATACTATATTCTATAGAATTTAATCCCATTTTAATTAATCTTCTTATACTATATTTATTAAAGAATTAGAGGAAAATTTTAATATTCTACGAATTTACTTAACATAGACTAATGGTAAAATTAATTGAAATGTTAGCAAGTTGATTCAAACACTCACGAATATAAAGATGCATACTCTATCAAACAGATTTATCAATTCTGATAATATTTTTAGAGCAATATTTTGGTGTGATATCCCAAGACGCACCCATCTTCATACATCTTACTCTAATCACAAAAAAAAAAATTATTTTAAAAATAAATAAGAAGAATTTATCATTTGATAATAATTATAATTAGACAATTAAATATGATAAATAAAATTAGGTAAAACTTAAAATACACCTAAATATTCTTCATACTTTCAATCCCATTAGAAATTAGTAAGCAAAAGCTCACATAAAAAAAAGTTGTTTTCAAATATAGAAAAATGAGTCAAATTATTTATAAATATAGGAAAATTTTACTGTCTATCAGTGATAGACCGCGATATAATGCTATCGCTTGAGTCTTAGACATCGATAGAAGTCTATCACTTAAGCAATAGAATTCTATCGTAGTCTATTGTTGATAGACAGTGAAATTTTTCTATATTTATAAATAGTTTGATATTTTTTCTCTGTTTATAGTAATTTCCATAAAAAAAAAAACTTTCTCATTTCTTTCATTTTTCCCCTTTTAATCCATCCCTTGGTAAAATTAAAAAACTTTTTGTTTCTGGGACCCCACTTCACATTAGGCTCCATATCCTTTGAAGAAAACAAAAACAAAAACATGGCACATTAAAGTTTGTTCTTTGGCCAAAAAAAAAAAAAACTCACTTTTTCTCCTAGTTTTAGTTCTTCTTTCTCCCTATATATATATATATATACATACATATATGTATGTAACTCTCTCATCAAATATCAATCCCTCCATTATTATTCCCCAAAGCAAGCCAGCCAAATAAGTATAGTGAGAAAGAAGAAAAAAAGAAAAAAAAAAAAGGCTAGTAGCTAATAAAATGTCAGGCGTTTGGGTTTTCGACAACGGCGTGATTCGTCTCGTAGAGAGGGCGGGGGCAGCAGAGACGACGGGGGCAGGAGGACGGAGGAAAGTTCTAATATACACGCCGACGAACGAGGTGATGACGTCGTACGAGGTGCTTAAAAACAAGCTGTCAATGTTGGGATGGGAAGTGTACTATGAAGATGGAGAAGTTATGCAATTTCATAAGCCTTCTTCTGTGGATCTAATTTCTCTTCCAACAGATTTTAATAAGCTGAAGGCTAGACACTTATACGACATCGTTGTGAGGAACCGTAATCTTTTTCAAGTTAAGGACATGCAGTCCCACTAATTGTAGGACCCTATACCCTTAACTCTCCTTTATCTTTGCTTTTTTTTTTGTTTGAAATGATGTAGTTTGTGTGATTGAATTTGTGTGTGTTTGGAAGCAATATATTATATATAGGGGTGGTTTGATATGTAAATTTTGTTGTTGAAATTACAATTCACAATGGAATTAAATTTAAAGTATTGTTTTTGGGTTTATTTCACTACTCTCGCCATCACTCTCGCTTTCGCTAGGTTAAAATACTATTTTTTAATATTATATTTTAAATTTTGTTTCATTTTAGTTATTGAACTTTCGAATATCAAATTTTAGTTTGTGTATGTTAAAGATTACGTAATATTAGTCTATGTAGTTAATTTATTATTGATTTTTTTTGTAAAAAAAATAGTTTCCATTAGATTTTTTTAATAAATTGTGAAAAGTGTTTTTTTCTTGTATTGACACTATCATTTTTATTTAACTAATTTTAATACAAGTTTATTTTTTTAAAGAATAATTTTAAAATTATAGAAAGTTTATGGACTAAAATTTGACAACAATTGTAAATACAAAGCTAAATGAAACTAATGGAATCCAAGGAATAATTTTAATTTTGTGTCAATTGGAGCCCTTCACACATTCACAATTTTTAAAGTTTAATTAATATATTTGATATGAAATTCAATTCGATATCTAATAAGACTATAAATTTTTAATTTTGTGTCTGGT
Organism: Lagenaria siceraria; assembly: GCA_002890555.2. Taxonomy (NCBI): domain Eukaryota; kingdom Viridiplantae; phylum Streptophyta; class Magnoliopsida; order Cucurbitales; family Cucurbitaceae; genus Lagenaria; species Lagenaria siceraria. The sequence goes on along the minus strand of CM016483.1, from coordinate 22,433,396 downwards.
TAGGTTCATGAACCTCTTTTTTAAAAAGATGTAGAATAGATTTAAGAATCTATTAGACACAAAATTATAAATTCTATGACATATTCAACACAAATTAAGAACTAATCAAATACTCCATAAAGTTCAATGACCACAAATTTAAAAAATTAAAAAATTTACTAGACATTTTTTAAAGTTAAGAGACCAAATAAATACAAAATTGAAAGTTCATAAAAAAAAACTTATAATTTAACTTCTTTTTTTTTTAAATGTTTGTGAAAATTGTCACTATTTATAAAATTAGTACCATTTAAAAATGACATATGATCTATTATTAAATAAATTAATAAATCATTTGATAATGTATCGAATAATAAATTAATACTAAAAAAATTTTGGAGTTGGAATTTACTAAGATTATAATGTGGAAGAAATGGTAAAGAAGAATGGGGAATTGACACGTAGATAAATAAGAGTTTGAATTAATATTCCAATTTTTAGATTAAAGTTGATATGAATTTTGGCAGGTAGCTAGCTAGCTGGGCCTCCATGTAAATGCATTAATGAAACAGTATCTTCCACAAGATTTGGAAAAATTATTTTACCTATATCTATATGTACATTAATAAAAATTTTAATTTTACAGATATATCCATAAATATTGTTGTATGTAAATTTAAAAGTTACAAAAAAAATTATTAATTAAATTATTTTACTTCCAAATTACACATCTTATTATTAGTACTCATATAATTCATATTTATACATGAACTTTTTTTTAATGTTTTGTGTATGTATAAAAATAACAATGGTATCGATTAATTCTCAATATTGATATCAAATATTTTCGATTTATAAATATTTGTCATTATGTTTCGATTTGTTTAATGACAATTATGCAATAAACATTAATATATATCTTCAATAAAAAAAATTAAATATTCAAATTTCTATTTCTCTGTGTTTTTTAACTTTTAAAAAAACATTCAATATAAGTTAGACACATTTTTTTTTAGAATTTTCTATCACATTCATCCAATTATATAGAATTATCAACCTAGCTAGTCACATTATTTTTAACTCTCAAATAATTTCTTCTAGATTTGATTATATACATCAGTGACAGAGAGAAGAGTTTTGTTGGAAATCCTCATGTATCCAATTTATTGTCTTACACTAAAAAGCATAGATACAAATACGGGACACGGATACGAAACGACACGAACACGATGACACGCCATATTTTAAATATCTAGGACATAACACGGAAAATATACATTTTAAAAATATATATCATTTTCATACCAAAATAAAATTCAAAGTAAATGGGTTGATAAATTTAATATGCTTAAAAGACTTGGCTTGATGTATTTCGCACTAAAAAATTATTATTGTTGTCATATGTGTGTTTTTTTTAGTCTACTCAACAAGTGTTCTATGCATGTCTAACACATTTATTGCACTAACAAGTGCCGACACGTGTTGGACATGAACACTCTAGCTAACCAAACTAAAGTGTCCGTGCTTTTTATAGAGAAAATTGATAAAATGATTTGAGCATAAATTAAAACAAGAAATCCAATATTAAGTAGTTAGGTAGGTGAGTAGAAGTTTTGTGTTTTAGGTTTTTGGATGTGGTTAATTTTCATGCATGATAATATGATATGTAGGAAGAAGCTAAGAAAATGGCTCCCATGCAAAATGCAGAATCAGAGAGCCCCAAAGAAAAATATTATAAAGAAAAAAGAAAATAGTTAAAATATCATTTTGGTCCCTATACTTTAATTTGAATTTTATTACACTTTGATTCTTGTACTTTTAAATATCCAATTTTTGTCCATATATATATTTTCAACCAATCTTAAAATTACTTCATACAATTAGTTTATAGTTCATTTTTTATATAAAAAAAATGTTTGCTATTAACATTTCTCTTTATAAGTTGTAAAAAAAGTTATTTTTAAATATAACAAAATGTTTAATAGATAGTGATAGACACTGATGAACTATTATCATCTGTCAGTGTTTATCAGATAGATATTGATAGATGTTTATCAGTCAGTGACATTTTGTTATATTTGAAAATATTTTTAGTCATTTTACTATTTAAAACAATTATTTTTGTAAAAATATATTTATATAATGTCTTTTTCTTGTATAATAATAATAATAATAATAATAATAATAAAAAATTGTTATATTTGTTATTATTATTATTATTTATTTAATTTCATTAAATTTAAAAGAGTAAATTTAAAATTTAGGAGAAGTTCAAAAATTAAATTTAAAATTTATTGAAAATATAAAGACATATAAAAGTACTAACATAAAATTAAAGGGGTAAGGGTAACCATGGTAAGAGTAAATCGGTAGTTGAGTTATGTGGGGTTAGTTGAACTGACAGAGCACGTGCATGCATCACAAGCTGGTGATGATAAAAGGGAGTCTGATGGGTCAACGGATATAGCCCATATCGTGGGGGAAGAAGCCATTTATTTTTATTTTTTTTCTAATTCTTCATTTTGTTTGACTCTAATCAAAGTTCCAAATCCATTTTAATTTTATGAAAATATCAATATAAAAAACATAAAAAAAATTAGTAATTAAATATTTTACACTTTTAAAATAAGTTAATATGTCAATTATTTTCTTTAGTAATTGTTACTTAAATTACATAGTTGAGACTTAAATTATAGTAATAGAGACATTTTGTTGTTTATATTTTTATATTTCACGATTTTTTTACAATATAATAAAATGTTAGATTTATCTTTTTACTCTTGGTGTTATCAAATTTATAGAATAAATATAGAAATATTAGTAAAAATATCTAAATAAAAATAATAATTAAAAAAAGATTTGGAGAGAGAAAAGAGAGATATTTGAGAGTCACGTGTGTGAGTGCATGGCTGAAAACCCATTCCTATTTGGAAATGGGAAATGGGCAGCAATGCTTTCTCCCATTGAGCAGTCGCTTCCTTTTTTTCATATTGCCAGTGAGCCAAAATATTCTAAATCAAATACCAATTTGAATAAATGAAAATCATTGATGGGGAAAAGAAAAAAAAAAAGAAAAAAAGAAACCATAATTTGGAAAGGAAAAAAAAAAAAAAGAGAAATCATAATTTGAATCTCTATATCCTCCCTATAATTGCATGCTCGTGTAAATCATTTGTTATGATCGGTCATTCCGATCTAGCGATATTTGAAGTGAAGAAAAGTTATTAAGTTAAATTACAAATTGAGTTCATGAAAGGTCAAAAGTATTTAATAAATTTTAAAATTCTTTAATTTGAATTTAATAATTTCTTGAACTTTTAATTTTTGTGCGTGTCTAATAAATCATTTACTTGATTTTTTTTTTAAAAAAAAGAAAAATATGAATTTAATCTATACAAGATAGAAAATTTATGGTTTCATTAGCACATAAATATCAAGATCTATATTTAAGAGACGATTCAATAGATACTTTTAAAAATTTAGAGACAACCAAATAGACACAAACAACAACAGAATTTATGAATTAAACTTGCAATTTAACCAAATTATTATGTGTAAAGTTGGAGTGTCAAACAAATCAATTGTTGTGTCATGAAATAACCACTACCTCGAAAGCAGATTATAGCATGACCTCATTGCTAAATAGTTTCTAATTGTCTGTTGCTCCTCAAGGTTAACACAACAACCTTTGGCGTACACCTATTAGAGAATGATTGGAATTAAGTAAAAACTTTGCTCATACCAGAAGAATGGAATAACAGAGACAAAGACATCACGAAAACAAAAGCTCTCCAGAAGAACTCATGCAACCAATTTTTAAGAATCCAAAAGAAAACATTTTTTAGATCTAGGAAATTAATTAAATGCTTACAAATCTTTTCATGGGAAAAAAACAAAAAATTAATTTTATGACAAGTCATTTCAACCCTATGAACTTAATCTATAATTTCACTTGAATGATATATCTGTTAAAATCTGAACGCATTTTAGTTTCTATGTAGTTTATTTCACTTTATTACTAATTACCCTATGAAGTTAAAATACAACAAAATACTTTTGTTAGTTAGGCATCTCCTATTTTCTTTGATTTGACTAATTGACCATTGATATGCATGATTTTGCAACGAGGATCGAGTGATGCTACTATAGGGGCAGCCACAGATTTACCTTCTGCTTGGATTTTTTTTTTTTTTGAAAAATGGTTGGAAAAATTTACTGTATTGGGAGTATGAAATTTTTTTCATATTTCGCTTAAATTATTGTATGCCATATTTTTAAAAGTATGGTGGAATTATTGATATTAATGTGGAGTCTACTATTATTTATGAAGACAAAATTATGTGAATAAATAGACATACTAAATCTTTTTCTCTAACTTATTAAAATAAAAAAAAAGGAAAAATTCTTTCTTGGATAAGGATATTTGTCCTAATTTATTCAAGTGGGCAAATAATGTGTGTGTATATATATATTTGAAAAATGAAGAAAAATATTTTTTAAACTCTAGTAAATTATTTTTTTTTAAAAGAAAAGTAATCACATAAAAAGGTTATATAATTTCTATTAAAAAAAAAGTCTAATTGATATTTCAAGTTTCATTCTTTTAAGTCCGATTTCCATTTCTTAAATTGAGAGGACTATTAAAAATAAAATTGAAAGTTTAGGAATTTGTTAGAACTTTTTAAATTAGATCCTATTAAATACAATCTTAAAAATTTTAAGCCAAAATTATAATTAACTAATTTAATATCAAAATATGTAAATCAATATCAATATATACATTTATATAATTTTTGACATAAAGTTTTGAATATGCTAATGTTAAGGTGTTTAAATTTATTTTTTTATTATAACCCCCCTAATATAAAGTTTTGGACCAACTATTGAAAGGGTATAGGTAGAAAGTGGGCGATGGTTGACGCATCTAGCTTAATCATGACTCGTGGATTAACGGAAAAGGAAGTTGCATCCCTTCTCACTGAAATGGTTAGTTGGCTAGAAAGATGGCTCATAGCCTTTTAGGGGCTAAGTTGTATATGGAATGAAGGACATATTAGGAGTATCTTCCCATCCCTTGATGTTGAAGTCATTTTAAATATGTAATTGGGACACTCGCCCACCAGGGATGAGATTATTTGGTATTGCGATCCCAAAGAATGTTTCTTTATGAAAGGTGCCTACCACCTAACAATTTCTCTATCTTCTTTTGAGAAGGCATCTTCGTTTTTTGATAACCCTAAAAAGTCACTGTGGAATCCTCTTTGGAAGGCTAAGACCCTTCATAGGGTTAAGTATTATGTCCGAAGGATCATTCATGACATTGTTCCCACCAATGCCAACATTTCTAAGAAAGGAGCGTCAGCTAACCCTTTGTGTTTGTTTTCTAGGAAAGAGTGGGAGTTCGCATTTCATGTCCTATAGTACTGAAAGTTAGCCAAGAATATTTGGCTTAAGTTTATCCCTAATATGCAACCTCCTTTAATGACATGCATGTCTTCTTGGCATCTTTAAGAGCTTTTGGAGTTGGATGGTTATCAATTTCAAAGAGGAGTGGAGCAAGGCAATTATAATCTTGTGGTGTCTTTGGAGTTATCGAAACCCTATCAAGATCAGTGGGTCGAAAGCGTCGATGGAGGTATTGCAAGAAAGGTTCAGTTGGCTCTTGAAATGGGTGCTCCTGTGCAGGAGTTTGATCAATATCCAGTCCAATTGGAGAGCTAGTGGAATCATATTTCGTGGAGCCCCCCTCATCAAAATGAGTGGAAGATAAACGTTGATCCTTCTTAAAACAATTAGAAGTGTCGCAGTGGCTTCAACTAGGTGGTGTGTGACTCTTCTAAATCTCTAATAGGGGTGAGTTTTAGAAAAATTCACTATGAGTGGTCCACTAAGTTGCTCGGAGCTCAGACAATCACTGATGGTTTAGCCTTCCTATCTTCTTCTGACTTACCTCTTCCTCTTTTCTATAGTGTTTGAATATGATGCTAGGGAGGTAGTGAACTTGATCAACAACTGCTCGTTAGATTTTACTAGGGTAAAGAATGCAGTTAGCAAAATTCGGGGTTTGTTGAGTCGGTTGGGTCCTATCTCCTTCTCGTTTTGCCCCCATGTGTGCAATAGAGTTGCTCATTGTGTGGTTATGCTGCTGGTTTTGTTAATTTTTTTTATTCTTCCAATTCGGAAGATGTTGGGTGTAATTGGATTTCTGACTTCCCGAATTGAGTTTTGAATGTAATTCTTGGTGACTTGTTATTTCCGCCCTTGTGCTTTTATGAATTTCTATCTTTTTTTTTTTTTTAAAAAAAGGGGAATTTTTAAAAATAGAAAAATAAGGGAAACTATTTACACAAAATAGCAAAATTTTTAGATAGTTGTGATAGATACTGATAGAAATGAGAGAAGTCTATCGCTAATAGATGTTGATAGAAGTCTATCAATGTCTATTAGTGTTTTTTTTTTGCTATTTTATGTAAATAGTTTGATATCTTTTCTATCTGTGAAATTTTTTCAAAAAACAAAGGGTAAGAAACACTAGAATTATTAATATAAATATAATTTCGTTTTTTAAAATTATTTTCATAAATATCCAATCACACTGACGTTATATTATATAAATATTTATATTGTAAATTTTTTTCGACATTTTAAGTAACTTAGTAATAAACAATAATAAAAGGTTGACGGTGGAATAAAAAAAGAAGAAGAAGCTCCATATTTTCCGTACAGTTCAGCCACGAGGAGGGGACTGAGCAAAGTGGTGAGTGAAGCGTGGCGTTGCTTCAAAATTCAAATCTTCGACAAACTTGTCCCAATCTCCTCTTATTTTTCTTCTTTTCTCTTTCCCCTCAATTTCTTATTCTTTTCTTTTTTTCGAATTTTGAATTTTGATTTCGATTTCGATTTCAACGAACCCTAATTTTCAATTCACCACATTCTGATTTCCCCCCATTTCCACCCAATTCGATCCCTGCTTCTATGGCCGACGCCGATTCTTCCACTCCTTCCCCTGCTCCTCTCTCGGCAGTCAGTTCCCTTCATTTTCTTCCTTTTCACCTTCTATTTCTCCCCGATTTGTTTCTATCTAACATTGTTGTTTCTGTTCCCCTCTTTGTTCACAGAAAAAGGAGAATCTAACCCCCATTGGGTCCAAAATTACGGTATTCTTTTCTCATCATGTCTTTTTAATTCTCAAGTCCATTAACTTTGATTTGTGAATATTGCTGTTGCTTGCGATTTTCAGATTATGGACTTCGACTTTAGGATAGTTGAGAACTAAATTCTTCATTATTGGCTTCTGTGCTGTATGTGTTTCGGACTTTTCAGATAGTGAATAGCTAAAGAGTGTTAAGAATGTATATAAGTGATTTTTGTGTTCTTGGGTCCCTGCTGTAGTTTTTAATAATCAACATGGTTTAGTTCAAACTTTTTTAGCGTCGTATCCTTTCTGTTGCATATAATTGGCTACTTATAGGGTTGTCTACTAATTTTCAAACCTAGAAATGGGGAGGAGTGTTAAGAACATTTATAGAAGATATTACATTAGCCTATTAGGTTAATCTTTGAGTGTGTGTGATTTAACGAAGAGTCCATATATTACCATTGTTTCAAAGTCTTCTAGATAGTTGCAATTTAACTCTGATCTTCTGAGATTTGATATGTCTGTTCTCAGGAATTGAACGAATCAAGGTCAGAGCTGCTTAATAGAATTCAATCTCTTAAGCAGGTGAAGTCTAGATTTACAATGTCATAACTGTGAGCCTGATTAAGTTGGGTGCCCTTGCTCATTGTTAGTTGTTTCTGTCCTCTGATTTTGTAAACTTTCCCTGTGTTTGAGCATTTCAGGATCTCCAGAATTGGAGGTCAAAGCTAGACACGCAAGTTAATACCTACCGCAGTGTAAGTTAATAGTAGTGAATTTTGTATTGGTTGTTATCTTCTTCTTCATTCTTTTCTATGTATTCACATATTTCATAAATGTAACTCCACCAGCCAGCATGCCATTTACTAAGATATTTTTGTTTGAGTTTTCTTCGGTGGGTCAACATGATCCGTAAACCAGTTGGTTATCCCAGATGTTGGTTAACTCATTCTTGGTAGTTCAAAGAGATCTCCACTCAAGTCTGCTAATATTTCCACTAGAGGATATTTAATCCCTTAATACCTTGGTTTAGAAGAAAAATAGATACATAGGATAGGATATTCATCATAATGTAATTTTCCCTTTCCCTCTTTCAATTTTATCTGTCAGCACTTGATATATATCTTCAATGCCACACACAGGAACTCTCCGAACTCAAGAAATCACTTAATGTTGAAGTGGAGCACCTTCGCACGGTAAGTAAGAAATGCTTCATAGATTGAATATGCTTTTATACTTTTTGATGCCATTTGGAAGGGCAATAAATTTGTAACATGAAAGCAGGAGTTCCAAGAACTAAGGACTACCCTTCAGCAGCAACAAGAAGATGTGACTACTAGCCTGAGGAACTTGGGTGTAAGTTCTATTTCTTACGAGTACTGACTTTCATACTCAAATATGCAAATGAATTTCATCAAAACACCACCAACCCAGCCCATCTCACCGTATATGTTAACCAATATTGAAGAAAATTATGAATCTTGGCAGCTTCAGGATGTTTCTGTGGACAATAACGAGAATCAACATCAACATCCAGTGGAAAACAGCGACAAGGAAGACGCAGACGAGGCTAAGAAGGATGGCTCAACAGAGGAAAAGGGGAATGAAGCTGAGAATTAAGTGGCAGTTTTAGTATGTACGTATACGTTTTTCATTGCATGATAAGATAACCTTAAGCAGCCCTCTCTAGGCGATGGATTTCCACATTTTTCTGTTTTGCATCATGCTCTATTTAAATTTCAATCTTTGTGATGGGGTTCTTTTCAATATTTCCCATTGAGGTTCTATGAGATCTGCACCCTTTAGTGCTCTCTCTGTCTATGTCTCTCTTTCTTTAAATAACTATGGAGTTTATAGGTATTAAGTTGGGAAATTTTTAGTACCACGTGAGTATGGATACTACTCAGTAGCATTGAAAATTGATATGTTGTCTAGCTGTATTAAAGATCTCGATGTGTTTTCAGTACTACAAGAGTATGGAAATATGAATACCTTTAGCGCTCTCTTTGGCTGTCTCTCTCTCTATCTATATTTTTCGACTGCATTGTGTTTGTTTTCTCATAATTTCTTACTCATGGTTTTCATATTTCTTATGTAAACATTTGAATTCTACTTCTTTTTTTTCTTTCAAATTTTGGCTTTGATTTTGAGAAAGCACTCCTAAAGTGTAGACAACTAAATATAGAAACCAATAAATGGAATGAGAGTGAGTTTTATAAGCCTAATTTTCAAAAACAAAAACAAAAAACCCAACTAGTCATCAAGGGAAAAGTAAAGATGGTTAAATTACACATCTAATCCATCAACTTTGAAGCTTATCTATTTGGTTCCTAGATTTTAAAAAGTTTTCAATAGGTCTCTAAACTTTCAATTTATGAGAAATACTTGAATTTTCTTGTCAAATTCTAAAAACAAAAGCTACTCTCTCAAGTTTTTAAAATTTGACTTGGTTTTTGAAAACGTGGGTAGAAAATGGATAACAAAATATAAAAATTTATGAGTGGAGATAGTGTTTATAAATTTAATTTCGAGCGAGGTCTTTGGATGTGTGTATTAGTATATTGATAAGCTACATAAGTTGGTTGAAGGCAATAAAATTATAAAAGCCAAAACTGAAAAAGTTTTAAAAGTTTATAAAGACGAAATTTAGATCAATAGTTAGGATAACCCTTTTGTTCATTGAGTTTTGAATTTAATTTTCTAGTTGGTGCTATCAAAACTAAATATTTTTTATCATTAAAATTTTAATTTAGTTTTATTTGATTATCTAGATTCCAAATGTGACTTGCTGATACCTCAAAGTTTGCATTTGATTTTTAATTGGTTCTAGAAATATGAAATGGTTCATAAGTAAAGTTGAAGTTAGCTTAACTAATTAATGTAGTTAAATGATACATGGTAGTTGTTAACATATGTTTACTAGACTTGGTAGATGCATAGTTTAAAATTTCCATTGAAATCTCGAGATTTTGATAGGTTCAAAATTTCAGTAGGGAGAAATTTCAATTTTTCCTCAATTTCATAAAATTTCAAGATTTCCATCGAACTTTGCATCAAAATTTCAAACTTTCCATCGAAATTTTGATTTTTTTTTAAAACAATTAGCTATAGTAGCTCAATGATTTTTTTTTTTTCTCTTTTACCATCAAGAAACAACATATTTTTATTTGAATCTTTTCTATTGAATTTTCACATCATTTCACCTCAAACTTAAATTGTTGTGAGTTCTTTAATATTCCTTCCATTTTTTCTCAAGCTCTATCTACTTCTAGAGTTTACTTTTTCTTCTTTCTTTTCTATTAGGTTGAATGTTATATTTTTTACATCCTTTTTATTATAGTGTTATGATTTTTCTATCCTTATTATGTTATATTAGTTTAATGCTATGATTTTTCATTTTTGTATCCATTTCATTTTATAATAAACAATTTACAATTAGTTTATATGCAAATATTTCATGTTCTTTAATTTTGTAATTATTTTCCATTTCTTTTTTAAATTTCTGCTCTCGCATTAACATTTACATAAATATTTTACAATATACATTTAAATATAATGATTAAAAATGGTTAATTATAGTCTAACTCAATTACAATCATAGTTTCATTAAGTAATTATAACAATTTCCATCAATTTTCATAAAGTTTCCCAAAATTTTCATCGATATCGATATTTCCGTAAAATCGGGATCTCGATATTGCCATATATTTTGAACCTTGGGTAGATGTATATATTTTAAGTGAGTTGGATATATATATATATATATATATATATATAGTCTAAATACTACTATAGTTCATATACTTTTAACTCTTGATTATTTGGTGTTTGTACTTTCAAAATGTTCATTTTAGTCTTTATACTTCTAAAAAGTGACTATTTTGATCCATATTTATAAAACTTAACATAGATTCTATATACAATAAGAACCCTTCAATACAAATTTATTGTTCATTCTAAGAAATTTAATGAATAAAGTGTCATGCTAAAATTTCAATAAAAAAGGGACAAGATGTTCCCTTTCAAAAGTACATGCCAAAATGCACATTTTAAATAGTATGGGACAAAAGCAAACACTAAATTAGTATTAAAATATTTTATTTTTAATACCAATAAGAACCCTTCAATACAATTTTTTTTTTTTTTTTTTTTTTTTTTTTTTTTTTTTTTTTTATCTAAAGTGGGGGAATCAAACCTCAAGTAAAAAATGAACAAAAGTTGAAAATACAGGAACTAAAATGAACATTTTAAAAATATATTTTAAGAAAATGAACCTCAAGTCAAAAGACATAAACTAAATTAGTATTAAAATATTTTATTTTTAATACCAATGAGAAATAAATTTCAAAATTCATGAATCACTTTAAAATTAAATTTAAATCTCGAGGAGCAAACACACCAGTTTTTTAAAACTCACAAAGACCATATATCAAATTGATACTTAAAAGATAAAATAAAAACTAAGTTTATAGCTTAACTTGTATATAATATGTGTTGATGATTAAGAAGTCTATGTTTGCCACCCAATATTATTGGGTGTTAAGAAAGATGGCCAAATAATTAAATTTTGTACAATATTGTACGTTTTGGTAAGTTTTTCTTCTCATTAATGAAACATTATTATTAATTTTGAAGTGTACCCAACTCCACACGCACATCAACATTATTAATTTTATTTTCCAACCATATGAATTTTCATTTTCCCAAGTAGGGTTGGTGGGATCACTTAATTTTCTCATAGTGTAAACTATCAATTATGCTTTTCTCAACTAACAAATATATCGATATTTATTTTATATTAAGAGTGTGTTTGATCTTACTTTTCAAGTGTCTAAATTTGAAAATAATTCATTCTTTTTTTAAAAAAATTCCAACTTTTTTAAAAATATTTTTTTTTCTAGTAAATTCAAACAGATCCTATATACTATATATGTTTGAAAGTGATTTTGAAATACTTATCTTTTTAAAAAAATGAATTTAAAACAGTTAAAATTATTATTTTTTTTTAAATCACTCTAAAACATATTCTTTAATAATTCAAAACATTTTTAAAATTGACAATATCAATTTCATTTTATAATATTTGTTTCTCTTTTATTTTATTTTCTCATATGCACATTATCATTGATATATATGTTTCATAACCTAAAATAATATTGTTTTTCTTCCTTTCTTATTCAATAAAATCCTTGATAATATAAATTTTCTTTTTAATTTTATAGTTTCTGTTTCTATTTCTATTTCTATTTTATTTTCTTACATACACAATACCATTAATATTAAATTAATTAATTGAAAATTATGAGTATAAAATAACAATATGAGAAATATGTTCCATGACCTAAAAGCTCACAATGATTTAGCCAATAGGAGATAGTTCAACTGACTTAAGCATGAACTATCAACTTCAAAGTCAGATGTTTGTTCCCCCACCTTATAGTTAATCTACTAATTGATCCAAAAATATAACAATAAAATTCACAAAAGTTCTAAGCATGAATCAACTTGTAGTTATCTTAATCAATATTTTGACCATATTGTTTTAACCAATTGAGTCATACTCATATTAGATTGATTATAATTATTGAAGTACTTGGTTCATGGTTATAGTTCCACAAGTTGTGGTTGGAACCCAAACCTATATATATACAGCAATATTTGGGTGCATCTTGGGATGCACCTATTTTTAAGCATCTAACTCTCATCACATACACAAAAAATAAAATAATTTTTTTTTTTAAAAAAAGAAGAATTTGCCACATAGCAAATTATAAACAATTTAGTGAGATGCATAAAGATAAGTGTTATCCTATATAATAGGTGAGGTTTGCCTACCTAAAGCTTGGGATTAGTTACTAAGACAAAGCTATGTAAACCCAGATTATAGAAAATTAGATTTATAAAGTCCACCTCTCAAGCTATATACTTAGTAACAAATTACAAACCTACATAACCAAATCCAAGCTAACATAAAATACTTTTGAAACCTATTTCACTTAAAAAATTCAAACATAGGCCATAAATTTAGACAACCAAGCTCTGTAAAAGTAAACTATATACAAAAATCCAATAGAAGGAAGTTGGGAGCAAAGAGATAGTGAAAGGGAAGGGAAGAAGGTGAGAAACAGCAGATTTTGTGAGAGAAAAGGAAGAGGTAAAATATGATGGGTACATAAGAATAAGAAGTAAGATAATGAGAGAGCACCTACCACTTTAATGTCAAACAAGACTTGGAACTGCTACAACACAGAGAAAAGGAAAAGGGTTATTGCTGTTTTCATCTACATTGTTAATTGTGTTGTCCTTTTACCTTCACTTCTCTCTGTCAATCAAAATTATGTTGCGTGGGAAAATGGGAGTGCTTCTCTCTTCTCTTATTTCTAAATATAAATTTTTACTTACTGTGGGGCTGTCTGTATCAAGTTGTCATCTTAACTATGTTTGCCTTTACTCAGGGATGATGCCTTGACCTTGGCCGCACGTCTACCTAAAGGAAATGCCCTTTTTTTTTTTTTTTTTTTAATTTGTTTACAGAGAAAACAGAACAATGGCTTTAACCAGCTCACATTATGTGGGTCATTCAATGCATAACTCATAAGAGAGAGAACCCAACCAATTTATTTTTGACTGGTCATTTATTAGCGATACTAGGACTGGTAGCTACGTTGTGACGACTTATCTAATAATTTCTCCTAGTATACTTTCGACCGTCTTCTTGTATAGATGATGGGTTTGTTTGGAATGACTTAATTACAAGTGCTTAAAAGCTATGTTTTAAGCACTTGAAAAGTTGTTAGTTCTCCCCATTACTACTTTTCGTAGTCATATTCTTGAAAGTTAATTACAATACTTTAAGATTTTTAAATTTTACTTTGTTTATTATGAATATCTTTGCTTGGATTCCCTTTTGAAATCTCAATCAATTTCAAAATCTGAAAACAAGTTATTTCATAAGAACAGCTTTTTCTTGCATCTAAGATTTGGAATTTAAAAAAATACTTGTAGGAAGTAGGCTATATAGGATAAGGAACCTAACTTCAAAACCAAAAAACACTATCAGAACCTAATGTATAAGGAAAGAAATCTTAGATGCCTGTGGCAAAGATTTCTCAATTTCCACACAACATGGGACAAATCTTGGTATTCTTAATTCCTAGTAACCATTCGTCATTAATGAGTCAAATAGAAGAGGAAAGGTTGCAGCAAGGCAAGTTTGAAAAGGCGGGCTGTGGTTGTGAATGAATGTAGGGGTCATCAATTGGGAGAAGATACTAGTATTATACATTGGGTGAAAAGAGAAAAAGAACAATAAATCTTGAAATGTGCTACAGAGGAAGATTAAATAATGGGGTCAATCTAGATTAAAGAGGGAGTAGTTCAGCAAATTAAAAAGACCATTTAATGCATGATGATTTTAAATTGTTAAAAAGAGTTTTAGAGTTTCCAGGATATTTGTTGGGAGAGAGTGAAACCTGGCAGCCTGCTTTTAAATTCCACTATAATTACGGGGAGAAAGCTAGGAAAGCTGCTGCTACTCTTTTGTCATTTTCTTGATAGACCAGTGCTCTTTTCGAACTCCCTTCTTCAATATTATGTATATAGCAAAGCCATGGAATCATGACTCCTCGACTCTATAGTTTCACTTTCAATCTCTCTTTCTGAACCAGAAGATTTTTGGTCATTTTTCATCTCTTTCTGAACTGGGACTTTCCCTCCAATGGCTGTGGTATGTTCCGAAGCAGCAGCCTCACAACCACTCAGAGCACAGGTAAAAATGCCTTCTCTTCTTTACCAAGTTCTGAACTTTCTTTTTCTTCTCTTCAGGCATTCCCCAGCTCACCCCCTTTTTCCTTTACAGGTTTGGGTCTTGAAAGTTTCTATTCACTGTGAAGGGTGCAAGAGGAAGGTTAAGAAAGTTCTACAGAGCATTGATGGTACCGTTCCAAATTGTACACTTTTACTGTTTTTGGTTTCAAATGTGTGAGAAAATTAACAACGGATAGTCATGAGCGTAAACCATTACTATCAGCTGGAATGGATGAAGAAAGTTCCAATTTTTCTTTTTTCCATGTTAGTTCTTTTACCAGCCATACATAGGATTTGGGAACTTTTACAAGTTGCCCTCAGTCTAAAGCTTTGAAAGTGATGACTTTCTTAATCTTGTAGGTGTTTATACGACCATCATTGACTCAGACCAACAGAAAGTTACGGTCACTGGAAATGTTAGTCTTGAGACACTGACCAAGAGGTTGGGAAAGGCAGGTAAACGTGCGGAAATTTGGCCAGAAAAACAAAGGGGAAAAGAGAAACAGTTGATCAAGATGTTGGAGACTAACAAAGGGAAAGGCCAAGAAAATGGAAGAAGTCCGAATACTAATAAAGCTTCAGCAAAGAAGGTCGAGTTCAAGGTCAGCCCTGTCAAGAACAACCGTGAAGAACAAAATGAAAAGTCAAAGAATAATGGAAGCTCTCCCAAAAAGCCACAGGCCGGGGAGGCCTCGCCGGCGACCGACTGCAAGGGCAATACTACCGGACATGAGGGTTGTTCTCCAGACAAAAGTGGTGAAAAGAAGAAAACCAAGGGGCAACCAGGTAATAACAATAGTGATAAATCAGGTTCAAACCACCAAAATGGACTTGGGCCACTCAATGAGGATGCAGATGTGAGCCTAAGAAATGGTAGCCCACTGGCCCAACAAATATACACAGGCCCAAAGGGTTATTTTTTCCCAATACCTATTTTGGGGTTAAATTACAATGCACCGCATTTAGGTAAAGGTCCCGAATTTCTTTACCATGTCCCACCGTTTCCATATTCATGTTCAAACGATCAGACAGAAAATTATGAGGATCAAGCAAAGCCACAGACCTGCCTGGATTATTTCAGTGAAGAAAATGCCCATGGATGCTTCATCATGTGATGTAATAACATAAAGCCAATATCAAAATCATGGGCAAGATATGGTAATTTGAAGTGCTGGTTTATGTAGTAAAACAACAGAGGATGAGTATAGATGTACATGAGTGAGATCCAAAATGACAGGAAGGTTAGCAAGTAGATAAGTTCTGAAGGGTTGGGTGCTTCTAATTTTTGGGTTAAAAACATTAGGTTTATTGTGCTCTCTATCAAGTGAACTTTTTGCAGAAGCTTTCTAATAACGCTGACTAGGAGTTATCTACAAAATTATTCAATTCCAAGTTCGTCCCAAAAGTTCATTGATATAGCAATTTTCAGCTTGAGGTATTATTCCTATTTAAACAAATGAATTTATATTACACTATGTAAACTATGTATATCCTACAGCATTATGCATTTCTGGTTTACTTTTACACTAACATTCCATTATCCACTCAAATCCATACTACCCCCCATCTGACATTAGCGTATCTAAAGCTAACTCAACAAAGGATAAATAGAGAACATGGCAGAAAAAGTCAACATTGTCTGTAATTACCAGAGTTTTTCCAGCATCGTGGACCCAAGCAAGAAGACGATAATATTAGCATTCTATGGACCATTTTTTCGTAATATTTTGTGCATCTTCAACCACCAGTTAGCGAGTAAATTTAATTTAGTAGCCATTACTGGTGAAAAGAGAGAATTACCATCTCTCAAGTATGAATGTAACGATATTTACAGGCGAAGTTTACAGGGGAGAAGGAAATATAAACCATCACGTGAACTTGGAAATGTAAGCAGCCAATGACTTTCGGGATCCAAAACTTGGGGAATATATCAAAATAAGATGCAGAATCTAACAGACCCTAAAAGAAGTGCACTAGTAGCCTTTTTTTTTTTTCTTTTTTTTTTTTTATGTTAAAACATGTGAAGTGAAAAATCCAACTTGTAATAGATGCCTTATCCACTAAGCTAGGTTTGGCTTGTTGCATCTTAAAGTAAGCATATTAATATTGAAAAAGGTAGTATAACATTATCTTAAGAGATTGACCGCAATGGAGAAGGAACAATGATCTTTATGATTAGAATCTCCAGTGATATCATCCAAACCCTAATACAATCCTTCGTGGTTACATCCAAACTTTTAAGTCTTTAACTGTTCTTCAATCTTTCAGCAAACCATCTCTAAGAACAAGCAGACTTCGCTATAATTAAAATTTATTTTATTGTAAAGGTACACGAACCTGATTTGAGAACAAGAGGTTCTTTTATCAGATTTTGAGCTAAATAATGAAAAGAAATATAGGACCCTATCAAAATCAATTGTCTCTCACTCAGATACATGTAGTATGAGAACTACCACCACAGAGTATAAGTGCATAACTATGGAATAAAAAAGAGCTAATGCAAGGCAAAAACAGCCAAATTTAAGCTTACATGCTAGTAGATGCCCTTGTGGTGCGCTGATTTGTTCCAAGGATGATTACAATAACAGTTACATCATCATGATATTTCCTTCTCCTGCCGGCTGGAATGGTAATTAATTCTTCCTTGCTAAAACCTATAAAGCATAATTTCTTTCATCATCAGCACCGATTGATACAAACAGATAACTGAAATTTCAAATTATCAGCACAAGATTAGTTTACTTCTGAGCAAATTACTAAAACACCCCGTATCTTATACCTTAGTTATGGAGTAGTTTTCTTCTTTTTTTTTTTTTAATCCTTTTTATGGAGTAGTTGATGTGAAGAAAGTAAAACACTGAGGCGTATGGGTGTCAATAACTACACAATATATTAGAAAACTCATGATAAAAATAAGCATTATAAGAAAACAAAAATTAAATTAAATTGAAAGTCAAAATAACATGAGTACAATTTCTCCAGCCGGCTAAACGGCAGAAATGAAAAGCAGTGTTTTCACTGAACTTGCACTCAATCTCAGTATCCTTTAATAATAACTACTGACTAGTACTGTATAATATTAAAGGACAGCTCTCCAAAAGATTATCCTAGGTGAGAACGGCTAAGAGGATACAATCTAAAACCAGCAAAGGTACTCCAATTTCAACCTCAACTTGTTCCAACAATATTAGTCTTTTGGTCGGGAATTAAATGATAGCAATGGTCCCTATTTCTTCAACGTTTTCTTTGCCATTAGTGTCAAAAGTTTTTCATGTTATATCTTCTGGCAAGGAATTGACAATTCACCTTTTATTGAAAACTTGAAGGGAATGCTTAACATGAGATAAATAAGAAACTTTTATCATAGAAAATTAACAATATAACAAACTGAAAAGTTGACTTCTGCTAACTGCTAAGAACATCATAATAACAAAGTTCAATACTCTAGCCCATGGTCAACATATGACATTAAATGTAAGCGTTAAGGTTGTCTTATTTAAATTTACTTCCATAAATGTAAATTGGGAAACAATTCAAACATTTCAGACAAAACGATTTGGAGTTCACCTGCGCAATCAGCTGCTTTCAACAGGAGCTGCTCCAGTAAAAATTTTGCAGGATCACCAGTTGGGTTGCTCAAGATATATGAATGGACAAGGTTCACTGCCTCCTCATTGCCAAAAAAGTCAAATAAACCATCACTTCCAACTATAACAAAGCAATCTGATTTTGATATCCTATGGATAGACAATGCCGGTTGAGTGGAAATATAGGGAGGGCTTATTAGGTTACGAACTCGAAGAATACCCATCAAAGCATCATTAAATTTTTTCTGCAGAGGAAATAAATGTATAATAATCAACTTATGATGGACTAAAATAATTTCCAGCAATGCAGACAAGGTTACCTGGTTCACTCAGAAATGAATACCATTTTTAGCATTGATACCACATCAACTTCGGCCTGAAAATTCATGTCCTATATATAATAGTGGTAATGCATATTGATTTTTCTGTCCGGAGCTGATATGGATTTTATCATGGTCAGGTGAGACCAAAGTGACAGGAGAAATAAAGATAGAATCCGGATGGGGTGGTAGATTCGAATAAAGAACATACATGGTCAAGGCATAGCTATAGTAAAATATCAAGCAGGTATTATCGATTAGCATGAAGACTTAGTCAGTAACCAAAAATTCTATTTTGTTTAGCAACCTGCATCCTTTTTCTTTTTCTTTTTTTTCGACAGGAACAACCTGCATCATTACTAGCATATTAAGACTGCCACTATAATATCTATTAAATTTTTATACAGTGCACAAAACAGAGAAATGATATTGTGTGATATGAGATTATGGCCATACTGACAGGCACGCAATCTATAACTGTCGCGTACCGTCTTCAAGTAGCCAACTCCAAATGCACGAGTCACCTTCAGTTTTCCTTTGACTTTCCCACCAACAATGATTGTCGGATCATCAGGATGATCATGTTGTAACTGTGCTCTTTCAAGTTCATTATCCACAGTGTGACTCTCAGTGAGCTGGACAGCTTTCAGTCCCCCATTCCCTCTCATAGCACCCTCATCAAGGGTGGCTAGTACTGCTCTACTATCACCCAAATTTAGCGTGTACAAATCCTTTCCATGAAGAAGAACAACTAAAACGCATGACCCAACAGAAACTAAATCAGGACGATCCTCCATTTCCTGTTCAACCATGTGCAGAAAATCATTCTCTGTTTGACTAAGAGCACGCTGGAGGCTATCGAACACCCCATGCCTTAGAGGGTAATTTGTCATTCCTGCTTTGGCATATGAATGGTTCTCTAATACATTGTGGATATCTGAAGCAATTTTACTATTGTTTCCCAACGGAGAAAATCTTCCTTGAGCAATGCTACTATCATCAAGAAGATGTGAATTTTCCATGTCCAAACCGTCGGAGGTTTCATTCTTAGCTTCCCAATCTAGTAGGTTAAAATAAAATACGATGGTTTCATACAATGTGCCAGCAAGAAAATCAGCTGCATCTCTTCCATTAAAACCATCATAAATTGCACAAAATAGCCATCCATTTTCTTCAGAACAGACAGCTTGGACCCTGTCCTCACCAGCAGCTCCACCTGCCACTTGCACTTCCTTAACATTAAGGAAACCTTCACTTCCGGATGGGGCACTCATGGACTTCAACAAGTATGAATCATATTCAGAGGTTGGGGTAGATGGACTGCAACTTAAGTTTGACAGACTACTCTGCAGAGACGTTGACAATATATCCAACCTTGAAAGAGTAGGCGATGAGGGAACCTTACGGAAGGAGTTAGGAGAGTCCCAGGTCGGCAGAATTTCTTCTCCTATCAACCCATTGCATATATTTGTGTTTGCTAGGGTGGCATTAGCACTCAAGGCAGCACCAGATAAGCAAGAGAAACTGCTGATCCTTGGAAGTCCAGGCTGGATCTCGAACTTGTCAGAAACATCATGAATTTCATATATGTTGCCATTGCATTTATAACCAAAGCTAACTTCAAGTTCTCCCTCAGGTTTTGTTGAAGCTTCTTGAAGCATACTATATGACTGTTACAACAAAAACATTCATTTTTAATGCCTTTTCTATACCACCAAATAAATACAGACATACATGAAATTTAGACTTTTAAAATGTGAAAAATGGTTGTAATGTTTTAAACTCAGTATGTATAATATCAATCAATTGGCTTAATGTTCATATCTTTTACAAACAGGGGGAGGAAGATCTTGATCATCTTTAGTGGGGATGCCAGTTTTCTTATTCCCTTTAGAGTCGTTGCTTTAGTTTTTCCGGGGTTGCCATGGAGTATAACAGGGATTGTCCCTCTGATTGAGGAGATGCTGATGAACTCTCCTTTTCGAGATAAAGGGAGACGAGAGCCTTGTGGCAGACTTGTTGTTTGCTATCTTGTGGGGAGTGCGGCTCGAGAGCGACCGTAGGATTTTTAGAGGAGGTGTGGGAGGGCGTGAGATTTAATGAGGCTTTATGGGCGTCCTTTTTTTTTTTTTTTTTTTTTCTGTAATTATCATTTAGGTACCATTCTTTTGGATATGAGTCCTTTCTTGTAGCTCAGGACTCCTTTCCTTTTGTGAGCTTGTGCTTTCATATTTCTCAATGAAAGCTTAACCTTAAAATGAGCAATCAATCAATGTGCATCCTTGCTACCGTTATAGAAAATGAAAATCCAAACTCCAGTTTCCTTTAGCTCTCCTTCAAATTCAATTTGTCCACATGAATTTGACTAAACTCATTTATGAATACTAATATATTTGTTACCTTACCTAACCTTTTGACAAACTAAACTTACCCATGCAAAGAAAACTCAAACAGTGAAACAATAGCACAGTTGCAGAAACTACACGGACAAGACAACTAAACATGAAGTGCATGCCATTTCAGTGACAAATCTAGAACAGTCACAAGAACAATTAA
This sequence comes from Lagenaria siceraria, assembly GCA_002890555.2. Lineage (NCBI taxonomy): Eukaryota > Viridiplantae > Streptophyta > Magnoliopsida > Cucurbitales > Cucurbitaceae > Lagenaria > Lagenaria siceraria. Next base: position 22,412,010 of record CM016483.1, on the reverse strand, counting down.
ACTCTCAACTTCAATGACAGCCATGGAGAGACACACAAATTAAACACGAACCTATATATTTACCTCCAAACGATAAAAAAAAAAAAAAAAAAAAAAAAAAAAAAATACAGATAATAAACCAAACACACCAATTCAAAAAAAAGAACCCAAAGGAGAAAAAGGGGAGAGGAAGCAAAGTAGAACAAATAAAAATAACCTAATTGAAGAGGCCACGCAGCCGCCAGAAAAACCAGCAGCATAGGCCTCAATCAATTAAATAAAAGAATTGAAAAAATGAGAGTTGGAAATAAATAGTGCAACAAGTCGCCGGAATTGATATCGATCACTGAAACGACATAAAGAAAAAAAACAGAGAATCCCAGAAAGAGAGAGAGAGGCGGAGAAAAGTGAAAGAAAACGGAGAGAAAGAAGAACAAACCAGAGGCGGCGCTGAGGAGGGAGGAATTGAAGGAAATGGGGATGAATTGAATTGAAGAAGAAGAAGAAGGAGAAGAAGTATTATGCATATGGAAGAGAAGGAGCAAAGAGGAGTGAAAGCAAAGAGAAAAATGGAGAATCTGTATGTGAGTGGTACGTTAAAGGCGAAGGGGCATTGGATGGACAGGAAGACACTCTGCTAAATTTAGAGAAATTTTTCTTTGGTTCCCATTTTTACAACTTTTGCTTATTCAATGTTTCGCTTTTTCTTTAACAATAAATAAATATCTTCTTTCTTTCTTTCTTTATTAATTATTACATCTTGCATTTCTTTTATATTTTCTTCCTTTAACTGATTTTGTTTTTTTTTTCTAAAACAAACTTAAATGTATTTCTTTTTCTTCCATTTTCTCCCCAACTTTATTTTCACTTGTTTTTAGATTCAATTGATATCCATTTTTCACCGATGTTTTAAACAATCAACCAATTTTAAAAACTAAAAAAAAATTAATTTTCAAGAACTTGTTTTTATTTTTAAAATTTCACTAAAAAAAAAAAAAGTAAGAATACAAGAATTTTTAAGAAGGTGAGAATCAAAGTATAACAACGAGTTGTTTTCAAATATAGTAAAATGAGTCAAAATATTTATAAATATAGTAAAATGTCACTATCTATCATAAATTTTTTATGATAGTAATCTATTCGTGATAGCGGTGACATTTTGCTATATTTCTAGCAGTTTTTTTTTTATTTAAAATAATTACCTCTATAAATATAATTTAAAAGGAAAAAATTGAAAAAAAAATATTTACTAAATGAAATCTAAATTTGGGAATGCTAACAAATATCTTATCAATTCAGTTATGTTTATTCTTTAAAATAAAAATAAAAATAAAAAATCTCAGTTTTGTTTTGTTTTGTTTTTTTAGTACAAACTCAGTTATGTTTAAATTGAACAAAAAATTAGATTTTAATTAAGTCTTTGTTGTACTTTAAAAAAGATTAATTCGTTAAGAGAAACAATTTGTTGGCATAGCGTTGGGTCAATGTCTTTTATGGCAAAAACTCAAAGCGAGTTATTATAACTCTGGGAAAATTACCTTTTTAGTCTCCAAGTTTTGAACAATATGTGCGTTTGGTCCCTAAGTTTTAAAAATGTACCTTTTTAGTCTCTTAGTTTATAAGAATAGGTTTATTTGGTCCCTGAGTTTTCAAAATATACCTTTTCAGTCCCTGAGTTTTTAAAAATAGGTCTAACAGATCCCTCAAATAATTTTTTATTACTAATTTAAATAATTATATGACATTTTAAATTATAAGAATAATTTTTAAAAACTATTTCGTCTCTAAAACTATTTTTTCTAATTTTAAATATCATATAATTATTTTAAAAAAAATAAAGAAAAAAAATAGTTGGAGGACCTTTTAGACCTATTTTTAAAAACTCAGGGACTGAAAAGGTATATTTTGAAAACTTAGGGACCAAATGGACCTATTCTTATAAACTGAGGGACTAAAAAGGTACATTTTTAAAACTTAGGGACCAAACACACATATTGTTCAAAACTTGGAGACTAAAAAGGTAATTCTCCCTATAACTTTTTATATTTATAGAGTTTAAAAAAACAACCTGAATATTCTTTTCAAAAAGAACAAAATAAAAAACAACTTTTAATTTTATATTTATATTTTTAGAGAGGAAGATGAGGTAGAATACACAAAATATATAAAATATATAAAACCTCAGTTTTTTTTAGAGAAAAAAATCAATTTATACTAAAATTAGTAAAAATCTAAATTAATAATTGTATTAATTAAAACATCAAATTTTGATAAATAAATCAATTTAGAACTTTTTAATCTATTTAAAAATGGATAAAATATAATTCTCAATTAATAATCGTATCAATTAAATCAAATTTTATAAGTGAATGACAAAATTAAGAATTTTTTTTTTTTTTTTTAAGAATGCATAATTAATATTGCATGCAGGTAGACTTCTTTAAAGGCAAAATTTCTGGAACAAATGTATGGTAGTGGTTTTCACTAGGTGATTTGTCAGCTTCTCTTATTTCTCTATTTTCTAGTTATTTAAATAGTTTTCTCTTTTCTAATTCGGTAAGATTTTTAAAGAATAATAATATTGTTTGGGTCATTTTTATTTAATTTTATATGAATTTAGAAAAAAATAGTTATTATTACATTAATTTTAAAAGAATAATACTTGTGTAGTAATTCTTTCTAAATAAGTTTGAAAAAATAGATGAAGAAAATAAGATGAATACTTGCCCATATTGATAAAGTCACTACCAACACTTGATTATAGCATTTTGCCTTTAATATTTTATTAATTCTTCATTAAAAAAATTATACATTCATGAGAATTATGCATTGACCATTTTAAAATAGAAAATTAATGAATAATCTAAATTAAATAAAGTTTAGAGTTTAATTAAAACAACTATTAATTTACCCATGAAAATTATGCTTTTACTATTTTTAAATACCAAACTAATGTTAGGTCTAAATTGATTCACTTATTTATAATATTATCAGTATTCATGTAATATTTTAGTATAAATTAAGGGGTAGAAATTGAATTTTGTTTTATATTTTTACATTTACCAAATCAAATAAATTCATTTCGTTTATTAGATTTGCAAGTGAAAAATATAAAAACAAGTTATCAATGTATCCATATTTTTAACTTAAAATTTTTAAATGCATGTCAGATTAAAAAATATTTTAAAAAAACTTTTATATATATAATGCATAAAATTCTAAAAACAAGTTATCAGTGTATTTCGTATTAGAAACCCATTTAATTTCTTGTTAAATTTAAATGATATTGTAAAATAATATATAGTTATATAGAATTTATAACATAATATGTATTTGGTAACTAAAACCATTTTTATAATTTGTAAAAATATTGTTAAATACATGTTGAACAATGGTTTAAAATCGTGTGTTAGATTATATAATATTAAATTTGACTTCACCCACAAGAAACTTTTAGGTCAATTAGTGATTTAAAATAGTATCAAAACAGATGGTGCACTAAGTCTTGTGTTCAAACCCCTACAAAGTTCTTTTGAGTCAATCGGTAATTTAATATTGTGTTTCAATTCAAAATCATATATGAAACACATCTCTAAAAATAAGAAATGCAACCATGTATATTTATCCCTTTTGGGTTTGACATGTAACCATATGTGTTAAGTGCAAACAAAATCTCACGTGAACTAGGGAAGAGAAGAGAAATATTTTTGATATATAAGTAAAGAACAATTATCTGCATTCTATGAGACCTTTTGAGTGAAATTAAAACTAAAACAATGAAAACTTATTTCCAAAGTGAATAATAGTGTATTTGAATTGACTAAAGAGAAAAATGTTTTTCAAAAAATTTATTTTTATTTAAACTCTTTTGATAAAAACGATTTAAAATACACTTTGAAAGTATTTCAAAAGTTATTTTAACTGGTTGCAATTGCTCCAATTTGTTTTCAATAACTCACCCTAAATCTTACCACAATGGATAAATTTTAAACCTTAAGATTTTAAGATCATATGTATTTTGTCTTAATTTTAACATCAACACATTCAAAAACCTATGAAGATAATTTTTAGTTAACATTTAATAATTAGCAAAAGACAATTGTGATTGATTAAAAAAGAAATGTGATTAAGTTTCCAATGATCAATTGTGGTGAAGTCATGTGCCAAAATGAACATGGCTTTGTTTTCTTCTTATTGATTTTTGTCTTTTTGGTTAGAGAAGGGCCATAATTAAAAAAATATATAACACTATTAAATTAGTCCAAAACAATATAGAATAGATATAAAGAACTTATCAAGTTGAAATCTCCCTAACCCTAATTACTTTCTTTAAAAAATTACAAAATATATGGAAAAATTACAAAATATCTTCGTTGAAACATGGGTTTTTCCTTCTATCTATATAAAATAGTATTCTCTCGAAACGATTTAACTGTTGGGAATGACTTTGAGCTTTTGGCCTATAGCAAAAACGAAAAAAAATGTAATTTTATGAGAAAAGAGGTAAAAGTTATCCCACATTGGAATAACTTTTTACTGCCTATCTATTTTAGTTTTTATTAAAAATTACTTACCGTTAAACGTTTTCTAAATCCGAATTAATTTCAAATTAATTCTAAAGATCCTCTTCCAAAGGTTATTTGGTGTATACTTTGAAAATATAGAAAAAAAAAAAAAAAAAAAACCCTAACCACTCTACCCTTTTGTGTTCTTTGCAGTTCCTGAGCTATATTTTTCGATTGGTTCCAATCCGTTCTGTGGCACGATGAAAATCAATAGAAAATGTCAAATATATTGATATTGGTCCCACTAAACTACATTTTAATTTTGAAGAGAGGAGCCAAACTTGGAATAATACTTGGTATGGCTTTTCAGCCACTGAAAGAACCATTAGTTTTAAATATTAACTATTTATGTACTATTTTACATGTGAAAGCAAAACGATAAAGATAATGATAATGAAGTTCTAAGAATGAAAGAAAACAAAACTTGAGGCTTTCATCAAATCAAATGCATCCATCATGAACATAAAAGAGAAATATTTTTCTTTTATCTTTTCCTCCCCCCTCAAAATAAATCAAAATGGATGATTTATAAAATTTGAAGAAAATTAAAGTGGATGAAACCAAACAAGTTGGGATTCACTAATTTAATACAATATTTTTATTTTAAAAAATTTGAAAAAAAAAAATAGATGTGGTTCACATTGGTTCATTGTTAAGTGGATTTTCCAAGTCATTTTTATGCTAGAATAAAACTTTTATTAAAGTTAAATCTCATTTCAGTCCTCAACTTTCACGTCTATTATAGTTCTTAAACTTTTAAAATGTTTTAGTCATCGAAAACTTTCTAATTTATTCTATGTATGACTTCTAAACTTTTAAGTTAGGTATACTAACACGTTAATATAAATATAATTTCAAGTCATATAAGTTTGAAACAAACGTCTGGTAAGTGAATATTAGATGAAAAACTAAGGGGAATAATTACTAAAAAAAATTAAAAATCATCTTTTTAAAAAAGTTGTGTCACGTGGCACAATTTCATGGAGGGCTGGTTGGTTGCAAAAGAGATGGGTGTAGCCCGCCTGCACCTAAGATGTTTTTTTTGAAAACTAATATAGCAAGTACTAGAAATAAGCATCATGAATTGCACTCATCTTTTTGCATTCCACTCAAACGTCTAACTTAAGTTTGTCATGACAAACTCTTATTTCTTTTTTTTCTAAAATATTTATGAATTTTTTTTTTTATTGTGTGTTTAGAGTGCACTGCAGAAAATCTGGATGAAATCCAAGATGCTCTTAATATTCTTTATTTATAAATGTTGATATCATTGTAAACATAAAAATCGATATAAAAATTTAAATTGGAAAAAAAATTGTAGCAAAAAATATTAACATATATGGAATCGATAGGGAAGCAACTCTTCAACCTAAGTTCCCAAACCCCAAAAAAAAAATTGGGGGATATATAGTAAAAATTAATGGAGTTGATCACATTAATTAAAAATTGGGCAGATTAATAAAAGTTATTACGTTTAATATTCAATTTTTGGTAAATTAAGATAATGAGACAAGATATTATTGAAATAAAAATGATGAAAATTTTAGAATGTAATTTGAGAACCAAAAAGTGAGGGGAATCTATCCACTTACATTATCTGTATAATTATTGGAACAATTTAATCCAACCACAATGGTAAAATAGGAAATATCAAATACGATGTAATTTCAAAATCATTGTTGATGTCATTTTCACTAAAAGTTGAATGTTTTTTCTTTTTGACTATTTTCAATTTGAGGTCGATTTTTTACTATAAACTCCAATTTCCCAATATTTTTATGGTTGGATTTGAACACTTTTTAGGCCTTGATTTTATAAAATTTCTAACTTGATTAATGAAGTATAGTTATATAAAACAAAGTTGTGTTCTAAAAAATGAAATTCACCACAAACTTCTTTTTAGGCGAAAACAAACTAAACACAAGAAAGGTCCTTAAGTAGAGTAGAGGACACCCTATCTAGAAACCAACGTCCCAAAATATTCTCTTTTAACCCCATCAAATAAAGAGACACTACAAACGAAATTACGGAGAAGTCAGGCCTCCACCGTTGCAAGAGCACAAACAACCTACTCTGAACATTCACCCGATGGACGGGGAAAAGAATGTCATCAACAACATTCGACGTTTCCGACAAATCCAGATAATCTTTGTTAAGAATTATAATCATCATCACAAACCCCTTTCATTCCTAGTAGAGATAAAATAGTGATTGACTTGTCAGAGATGAAGAATGCAAAGAAAGTGAGGAGCTAAGTTTATGCTTACAAAAGCAAATAATACAGAGTCAAAGGTATTAGAGTTCCACACGCAACGCCATGATCGTCTTCACATGTTCAGATTTCCATACAATCAAAATAATTAAAAGGCTAAATTATTATTATTATTATTATATATATATATATATACTCTTTTAACTTTATCCATTATTTTAAAAATATTTCTCTACTTTCGAGAATTGCAATATCATCCATAATATTTCATAAACGTTTCAAAACTCATTAGAACGCCAGGCGAAAAATCAATATTTGAGTGTCATCCTTTCAACTTTGTTCTAATAAATAAAAACAGACATCAATATGTGTTAAAAACCAAAAACATTTATTATGTTTTCATAGTATAAAGATTTTAAAGTTTATTTTAAATTTTAAAATGCAAAAATATATTAAATAAAAATAAAAAATTTTAGAAATACAATATGTCAAATTATAAATTCAATTCATATTTTAAAAACTAGAACATGTTCATAATGTATTATAAATTATATAATATTATAACATTATAATTATATAATTTTTTTAACATAAATAATTTATTGTAAACTAAACTATTAGTAAGTCACTACTAGTTTTATGATTACTGAACACATATCTAAAAGATATGAAATACAAGTATGTTTTTATTAAATCTCATGTTTTCAAATTCTCTATTAAACGTATCCTTAATCTTCTGAGCATAAACGCCTCAATATTTTCAAGTTACTTCACCATGGTATTTCACACACTAAAAGGAGTTCTTCAGTAATTCATTCGTATGACCAGTCCACAAGTTCAAGTAACAAATCTCCCCTGCATTTCACTCTTAGCATAGCAAAACAAAACCATAAGGCATTTTGAGAATCTAAACCCAATAAGAACACTTAAATGCACCACCCTTTCTTTCTTAGACCTGCTATCATATACAGAAATTCATCACCATTAACATTTCAATATTTTGATCCCTTCTAGTGAATGAGAAATGTGCTACATTACCAATATCAAACAACCTATCAAAAACCCAAAAGCATCAACATCACATGTAGCCATATAGAATCTCTCTGTTAAATACTTTTAATGGAAAATGAGATTCAACTTAAGTTTTCGCCTTCCTTTGACCCACATCAAAGCTTGTACTGACTCAGATTGAAGTTGAGTTTGCATTTAAAGAAACCAATGAGTTTAAATTGTCAAAAGAAATCACTTGACTACAAGTGGTTCAAAAAATTTTAAAAGTGTATCTCTATCCTTAAAAACTTTGATATAGAAATGAACCAGAACAGCACAATCATCTATTGTTGACGCACTTCGACTTTCTTCTTCTGCCAGAGCCGATCCAGTGCACTGTCAGCATCTCCCTAGAAAAATAAAAGAAGGCAACAAATATATCAATATCACCATAGGTAGACATTATTGTCTACTTAATAATTTACGAAAAGAACCAAATAAAGAACGTGAAAACTGAAGACTAAGACAAACTGATGGGGGCCAAACTAGGAAATATGTAGATAACGCAGTCAAGTAGGTGAAAATGTACAAGCAACAGCAAAAGACATGGTACAAGTGACGATAAGAAGCATCAAACTCATTGACAGATGCCTCAAACACCCATCAGGTCAGATTCCAAAGCATGGGAATTGAACTATATAGTAAGATTCTAGACCACTACAGGCCATAATCAGCAGCATCACCACCACATCGAAAGGACAGGAAAATTTTGTACGCTATCAAACCCAAATTCCAGAGCATGAGGAAAGAAATAACAAGATAATGGAGATGAAAGTTGTGTATATTCCCAACCTCCTCAACACTACAATGACTTCTCTCACCGTTCAAGATGAAGCTGGAGGTCCGGAGGACAAAGGCATATGTCAAAGGCTAAGAAGCACGGATATGATACGACATGGACACGGCGATACGCCATATTTTAAATATCTAGAACACGACACGACAATGACACATTTACTAAAATATACAATTTTGAAAATATATATCATTTTCATACCAAAATAAAATTAAAAGTAAATGGGTTAATGCATTTATATGCTTAAAGGTTTAGCTTGATGTATTTTATACTCAAAAGTTATTATTCTTGTCATATATGTATCCTTTTGGTCTACTCAATGAATGTTCAATGCATGTCTAACACATTTGTTGATACGTGGCCAACAAGTGTCGGAGTGACGTGTCGGACACGACACGCTAGCCAAACTAAAGTGTCCGTACTTCTTAGGTCAAAGGTCTTTTGAGTCTTAATTTTCCAGGCTTCTATCCTTTCTTCTCATTTTCTTCCACTTTCTTTTAGTGCTTTTTTATTAGTCCACAGACTGTATTTTAGCCATGGGACTGGCTTTTCCCACCATTCAAGATGAAACAAGAGGGCAAAGGCAGATGACAAAGAAGGCCATTGGAGACTCAATTATGCAGGCTTCTATCTACCCTTTCTTTTCATTTTCTTTCACGTCCTTTTGGTGCTTTTTGATTATTGTCTATAAATTATAGTTTAGATATGTTCAAGATTTCTTTTCTAGGGCTATGATTTAATCTAACTCTAAATCTATTATATTCTTCATTTTCTGAGTCATGATTAGTTTCAATTAGCTACAGGCTACAGTAGTGCATAAAATGGTGCTTCATAATATGCCAGGCAACAAGAATCACAGACGATTGAATAAACCTAAATATAAAGCCAGCAGCCAGCAGAGCATCAAATGGTCAAGAAGAATAAGACGTTCTCAAGAGCTAAAATCAAATACCGACGGAGGCAATCATAAGCAAGTTCAATTCACCGGTCTGGCGGTCTTAACCAATACTTTCAACACAACAAAACGCAAGACAATCCCGAGTCAGCATGAACTGAATAAGTTTTTTGTTTGCACCAAAACAGAGTAAAATAAAATGCCCTGCTAGAATATATTACAGATTAAAAACTGCAACCTATCGCTACAAACCCAACAACAACGAGAGAGATAGAGGGAAAGGACAATCACCTGTGCACGAATGAAACCACAGAGAGCAAAAGTGGAAAATTGGCCAGTGTAGATGCCATTCTCATCCAAATGCCCAATGTTGATTTGAACAGAAGCATGGTCCTTGGAAGTAATCAGCCGGTTCGTTGCGGAGCTGCATCAACGACAGAATAACCCATGAATAAAGTTCAAGCCACATGAAAATTAGAGACAGAATCATCGAAGTTAGATAAATAATAATACTATCACGAACCATTTTCTGGGAATATAGAGCTCTGTGATTTTACCCTCTTCGTTCTGCATCTTAACAAAAATGCGAAAACCCTAAATTTTGGAGTCAAATTAGTGAAGCCAAATTCGATTCAAAGTGAAGAAATAAAAAAAGCAAACAATTCTTAAGACTACAACAGAGAGAACACTAACACAAGCGGATAAGAGGAAACGAAATATACAAAAGGGATCCTAAATATATTGTTGGATTATTTGCGTATTTTAAATTTAATTAAAATTTAGGGGAAAAAAATATATCGATTTTGTTGAATGCATCCATTTTCACCTTACATTTTCAATTTAATGACTATAAACTTATATAAGTTTTAAAGTTGAAGGCCTGATAAATATTTTTTACCCATAAACTTCTAAGTATGTTAAAATTAAACCCTTAAACTTACAATATTTCTTTGGCTTCTTTAAAAGCTTACTCTTAGTGGTATTAGATCCAAACTCAGTTGTTTTTTCGTAGGATATTAAATCCTAGATAGGTGGCCACCATGGATTGAACCCACAATTTATTAACCCTTTGACTTTTTTTTTTTTTATGTTCTCACCACCACTAAGCCAATTTGTGATGGTTTTTCATCCTCTCAATCACAAAATCGTTTTTACCAAACTTTTTTCATAGAAATTTTTTCCACAACTTGTCAGTCAGATGTGAGATCCCTTCCTTTGGAAGAGTTCTCTATATGCATCAATTGGTTAACAGTATAACGTGTAATGTGGAAGAATACACTCTAAAATGTATTTCGGTTTGGCCAACATCTCCTAGAAACCTCAAATTATCTATAGCTTTGTTAATGGAAACATCATTATAGAAGAGTGGATACTAGACTCAAAAGCCTAAATACCAAATAATGTATGTATATATATGTATGTATATACATATACATACATATTTCCTTCAAAAAAAAAAAATATACATATACATATATAATTTGATACATATATAATCTAACAAATAATAATTTGTATCATATCAAAAGAGCTAAGGGGAGAATCTTTCTCTCTCCATTTTACCATTTATGTTTTCTTAAACTTATTATGCCCTTCCATTTAATTATTTGTACATTTTTTTTTAAGATTTTTTTTTCAACAAATTATCTCTCACAAAAAAAAAAAGTTCGAAATATTGAAATTAATGAAAATATGGAGTTCTCAATTTTATGGAAATATTAGTAGAAATTTCGGAAAACTTTATAGAAATTCACCTACATTGTTATAATTAATTAATAAAACTTTAATTCCGACTTGATTAAACTTTAATTGACTATTTCTAATAATCTTTTCTATAAAGTAAGACAACATTTTATATATATATATATTGTAAATGCCTAAATGTCAATATTTGGGAAAGAAATTTTTTTAAAAAAATCAAATATTCGCAATTAATTACAATATTGAAGGAGACATGAAATATTTGCATACAAAATAATTGTAAATTGTTTATTATAAAATATACGTACCTAAAACTTAAAAATGACCTTAGAGCATCTAATTAAAAGATTCGATCAATATTTCATAAGAACAAATACAATAGAGATTACGAAAAAATGCAAAAACTTTAAATTTTGGAATAAGATTAGTGAAGCCAAATTCGATTCAAATTGAAAAAGTAGAAGAGCAAACAATTCTTTAAGACTATAGCACAGGAGAACACAAGTGCACCAAACGAAATGAACTATTCAAAGGGAGAAAGAGGCGTGCCATATAAACCCTAAAATTTAGAAGACAAACCCTAAACCTAAATATATTGTTAGATTATTTGCGTATTTTAATTAAAATTTAGGAGAAAGAAAATATATCGATTTTGGTGAATGCATCAATTTCGATCCTACATTTTTAATTTCATTAATTTTCACCATAAACTTATATAAGTTTTAAAGTTGAAACCATTTGATAAATCTCTTTTTTACTCTATTTTTGACAAATTGCAAAAAATACTCCTAAACTTCTACGTATGTTAAAATTAGATCCTCAAACTTACAATAATGGTGAATGATTCGTTGTTGATGCAAAACTAACATTGTTTCCGCATGACATTTTTTCGAAAAGCTATTAGGTTCTTTGTCTCTATACACGGCAACCTTTTCCACTTTGCTTTCTTCAATAAATTGTTTTGCTTAGTATTGTGTCCATGCTTGGCTGACCCTCCAAAGCTTCGTTTATTATTACTATTGTTAACCGATAAAACTTCATGAATTTGCGTTTCTCTCTTTGGCTTCTTTAAAAGCTTCCTCTCGATGGTATTAGATCAAAACTCAATTATTCCTTCAAATCCTATTTTCTTATTCCTCAAAGAAGAAACGTCCCCGCAAAATATTATTTGATGACTTTGTTTTCGAGCTTTTTCCTTTTGACGGTTTTGTATATATCGAGCTTCAATTTTCCTTGCCTTTTTTTCTAACTCCTTCATCTTTGCCTCATATAATTGCTTCATTTTAAATGACTTTTTCTTATGTTTCATCCTTCGATCACAAAATCAGAATGGTTCTTACCAAACTTTTTTTATAGAAATTTTTCCACAACTTGTCTATCACAGTCACAAGTGTGAAGGATCAGAATTCTCTATGTGCATCAATTGATCAATAATGCAATGTGGAAGAATACGCTCTAAAAGATGTATATCGATGTTGCCAACATCTTCAAAAAAAACTTCAAATTATCTATAGCTTCATTAATGGAAACGTCGTTATAGAAGAATAGAGATATTTTATTTACTTGAGAAAATGTATTTACTTGAGAAGACATTTTCCTTACAGCTATTGAAAATAGTTCCAACAAATGAGGAAGATGGTTGAAAATTTAAGCAATATATATTATATACTTTTTAAATAAAATCAAATTATTTTTCATTTTTTTTATTTAATAATAATAAAGTTAAAATATTTAAAAAAAATTACTATAAACAGAAAAAACGTCCAACTATAGAATTTTATCTCTGGTTTGGCTAATTTTTCTATATTTGAAAATGACTCATATATTAATTTGATTATTTTACTTTATTCAATTTCAATTAATGAATTTTTTAAACGTGTAATTTTTTCTATATTTTTAATGAATATTAAATTTAGTCTCTCAAAATTAATTTTTTTTATTAAAATTTGCTAAATAATTATAATAATTTTCACCTAAAAAAGGTTAATATGTTTTCAAAATTTATTGTGATAATGTTAAGAGATTAATAGATTGAAAATTTTGAAAAAAAAAAATATGAACAATAAACAAGGAAGGGTGACTAAATTAACATTTAGTGAAAATACAAGAATTAAAATTTGACTTTTGAAAACATAGAAGGTAAAATTAAGCAAACTTTCAATTAGGGGATCAATTTTTATCTAATAATAATGAGTTTAAATACTATTTTTGTCCCCATATTTTAAACTTTATTCAATTTTAGTCCATGAATTTTCAAATGTCAAATTTTAGTCCTTATACTTGAAATACGTCTTAAATTATTTAAGTTTTTCAAAATTAGTTTTTATCAAAATTGACTAAAGAATAAAAATAATTTTCATCCAAGAAAATACAACATCTTAGATATCAAATGGATACTAGACTTGCCTAAACACCAAATAATGTATGTATGTATACATACATACAGTTAGATACATATATAATCTAAAAAAAATAATAATCTGTATCATATAAAAGGTGTTAAGGGGAGAATCTTTCTCTCTTCATTTTACCCTTTGTTTTTTCGTAAATACTTATTATGACCTTCTATTTAATTATTTGTATATTTTCTTTTTTTTTAATATTTTTTTTTCAACACATTATCTCTTATAAGAAAGGTTCGAAATATTGACGTCGATGAAAATATAGAGTTTTCAATTTTATGAAAATATTAATAGAAATTTCAGAAAATTTTATAGAAATTGACATAAATTATTATAATTAGTTAATAAAACTTTAATTTTAGTTTGATTAGACTATAATTGACCATTTCTAATAATTTTTTCTATAAAGTAAGACAACATTTATATATATATTATAAACGTCTAAATGTCAATATTGGGAGGAAATTTAAAAAAAAAAAATCAAATATTGACAATTAATTACAAAATTGAACAAGACATAAATATTTGCATACAAAAAATTATAAATTGTTTATTATAAAATATACGTGCCTAATACCTAAAAGATCACATTGGAGCATCTAATTAAGAATCTTGATAATTTTGATAGAATTACAACATTGTTTCGAGGTAACTATTTGGTCGAATGTCAAGCTGAAAATTGTTATGAAGACTTGAAATTTTTTTAAAGAAGTTAAATATAAATATATGTTATTTTTCTCAAATATGATTTTTTGGAAATGAAAATTTTTTATGATAAAAAAACAAAACTCACGTTAATTCAATTTTGAAATGAAATAATGTGAAAATTGAATGAGAAAAATTTGAATGAGGTTAAAAATAAATATAGGTTAATTTTAGTTAAAAAAAGTAGCACATTGAAAGTAAATACAAATTACATTCATTGTTGTCCATAAAAAAAGTAAGTATTATTATCTCCCCCATTTAAAATTTTATTCAAATTACATCATAGGTACTTTTTAATCTTATTCATTTATTATTTTTTCGTTTTTCAATCTTTATATACTTTTAAATTTTATATTAAATATTTAAAATTTAAACTTAATTATAAGCATATTTATTCAAAATTTTATTTCTCTATTAAAAATTATATCAAAAAGTTTTCTTTACATCTAACCCATTTCATTTACATTGTAAATTAAAAAGAAATACATAGTTTTAGATACGATTCTCTTTAATTACTTAATTTTATAATAAATATTTAATAATTAAACTCAATAAAAAATTAAATTCAATTTAAATTTAAATTTTCTCATAAAAATTAAGCCATAAACATTTTAAAGCGACCTATCTTCCAACTAGTATAATAATGTATCGTAATAAATATTTATACTTGAAAATAAATCAAATTGATTAAATAAAATATACGATCCATACGAGCAAATACATCAATTAACAAGTATAATTACAATATTGCCCCAAAAAAGAGCATAATAACAATATAAATAAATACTTAAACAATTATAATAAAAAAAGAGTAATAATAATAAATAAGATTTCAAAACTTTTCAAAGAAAAAAAACCACCAAAATCATCACCTACATCTAGTGATGGCGCTGCAACCACGAGAGTATGGATTGGCCGGAGCTCCCATCTGGCAATTGTAATACGACGCGCCGCGTCGGGAGCACGGCACTGAGTTCCTCCGCATCGCACCGTAGCTGATGTAACGCCTCGTAGTCGCCAGAATGCGGCGGCTGATCTTCGACGGTATTTCGAACTCCGCCGCGAAATGGAATTCCTCGCCACCGAGCTTGCACTCCGCGATCGATCCCGATCCTGACCGGCAAACAGATTCCGGCGGAAGGTGGAGGAATTGGCGGTCTCCGGTGAAATCGACGGCGGTGGATGAAGAGAACGCCAGATAGGAGACGGAGATTGCGCAGATCATGAGGAAGCCATGGATGTTTGAGCTTTGCATTTTGGGAATCAGTGAAAATGAAAGGGAAGAACGTAGCAATATATTGAAAAGGCTTTACAAAAATGCCACTGGATTTGAGGGTTATTTACTAAAATTGCCACTAGAGTTTAAAATGACTAATCTTGATGGTTGCTTTCTTGCATGATAAGTTTGTTTGCACTAATCTATGTTTGCTTGTTTCATCCTCTACTTTATTAACTTTATTTTAAATTACCGTTTAGCCCCTTATAATTCATTATAATCAAATTTCAATCTACATTTTATTATTTAATTAATTAAGGATATATTTGATTGTCTTTCTAAGTGTTTATGAATACTGATTTTTTACTTATAAATACTTATTTAAACACTTAGAAAGTCAATCCAAATAGACCCTAAATACCTTAAAATTCTGTTAAAAAAAATCTCAAAACTTTTATGAATCAAACCCTAAATACGTGGTTTTTTGTTTTTAACTTGTTGCAATTCTTCTATTGAAGTCAAACTGTATTGACAATGGGTAACATCTAAATATTTGAGATATTCAACCAAAATATTTATGTTTGTTTCCTCTTTATCATGATTTTCACTTTTTTTTCCATTCTTAGTCAAAATTCAGCCCAAAAACTATTATTGACAAAACACATTTGTTTGTTTTTTAAAATTGGCTTAAATTTTAAAAATATTTATAATAAAAAAAGTTAAAAAAAACAAAGAGAATAGTGTTTATAAGCTTAAATTTTCAAAAATAAAATATCAAAAGATAATCAAATTGGTTCAATTTGTTTCAGTGTACTTTTTTACAAATAAGTTAATAAAACAAACATTTATTTTGATGAATCAAAACAAAAGATGCCCAAATACTTCGAGGACAAATTTGCTAAATATTTATATTACTTAGCAAATTTAAATATTAATGGTTCGTGTATACCTAATTAATTCGAAACCCAATAAAGGGGAAAATGAATTTTCTTAGGGACTAATTGATAAAATTCTATCGCAATTTATCATTCACATACAATAAATTTTTTCTATATTTATAAATGGTTTAATATTTTTTTTATTTACGGTAATTTTTCTTATTTATTTATTTTATTTTGTCACACGTTCTTTTATGATTCTTTATAATTTAATTGCAAGGTTGGCGGCCATTGATGTGGCATGATTATTGCTTAAAAGTGAAGACGTGAAGGACTAGTTTCCAAAAATAAGTAAATAAAAGCAGAAGGATAGTGGAATGCTAATCTTGTTTTTGTGGTGTTTATTGTTCTAATATAAGAAATTACTCAAATTAAATTTTAATTTAAAAAATACTCTTTGTAACAATTCCGTCTCTGTAATTTTAAATTTATAATAATTTAGTTATTGAAAATTAGTATGTCACAATTTAGTTTACATACTTTTAAAATAAGTAACAATTTAATTTTAAAAAAAAAACTAATCAAAATTAAGTGTCACTTTTTATTTAATTCTTACAATAATTTGTATCTTTTTGAAGTAAAAAATTTAGATTTTTAGCTAAATTCTGAAAATAAAAGGCAAGTTCTTAAAAACTATTTTTTTAGTTTTCAAAACTTAACTTGATTTTTAAAAATATTTGTAAAAAGTAAATAATAAAATAAAAAATTTAGAAGTGAAATGTGTGGTTAGAGACTTAAATTCTAAAAATTAAAAATAAAAAACTAAATAGTTATCAAACACATGAACTAATCATTGAAATTTGAAAATCGGTTTATTTGTTCACTATCTCAGTTTAATTATGTTGTAGCTAATGAAAAGTTGATATAAGATTTTTTTATAAAAAAATTATTTTTAAAATGAAAGAAAATTTTTCCTTTTCATCATTGTAACAAATGCTTTTTTTTTTTTTCATGCTCTAAGTTTAATATATTTTAGCTAATGAAAAGTGTTTTTA
Organism: Lagenaria siceraria; assembly: GCA_002890555.2. Classification (NCBI taxonomy): domain Eukaryota; kingdom Viridiplantae; phylum Streptophyta; class Magnoliopsida; order Cucurbitales; family Cucurbitaceae; genus Lagenaria; species Lagenaria siceraria. The sequence continues at coordinate 22,394,556 of CM016483.1, read as the reverse complement.
TCATTTAAATGCTGAATGTATTAATATAATCCATTTATAAATTATAAAATGAATCTTCAAATTATTATTGTTATAAATTTTATTATTATAATAATAAAAAACGGGTAAAATGAAAAGAAAAAAAGTTACGATAATATGATTTTTTTAAAAAAAAAAAACGGTAAGATGAAATATGAAATAAAAGAAAAAGCATTAAAAATGAAAATTTTGATGTTCCGATTAATAAAAGGAAAAGGAAAAAGAAAGAAACTATAAAAGGGAGACGAGAGGCGTTTGAGTTATCATTCATATATTTGCTTACATCTTCAGCGAATCATCTTCAGACTTCAAACAACAAAAGTCTTAAACCATCGACTTCTTTGTTTCATCGCTACGAACAAAGATGTGTGGAGAAGTAACTAAAACCATTCCATCCTTCCTTAACCATCTTTCCATTAACGAAGCTATAGATAGTCTGAGATTTCTCGGTGATGTTGGCGAAACTGATATACATCTTCTCGAACAAATTCTTCCACATTGCACTGTTGACCAACTGATCCATATAGAGAGTTCTTCCAAAGGAAGGGATCTCACACCCATTACTGACAATTTATGGAAAAACTTCTATGAAAAAAAGTTTGGTAAGAATAACTTTGATTCTGTGGTTGAGAGGATGAAACATAAGAATGAGTCATTTAAATGGAAGCAATTATACGAGGCAAAGATGGAGGCATTGGAAGAGAAGGCTAAGGGAAATTGAGGCTCGATACATACAAAACCGTCAAAAGGAAAAAGCTCAAAAACAAGGTCGTCAAATAATATTTTGTGGGGATTCCTCCCCAATCAATAAAAAAAGAAGATTTGAAGGAACCATCAAGTTTGAATGTGATACCACCCAAAGCAAGCTTTTGAAGCTACCAAAGAGGAAAGCACAAAGTTGTGAAGTTCCATCCGTAAACAATAATAATAAGAAACAAAGTTTTGGAGGGTTAAATAAGCCTCGACATAAGCAAAGCAAGATATTGAGGAAGGCAAAGAGAGAAGCATCGCAATGTATAGAGACGAAGAACCTAATAGCTTTTCGAAGAAAAGCGATGCAGATCTAGTGTTAATTTTGTATATCAACAACAAAAGCCATCACTCATATGGCTTGAAGATAAAATAATATTTCTATTATCTTTGCTTTTTTTTTTAACCAATTGTAAAGATTTTTTTTTTTCTTTTTATCTTCAATATGATTTCACAAGAATGCTTTATATTCAATAAGAATGATCGATCTCCATTTAGTTTTTGCAATCCATCTTAGAATTTTATACTTTTTCTTCAACATACATATTCAAAGGCATCTATGGAATATAACAAAATCTATATCATTAGATTTAAGTATGTTGCAACAATGGAATAAATTAACGAATCTGAATCTATAATTAATTTAATTGTCTAACATAGTCTACTTTAAACATAAGTTTTCATGGCTTTGTAATTTTTTGAACCATTTAAAAAAGTTTCATACTATTGTCCTTCATTATTTATCATAGATCTCACTTTTTCTAATCATAAACTCTTCAAGTTTCAATGTCCGAGTAATCTTCGAAACAAAATTGTCAATAGGAGTCTATGAGTGATAGAGTTTATCCCTGGTTGAGTCATCGATAGATTTTGCTATATTCACATTTTTTTAAAAAAATATCGCTATACACTTAATTATTGACCTAAAAAAATGCTACCCAGTGCAATTGCACATTTTTTTAATGATAAATTTGAAACCTAATATATAATAATAAAAAAAAATTTAAAAAATACAATATGAATAAATAAATATAACTCAGGTCTGAATAAATTTGATTGAAACTCACTAATTTTAACAAATATTAAAGTAAAAATTTCCTTAAATCTCTAATTTCAATAAAATCAAATTTAAGTTTTGATTAATCCATAAATTAATTACTAAGTAACTTTATCAAAACTCATAAATCTTACACTATGCATTTGTTTTAAAATTCCTTGAATGCACATGGATACATATATTTCGTAACTATTTTTTGAATGAAAAATTATTGAAGGATGAAAATTGCAACATTTTATGATAAAAATTGATAAGATTTTTAGTGTAGAATAAATCTTCCCTTAAAAGATGATTTTTTAGGGAAACTTTACAAGTATGTGATTTTTTTTTATTATTATTTTATAATAGGGTTATATGAATTTTAATATTTGTAAAGATCTATTAGCCATAAAATCAAAATTTGAAGGATCTATTGGATACAAGATTGAAAGTTAACTTATAAAATACTTTTTATAGCATATATATAGATATAGACTAAATAGATAGAAACTTGAATCTTAAGAATATGTTAGACATTTTTTAAAATTTAGAAACTAAATAGATACAAATCTAAAGAATTTAGGGACAAAATTTGTAAATATAAGAATGTTTAAAGATGTAAATGAAAAGATTTTAAAATAGAGGACTAAATTGTGGGCCTACTAAATTATGAATTGTTGGAAGGAGAAATTGCGCCATGCAAATGCAACGGAAGGTCCTTGTGAAAAGAAAAAACACCTGAATTTTCTCCGTAACGTTCAATCTTCCTTTAATATCTCAAAATTCACTCCCCATTTTTGCCCTAATTTTCCAATTCCTCTTACACAATCTCAATCCTCTCTCTCTCGAATTGACCTAATTCAACAATGTCTTCTTCCAATCCGCCGTTCAAATCCAGACCAGAATCCAAATACACCAAGGCCAAGAGAGCGCTCCGATCCCTCGCCGTCTCCGTCGCCATTCCCCTCTTCCTCACAATCGCCGTCATCTTCCTCTTCGGCCGCTCCGCTCGCCATTTCCCCAACCGGAACCGTCCGATTTGGATAGCGCCGCTCTGGCTCCTCCATCTCTCCTCTATTGGCTCCTCCTTTCTAATTGGCCTCGCCGCTTGGCTCGTTTGGGCGGATGGTGGTTTCCACGGCGGTTCCAATGCTCTTCCGCTCTACATCGCTCATCTTTCTCTTAGCGTCGTTTGGAATCCTCTGGTGCTCGTGATTCGCTCTGTTGTGATTGCGTTTCTGTTCTGCGTTTTGGATTTTGTTACTCTGTTTGCTTGTTATCGGACTTTCAAGCAAGTCAATCCCTTCGCTAAGGATCTGATTAAGCCTTGTTTGGCTTGGACTGCGTATCTCTCTGCTGTTACTTACGTGTTCATTGATCTTTGATTTGGTTTTTTTTTCTTCTTTTGGTGATTTTGAAAATTTTGTTAATCACATTGTTTGTAAGATGTTGTAGAATTTTTTTTATGAGACGGTACAAAGAAATCGTTAGGAGATTGAAAGTAAGTTTGTAGAATTAGGAGTATTGATTTGGTTCATGAGTTCTTGATCGAAACGTAGGTTTGAATATTTATGATGATTTTTTTCCCCTTTACATGAGAGAGATCTTGATTTCATATTCAGTTTATAGTGTATTTTTTATATATACTTTTTTTAACTTTTTATAAGTGAAGTTTTTTTTTTTTTTTTTTTTTTTTTTTTCATCTTTTGTTCTTTCTTTTATAAGTTATTCTTATTCATTCAGTTGTTTGTTTGTATGTATTTTGTTTTTCTTTAGGAAATAATGGAGTTTTTATTATTATTTGTTTTGTAATAATTCAGTTGATTTGATAAAGATTTCGATTTTAGTTTTCTATTTAGATTTGTTTTATTCCAATTTTATGATTTTTACGTTTCAAAACAAAACTTTGGTCTCCGTATCCTATAATTTCAATTTTGATTTGTTTTAATCCTTATATTTTTTTTTTTTCGAAAATGGATCATTTTAGTTCCATAAAAGATGAAAATAAGATAATTAAAATGGTTAATTTTTAGAAGTACAAGAACTAAATAGGTATTTTAAAACTATATAGAAATCAAAATAAGTATTTTAAAACTATATGTCACATAGATCAAAATGGATCAAAGTCGAAAGCATGAGCATGAAAGTGGTAGGATTTTCAACAAACAAAAAGAATAATGCTGTGTCGAATTTTCAAAAAAAAAAAAAAAATACTTTTAAGTTTTCAAATTTTGCTTTGGTATTTTAAAACATTCATCCATTTAATAATTAGACTTTAAAATATATTTAATACCTTTATATTTAATATCTCCTTAAACTTTTAATTTTATGGTACTAAATTTTTTTTAAATATTTTTATTTAGCATCTAATTAATGTGTCATTAACATTATTCAACATTTTTAAAATTCACAAATTAAGTGAAATTTGGAGTTTTCTTAATACATAAAATTCAATTTTCTAATTAATAATCTATTTAATTTTTAAAATTTTGAAATATACCAAAGATTTATTAGATGGAAAATTAAAAGTTTATTATTCATTTTTAAAGTTGAAGAACATAATATTAACAAAATTTTAAGTTAGGAGACTTAACATTTTTAAAAATTTAAAGACTAAATAGACATAAAATTAAAACATATAGGATTAAACTTACAATTTAAAAAAAAAAAAAACTTATAATTTTAACTCAAAAAATAATAAATAAATAAACTTGCATTAGATTATTCATAATTGCACTTCTTTTTATTATTAGAAAAATTATTATAAATAGAAAAAAATTATACCAAAATAGTATTTTAACCTTTTTGTTACTTATTCGCTAGAATATTTAATTTAAGGTGGAGTTTTCCTTTTATTTATTTTATTATGTGAAATGAGAGAATCAAACTTCTAACTTGATAGTACAAACACCATATTAGTTGAACTATGCTTATTTTAGCGACAAAATATATTTTAATTCAGTTTTGAGTGTATACAAATTTTAATTTAGTCTCTTACATTTTAATTTTTTTAATTTATAAGTTTCTTATCATTGATGAATGTTATAATTGGTATGCTTAAATGAGACATGACAATTGACGGAAATTTGGAGTAAATATGTGATTTAAGAGATAAAAGTTTCCTCCAATTTTTAAAAAGTTAGAAGAATTTTCATGTTTTATTCTTTTTGCTAATCCATTATGAGAATATGATTAAACTAATGTTAACATTTATCGACTATGTAATACTGAATTAAAAATGTCAATAATAAATGACAGATTGAAACTTTTAAAATTATATAGACTAAAATGAAAAATACCCAACTAAAATATATAATATTAAACCTAGATTTTTTTTTAAAAAAAAATATTACATGAGCAATAATTTTTAAAATATAATATCAAAGAATTTGTGTTTTATTTAATTAAAAAACTTTATTAGGTATTTATTAGTCAAAATCCAAAAACAATGTTTGTAAATGTATGTTGAAAAAAAAAACTAGAAATTAGTACACAAATATTAAAGATTTTCTTTCCATTTTTATGAAATAAACAAAATTGTATGAGTATCAGATAATTGTTTTTTTTAAAAATAAAAAAATATTGTTTCGATGCATATACTTCAAGTTTTGATACCATTTTAGTCCTTATACTTTTGAAATAATTATTTATTTTGTTGACTATCAACTTTTATCTATTTTATATTTAATTATAAAACATTTATTATGGTTTCCTAAGAGTGGTTTGTTTATATATATATATATATATATATTTTAAGGATAAAATGCATTTTTGGTTCATTAGATTTAGAGTTAATATCTATTTAGTTCTTGAAGTTTCAAAACAAACACTTTTCAAGTTCACAAAATGATTCTAGTTGATCCCCGACTTAACTTAAACCTAACAAAAAGTAGACAAAATCGCTATATGCTGACATAGATTAGATGACATGTTAATTATAACGGACTACTATTATCAAAATGATCTTCCTCCAAACTCTAGTCGTCTGTCTCCCTTATCCGTTGTTAATTTGTAATTTATTTGCCAACCCTTTGCAGTGGAGTAGTTGTCGTCGGATTAAGAAAGACAGAGGATTGAATGCTTGGAGGAAGATGATATATATATATATATTCATTAATCTGTATTTTATTTACCAACTAATCAAATATAATTAACATGCCATCTCATCTACGTCAGTCAACATTTTGTTAAGTTGAAATTAAGTCGGGACCATTTAGAATCATTTTACAAACTTGAGAGACTAAAGTGTTTGTTTTGGAATAGTTTCAGTGGTCAAATAGACATCAACTCCAAACCTAGAACCAAGTCAAAATAGATAATGACTAAAATATAATTTGAACTTTTTAAAAATTTAAATTTAATAGGAAAAAAATGCATTTGTACTACTTTGTTACTTTCCCTCTTGATTAAAATAAAAATTCTACATTACAATTTTGTATCAGTCTGTCTAACTACATCAGTTAGTCTTAAACAACTCAACTTTAATATGAAACATATTATTGAAATTTGCATATTTATCGATAAATTTTATATTTCTATCTTGCACATTTATTGAAAAAAATTCTAAGTTCGTACCTTGAGCACAAATTTTCTAACTTCAGACTTTATAATTCAAATCAATGCTCTAAACACCCCTAAAAATTAAAATATTTTCTTTTGAAACATCAATACTAGTGAGATGGACTCCATCTTTTAAAGCTTCATAGACTAAAAATATTTTGTAAGAATAAATTATATACAATTTAGTCATGTAAAAAAGATTATTTAAAATTAAAATGAAATACAATGAGAAGATTATAAAACCATACGGTGGGAGGAGATTTCGCGGTGCAAGCTTTATTTTTTATTTTTAATTATTATCAGTTTTATTTTCCTTTATTATTATTATTATTAAGGATTTGACTTGCAAAAACCATTAAATTCCGCCCTCTACTTGACTAAAGTGAAGCCAATATTTTTAGATTTCACTCGTCGGAAAAACCCAACATTATTAATATATTCTATTTTTGACCAAACTAAACTTCAAAACTCCACGTTTGTGTGTAAATGCGGCTAATTTAATTTAAGAGACCATTATATATATAACAATCAGATTCAAAGTATTAGTACATATAGTAATATTTAAAAAAATTATAAATATAATAATAGACTTTTATAGTTTAAGTGGTCTATCAGAGTCTATTACCGATAGAAGTCTATCATTGATGGACTTTATTATATTTACATTTTCTTAAAAATTTTGCTATACACTTGGTTATTATTCTTAAAATTGCTACTCATTATAATTACTTTTAATTTAATTTTATCCTAAATATTAAAAATAATATTTGATAGTATTACATTAATACTCAATTAAATTAATTTAAGTATATGTTTTCATCCAATAAATTAGATGTTTTAATCTTCTAATTTCTTCTTATTGTTGAGAAACAAATTATAAAATTATACTACTACTCTTCATTACAATTTCAACTTTTAATAAATATCATTTTTTTTTTTTTTTTGTCTAGGTCGTGGTATGAACAATGGACAATGGTAGAGTTTTAAGCATGATCAAGTGAGGATTAAACTAAAAATTAATAATATATATATATATATAAATTAACGTGGCAAATGCCGCGTTAAAAGGTGAAGAAATCAAATCAATTATTTGACTTTGACTTAATTTAGTTGGATCCCACATATTTATAGCTGGCCTCACTAAGGTTATTTATTTACCACATAAAAAATATGAAATTAATAAATGTACCCCCAAGAAAAATCACCTCATGTGGGCCCCTTAACCATATGCTATGTTTTTTTTTTGTTTAAGAACACCAATTATTCTTTATTCTTTTATTATTATTTATTTATGTGCTTTTTGAGAATGTAAAAAGTTTTTAAGAATTAATTTGATTTTATTTACTCAGATATTCCATATTACTTAATTTCTATCTTTATTCTTTTTTTAGTTCAACCATTACAAAATTATTTCCTAATCTCAAACCTTCGACTTTAAAAGTGTTGAAAATAATTATTTTGTCATTTGACATTTTTATTCAATTTGAAATTATTTAATCAAAAGTTGAATTTCAATATATATCTATATTTATATCAAATAAAGAAAGAAAAACTAATAATTGACTACCTGTGTTGCACATCTACAATGCATTTTCTTTTATATATTTATAGTATTTTAGTATTGTTTCTATTTTAATTTCTAAACTCATAAAATGTCTATTTGAATTCAATAATCAATTTAGTAATTGGTGTAAATTTTCCATCAATTACAAGTGTGATGTATACAATAAATAATTAGGGACTAAAAATAATTAAAAAGAAAAAAATACCCTTTTTGGTCCATAAATTTTGGGTATAATTTTTATTTGGTCTCTAAATTTCAAAATATTACACGTTTAGTTCTTAAGTTTTAAATTTTATTTCAATTTGGTCCATAAATTCCAAAATGTTACAGTTTTACCATTGATATTTGAGTTTTTATCTCAATTTGATCTCTAAGTTTCAAATTTTACACTTCAAATCTCAATTTTTCACCAAACACTCACTTTAGCCTTTGGAGTTAATATCTATTAATTAATTCAAAATAATTATGAAGTGAAAATTTAAATTGAATTTTAACAATGACGAAAAAAAAATAGTGAAACTCAATTAACTATAATTCTTTTAATTTTTAAAATTAATTCATAACATTAATACTAAAGATGAAAAGCAAGTATTTTGTAATAAATAGATGCTTGAAGTATAGATCTTGAAATTTAGAGATCAAATTGAAACAAAATTCAAATTTCAAGAGTAAGATAGTAAAATTTTGAAAATGGTGACTAAATTAAAATTAAATTCAAAATTTAATAATTAAAAATAACAATTTAAAACTTTCGGAGCAAATAAAAACTAGAATAAAAATGAAGGGAGAAAAGTATTTTTACCAATCCCCAATAATAAAATTTAATAGTCCATTGATTGTTCACGTAAAGGAAGAAATGATAACTAAAAAAAAAAAGTAGTTGAATAGGAAAAAGAGAAAAATAATGAAAAAAATAAAAGGATAAAAAAGGAAAAGTAAAGAAAGTAATAATAATAATAAAGTGGGTCCCGTTTTCCGATAGGGAAAATGGTTAATTACGAAATTAGATATACGACAAGAAAAAAAGAAGGCGAAAAAAAGTATTTGTCTGAATACAAGGAAGCGCTTTCTTTGTAAATCGCTTTATTGCTCTTTCAGATCCTTCTCTTCGCCTTCTTCCTTCCACCGACTCCGCAAAACCCTCTTCTCTGTCGATTCCACGTTCCAGATCCAATTTCCAATTTCCAATTTCCAATTTCCAATTTCAATTCTCCATTGCCATTCCTTCTTCATTTTCATCCCTTCTTCCCTTTCTCTTCAACGGTCTCCCCTCGCCGGAGTCTAAGAAACATGATTGAGCGTATTCTCGGACCCACCCGCCTCCGCCGGATCCAGAGGGCATTCCGCCACAGCGCCGTCACCGTCCTATGTCTCTTCCTCACCGTCGTTGTCCTCCGTGGTACTGTCGGCGCTGGCAAGTTCGGCACTCCCGAGCAGGACTTCAATGAGATCCGCAACCATTTCTCCTCTCGAGGCCGCCGCGTTGAGCCTCGCCGTGTTCTCGAAGAGGCTCAGCCGGAGACTACCACCAAGCCGGCGGACCAGTCCAATAATTATGCTACATTCGATATTACGAAGATTTTGGTGGATGAAGGTGAGGATGAGAAGCCCGATCCGAGTAAACCCTACAGTCTTGGCCCTAAAATCTCTGATTGGGATCAACAGCGAGCTGAATGGCTGAAGAACAACCCTGATTTCCCTAATTTCATTCGACCTAATAAGCCTAGAGTTCTTTTGGTTACTGGATCCTCCCCAAAGCCTTGTGAGAATCCTGTTGGTGATCATTACCTTCTGAAATCGATTAAGAACAAGATCGATTACTGTAGGCTTCATGGGATTGAGATTTTTTACAATTTTGCGCTTCTTGATGCTGAAATGGCGGGTTTCTGGGCTAAGCTTCCATTGATTAGGAAGCTCTTGCTGTCCCACCCGGAGATTGAGTTCTTATGGTGGATGGACAGTGATGCTATGTTCACTGATATGGCTTTTGAGGTTCCATGGGAGAGGTATAAGGATCATAACCTTGTGATGCACGGATGGAATGAGATGGTTTATGATCAGAAGAATTGGATTGGGTTGAATACTGGAAGTTTTCTTCTGAGGAATTGCCAGTGGTCGCTGGACATTCTTGACGCTTGGGCGCCGATGGGGCCGAAGGGGAAGGTTAGAGATGAAGCTGGGAAGATCTTGACCAGAGAGCTGAAGGACAGGCCGGTTTTCGAAGCTGATGATCAGTCGGCTATGGTGTATTTGCTGGCAACACAGAAAGATCAATGGGGGGAGAAGGTATACCTTGAGAATGCGTACTATTTGCACGGATATTGGGGCATTTTGGTCGATCGATACGAGGAGATGATCGAGAATCACCATCCGGGGCTCGGCGATCACCGGTGGCCTCTTGTCACCCATTTCGTCGGGTGCAAACCGTGCGGGAAGTTCGGAGATTACCCGGTTGAAAGATGCCTGAAACAGATGGACAGAGCATTCAACTTTGGGGATAATCAGATTCTACAAATCTATGGCTTTACACACAAGTCACTGGCCAGCCGGAGAGTGAAGCGAGTTCGAAATGATACGAGCAATCCGTTGGAGGTGAAGGATGAACTCGGGTTGCTTCATCCATCATTCAAAGCTGTAAAGGTATCATCAAATTCTTGATAGCCATGGAAATGCTTGAATTTACAGGGGGTTGGTTGATGGTTGTTATAAATGCAATATAGAGAGTTGCCTTTTGGTGGGGTTGGGGCTGTTGTTTGTTCTTTGAAAAGGTGTAATACAGTGTTCAAAATTGTATGGTTTTGGTATTTATTTATCAGTTACCGATAATATTGGAGATTTGTAAACTTGTTTTTTGGGGGTTAAAAAAAACAAAACTGTGTTATTAATGTCTAAATTTCATTGATTTTTAGAAGGCTTTCTTCTTTCTTAGGTCAACACTTTGTAAGGGAAAATTTGAGAGATTATGAAGGGTAATGAATGATAGGGAGTTCTTGAAGAACATGTCCATCAATATATTTCATTGTCTTCTCAACCACCTGTAGTGGTAGCTTTCAGTATTGATTGTTATATTATTGCTTCAAATTTCTGTTTAGGTAGTGGGATTTCATTTTTTTAACCATCACTTCATTTATATTTTCAATTTCATCCATATGTGTTGCAATTAATTACATATGAATTATACAAAATTTAACTGACAAAAGATTCATTACTTTAATGAAATGCCCAAATCCAAGCACAAGAATATTCACCATAGCCACAAAATCAAGTAGATGGAAGACACCAAACTTGGTAAAAAAAAATAAATTTAATATCTATTTGCATAATAAAAATTCATTACCAACCATCTTTAGTGATGAAAACAATAAAAGCCAGCTCTGTTTTGTTAATAACTTTAATCGTGGTAATAATTGCAATTGCCTATAATCTCAGTGCTCATGATTGTTAAGAGACTAATCGAAGAACTTAAAGGTTAGAAAGCTCGAGCTCTGAATGATAAAGGAGAGATAAAACAACGGCACTTTTAAGTTAATTTATAAATATAATTCCTAGCTTAGAGATTAAAGTCCATCTACATACCTTCCTAAATCATATAAAAATTTATAAGAAAAAAAAATCAATTTATATTCATAAATTTTGAGGTTTTATCAATTAAATTTGGTTTAAATCCTATTTTAGTCCCTAAACTTTGAATCTTGTTTTATTTTAGTCTATAAACTTTAAAGAACGTTAGTTTTAGTCTCTAAACTTTTAAAAAGTGTTTATTTTAATCCCTATAGTTAAAAATGTGAGGGAACTTATATTTTTAGATGACTAGACTTTACATGTATTGAACAAGATGAAGGTGAAATAGAACGGCAACAACCAACACGCCCGACTAAAATTTTAAACTAAAAATGTCTTTTAAATTCTCCTACTTTGCCACCTTATTCAAACTTAAATCTTAAATTTTTAACGTAACAAACTTAGTTGGTAGCTTAGTCATTCAAAAATACAAGTCACTTAGCCATTTTGTTAAAAAGTTGACAAAATCTTAATATAGCAAGAACTAAAATAAATACTTTTTAAAAGTTCAATGACTAAAACAAACAATTTTTAAAAGTTTAGGGACTAAAATAGATATTTTTAAAAGTTTAGAAACCAAAATAAAACATTATTCAGGGACTAAAATAAAATTTAAACCATTAAACTTACTTTCGTATGTAAATCAATTATTAAAGTTTTGTTTTAAAACCATTAATCCATACATCTTTCACGCGTATACAAAATTTCTTTACATACAATGGTTAATGTAAATTTAGAGCAAGTATTACAAATTTTCCGATCTAATAAAACAGGTGAAGATTAGAATTTTTCATTAAATTCCAATGATTTATTTTTATCTTCTCACCTTACTCTATTTTTCTTCTTTACAAAAAAATTAACCTTTTTTTTTTCTTGCTACTTCAACCAAAAAATAAAAAATAAAAAATAAAAAAAACAAAAGAACAAAAGAACAAAACAAAACAAAATGGAGCATTCATGCATTTCTTCTTACTTCTCTTTGCCTTTGCTGAATTCTTCAACTTAAAATCTGTCAAACTTTCCAGCTCTCTGGGTGTGGTGATTTGGCATAAGTCCATTGCACATAACAAAGGCTAAAGCTAAGCTATATAATTAAAGTCTGAGCCTACTAAAAAAAATGCATCATAATTTAATGTCATCAATACAATTTATTGGAAAATAATATACGTCATCATTTCGAAAGAATGGAAAGCACCCGTCTCTTCTCATCATTAGGTACCTGGGGAACGTATTAGGTAGAAAAAATGGCACTGTTGTCAAAATCGATATACAATCGACCCTTGTCGTCAGGAGTCTCAGCTGACTGCCGCTATAGCTGGTTCTAGGTGGCCAACAACGACATCGAAACACCGCTTGCAGAGAGTTGGATGTTCCGGGAATGACCCAACTCGTAGCGAAAAGTTCCAACATCTTTCACACTTGGAACCTTCAGCACGAGACACACCAATCCAGACTTTGCTGCCTTCAATGAGGCAGTCTCCAGTGTATGGTATGTTCTCCATCTGCTCATTCTCTATGGATCGATGAACCTCGACCTGTATACGCCATTTCCGAAAAACAGGACTATCAGTATGTTCTGCTAAGACTGAAGATTATAAAAACTGGACGGTGATACTAAAAATTATTCATAATCTTTCAGCAAAAGGACAATTGGACGCAACAACCACAAAGTCAGAGGCTAGGACAACATGATATCGATCGCATGTCCTTCAACTTGAGGCATGGGAATAATACAATTGAATCATTGCACTTAAAACGAAGAACCAAATAAGCTACAGTTTATACCTTTGGTAAAAGAAAATTACTGTTAGGATACCTGAGATGTAATAAATATTCTTTGCAAAGTGTCTGCGTCATGGTTGGATTCACACATTTCACACAACTTAGAAGCCAGACCATCTCCTTGGGTATGTAGATGGACTTTAGCCTCTAAGCTTGAACCAATCAGCTTTCCGGTTCGAGCAGCCTCCAGGACTTTATTCACCTCGGTTCTTAGCTGATCAAAGTGCTAAATAGTTAGCAACCACCAAATCTGAGGTTCTACATATTAGTTTAGTTCATATTCATAAACATACAGTCGTCGTGAACCTTGTTTATAAATTTGTTATCAAAAACTTCTGTAATTGTAAAGAAATTAAATACCTCGAGAATATTTGCCCAGAATTCAATTTCTTCTCCGGGAAGAGAAAGCCTAGTCTTATTTAAGCTTGGCCACCTCGATTCGAAGACAAATTTGGCAGTAAAACCATCATCGTTTTTATGTTGGAAGGGTAGATTCTGCCACACATCCTCAGCCAAATGAGGCAATATTGGAGCAATTATTCTTGCTATGGAAACGACATGCGCTGCTAGAACTGTCTGACAACTTCTCCTAGTAAAATTCGTGGATCCCCTGAAATTGTCAACAAAATGAGCATTTTGCTTAAAGAAAAAGAACCCTTTGCATATGTACTAGATAAGATAAAAAGGGGCACTCGTAATCAACTTATAGGGACAGTATGCAGCAGCTACACTAAAAATTTGATGGAGAACTATATATTTCTGCAAACAAAAGTGCTATGACGCTCTAACTTCAATTGGTTTCCATGACCATGAACAATAAACAGTCAAGACATAAGATGACTTCACAAGGAAAGCATCAACACACAAAAAGTTTTAATAATCAATTGGAAAGAAGAGAGAATCGGCTTTTAAGCTACGAGAAAACTTACCCAACATACAATCGATCTTTAGCAACATCGAAGTAGAAATTTGATAGATCGACAATTACAAACCGTTGTATGTTCTGAAAATGTGAAAAGTCCCATGGTCAAATTTCCACTAAATGTACAAATTACCCAGGATTTGACCTTAGCTCTAGAAAGCAAAATAGATTTCAGAAGACCACAAAACTTTTACACCATTTATAATGAAGCGATAAGTCATAATTAAACCTTTTTTTTTCCAGATATTTCGTTGGGTGGCCTTCCCTACATATAAGTCCTCACAGAGGCTGGAAGAGGCATCAAATCTAAATCAAGCCTTTAGGAACCAGAGGCTGAATCTAAGCATCCTTTTTTTTTGTTTTTTTATTTTTTTATTTTATATCTGTGAGTGTCCGGGCCAGCTTAAGCGCACCTCAACTAATCTCACGGGACAACCCACCTAACCCTACAACATTTGGGTGTCAAGAAAACTCATAGGAAATTAATTCCTAAGTAGGTGGCCACCATGGAATCTAAGCATCCATTTGATGACACTTTTCTAGGATATCCGTAAGAATTATTAACTGTAATCCCAAACAAGAGAATAAGAATTCAATTATTCCACAAAGTTACAGCAGCTAGGAGGTAGAGCTTTATGAATGGATTGGTTTTTAAAGTTAATATAATCTGGTAATACTGTCGGTTTATTTCCAAAACATGGTCATTCAGTTATTCTCACAAGTCACAACCCTTGCCACCAAATTATCGCTGATAATAATTAGAAGTCAATGAATAAAATAATAAGGCCATCAGGTGGAGGAGGAAAAAAATATCACCTGAAAGATCTTAAAGAACTGATAGCTTTCATAGCTTTCTCTGATGTTGTTAATGACATTTTCAAGCTGAAACAATGCATGCTGGTCAATCCTTGGAAGATCCTGATATTGTACAGCATTTTCCTCCTGTAATAGAAACGTGATTATTATTACGTTGATACACAGAGAAAGGAGAAGAAAGAGTTGCTAATCTAAATGATGCTTCCAGGAAAGGGATTAAAAAAACAAAAGAATGGACCATATGTCCTCTCTCTCCTACAAGGCATCATAAGCTTCCTCTCTCTCCTACAAGGCATAATAAGCCAAGGAATACATAAGTGATTAGAATCAACTCACTGTCCAATCATGCAGATTTCCTAGAAGGAACCTTAATGTTCCTCGCAGTTTCCTATATATATCTGACATTTGACGGAGAACTTGAGAACCGATCATCATATCACCAGTATAGTCCACACTAGAAACCCAGAGGCGCAGGACATCTGCTCCATAGCCAGGGGCTTCCTGCAGATACAGACAATAACAAGATATTCCAAAGGATTTAGTCTAGCCACTTTAGTGAGGAACCAGATATGACAGTACAACATTTTGAACCTTTTGATTCTTTCCTCCTTCAATCACAGCCTTAGGGTCAACTACATTACCCAAAGATTTGCTCATTTTCAGACCTTTCTCATCCAAAACAAATCCGTGAGTAATGACACTGGAATATGGAGCCTTCCCTGTTCCAAAGAAAGTCCAAAATTTTGTATATCAGATTAGCTCCAAAGCAGATTTTTGTTATGCATGCGTGTCGAAAGAAATAGATTTTCATTATATAACAGCAATTGACTGGCCAACTTCAAAAGACTACAGCATCGCATAGAGAATATTCTCCCGGATGGTTGATCATATCAAAATATTTATAACCTCAAATATATTAGTGTAGTTATATAAAAAAATGATCATTAATTTCAGGATTGACCTGGATTTAGATGAGAATGGGAGGTAGAGGTACAGAAAAATGTCATGTTCGTTAGATAGGAACCGCATAATCAGCCCCCTCCATGAGGATAAGTTACATCACTAAAGGATAATGTATGTAGAGGGAGGGGGGAAGAGTTAACGTTTGCATACCCTATTTTTTAATTTTTCAGAGAAGAAATTTCTAAATTACTTCTACAAAGAGTATAGAGCAGCATAACTTTTCCAGGGCAGAAAAAGAAAGGACGTTCATAATTCACACAACACCTTTTGTGGCAATGCTTGTCAACAGAGAACTTTGGAACCAGCCACGATGCTGATCTGTACCTTCAAGGTACAAATCAGCAGGAAAACTAAATCCATCTCGTGTCCCTAATACTGCTGCCCAAGAGGAGCCTGAAATAAGGAGAGTAAAAATTTACAATAGCGTCAATAACAAATTAATAGCACCTGCATGACTTTTGAATAGAAAGATCTAACTAATAACTGCTGGAGATTTTTTCGAGTGGCTTAAAATTATGCCACTGACTTACGTCAACAAATTTGTTGCAAGGTAAGCAGGAAATTTTTCACAAATAACATTCCTGTTCACCTTATTTGTTCTTAGAGGCTGTTTGGCCTTTCGTTTTAAAGAATTATTCTAAAATAATTAAGTGGAACTAAGAATCCAAATCCAAGAAAGAAAAAGTATATTGAGATAAAAATGATAGTTGACACTACTGCAAAACATGTTAGAAACATTTAAATTTGATAATTTCATTAACGAAACACTATTATACCTGAATCAAACCATACATCCATTGTATCAGTACCCTTTTCATATTCAGATGCAATGTCCCGATATTTATCAGGAAGAAGATCGTTTACTGTCATATACCACCAAGCATCACTACCCTTCTTGGCTATTATTGCTGCCAAACAAATAATAAGTATAAAACTTTATGAAAATATGTATTCAAGGATGTAGCAATTCTCAATTATGTCTTGGTAGATCAAAGAGAAGGTAGGATACAGTAACTGAACTAGCAGTTCAGCATAAAACATTAAAATTTATGATGGGCAATGGCATTACAGTATAGAGCTGTTAGAAGTAACAACGTAGTTTAAGAAAGGAAACTGAGTCATAATAAGTCCTTATGAACCTTACACTTGATGTGTTTTATGGTGTCATCATTCATTAGAGGTTCTTTTGTTTCCGCATGATAAAAGACTGGTATTGGGACACCCCATGTCCTTTGCCGTGATATGCACCAATCTGAGCGGCTTGAGGTCATTGCAGAGATTCTATTTTCAGCCTGGACAGAATTCTCACAAGGCATCAGTAAGCTAGGTAATTAGATAGCTTAAAAAGAAGTATGGCTATCATTGATGGTTGATTATTGAATAAGGGCACCAGTTAAATGTGCATCAAGTTGGGAAGAAACAGAAAGAATACAAAAAAGAACTTTCTATTCAAAAGTGCAGCAGACATTAATATATCAACCATCAATGTAAGGTGATTTAAATGTTAAAAAGATTTTGTAATCGTGGTATGGAAAAACTAAATTCAAACTGGAGCCACATTCTTCTCTCTCTCTAAAGAGGTGTAAATATTTGAATCAAGCACCAGGAGTGTACTATAATGCAATTCTAACATCAATACCTGAGGAGGTATCCACTTGACTTCACCAATAGCATCCATAGCAGCCTGGCGAAATCCCTCCACTGATGCAAACCATTGCTCAGTTGCCCTAAAAATTGTTGGTTTCTTTGTTCGCCAATCATATGGATATTTATGTTCTGTATGAAGAGATGTCATGTTGAAACCAAATAGTTATAAAGAACCCTGATACGGATTAGAACTATCATCTTTTCTCCTTTTTGTAAGGAGAGTGCCTTACCATATGATTCTTCCAAAATAAGCGAGAACTGATCATCCAAATATTTGACAACAGCAGTATTGCCATCCCCAAGGACATCAAGCCCGCTGAATTGGCCAGCTTCTTCAGTGAACTTCCCATCATCATCTACAGGAGATATGATGGGGAGTCCATACTTCAAACCAGTCGCATAATCCTCCTGACCATGTCCAGGAGCCGTATGGACCAACCCAGTTCCTGTCTCAGTTGTAATGTAATCTCCTCCAATAACAACTTGGCACTCCCTCTCATCAATTGGGTGGATGTATCTGAAGAAAACAATAGATTTGATGCTTAGTTCACACATTCACATCAACTGACTACGGTTAATTGTTAAGAGATAGGATTTGTAGAACAATAGACAATAATTTACCGCATTTCTAGATTTCTTCTAATTGAATTTGAAACCTACAAGTTTTTTAGGAAGAAAATTCACTTGATAAGAAGAAAACTCTCACTTTCACTGTTGCTTCTCATTATTTAGAGAAAGAAATGAAACCTGCAGTTTTCAAGTTCTGAACCCAACAATTTCTTCTTGACAACAAGCTTCACACCCCATTTTGCTTCCAAAGTTGGCACCAGATCTGATGCTACTACGAGGAAAGGCCTTTTCTCCTCCTTCAGAATATTCCCAGGCTTTTTCTTTTTATTTCCAGTCAAAAAAGAGACATCTTCGGATGGTGCCAGCAATTCAACTATGGCATAGTGAAGCTTGGCATTGACAGCAACAGCTAACCACAAAACAGTGAGAGAAAAAGTTAGAATGCATATAAACGTAAAGATAGACTGCTCAAGTCCTAGAAGAGAATGACTTTTAGCTTAAAAAATCATTGTCAAAGGCCTTGTAAGAGTCCAAATGGAGTACGATCATGTGGTTATCCAGCGAGAATAGCCAAGGTGCGCACAACCCGGCCCAGACACTTAAAAGATATTTTTTTAAAAACAAAACAAAAACAAAAACAAAAATATGTAAGAGTCAAACATATGGCTTGGAGCCTTGGAGGGCTTTATAAACAAGAAACAATACATTTTTTTTGCTTGGGATTAGGACAACAAAAAAAAATATTTGAGTTTATTTCTTACTCAAATGGATTAGAAATATTTGTTAACTTCTTTACTTGTTGGTAGACCAACTGTTCTCCGTTTTCTAAATGAATTGTATTTATCATCAGAAAATAATAATAATAATAATATAACTCGGAAACATACAGAAATAAGTCTACTACCACATTGCTCCCACTGTAACACAAACAAAAACTAACCAGCATTGGCTGGAATAGTCCAGGGAGTTGTAGTCCATATGGCCAAGCACAAGTCTGGGAGAAATTCTTGTAACACACCGCCTGAAGTTGGACCTTCCTTAACCAATCTAAAAATAGCATATATGCTTCTTGAAGTATGCCCCTCAGGGTACTGAATGCAATCATCAAACAGGTAAGGCAGGGAAAAAAAAGAAGATATTGTCAAATTTGAGCAAATGATAGGAAGCAGCATGAAATATAGATTAGAGTACAAACTTTACCATGGAAAATGATTATCCGTATGATTTAATGTTTTAAAACCAATAGGTTTCTTAGACAAAATCATGTTTAATTTCTAAACCCTAAAAAATAATAATAATAAAAATAAAAATAAAAAATCTAATACACAAGAGAATATAATAGGTGGAGAGGGGAAGGAAAAGATCCACAAGACACTAAAATCAATGAACCCTAGAGCTACGTTCCACAACTGAAGTTGATCTAAGTTGTTTATGTTCTCATGCTTCAATACTTGGTTTACCTCCAATTCAGCCTCAGCAAGAGCAGTTCGTGATGAGGGACTCCAGTGAACTGGCTTTCTCCCTCTAAAGATATATCCTTGAATGGCCATTTGACCAAACACGTCAATCTAACATACAAAAGATACAAACACAAAACTATGGAATTCAATTTTGCAACAAAGTGCTTAAGGGAACCACGTAAGAAGTAGAACACTAGAATGCAAGCAATAGTTACCTGGGCAGCTTCATATTCCGGACTGAGAGTTAGATATGGATTGTTCCAATCTGCCCATACTCCATAGCGCTGCAAAAATTGAACAGCATACTTGGAGAAATTTAAAACAAGAGAGTCATAACATTTTCTATGAAGAGTAACGCCCACGACATACTAAACCCAGTACTCAGAAAACATCTAAGATGAATTTTCTTGCATAGATATAATGTTGACATGAACTAACATGATCATATACAGATTAATCACTTAGACATGACACAAGTAATAATTAGCATTGAAATAATAAAATTGAGGTGATGAGGAAATTGCCTTAAATGATGCCATCTGAGCTTTCACTGTAGCTTTAGCGAACTTGGCAGCCTTATCTCTCAACTTAATTGGGGTAAGATCTTTCCTGGCTTCTTTATCCAATGACTGCAGAACTGAATAACTCAAGATTACAGTTAAGTTTCTTTACCCTTGTCCCTAAAGACCTGAGACGTTGATCTGTCAGCAAAAAGTTATCATGGAGGCTAACTAATGGAAAAGATACTTGCCTTTTAGCTCAATTGGTAGGCCATGGCAGTCCCAACCAGGCACAAACCGAACTTTATAGTTTTGAAGAAGCTATTGAGAGAAGAAAATAAAAGTCAAAGGAAATACGGATTAGAAACTTTTTAAATGGAAAGCAAGGAGTTTTTTCTTCCAAAAACTAAGTATCTGTTACAGGAGTAAGGAATCACGAGTTAAATTAAATGCAAAAATTCTGGCTGTATATAAATTTGAAGTCAACAATACCCACAACTGAATCTCAACTGAATTTCAGTAAGAGGTGTGAAGATATTTACCAGGAATGCAGACAAAGAATATTAACATATTCCAGCTTTTTTTCCTGGCATGTTGTCTGATTTAACAAAGTATGGTTAAGAAAAATAATCTAACCTTGTAACGGTTAATTATATCCTTCAAAATCTTATTCAAAGCATGGCCCATATGAAGATCTCCATTGGCATATGGGGGACCATCGTGAAGAATGAAGTTTTCCTGAGACCAGATATCGGAAAATAAGTTCTTGCAAATGGGACAGAAGGAAGGAAAGATGTCCCAAGAAGACTATGAAACATACTCCAGTATTTCTTTCAACAACTCGATTGAACACTTGGTGGTCATCCCATATCTTCTGAATTTCAGGCTCCCTAACCGAAGAATTTGCTCTCATGCCAAATGTAGTCTTTGGCAGATCAACAGTATGCTTGTATTTTCCATCTCCTTCATTTGTCTCTAAACAAACACAATCAATCCAAGCAATCAGAATATTTAAAAAAACACAAAAACTCATTCAAGAAATAGTGTAATTCATTAAAATCACAAGCTTAGGTTTAAAGGGAAATGTACTACATAATTGCCGAGGCTATGCACCTTTAGATGCTTTCTTTGCTGCCATAACGGGCCCTCTAGACCTTCTCTTTGAGGAAGGTAGGAATTCATCATTTAAGTAAGTAGAATAACGTGTGACGCTCAAGAAAGTAAATACTTTTGCCGAAGAGCTCCCTCTAAAACGTAATGAAGAAATATAACTTCTCCTAAGTGTTGAAGAAATTCTTTGTGATAATACCTGGAAATATGAAACATGAGTATATTGACATAAAGCAGCAGCAATTCACATTCAAGAATATCGGTCACAGATGAGTTGATCGATGAGGGTAAACACCATTTTCCATAACTGAACAGCTAGAAGTACCTCTTCAAATAAATTTTGATTTTAGTTATACACCCCCCGAGTTTCTTTCACTAGATTGTAGTAAGCAAATACCGAGACACAGAAACAAGTGTGTGCAGAAACAAATGTCATTAGCATATCAAAATTGAATCGTCATCAACATTGAAACGTGATATTATAAGATAACCCAATAAAAGGAGAAAGAGTTCAAACACAAAAACACGCATGCCGAACAATTTCCAATAAAAACGCACTGAACAAACATAAGCAATTTAACCACTACACTCTCTGAACTCAACAAGAGGGATATGAAGTACTGAAATAACTCCCTTAGACCTTCTTTCATCAAACAAAAACGAGAAAACAACACAAAGGGATAGAAACAAATAAGGATTCGTTCTTGAATTTTGGAAGTAGAATGCTTGGTAATTGAAACGGAGAGATAAGGAGGTGAAGAGAGAAATTGTACTGTATAAGAAGAGGTTTGAATGAAAGATTTGGTGGCTTCTTTGCACTTCAATGCGGAAGAGCCAGCGGCAAAGGACGCATACAGCGGCATATTGGCCTCCATTCATTTGCAGAGCCTCTTCATCCTCGGAGCGATAGGAAGTATGAGAGAGGAAACTAATATTGAGTTTTTGTAAAAATGACGCGTTCTTATTCCTTTGGAAACTTAATCTTCAAATATTTTGAAACGTAACGCAGGACAATATTAAATGACATTATTATTATTATTATTATTATTAAGGATAAATTACAAAATTATAAAAAATATTTTTAAATATAACAAAATGTCATTGTCTATCACTGATTGTGATAGACACTACAATCTATCACTGTCACTAATAGGTGTTTATCACTCTCTACTAATTAGTGATAAACAGTGATATTTTGCTATATTTGTAAATAATTTGACCCATTTTGCTATATTCGAAAACATGCCTTATTACTATTGTTATTATTATAAAACTAACCATTTTTTAAAAAGTAATGAAAGAGTATATTAAAGGATGATTTTTTAAAACTGTTCGAAATATTTTAAATATAGCAAGATGTCATTGTCTATCCGTGATAGACAATGACATATTGCTATATTTGTAAATAAGTTGACTTATTCTGCTATATTTGAAAACAACCCATTATTAAATGACATTATTTAAATTAAAGTTTCTTCTTTCTCTCTTCTTCTTCTTTTTTTTTTCTTTTCTAAATATAAGTAGACTTCTCTTTTGATAAATAATACTAGTAGAGTAGACTTCAACTTTCATGAAACCAACAATTTAGTCTACGAATTTTAAATTGTAATAATGAACTATTTTTTACCCAATATAAGCATAGTTCAACTAGGCAATACTCTTGATTGGTCAAGAAGTTAGAAGTTTGAATCTCTTTACATATTATTGAATTCTAGAAAAAAAAAATTACTCTTTTTGGAAATTCAACAATTATGTGAGTGAAAAAGCGTACTAACTATGTTTAAAATGGTATTTAGTGCTTTTATTCCAGTTATGCTCAAATTGGCAATCATCTTCTAACTAATTCACCTTGTATGATATAATATTCTTCAAAACTAAAAAAAAAATGTGGGATGGTTTTTTTATTCTTTGTGTAAAAAATTGTGGATGATATTTGACCTAATTTGTGAAAATAAATATATATATTTTCAACTTTTTGCTAGTAGTCGAACACATTTTAATATCCATCCACTTCCATTACGAAGAGTTGTCCACGTGACAAACTTATTCTTTTTTCTATATATATATTTAATATTTTTTTCTTTGTGATTGAAGGAGATGTATGAAAATAGGTGTAGTTACAAACCTAAATATTGCCCTAAAAAAATAAATGTCATGTGACAACTTGTGATTGTGTACTTAGGTGAACTACACAAAGATTGGTGCAGCCCAAAATACACCCAAGTATTTTTGTCTCCTTTTACCGTAGCTTTTACTCTGGATTCCTCTCTTCTCTCTTTGTTCTAAATTCGTTCCGTTTTTCCCTTTGTGAATAACATTTTCGAATTTTGGCTCTTTTTTTGAACCCATTTTCATTCATCTCTTCACCAATTTCTTGCTTGAAGATCCATTAGTCGCCTTGATTGCTATCTTGAGTTCTAATTTCAGATTGTCACTTTTCTGTTTGTTTTATAATGGGATTAAATGTTACAAGTCCAACTTAACTTTCTAGGTACTTCGAGCTATGCGCGAGAGGGAGTAAGGAGGAGAAAGTAAGAGCGAGAATAAAGCAAGAGGGAAGAGCGAAAATGAGAGAGACAATTTAGAAAATATTGTGTTGGAATACCTTGAATTTGTATCTGCCGGCACTCAAATGAGATCCATTAGTCAAGCATGGTGTATCGTTAAATTGTATAAACATTATATGCTACTTACGATTTTGGTCCTAGGGTTTTAGAGGGGTGCACTTTTTTTTTTCTTATATCTGTGAGTGTCCGGACGTACTTACGCACACCTCGACTAATCTCACGGGACAACCCTCTTGACCCTACAACAACATTTGGGTGTCAAAGAAACTTGTAAGAGATTTTGGCCCTAAGGTTTTAGAGGGGTGCACTTCAGATAAAACCTCTAAACTTCATTGTTAATGGACCACGTAAATCTCTATATCGATCGTTATTGTTTACGCCTTCTCGCCTTTTTTATTTGATTTCATAACTTGTTGGAAACATCATGTGAAGTTAGATTGGGCTCAAAATTTGAGGTCGGTCAGTCAAAATTATGTGGAAATGTTAGCATCATTAGAACCATATAAGATGTGAGTTTGGAGATGAATACCGGCTGCATATTGTTGGCATGCTGTCCCAAATATATTCTATTCTTAGTTGTCACAGTGAATCTTACTCTCCAAGGTTATAATTAGACGGTGGTGATTATAAATAAGAGTTTAACAAAGTTAACAAGACAAGAGTTCTACAACTACATTATCAAAAACTGAATTTCAACCATATGGTGAAAATTTGTCCTCCCACATAAATATATGCACCATTTTAACCACCTATTTTGACAGTTCATCAACCATCATCACAGTAATAATATACCTTGAAATTATCTCATTTTCTACTCAGGTAAATGTGCAACAACTTGTTTATTGTCTTCAATCTCTCTTCCACACCAACAAAGGTGAACGGAAAGAAGAGAACAAGAAAAGCTGTCTACAGAACTAATTTTTATGGAAGCAGTAACAGTAGTAGTCGTAGAAAGAACATGTAAATAAGTAAGAAGCTTTCACAGAACACACAAATTTCCAAAACTAAAAAGACCCTTAAAATCCTAAAGCTCTGCCAAGTCCAGCAGCACTACCTTCTACCCCTATCTCTACATCTATATCCAACCTCACCACTGCTATTGAGAGGAGGTAACAACTTTGAGCAGGGACTGAGCATGAATTGGTGACAAATTAGCTTGGCAAAAGCTTTGCCAAGCCTCCTGTTTCTCTTCCTCGTTCTCTGTGAATGCTTTGAACATTCCCATCACAATACTCCTTGCAGCTTCCCTTGCCTCAGGTAGCCTGTCGTTTAACAAATCTGAAGCCATTTGAAGCAATGGAACAATCCCATATTGCTTCATTTCTTCCAGACCCTGAAGAAGAAAAATTGGCAGCACCACATGTTAGAATCCAGCAGTCCAGTCCAGTCCAGTCCAGTTTATGAACAAAATTTGACAAGGATCAGAGATAGAAAAGGGGATGATTTGTTATCAATTTTTACCATCTTAGAGACACAGTTAGAGATTGGAATGGCGGCTTTGGCTCTGACTCTAAGGTTAGAATGAGAAACATATGGACGAAGTTTCTGCAGCAGAGGCAGAGGAGTCATGGATTGCACTAGAGATTTTAGTGCCTTGTCTGCTTCTTCACATACAAACTTCTTGTCTTGAGAAGCTTTGAGTAGTAATTGGAGCAGCTGAGGAACGAACCAAAATCACAAAATTAGTTCCTCAAGTAACATTTCCCATTACTTGTTTAGGAACAGATATTATTGAACTTCCTATTCAGAATAATGATCACAAAACAAAAGGATTGAGGAAATTCAATTGCAAGCTCTCACCAATTGATCAAATGCATTGCTAGTGGATGCATCCAGTAACCGATCACCAAACGCGTTGAAAATGTCAGCCGAAGCCATGATCGAGGTTTTGATTAGGGCACTTCTAGGGTTTTTCATCGACTTCATCAGCACCGCCATAACTTTCTCTCTGTAATGAAATCAGAAGAAAATTAACCACCAGAATTTCACAAACCCTAAAACAGAGAATATTCTACTTACAATGAGGGGAGCAAAAGATCCGAATGAAAAATCGCGAGACGCCTAGCATTATTGAGCGACTCACAGACCTTCACCCAATCCTTCGAATCTAACCCTTCAGTGAAATTCTAACACAACAACAAGAAACAAAAAACGAAGATCAGATCTACAAACAAGAAAGAAACGCAGAAAGAAATGGAAAATGACGAGTACATTAGAATCAGGATCCGTCAAGGGCTTAAGATTCTCAGAAGAAACATAATCAATGGTGGCGTCTGCAGAAGGAGGAAGCGGAGCTTGATTCTCATCGTTTCGCTTCTGGATTGGAACCGCTACTTTGGCTTGTTTCTTCGGCCTTTCTGGTGTAACCGGGAGAGCATTGTCAATGGGTCTGAGAGCCATGGCCATAGCGAAAGTGAGAATAATGAAGATTTGCAGAGAGAAATGAAGAGGGTAAGATTGAAATTGAAGGGAGTGAGGGTAAAGATCTTTAAAGAAAGTGGAAATTTGAGACGCTCTTGGTTTGTTGCCTTTTTTTAGGTTTTAGAAATTTGAAATTTGAATGTCGCCGTTGAAAGAGACGTTGGATTTTGCGATGTTCTTTCTATAACGGCTCGTTCGTTGAGTTTAGAGTAATTAGGGAAACCAGCGCATTGGCTTTCAATATGAAACGTCGTCGTTTTAGCTTTAGCTTTAGCATTCGACGCCACCTCATCTCTGATCGTTTGGGGAAAAACAAAAGTGGAAAATGAAATGAGTTAAAATTTATAGTGAAAATACAAATAGATAATAAAAGGTTTTTGAAAATAATAATTAACAATAAGTACTAAATTTAAGCTTCAATGGAAGTATAATTACTTTTAAAAGAATAATTACTAAAATCAAATAGATCAAAGTGTATGGATCCAAATAGTATTTTAACAAAAAAAAAAATAATTATAACAAAATAGATTTTATATCTAATAGAACCTAAGCTTTTAAAGAACTTGGTAGACACTTTTTAAAATTCAATGACCTAATAGATAAAAAATTGAAAATTTAAAGATCTATTAGATAATTTAGAGAGTTCATTGATCAAATAAAAATAAATTTCATGTTCCTAAACTAAACTTGTAATTTAATATTTTTTACATTAGTAAAAATCAAATCGGATGTCAAAATTACAACACTTTAAACCTATGGTCCAATTTGATAAAGTTTGAAGAGGGTAAAAGTTAGATTTTTCCCCCAAACAAAACCATAGCTTGAAAGTGACCTGTGTATAATGGTTTTACTTAACACCAAAAAATTTTACCCATTTTTCTCAACCAAATAAAGAAGAATTGGTTTTATGTAATTGATTTGAATTGATCAGATTGAAAACAAATATTAGTCGGACTGTTTATTAAACTTTAAAATTAGAAGAAAAAAGATGTCTGCTAATTTAGTTGAATTCTTTCCGTTTGAACCCCGTTTGGTTCAATTTCAACCTAATTTTGATAAGTTTTATTGAGCAGTCGGTTTTTAAAGAAATTAAATTAGCAATATTTTCATATATTTTAAATCGAAGGGTCGAATAAATTTTTATTTTTATTTTTATTTTCTATATTCGTGAGTGTCCAGACCAGTTTATAGTCACCTAGATAACCCGCCTAAACCAGATGACCATCATGGATTGAACTCATGACTTATTCGGCATTTATTGAGACTTTGTCATTTTTTACTACTAGACCAATTTATAATGGTTTCAATTTTCAAACCTGCTTCAATAATGACTGAATTTGAACTAAAATAAAAACTAAAAAAGAAAATAGAGAACTCTAAGAAAGTAAACTAAATTTAGTCATATTTCCTTTATAAATACAAGTTTATTATGTATAATAATAATAATTAAGTATCAAATGAGATCTTCCAATGTGCATCTATTATTTCTCAAAAAAAAAAATACATCTATTAAATCATAAAAAAGAAATAGAAAAACATCATAAAATAAGTCCAGGATATTAGCAAGACTTGAATAACTCACTGTATGCAATTGAATGTACAACATATTAACATGTGAGAAAAAAAAACTATGGAACTACAGAGGCAAAATGGTAACTTTAACATGACCTTGAAAAGAACAAGATGATTATTAGACGGCAGATTCCCATCCTAAATGGTAGAAGAATTCCAATAACCTTTAAATGTAACTGGAAAAAGAAAAAGAAAAAAGAAAAAAAGACGATGAATTTATCAAGAAAATGGTAGCTTTGGCTATGGTTAGCTTCAAGTTGATAATCAAAATCATGAGCCCGGAGATAGTTTGCCATTGCCAGCATGAAGTCCAGAACGAACCAACCGTTAATGAGATCGAAGTTAAACCTCACGAGGCGGAGAGATATGGCATCCCGGAAAGCCTGAAAGCCATGAATGAAGACTTGCAACTTGGCTTCAGAGCACCTAAAAGCTCTTTGTTCTTGACTTGCCAAGGGAATTACATAAGAACAAGCATAACCATAGTGGCCTGCTGCGTCATGGTTTTCGGTATCGAAAAGTGCTCTTGCTTTGGACACTTTAGATGTGTTAAGAAAAGGTCACAGACTCAAAGATTCTACACAATTTTGAAATCGACAGCAAAAGGTAAGTACTGAATTGTTAAAGATTTTCAGCATCCACATCCAGCCGTTCTCTTTCTACCTGGTAAGGTTGTAATGTTATCTGCATACTTCACTTAGTACAATTTCAACAACGTAACTCGTCGCCCTCGAGGTCGTTTTCGTTCATGCTTCATGTATTTCCTGTTACCTGCAAGGCAATCACGGCTTTTGATTAAAATGGCTCCCCTAGTTGCTCTCATAGATACGACGCTATGTCCAGGATCTTGCAGCATGCTGAGCCTTTGCAGTTTCTCTTAATACAGCACCCACGATCGCAGCCTGCTCGATGCATTCAGCCTTATGCAGTGAATCTAATAAAACAACACAAGTTTTCGTGTGAATACTACAACCTTTCGATCGAGTTTCCTCAAAAAGTCTATAAGCATCCAATGCCCTGTTTGCATTACTTAACCCTTCTATTATAGCATTGTAAATAGCAGAATCAGGCACACCGCCCTTCGCCTTAAACTTCTCGAAAAGAGTGTTTGCCTCCATGATGTTTCCAGCCTTAGCGAGTCCCGAGATCATGGTGGTGTAGGTGAATACATTGGGCTTTAAGCCTTGCTTCTGCATCTCTTGCCAGAACACGAATGCCTTATTGAACTTTCTAATCTTACAAAGACCATGAATTAGAATGCTATAAGTTATATAATTAGGAGTACATTTCAAGTCTTTCATAGATTGAAAGCAAACAAGGGCTTCGCTAATTTCCTCTGCTTTCACCAATGCATCAAGCAAGCAATTCCATGTGTATACATTAGGTGTCAAACCTTTTTGCATCAACTCTTCCATGATCAAATAGGCTTCATCGATTCTACCCACCTTCCCAAATCCATCGATTAGACTGCTATATATAACAACATTTAGTTCTACTCCTTTCGATTTTGCTTCTTCAAAGAGCATATATGCTTCATCAAGCCGGTCAATCTTTGCAAGCCCATCGATAACAGAACCATAAGTAACAACAGTGGGTTCATGACCCTTTGTCTTCATCTCCTCTAGCAATTGGTAAGCTTTATTTACCTTGCCGGACTTGCAGAATCCATCGATAACAGTGTTATATGCACGAGTATCCAGAACACAACCTTGTTCCTTCATTGTGTAGAACAACTCATAAGATTCATGCGCAAAACCTGCCTTCACCAAGCCATGAATTAGGATTGTATAACTCCTCACATCTGGAATAAATCCTAGGGCCTTAATCTCCTGAAACAAAGCCCTGCCCTTCTCAATTTCTCCAGCTTTAAAAACGCAATCCATGTAGGTATTAAGAAGCAGCAGGTCAGGAGAACAACCAAGGCGCATCATTTCGTTATATATCTTATGGCCATCCTCCTTCCTTCCACATTTGAAAAAGTTCCTTATGAGAGATGTATACACAACAGCATTTGGGATCTGGTGAGAATCCAACATCTGTTCATATAGCTTGTAGGCATCATCTACCCTACCATGCTTACCCAATCCTTCTATAAGAGAACAATATGTTACTGCATTAGGTGTGCAAGTTTTATGATCCAATCCTTCAAAAATAGAACAGGCATCATCAAGTCTTTGGGCTTTACACAATCTGTCAACCATTATGTTTACTGTAATAACATTAGGGAACAACCCAGCATCTTTCATGGCATCCCGAACAACCAACGCTGTCTCGAGTTTTCCAGCCTTACAAAGCATGTCAATCATAATATTATATGTTGAAAGATTGGGAATGGCATCTTTCTTCATCTCTTCGAGAACTTTTAATGCCTCATCTACCTGCCCCTTCCTCCCAAGACAAGTAAGAATGCAATTATATGCGACGACGCTTGGAATGCATCCCTTTCTTCTCTGTCTCTCAAGTAGACTGTATGCATTATCAAACTTTCCAGCCATACCATAACCCATGATCATAGTATTGTATGCATATGCACAAGGAACTTGCTTGTTTTGATCCATATGTTCAAATAGCTCAACTGCTTCATCCAGCCTGTCAGCTTTACAGAGAACTCCTATCATGCTAGTATAAGTTACATCATCAAGAACCAAACCATTAGCTTTCATTTCATGAAAAAATTTCCAAGCCATATCCACCTTCCCAGCCTTCCCAAAGCAGTCTATACAGACATTATAAAGAACAGCATCTGGTTCTAAAGAATTGCTCTTCATCTCATCCAAAAGAGAAAGTGCAGCATCAACTCGACCCTCTCTAGCAAATACACGTATGAGAGTTGTGAATAAATGAACATTAACTTCATAGCCAAGCTCCTGCATTTGCTGAAATAAGGTGAGCATGCAATCAGAATCACGAGATGTAGATAGTGCACCAATCAAAGTTGTGTATGCTGAAAAGGCTGGGCGGAATTTGAACTTTCTCATAGTTTGCATAAATGTAAAAGCTTCTCTTAGCTTGTGTGACTTGACAAGGCTTACTACAATTTCAATACATGTGTTATTTGATGGGCCAAAACCTGCAATACTCATTTCTTCCAATATTTGTTCCAAGCAATCAAACTTTCTAGTTCTAGCCATAACCATGAGAAGTGAATTGTATGCTTCAGGGCAATGTGCTTGGTCTGTTACTCTCTCAGCCCATCGAAAGTAATTTACTGCATTGTTTACATTCTTCAGCCTTCTTAAGACTCCTATTACCAATTCTGGATTTGGTTTTATGTCAAGCTCCGTTAAATTATTCTCAACCGAAGATCCCCAAGGACCAGACTCCAAAATTTGGCACACACCATCTACAACTTGTCTCTTGTCCTCATACTTTGCTGAAGGCACCAGATCACCCCCACCCAAAACAGGGGACCCATTTCCATTTGTTGCTTGAGAAGAATCCCCAATGCACGAGGAAAAAAATTTAACAGAAAGTTTAATAGGGTTTCTATACTTCAAATCAAGACAATTGATTTGTCCTGCACCTGAAATAAACATAATCTGTAATCAATAATAGGAATGAAATAAAGTCCTTTCATTCAAAGAAATGAATTAAAAAGAACAGTTGACTTGGAAATTCAACCCAAGTTCAATGCAAAAACAAGAACCCAACAAGGAACTTAAAACTTTACAGGTATACGATAATTGAAAACCAAAAAAGAGAATCAGAACCACAAATCTTTAAGTAGTATGCCAAATGCTAAGGCTAGATACAAGCAAGTGTTTCTCCTTAAAAGAAATTAAAATATCAGGCAGGTAATTGTGAATGCATGAACGTTAAACGAACTATGGTCTGATGCGGCTTACTCTTTCAACACTAATGTTTCATGTTCTTTCCTGAGTTCTTGACCTCTATGAACAAGTGTTCCTAATTCTTTGAGGAAACTAAAGAACAAATTTTTTTTATTACAACTTCACAGAATCTCACAATTCCGTATTTAAAAAAGATGCCTATTTCATTCTAACCAAATACTCAGAATTACAGCCATAGACCAGGAAATCCAAAGGGCCAAATGCTTTCCTTTGAACCAGCAACCACCTAAGGAGATAATAATCAAAGCTTTACAACCCAAAAGGTAAACATCTGTTCCTATGAATCTTTCAGGCAAAAAGCAGAAGTTATCAATCAACAGCCAACCTTGGCCCATATGGCCCCATGAACTCAATCCAGATAACCTAGAGCTTCCCCTTGAGCTAGCAACGACCAAGAGGGAAATATTAATTAAAGCCATACAACCCATCAAGTGAGCCCAACGGTTTGAAAGAACAATTCTAGTAGGCAAGGAAAACAATTTTCTGTTCTTCAATCAATGGTCAATCGCTAAAATGGTTATCTCGCAAATATGATTCATAAGGCACTGGTTATCCCTACTCCAGTGATGAGGTGCTTCTAAAACTGAGGTCAATATGAAACTCAAACTTTCAGGAGCAATAAACTTACTCCTTTGGCCACAATCTGATAAGTTTATATGCTAGATGCAAGTTCATAACTGGGTGGGGGAACCAGAGTGTGGTTCTCAAATAGATTTTTACCACGAACGGTTTCTACTTTAGTTCTTTGAATTTGTATTTTAAAAAAATCTAAAGATTCTGATTTACCTTTGTTCCTTAGAAGCATCTTCATGTACGTATGTCAAAAGTTGACACTGTCTCAAACTCTCAGCTATTCACCTGAAATTACAAAGCAGCATTAGAAGCCCCCTACAAGATAATGGATATTATGAACACTGATGAAATAGATTAATGTAATAACAGCAAATTGTGATCACATTGAACAAAGGAATGTAGAATGACAAAGATACGAACTCCTGACAACAAGAAGAACAAAAGAAATGTTTCATATCCAAACTGAATTCAGGAGTAAGAAAGATAAATGTCTTACATAGAGAATATGAATTCATGAAAACAACGAAGAACCTCTTCAAGCAGCCGACTCCAATCCTATATTCAGACAACATAGTTTCATAACATATAAACCCAAAACTGAATATGGCAAGAACATACAAAATTTAAGTTGCCCACCATAAAAAAATCATATGGGCGGTCATTAAAAGCCTAAGAAATTTCTTCGTTTCACAAGTTTCGAAATTCCAGACTCCAAATGTGATACTGAAAGTGAATATTACCGATGAACAAGTGCGGCAGATGAACCGCACAAGTTGAATAGTCAAACGAGCGGAATAAGAGAGTATAGCCTTGAGGATTTACAGTGATCGAATCAGCTCAAGTACGAGAAGCTCAACCATGGAAGAGAAATGTCAAATGAAGGCGCAGAGGGAGAGCAGAAGCCTCCTCCTTCCCAGGCAGGTCACCCTCTAAACGCACCGTTTAACATCTTTTCTTTTTTCTTTTTTAATAATTAATAAACTAAATTATAACAAATTCTCTTCAACTTTTTTAACATTTCTTTTTTTAAAAAAATATTCCTATACTTTTAAAAATTCCAATATTACCTAGACTTTTATAAACATTCCAAAACTACCTTTGAAATGTATATTCTTTAGAATTTAGAATAAAAATCAAAATTTAGAATAATGTGACGATGATCTAAAATTATGTGGTGATTTAAATTTTCATTTTATGTAACTTACTACACTATTTCATCTCTCAATTTCTATCTAAATTTTAAAAAATTTATACTCTAAGAGTATTTTTGAAACGTTTATGAAATTTTAAGGATAATATTGCAACTTTTAGAAGTATAAGGGTAATTTTGAACCAAATGAGTTCAATTTATATATATATATATATATATATAATTTAACCTTTTTAATAAGTACAATTTAACAACACGTTATGTTGATTTATTTTATTTACTTTTTGGTTGAAACGGTTGATTTATTGATGTTGGGGAAAGGTATAATTTTTCTTTTAAATTTGAATTTGGGGATTGAAGGAAATTACCCTAAATCTAATTTTGGGATCTCCAAAATTTTAATTATTATTTATAAGGTTTTAATACGAGAGAAAGGTATTCATCAACGGGTTAAATTACTAGGTTGAATTTTTATGGCTTGTGTTGCTTGGATTTGATTTGGTCTGGGTAGCTTTAACATTTTTATTTTTGTTGTTATTTTCCATCGTTTCAATTTATTATCGGGTATTGTTATCAATTATCATTTCAAAGTTTATATCTTATTTTCGAATGTGCATATTGAGTTCAACCGTTACATGATAGATTTCAAAACATCTTCAAACAACAACATATATAATCAAAAGTGAGATAGATAACAAAAATATTTACAAAAAAAATCATTTTGTTATATTAGTGTAAAGCATAAATAATTAAATGTTTGCACAAAAAAAAAACATTAACCATACAAATTAAAATTCGTATTTCATTGAAAAAACAAGATAAAAATTGATTTTTTTAATTAATATTTATGGTTGAGTTAAAATTAACTTAGAGTTAAAAATTGAGGGTTAAGAAGTAAGGAAAATGTTCATTTTATTCGAATATGACATGTATTTAGGGATGTGAATAAATTTATTATGCAATTAAGTGTTCAAATTGTGTGGTGAAAATATGTTACATTTTTCAAGAAGAAAAAACAAAAAGTTCGTTCAATTTTTAAGCTTATTCCGTGTTCATGATCCAAAGTTAAGTAGTTGTGAAAAATTTTCATTTGTTTGGAATATGTTTGACATTAGAAATGGAAGAAAAAAAAAATGTTATGTAATTGAATGTTGAAAAATTGAATTCAAAATTTGTATGGAGTATATGTTTATTTTGTAGGAAATTGTTATGTTTTAAGAATGATAAAAAAAAAAATTAAGCATTTTTTGTGTTAAAAATTTTAGGAAAATATATATAGTTGGAAACTTAAAGTAAAAATAGCAAAAAAACAAATCCAAGAAAAAATCAATTTTGTTTAAAAAAAAAAAAACTGCACCAATGTATTAAAAAATTGCTGTCTATATTTATGTTCATTGTATGTTTACTTTGTATGAATTTATTATATCTTAAGAATGTGAAAAGATTAAGCATTTTTTAGTGCTAAAATTTTTTATTTCAATTTGTGTAAAATTGAAAATTAGAAAGAAAAAAATAAAATAATTGATACAAAATTAATTTATTTAAAAGAACTGTACGAGATACTCAATTTAACTCAACTATATGCACCTTAAACATAAATTTTGTTGACTCGCCTCGACTCAGCTGAGTAGCACAAATATAGATATTTCAACTCATACCCCAAACACGATAATCCAACTTCCTACGTAATCATTCCCATCTTTGTTGTACCATTTTCTTTAGGAAAAAAAACCTCAGCATCCTGTTTCTCTCACATGGCGGTCAAAAGGTCATAAATAAGTAATAAATAAGGGGAGGAGAGAGACTATTACTTATTATTATTATTATATTATTTTAAAAATAATTATAATTGCAAAAACAAATACAAATCCGGGGCAAGCGTATCCGGAATCGGCCCCCTTACATTCGTCCTTTGTTGTGCAACAATGTCTTTGATCATCAACAACATTCCTTAATTCTTCTTCTTCTTCTTCTCTGAGATTCATGCATATGGAAACCCAATATTCTGCTTCACATTCGTACGGTTCCGCGATGAAGATGACAATTCCGCCGTCTCAACATGCCGACAATGACCGGAGCACTACCGAGCTTCGCGCCTTGGACTGCAACCTCACCTCCCTTTGCGACCACATTCAGATTGAGGGGTTTAACTCTGGCGCATTCTCTGACATCATTGTCCACGCCATGGGCTCCACCTACCACCTCCATCGCTTAATTCTATCGCGCAGCTCTTACTTCAGGTCTGGATTGTTTCAATTGGGCAAAAGATGGAGTTGTTTTTATGTGGGGTTTAAAAAATTCTTTCATTTTATTCACGCTTGGGTGTGATTTTTGGAAGATGGTGCTTATGTGATACTATTGGGATAAACCTATTCTATTGATTTCGTTGCTTTTACGATGGAATCGGTGTTTTTGGTTAATTTGATTTACCTTGAGAAGTAGGAGTTTTTGCTCGTTTAGTGTATGAGCTTCCTTGATTTGATGCCATTGCTTAATTTCCTGGCGTTTAATTGGTTATCTTGTAGTTTTGTTATTTTTCAAAATTTTCTTGATGATTAGTTATCCATGGTTACAATTAAGGATCGTTTTATTTATTACTCAGTTGTAAACTTATATACGCTGTTATGGGTTTGCTTCTGCAACCTCAGTAGCTTACATTATGGCTTGTAGGAATATGCTTCATGGGCCGTGGAAAGAAGCCAGTGCTCCTGTTCTGACCTTGCACGTTGATGATAAGAATGTCAATGGGGAGGCAATTGCAATGGCTTTAGCATATCTATATGGACATCATCCTAAGTTGAATGATAATAATGCATTTCGTGTTCTTGCTGCTGCTTCTTTTCTCGACCTTCAGGTATCGTACTGTCTTTGTTACTGATATTTTTTTTGTTATATTTTTCTTTTTATATTATGGATTTGATTAAGTATTGTAATTTCTTTTCTTTGTTCAGGATTTGTGTGCAATATGCACAGATTTTATTATAGCTGAACTGTGGACTTCAAATTTCTTGGCTTATCAGGTTCTAAGAATGTGAAGGTGCTTTGTCTAATTCCTTCTGTTATTCCAAGTTTCACACATAGTGTACACGTATTTTATTTTGATTTAGGTATTTGCGGAGAGCCAAGATTATGGAATACATGGAGAACGTGTGAGAATTGCTTGCTGGGGTTACCTATGTCAAAGTGGTGCCATTGAGTTGAAAGAGGTATTTTAAGGTCGTCCTTCCTCTTCTGTCGTGTAGACATGGAAATGCATGAATTGGTGATACTTTTCCTCTCCCTCATGAAAAATGGATGTTGTCCTCAAGTCCACTTACTGGTCATTTGATCTAGTATTGAATTTATATTCAGAAGAAATGTATTAAGATTTTAGTAGGTTTGTTGTTTATCACTCTAGATTTTTCTGTGTTTTATATTACATCTTTGGGATGTAGGTAATATAAAACAGACTTTGTATTCGACACAAATTCTTATAAAACAGACTTTTTAGTTGGCACATATTGTGGTTTTACATTCATTGAACATGAGTATATCTTGCTGATTGTAAGGCAATAGTTCATACCGGCCTTGATTAAACAAATATGTTAGGTGTTGGTTTAAAAATGAGATACATCATTTAAAATTTTTGTTATGTTTGTTGTGTATAGGTGCTTCCAAAGCTTTCATCTCAGACATTGTATGCTTTGCTGACCTCTGATGAATTATGGGTGCCCAGCGAAGAGAGACGGTGAGACTGAGAGATATTGTTACTTTTTGCTTATGATTTGCTGTTAACAATTTTGAGTTCCTATCTAATTCCTTGTTTTATTTTCCAATATTTTTTTGGTCTTATCAAAAGGTTTGAACTGGCATTGTATGCTTTCCTTGCTAAAGGGGCTCTTTGCAAGGAGGAACCTTCTGAACCAGGTTGTTCCAGTTCTGAGACTGAGAATTCCAAGGCACAAGAAAATTGTTCAATAGATTCCAATTCCACTAATGAAAGGTTGGAATCTGAGCTTGGACATTTAAGTTTGAAAGATGGCCTAGAGGTCCATAAAAATGCTCATAATCATCTTGGTCAGCTTCCCGACTGTGTGGTTGACTTCCAAACAGGGGCCTCCAACTCTAAACAGAAGATGCAACAAGTTACATACTCTCAGTCAAATTTAAAACCACCATTTTTGTGCAATGTGGAAGGTTCATCAACTTTAAATAATTCATTCTCTGACACGAATGGAATTCTAAGCTCATGTTCCTATCTTAACTTGCCAATTACAGTAGGAGTAAGTGGACTTGGTGCAAGTGGAGTTGCTATGGAAGGGCCATCGGAAGAAGGCTGCTATCAATTGGATAACAATACTTGGCTTGCCACAGAACAGACAAGCCATTGTTCCACTGCGAACTCTTCTGCCAATGGTCTCCCTTCAAATGATTGGGGAAGATGTGGCATGCCTGCTGTTTCATGGGGTGGCAGGGTTGTAGGTAGAAGGCAACTTAAAAGTTATGCTAAAGGCAACTTAGGTGCAAGGGGAGAGGATTATGATGTGTTTGATAGTCTATTTGAAGGGGGTTCACTTTTGTACTGCAACATGACTTTTGAAGCTCTTCTAAACATGAGAAAACAACTTGAGGAGTTGGGTTTCCCTTGCAAAGCTGTAAATGATGGTCTTTGGCTGCAGGTTTGATGTTTAAATATTACCTTTTTTAAATTTTGCCACATTTTGAGGCTCAGCCATTTATGTCTTCCAAGTATTTAGTCAGTAAACTGAAACTTCATATATAGCGAGTTATGAAATGTGTGCCAATTACAATGGAGAACTTGGTATCCCTACTTGAATTGAGATTTCAGCTTTAGCTCAACAAGTTGGGATATCTATAGGCATCTTACATACTTTAATTAGCAGGTTTTTGAAGTATGTTGTCTGTGATTCCCTTGGATGTGGACTTAGCTTCTTTCAATTATATAATTTATTTGCAGATGCTTTTAAGGCAAAGGGTACAAGAGATTGTTGCCGATACATGCAAAAATTGCTGCCTTACAAGTTTAGCATGTGCATGCCGACAGCCATTTGCATTTGCACGCGGAGTCAATGCCTCAGGATACTATATCAATGAACATGATCAGAACGGTTCTCCTGGAAGTGTGGGAAACATATATGTTGCAGAATCTTCTCAAGGGGATGGAAATGGCCCATTCAAACCTGTCCGAGTACATGTTAGGGGACCAGTTGAAGGGCTTGCCGGAATTGGACGTGGAGCCACTTTTGTGCCAGCGAGTGCTTGGCCTCCAACACGCTTTGTCTTCTCCCGTGTACCGATTGGCGTGGGCAACAGAAATTGTCATCAGTCGCTGGCTAATGATGATTCAGAGACTAGAGCTGAGCACAGTGGGGACTTGTCTGGAGATGGATTGACAGCATTGGTTGGTTTGAGCCAAGGAGGGGGCAGCAGTATGAATGCTCAGGGAGAACCAACAGAGAGAGGATATGAGATGGAACTGCAAAGCAGAATATCTGCCTGTATGGAAGGTCCAAGTGCCACTGGTATTCCTGTTCAGATGCTTCAATCTCCAGACCATGCCCTTGGAATTGAGTGGGAGAATGAAAACAGTACAATTGCATTGGATATGAAAACACCTTTAAGCCACTTCCCTCCTTTTCGTTTTGGGTAGGTTCTCATCTGCTCTTGCTATATCAAATAAAGGCTTCTATCCTTTTTGATACTCAAAGTGAGTATTGCAGCTTTCTGAAATTGTCAAGAATTTAGCTTTTGGCCTTAGTGGTTTTCCATCTTGGCTTTAATTTGCGATTGTGTTAGTGATTTGATACTTGGGTGCCATTAGTTGCCCCTGGCTCTGTGTTTAAGTTTTCCCCATTCCTTTAGCTTTATCTAGTTTTTAGACTAAATTGATTCGTATGTTCAATAGTAAAGAATTTCTCGAACATTTAATGACCACCTCTTTCCATAGATTCTTAGAGAGGAAAGTCTATGTATTTTCTTAGGCTTCTAGGTTGCTGTTGTAAACCCTAGGTTCCTCTTTTCATAGGTGTAGCAAATCTCTTTTATTCAATTCCTCTTGTTTTTAACATTGTGCACCCCGAAGTGGAGGCAAGCATCATGGTAAATTTCTTATATATTTTGTAACCCTGATTCTTTTGCTCGCAAGTATGTAATTGGGGTTTCTCTCCTGTATTCCGTTTTTGGTTGATAATTAAAATTTACCATCAATCTTTGATTTTCCAGCGTGCAATTTGAGGACGTTCATAGGCTTAATGATGGCCAAGTCAAGCATTCACCTGAGTTTTTCTATGCTGGTTCTTTATGGAAGGTGTCAATTACTCTACTCAGTATTACATTACTGAGATGTCTGATTCTGGATTCCATTTATTTCCCAATATTTTATAGACTTTATTTCTTTACTTTATAGGTTAGTGCTCAGGCGTTTAATGACGAAGACCCTCAAGGACGTCGAACTCTAGGTAACCTTTTGCTACAGAATGATGAATTCAATACTTTCATTGACTGAACTTCTTCCTGTATTATATCAGGATTATTTCTTCACAGGCGGAAGGCAGAAATATCTGATTCTCTCAGAAAGGTCAGCCTCAATCCCCGTTATTTTTTAAACATCTATCACTTGTGATGCTTTGATTTATGAATTACCATTGGGGAGGGAGTTGACCTTGTTTGATCGATGAAATACTCTGAAGCGAGTAGCTATGTCTACAGACATTCTTAATTGGCAATTAATTTTTCAGGTCCATATGTTTGTCGATTCTCGTGAAAAAGTTACTGCACGATATCAGGTACCACAGGCAATGCAACTGTAGTTTCCAACAATTTGCACAATTGTATATTGGAACATTTGGTTTAACACATTCTCACAATTTGCCTCAATTACTCAGTTGATATGTCCATCAAAGAGGGAGGTGATGGTGTTTGGCAACTTCAAACAAACAGGAACTCTTCTACCGAAAGCTCCCAAGGGATGGGGTTGGCGTACAGCTCTCCTATTCGACGAGCTTG
Source organism: Lagenaria siceraria (assembly GCA_002890555.2). Taxonomy (NCBI): domain Eukaryota; kingdom Viridiplantae; phylum Streptophyta; class Magnoliopsida; order Cucurbitales; family Cucurbitaceae; genus Lagenaria; species Lagenaria siceraria. The sequence continues at coordinate 22,354,158 of CM016483.1, read as the reverse complement.
CGGATTTTCTTCAACATGGAGCTCTGAGGGTGGCTGCTGTTGTGCAGCTTGTTTGAGCAACGGTATGTATCTATTTAGTATTACAATGGTACCCCCCACAGTAGTTTTTCTCTCTTGAGAGGTGCCCCGAAAGTTGAGCCAGTCAATAGCGCACACATCTTTGGAAGAAAAAAAATGCCCTTTTGGATCTGGTCTGAAGGTTTGAGAAATGGAAATTTTTTACCTGGCCTTTTAAGTTTAAAAAATGAGACGGTTTAATAAATGGTTCAAATTGGTCTCTGGTATTAGTTTCTTGTTAGTGACACTAATGAAAAAGTGACATGACATCCTCATTTTTGGAATAGTTGGCATCTTAGATGGCTTCTTTGAGATAGGGGAGAGCTTGTAAGGAGAGAGAATAAGGAAGGAATAAAAAGCCACGTACGCAATATGTACAGAACTTGTAGAATATTTACAAATCGACATCGCCACATCATCATCTACTTATTCGGTCAGTTTTCATTAGTTTCATTAATGGAATAGTAATTTCAGAGACCAATTTGAATCATTCTCTTAAACTTTAAGAGTTAACTGTCATATTTTGAAACTTGGGCAAATTTTCTCAAGGGACCAAAAGAATGTATCTCTCTCTCTCTTTCCCACATGTGTATTACTGTAGCCTGATTGTAATCCTAGATTTATAACATTTAATCTATTGATAATTCTTTTGGCTTTGAAGAACTGTGGTCTGGATCTGTTTCTTCTTGACAAATCATAATCTTAGTCCTTATTGCAACCCAGTTCTTTAAGAATATTGGGATTCTGGATTGTCTTTTAAAGAGTAATTACAGTCATTGTTTTCACAATAAACTTTGTACATGATTATTGAACCTTGAGCTCAAATTTTATTTGGAAATTTGTTTTCACACTAATCTCTTAATAAAAGAAAGGGTTGGAGAGAGGATTTAGGGAGGCATGAGATTTTCTAATTATGATGAATGTATTATGGGTTTCCAAAACCTTTTTTAAACTCACTGTGAGGATACTTAATTAACTTGTAAAAACAAATATTGGATTTTAATATGGGCTCTTTTCAAATATAGAAAAATGAGCCTAACTATTTACAAATATAGAATTCTATCGTTTTCTATCGTTCAAGCGATAGAATTTATTTGCTTGAGCGATAGAAAGCGATAGAATTCTATTGCGGTCTATCAGTGATACACAGTGAAATTTTTTTATATTTGTAAATAGTTTGATATTTTTTCTGTTTATAGTAATTTTCCTTTTAATATTCTAGATAGCTGATCTAATATGAAATGAAAATATAATTATACAGTTAGTGTGTGTCTATATATATATAGATAGATAGATAGATTTTTTTATCCCTTTTTGGTGAAACCCATTTTCAAGAATATTTAAATAAACAGTGAAAGGTTATAGAAAGGTTATGAGATGTTAATATAATGAATGTATAGTTTCTTAATATATTTTGGCTTTTTATGAAAACAATAATTAGAAAAAGAACCCTTAATTGCTATGTTTGTGAAAGTATAAGATTTATGTCCTTGCAAATAAACTAGTCCGAACGTCATGAAAATCAAAATTCGACTAGTAATATATTTTAACCTACATCTTAAAAACATTAATTAAACTAAACAACTAAAATTAACAAATAGACTAATAGTCCTAGAGGTGATAGTTCGTTCGATTCCTTTGATTTTGGGCTCAATTGAGAATCAAGCCGAATTGATTGGTTTGATAAGGATGGAAACTGAAACCAATGTTTAATAGAAAACAAAACGATAATTTAGTTTTTAATTGGTTTAATTATTGATTGGTTTAGTTTTTGTTTTGCTGATGAGGGAACAAAAATCACAAGGGCTACGTGGGAAACAAAAATCATGTTTAGTAAATTCATGAACTTTAAAATATATATAATATCTTTTTAAAATTTTCATTGTTGTGTATAATAAGTCGTTAAACTCTTTTAAAAAGTGTCTAATAAATTAGTTAAATTATACAAATGTTCTTGAACATAGAAGTTATTTCTATTATGCCATTAAAATCATCATTACCATCTCAAAAGTGATAACCAATATCTTTTATGTTACATATTTTGATTTTTGAAGTTTCAAAAGAGACAATTTAGTTCAAAAGAAACATTTTAGTCTCTAAACTTTGAAAAACGCTTTTAAATGGTCCATGAATTAATTTGACTATAGTTGACTACTGAAAAAAAAAAAAAACCTCACACTTCTATTGCAAGAATAAGCAGAAAAATAACAGAGAAGTTAAAAGAAAGCAGTAAAACTGGGAACACCAGAATTTATGTGGAAAATGGAAGAAAAACCATGGATAAAAAAAATCCACTATGTGAAAAAATTGTTACAATCACACATAATAATTTTCTCCCCGACCCCAATTACAAGAGCACTCTCTCAAAGCTTTTATACTACTCACACCCTTTCTCACTCTCAAATTAGAGGAAACATAAATGGAATTTAATTAGAGTTAACATAAAGCTTAAAATGTTTCTAACTGAGACGACTTGAAACTAGAGGTATAGGCTCTTTTTATAGGCTTGGAATTCATCACCATTCTTCAACTTAATCAATGTGAGAGAACTGCACTTCTAATATTTTGCCAAAAATCTAACAGTAATATGTTAAGTTGACAAATTTTACTAATTTTATATTATTTTTCAAGATTATGAAAAAAGAGGAAGGAAGTAAAAAAACGAGAGAAAAAAGAGTATACATAAATTTTTTTTAGGTAGGAATGGTCAGAGAACCTAAAAAGTCTTTAAGGATGTAATTGTATTTTGTGCTTAGTAAAATAAATTTTGATTAAATCCATTAAAATCACTTATACATACCAACTTTTAGATTTTTGTAAAATCATATATTACTTTTTATTAAATTTTCAATTTTATCCCTCAAAATTAAGATTTATATTATATATCTAGCATGCTTCTCACATAACTAACATTTTTTCATAGAATACAACTATTATTTTTAAATCATATTATATTGATTTTTTTTTAAAATGAAAATTAAAGTTTTCCGCCTTAATACTTAACAATTAATCTAGAGATAGCATAACATTTTTAAATAATTATTTAAATATTTTAAATTATTAAAAAATTAAAAAATGTGATGGTAGGTTTATTTAGATTGTATCAAGTAAACCCTAAACTAATAATTGTATCAATTTAAACCATGAATTTTCATAAGTGTGTCAATGTAAACCTCAAATTGATAATAGTATCAATTTAAAACTTAAAAATCCTGAACTTTCAAAAGTATATCATTTAAACCTTTTATTATGTTTTATTTGGATACACTTATGAAAGTTTAGAATTTAAATCGATACATTTATGAAAGTTCAAAGTTTTAATTGAGGTTTAAATTGATACAACTTTTTTAGCATTTAAATTGATATAATAATTGATTTAGGGTTTAGATTGATAAAACTCTAAAAGTTTTTAAGGTATAAATTAATATTTTTTCTAAAAATTATTTTAAAAAATTAATTTTGAAAGTAGGTTTATTTAATTTCTTTCTACACAATTTGTTTAGTTATTTGTAAAGTAAAAATGTCAATGTTTCAATTTCACGAAAATATTTATGAAAAATATCGATGCCAATAAAAAGAATAAAATTTTGTGAAAAGATTATTGCTATTTTTCTTATGTCAAACCAGTTTCAACCTCCCGGAGACCACCAAGACTCCGATCAACATTCCGATTCGGTCGCACGCAGAAACCTCTCGACAGTTCCGAACGATGCGGCCGTTCTTTCAACAGAAGTTCTTGCGCTCTTCAGCCGATTTCTCCACCATTGAATGTCCTCCTAGAACGCTCTTCTTCGAATCCAATCTTCCTTCTCACTCTCAGATTGCCTTTACAAGTTTCTCGCCATTGGAGTGGGACAACAGTTTTCTTTCTCTATTCAACCAAGAACTAGAACTCCTTTTCTTAGTCTCTCCGTCAGTATTACGGTGTTTTTTATTTACGCGTTCGAGATTTCTTAACTTTCGGTGTCTGTTCGACAATGGCGGAGCAGGTGATGGTGATTGGCGTCGACGAAAGTGAGCACAGCTTCTACGCGTTGAATTGGACGCTCCAACATTTCTTTGGCCCTAACGCTACTCCTTACAAGCTCGTTATTGTCAACGCTAAACCACCTCCCTCTAGCTTTCTTGGAGTCGCCGGCCCAGGTATAAACAAACCGATTCGATTCTCTCTAACTTTGTTTTGCTTTGCATTTTTACCTAGTTTATTGTTCCATTTGGTTCCTCTGAAACTGAAGAATAAGTTAGAATTGATGTTTGATTCTTGAACGACGGTATCAACCATAGGGCAAACTGAATTTATTGATCTTCTTCATTTTGAGTATCAAAATGTGATGAGAGGACGAAATTATTTGGAGTCCTGCTCTGTACAATTGCAGCAAATCAAGAATTGTGTATACATTTTGAAGCCTGCCATTTCTTGTTGGTCTGTAAATGATTCGTTTTGGTGATGATATTGAATGAAAATCTAATCTATCTACCCTTGTGTTTCTTCTCATAATCGAGTTTAATATTTTCCCCAATGATTGTCAAATGTTGAGATACAGCAGCCGTGGATGTCTTGTCCATGCTCGATGCAGATTTGAAGAACATAGCTAATAGGACTGTCCAAAAAGCTAAGGATGTATGCATAGAACACAAGGTAAATTTGGCTTTCATTTAGAAATTTTATGGTTGCACCATTGATCCTCAGATAAAACTGTCAACTTAAAAGGCTGTCTTCCATTCTCATTGACGATTGATTACTTGTTTACAAAATCAAATTTGGACTCGATGTTTGGATAATATTTCTAAATCTTGCACATTCTGCACAAATGAACTGTCAAGAATGTTCTTGCAGCACCCAAAGAAAGTGGGTGATAATTCTCACCATCTGGGTACACGTGCATTATGCAGATCTCCTTGCCCTTCTATTGAAACATGTCTAAGTTGCAGGTTAAGTACTTAAAAAGGTGTTTTTAAGCATTTGAGATGTCAATACAAATGGACACGTGGACTTGAAATATGAAGAAGACTCAACCAATACAAAATCAATATTAATTGGTGAAAAAATAACAGTAGAGGTTTGAGAACATGGAGTCTCCTAAACTACTTGTTCTTATACTATTTTAAATCACAGATTGACCCAAGAGCTTAGCATGAGGGGTGAAGAAAAATTTAATATTATATCATCTAATGGTTGAGACTTGTGTCTCCTGCTATTTAGAATTTGAGTTGAACATGGAGCACCATCTATTCTGCAAGAATTTTAACATAACCATTTAGCATGCTTATTGAGATATACCTTCTGCCATGTAGGTTCAAAGCGTGCAGACTGAAGTTGTGGAGGGTGATGCCAGAAATGTAATGTGCGATTCTGTAGAAAAATTCCATGCATCCATTTTGGTTGTTGGAAGTCACAATTATGGAGTAGTAAAAAGGTAAAGATTCCATTGCTATACAAGAAATTGGTTGATTTATTACATATACAGGTAGCTTGCTTTGCCTTGCTTCCCAACTCAAAAGTATTAGGAACTTTTATTAAGTTGTAGTTTCAAATTCTCAATTCTTCTCACCCATTTGAGTGGAAATACTCTACAAAGAAGAAAAGAAGAACTAAGTGGAGCTCTGATTGTTTTTGTTGAACAGGACGGGACTGGGCAGTGTAAGTGATTTCTGTGCTCACCATGCCCATTGCTCTGTCATGATTGTGAAGAGGCCACCCAAGCCCATGAGCTTGGAGGCTCAATGAGTGACCTTGGTTACCTCAAAACTAAATCAAAAAGAGTTGTATTTCATGTTATTTAGCAAGTTTGAATATGTGTTCAGTAGCAAATCTAGAAGTTGAACTCCAATTCAATCATTGCTTATTGATATTGTGATTGATAATACATTTGTAAACTGATAAATGTAGTTACCAAGTAAATATGAGTTTGAATTTCAATTATTATCAATTAATTTGTAGGCCTGTTTTATGTTATAAATTATAACGTATAGTTTATAATTTATTATATTATACATATTTTAATGCCAAACAAGCTTTTAATTTTTTAATATGCAAATAATGGTATTGATTAAATAACAAGTTTAAAATAATGTTAATGGTTAAATAACAAGTTTAATAAATTTTTAGTTTTATGTTTATTTGAGTTCAATGAGTAATTTCTCCTCTCAAATTTATTCTTAGGAAGATTATAAATATCATAATTCATGGATATTTTTATTTTTGGATAATAATCTACCTTTTAAAAAGTAAACATCCTTGTACCCTTTCCAAAAACAAACGACACCTGAGGCTGAAATATATCTTCCCATCTCGTTTTCTCGACTATTTACAAATTGCAAGTTTTTTTAAAAACTATTTTTACAAATGTACATTGTTCATTTAACCTAAAACAACAAAGGACTAGTCCAGCAATAATATAAGACATTTAAAAATAAAGCCCATACAAACAATAACAGTGAAATTGAATCGTAAAAACTAAAATTATAATTATACTTTTAAAACCCAAATTTTAAAGAATGTGGAGTGAAAAATTACTGAATAATTTCATAATCAAAGTTAGTTTTCCATTACCAATTTGAATGAAGATATAAGTAACAGCGGTTTAACATGATAAAAATCGAGATTCATTAGGCATAAAAATAGAGTAAACTTTTGCACTCACCAGAACATAAGCTCCCAGTAAACAAAGGTCAAAACAAGGAAACCCAAAATAAACCAAAACAAAAACAGCCCAAACCATTCAAATTCAAATGTCATGAGAAAAAGGCAAATATAGTAGAAACTAATAATGCTACATGAAGCATTCTGCTTCAAAGTTTTGTTCTTTCAGCACTTGACTTCCTTCAAACCTGGGGCAAGGTATAAAAATGTTGGGTCAGTAGCTCCTTCCTTGTAGTATGCAAATACGATAGAGCTATCATCACCCATACTCTCCCCAACGAAGCTGCAAAAGAGCATAGAGCATATAAGGAATCGTTCTAAGGATACAAAAACTCAAACCAAAATGACAATCCAGGCAAAAAGGGTGTGTTCAATAAATTTTACCAAACAAATTATGAATTAACATACATGTGAATTATTTTTATTAACTATGCTCTGTTAGTGTTGGTATTTCATAGATAAAGGTCAATTAAGAACCGACTTTTAGAAGGGTGAAAATTCTAAAAACTCTAAAAAATCACTTAGTTGTGGTTGGTGCTGTTAGTGCTTTTAGGAGAAGCACTTAGTTGCTTTAAGCAGCAAGTTGTTTGGAGAAAAATCATCGTTCAACAGAAACAGAAAAACAGACAACTACAGAAGTACTTACAATTGCAAGTCCTTGAGCTTTGCAAGCAGATACTTAGTTGCTCCCTCAATGTTCTTCTTAAATGCCTCTTGTTTCTCCCCTTCCAGCTTAGGTGTCAGCAATTTGATATACTTCTTAATGTATGCAATGAACAACTTCTTGTCCAAGGGAGGTTGCTCCTGGAAACCAAAATTGAAATAAACAAGTAAATAAATGATGCTTAAATGCTTGCAATACTCTTTGAACCTTAACCAGGAGCATGCCTACCTGAAGACGGAAAGTGTCAACAATGTCGACCACCTTCACAGCCTGATCATCAACACCTTCATCCTCACCGCCACCTTCAGCAGACGGATTAGCACCAATATCCACATCAATTGCTCCTTGAACGACCCACTGCAGTAAATTGATGTAAGAAAGGTTAAGGCATTGTGTTGAATATCCATCCAATTTAATTAACACAACCATTAAGATGCAACCAAGAAAAATTGTTCCTACAGTAAACAAAAAAATAACTAACCTTTCCATCGACTTCCCAAATCATTCCATTCTCGATTTCCTTGTATGGAAACGAATCCGAGAGAAGCTCATCACCTGATAGAAATTTTAAGTAAATTCATATATTACTTCCAAATAAAAGAAAGAAGTCCACAATGTAAATGGAACCTAAGAAACTAACCATACTACAATAATATCAAATCGTATAGAAAATAATCATGAGGATGAGGAATACACTTCTTCGATCATAGAATGAAAGAGGAAAGAAACCAATAAATTTTTTTCTCCTAATCTCTACTATTCATATTCATGACTAAAAAAACACACGAAGCAGCTCTCAAGGATTAGATTCTCCAATCCTCAGAAACAGATTTCTTTAACAATAATCCAACTACAAAATTTTTGAGAGGCCAAAAGCTGCGAAGTGATTCTATCCTCCCATACTCATAAAATCCAAAGTGAATCTAGTGAAAGCAAAATCGATTGGTCATTCTATCCTCCATACTCATAAAATCCAAAGTGAATCAGATTGCTAACAGTGAAAGCAGAATCGATTGGTCTAAAATATGTTCCAGATCCAAACGGCAGCAAAGAAATCCATATAAATCACAGATCCAAAAAGACAAGAAAACCTAAGAGGGAAGATCGAAGCCCTAGAACCAAAACAATAGATAGCCGAAAATTCCATTCCATAAAATCATTGAGGAAAAAGGATATTACCAGAGAGGAGGTCGGTGTAAACCAACATGATTGCAAAATTTTGACTCCCGGATCGCCTCTACAAAGAAAATTTCTTGGGTTGAGAGGAAGAGTACGGCAACCAGGAGCGTGAGAGGGTTTGAAGATAGGCGAGGCCAGCCAATTTATAGGCCAGGGTTTTGGTTAAGAACTTGGTATAATTCAAGGAATATAACTCTATTCCTCTAAAGGACTATTTTCCTTTTGCTAATTACTATTTTATCCTTTCATTATTTTACATTTTCCCTTTACCTTTTAATATATATATTTTTTAAAATTTTAATTTTAGTATTATTTTCTAAAAATATAATTTTTCAATTTTATTTTTTTATAATGTTAAAATAAAAGGATAATTAATTTCATTTTATTCTATCTCAATAATATTTTGATTATTTGAAAATAATTGATATAATTATTTTTGTTGAACTCAAATAAAAGTTAAATTTTAAATTAATATTTATCATATTATAATGTAATAATAATAAAATAAAATAAATTGTAAAAACATACAATTATATGGTTTTTTCTAATTAAAAATTTGTGCAATTTACACTGACCTCCTTATTAGTAATTTTTTTTCATTTTCGTTTTATAAATTTATTTTAGTCTATAATATACGTTTGGTTCTATACAATTTTTTTAAAATAAAAGTTAAACCATAAATTAAGATAATTAAGTTAGATTTTATTTAACTTTATTATGGTTATTTTTTGTCAAAATAATTTTATCAATTATAAGTTAATTTTAAATTTTAAATTATATTAATTATTTTGCATCTCAAATGCTATTTAAAACATTATTAATTATGTATGTGATTATATAATATTGTGAAAAAATGTCACGATTTAAATATTTAATTATTTGATAAAAATTCTTATGATATATATTTAAAATTAAATAATGTAAATAAATTATTATAAAAAAATTATAGTATTTTAGCCTAAAACATATATTAAGATACGGGTTAGGCCTGACCTAACAAAAATTTGAAGTCAGAATTAAATTTTAATTTTCTTTAAAATAATTTTAAAAAATACTTTTTAAATACACTAGATTTTTCTTTGAGTAGTTTATAAGGAAAAAAAATTATAAATTAAGGTGTATTTAGTATATATAAAGTGATTTTTATTATAATTTCTAGTCAAAATAAGCAATTAGAAATAATAAGTTAATCTTTTTTTTAACCAAACAATAAATTAATCTTAAAACCTTGTTTTAATAAAAATTTTGATTATCGAAAACCAATTTAAAGTATTTACCTCAAAATTTTCAAAAAATAAGTTTATCTTAATCAAAATTAAGAGTGGAGATTACTCAAAACCTATTTTATAATATTTTTGTTTCTCATGTCTTGTTTTTCATTTATTATTTCTCAATTTTCTTTTTAATAAAAAAATAAAAAATGTAATTGATAACCATTTACTTTCTCTAATTTTTTTAATGGAAATTAACATGAATATATTTGGTTAAAATCTTAAATTACAAGTGTAAAAGGCTCCTACAATGAAAATAAGTTTTTGAAATTAAATATAAAAAATCATGTTTTTTTATTATTCATTATATAAATAAAGTGGATAGATTGAAAATTTTATTTATATTTAAAAAAAATGAAAATAAAAACTAGACACTTATTTCTGAAAAATTAGACATTTATATTTTTAAAAAACTAAAAACATGTAACAACAATATTACTGGGAGATGTATGAAAAACTTTAAGGTACAAAACCTATACTTACAACTCTTGTTTAAACACTAATCTTACAGTTTAGTTTAATTCTGATTAGTTATTATACTAAAATTTAATAGATATCAATTTTGTTTTTGTTTTTCACACACTTTGAAACATTATTTTTTTTATTACTAAATTTAATATACGGGCAATACGCAAGTTTTTTCGCTCATGCATTTGATTAGTATACGTTACAAAATAGCTAAATTGGTTTTCAATAGGATATAAAAAAATTAAACATGTTGAACCTAGTTAAATTATCAATTTGATTTTTTTTTTCTAACAATACTACCTCTCCTTCCATTTGATCTCGAGTCACATCCCTCTCATTCCTAAATCATAGTAATATTATACATGACATTCAATATTGAAACGAGACCAATGAACTAATTTGTACCCTGGTGTGAGACTTGATTAAATCGTGATTAAACATGGTATCAGATCAGTAGATTATGTGTTTGAACTCTTTTTATATCATTTTCTCTTTAATGTCTTTGTTTTGTTATCTACCGTCTACTCGTATTTTCAAATTTTTATTTTTTATTTTTAGAGTTTGATTATAAGAATTCAAAGATCTATGTAAAAACTATAGTAAGGAAATTGGGAGAAAGCAAATATAAATTTCAAAAACAGTAAATCTAAAACAAACTCATTATTAAATGAATAGTCTAAGTTTTAATTCAATGAATCAAAATATGATTTAGATCTTATTTATACAATATTTAACAAACATGCAAATCTTATCCAAATGTATATGACGTTCAAAATTCTGAAAGTTTTAGTTGAGTCAAAATTATATTTAAAGTCAATTATATTAAGCATAGGCTCTAAACTTTCAAATTTCATTTTCGCTGCAATTTTTCATATCGTAATAAATTTACTTTTGTAAAAAAATTATCATAAACTTAAAAGAATAAAAATAAAAAGAATATATGCCAAAATTAACATAACTCAATTGGCATAATGCTTGTTCAATCAATCTTATTTTATCAACCTCAAAATTAGAGGTTTGTTTTCCTTACTCTACATATTATTAATATATATATTATATATATATAGTTTTTTTTACTCTTAATTAAATAAACTAAAACAATCCTTCTAAAATCAGAATGGTCTTGAAGTAAAGCAACCTTCCAAAAACAAAATCATGAAAGGTTGAATATTTAAACAAGATTTAGTCAAATTATATATTTGATCTACATGATTTAGAAAAAAGTTAAAATTTAATATCTATAGTTAAAGAATTTCAATCATGGTCATTTAATAAAGTTTAAATATTATTTTAGTTTATGTACTTTTAAATTTGGTTCATTTTAAACTTTATGCTTTTGAAATGATTATTTTGGTTTACATACTTTCAAATTGTTCATTTTGATGATTATATTTTCAATTTTAATTTATTTTAGTTTTAAACATTAAATACTAACTATTTTGGTCATTAAAAATGAAATAAAAATAAAATGGAAGGTATGAAGATAATTATTTTTAAAAAGTAGAAAGACAAAATTGAATATTTTGAAAATATAAAAATTAAAATGAACTAAAAATTAAAACTTCGAACATGAACTAAAACCAAAATTAAGATACCAAAAATAGCATTTAAACTTTTAAGAAAAGTTTTTAAATAGTTTTTCTTTTAGAAAAAAGATATAACTTTTAAATAATATAGTTCCTAACTTTTTCGAAGTTATTCACTATTAACTCACAATTATTAGAACGAATATCCGATTTTCCACCACCTACAAATTAAAAAAAAAAATAAAAAAAATAAAAAAAATTAACAATTCTGAAGAGTAAAGTAACACAGTACGCTGTAGAGGCTTCAATGGGGATCAATGGTAGCAGATTCTGTCTCGTAAAGATACAAAACAGTAAAACATTTAATGGCGGAAATTGGACAGAACAAAGAAATATCAGCATCTCCAGACCCCACACAATCTCTCTTCAACACATACACACAAGAGATTCCACCGTCACATGCTTCTCTGACACAGGCCGGCACCCATCACTGCCGAGCTACCCGGAGTTTTTGGACCTCCGATCGCCTTCATTCAAATCATTTAAAGAAAAAAAAAACTTTAAATAAATAGTTAAAAAAAGACTCAGATCTCATCACACTCACACTACTAGATTCCCATCCTTTTTCTTTAAAAATTGCATGCAGAAATCTGATTCAAAAACTCCATAAACAAAGACGAAAATAATGCTTACAGAGAGACGAGGATGAAGAAGAAGTAAAAGGCCACCGCCGATCGCCGACAGTCGAAACAAAAATTCTGAACCGATTGAATAACTTTCTTCAGGGGATACAAAATGACGAAAATGACCTCAATGACAACGACCAATAAGTCAGAAACCAATAGGAAAGCAAGAAGACAGCAAACTAAGGGCAATTTGGAAATTTTAATATTTCATTCCACCAATCAAAATGCTCCGTCTAGCAGGGGCATACATGTAAATTACAACCCACTCCTCCTCGTTCATTAAGCAAGCTTTACACAATACACAATACACAAAACTCAGGGCATGGAAGAAGAACAAATAGCAGACAAGACAGATCTAAGTAAGTAACAAACAGTTTCAGTCGCCGGAATCATCATCGCCGCCGAAGATGGAAATCCGATTATAAAGGAGAAAGAGAATGAGAACGAGGAAAAGAGCAACGCCGACGGGGGACCCAGTGACGCGGTGGATGGAGTCAGGCTCGCCGGAGGAGAAGATGGCGGAGACGAAGGAGCCGCGATCGGAGGAGAGGAACTGGATGGTGAGAAGGAGGAGGATGGGAAGGAGAAGGAGACCGAAGGGGCTTAGGAGGTCGGAAATGGCTTCGGTGAGGGCCTCACCTTGGTCGCCGAGGAGGAAAGGGACGACGATGACGATGGCGACGACGACAGCCAGTAGAATGGCGTGGGGAGCTCCGCCTTGCCGTTCTTCTATCATTTCCTTGTTTTTCAATTGAGCTCTGTGTTTCTTTTAGGTTTGAAATAGAGAAAAAGCAGATGGGGGGAAAGAGAAAGACAAAAGAGGAATGAGGAGGGATTGGTTAAAAATACGTGACCGAAGCCGTAGAGACGCTGATCAAAATAGGGGTTTTATCTAGTGCGGTCAAGTCTCTTACTAAACATATTACTCCCTCCATATTTTTCCACCTTTTTCTTTTTCATATTGTAGTTTACTAAATTTTTTTTTTTTTTAAATTCAAACTATTTATAAAAATAATGTGATTTTACCGAATACAAAATCAAAATTTTATAATTGTATGATATAATTCTTAGAAAATTTAAACATATCAAGAATTTATTAAATAACATCTCTAAAATTTAAAGATTTATTAAATATTTTTACAGGTTAAATATCTATTAGCACAAACTTTAAAGTTGACTTGTTTTTTATAATAATAATAATAAATAAACTTGTAACTCTCAAAGTTTATACAATATTATGTTATTTTCTATTTCACCTTTCAAAACTTATTTGATTTTAGTTTCTAACCTCTTTTTTTTTTTTTTTTTTTTTTTTGTTATCGAAAAGTAAGTTTATGGGTTTTTTTTTTTTATCCACCTTTTACTATAATGTTTAGAAAATATTTAAGTTTTGAAAATAAAAAAGAATATTTTTCAATAATGTTAGATATTGTATTAAATTTGTCTTCATTTATGAGCTTAAGCTTTTTGGTCAATTGACGATTTAAAAAATAACGTTTTGTTTTAAAAATTTGACAAAAAATTCAAATATTTCTAAAGATAAAAATCATTATGTGAAAATTGAGAGAAAACAAACATAATTTCAAAAACAATAAATATAAAATAAAATCATTATGAAATAATACCTAAAATGTTTTTTTTAACTTTTAAATTTTAAAAGAATATTACAAACTTTTAAAATGTCTTTTATAGTTTATGAAGTTTTTTTTTTAAATAAAAAAAGGTGCTTGTTTTAAGCCATGGCATATTATTTGGTTACTCTATAATTTTCATTTATCCGATGGATGACATAAATAATATGTATTATAGAAAAAAATCACAATTTATGTTTTTTCATTTTTAAAGATTAAAGACGAAATGGTTTCAAAAGAAAAAAAAGAGATTAAAGGCCAAATAAGGTTAATAAAAATAGTTTATGAACTAATATTTAAAACTTCTTTTAAGAAAGGATTTATAAAAAGAATAAATCTTATGTGGATGCAATGTTAAAAGGAAGCAGGTAGGGTTTTATGTGAATGCATTGTTCTTTGGACAAAAAAATGTTAAATAAACTAATAAAGGAATAAAGTTTGGCCTATACCTTATACTTAAAGAGACGACATTTTCTCGAAATTTTAATTTTTAAAAAAGTCAAGAAGACCTTGTTTAAAATTACAATATTTTTTCTAATAAGTTTTGAAACTAATTGATTTAGTGAAAAGTAAAATATTAAAGGGTGTTTCTTTATGAAAAATAAAAAGAAAATTTAAATATTATCTACAATTTTGAATACGGTCTACATAGAATAATCTTTTATATATTTTTTTAATACAGTGATTATAACTTTAAGTCCTATTTGATGATGATTTGATTTTTCAAAATAATAACATATTTTCTCTCCATTTATTTCTTAAATAAAAGAGTTGGATTTGTAGTCAAATTAAAAAAATAAATAAAAATATCAATGAAAAACTCGTATTAAATTAATGGAAATATAGAATTGAAGAACACTTTGTAAACTAAGTAAAATTTACTTAAAAATAGATGAAGAGAAATACAAAATAAATTACCAAAACTGTGTTGGAATTTAATGTAGTAAATTGAAGAATTACAAAGAAAAAACTTGCCTAAAACCCGAGAGATGAAGAAGACGTGTGAAAACACTGCATACCCATTTGGGAGAGATTAAATAAAAGATTTGCTCTTTTATTGGATGGTTATATGGATATATGGGATAATTTTATTTCAATTATAAAGATTAAATCAAATGTTTGTCTTTTTATTGGATGGTTATATGGATATATGTGATTATTTTATTTTAATTATAAAGATTACATTAAATATGTGATAATTTTATTATAATTTTAAAGATTAAATCAGAGAATTGTCATTTTATTTGATGGTTATATTAATAATAATTTATTTTAATTATAAATAATAAATAAAAAAATTTGCCATTTTTTTTTTTTTTTATGGTTACATAATTATATGAGATAATTTTATTTTAACTACACAAATTAAATCAAAGATTTGCCCTTCATGATTCATGATTTTTAAAAAGAATATTACAAAATATCTTAGTTTATATAGTATTTTATACATGTTTAATTTATATATTCTTTTATAATATATTTTAAACTTAAGTAGTAATAGTTAATTTAAAATAACTATTATTTTTTTCTCATCCAACTTCTAAAAATTTTATAAATATTTTTTAATTACTACTTTATAAAATAAAACTCTCTTCTTTATGAATTAAAATTGTACTATTAAACTTTTATATTTAAAATATCTTTTTAAATGTTACACAACACGTAGTATTAAATTAGTCTATCTAAATCTAACTAATTAAATAAAACAAAATAAAATATATTTAATGCATTTAGATCTACATTTTTAGCGATATAATAAATTAAAAAAAGAAAAAAGCTTACCGAATCATTTTTCAAATACTATGTATGAAAAGATTCAAATCCCAAACTAAGGATACACACAAGTAACTTTCAAATTTAAATTAACAACCATATTTAGGAGGATTAATAACAAAAAAAAAAAAATGCAAAAGTTAGATGGCCCATCATTTCCCTTTCTTCATTTGAAAAGTTATTATTATTATTCTTATAAAACATAAATATCATATCTTCAATTCAAAATATACACATGTAATAAGAATCTTAAATCTAAGGGGGGAGTTGGCAATGAAAAACACCCCGAGTAAATAAAGGGGTGGAAGCGTGAGATGAATGGTAAAATGGGAAGAAAAAGTAATTTCAAATTAAAAACTAATTTAGCCTCATTACAATATATTTATTTTTTTGGTTATTTATCCAAACTCCAATCTATAATTAGCCATTGTTCACAATAAAGATGTTACAACTTGAACAACTCGGATTACCTACCAAACTGCAAGAGTTAGATTGAGTTAGTTTTGTTTTTGGGTTAGGTTGGGTTGGGTTAATTCTTTTTCTTTTTCTATTTTTGTCGAGTTGGATAAATTTTTTATTAAGTTGACTCAACCAAACTTAAATTACATATATATTAATAAAAAAATATTTCTTTAGAATGGATGAATTTGTGATTTCTTAATGTTCTTTTAGGAATGCTTATCTTTACTTAATATTTATAATACATATCATGAATATTTAGTATTTAATATTTGAGTTTTATGAGAGTTTAGTTATTGGTGGTAGATAATTTAAGTATTTTCAATTAATAAAAATAAATAATAATAACCCGACAATGCAACCCAACTCAAATGTTAAGGTTGGGTTAGAGGTCTTTTGAATTGTGAAGTCAAACCAACCCAAAATTTCAAGTTAGTCTAAAAAAACCTCTACAATCTAACCTAACGCTCAACCCATGTACACCCTAGTTCACAATTTCCCTTTTTGGCACCCCACTTCTAGCTTCCAACCACAATTTCCCAAAGGAAGGGTTTGTTGTGGTTGGGCTTTTTTTTCCTCCAACATGGGCCTACTGGGCCTAACGGTACGAGAACTTGCCGTAAGCGTTATTTTATTTCAAATATGGCCCATGAACACTAAGCTATGAATTCTTATATTAGTTTACCGATTTTGCTCCTTTCATTTTCTCTTAATTCATTCTGGATTTAAACACTTTTTAGTTCAATTTATTCTACAAATTTCAGTTAGTAATAATTTTCTCTTATATTTTTGGAGCGATAAATTAAAAGTTGATGTATTATTAAATTACTCATTTATTAACATATTTTTGAATACATGAACATATATCATTCAAATGTTATTTGAGACATAAAAAAAAGTATCGTGTACTCATTTTCAAAGTTGAAATTACCACCCATTTAAAAAGTTTATTTTTTCTAAAGAGCCATGTTCATGTCCATGTAGCATTCTCACATATCTGTTTCTAGTACACGTCCATTTGTTAAAATATGTTAATTATTTCAATTTATTCTCACACACCTTCAACGATTTTGATAACAACGAACTTATATAAAATGTTAGTAGCGACAAGTATATGTTTTTCTAACCATTACATAAATATGAAAAATTGACCTATATATCAACTTTTAAAATGATAATAAGTGTTTTATCCACTAGTCTATGTTTGAAATTTGAATAATTAGGAATATATATATAATAACAAAATCATCACTATGAAACCAACTATATATATCTTTTAAAATATAATAGTATTTTTTTAAAAAATATAACAGTATTACATTAAGGATTTCTAACCATTCAAACAGCTTATACATTATTTAAATTTACTCTATTTAATCCTCGAATAACCCCACTTTGAAAAAGCTATAAGAACAATAAGCATACGGAACAACAATAACAAACATGACAACAACGGAATTCAATCAACTTTGAGCGAGAGAACTCACAACCGACATAAAATAACATTAGAGGAAAGTAGTAAAAATTCAAATAACTCTTATTATTCCTCATCCCCTTTTGTAAATATATTTAGCCCATGACTAGCATTTTAAGAAAAGTACGGTCGGAACTGGAATCCGGTGGGGCCGACATTGGTGATGTTAACGCCGTCCTGTATTGTATTTCCGAGGGGACCCAAGCTCGATGTTAGAGTTCCAGGAAGAGACGACGACACCATGTTATTACAGTTGGACAATGGCGTTCTAACTGCGACGTCGCAACTGTTCATGAGAAGAGAGAGAGGGGTCTGCATAGGATTCAACAACATGGTAAACATTCCCATATTGTTCGTTGTTGTAGTTGACACAATGTTACCGTTTCCACACTCCAACTGTACTGTTGCATCTGTGTAAAAGTCATGAGGAAAAAGTTCAAAATTCATATTTTAATCTCAAAACTTTTTCACGGAATATATATTCTTCAAACACAATCTATCAATATAATTATTTTTGTTGGAATGCCTTAAATATATTAATTATATGGTGTTCTAAATGACCATGTCTAGAGGTGAAGCGCACTGGTGGGGCAACATTATTGAAACCTAAATTGTATATGCGTTATAAGTTAATTTGGCCCTAGGGTTTAAAGAGTTGTGCTATATATAATTCTTTTAACCCTATTGACGCATATGCGATCTGTATTATATGATATTTATCTCTAATAATAAACTAATTTCTCTCTTCTGCCCGTGGACGAAGTTAATACACGGTTAGTGAATATGTCGATCTTTACTGTTTATACTTTTTCGTTTTCTTTATTTGTCCATTTCATAACAATTTTAAATTTTTATTGTTAAACTATTATTTGTCCATGTTCCACCATCTATAATTTTTAAATCTAGTAACTTAAAATCTGAGCAAAAGTAAATCTTCACACAAAAAATACTGTAACAAAAACAAGAGAAATTCTCAGAAACAACCCTTAAATATTTTCATCTTTTATAACTAGTACAATTTTAGAGAATTTGTTGAAATAGTCTTTCTCGATTCTTCTCAATCGAGATCGATTACCGAGATTCGAATAAAAATTTAACTATTTTCATCTTACACCAAACTATCAATAAAATTGAACATCAAGATTGTAGATAATTTTTTCAAATCTTATGTAATCTTTTGTATAAAATCTTACCTAATCTTTTCAAATCTTTCCCAAATCACAAATTTTATGCCTGGTTTCTGTTTTCAGACTGATTTGAATTTTCAAATGTATTTACTAATTGTCCAATCCATTTTTCTAAATGGATCTCGGGGTGATCACAGTATGAGTTGGAAAAGATCAAATTTTGGGAAAGTAAGTAAGATTTGCGAAAGATATACAATTTCAATCTTTGTTCGGGCCAAGAATTCTACTCAGAAAACCCAAAAAAATCTTTCGTTTGGATGTATAAGGAAAAGAGTTAAATTTTTATTTGAATATGGGTGGCGGATCTTAGTTAGAAATGATTGAGACAAATTATTTCAACGAGTTATCTAAAATAATGTTGGTACTTGTGAAAGGAAAAGTTTTTTAGGTTACTGCTGCCAATTTCTTTAAAACAACTCTAATTTGTCATTTTGTAAAAATATTTTCAAATATAGAAAGCGAAAAAGTACTTGCGAAAGGAGGAGTTGGGATAGTGGCATTGGCGATAACGTTGCCATTGACACTGCAAAAAACAGCTCCGTCGATTCTGATAAGGTTACCGATCTGAGCTTCCACCATTAATGGAGTTCCCACAGCACCAACCATCACCAAAACAAATAAAACTAATTTCAAATAACCCATTTTAATTTCTTTTTTCTTTTTTCTCTTCTAAATTTGCTTAATTATTCCAAACTTACACTCCTACAATGCCAATATATAGGCAATAACCAAGCCCAAGTTGCACCACATTTTTCTGACTTTCTCTTAACAAAGAGACATACAATAAATTTGGAGACCATGCTTGTGTAGATAGTTTACATCTCTTACATTCTTTGCTATTATTATTATTATTATTATTAATGCGTTTAATTTTAAAATTTGTCGAAATCTGTGTCTCCTTCCTAACTTTTAAAAATATCTAATAAATTCTAGATTCAGCTGTGTATCTAATTTTTTTTTTTAATTTATTATTATTATTTTTTTTTTACAATAGGTTGGTGGTTAACCCATTATTCTATATACTTTTTAAAATTCACCAACCTAGTACTTACATAATATATATAATATATATATATATATATATATATATATATATATTTAAAAGTCTAGTGTGTTATTAGACATAAAATTTAAGTTTTATATCAAATAAAATTTCGAATATGTCAGACTTTTTTAACATAAAATTGAAACTTTAGAGTCTATCAAAGATTAATTAGACAAAAAATTGAAAAGCTTACGTGCAACTCGACTAATCTCACATGAGAACCCGCCTAGGTGGCTACTATGGATTGAACCCATAACCCTTTAGTTTTTTATGTTTTCAATACTACTAGGTCAACTCAATGGTTATAGAAACTGAAAGTTTAGATACACCTATTTTATGAAACTTTTTAAATAATAATTATATATGAAAAGGCTATATTATTTATTATGATTCAATCATTATTATTTATTATCATGAAATATTATTATTGTTATTAAATAGTTATGAAAACGCTATATTTAGCTAGGTCCCATCCTCAAAATGCCCAATTGCCCACGTCTTATCATTTTTCAACTCTCTTTTTAGATAAGTGATTATAACGAGAGTCCACATTAAAATATAAGAGATTGTATAGTGCGAGTGATATATGTCACAGATTATAAACATTTAATTCATATTACAGTATGTTTGGTTTAATTTTTTTTAAGTGTTTATTTTTGAAAATAAGTGTTTCACAAGTTTAAATAAAAAATGATTTTTTTGAAAAATATTTTTTCTCTAGTGAATCCAAATAGACCCTTAATTTAATAAATTATAGTTGTCCATTTTTTTAATATATTTTTTTTAACAAATTAATGTTATTAGCTATTTGATAGGATAATTAAAGTAAAAACCTTGTGAATAATGGTGTTTTAATTTTTTTTTTTAATTGTAGTGGACAATTTATAGCTTTTAATGGACTTTATTAGCTTTTGTAGTTGAATCAATTCAATTGTGTAATGGATTTTGTATATTATTTTTAGAATTTAAATGGTTTGGATTGCAAAATTCAAAAAACAGAATCTATATTACTTATCAAATATATTCGTGAATTCAGTAAATTTAAAAATATAAAATATAGTTTAGATTCTCTACCGAATTAGTTCTAAATTTTTTTTTGTTTTTTTTTATTTTTAATTTTACTTAGAATTCAAATGTATTTTTAAGAAATATAGAAAATTATTAGTGGGGTTGCTCGTGCTCTAAAAGCCAAAAAAAACTTGCTTTTTGCTCTCCATGAAAGGTGTTTGGAGTCCAACTTTAAGTGGGTGGAGTGTAGATATTAGGAAAATTGGATGGGATAGCACAATCCATGTTTGAGGTTCCAATTGTAATAGGTGATTTTTTGAACTATTATAACCTATAATTAACTATATATTACTATTTCAAATCCTTGATTTATTATTTCATATTTAAACTAAAATAATTTACATCCACAATAAAATTTTTATAACCCATACTAAAATAGGTATAAACTTTTTATAATCCATACTAAAATAGTTTATACCTATAAAGACTATTATGATAAAATCGCTAATTTGTTAATATATTTGGACTATGATCATATCATTTAAATATTATTAGAGACATAAAAACCAGCCTACTCATTTTTAAAGTTCAAATCACTCATTAACAAAGTTCATTTTTTCTAAGAATCATGTCCATGTACCATGCTCACATGTCTTTTCTTTTCGTTTTCTTTTCAGAGTACATGTCCACATATTTAGATATATTAATTATTTTGATTTCATCTCACACACCCCTAACGATTTTGATGATGATCTTATATAAAATGGTAGTTGTAACAAATTTTTGGTAGATTTCAAATTTTAAGAAATTAGTAAGTATATGTTTTTCAAACCATTATATAAGATCAAACCATCAACTTTTGAAATGGTAATTCGTACTTTATCTAACAAACTATGATTGAAAATTAATTAGTATATATATGTACCCTAAATCATAACCCACGAAACAAACTATATATATATTTTTTTAAATTATAATAGTATTACATTAACCCCACTTTGAAATAGCTATAAGAACAACAACAAAACACACAACCTTTTATTTTTCGAATGAACAACCAACAACAAACATGCATAAACACAATAACAAACAGCAACAACAGACATGCATAAATACAATAACAAACAACAACAGAACTCAATCAACTTTGAGAGAGAACTCACAACTGACATAAAACAACATTAGACGAAAGTAGTAAAAACTCAAATATTCTTGTTATTCCTTATCCCCTTTTGTAAATATATTTAGCCAATGGCTGGCATTTTAAAGAGATGGCAGGAACTGGAATCCGTTGGGGACTACGTTCATGATGTTGAGGATGCCCTCTATCGTTTTTCCGACGAAACCCAATGACGAAAATAGAACTCCGGTAGACGGTAATGTCGCATTGCAATTGGACAGCGGCGTATTAACTACGACGTTGCATTTGTTTGTGATTACAGAGAGAAGGAACTGTAAAGGATTTAACAACATCGAAAAGTTTCCCATGTTATTTGTTGTTGTAGTTGACACAATGTTCCCATTTCCACACTGCAACTGTACTGATGCATCTGCATAAAATCATATCTTAATCTCTGAACTTTTTTTTTTTATGGAGTAATTCTTCAAACACAAATCATTAATATAGTCATTTTAAATTTTGTTGCATGTTAAAATCTTTTTTTGTCCATCTTGGACCATCTGTATTTTTAAAAGAAAAAAATTTGAGTGCATTTTGAGTTGCACTGATCGATTGTGCAGCCTAGACAATAACGTTCATTTTAAAAAAAATAAAAAATTATTATGTATAAAAAAGAAATACATGGGATTAAGTGCACTTGCACCTAATCATTAACTATTTTAAATCTAGTACTTAAAATCTAAGTAAAAATAACATTACATTACATATTCGTAAAAAAAAAATAATAATAATAACTTCAATGAGAAATTTTTAAAAATAGAAAAATAAGGAAAATTATTCACACAACATAGCAAAATTTTTAGATGGCTATAATAGACGTTGATAGGAAGTCTATCAGGGTCTATCAGTGATAGAAATGATAGAAGTTTATCATGGATAGACGTTGGTAGAAGTCTATCAATGTCTATCAGTATTTCTTTTACTATTTTCTGTAAATGGTTTGACATTTTTTTTTTGTAGTGAAAATTTCTCAACTTTAATTTATAATATATAAAAGTTCATGGACCTAAACAAAATTGAAAAAAGAAAAAAAGTAAGATCTTTTTTAATAATTATTTGGTTTTTAATTTTTAATTTTTGAAAAATTAAGTTTATTAAAGAATTTAATGTAATCTACTTTCGTAAGTATTTTAAAAAATTAAGCCAAATTTTGAAAAAAGAAAAAAAAGGAAAAAGAAAGTAGGTTTTGAAATTTAGAAATCGACTAAAAATTAACTTATTTATTTAACAAAGATGAGAATTATTAAAAGATCTAAGTAGAAAAAAAATTAAAAAAAAAAATAATTATCAAACAAAATTTTGTGAAAATAGCATACCTGGGAAAATAGGAGTGGCAGTGCCATTGATGCCAATGTTGCCATTGGCAGTGCAAAAAACAGTTCCTTGGATTCTGATAAGGCCAAGGAGACTGCCAATAATCCCAAGCTGAGCTTCCACCATTAATGGAGCTGCTCCAATACCACTAATTATCACCAAAACAAATAAAATTGATTTCAAATAACCCATTTTTTTCTTTTCTTTTTTATCTTATGATCTTCCTTCCAAACTCACATTCCTTCAATGCCAATATATATAGGCAATAACCAAACCCAAGTTGCAGCAATTTTTTCTTACATTCTCTAACAAAAAGACACACAACAAATTGAAGCATGTGTGGAGAGTTTATGGCCATTAACTTCGGTCAATTTATGATAGTGAGTGAAATTTTTCTATATTTGTAAATAGTTTGACTCATTTTTCTATATTTGAAAACAACCTTAAAATTAATGTTGAATTTTAAATTTTGTCTCCAACTTTAGGTTTGTGTCTATTAATATTTGGTCTTCCTAACTTTTAAAAGTGTTTGGTAGATTTTTTAACTTTCAATTTTGAGTTTAATAAGTTAAACTTTAGAAAATATATACTAACTTACATATTTTGACCAATTATTCTACATTTTAAAAGAATTTTATTAGACATAGCATTTTATTTTAAATCGATTGATAAAACTTCCAATATGTCAATACTTAATAGATTCAAAATTGAATGTTTAGAGAATTATTAGACACTTTTAAAGTTCAACGGTACAAAAAATTGATAGTTTAATGACCTATATATTAAGTACTTTTCAAAGTTTATGATTTTTTTAGATACAAAAGTTTAGAGACTAAACATTTTAAAAGTTGAATGACATATTAAGATGTAAATTATTGAAAGCTTAGACACTTCAAGAATCTTTTAAACACAAATTTAAAAGTTTAAACTCTATTTGATAACTATTTTGTCTTTAGTTTTCTCTTTTTGAAAATTAAACTAACAATCACTACTTTTTATAAGTTTTATCTATGTTTTCTTGCTTTATTACCTACCTTTTAAATATGTTTTCATAAACTAAACCGCATTTGGAAAACTAAAATACAAAAGACTTTGAAAACTTGATTTTGTTTTTTTAAATTTTTCTTAGAAATATCAAATGGGTGTTTAGGGATTTTACTCGAGTTGGTTTTTTAACTCAATTTAGTGTTTTGTCCACCAACTTTACAAGTCAGTATTAAATAACTCGATTTCACCAACTTCAATCGTGTTTACTAGTTTGCACATATTATTTATTAAGGGATTCTATCTTCTCTTCTTACTCTCTCCCTCCCTTCAATGTTTTCAATGACTCCACCCGCTAACTACCACCAACGACCAACTTCAGCGACAAGTGCCAACAACCACCTCGAAGTGGAAACAATAATGATTTTAAAAAAGTTTAAAATAAAAAATAAAATAGTTATCCAACGAGGTTTCAAAGACTAAACTTGTAATTCAATTTGTGTTTCTAATCTTAGTGGGTTTGCGCATGCCCAAATTCCTTGAAATTCTGTTTTTCTTTGTTTTGTTATGGGATGGCCACACCCTAAGAGAAATTTTGAGCCTTTAATTTCTACCATGGGGATGCAAAATCCAAATCCAAATCCCCATTTTATTCTTTTTGATTCTGAAAAGGCTATATTTAGGTAGGGGTCCAATTGGCTCCTCTAAATTCCCCACCTGCTATCATTTTTCAACTCTCTTTTTGGGCTACGTCCACGTTAAAATTATTCAAAGAGATTGGTATAGTATAATAGGAGTATATGTCACGCGTTATAGAGACGTTCGGTGCATATTAATTTAATGAGGTATGGTTATTGTCATGAGTAATTTTGGACTGAAGGACAAAATTGGAAGGACAGAGATCAGAACACGAAACTGATCAAGAATGGGGGCTTGAGATGAATTGGAGTGGGCCAAGAAGGAGTGACATGGGCTAAGGCCCATGCCAAGAGGGCCAGCCTCAGCCCGAGCTGAGGCCATAAGGGACAAATGGCGTAAAATGTGGCCGAAGCCCAAGTCATGGGGCTCGTTCTCGACCTTGGCCCAACCGAGGCCAGTCCAACACCTACTCGACCTTAGCCCGAGTCGAGCCAAGCCCTAGGAAACCCTAGGGTTTTCAGAAGATCTTAGGAGAAAGGAGGTTCAAAGAAGGAAAAGAACCAAAAGATGGGAAGAAAAAAAAACTACAAATAAGTCAAAAGAGCACCAAAAGAGGTAACTTAAAACTTTCGCATAACATCTATCATGTTTGCATTTCAATAATAGTTATTAACATATAGCTATGTAATTTAAATTTCAGGATCATAGACCAAATGTAATTTTTACTATAGGACTAATTTCATTGTCCATTTTTTAAAATATGTTATTAGCTAAATAGGACAACTAAAGTAATACATTGTTTAGTACTAAGGAATGTTTTTGGGGGGTTTAATCTTTACTAATGTTTTTCGACTTTATGAATGTTTGAGGATTTAACTCTTTGAAATAAATAAATAATGATTTAAATTAAGTCCACAAATAATAACCAAATGTAAGATCACTTGATTAATAAATTTGGTATATTAAGTGTGTATAACTGATGTACTATATACGGAGAAGGGTGGATAACGGTGGAGCACTACTACTTTCATTGTCAATTAGTTGTGAGTTGAAATCTTTTGTTTATTTAATAAAGGTTGTGAGGTCTCTTCATATAAAGAGGGATCCCCAACTAAATTAAATCACAAAACCCTAAACTCTAAACCCTAAATCCTAAAAGAATAAAGAAGGAAAAAGAACAAGAATGTCTCAAAGGACAAGGGAGGAAGAGAGGTGTTGGAGGTAGGGGTAGCGGCAAGGAGGGGCACTGACTCCGACACCGAAGCAAAGGGGAGAGGTGAGACAAAGGTTGAGAAGGGAAAGGGGAGAGATTTTTTATTATTATTTTATTATTTTAAAAATGTCACATCAACCTCTGTTAATAATTACGATTTTTGTCAATTAGAGACTGAAATTGTGTCTTTTAATTTCTAAGATTATACCCTCAAACTTTTAATTGTATAAATTAAGCCGTCAAACTTATAAAAATGTTAAAATTAGACCTTAAAATTTGTATAGTCGTAGAACTTGAACCTTCACACATTCAATGATCAAAATTGAACCCTCGAAACTTCTACTATGGTTAAAGTGGTCCCAAAACTTGAAAACGTGTAGATTTAGATTTGACCCTTACAAACGTGGTATATCCATTAATAGTATGACAATATACAACTTCACGGCATCGAATCATGTAAAACAGGAAGAACCATATCAGGTTTTCCATTCCAAAACTAACTTATTTTCTTTAATTGACTTCATATACAATTTCATTTTCATATATAGGCATTTAGTCCAATTTACAAACTGGATGGATGATGAAGATTGAATTGAACTTGTGTTTGCATGGTTTGAAGCTTAAGTTCCTGCTAGCTGCTGCAAATGAGTTCCTTCCTTTACCACCTTTTGATGCTGTATTTGTATCAATCAAACAAAATATATCACTGCCTTGTTGCTACAGAAGGGAAAGTCCACAAAATTGCTTGTATCTTCTTGCTAAAGGGGGATCCAGCCCTGCCATTTCAGCCATTACAGAGTAAGACAAACCAAACTACAAGATAAACCAAGTAATTCGAGGTACTTGAACCCTCCCCTCAGTCTCAAGTGTTCTAATCTACTCGCCAAAATATTGTCTACCTTCCTTGTTCCTCTAACCTTTATTTATAACCAAAGTCCATAACAAACTCCCCTAGCTAATTACTACCGTACCCTTCATATCTTAATAACATCCTAGTATCATTCTTATCAGATTTCTACCAGCAGAGAGGAATCAATCTTGGATAGAGATAAGAGAGGTTATGAAACATGGAGACAGAGGCAGGCGAGGAAGAGATGAGGCAGAAATATAAATCATGAGATCTAAGTGAATGGAAATGGAAAAAGAATGAAACGCTATCGATAAGGTAGAAGAGATCTGAGTGAATGAAAAGGAAAAAAAAAAAAAAGCGCACTGTCAATTCAGACAAAATCAATGAGGTATAAGGATTCGAGTGAATGGAAAGGAAAATAAGAATGACGCGCTATAAAAATATAAAATGACCTATTTATGAAACTTCTTGCTCTCTGGTTGGAAATAAAGAAAATTCAAAGTTTGAATTTGATGTTTTAAATAGTAATAATCAAAGGGACATCAATCACCTTAATTTTGCCCGTCTCTGTGCCACAGAGAACCATGTCATTGGCTGTGAGTAAACATGTTATCTTGCTACCAGCTGAAACTCTCCCCACTTTGTGCTGTGCCTTTCTCAACCATATCTACTTTTTCAAGAAGGAAATGATGACAACTATGATCATAACATAAAAATTAATTATTCTTTAAGAGAATACACATTGATGATTACCTGAATGCTGTTCACCGAAGATTTACAGATTATGTACAAAAAATCTTCAACGACACTCATTGCTTGCACGATATCTCCTTTACCGGTTATCATATTAATTTCAGGCTTTTCGTGTCTTCTCCAGTTCTGCATTTATTCCTACAATTAGTGGAAGTTTATGGTACAATTATTCTGGCTACGGTAATGGTTCTACCTGAAATAATGAGCCTTGAACCATTGAACTAGCACTAAAAAGCCAGTCCTTATACACAGCAAGTGAGTTGATAGACTTATGGTGCATCAGCATCCAACTTTTAGAAGGTGGCTTGATCTCTTGTTCCCATTTGTTTGTCACAGAAAACTCCTAGTTACAACAGTTTTTCTTTAGTGATCATTTATGATTTATGGAGATTTCTGGAAAAATAGGAGGGGGGAAGAACTAACTTGAATGCTGGAATCTGTGCAGCCTGCATAAACCCTTGCTTGAACTACCTTAATGCACTTCAAATTCTTACTCTTGAAAAGAACTTTTGTTGTTCTTGATGCATCGATCACCTAGAGCAGAAAAATATGTATAGTTAAAATGAAAAAAGTTGCTCCAATATTTAATTTCAGACATTGTTCTATTTGGTATTTTGGATAAACGCAGGCAAGGATGCGCAGATAATACTTGCATTCATTTCCTTAATAATTATACTGCAATTTAAGTGATAATATTATCCTCACCTTCAACCCATGGCCATGTGTAATTGCAAAGATTATCTGTCCATATGCCCCTAAATGTTGGATTTGTTCCTTGGACTCTATCGCTTCGATGCACTCCAATCTTCCCTGGATCATTTTCCAAACCTGTACAAACAAGAAACAGCTTAATTCAACCGTCTACTGCCCATCCACATTAAGGTAAATGATACGATCGCAGCATCAGTTACATACTCGAATAGTTTTATCGGAAGATCCGCTTAAAAGACTCTCCCCAGATTCAAAATGCGAAAAACATGTCACTGCTTTTCTATGTTTCTTTATGTCCCATAGAAGTGATGCCGATTGTCCCTTGATGTTCCACACCTATAGATATGCATACAGGTCATGAAACTCTTATGAAACTCTTATGTTCCTCACCTTTATCAAAATGACATCTCAAACGTGTTTATTGAAACTCTTATGTTCCTCACCTTTATCGAACCATCTGAGTATCCACCGAAAAGAAGTCCTTTGTAGAAGATGAGAGCACATACAGCTCCACTGCTGTTGAAACCGAGCTCTAAAACTTGCGTGTGCACACATGAAATTCGCTGTTCTTACAATTTGAAGGATGTTAGAAGGACAAAGAATGAGAATCTGTCAATAATGGTTTATAAATTCAAAATTATATTTTAAAAATTTCCAATTATATATTGAATAGTTTTTCGATGATGAAGCTGTTTTACTTACTGAATTATTGGGCATAAGATAATCTGCTACTTGATGCAACTCTTCTGCCATCCAAGTTATATGTGAAAGACGTCTTAGTGACTCGCGAACTCCTTCAGAGAAATGAGTAAGCTTTTGCATCCCTATACAGTAGTATTCATCAGGAATCGGTCGAACTCGCTTGAGGTCATTTCAAATAAATTGCATGACTTTCCATTGAGCACGTTATTTAAAAATTCTGTAACATTGCAAGGACTGTACCCTCTAACTATGGCAATCGAGCATACAACTTAGGAAATGTATTACCTTTTCCAGAGGTATAGTTAAAGATGCAGAGACAAGCCAGAAGTCTTTCTTCAAGTTCTACTCCTGGATGCAAGAACAGCTCAATCCCACCAAGTAAGATCTCACAAGCAGAACATTTAATGCTACTTGGACTCTTTGCAATCTCACATCCAAGCCACGCAATTGTCGTCAAACAGTCCCTAGAAACCTTCTTTATATTGCTCTTTAATCCCTTTTCTAAAGCATGAAAGACAGGTTCCCCAATACAGATGATGTTTCTGGCCATCAGACTGCACCATGATTCCATGCCAGCATCCTACAAGTTTATTTAATGTTGTAAGGTCAAGCAGTACAACGCAACGAATTATAGTATTCTTGACGGTTACCTGCAAGCTTTGGTCTAACCAATTGAACGATTTGATCATGTTCTGATGATCAGAACTCAAACCAACTTTTTTAAGCAACCATGCAACTGTGTATGGCTCTCCCGTCCAAGCAAACGTTCCACCAATAGTTGACAAAATAGATGCCGACAACAGCTGCATAGCAGAGGTTTCTTCGCATGCCACTGACCTGAGAAGAACCTGTACAGCCTCTTCTTTTAACAAGCTCGTTGTGGAGCAATTGTCCTGTAGATATACATTCTAGTTTTGTGTTAGGAATCTTCCACCTGCAAACAGCAATTCCCAACAAGAACTACCAAGAACAGAGCATTGCTCTGAGATATTTTATTTATGAACTTCAAGGGAAAATTACAAGTAAAATCAGCCACAGTAATAAGAGCAAGAAACAAGATAAGAATCCTAGCCTCCAGCACTTTCAAGAGGGCTGGAAATCCTCTCCTCCAAGCGAAGCTTGATCACCAAAATCCTGCCCCTCACTCACGGCTAAACCCCCTCTTAAACCTCCCTTCTATATTTTTATTATTCTCCCTCACCTTTCCTTTTTAACCCCTTCGTTTATACGTGTGTAGGATTGGAGGCCTTACATTTTGTCAACTGAAACTAAGTTGGACAAACCACGCAATCAAAGAGAAATTTGTCAACACATTACACAACAGTGTTGTTTCAATGATGTTTTTCCGTGGATTCATCTGTTAGGATCCCGATTAAAGCATAACAACACTGAAATTATATTGCAATATCAAAGAAAAATTACAATGGTAATAGCCTTCAAGAGGACTATTACATTTCCCAAGATAATTAATCCCCAAATTTCTACCAATCCCCCAAATTCAACCATCCACTCTAACCAACTTACCAATTTATTTACTTATAATACGTGAAAATATATTATTAACATTCCCAATACTTCCCTATTGATAAATATTCATTCAACAATGTTTTTGCAATGTTTTTCCTTATATATTCATCATTTCCTAAGTTTTAGAAAACTAAATCTGGAAAGAAATCATTTTAGAAGAAGAACTAGGAATCCTAGAAAGACGGTGTTCAAACTTACAATACCACTTCCAAATTGAAGACTTACCAGCACAAGTAATTGGATCAATAAATTTGCAGCCAAAAGTTGATATTCAGTTTCCAAGTGATTGACACAAAGCATTAGTATGTGAATAATGTCATTTTTCCCTTCGTTCTTAATCCGTTGCAACAAGCTAATGGCAGAAGACCTAAACAAGAAAGTGAGATTTGTATTAAAAAAAACAGGCTTTCAGTGAACAACTTAATTCAACCTATGACTAATGAGTACCAGATGTAGTAGAATGTGCAAGAACACAATTGGTGCATTTGTTCATACCTAGGAACACGAAGGATTTCATTGAATACTTGAAGTGCAATATGTACTGCTTCCTTCTTATCACTTTGTAAGAGACACAGAAATGGAGCCACCGAGATGAATTTTGATATATAGCCTCTGCACTCTCCATCGAGTTGCATGCATTTTACAAGAATACTGCCTAGAGACACCAATCCTTCCACATTGTTGGTTCTTGCAACTTCAAGAAGCCCACAAAGTACACTTGGTGAGCTGATTTCTACCAAATGCATCTTATTTGTGTCCTCGTCAAATGCAGTTACCATTACTTCAATGATCATCATTGATGCTGCAGGAGGAGTCAACATAAGTGATGGTGACCAAGCATTATAACATTTTGAGGTGCATATGATCTCCACCAATACAGGTAGAAGCTCTAAGGACTTGATTTCCCTTGGGGATGGACTGATGAGGTAGATAAGAATTGCAGCCTCATGAACATTCTGTTTTAGAGCAGTTGCCAAATCACACAACTGTAAACCCTTCTTTTTGATATCTTCTATAACTGAATTGTTTTCAGAAATTATAGTTGTGAGCAGAGAAACTGATGCCCTTATAACCTTCTCTTCTTTAGAAGTTGAAATGCCTGTCACCAATTGATCCATTATTAAATCCTTTAACATGGTGTATTGTACTCCCGTTTTGTTATTCAACATTTTGTAAACCGTTGAAACTTCCACAGCATACTCGTCATCATAGTTTCCCAATCCTTCTGAGAAACATAATCTTGAAATCGCTTTCTCAACAAGTCCCAATATTTCATTCTTTGAATCTCTTCTGCTATTTGCATGATACAATTGCCCTTTAGCACTATTCTGCTTACCAATCTGACAAGCTGAACCTTGACCGAGAGATAAAGGTAAAGAACTATCAAAAGTCTGTAATTTGCATGGGTTTACTGACAATTCTTTTGGTTCACTTTCTTCAAGACAATTTTGGAAAACCTGAGGTTCCAAGTTCTTTTGTTCTATGCTACGTGACTTGTAACCATTGAATTTGTTTGAAATGGATTTCATCATGTTTTCTTTAGTGTATTGTTCCTTAACCCTACGTAGAGAAGCACTGGACAAAGATATCAAACTCTGCTCTCCGTCTGACTTGGAGCGAGTATACTGCAGCTTCCTGTAAGGTCAGTGCAAAAAAGATTCAGAAATATGATCGAGATTTAATATAAAAGAATATTCAAGTATAATAAGCATAATCATTCTTGACCGAACTGATAAAAGTTTTCTGGCATGTCTGTTGCTTGTGTGCTTCTCTTAGAGTGATTAGTGCCGTTCATACCTGCCTGGTAAATAGAAAAATCAGTAACATACTAACATCATAGGAGACACTTTATGAAAAAATTGAGTTTGAACATTAAGAAAAAGAGAAAGCTAATGGGGCCGGGAGTATGGACGAACCTCAAAATCACTGTCACTTTCAGAATTGTTCATTGATGAGAATAATGAAGTTGGTGAAACGGGATGGGAATCCTTCAATAGGTCTCTGATGTATTTGGTACTAGAATCTCTCCAGAATCCCCTATCATTAAATTGAGGTTCTGGGATAAAACCCAATTTTGTTTGGGAATTCGCTGCATCTTTACATCGTGGAAAATCTTCTGATGCCTTTCTTTTATCTTGAAATACTTCAATATGATCAAGTGGTGGTATAATGTCATACTGGATTCAGTTTTACAACATAAAAGGCAAAAGAAAAAAGAAAGTGTTAATAATAATCTGACTCTAGGAACCAGTAAGGCTTGAGGATATTAAAGACTTTTCTAAAACCATACTTAGCACGGGGGATCAAGAACTAGAATTACGAAAGGTGAAATAAAAAATGAAGAAAACTAATAGAATGAAACTGGAGATGGACAAGTAAGTCTCCCAGAGAAGCCTTCAAAACTTACATGGGAAAGAGTTGGCTGGGGAAACCCGCAATCAGTTGCCTCTGAAGCTTCAATCCTTGAAAATGAGTCGTGCCTATTTGGAGCCAGGAACGTATATTAGATCCACTCTGAAATTTGTACACTTGGTAATGCAACTTTTGCTAGTACTGATGCAAGCAATGATAGACAACAATATGAAGCAACCTTCAAAAAAAGCCTAAATGAGAAAATATTGCATCAGGAATCTCTTATTATTCAACAGAACAAACGAGTTAGACACATTTTTTTCTCAAAAGAAAAACTGCGAAATTACATTTTCTTGCAGTCACTCCTATGAACTGAGACCTCCCATGTACCAATTCTTGGTATGGTCAAATTTTCTCTCTTGCATTTCAATTTTCCCAAAAGTTTTCTACATAAACCTATGTGTGTTCTTGTCTCACTACTATCATCTAATCTCATTCTTTTTCTACTTCCGGAGATTAGTAAATTACAAATTGGGGCCAATGCGAGCATAGCTCAAGGGATACAGTAGTAACTGTTATCACTTGTCCCAAAGGATGATGGTTCAACCCCTCCCCTTGCAAGTACTGAACTCAAAACAAGTTTCAAATTCAAAAACTGTTCTTTTGTTTATGGTTAGAAACTTATATTAATCCTGAACATAGTTCAACTGGCATAGTGCTTGTACTATCAACTTCGAAATCGGAGGTTCGATTCCCCCACCCCACATATTGTCAAAAAATCAATTCTGAACATGTAAATTATAATTCACTTGATCATATAGAAAATTCCCACGGTATACCAGTGCTCAAAATCTTAAAGCCAATTAGGCTATCTGACCATGAGCATTCTTTATGTCATAGACCCAGTAAGAATTTCATAAAATGATTGTGTAGTTAGCATCGAGTCAGCTGGTAAGATGCTGCATAAAAGACTATCGTTACAACTTATAACACCACTGTGCAAAATTCAGTAAACATGCTAATACTTTTGAGGCCAGATATTTACCGAGTCAGGCTAGAATTATATTCCTTAGAAATTTACCCCAGACTTACAAGGAATGTGATCCATCTTCAGAAGACAACATACTCCTGCTTCCCTGTTGCTGGCACTGGTGAGTCTCTCCGTACGACATAACCTGATAATACATCAGCCAGTCCTTGTATTTTCTAGCTACCTGCCTTATAGTTGATTCACCATAATCACCCTCGCCAAATTTTACAGAAGAATTGGACCCCATACTTTTACAGTTTTCTTGCCTCGAACATGTAGCAAAAGAAAGAAGAAGACTATAGCAAAATTCTTGAGCAAACTCCGTGAGAACCAATCTCGGGGAAACCAGCAGGGATTGGAGGAAGTGCAGAGCAACCTGCCACTCATCCCCTTGAAGCTTCTTGACCACAGAAAGATAGAAGTAAGAACAGCAAACTAAATAACGATTTGCCATTCCTGATGTCTCACCATCCTCATCAAGCAATGCTGGGACCTGAAGCATTTGTTCAGCAGTCTGAAGCCTAGTGGCCCTCGCTTCTGAAGTGCTTGTTTGAACTGCATCTTCAATGTTTTCAATACCCCAGTAAAGATTCGAGATGATAGATTGTTCCATGAATTCCAAAAACCCATGTCTCTGGTTTCTTAGCTTGGAGGTGCATCTCAATTTAACAGCAGTTCTAGCCTCAGCATTGCTCAAGAATTCATGAATATACTGGTTGATAGAAACAACAAGATCCCTAATGGAGTTCAGGTCCAGTCGCTCATTTTCACAAACAGATGGTGGGCATTGAGTGGGAGAAGAAGAAGAAGCAGTAGGCATGCAGGTTTTGGACATGGCGGTCTCATGAAGAGCAGAATGCACTGAAACAATAAACAAGCGAGATGAAAATTTATCTCTGCTGCAGAGAATTGAAGGTCCGGAACAATTTCCCGTGACAATTCCAGCCAAAATCCAAAAGTTCTGAGTTGGGCCCTCAAAAACTTCCTTCCTACTACAGACAAACTGTTGACCTTCGCTTCTATCATGGATACATTTCCTGGTTCTCTCTTGGATTCACTCGATCAATAAATTACCATTTGGATTTGGCACCATGTGATTGTGAATCTAAAACACTGTTTCAAATTCCAAATCATTTTTAGAACAACAAGTGAAGAATACAAACCTTTCGTCCTGTGGGTGTTTATAATAAGCATCCAGCTGCTCGGTTTCCAAGAGAATCCAAGTCGCTTCTTGAGATTTTTGGCTTTTGTGTGTAATCTTCAACCATGGGACTGTTAATTTTTAGGTTCTTGAACGAGAAACAGTACAATGGTTAAAATGGTAAAGTAGGAGGGACTGGAAAATGGCAAGGATTGAAGCTGGGGTTCTAGTTTTTTGGGGATAAAAGACAGAGGGACTGAGCTTTGATAGCTAATCTCTGTACCATTTTTTTGTTTGGATGTGCCCTTATTTGGCTGTCATGAAAAGGAGAATACGTGAAACCAGCCACATTGTCTTATTACCTCCATCTCTTTTTAATTTTTGCATCGCTAAATTGTATTTTGTATTATTTGAATTGAAAATTCATGAGTATAAAGTTTGGAATAGTTTGGCATTTTGTTTTATTAGTATTATATATTTTTATAAGGTAGTTTTTCAAATGTAGTTTGGCATTTTGTTTTATTAGTATTATATATTTTTATAAGGTAGTTTTTCAAGTGTGTGTGTGTGTAGTTTGGCAAGTTTTTCAAGTGTGTGTAGTTTGGCAAGTTTTTCAAGTGTGTGTGTCAAGAGAAGAATATGTCCATAGAAGAGAAGAATATGTTATCCAGATTTGAAATAAAGATTTGAGAATGACGTTTGTAAATATTATATTAAAATAAAGTAAAAAAGTTACGAATATCAAATAAGGTTTGATTGAGGCCTAAGAGGCATAATAATTTGTAGGTTAAATAAAGTTGCTCCTCAAAATATTTGTATCTATTTTGTCTTTGAAATATATATATATAAAAGTTTAAATTTTGTGGATTCTTGATAGATTTAAAAATTTAAAAGATTACTTTAAATTTGGATTTATGTTTAATCGAACCGTAGACTTTCAATATAGTTACTAAATTGGTAATTTATCTCATTTTTTTAACATCATATTGTCAACCACAGCTCAATGTAGATACCTCTAATCAAGAGGGTAGCATTTCGAATCTTTTTACTCTACATCTCATTGATGTAAAAACTAAAAAGATAGAAAATTACATTTTTTTTAGTTCATGAGTTTCTAATAACATTTATGTATGGTTTCTAAAATTTTAAAACTACTGTGTTGGTCTCCAAAATTTGTAGAATGTGTTAAAAATATTTGAGAGTAATTTTTTATTATTATTTTAAATATTATCATGACATTTAAATTAAAAACAATAAATAAATAAGTATTTTCTCTCTCTCCTTCTTCTTCTTCCCTCTATCTCATTATTAAAAATTCGATACTAAAATATTATAATAATCAATTCATGTCGATGAATTAATTATTATAGTCAGCGTGTTATAATAACTTTTATTTAAAATGAATATTGTAGAAAATAGTAACCACGGTAATAAAGAAGTTGTGAGAGAATAGATAAAGAATGGTAAAATACGGACGATTTTTTTTTTTAAAAAAAAAAGTGGTGATTGAAATTGGACGGTGGAGATTGGATCAGAGGTTGGGTCCCACCGCATGTCACGGGAGCAAAATTATATGATATATTTGTGTGTTGGTCCAATCTTCCAAACTCACATGCAAAATCCCATTTTTGTGAAGAAGTGACATTTCGCCCCCACTTCATCTCCCTCATCTTTCTCTCTTTTCCACTTCAATCAAACCCTAACCACTCTCTAATCCCTTCTTTATAAATCATTCCTATTCAACTTTTGTCCATTTCTATTCGTTGATGACACGTGATATCGGTTAAATTACAAGTTTAGTCCCTAAATTTTTAAGTTTGTCGGCCTACATTATCACATATTTTAACAAATATGAAAATTTTATTTGGTGTCTATCAAGTTATTTTAATAGATTTCAAATTTTAAAACAATAATTGATCTATTTGATATTACAAACTCTAAACTCTAAATCTAAAAAGTGGTCCAAACAAGTTGGGGAATTCCAATCTTAAAATTGAAAAATTGATGTCTATGCCATGCTTGTGGTAGTTCCACACATATTCTGATGAAGTTAGTAATTCATTAAGTAAATTTATGAATTTATTTTAGTTACATCTCACATACCTTCCTTATTATTAGATGATGTAATATTAAATTTACCTTCACTCATCAGTTTAAACTTTTGGGTCAACCAGTGATTTAACATCATATTAAGATAAGTGGTCTAATATTAAATTTTTTTTACCAATCAACTTAAGTTTTTGGATCCATCGACAACTTAACGCTTATGGTAGAGCTTTATACCTCGACTTGGTCAACAAGTACTCCTCTAGCCGAGGACAACTGTAACATGAATAATAAGATCTTCAAGTGTTAATTGAAGTATAACTTGCTAACTCTACATGCATCATGGTGTTCTTGACCAGTGAGCTAATTCCCTTTCTTGATCTTATTTTTTAAGGTATTTAGGGTTCCAATGAATGAGCTATTATAACCTACTTAGCGTTTAAGGCGTGTGTTAAAATAATGGGTTATTTTAACTCCCGTCTTGCTACAATAAAACTATTTACAACTCAATGGTTATAATAACCAACTCTCTCTCTCTCCATTGTTTCCAATAATAACTCCAACCATTGACGACCAATTGTGACGACTACCTCTAGTTGCCAACTCTAGCGAAGACCACCTCTGACACCCAATTTCAACAACGACCACCTTTGACAACTACCTCCAACGGCCAACTCCGGTGATCACCTCCAGTGACTACCTATACATTCACTCTGACAACCACCTCTGGCAATCACTCTGGTGTCTAACTCCCGCAAAGACCATCTTTGATGCCCAATTGTATAGGTTTGAGTGTCCTAAGAGTTGTTTATCTCTTGATTACAAATCTATGTTATAATTAGTTGAGCTATGCATAAATTAAGAGATAAGCTCGATGAATTTATGTGGTTGACAAAACATGATATCTAAGGTACTATTACTTGTATAATAAAAAAAAAAATAGTAGAAAAGAAACATAAACTCTAACTAAAATAATTTACACCCCAAACACATATTATTATAATCCATACTAAAACAGTATGCACTCCAAACACAAACTATTATGATCCATAAATCTATAATCCATAGACTATAATAACCAACTCAACATCCCAAACAGTCTTTTAGTGTTCATGTCAAGTTTTTTCTTTTTTTTTTTTTTTTTTGGTAATACTGCACCTGACATTCTTGAGACATGATAATAATAAACATCATTTAAGGGAGTAAAGAAGGAATTTTTGTGTCTAATAATGTTGTTAGTCAATTCTTTTAGTTCTTGCTACAAAAATGAGAGCGTTATGTTGGTTGTCATTTCATCGCATAAAGAATTCTTGTAAATTGTATATATCTCACTATAATTTTTTCCCTCCCTTCAAAGATCAACCAAAACGTAAAAGAAGGAAAAGAAAATGCCTAACTGCAATTTAAGAGAAAGTTATGCGTGTACTTTCAAAATGACCTAGAAGCTTCTAGCGTGCCTCCAACCCCTATATTTTAGCCAAAGTTTTCAAAATGACGTGTCTTGAAGGTACGTAAATACTCTTCAAAGTTCAAAAATTACTTGAAGCGACCTAGAGCTCGCCCATCGAAACTTATGAAGTAGCCAAAAAGTTAAAAAAAAAAACAAAATTGAACGCTGTACAAGATAAAATGACTAATCCTAATTGTATTTCGAATGTTCTTGACATACATGATACAATTGAAAGCATGAATTGCAAAAAAATTCCATAAGCTCTTCACTATATTAATAATTCACCGATAATCGAGTCAAATATGTTCAAAACGACTTAATGTGGAAAATTTAAGATAGCCTCCCAATTAAACTTAAATGCTGCATCATCGACCATGGTAAAAAGACAAAGATACCCTTGGTTAATAATTAAATTTAAAAAGAGAAAGGAAAAAGGAAGAGTTGAAGATATGGATGGTGTGGGTTAGTTTTTGTTGGGAATTAGATAATGAAATGAGATGGAGATGGAGATGGAGCCGGTGTGTAACATACATTTAGTAGATTGGGCTAAATTAGGAAACAGAGTAAGAGGGCAGGCCTGGCCCAGCGTTGAATGCCCATGGGCCCATTCCTTCACTGACCCGTTCTTGTCTCCGGATTTGGGCCAAATCCTCAGCCTCTCCTTTTTCCCAGTTTATTACGTCAGCAACAGTACCATCCGTACCCTACCAAACACAACATTATTATTTATTATTATTATTATATACCCATCGAAAACGATATCAATTAAATTTTTTAATTAATAATTATATCAATTTAAACTTTAAATGTTCGTAAGTATATTGATTTATACTTTCCATCACGTTTTGTTTGAACTAACATTGTGTGAGACTTTTGATTTTATTAATTGAATTCATAAACTTTCATAAATGGATCCATTTATAATTGTAGTTAATATTTCCTTTGAAAATGGTTCTTGGGTCGTTTTTTTCCAATTTTTTAAATCTTAACTTGATTTTTTAAAACATTAGTAAAAAATAGATAACAAAACTCATAAGTATTGTTTATAAATTTAATTTTCAAAAACTAAATAGTTATCCAACTAAACTTACTTTTCAAATTTTCAAAAACTTGATTTGATTTTTAAAACAGGTATGAAACTGAATAATAAAATAAATAAAAAACTTTAAGTGGGAATAGTGTTTACTTCATTTCTTGATAAGCATTTACTCATTAAATTCAATAAATGTTTCATTAAAATTTAATTTTTTTACATAAAAATTTGAGCTATTTTTAAATATAGAAAAATGAGTCAAACTATTTACAAATATATAAAACTTTTATTATTTGTCAGCGATTGACCGCAATAGAATTTTATCGCTTGAGCGATAGACAACGATAGAAGTCTATAATAGTCTATCTCTGATAGACAGTAAAAATTTTCTATATTTGTAAATAATTTGATATATATTTGTAGTAATTTCCCTAAAATTTTACTTCAATCATATAAGGACAATAAAAGTATTTACAAACTTAATTTTTTAATATCAAAATTCAAAAATCTAAATCCTCATGAAATAAGACTTAAAATATCAATTTATCAAACTAGATAATAATAATAATAATAATAACAAAAAAAAAAAAAAAAAAGTACGTTGACGACGTAGTATAAGAAAAGAGACAAGAGAAAGGAAGATCCCCCATGTGCGGAGGTTGAAGGATCCAACGGCTGATGTGACAAGAACGGGGAAGGAGATGCACGGATAAGATCATCTGCCACTGCCACGTCGTTTCAATGGGCCCACCATATTATTTAAAAAGCTGATAATAGACCCTAAACCAATCACATGTCTCCACGTGCTAAAGTTAGTCAAAATGCACGCTCCTACCTTCATTAATTCAGTCAAACAGTTGTTACATTACACCATTTATTTTACTTGGGTTCGGATGTTTTTTGGGTTTTTTTTAAGATAACTATTTGATTTTCTAGTTGGATCTGAGATTTTTTTTAGTGTAAAATAAAAAATTACAATTCATATATGTGTATATATTTCACAGACCAAACTTGTAATTTAAATTAAGAAAAATAAATTTATTATCAGATAATTTTGGATAAAAAATAAAGTTTAAAGAGAGTAAGCTAAGAGATATGCTAATGAAGAGTGGGGTGAAACAACTAGGCCTCAATCACGTGTCTACACAATTGTATGTAGAGATGTCCATGGGATGGGGTGCTATCGAAGATGGCTTCCCCGCTCTTCGTTCCCATTTCCCATTTTATTTCCCATTCTTGCGAAATTTCTCATGGGGATTGGGGCGGGGATTCCCCACAGAAAATTCACAGAGATCGGGTTTCCTGTGGAAAATTTTTCCCAATTTGATTTTTTTGTTTTTCTTTTGAAAAAAATCAATTAACTTAAAATGACTACTGCGAACAAATTTTAACTGAATAGCTAAATTTCTCACTTAATTTTTTATGATTAGTTCCACATGAATAATTTGAATTTAAAGAAATTAATAAAAAAATTATAATAGAAAGAAATAATTACCAATCAAATTATTCATAAATATAATCTAAATTTAAAGGTTAAATTCAAACCTATTCAATATCGTAACCATTAAACAATAAAACTTG
The DNA here is from genome assembly GCA_002890555.2 of Lagenaria siceraria. Taxonomy (NCBI): domain Eukaryota; kingdom Viridiplantae; phylum Streptophyta; class Magnoliopsida; order Cucurbitales; family Cucurbitaceae; genus Lagenaria; species Lagenaria siceraria. The sequence goes on along the minus strand of CM016483.1, from coordinate 22,312,581 downwards.
AATTTTATATAAAAATATTGATAGAGTAATAATAACATAATATTAAAACATTATCATAAATAAATAAAATAGGATATTATGGGGGAGGAACAAGGAATGAGGCGGGGGCGGGGATGTTCTCCATCCCCGTCCTCATTTATCTCGCGGAGATCTGTTTCTCCCTCCTTCATATTTCCTTGCCTAAGCAGGGAATCCGCGCGGGACCTTGTCCTTGTAAGAAAAATAAACATCTTGGTATGATTTATGTTGTATAATTTTAGCACAAACTATCATAACTTTACTTTTGGAATCTCCCAAAATGTCTCGTACTATTAGTGATGTTGTCTATCATTTAGGTAGAGCCACAATTTTTCACTTTTCTAACCAAAATGTAAATTTTTATTCGCATTCTTAGGGCATGTCTATAAGTAGTTTTGAAATAGATCATAAAATCACTTTTGTCATTTTGAAAATTACTCAGAAACATGTTTTTAATCATTTGAAATTAATTTTAATAATATAAATTTTGCATTCAAAAGGGTACTATTCAATATTAAATTAACTTTGAGTGATTAAAGACATGTTTTGAAATGATTTTAAACATAAAGGAGTTATTTTAATAGGTAGTGTTTGGATTAACTTTTTAAATTTTAATTTTGAAAATAAGTCATTTTAGAAAAAAATTAATGTATTTGGTAACTACTCAAAATAGTTTTTGAAGTGTATTTTAACTATTTTTTTTTCAATATATAAATAAAATTTGTTGATTATTTCATGAAAAATATAAAATTTTATTATTAGATATAAAAAGAGACGAAATAAATAGGGGAAATAAATGGAAGGAAAACCCTATTAGAGGGAAGGGGATGAGATCCGTGACAAAGAAGATTGTGGCATTTAATTATGAGAGGATGTCAGAGTTTCATCAATACACCAAAACAATCCAATACATTACAATACAATGCCAAAATTCAAGTGCATCCAAACCTTACACAAAAATACAATTAATTTGGTCTGAGGCATGTAAACTCACCAGACCAGACACTAGAGTTGGTCGTTTATGTTTTCGTGATCTAGCGAAAAATTATTCAATGAAACTGTTATAATATATAACTTATATTCTTAATGTTCGTTGAAGGTAGATAAAAGACTTGTATGTTATCTACCTAGACGAACTTGTTATAATAATTTATCCGACTAAACTATGTAGCTCCAAATATACTTCATTTTATGCATCCACTCCATTTTGACATCTTGATCGCCTCCTTCTCATTATCATTATTTTATGCTTATTTTTAAGGTTTAAAATGTTGATGTCGATGGAAATATTGATATTGATAGAATATTTATGCAAAAATTATAAAACCAAATATATATATATATATTAGATTTAAAAACTATCTAAAATGTTTATTATTTATTATTATATTTATATTGGTGATATTTAATTGCTTATTTTTTATGATTTCGTTGATTTTTCTACAATATAATGAAAATGTCGATTTTTTCTTTATGTTATGATGTCGAATCTATGGAAATGTGAAAAGATTGATGAAAACTTGAAGATCAGGGATTAAATGTGTAATTTAACCATAACTAACATTTAATTTAATTTACATTTATTTAAAATAAAATAAATTATAATATATATATATATATATATATATATATATATATATATATATATTAAAATAGAATATTAAAGAAAAGTAGAACAAAAATCACTATATTTTTGCAATAAGTTTCAAAAATAATAATATTTAATTAAAAAAAATCCATGGATGTTGGGGTTTTATTAAATAGTTTTCATTATAAAAACGAGAAGAATTGAGGAATGGATTTTTTTTTTTTTAGTTTTTTAAAAGAAAAGAAAAGAAAAATTAATGTCAAATTTAAACGCGGCGAAAAAGAGAATTTATTAATTAAGATGGAAATTAGTATTCATCCGACAATAAAAATAGAATTTAAATTTTATTATGAATATTTTGTTTGGTATTAAATTGGATGAAGTGAAGGGATCCAAAACATGTCATGTCTCCTTTTGAAACATATATATATATATATTATCCAAGACATACTAATGTCTTTTTTTGAATTTCCTTTTTTTTTTTCTTTTCAATATTATGTTTGTATATGTCCGTGGGATTTCCTTTGGCTTATATTATATATCAACAAATTTGATGTGCCAAATTTATTATTTTCTTATATTTATTTCTCATGTGTTGTCATTTCTCAAATTTGTGTATTGCTATAATTATTAATTATGACCACATACATCTATAATTTCATATAGAAAAACTCATTAACATCCATTATTAATTTAATGAACTAAATGACCAAATATTAAACAAATAACGACGTACTACAAAAGGTTTTTAATCTTCCTTAAATTTGTATGTAAAAATTAATTTTAATTATGTATGTAAAATCAATTTTGAATAGTGCGAATTATCTATAAATGAAATATACATGAGTGTGGTATATTTTGGTGAAACTAAGCTTGAGTGTTGTATATTTTGGTGAAAATATACATGAGCTCTACATGTTCAAATATATATATTTAAATTGTCAATGTTGTATCTAAATATATTAAAAACTTTTTAAAATTTAGGAACTCATTTAACTCAAACGTAAAAATTTAAAGGAAAAAACTCATAAATTTAATTTAGTATTAATTCAATCGATGAGATAAGTCTTTTCTTCAAGGGAGGATTTCTTACCCCTCTATGTTACATTCTGTTAATAAATATGTTGTTATAAGAGAGGTGGATGTGGGAGAGTCACCATCTAATTCGTGGCTAAAGTTTCTCACGAGTTTAACCAACCCTCCCAATCTCTCTCTCGCTCTCGGTGGTTTAGGTCTCACTTCTAAAACTAGACTAACTCAATGAAATTTCGGTGAGAGTTGGTCCTCTAAGTCCACATGGTAATCAGTAGCTATCGTTTTGTTGGAGTTTGTGTGTTTGTTATCTAAGCTTTACTTGGACTAAGAGTTTTGTTATCTATTTACGTTTAGTGCATCTATCATCTTACTTTGTTGGTTAGAGTTGTACTTGTTGTTTCTTTGTTCCTTGCCTCGAGCTTTAGGTAAAGATGCTTTATCGACTTAGTTGCTAAAGTCGAGTTGAATTCATAGATCAAACATACAAATACATAAAAGAGTGAAGTACGAGTTGAATCGATACATCAGCGTTACGTCTTTTATTGCTAACTAATTTTAAGATATAATTTATGTTTATATAATATTAGGGAGAAATATATAATAAAAGGTTAGGGAGGAGGAAACCAAAGCACAGACTGTCTTCTTCATCCTTCTGTCTCCTCTCTCCATTTTTATTCTGAACTTCATTTTTGTCTTCTCTTCTTCTCATCACTTCTATTTCTCTCTCTCTGCACTTCCCGCCGATGGTCGAAATACCCAACGTCGCCGCCGATGACGACGACATGGACGACGGCATGAAGTGCAGTTACCATCCCTATCGGACCAACCAAGGAGGGATCTGCGCTTTATGTCTTCAAGAGAAGCTCGGCAAATTAGTCTCTTCTTCTTCCCCTCTTCCTCTTCCACCTTCTTCTTCTTCCTCCTCTTCATCTTTCAGATCTGATTTCGCCGCCGCCCGTCACTCTGCTGCTTCCTCTGTTCAATTTCGGCCCCAAAATGGAGGTCACTGCCACGATCAGCCACCGGCAAGGACTCGAATCCCCTTTCTGTCGAAGAAGAAGAAGAACCAACCGGAGGTAGGTTTCCGCCGGTCTAAATCCACTACGACTCCGGCTAGAGGGAAATTTCTGGATCCTTACCACGGTGAAGATTATAGCCCTAAAAACAGAGGATGGATTTGGTCTCTGTTTGATCTTTCTACTAAATCCCATTCATCGAGGAAAATCGATCACGGGGGTTTGCGGGAGAGTTCTAAGATCGCGTCGCTACCCACCGCCGCAACGTCGGAGAAGCTGAAGGGAAAATGCACGGAAACGTCTAAAGATTTCTCCAGCACCGGCACGGCGGAGGACGACGACGGCGGTGGCGAGGATAGTCCGAACAGTAGTCAAGCCTCCGCTTCGGTCTCGTCGTTCGAACGGAAGGTGTCGAGATCCAGATCCGTCGGGTGCGGCAGCCGGAGTTTCTCCGGCGACTTCTTCGAAAGAATCACCGGTTTCGGCGACTGTACGCTACGTAGAGTGGAATCTCACAGAGAGGGAAAACCCAAAATAAACCCCACCGCCATGGCCACCGTGCAGGACGGTAGCGATTGCCTGAAAGAGCGAGTAAAATGCGGTGGAATATTCGGCGGGTTCATGATTCAGACATCGTCGTCTTCATCTTCGGCATCATCGTCGTACTGGGTATCATCATCCTCCGGCGAAGAGGGAAGATTCCCGGCGGCGTACGGGCAGGGGCGGAGCAAGAACAGAGGGTGGGCATTTGCAAGTCCGATGAGAGCGTTAGCGAAGCCATCGGCTTCATCCTCAGAAGGGAAAAGAGAATCATCGGACAAAAATTCAACTCAAAATTTGGACGCCATTCCTTCATTGCTGGCTGTAAGAATCTGAACACAGAATTGAAATATGAAATGAAGACGCAGTAATTTTAATTTACATGTTAATCATGAAATTAATTGTCTTTTTTTTTTTTTTTTTTTTTTTTTTTGTATGTTGTTTTTAATTTTTCAGTTGATATTGTAAATCATGTTGTTGTTATTGAGACTTTAGGGAGTCAAAACTTTTCCCCAATGTTGCTTGCTTGCTTTGTGTATTTTCGAATTTTGTCGACTGGCATGACCGGTGGGTCCGGTTATTTTTGTTTTTTCATGTACTAAATATCCACCAAATTAAATAATTCTTTTTGGTCATCAATCAATAACATAGATTTATTATTTCCAATCCACTATTTAATTGTGTTTATATGTTTTATTCATAAAATAGACCTTTAGATTTTAATTATTGATGATACAATGGCCATTAATATACTTTTTTTTTTTTTTCATTTTCGTTTCTTCTAAAAAAATTGTAGGTCATATCTCAAAAAAAAAAAAAAAAAAAAAAAAAAAAAAAAAAAAAAAAGAATTGTAGGTCGAATTTTCGTATTTGCGATCTAAACTAAATTAGACATTGATTTATAACTATTTAAATTTCATTTCATTTAAAGGAAATCCAAAATTATTTAAATAAAATTGTTATTTTACAAAATCCTAATAATGTAATAATAGAAAATTATGTAAGTTTTAAATTTATGATCCAATAAAACCTTAATATTGTATAAAACAATAAACTTCAAGATCTTTAAATTAGATAATTTTCACAGTAATATTAGTTAGAATAACATACCTTGATCCATAATTATAGTCTTCTAAGGACTTGTGCTTCTCTTTATTGACTTTCATTTATAACTTAATTAGGTTTCTTAATGAGAGTTTTATCTTTATACAGACACCTCTCTCATCAAGTGTTTAATTATAAAATTATTTTTTACTTAATTAACTGAATAAAATAATTGGCTAAAAGATAAAATGGTAGATAATGAAGACGAACCACATTAATGATAATATTAAATTTAAATAAAATTTAATAAATTATTGCATAATTCCTCATAAATAAGTAAAGAAAAATAGTAGTAGACACGAAGAAAAACCACTCAAATTAATAAAAATTCGTCACTATTTATTTAATTTTACCATTTTTCTCTAATTTGCATCAACCTCTGCATTTAAATAAGTTTTATATATAACTCATTTGTATTTACATATGTTATTATTTAAGAGATATTAAATAAAAAAAAAAAGACTAATATGCTATATTTATTTATTTTTGTAGATAGATTGTTCTATAATCTAACCTTGAACTTTTAGTAGAAACTTGGAAAAAACAATGTTGCTTGTGTTAAGTTTGTCTTGGTGGAAGTGATTTAAATTAATTAGTAAAACTTAAAATAATGTTGGTTGTTTTGTTAACATTATGAGGTGTGTAGTGAGAACATAAAATTTGGATCTAAGCTTAGTAAAGAAAGAACATTAAAATTGGATCTATTGTTATGTTTAGTTGGCTAAATAGTGTTTATTTAATTGGTTAAAAGTTTATTATAAATGTTGAGAAATTTGCTGTTTGATGTTATTATATAAATTATGATAGAATGCTAGTAATAGCTATAGATTCCCATGGTCACGTGCGTCACATGTTGCACAGTACTCAACTAAGAGGATCTCGAGGACTTGTTGGGCTGGGCTCTATTATGGACTCCAATACACTCTTTATTCAATACTCTTTAATAATTAGCAAATCGGTTTCATTTAATAAAAAATAGTCACTAACCATTTCGTAGAACTTGCCACTCTCTCTTTTATTCTCGAAGTAGGGGTGCAAGTGACTCGGTTCAACTTGGTTATTGAACCAACTATTTCTATTTCGATGAAGGAAAAATGAAAATTGATGTCAAATTGGTACTATATGAAAGTCGAGCCGACCGTGCACCTGGATCGTCGGTTTAGGTGTTTAGAGTGTGTGTCGCAAGGGCTGACTGGAGACTGGGGTGCAAGAATTATTGGGTATGGGCACTGGAGAGACACTTAATTTTAACAAAAATATGTGTGGTAGGGAGGTTCACAAGAATCAAACTTAGGCATTGAAAATTACTAGGCTCTCGTTGCACCAACAAACCATGCATCTTATGGATTTTGATTAAGTGCTCCACTATTGCTGCTCAAAGATGACCGCTTGAAATTGTCTTGGCTTCTTCGAAACCCGTGTCAACTGCCTAACCGATATGGAATATCAAACCACCAATAATTTCCAGTTCGGTTTGAATTAGTTTTTCGAATCACTATTTCACCTCTACTCGAAGACATAATTATATAATTATGAAAGATTTTAATTTCTCACAGAAAATGAGATTACTAATTAACGTATAATTTAAGTAACTTATTATTATTATTATTATTTATTAATTAATTAACTCTGCATGGAAAAGTTAACCCCTATATATAGAATGTGAGTTTTATATATAACTCACTCGACTAGTACACATAGTTCATGTGATTGATTGATTATATGAACACATAGATTGTGATTTATTTTGAACTCTAAAATACAAAACACTCATTTTTAAGCCAAACACTCCTTAAAAAATAAAGAGAAAAGATATTAAATAAATTAATTAACTCCAAAATCACAACTCAATTTGATGATGTCGTATCCTTCAAACTCTTACATTATGTATAAAAGTAAAGCACACTCAAATTCTTTAAAAAATAATAAAGAAAAAATTGATACAAAATACAAAATAAAACTAAAATATATATAAATTATTTATAAGGCATGTTTGAAAAATTAGGGTTGTGGTTGTGGATCTGAAGAAGAAATAAGGGGTTGTTTTTGTGATGTGATTATTGAAGTGTTTAATGGCAATAATTGCTTTTTGGCATTTCTGTAAATTGCATATAGCGAAAGTTGTGCCAATCCCAACCCTAAACCCATTCCATTTGGTACCTGCATTCACCATTTTTCAATTATTATTCCATTAAATAAAATTTATATATATTTTATTTCTTTATGTATTAAATAAAGGCCATATTGAATATAAGTTTATTTTGAATATCATTCTTATACGGTCACACTCACTTGGATATGGTTTTTGTTTTTTCTAAATAATTTTTAAAAGCCTAATAATGTGATAATTTGTATCCTTTTTAATCTAAAAACGGATCTTTAAGACTTAGACAAATATTTTTACAGATTTAATTTTACCTTAACTTCGGTATTCATTATTTCTACGCTAATTTTAAAAAAGAAAATAAAAAAAATTCTTGTGCACAATATTGAACCTTTCATAACTCACAAATTTCAGAGAAAATCAACTCTAATACTATTTTCCTTTAAATCCAATCGATTTCGTATCTAATGAATACTTTTATTTATGCACATGAAAAGAATATATACTTTTAACAATGAAACTATTTGAAAGTAAGAATTACAAGTTCAAGATAAAAATTGTGACATTTATCCAAATTCTAAGGTGCCAATTGATAAATTTTAATTTTTTAGGATGCCAATGGATATTCATGGTAGAGTTTAATTAATTAGGGGTGAACTTTAATTTTCTTTCCTTTCTAAAATCATAGACATATCTTCTTCTTCTTAATATTATTGTCTAGAATAAACAAAAACTTTTATTAAAAAAAATTATCTGAAATTTGAGTAAGATTCTAGGAGTGTATTTAATATTTTCAAAATGAATACCATAAAACTTAGATATAAAGCTCTGTTTATGACATTATGATTTAAAATTAAAAGGTTAAAAAAATAAAAATTTTGACCTAAAAAAACGCATAGATAAATATATAAATATCGTAAACTTAATTTCTAAAAACAGTTTCGATTAAAACCATATCTATAATTTCACTAATTAAGAAGAACATATCTAATAAATACAAAAAAACAGTTTCAGAAATGGATTGTTATGCATGATTATTTATTTTATGTAAATGTTAGATTTTTGTTTATTAGCGATTAAATTAAAGAACTTACCGCAAGAAACCAGTCACGCACGAGAAAAGCATAGAAAGTCCAGATTCCTCCATTTAGAGAAAAGAAAAGTGATAGCATAAAAGGCATGTACTCCACACTCCTACTCTTTATCACCGTTTTCTGCATATGACGAAATCCATACAACAATATATTAATAAGTTGAGTTATATTTGTGTTAGCTTATAAAATTTTATTATGGTATAAAATAAATAACTAAATTATTGTTTGATTAAATATATGTTTTTCTAATAAAAATAAATAAAACAAAAGCATTACTTAATTGATTTGATGTACGAACCATGTCTATTCTGACCCATCAAATTACCTAACCCTAATTCTGTCCAAAAAAAAAAAAAGAAAAAAACAACCCTAATTTGAAATTAGGAGGCCTATTGTTCAATGACCATAATCAATTAATCAAACCAAAACATCTTAGTCAAAAACCAATCCAAATGGGCCAAGAGCCCAATCTGAACTGCATCCTATAATTTCCTTTTGTGTAACATTCTATATATGTCCTCATTCAGCAAGATGTAAAGTTTGGTTTTTATACTTAAATTTTGAAATTGTGTTACAAAAATATTCTCGAGTATTTTTCATTAAAATAAGATGGAAATTTAATGCAACAAATAATATGAACAAATTAAAGCATATGTGATGACATCATTACTATAGATTAACGTGATAGTAGATGCACAAAAAAATCAACTATATAAATAATTTTAATGATATCTTGTGTGATAAAATAAATGATAACAATGATTTCAATCTGTTATATGTTGTAAATAATATCACGTGCACCTTCTAATTTTATAAACATTAATTGTGATGTCAATTTTCATCTTTTGTTTTAATGAAAAGCATATAGTTTAAAAATATTTTAAAGTTTAAAGATAAAATGAAACCTTTTACCATCTAAGGGTATAATTAAAATCTACTCCATAATTCATAATTCATAGGAATTTTGTATAATTTAATCTTTCTTTTTCTAACTTACCAGTTAAGCTATCCCTTTCATTCTAATTTTAGCTCTCTTGCATCTCTTTCTAACTTCTACAATTGTATATTTAATTTATATAATAAATACATAATTATTGATACTAAAAAAATAACAATTAATGCATAGTAGATAAAATAAATTGTTATAATGTTACTAAAGTGCTAAACCAATGTTTTCTTCTTTTAATTAGAAGCAGTGATTAAAACATGTTTGAATTTTTAACTTAGAAAAAGAAAGTGGAAATAATATTGATATATAATTTTATGATATTTAAATAAAACATAATTATTTTATTATACAAAAGTGCCTTGGACGTAACTGGTGGGAATTAGAAAATAAAAGTCCCATCGCGTGAAAAATACAACATATATAATTTTGTGATTTCAAATTTCGATCATCATTTGCCTTTGACTTTGAGTTGAGATTTAAAAATTAAAGCCGTGTGTGAAATTTAAAAGGAAAAAGAAAAACAATTGAAAAATAATCTAGCAAATGGTGGACGTGACGTGACGGGGGGGGGGGGGGGTTTGGAGTATTTAATTTTGTGGGACAGAAAAATCATACCGTATAATTTACGGCCAAAGATGACACGTTTGGGTCCTACATGTATCTACTCTATATTGAGAACCACTGGTTTTATATTAATAATAAAATAAATGTAAAATATATACGTATACATATCAATAACAGTGCTTTTCAATTATTAGATTGTTCTCTTATAAAAAAAAATATACGTTAGACGATTTTCAGCCTTTTCAAGAAAAAACAAAAAAAGAGCAATTTTCATTCTCCCATCTCTTTTACCCACAAACATTTTTTTTTTAAAAAAAAGTACCATGTGGCACATTTTTGTTGAATGCTAGTTGGGCTGCAGTGCAAACTAGCTGCACCTAGTTTTTTTTTTTTTAAAAAAAAATTAACTCCGTTTAAGTTGAAATTAAGCAATATTTAGATGTATTCTTATTACTAAGAAAAAAATTGTAAAAAAAGGCTAAATTACAGAAGAATGTAATTGAACTTCATATTTTGGTTTTAAAATATACTCTTAAAATTTCAACAACAATCTTAAACTTAAAAAAATGTTCAAGTAAAAAAATTATTACTAAGTTAGTGCCTTTTTCTAAAAAAATACCTATCAACTTTCAAAAATTGCATTAATACACTTAATCTTAAGAAAGAAATGTTGTTACTATTAGCATCATATGGTGAAAATCTTTTATCTATATTCTATCAGTTCTCTTTCCTCTACTTAAATCCAGGACTCTTTTTTTTTTTTTTTTTTCTTCTTCAATACCTTCTTCATTCTCCAATTTCTAAAACGTCTTCATTCAATTAATTAAGAAATATAGACTATCAACTCATAAAAAAAAAAAGCATTATAATTGAATATATATATATATATCTCCGTTGGCTCTTTTAAATTGTATTTGGCAATTAATAGTTTTGTTGAGTTTTGAAAGAAGATTTTGATTTTGAAACTTAATGAGATTTTGTTTTTTTTTAAAAAAAAAAAAAAGCGCTTAAACTTAAAACTTTTTGAAATTGTAGGATTATTTTTAGCCAAAATAAATAAAGAGGGAGATAATTAAAAAGAAAAAGAAAAAAATAGAAGCTTCTCGGTGATTGAAAGGACAGACAGAAAGAGCTCCAAGTTGCAGCACGATCTTACCATGACAGACAGCGGCGAGGCGTACATCATGATATTCAGTCCGGCACAAACAAACCCTAGAGGTCCAATACGCTTTTCGCCTTCCAATACCAATTCACTCACTGCAATCGCCGCCGTCAACATTCCGATATCCAAAATCCCTACCAGAATCCCTGTCTTCGCCTGCAAATCACATTAATCCATCTCCATTATTTCCGATCACAGTCCTAAACGCACAGATTATTATTATTGCTTATGTATCTTAATTTCAACAATATCTGATACCTTCATTGCGGAAGGTGCGTAGATGAGGAAAACACCGAGGAAAAATGACTGTACAACCACGCCAAAGGAATTGATAGTGGCGACGAGGTAGGCGCCAGGCTTGATAATTCCGTAGTAAGTCCAGAGAGCGGAGTTCAGCCATGTGCATACATACGGAAAACTCTCGAACTCCTCCGTCGATTTATTCCTCATAATCCGCCGGAATGTTCCCCTGCAATAATTCGTTTAACAAGATTCATGAATAAAAAATCCAAAATCTCTCAATGAAATTCCAGAAAGTATCGAAGTCGAAAAGCTTACGCCGGAGAAAGGAACATGAGGACGGAGATAATGTTTCCTGGTCATTTTCAACAGAAAACTCGATCAGATTCTTTATCAATTGAGAATAAAGAAAGAGAGAGAGAGAGAGAGAGAAGAAGAAGAGAAGGCCGACCTATTATGCCGACGAAGAAGCTGAGTTCCGCCATTGTTGGCTGGAGAAAGAAGAAATGAAGTGGTTGCTTTGCAGGTGAGAACGTTTAAAGCTGCCTTTAATAAGTTGTACTTTTCCGGGCCTTTTCTTATTTTAATTAATTTATTATATTTTTTTTACTTTTAAATCTGTATGTGAAAGTTGAAATTTCAAAGTTTTTGAAGCACGTGTCAATAATACGCACCAACGCCCATTATTGGTATTGTTGATGTTGTTGTTATTGCAGCAAATCCCAGCCATATTATTGGTGAGATATTTTTCATACCTCTATTTTCAACCTTTCATATTATTCAACTTTATATAAATATATATATATTAACCAAAAATTTATTTTTTTGCAAAAATGACTTTTAGTTTTTGTTTGGATCTAACATTTAAAAAAAGAAGTGGAAATACCACCCTTAATAAATCTTAAAAGTAATCCATACAATTAATTAATTTCTAGTTCATTTTTTCCAATAAACAAAAAAAAAAGTCACTATTCCTTATAAATTGTGAAAATAAATTTACACGGTAATTTTTTTTTTTTAAAAAAAAAATTTTGGATGACTTACATTTAAGATCTATTTAGACTAAAATTAAAAAATCTAAATTACATAAATGAAAATGATATTTTAACACTCACACATCTTGCAATGTGTTTGCAATGTATAGTAGTTTTTATTGGTTGAAGGGTATTTACCTATTGCAGACTTTTTATTGGTTGAAGATTGAAATTTTATTATAATTGGATCACATATATTCTTAAAAAACTTTTAAATGGTTTGGTCAAATTGAAGTAAGAATCAAATAGTTAAATTACACAAATAATATGGAACCTATGTGATTAGTTACATTGTCCAGTAATCCTATTATCTTCAAACTTTCAATTCCATTAGAATATTCTATGTAGATTACTCTTTTTTTTTGGGTTAAAAATCACTTTTGGTCTTTAAATTTTCACGTGAATAAAAATTTAATCCATAAACTTCAAGTTATAATGATTTACTCTATATATTTTTAATTTTATAGTGATTTATTATTTTGTAATAATTTAATGTTTGCATAGATTTTCAAATTTTGTAACACTTCCTTTACGAAGATTCCATATATTTGTTTTCTTGTGCGTGAATAAACATTATAGTTTTGTTGTGGCGTTGGAGAGCCGTTAAATTTTGATAAAGTTAATCGATGTGTCTTTTTTTTATTATTATTTATTTAGAAAAAAGTTAATTGACGGGTCTTAATCAATATAAATAATATAATTTATAATATTGAATGTACTCAAATTAGAAATTGAATTGTGGAACAAATTATTGGCATGTAGCTAGTAATCAAAGTTTTTTTTTTTCTTTTTTGCAGGGGCAATAGATTACTAAAGAAAAAACAGAAAGACATCACCGTCTGAGGTCAAAGTACACATAAAACACCAAACAGAAAATAAATATTAGAGCCAAAAACCAACAAAACACAAAAAGAAAGCGCAAACAACTCAAATAAAAAGATCCCAAAGAGAGTTAGAGATCATTTGGGTTCCCACAAGAGAAGTCTTAGACCAATTAGAACAACAAATAAAGATCTCAGACCAAACAACCTGACTAATCACTTGGAAAGGACGCAAAGTAGCACCATGGACACACATATTACGCTCACGCCAAACATGATAAATAATAGCACCCCAAGTAAATCTTCATAGTCTACACTTTAGCCTATTACCAGCGCCAAAATGTCAAATCCAATTGATTTTTGTATCTCAATACGAGATCCTATGGGAACACCTACCCCACAAAAGCATGTCCCCCAAATAGCATTGCTAAACGAACATTAAAAAAAAAAATGATCCTTTGACTCAACTCCACTAGTACACAACACACAATTTTTCGGAATACCAGAACATCATATGCTAATATGATCACGCATCTGTAATTGATTTTGAACAGCAAGCCAAAAAATATATGAATGTCACTGAATGTTACCCCGAAACCAAAGGAGCTAAGCCCAGTGGACCACTCGCTACTTAGGCCGTAAGAACTATCAAGCACTAACAACCGCAAACACAGTAGATCAACAAGAGAGCCAAGTAACACTATCCTCAGCAGTGGTGGATCCATCAATTTTTTTAACGTGAGTCTGGATAAAACTATAAGACAAATTTACCACTGGGATAGCTAATGGTATTAATACTATGTCAGTTTTTTTTTTTATATATATTATATACAGAGCATAAAGTTGAGGGGGGCTCGGGCCTATACTAAATCCGCCCTTGATCCTCAGTAAACTTAATTTTGCCAAGCACACTAATCGAATGACGAGACTTACTTCTCAATATCGGCTTGAAGGCTTAGAAGATCCTTCTGCAGACTCACTAAAGGGGAAACGTCTTTCCACCTCCGCCAACCATCCCTGACCACTTCCACAAAATCCTCAAAATCAGTCCAAAAATTGAAGAAACGAAAAATAGGCAGATGAAGGACCAACCGAGCCTAACATCAAACCCTAAAGGGCAATGGTTAGACACCCGTCTCTCCCCCAACCATAAGCATAAACCTCTAGCAAGGGAAGAGTAGAAGTCCGCAATATCATTCACCAAAACTCGATCAGGCCGTCTAAGAATTAAACCAGACTCAACTTGACTATTGGTCCAGGTAAACTAGCTGCGCCCTGAACATGAAGCTCCAAAAGATATGTCTATATATCAACACAAAATCAAACTCCTCCATTTCCCGAGCTAAAGGGCAACCTCCAAAATACTCCAATGGAGTTCGAATAGCATTAAAATTCTCCTATTACAAGTTCAGTACACACTGGGATTAGTGATCAAAGTTTTGATAAAACCAAAAGAAATAAAAATTAATGGATGGTATGATTTGCGAAATATTTTTAATATTACTAACAACTTTTGGAACATTTCTCAATCAGTTAGTGAAAATTATTCAATAGTTTTTGACCTTTAAAAGTGAAATATAAAATTTTAATTGTTATTATTGTATATTAGTTTTGTATTAATATACCTTGTCGTTTTTAAATGAATTAGAAACAAAAGGCCCATTTCGACAATTTTACAGTTTTTCTTTTAATCAAACTGTACTTCAAAGAATAATGATTTTATAAGAACAAATATATAAAGAACGAAAATTATTATTATTATTATTCTACTCATTTTGATAAAAATTAAAAGAAAAACTTCAAATCAAGAATAGTGATTTTTCCTGTGGTGGAGGATATTTTATCTACGAGGATGCAGTGTGAGATTAAGTTTTGATACATTTGACGATCTCAAAATTTTGTTGCTAATAAGGTTTGTTGCTTGTTTTATCAAAAAGAAAATAGTAAATAAAAATAATAAAGGGACTAGCACGTTTTGGTTTGACTTTTGAAATAACTTTTTCAATCTGTGTTTGTCCTCTATTATTTATGAAGATGGGTGTTATGTTTTGGTTATGTGATTTATAAAGTGTCATTTCAAAGTAATAACAATAATAAATGGACCAGCACAAAAACGGTATTTTAACATTTAATTTAGAGAAAAATAATTTTTTTTTTGTCTAGTTTTTATTTAGTCTATAGGTTTCAAAAAATGTTATATTTTTTAGTATTTTGATTTCAATTTAATCCCTAAATTTCAAAATGTTACAATTATAATTTTGGAATTTGAGTTTTATTTCAATGGGGCTAAATTTTGAAATATAAGAATCAAATTAAAAAAAAAAAAAAAACTAGGGACTAAAATGTAATTTTCTCTTTATATATAATGATAGAATAGTACAGGTCCCCGACTCTCCAAAAAGACCAAAAAGGTCCCCACGACTTTCGTCAATTTCTGTATGATCCCATGCGATTCTGACTTAAATTTGACGCAGGAAATGACCAATTTGTCCAATAAATTGCCTATCCAACAATTCCCATTCTTGTAATTTCAGCATTCTATAGCTTCATGGTCTAGGTTGTGTACCCTATTTGTTTGGAACAATTTTTTAAATATGTCTACAATAGTATGATATTGTTCACTTTAAATATAAGTAATCTAGATTTTGTTTAGTGTTTCACCCAAAAGGTATCATGCCATAAAAATGGTTTAAAGAATAAAATACAGAGAGGCAAACACGAAGAATAAAGAGTAACAGCACATAGAATGAAACCTTATACATGTTGAAACATGACTTGTATAATACTTAAAAAAATACAATAATATAAAACAATAAATTAACACTTAAGTAATTGGTTTAACATATTAATAAATAATTGTCCTCACCTATGTACGATCTTCCTCTTATTCAGTGATTATGAGACTTTTTTTTTTTGTATTCTCACCATTATTCAAGGGTATCTTTCATAATCAATCTAAAGTGACGTTTATGAGATACTCATACATGACTAAGTCTAAAACAAACGGACATGTAACAGTGGATGAAAATTAAAATTTTTGATCGTTTTATTTCCTTGACTAATTGAGTTGTACTCAGATTAGCGTGTAACGATTAAGTTATTTTAAAAAGAAGAAACTCATAATAGAAAATTCCAAGTAATTCCTTTCTCATTTTTGTAGGTAACGCTTTAGATATTTTTTATAATATAAAATATATACAAAATAATTGAATTCCTCATCGTTTATTATGTTCACACACACATTTATATATAGTTCGTGGGATGATGTCCATCTGTACGAAAACAATTTAGTCCTATATATATATTGCAACAATAATGTTTGCCAACCCGAGTTGTGTAGGAAGAATATGGTTAGACAATTTATTGATTTTTTTTTAATTTAATAAACTATTTTATTTAATTTCTTTTATTAATTTTTGTTCGTTATCATTTATGACTTATTAGCAATTTTTATTATTTTTATAAGGTTATATATATATAGCCAATTCTAGATGATAAGTTGATAACAACTTCGTAGACAATTACAAAATTTAATAGTTGAAGCATCAAACTCGTCTCTGATTTTTAGAAAGAAAAAAAAACATTATTGTATTTTTAAAATTTGTGGATTATTATTGAAGCAGAAGAATTTGTGGAGTCCAAAATCGCCACGTTTTTGCGAGTTGGTAGATCAACCGCCACTCGATTTAAACTTCAAATGACAACGTCATAATTTCTGGATAGGAAAAAATAAAAATAAAAATAATAGTGATGATGAATTAAATAAATAGATGACAAAAAAAAAAAAAAATAGATTGGAGAATAAAGAAAAAAAGTAATTTTTACTCATAAATTTGTATCCATTTCATATCTTGGGCTCTGAGTCAGAAATTTGAGTTAAAAAAATAATTCCAAACTCCTAGAACTTGTTGTAGGTAAAAACATGGTTGGGTATGTAGTTCAATCATTCTAAATTAAATGTTTTATTTTGTTAAGCATGGTGGTCGATCAATCTAAAAATTTTAGTTCCTATCATAAGATTAACAAGAACCATGAAGACCAACTTTTGAGGTTAGTCATGGAAATAAAGAAAGTGAACTGACTCGTAGGGTTGGCCATGAGAAAAAAAGAATGTCTAATATGAGGTTGATCCTATGTAGGCAAAGATTATGCTTGGAGCTACTAGTGAAATAAATTCAACAATTCATAACAGTCAGTAACAATTTGAATACTAACCTGAGAAGTTAATTAACGAATGACACTGTTATAAAATTTATTTCTATATAATTAAGAAGGCTCGTGACTTTTGAGGTTCGCTAAAAAATATCTTGAATTCTCTATTTTCTAGTTCTCTCTCTAAACAATGACTAATTTGATCATTGGAGAGTGTTAGTGGCCAAGCACCACACCGGTGCGAGATTTTGTATTGTGCAAGGTGTTAGTTTGATTTTCTCTCGAACATTATAAATTTACTGTGTGGGTATCAAATTTAGTATCAACAAAACTATATATACGAAAGAAGAATCTGTAAATAAAATAAATTTGATAAGGCATAAAACAAGGAAAATTACTATAAACAGAAAAAAATATTAAACTATTTACAAATATAGAAAAATTTCGATGCCTATCACTCAAGCGATAGAATTTTATCGTGGTCTCTCGCTGATAGACAGTGAAATTTTTCTATATTTATAAATAGTTTAACTCATTTTTCTATATTTAAAAACAACTCATTAAATAGATCGACCAATACTTATAAATATCAATAAAATAATTAAATATAAGGTCGTATTTATCTCAACCCTATCAATTTTTTTTTATAACATTTAAATCCTATCAATTGTATGCCAAATAAATGTTTTATAATTCATTTAAATATGTGAATACCTTTCCAATGATTTATCAAACAGAAGCTTACATAAGATAGAGTAGTCCTTGAATTTTTAGTTTTCTTTTATCTATTTGATGTAGAATTAAATGTTTTAGAATCTAATTAAACATCAACTTCAAATTGATATGTAGTATATAATTAATTAATTTTTCAAAAAATATTTTAATATGTTAGAGAATTTATATCTAAAAAATATTTTAATATGTTAGAGAATTTATTAGATATAAAGTTATTAGTTAGAGGAATGTATTAAACATTTTTTTCTAATTTTGAGTTTGATTTCAATTTAGTCTAATGTGTTTCAAAATGTTACAATTTTATTATTGGGATTTAAATTTTCTTTCAATTAATTTGGTCCATAACTTTCAAGATTTACACTCTTAATCACGATTTTTATTAAATACTTACTTTCCGTTTTAAGTGTTAGAATCTATTAATTGATTTTATTTACGATTTAATTATAATTAATTATGTTTCATTATTTTTTTCATCAATATTAAAATTAATTTTAAGATGTCACTTCATAAATATTTAACATTAATTAATAAACATTAACATCAAAATTGTAGTGAATAATTTAATAAAAAATTAAGATTAAAATTGTAAAAATCTAAAGACTTAAGGATTATATTAAAATAAAACTCAAACCTCATACCTAAAATTATAACATTTTAAAACTTAAGAAGTAAATTGAAATCAAACTCGAAATTTATAAACTAAAAATACAATATTTTGAAACTTTTTTACGAAAATTAAAATTAAAATTTAGAGACAAAATGTATTTAATTAAAAATAAAAAAATAAAGAGAGAAAAAAAAAACTATAAAAGCAGTGGCGTATACAAGACATTGGTGGGTCCGGATCCCTATAATGACCCGACGACAAATTGCAATTATTGATTATACGTAACGCTTTCGCGCTCATAATGGTCATTCCCTTCTAATTTTTCACGTGGTAGAATTTTATTTTATTATTAATACAATTAACTTTATATAAAATTAATTACACATATAGAGAAAAATTGTGGAAATTGTTGTGTATAGAAAAAAAAAATAATTAAACATATAGAAAAAAGTGCACCTATGCTTTTGTATTTTCCACTATTTTTTTCTATATGTGTAATTATTTTTATTTTTTAGTCAAATTTGTAAAATTAGTTTCAATAATTTGACAAAAATTAAAATTTAGTTTCTGGTTTATAATTGAAATTTAATATCTATGATTTGATAGCTCCAATATTATAATTTAGATTAAAAAATATTTTTAGTCTCTAAACTTTTATAAAATTAATAATTTAGTCCCTAACCTTAGGTTTATAACGATTTATTCTCTAGACTTTCATTTTTGTAACAATTTAGTCATTAGACTTTATTATGTAACAATTTAGTCCTTATTTAGTCTTTATACTTTAAAATTTGTAACGATTTAGTCACTATTGTATAAATTAGTGTTAAGATTTAATGAGATATTTTTTGCATAAATAAACCGATAAACAAATTAGAAACTCAATATTTTTATATAATACAAAGTCTACATGAATTTTTTTACGTTAGGAACTAAATTGTTACAAATTTGAAAGTTCAAGGACCAAATTGTAACAAAAGTAAAAGTATAGGGACTAAATCATTACAAACCAAAGTTCAATGACTAAATTGTTATTTTTATAAAAGTTCAAACACCAAGTGTTTTTTTAACCTATAATTTAGCACAAAATGCTTTTTTTTTTTTTTTTTTTGGAAAAATATTGAAACCTTTAATTTATTTTGATTCCAGCAAACGTGGATCTAAAGCTACGATTTGCAAGTTGGGGATTTTTTATTTTTTATTTTCGTTTTATGATCAAACCTAATGTACCCGATAAGATAGGATAGGATTTTTTTTTTTTTCTTTTTCCAATTATATATTATAATAGAAAAGATACGGTCTCGCTAAGTAATTATATTTTAAATTCTTATATTAATATTAAATACAATCTAATCCTATCATATTCTTTAAGAATATTTTCGTTTTTATGTCAAATTTGACCCATAGTTTAATTTTTAATCTCTATTATTTTATGAGCTTTTTTTAAAGAATTATTTTATGATTTTTTTAAAAAGAAGTATTTTATGAGTTTGGTCTTTTATAGTTTAATTAATTTTTTAAAAAAAGAAGTTAAATTAGAATACAATCTCTAATTCTAGTCCCTAAATTAACTTTTGTATTTGTATTGGATAGGTATTCTTTCTCTTTTTCTTACCGGTCTTTTTAAAGTATAATGTGAATGTAGAATTTGAATCACAAATTTCGTAGTTGCTAACACGTATTATATGTCAGTTAGGAAGTGTTCACCTTGACCATATTTTTGGATCTAAAAGGTCTTTGAATTTTAAAATGTCAAGTCCCTATAAGCTTATAAATTTATGTCTAATGTGTCTATGATATAATCAACGTCTTGTTATTAATTTCAATTTTATGTTCAATAGGTTCATTAATTTTAAATGCATCAATAACCTATTCGACACGAAGTTTAAAGTTTAGAGATCTATTGAATACAAACTCAACTAATAGTTTGATACATTAGTTTGACCACAGTTGAATCATACGATATTAATTACCATTTGAAAAATTCATACTCGTGTAATTATTTAAATTAAAAAAAAAAACTCAAATCACAAGGCTTGAATGGGTCAATTAACCAAAAAATTTGCCATAGGTTTTCCTTTATCAATATAATGAAAGCTTTTTTAGACTTTTGTATCATTAGTGAATGATAGTAAAAGTAGGATACAATAATTAACTTGCGATATTACCAAAGAAACTTCATAATATTATATTTTGTTCTAGTAATGTTCAACAATGACAAATTAATGTAAAAAAAAAAAGAATCAATCTAAACATAACTCAATTTATTAAAACACGTTTTTAAGTGAGAAATTAGAAGGTTGAATCTCCATTATCACTAAAAAAAAATTTGACAAAAAAAATATATACGACAAGTCGCATAGTTAGCACTAAGTTATATTCATATTTATATTATTATTCTTTTTTAGGTAGAATGGGAGAATCGAAACTTTGACATTAAGATAGACCGTACATATTTTATGCTAGTTAAGGTATACTTATTTTGATACTATTATTATTTATAGTGCTCAAACAGGTTGCTAATTTTATGTTTGTTACTTCTCAGCTCTAACTTCTACCTAAAAGTTATATAAATACCATAGTATTTTTTTTCTTAAGAGAAAAAAATGAAAAAAAAATAGTTTCTAGACTTTCCTGAAAGTAACAATTTAGTCAACGATCTTTAGGATATCAAAAAGTATAGTTTGTTGGTCTTTTAATCACGGATATAAAAAATCTCTAAACTTAAATACTAGAGTGAGTAAATTTTTCATAATGAGACTGCATAAATTTTTTAGGCTTAAATATTTTCTTATATACGTAGTTTAACAATTTTATGGTTTATATGTTTTTGTTCATATCATGAGAACAATATGACTATAAAGGTTTGATATCTATATGATGTGATGATAATTTTAATTTTTAAAACATGGTACCCGTGCATTAACCACTCCTTTGAAATTTATGTTCAATTTTTTTTTTTTTTTTTTTTTTTTTTTTTTTTTGTGGGGTATCTATGTTCCAAATTTGAACAAAAATCTAAGAATTTTGAAAGAAAGGTAAAAGTTGTCAAAAAAAAAAAAAAAAGTGGTTAGTAAAAGTCGTCAAATTTTTTTTTATAAATATATTTTAAAATTTTGATTAAAGTTTCAAGAATACTTCAAAAGAGTTAACATGTTAATAAAAAGGTGTTTGGTAAACAAGTGTAGTTTGTTTAAAATATAAATGGAGTGCACCTTTTTTTAATTAATATTGAATTTGCAATATTTATTTCCGCAAGAAAATATTGTATATTCTAATTAAACGCATTGAAAAGGAGGATTCGAGAGCGATTAATTATTTTTAAAAAAAGAAAAACGAAAAAAAAAACAATACAAAAACAAAACAAACGATGACTTCTTTCCTATTTAATTTCCAAATTTGGGAATAAAATAAAATATGTCATTCTTTTCAAAATTGATTTTTTTTTTTTTTTATAATAATAATAACTTTGGCTTAGTCATATCAACATGAATTTACCAAAAAATATTATTGCGCACGCGAAATAGAATTTCACTGTCATTTTTTCGCTCCTTGGAGTTTAGGTTTTTCAATTCATTACTCTCTCTATTTTTTCTCACTCTCTCATATCTCTCGTTTTCTTTTTTGGGTTTAGACTTTGTTGCTCCTCACTCATAAATCTATTTTCTCTTGCTCCTTGTTTCATAGTAGCGAAAGCCTAGCGTGTCCAATAAGGTCATTTTAGTAATTTTCAACAAAGGATGATATTAAACAAAAGATTAAAAAAATTGAAGTTCTAAAAAATGGGGTATATTTTATTTTGGATCCGTTTAATAACCAATTTATTTTTGAAGATTTGTTTTTAGTTTTTTGTTTCTAGGAAACAAAAACCAAACATGTTTGATAACAATTTTTTGTTTTTTGTTTTTAAAAAAAATAAAAAAACAAAAAACATGTTTGGTAATTGTTATTAGTTTTTAGTTTTCTAAAAATTGAAAAACTATAAGTATACTTGACAATTATGTTTTTTTTTTTATTTTTAAAAATTTAAAATAAGTTTGATGGATTTTTTACTCTTTTTTTTTTATAAAAATAAAATAAAACTTTTTTTTGCAATATTTTTCCACCAGGTATGCATATTATAAAATCATATATTTATTCTTAACTTTTTAAAAAAATTCATATTGATAATACAATATCAATATTTTAAATGTATTGGTTAATCGAAAAATAACAAAAATAAATATATTGATAAAATTTTAAAAAATAATTTCATTTTCATAAAAGAAAATTACAAGAGAATAAGAACCAACGAAAACAATTAATTTGACACGATGAATTCACAATGTTACCTTATGACATCTTCCTTCTACAATATGTGAATAACCCGTATATAAAAGAGATTGAAATTTAAGGGAATAAATCTTCATTTTAAAAAAAAAACAATTATTTGTGGCAATTCAAATAGTTACCTCTCTTAATATAGAGTTGTCATCATTTCCTTAACGTAGCTATTTTCTTAATATAAAGTTAAAATTATCTTAAATTTATACATAAATCTAATTTTGGAATATAGTTAAAATTTATGACATGAGTAAACTATTGCAATCAATTCTCTAAATCTTAAAAAAAATAAAATAAAATAAAAGAACAAAAAAAAAAATAAAGAACCAACTTCTCAACCGTCCTTTGGGCTGTTGTCCCTTATTCGGATAAATTAAATTAAAATGCAAGAAGTGGAAGGAAATTATAGAGCTTTGAAAATAATTTGTTACGTCTTTTTGTTAAAAGAATATATATATATATTTAATAGGACATTTTATGGCCTTGTTCGTGGATGCTACACATTTTTCTAGAAAATAATCGATGTTGGGTCCACTTTTAACTCTTTTAACTTTCCATTTTATTCACTTTAACCTTAAATTTAAATAATTGTTACCATTTAACACTTTAAACGTGGATGAGTCTATTTTTACATTACAGTAGTTTGTAAAAATATTTGCAAAAAAAAAAAAAAAAAAAAAAAAACAAGTAGACTGAAAATTATTTACAAAAATATGGCAATTTTTTTTTGTCTTTATTTATTTCAGTCTTTTTAAAAATTGAAATTTTATATGCGCTAGTCAGCTCACTGAGTGTGTTTTTACCCATTTCAGCTTTTTTTTTTCTCTCTTTTATTTTAAATAAAAATCTCTCCACCTTAAATGAATAACTACTCAAGCAAATTGCATTTTCTTACACAGCTCTTGCTTGCCCAGTTTTTTTTTATTTTTATTTTTTATTTTTTATTTTTTTTTATCTTCTTCATGCTTCGTCAAATTCCATTGCAAACAAACCCAATTACAATTAGATTAATTAAATTAAAGAAAAATGATTATAAACAGAAAAATTCTATTGTTTGAAAGATAGATTTCAAAATTTTTCTATATTTGTAAATAATTTAACTCATTTTTCTATATTTGAAAACAACTCTAGATCAACACTATTTTTTTTTTTTTATATTTTTAAAACTTCCATGTATTTAATAAATAATAGTGTTCTTGAAAATGTTATATGCATTTGATTATTACTAAACAAAATTTCATAAACAAACTGAAATATGCTGTTTTTAAAATAAATAAATAAATATAAAAAAGAAAATGAATATTTGAAGTAATCAATTTCGAGAAACGTTCATGCATTAGTTTTTATGCCCATAGACTTTTTTAAATATCAAATTAACCAACCGAACAATTAGATTTGATAAAATTTTAAGACTCATATGGTGTTTAATCGAACGGAATATAAATTGATAGACTCGCAAAATTGCAAGGTTTAAATCGATACAATTATTAGTTTAGAGTTTTAAAATATTATACTTTGAGTTTTGTCCTTAAATTTCAAAATATATTACATTTTTTACTTTCGAAGTATGAAGTTTAGTTTATATTTTTTCCTATATTTCAAAATTTTACCTTTTAAATTTCAGGTTTAGTTAATGGTTTAATTTAAAATAATTAATTTAATTATAACTAAATTAGTTTTCTAAAATCTAAAAATCTAAAGATGAAATAAATGAAAGTTTGTACTAATTTTTTAGATTTTACATTTTTATCCACAAGTTTGTACTGATGCTCGGTTTTTGTCTTGACGTTAAATTTTAGTTATTTAATTTAAAATAATAATGATTTAGGTTTTTTTAAAAATTAATTTTAGTAGTTATAGAAAATTAAAGAAAACTAATTTAGTTATAATTAAATTGTTTTTTTAAATTCATCAATTAACTAAAAGTAAGCCTAATTTTTAAAATGTAAAATCTTGACAGGAGCAAAGGGAAACTAAATTCCATACTTTAGAGTAAAAAAAAAAAATGTAATATCTTAAAATTTAAGGACAAATAGAAACTAAACTCAAAACTCAAAGTTAAAAATGTAACATTTTAAAACCCTAAATTAATAATGTATCGATTCAAATCTTACAATTTTGCTAGCCTATAAATTCATATTCTCAATTTAAAAAATAAGTAAAGTTCTGAAAATTAAATAAAAGTAGTTTTTATTTTTAGTATTTGAATAAAAATTTAAATATTTAGTTAAAAAAGATAAAAATTAAAGTAACGAGTTGTAAGCATAGATGCACATTTTTCTTGCGAAAATGGGGTGGGAAATATGAGAGGGAGTGGGAATTTTTTTTCATAAGCTAAATGGCCACGATGATGGGAATTGGGGAGATTCTCGTCCTTGTCCTCGTCCTCGTCTTACCTCTGTTTGCCTCTTTTTTAATTTTATTATTATATAAATATTATATTTAAATTTAAATTTTGTTTATTTAATAGTCAAGATAATAACCATGTTTGTATTGAACATTTAGATTTAGATTATGATTATATATGAATAATTTAATAGGTATTTATTTTGTTCTATTCGTAACTTGTCTTCCATTCAAATTTCTCACGTGGAATCAATCATTCAAATGAAAGTTTGTAGTCAACGATTAGCTATTTAACTACAAACTTTTCCATAGAAATTATTCAAATTGTTTTTTTAAAATAAAGTACAAAACGAGTGATAATTTTTGTAGGAAGATTATTCAAAGGAAAATTCTTTTAAATGACAAATTACCGAAAGTATTTACAAATATAGTAAAATTTCACTGTCTATCGTACTACTATTTATGTCGCGATAGACTACAGATAGACATAGGTAGTAGTCTATCGTGGTCTGTCACAGATAGACAATAAAATTTTGCTGTATTTATAAATATTTTAATTTATTTTCCTATCTTTGAAAACAATCCTTATTCAAATTATTCATTTGGTCTCTCCGTCCATCCCATCCCATCCCATCCCGGTTCCCACACACCCTTCGAACATTTGTAATGGTAAGAAAACAATCGATAGTTATTAATCGATATATTATTTTTCAAAAACTTATTTTCATTTTTAATAATTCAAATATTTTTTTAAGTAGAGAAAATTAGAGTAAAGATACTAAATAAACACGAATAAATTTTTAAAGAACACACAAAAAAAAAGGAAGAAATCTTTACCAAACCCATCTAATCCCTTTTACTTTACTCATGATTTATTCTTTTTAAGTTAAAATGCTATTTTAGTTTTCATACTATAAATTTTATTCAATTTTAATTCCTTTTTTTCAATTATCTAATCTATATATTTTCAATAAATTTTAATTTTTGTTTTTAAATTAATTTATACTAAAATTGATTAAATAATAATAATAATTTTCGTACAATAAGACAAAATATATGAATATGTTATGTACTAAAAGAAAATAGAAATATGTTTTCAAAATTTATAGTAAAAATGTTATAAAAAAGTAGATTTTTTTTTAAAAAAAATGGAACAATAATGTCTTTAATTTTAAAATTTATTGAAAATATCGAAATTAAAATTGAGTTATTAAAAAAGAAATTTTCACAAATAAAAAAATATATCAAACTATTTACATAAAATAGTAAAAAAAATACTGATAGACATTGATAGACTTCTATCATTTCTATCACTGATAGATCCTGATAGACTTCTGTCAATATTTATCAGAACTATTTAAAAATTTTGCTATTTTGTGTAAATAGTTTACCTTATTTTTTTATTTTTAAAACTTCTCTTTATTAAAATCAGATTGACTAAAATTAAATAATTAAAAATATAAGAACTAAATGGAATAAACTTCGTAGCATAAGACACCAAAATAATGGTATTTTAACCTTCTTTTTATTAAACAATTAAAAAATAAAAACCGGAGCCATCCCGGCGGCAGTCCAGTTGGCCGCAGTAAAATAAAGAAATAAAATAACTTTTTTTTTTTTTTTTTTTTTGTCGAAAATCATGGGAACAATTTTTTAAAAAAGAAAAAAAAAGGATACGAGCGAGTAGAGAGAACTGAGCGTCGAGAATCTTACAGAAGAGACGCAGAGTGATAGTGGTTGAGAGCGAGAGCCTTTCTTCTCTCACTCTCTCTTCATCATCTCTTACCACCAAACAATATTCTCTGGAAACTCCACAAAGTCATGAACCAAGAATCTCATCGCTCCAATCCTCCACCTCTAATGGTGAAGCCTGAATCTCAGGATCGCAAACCCTCATCTGCCGCTGCCCTCTCCAAGAAAATCGTCATCAAAAGCGCCGATATGTTCAGCGACATGCAGAAGGAAGCTATTGACATTGCCATAGCTGTTTGTGCTTCTTTCTCTCTAAATAACTACTCTTAATCTCATTATTCTATTCATTCCTCAACTGATTCCTTCACAATTTGTTTTGTTTAGGCATTTGAGAAGCATTCCGTTGAGAAGGATGTCGCCGAACTGATAAAGAAGGAGTTTGATAAGAATCATGGACCCACTTGGCATTGCATCGTCGGTCGTAATTTTGGTACCTTTTTTCACTCTCTAAGCCTCTTAATTTTCGCTTTCTTTCACTCTGATGGACCGAATCTCTATTGATTTCTCTTACTTTACCCTCTTGGAAATGCTTCGCCTACTTCAACTTCAATCTGTACGTTTCTTTCCCCCTCTCCTACTGAAATGGAGATCTAGCTTTCAATTTTATTTTTTTTTGGAGAGGGATGGTTTTTTGGGATTTTGACACCATTAGCTTGGCTCTTCTTTCAGGCTCCACCATTTAGCAGAAGCAAGATTTGTCTGCATAGGCAGTTTTAACCCATTAGTGTCTTAGTACATTGAAATTACATATATTCTTGCATCACTAGGAAAGTGAACTCTATTGGAGAATTTTGACTCCATTTGGTCCATCGCCTTACTCTATATTTTGCTAGCTAATTCTCAGCTACAGGAATCGTGTCAGCCTACATGAATTGAATCTCCGTGGATGGCTGGCTATGGTTGGTGGCAATTTGGGGGTGGGGCTCCCCATCTAATTTCGATGATGAGGCCAACAATCAAAGTGAGATAGGATTGTTTGGAACTATGCAAGTTGAATATTAGGTTCAAGTGTATCATAAGGACAAAGGCCAATATACGAATAGTTATTTTGGGGTTCAAATCTTCCCATTTTCAGTTTCTTCTTTTTTCGTAAAGAAGAATGTTAGGCAGTAAGCACGTAAGCAATATTTGACTTAGTTTTACTAGTCATAATTCAACCGAATCATTAGTGCTTTAATTTTATTTTGCAATGTGGTCATGCAGTTTTTAACTAGAGCTGACTTCACTGTGATATTGTCTATTTAGCAATTTTTATTCAACATGACTCAATCTGAAATCTGTATGATTCTGTTTGCATGGTGAATGGTAGGAATCAAAATATATTGTTTCATGTTTAATTGAAGAATCAAATGTTCAGATTCTTGGTATTTATGGAATGTAAAAGGTTGCTTGATGAGATACAGGGAGGTGATCTGCAACTTCTTTTTTTCTTTGTGCTGTTAGCGAAATCAACAATTCTTATAGGCAAAGAATAAAAGGTAGTGACCAGTGATCACATAACACGGACAGAGAAACTTTTAACAGTAAACTCTTGTTACTATGTCATTCTAAGATTTAGAGCTGAATGCTAAATGCTAAATGCTTTGACCTTAAGTTGTTATGTAATGTAACTGATAGTGCTCCCGCTCATGGTTTCGATTATCCTGTAGAGCCAAAATAATTCCTTCATATGGCCAATCCATTCGTCCCAAGCTTTGGAAGAACCCGGTGGTATTAGTGATCCATTTGGTTTCTTCATGTTGGCAGAGTGAACTTAATTGCTAACAATGCATACCTAGCCATAAAAATTGAGCTCTTGAAGTTATTATGTTAGCAGATGAAAAGAACCTATTGTTTTAGTTGCTGGCTTTAGGCTGAACATTTTTTACAATTCTAAAAAATATGCTTCCTGAATATTGCTGTGCATCGTCTGTTCTTGATTATTGAGCTTTATTCAGGGTCCTATTTGTGTTAATTCATTTTCCTGCATTAAATTATTATCAACGATGATTCTGTTCTCTGGTTTCTATTTCAGGTTCTTATGTAACACATGAGACAAACCATTTTGTTTACTTCTACCTGGATCAGAAAGCAATTCTACTTTTCAAATCTGGTTGATGATCGTTCTCCCCTTGAAAAAGATGCCACCAACTACTATGGCGAGCTTGCGATAATGATGCTACAACTATTTCTTGTATGTATAATCTAGTCTGCCAGTATGTAAATCACCTGGTGTAGCATTTTCTATATTATAACTAATATATATCACTGGGGAGTAGATTAAATGGTGAAACAAGAAATTGAATGCGCCATTTACATAATGTCTCAAAAGGTCTCTTTGTTAATATCATTAAAACAGAAGGGTGCAGTACAGGCTTCGAAAGAAAAATAAATTGCTCTGTGCCATTGCCAAATGGTCAATGTCGCTTGAAATTTTGTCATTACGTCTTGATAGATGAGTTTATGGTGCTTTTTTGTGGTTCAGTTTTCAAATACTGGCTCTGAAATATGCCTTGGAAGTTGATCAGCTATATAAGAGTAAGGCACCATTGTAGTAGTATGAGTACAATACAAGATAGGGTGTAGTAAAAAGGGGGTAGTGCAGACTGGGATTTTGAAAGAAGAAGAGTTTTTGTACTGTTGCTGAATAAAGGAAGGAGTTAAAGCTTTCTTTCTTTAGTACTAGAGAAATGAGATTCTGCAGCATATTTATGTTGATTCATTACTCTCGATTCCTTTTATTATTATAATGGCCTTTCTCTTTTACACAGCTTAGCAGCCCTACCCTCAACTTTCTTAGGCTGGGGAGGAACTTTTGGGCCTGCTTGGCTACTTTGTTCTAGAAAAGGGTTTTCAACTTAAATAGCCTTAAGATAAGACGCATTTTAAGTTGTTGTCTAAAACATCCA
Source organism: Lagenaria siceraria (assembly GCA_002890555.2). Lineage (NCBI taxonomy): Eukaryota > Viridiplantae > Streptophyta > Magnoliopsida > Cucurbitales > Cucurbitaceae > Lagenaria > Lagenaria siceraria. The sequence goes on along the minus strand of CM016483.1, from coordinate 22,282,509 downwards.
ATTTTTTACAAAAAAAAAAAAAAAAAAAAAAAAACCTTCTTGCTTTAATATTTTCATTAATATCAATGGTTATTTACAATTTAATCATCACCTACATTTTCTATAAATAAATAAATAAACAAACCTAGGTTTTTGTGTATCCCTCCCTCATGCATAGCCTAAAAATTCGTGTATCTTCAATCTCTTCAATCTCTCCCTCAAAACTCTAGCCATTTCATCTTCTTCAATCTCTCTCAAGACACACTCTCTTTCATCTTTTCGATCGCCCAACCACCGTCGACGACGCCGTTCCCATTGTTCAACACGTCGTCCGTCGTTCCTGCCGTTGAAGTTTCGGCCGCCGTCGTGGTTGTCGTTGAAGTTTCGGGCGCGGTCGTGGTCGCCGTTCAAGTTTCGGCCGCTGTTCCCGCCGTTCAAGTTTCGACCGACGGTGAGTTTTTTTTCTCGATTTTTTCCGGCCAAACTTCTTCGATCTCACTCCAACTCGTGCGCCGCCAAGATCTCGCACTTGACACCAATCGTCGTCGTCGTGGATTTAATGTACTTTTATGTTTTTTCAATATATAAATATATATATATTTGTTCTTGATATATAGGGGTTTTTTCGATATATACTGTGATATATATCTTCAGTTTTTATTGATACTTTTTGTTTTATGATATATACACTAATATATGTTGAATATTAAGTTCATTTGAGATTTATATACCCTGATAGATAGCTTTGTTTATTTGAAAATCATTAGGGAGCTTCGGTTAATTTTACTTAAATGGAATTTAGTTTAATCTTACTAGTATATTTCATATATTGGTTAGAACATTTGCAAGTATATAATCATTTTCGATATATACAGTAATTTTTCGATATATACTGTGATATATATCTTCAATTTTTTATTGAGACTTTTCTATTTTATGATATATACACTAATATATGTTGAACATTAAGTTCATTTGAGATTTATAAATCATGTTAGATAGAATCTAAACTATAGTATATATGAGATAATAACGCAAAATACAAATGAACTCAAAATAAACAAGGAACTATAATAGATAAACTCAAATAAGACAAACCATCATATAAAAATTGCATTAGAGGGACATATATATGAGACATTCGGTTAATATATTACAAGCACACATAAACGTTGCCCAATTAGAAGTGCATACATATCAGAATACCTCAGATATATACCAAATAAACAATGGAATATTACATGAAAACAAATAGAACTCAAAATAAACGGTGGAATATATCACATAATATTAAAAAGCAAACGTTAAATAACAACAAACAATATCAAAGAAATGATTAATACGTGAAAAGGAAAATAAAAAAATATTAAATACATTTTCTCTCTCCAATTGAGAATGAAAAAAAATATTAAAAATATTTTCTCTCCAATTGAAAATGAGAAGAAAATCATATTAAATGCATTTTCTCTTCTCATCATAAATTCACTTTTTCTCTCCATCATAAATTCATTTTCTCTCTCCATCATTAAGGAAACTTTGAAAATATGAAAAACAATATTAAAATTTTTTTCTCTCCAATTGAAAATGAGAAGAAAATCATATATTAAATGCATTTTCTCTCTCCATCATAAATTCACTTTTTCTCTCCATCATTAAATGAACTTTGAAAATAGAAAAAATACATATAAAATTTAAACATAAAAAAAAATAAAAAAGGGTAAATTTGTCCAAAAATAACACTAAAAGTCTTTCTTGAAAAAATTCAAATTTAAAGACATTTTTTAAATATAGGACCCAAAGGTGATTATTTATGTAAAAATCTCTCTTGAAAATTATGGCAGGACCGGTTCATTGCCGTATGAATTTTGTTTTATATTTGAGACAGTTGCAAATATAGTAATCAGATTTAAAGTATTACTATATATAACAACATTTTTAAAAAATTGTAAATATAGCAAAGTCTATCAGTGATAGACTAAATAGACCATAAAAGTTTATCACTAGTAGAAGTCTATAAACGATAGACTTTGCTATATTTGTAATTTTTTAAAAAAATGTTGCTATACACTTGGTTATTATTCCTAAAATTATTACTCATTACAATTACTTTTTATATTTTAAGTTTCACTTAATCAAATAGATTCAATGGATTATGTTTGACAAATTTGTTTTTAAAAACTAGTATTGAATTTTGTGATTCAAACCGTCAATTTTAAAAATAATTTTTTAATCCCGCTTTTGTTTAAAATTAAAAAAAATGATGAAAAAATTCTAATAAATATAGTATTTCATTTTATAAATTTATTTGATTTATTAAATTAAAATATGTAGAATATAATATATTGTAAATTATATAGTCTTGTTAGTAAATAATTATCCTGTAAAATTGATTCATAAATTAATTAATAATAATTTGGATTCAATCAATGAGTCAGTAATTTCATTGATTTTGTGGAAGTGAGTATAGCTTAATTGAGATATGGGTGTGTCTGTGATTAAGAAATTTGTAGTTGAAATCTCTCTATTCTAATTGTATTAAAAAAACAATTTAAGCTCTATACCTAACATTCAAACTTTATACTAAATAAAAAAAATAAATTATATATATATATATATATATATATATATATATATATATTTTGTTTAAAAGAATTTCTTTGTTAGCCTTGTTCCCTTCGAATTGACCTCAATTACTATTTATGAGGTTGAATGTAAGCAGGCATTTTGAAGTAGACGATTTTATGGCTAATAACATTTATTAATTGTTTTGATTAGGTTGTCCATCCATCCAATTCCTTCAATGGAAAAACATCTCTTCACTAAAACAAATTTGTCATTTCAATCAGTAAAAATCAACCCTTTTACGGCAAATTTGAATCCAACAATGTCTTAATATCTTTTACTTTTACAAATGGTTGAACATTTACAATATGCTAAGTTGAATTAAGTACTTTATTGATGGATTTTGGTTATTGTCTTTACTTATCTAAAACTTCCAACTTTTACGTTAATTAGAAGTTTAATTCCAAGACTTTAAGGTTCTTCTCCATTATCAAATGAGTTGCATAATGTTTTTTTACCTCCAACGGACTCTTAAACTTTCAATTTTATATAGGTAAATGGATGTACTTTTAATTTTCTGTCTAAAGATCCTTGAATTGTTCATCATTTTTTAATATTCACAAACCTATTAACCGTAGAATTTAAAACTTAATTCATGATCCACTCAAAATCCAAGTTTTATGTCTAATAGATTCATTATTATTATTATTTTTTTTTTTAAAGAAACAATATGTTAGAGACCTATCTAACAAACTTGAAAGTTCGATGACTTATTTAAAAGTGAAGAGACTTATTAGATATTTTTTTAAAATTCAATGACTTATTTGACACAAAAATGAAAGTCTAAAACTAAATTTGTAATTTAACCTAAAATTTCATTACACTCTCGATTTTGATCTATGTTTATATTTAGTGGTTGTAGTTAACACCAAGTCAAAGAATGTTGATACCAACCTAAGTGTTGCTCATCGACTTTCAACTAGCATAAATAATTATATATTTTTTTTTATTAAGAAATATGTAGTTGGAATCTACATAAAATGGGATAGAAATTTTGAAAGGGAAGTATCACTTTGTATTCTGTTAATGGGCCTTAATGTATTAATGTTGATGGAAGTATGTGTGCGTCATATATAATAATAATAATCCAAAGAAAATAGACAAGTTACCAAATAAGTATTTCACTCATTTTAGATAAGTTAATTATTTTCATTAATAAAATTAAATAATAATATTTTATGTCTATATTTTTTTCATATATTTCGTTGATTTCTCTTTTATATCATGAAAAATATCGATTCATCCATAATGTGGTCGTTCAACAATTGTGTGGGTCTTGGTTCAAACTCTAGAGGAGTTGGTTGTCTTTCCAAAGTCATCGAAGTAACTTTGTTGGCGAGGCCAATTAAACTCGTGAGATTTGACTCAAGTCGATCCTAAGGATTGGTCTTCAATGAATTGGTCGACCCTTAAAGGTCGGCTACCATGACCAACCTAAAGAATTTTTCCATCTCCTTTAGGTGGCTATGGAGTTAGACGACCCTTATGACCATTCCTAAGAGTTGAGCCTGACCCTCCTCTTTATGGTGATGTCTATTCTAATAACTTTTTCTTAAAGCTATGTTTCTTACTACTGGACTCCTATCTCATAGTTTGATTCTCTTTTTCGAGTTTTAACTTAGTAAAATTTTCACTCACAACATCATTGAAAACGTAAAGATGTTAAGATAGAGATGAATATGTAAGTTACACATTTTCAATCAAATGAGATAGGTATAAAAGTTGACTTAAACACATTTGTTTTTTAAAAAAAGAGATACTTTCATTCTCTCAAAGGGAGGAAAAAAAAACTACCTTTAACTATTTTTTTTTAAAAAAAAATGGTATCTCTCTGACTGACAAACTAAAGAAAAAATTGGTCAAAAAAAAAAAGAAAAAACTAAAGAAAGAAAAAAAAACTTTAGGAAAATAATTATTCTAAGTTCTAACGTATTAAATTCTTAGTTTTATTCCCCAATTCAAAACATTACTGTTAACAATTAATTTACATCAGACGTCACCTATTTTGGCAGTATGCTATTCATTTAACCGAAAAAAATATGTGCATTTTTACAATAAATTTTTTTAATAAAAAAGATATTTTAATTTTACTACTTTATTGTTACTTTCATGTTTCATCCTCCCAATTCTAATTTTCATCTCTGACGTGCAAGAATCAAATCTTTGATTTGTTAATAATATTTGCCGATAATAACATAAACATTATCAACCTACACGTACATTAAACATGTAATGAAATAATTATAGAATAAGTTTAGGAGAATTTTTAAAAATAAAAAAATTAAAAAAAACTATTTATAAAAAATAGAAAAAATTTTATATAGTTGTGATAGAGGCAATGATAGAAGTCTATCACTAATAAATATTGATAGAAGTCTATCAATGTCTAGTAGTATTTTTTTTTACTATTTTATATAAATAGTTTGACATTTTTTCCATATGTGAAATTTTTACATAAGTTTACTAGAATTATAGAGTAAAAATTGAACAAATAAAAATTAGCATATTTTTTTCCCACGAATATCATATTATTAATATATGCACAAACTTCTAATTTTTCTTTTTCTTTTTTGCATCATTAGAATATTAGAGTTGATAATATTTATGCACATCTATTAAGAGCATATTTTAGAGTAATTTTAAAATGACTAAAATCAATTTTATCATTTTTAAAATTACAATGAAATATGTTTTTAATTCTTCAAAATTAATTTTGATAATTAAAAATTATATTTAAAAGTATAAAATTAAAAATTAAATTAAATTTGAGTGATTAAAGTGTATTTTTTTTTATTGATTTTAAAAGAAATGACAAAGTAATTTTAAAGATTTTAAAATAACTCCCAAACATGACCTAAATCAAGTGACATCGTATAAAAACAATCAATCAAAATCACTTTTATAATTTGAAAATGCTTTTAATCATTTAATGTCAATTTTAATAGTATAAAAATTATGTTAAAAGTATAAAATTAAACATTAAATTTATTTTAAGCAATTAAATGTGTTTTAAAGTGATTTTAAATATGACAAAAATTATTTAAACAATTTTAAAATCACTTCCAAACACATACACTACATTATTTTACTTCATTATTTTACTTCCTATATTTTTTATTGTCAAATTTTAGTTTCAAAATACTTTTAATAAACTTTAAATTTAAGAATTGTTTTTAAATATAATAAAATGAGCTAAAATATTTACGATTTTAACCAAATATAATAGTGACATACACTTATAATAGTGACATTTTATTATATTTGATAATATTTAAAAAAATTTACCATTTAAAACAATTACCTTAAATTTAATCCAAATTAATTTTTATTAAAATGAGTCACATCATAATGATAAATTTCTTTTAAAAAGATCAGTATGGGAATACATTGTCACAATTTACAAGGAAAAGAAATTCTAATAAAAACTAATATATTTTTTAAGTAAACCAAAAAGTCCAAAATGATATTTTAATCAAGATTACATGAAGTGTTTTCACAAGACAAGATTCAGTAATATTCACCTTTTGTCTCAATATCCATGGAAACTCTTCTTGCTAATTAAATCATAAAAAACACCATTCTTTTCCTTAGTTTCATATTCAGAGATCAAATCCTACCCACCCCAAAAAAAAAAAAAAAAAAAAAATTACAGAGAAATCAATTCACAACTGAAAATTAAAATTAAAAAAAGGCGATTTATGGTTTGATGACGATCAGTAGGCAAAACCTGGGGCGTGGTTTTTGGTGGGTTTAGGGAGGCGAGAAGGGGGAGGGGAAGGAGAAGGAGCGGTGGTTTGTGTGTTAATGGCGGCGGCAAATGAGCAGTTTCCGGCGTCCACCATGGTTTCTTCTTCGTCCATGAAAATCTGCCGGCATCTGCACTCCTCGCTGCAGAAACCCTTGTCGCCTCTGTTTATATAAATAACCTTTTTTCTTTATTTCTTCTTCTTTTTATTTAAAAAAAATTATTAAAATATTTAAAAGTTAACTACTTACTCGTACATATAGATGTCTTTTCCGGGGAGAAGCTTCTGGGTGCACAGAAAGCATCGCTCCAGAAATCTTGGAGTTTTAGAAGAAGAAGAAGAAGCAGAGTGGCGGCGACGGCGGTGGTTGTTGTTAATCATCATAAGGGTAGTTTTGTCAATGACTTGACGAGTTGACTCAGTGACGACGTCGAGCTTCCGAGTTTCTAAGATTACACTGAGTCCTACCATGTCTCATTTTCTTCTTTTCAGGTCTAAGGCGGACGGCGGTGGGCGGCGGAGCAGGGGAGGGATGTTTTTTTTATTTTGTAGTTGTTATGGTGAAAACTGGAGAATTTAAAAGAAAATAAATTTGAAAAAAATAAATAAAAAAGAAAAAAAGAATGGGAGGGTCAGGTCAGGGTGGGGACAGTACAGCTATGTAAGTGTAAGAAGGACGATTTGACTGCTTCTCCTCTCTTACTGCCACGTTTACCTTTCTTTTTTTTTCCCTTTTTTTTCCTTTTTTACTCTTGTCGTTTTCTTATTTTTAAAAAAATTATAATTTTGTCAATATTTTAATTTTCTTATTCGATCGAAGACTTTATTATAGATACATAATTAAAAAGTGTAGACTTAATTGAATTCTCTCAACATTCATCCAAACAAAATATAATTTGTGTCCATAAGGTTGTTTGTTCTTTAAAAAGAGAAAAAAAATCACCATTATAATAGTATGATATTGTCCGTTCTGGATATAAGTCTTCGTAGCTTCATTTTTAGTTTCACCTAAAAGGATAATTGTCTTTACCTAATTAATGTGAGGCTTTAGTCACACTTCAACAAGCTACGTTTTGGAAAAAAAAAACTTTTAAAAACTTATTTTTATGTTTTGAAATTTGGCTAAGAATTCAACTTTCTATATAAAAAATAGGACAAAATACACTTTTGGTCCCTGTAATCTAACAAATGACATAAATTTAGTAAAAAAATTACACCTCACTTAAATTTTGTCATCTCAACATGCCATATCAAATTTCCGTTAGTCAACTAATGGTCAAACTAACGTTAGGGATCATTTAGAACTATTTTTCAAACCTCGGGGTCTAAAATGTAGCTTTTGAAACCTCAAGGACCAAATAGACACTAACCCCAAACTTCAGGGACCAAAAGTGTATTTTGCCCTAAAAAATATGCAAACTATTATAAGAAATTGAGAGAAAACAGACATTATTTTCAAAAACGAAAAACAAAATAGTTACCAAATAAAAGTATAAAAAAGTAGTTTCATTTTTTTTTATTTAGAAATTGAATAGTTACCAAATAAGGAATTCAAATGTTTACATAGGAAATATGTGTAAACCATAAGTAAGAAATGGTGAGAAAAACAAGTACAAATTTAAAAAGCAAAAGGCCAAATAGTTACTAGACAAGTCTTTTGTTTAGCTCAATATTTATAGAACTGAGATTCAATGATCAACGTTTAAGATGATAATTAATACCTTATTGACTAAATATTTAAATCGGTTGTATAAATATAAGTTTCGCTTGAAACTATTGTTCATAAAATAGTAACTTTTAATCATAGTATTAAATTTTTATTGATATGTTGATTAATATTTTCCCATTTACTTGAGTTCGACATCAATATAAGCAATAAATCTGCATGAAATATACAAGTGAAAGAATATAATATATAAATAATAACATGCAAACTTGTTTAAAAGTGAAAATATTTATTTATTAATTTAAATATATTCTTTGAGTTGTTTATTTTCATAATTTTTCCAAAAACATTCCATTTTGATATTAATATTTTTTTTTTTTTTTTGCCAACATTCACATTTCAAACCTTGCTTTTAATCATTCACAAATACTGATATATACTTCTAAAAATAAGTCCTTTATATATTTTCTGTTTTGAGTAATACTTAGATGTATCTATCTTTATGCATCTCACTCTTATCATACTCATAAAAAATTAAAATATTTTAAAAAAACACGTAAAAAGAATTTACAATATCATAAACTATGATGGAACAATTTAGTGAAAAACACGAAAATAAGAATTTTTGTTTATTTTCTTAAAGGATGCACTAAGAATTTCAAAGATAAAGGATGCACTAAGAATTTTATTTTCTTAAAAACCCTTGAAAAGAAATATATTTATATTTAGGGTTGGGGAAAAAAAAAGCAAAAGGTGGAAGAGGTGGATAAGCTAAGATGACCAAAGTGATGGCAACCTTTATCTCTTTGTTTGTCCTTTGTTTTTTTTTTTTTTTTTTTCTCTATCTAAAAAAAAAAAAATAATCTATGGATTTCACAAACCAAGTCATGAGATGTCAATTTAATCCCCTCCTAAACATACTATGTTCATTATTATTATTATTTCATTACCCTTTCTCTATCTTAGATATGGACAAAATTACATTTATTATTTCATAAAATTAATATAACATTATAAATAATTATATTCTAAGTTACTTTCGTTTTCCAATCACAATTCAACACACAGAACCCAAACACTTTTAATTCACTCATGAAAATTAATTCCGTGTAGAAGAGTTTCAAAAGTGTTTGTTCGGAGTGATATATTTATTAATTATTGCATGATTTCACACGCAATCATTCACCCCATCTAATTCATCATCATTTTAATTTCATAATTTACTCTTTTAATAATTACTAAACTCCAAGTTTAAACTGTTAAATTAATGTATACTAATAATTGAATTTGAGTTTCTGTTCTTCTGGCTGATGATATTTTTTTTTTTTTTTTTCTTTAGGAAAAAGTAATGATTTAGGTTTATGAAGTAAGATGAGTGTTAATGAAGTGAAATTGAAAACGATGGAAATTTGAATAGAAAGAAAAAGTGAAATTAATTAACATTTTAGTGTATGAACTTTAAGATTTATATCTATTTGGTTTTTAAATTCAAATTTATACTTAATAGTTTAATTAATGAATTAAAATATCACGTTTGTCAATTGATTAGACTCGAAATTGAAAGTTCGAATTAGACAGAAAATTATTAGATGTCTTTAGATATTAAATGGACAAAAACTTCAAAATTGAAAAACTAAATTTGTAAACTAAAAATAGAATTTTTGAAACATATATATATTTATTTCATGATCTCTAATTTCGAAATTGATAAAATATACTTAATGCTAGAGCGTACATATTTAATTTTTTTTTTGAAATATTTGATAATTGTAATTTAATCTAAGGTTAAATCTTTTAAATGGTTGTTACTGTCCCTAGATCCAACTATTGACTTTAAAGTGATAATTTGTACCTTTATATATGCTCCAATTGATTAAGGGCACGTTTGGGAGTGATATTAAAATGATCAAAATCACTTTTGTCATTTTCAAAATCACCATGAAACATGTTTTTAATCATGCAAAATTAGTTTTAACACAAACAATCTAGATACTTGGTGTCTTTCTATATTGTTTTATCCATTATTTCTCAAAATTCACATAGAACTCTAACTGATATAAAATATATATTCTCGATTAAAAATCTAGATACTTTGTATCTCTCTATATTATTTTGTCCATTCCTTCCCAAAATTCACATTTTTCTGCAAGACCAGGTTAAAGAAATCATATCAAATAACTTCCTAAATTTAAATAATAATAAAAGTAAAACTATATGTGTGTGTATATATATGAGATTGAAATGTCATAATCATAAACACAAAATTTAGATCCAATTCTTTTTTTAAAATGCTAAATATGTTAGTGACATATTAAAATCGTAATTGAAATTTTAGAGACTATTAAATATTTTTAATGTTTATAAATCTATTAAAACTTTAGAAATTAATCTTTTAACATTTATAAAGTTGAAGATTTATTCGTCAGGACTCTAAAAAATTTCACAAACTAAAACTTAGTCATTTATTTATTGGCTAAATTATAAGAAATGTTCCAGTATTATGCAAGTTGTATAAAAAATATTCCTGAACTTTAAAAAGTTTAAAAAATACTCCTAAACTTTCAAAAAGGGTTCAAAAATACCCATATTAGTTTTGGATAGAAACGGTTAAAGTTTTGTTTCAAAATTAATCCTGAACCTTTTAAAAAGTTTCAAAAATATTCTTAGCTAAAAAAAAGTTAAAAAATACCATTGTCGTAAGTATATAAATACAAACCATTAATACATTGTTTCAAAAATAACTTTAAAATTTAAAAAAAAAAAATTATAACTACCCCTAACATTAATATAGTGATCAATTTGTTTGAAGTTTTATTAAATTTAAAAATAATGAACTTTAAAGCAAATTATATATGTATTCTCATTTTTTTCATATAGATATTCTTATTTTCTCTTAATTTTTCAATTATTAACTTTCACCAATTTTCTCACCAACCAAAATTTTAAGTTAAAACATAAGATCTCATAAAATCTCACAAAACTCTAAAATCAAAATCTCCATTTAAACATACCAAAACGATAAAAAAAAAAAAAAGTTGAGTGTGTATTAATAAATGAATACTTTTTTTTTATTTGACTATTTATCCTTTTGATATGTTTAAGGGAAGTTTTTGATTTTAGAATTTTGTGAGATTTTATGTTTTAACTTAAAAAATTGGTTGGTGAGAAAATTGGTGTAAGCTGAAAATTGAAAAATTAAGAAGAAAATGAGAGTATCTATATGAAAAAAAATGATGATATTTTTATAATTTGTTTTAAAGTTCATTCTTTTCAAACTTAATAAAACTTCAAATAAATTGATCACCATATTAATGTTAGTAGCAATTTTAAACTTTTTTTTTTTTAATTTTAAAGTTATTTTTGGAACGAGATATTAACGTTTATGTTCATAAACTTACGGTGAAAGTATTTTTCAATTTTTTTTAGTGAAGGGTATTTTTGAAACTTTTAAAAAGTTCAGGGGTATTTTTGAAACAAAATTTTAACAGTTTCCATCCAAAACTAACGGCAAAAGTATTTTTGAACTCTTTTTTGAAAGTTTAGGAGTATTTTTGAAACTTTTGAAAATTCAAAGCTATTTTTGACACAAATTACATAGTTTAGGAACATTTTTTTTAATTTAACATTATTTATTTCAGCTCATATAAGAAAATGGTTAACAGACCACGACAACATTGTCACATATATTGTGAGATTTAATAAAAATATTAAATACTACAATAATAAAACTTTCAAAACCATAAATATATACGAGGGGTGAAATTTTGAAATGATATTTGAAAATTAAATATTCCAGCCTCGCCCTGCTCCGTTCTTATTCCTATCATGACATCACTTTCGTTAAAATTGATTTGTACACGTGTATGCCTCACAAATATATAGGAATAAAATCGTTTTATCTGTTCTTTTTTTTTTTTAAAAAAAAGGGGACAAAAATAAATGGGAAAAAACAAAAATATTGAATTAAATGAAGCTGAAGGTTCTGAGAACGGCGGTGAAAAACATCATCGGCGAACGGCGGCGGCGCGATTAGAAATAGTCAAATAGACTTGTATTATACTCCTGTGTAGACCCATAAATATTGGTGGGCACCTCCTGTAAAGGCGGCGCCATCGGACACAGGTGGCGCTAGGTTTCCGCCGTACTTGTATTTGTCACTCCGCCATAATTCAATGATTCTGCCGTGCTGTCCAAATCTTATTCCTTCTCTCATTTATTGCTCTTTTGCCACACCCTTCTCCTAACAAATATCAATTTTCAAATTCAATTCTAGATTTAAATAGATATTATATTGATTTCTAAGTTGAAGATATATAATTAACTTTAAATTTGCCATTAAATTTTATATATAAATTTTTAGTACAATTATCAAAGTCTAATGGCAACTTACACATTCAATTTTGAGTTAGAAATGATCATATTTATTTAATTTTAATTAAGGTATAATGGGATAAAATTGAAAATTTGAACTAAAATTGATAAGGATTGTTTTCAAATATAGCAACATAAGTTAAAATATTTATAAATATAGTAAAATGTCACTGTCTATCATATTTAAAAATATTTCCAACAATTTAGTCATTTAAAACAATTATCCAAGGCCCCAGACTAATATGTATTACTAAGTTTAAACCTAATTAAAATTTGATTATTTTTTTAAAAAAGCGTAAATGTTGAATTTTTGTTCTTAGGTACTCTAGGTATACTTTTTATGTTTATATTCTTCAATTCAAATTTTGACTTTTTATTATGACTTAACTTTGATGTGCCCTTTCAAATAGTTTTTTAAAGATACATTTTATTTTAGTTATCATCGGCAAATTTTATAGGCTAAACTATTACAAAACATCTCTAAATTTTAGATAAAAAAACGTTAGTGTTTTGTGTAAAAAATACCATTGAACTTTCAAAGTTTCAAAAATACCCTTAAGCTTTCAAAAACAATTAAAAAAATACCCTTGAGGTTAGTTTTAGATAAAAACCGTCAGTGTTTTGTTTCAAAAATACTCTTGAACTAAAAAAAAGAAAGAATATTCTTACTATTAGTATATAAACACAAACTAATACTCGTTTAAAAAATATCCTTGAACTTTCAAAAGTTGAATTAATACTAATGTAAGAGTATTTTTAATTTTTTTGTAAAGTAAGAGTACTAATGCAATTTTTAAAAGTTTATAGATATTTTTACCACGAAGGTTTCTGTTCATATATTAACAATAAAAGTATTTTTGAAATTTTCTTTAAGTTTAAGGGTATAACGGTTTTCATTCAAAACTAACGGTAATGATATTTTTTTAAACTCTTTTTGGAAGTTTAAGAGTATTTAACTTTTGAAAGTTCATGAGTATTTTTTACACAAAGTACAAAATTCAAGGGCATTTTATATAATTTAGTCATTTTCATACTACCTTTTTTTCTTTTTTTTTTTATAAATATCAAGTAGTATAATTTGAGCTGCTGAAGTGAACGTAACTCAACTGACATATGGATGTGTTAGCAATCAAAGAAGTTCGTGATTCAAATTTTTCTACTCTTATTGTAATGAAAAATAAAGGTAGGACTCGAGCATATTTTTATAGTAATCGACATTATTTTTTTTTCTACGAACAGAAATCTAAAAAAGATACATATGGCATAATGAGTTCTGGATCCATTAATTTTGATTATATGAGTACATAGCATCTCTAATTATTTATCATATTACCACAATTTATTGACTTACCCCAATTTTTAATGTCAATATTGTGTGTAGATATTGTGAACCCTAAAGTTTAAATAAGAAACAGAATCTAAAGTTCATCTAGGAACATAATGGAAGAGGTTGGCGCGGAAAACTCGCACATATGGGCCTTGGGCGTTCCTTTTCCTTCAACCCTACTCCTCTGATACGAACACATTTCTGGAACTGACTTGCGGTGGTGCCAGGCTGAGTACACTTCGATGCCCAAATGTTAAAAGTGTTGAATATTAAATTTACCTTCATGTTGTGTAAGCTTTTAGATCAATCGATGATTTAATATGGTATATTAGAGTAGGAGGTCATGTGTTCAAACTCCTGCATAATTTTTTCCTCACCAATTAACGGCTCTCAGCAAAAGATCAGATACAATATTAAAACCAAATTTACATTTTATACAATCTTTCAATTCAACATCTTGATGAGAATACAATTTTGTTTTCACTTTAATTTGACTCACTTAGTAACTAAGGTTTAAATAATATTTTGGTATTTATACTTTTGGTTTTAGTTCATTTTGGTCCATATACTTTTAAAATATTCATTTTAGTTTCTATACTTTCAATTTTTGTTCATTTTAGTTCCTTTTCTTTAATCATTACTATATTTTTGATAATGGGCATTTTTAGAGTTGCAGACATTACCTACTTCAAATATATATTTGACAATATTCACTTAAAATTTTCATTCACCTAATCTTAAACTAGTTTAAGATTAATCATAATTAAACCTTTGTTAAGAACTTCGTTCATTATTGCCCGTGATGATTGCGATTATGCAATTATTAAAGATTTATAAACAAAATAGTAAGTTTCATTAAGATGTGTCGTACAAGCAATTATTAGTTGTTTTAATTTTGCATGCGTTTCTCATTTTGATCAATTAAATTTAAACATATATATACATTATGATAATAATTTATGATGTGAAAGTGTAGTGATAATTAACCTATATTCTTTTGAAGCCAAAACTTTAAATTTTCATATCTCATATTTATGTACTAAATTGATCATCGAGGAAAATTATTTGTTTTTATTATATGATTTAAATCGCATCTAAAAAAACATTCAATATTTTAATTCGATATAAAGAAAATGGACAATTACAAATATAACAATCAAATTTAAAGTAATAACATATATAGCAAACATTCTAAAAAAATGTAAATATAGCAAAGTCTATTAATGATATACTTCTATCGTTGATAGACTTTTATGGTCTAGGTGGTCTATCATTAATAAATCATAAGAGTCTACCAGCAATAAAAGTCTATTAGTGATAGACTTTGTTATATTACAATTTTTTAAAAATGTTGCTATACACTCAATTATTATCCTTAAAATTACTACTCGTTACGATTATCCTAAGAAAAAAATATATATTTATCTTTCGGATAAAAATAAGTTTATTATTATTATTTTAGTGGTCATTTGAAGAAGTCTACACATATGTAATAGTTGACTACATTCATGATTTTCAAATACAATCCTAATAAACGTCCTAAATGATTGGTATATAACAATTTAGGAACTTAATTGAAAAAATTAAATGTCGCACATGATATATTTTTTTAAATAGATTTGAATGAGGGTGTACATTGATACACTTATAAAAAGTTAGTTTAAATTGATACAACTCCAAAATTTAGGAGGGATAAATTGAAATTTTTCTTCAATTGAGCTAATTTTATTTTGACCAAACTTTTATAAACTCAACCATATAGAACAAAAAGAAAGTAAAAGTTCAGAAATGGTGAGAATACTTTAAAAACACGAGAAAACCCATAAGAATTTATAATACCCTAAATTTTAGGAGTTGTATCAATTAAAACTCTAAATTGATAATTGTATTAACTTTAAACTATGAACATCGGTAAATGTTGTTTGAGATCTAATTATGTCATTAATTAAGTCTCTAAACTTTCATAAGTAAATCAACATAGACTCTAAGTCAAGAATTCCTTTATAAATCTACTGTGCATCAATCGTAATAGTTCATTTTATTATTTCGACATTTGAAAAAGTCTACAAATGTGTAAAAATGATGCATGATTGAATTTCTCAAATGTAATCTTAATAAGGGTATAAATTAATTCGCTCATGATAACGTAGAAGTTTAATTGATATAATTGTAAATCTCACACAATATTTTTTTAAAACAAAATCTAGAGAATGGTGTAAATTGATACAATTATTATTTAAGAGTTTTAATTAATATAACCCTAAAAGGAGTATTTGGTCTACCAACTTTAAGTGGATGAAGTGTGCTATTATATCTACTCCATATTTGGAATTTCAATTATATAATAGTTTGTGTTTCAAACTATTATAACATATAATTAACTGTAATAGTATTACTCTTTTAAATTCCCTTTTTTTTTTTTTATAATTTTTACTATTTTCTATTCAAACAAACTTGAATAATAATTAACTTTGGAGACAAATTTAAGGTTTATTAAAAATACATGGACTAAAATGAAACTTGAGGGTACAATAATCAAAAAATATTTTAACATTTTCTTTATTAGTGAAGGGTAACATTGTAATTCGCTGAAAAGCCTAAAATTTGTCCAACCCATTCATACCCATACTTTCCCGCGGCCGTTTTGTTTGTTTGTTGTTTGTTAATTATGGAAATTTGGCAATTTGGCTATATTCTTATATGCCCAAAAAAAAAAAAAAAAAAACAATTGGGTTAAATTCTATTTCGTTATTTCTTTTAAATTTTATTTCATTTTTTATAAAATATATTTTTCAACATATTATCATGTACTTCCATTAATTAGCTAATCTGATGCTAAACTCAAATTTTATGAGCTAAAATGTCGAATTTAAAAATTCAAACGAACTAAAAAGTATCTTCTTAAAAAAAAAAAAAAATTAAAATTGCTGTGTCTGTGGAAAAGACATTTAATATATATATGCTCGTAAAAAGAAAAAAGGTTCTTGAAAAAGGTAGCCTCTTTTTTGCAGATTGAGAAGAGAATGAATTTGGATAAAGAAGACAAACAAGCATTGACTCAGACGTATGGATCTATACTCAACTCAAACTAAACACTAAACAAATGAAATAAAATTTAGGATAATTATTATAAATATAAAAGATATCAAACTATTAAAAAAAAATAAAAAAAAACTGTACTATCTATTTGCTGATAGATAGTAAAATCTAGATTTGTAAATCGTTTGTATAATTTTTATATATTAAAAAAAAATACCCACATTATTTATATATGTTCAGTTCTAAGTTTTAACAACACTTATAAACTAAAAACATGTATTCTTCTTATTATATTATTGAATCAATATTTTATATATAATTTATACGAATGTGATAATAGGCATCAATAATTTTATGGTAATAAAAACTTAGTTAATGAATATTTTATAATCGATTAATCAAAATTGAACAATTAATCTATATTCATTTGCTGATCTAGTGTAAGTTTTTTTTTTTTTTTTTACTTCCAACTTTTTTATGTAAATTATTGCAGTTCGATTTTAAATGCGTCACTATAGGAATATAAGAAATAACGATTTTATTTTATTTATATCTAATTTAGCCTTAGGCCCAGAGTCATTTAAAAGAAAATCATTAGCACGATATGATTTTTTTTAATGTGTACTATACAATATCCTAAAAAAATAATTACTATACAATATTAAAAGGTTATAAATTTAGTATATAATTTTTGTATAGTTGGGAACTATTTAGATGCAATATGAAAAATTTACATATTTATTACATACTTTTTAAATTTTAGAGACTTTGTACTAAAGAAGTATATAAATTATTAGATGGAACCAACGTTTAGAGAGCAAAGTCTCTAATTAATGAGATTTTATCTGAATTTGTGGTTTTCATATTTTATTTTAACTGATTTATTCATCGTTAAATAAACTAAAAAAATTGATTTCCATTTAAACATTGACAAGTAGATTCAATGTTTTTTTTAAGGATAAGTAAATTAAATGTTAATAATTAGAGTTGACAATAGAGCGAGGCAGGGTCCCCATCCCCATCTCCGACCGGACACCCGTTTTGTGTCGTCACCTCATCTTCGGTCAAACCAGAGATTCTCTGCTCTGATCGGGCGGAGACCCTTGAGAATAAAAATTTATTTGGATTAAAAAAGTTTTATTCTTTAAGAATTTTTTTTTTTTTTTTGGCAAATATCAATTTATATCGTAAATGTTGAGGTTGTATTCAATTAAAACCTTAAACTAATAATTATATCTATTTAAATCATCAACTTTTGTATGTGTCAATTTACACATTTCCTCTAGATTTCATCAGACTAACATCGTGTGAAATTTATAATTTAATCAAAACTCCTAAATTTGTATAAGTCAATCAATTTAGATCATTCAATCTGATTTACCTTTGAAAGAGACCATGCATTACTTGTCAAAAACTTCTAGATTTCTTCAAATATCAAATTTATAAAATGGATAATTAGGATAAATATATGGACACGATTTTTGAAGGAAAATTTGACCAAAAGTTTGAACGGGTTTAATTGATATAATTATAAGTTATACACAATTTTCTTAAATAGAATATCATGGAGGGTGAAAATTGATATATTTACAAACGTTTAGATTTAAATTGATACAAAAGTATAAATTGATATTTTTCAATTTTTTTAAAGAAGGTGTTTCTTTTCTTCTCATGAACTAACAAACTAATTTTAACATTAATTTTGAATAAGTATTTCAATTAATACATCATCTAAATTAAATTAGATGATTATATATGAATAAAAAACAAATAGTTTTTATAAATGGAAAAATATCAAACTATTTATAAATATAGAAAATTTTTAATATCTATTGTTTAAAATTTTTCTATAGTTATAAATATTTTAACTTATTTTTCTATATTTGAAAACAACTCGGGACAAAACACCGAATAGAGTATCACAAAAATGAAAGCCAATAATAAAAATCCAAACATAGCTACAAATTACCTAAATCCAACTCATAAAAATTAGGAAAATTTTTACAAATAGAAAAATGTCAAACTATTTACAAAAAATAGCAAAAAAATCACTGATAAACATTGATAGACTTCTATAAGCATCTATCAGTGATAGACTTCTATCATTTCTATCACTGATAGATCCTGATAGATTTCTATCCGCGTCTATTACAACTATTTAAAAATTTTGCTATTTTGTGTAAATAGTTTTTTTTTTATTTTTCTATTTTTAAAAACTCCCCTAAAAATTATCTAACATAATTAGAAAAACAAAAAAAAAATAGCAAAAACAGTCGCATTCAATTCTAGGAGTGCCTCTAAATTGTCTTTTTTTTTCTTTTTTTTTTTTATTGAAAAAAGTTAAATTATAAGTTAAATTAAAAAAATGTCTATTAAGTAAATTTAAAATATGTTTAATAGATATCTAAATTTTTAAATTTAATTTTTATAGAATTCTTAAACATTAAAAAGTATCAAATCCATCTTTAACTTTTAATTTTGTATTTAAAGTTTTTAATTTAATATTGCATAAATATTAAATGGATAAAATTATAAGCTCCACCTTAATCCCTATTTTAATCTAGAGACTTATTAAATACCATTCTCAAACCTCAAATGTCAAAACTTTAAATTTTAGAAGAACGAACAAACAAATAACTAAATAAAAGCTTAACTATAATTGAGGGTATTAATTATAGTATTCATTGATTAAGTTGAGAATTAAAATGGATAAAGTTGTAAGCCCCAGCTTAATCCCTATTTTTAAAATGGATTGATTTATCCCATTGCAAAAATAAACAAAGGAAATTAAAAATAAATAAATAAATCAGCACGTGGGAACCCAAATATAAAAGCCCAACTGGCAACTCCGCCAAAATTCCTTCCATTTCAATTCAATCGAAATTCTTCTTCCTTCTTCTTCTTCATCCTTCTCCAAATTCTTAACAATCGCACCAACTTCGATTTTTTCCTTTGATCTTTTACCAGCAGCTCACCAGTGATGTCGATTCTTACGATCAGCAGGAGGAGGATTTCGCCGCAGACCGTTTGGGCGGCCGGTCGCCGGTTACTCTCTCCCTTCACCACTCAAGGTCATTTTGCTTCAATCTCTCAGTTGCCATCGGAGCAGACGCCCAAATTCCTTCCACAGCCATTTCCTCTGCTTTCATCTGCCAGTTCTGGTCGAGCATGGCTTCATTCACATGCTAATCGTTTCGAGGTGAGTTCGACGGTTGCGATTTTTCCGCTCTGGTTGTCGTTTGTTGTTAGCGTTGGTTCATGTGATTTTAAGACGCAAGCAAGCGTTATTTCAGTTTTTTTCGGATTCTGAGATAGCAGCGGTGTCGATGATTCTTTAAATTTGTCTACTATTTTAGGAATTAGGTGATTGTGAATGTAATTGCGGAATTGTTCTTTATGTAGGTGAGTATAAAAGGCGTTTCAAATATATGTCGCTTTTCTAGCCAGGCTTTGGATGGTGTTCCAGTTTCTAGGTTGGTGGATATACCTTTGGCTCAAACTGGTGAAGGAATTGCTGAATGTGAGCTTCTGAAATGGTTTGTGCAAGAGGTGAATCCATTATACTTTTCCCTTCTTTCATTGAGGGGGGTCCTTTTGTTCTGGATTTTTGTTCTTTTTTTATAAAAAAAATAGTACTTAACATTTTTGTTCTGGATTTCTTCAAACACTAATGTAATGTTCTAAGCTCAAATTGGTGCAATGTTGCATGTCACGTTAGAGCTGTTAGTATTCTCTGTGTCTGGTTTACTGAGGATGCAGGATTAGTTCAAGTGGTTTATATTCTGACAGTTGATTGATTGGACAGTTTCTTATTAACTGTAGATGGATATTGATATTTAGTCTTTTGGCAGGGGGAAGAAGTTGAAGAGTTTCAACCACTTTGTGAAGTTCAGAGTGACAAAGCAACAATTGAAATAACTAGTCGCTACAAGGGAAAAGTCGGTCAACTTCTATATGTTCCGGGTGATATTGTGAAGGTAAGATTTCATCACCCAATTGTTAAGAATATGAACTCATGGAAACTTTTGCAGTTTGTGAATGGAGAGTAGAAAGAATCGTCATGCATTGAAATGTGAATGTCTATTTTCTGGAAAATTATTAAGTTGTCAATATAACAAATGAACAAGTAGCTAAATGTTATGTCTCCTTTACATTACAATGTTTTAGCTTGTAGGCTTCTTGCTGAGGTTTGATTGTTAGATGGTATCATTTTTAACCTTGATAATGTTTCTTTTTACTCTAGGCAAATTGATTACTGCCTAATTGTTAGGAAAGTACATTTTCCATCATGCAGAAGCACTATAGTGGTGAATTATCATAATATCACATTCTGGAGATTGAAAAGAAAAGATATAAATGTTTTGTCAAATGTTATCACAGGTTGGAGAAACTCTTTTAAAAGTACTTGTTGAGGGTTTTGAGGATGAAACCCAGGCTTCAGGGTTAACTGAAGGGCATTTGGCAAAACCTGAAGTAATAGAGACCCAACAGGACAAAAACAAAATTTGTGGAGTTCTGTCCACGCCTCCTGTCCGGGATCTTGCAAAACAACATGGTATAGATATAAATGATGTCCGTGGAACTGGTACAGATGGAAGGGTATTAAAAGAAGATGTTCTTCAGTATGCTGTCGAAAAAGGAATTCTTGAAGGACATGTTTCTTCTGCTGCTAGTTCTAAAGAGCAATTTGATGAATCAGAGAATCACACCAATGCACTAGATGGAGTTAGGTGGAGCTACGAGGATAAGAAAATTCAATTGAGGTATTATTCGTAAGGAGCTACTAAGTAAGCCAAGAGGGAATACTTGTCTAAATGAACATACATGCAATGAGCCGCTGGTACTACATATCTTTTGATCATTAAAAACAACTCCTGTCCTCTTGTTTTAAGTCCGCTTGGAACAACTGACTTGTGCCTTGAAGTTCTACTTCAACCGGAAAAATAATTATTTTCTTAGCTATGTTCTAATTGTGTATAATTTGGTCGTGTGGTTTACTGGATATAGAGTTGTATGCAACTGATATGTGTTTCGTTTTCAGAGGATTTCAACGAGCAATGGTTAAATCTATGACCATTGCAGCAAAGGTTCCCCATTTTCACTACGTAGAGGAGATTAATTGTGATGCACTTCTGGAACTTAAAGCATCTTTCCAAGGAAATACTACCGAACCAAATGTCAAACACACGTCTCTTCCATTATTGATAAAGTCGCTGTCTATGGCAATGAGCAAATATCCGATGCTAAATAGTTGCTTCAATGAAGAGTCATTTGAGGTCTCTCTCAAAGGTATGCAGTAGGTACATGTTTGAACTGAATACGTTAAAGAATATGATCCCCAAGATTAGGTCAACATGTTCTCTTACTGTTTGCAATGCCAAAGATGAAATCCTTTTAAACTTGAATTCTTTCCTTGTTCTAATTTGAATTACAATTACATTTATCTTTGCCTGGTTGTAGGCTCCCATAATATTGGAATTGCCATGGCTACTCCACATGGTTTGGTTGTGCCAAATATAAAGAATGTTCAGTCCCTTTCTGTTTTGGAGGTTTGTAAATCACCACCCACGTATCTTATTTTTGCTTAAAATATAACACAGGATGGTCTTTTGAAGCTGTCTAGTTCAGGAGATTGAATGCTGACTGATATGTTTAAATCTATAGCATCAAAGCAGCTGATGCTTTTTAAGATTTGGTTTCTTTTTCATTTTATAGCTTTCTTAAACAATTGTCATTCTTTTCACTGAAGACTAATCTTTCAAATGCATTTGCTTAGATCACAAAGGAGCTTTCACGCTTACAACTACTGGCAATGGATAACAAGCTTAATCCTGGGGATATATCCGGCGGCACAATAACCTTAAGCAATATTGGAGCCATTGGTGGAAAATTCGGTTCTCCTTTGCTCAACTTGCCTGAAGTATCTATCATCGCAATCGGCCGAATCAAAAAGGTTCCACAAATTGCCGATGATGGGGGCGTGTATCCCGCATCGATTATGACGGTAAGCAACATAAAACCAATCAATGGTTTCTCAAAACAATCCAAAACAAACCCCTCAGAGTAACAATGTAAAGTCTAATCTACCTTCCCTTTTATTTCCTCAGGTTAACATTGGTGCAGACCATAGAGTTCTGGATGGAGCAACAGTGGCCAAGTTTTGTAACGAGTGGAAGCGATTCATTGAAAATCCAGAGCTTCTGATATTGCATATGAGATGAGAGAAAGTAAATGTATCAATATCCCTTTGAATATAATAAATGAAAGGGCCGCCACAAAAAAGAAAGGAAGAAAAAATGAATTTGTCTTTTTAAATGTCATACCAATTAATTGTCTCTCTTTGAGCAAGACTCCAATGGTTACGTAACGTAATCAAACTTGAAAACTAGACATGGTTTTTTTTTAAAGAAAAAACTTCTACAGTTTCAATAAGGTTAAATTTCAAATTTTCAATTTAAAAGCTGAAGTTTAAAACTGTTTAAGACGCCTTTTACAAAATGACTAATTTGATATAATAATCGGTATTATTTTCACGTATACTAAACATATTTTGGTATATCAAAATTATTAATCAAACTTTTTCTACTTGACCTTTTGAACTAACAATTTAGACACCTAGAGTATAAGAGAAACTATCTGGCACAAAATAAGGGACTAAATTATTTTGTTTTTAATAGACTAAGCTGTGTAATTTTATCTAATTATAACAATATTCATATAACAAATAATATAATAATAAATAATAAAAAAGAAACGTAATAATTAGTATTATGAAGAAAAAAAAAAAGAATTAAAGAGTACAGTTTTGTAGGGCTTTACCCCAAGCAAGGGGAGCCCTTCCAGAAATTCTCGAAGGCCAGGGGCGAGCCCAGGCCTAAGAGGGGGTTTGGAAATAGTTTTCAACCAGCAATAGACGCGCCTCGGTTAGTACCTCACTAGCTGCGTCATTGCCCCAAGCGCAAAGATGCTTTATTCCTTCATCCCTCTTTCCATTTTATATGCCAACTCCGCTTCTCTATTCCCAAGTTTTTCCGATGTGGGACTTTTCAACCCATACAATGGGCTTGGCCTATTTTTATGCTATTGATGATTAATTTTACAAATATCAAGTTTTTTTTTTAGATCAAGAAAATTATTAGACATTATAGTTATTGAGCTCTTGATTAATTCTTAATATTTCCATCTCAATTATTAGATATATTATCTGACATTACTTTTATTAGAGAAGTACTGTACTTTTTTTTAACCTTCAACTTTTAGGAAAATAAATAAGTGTCTTACTCACTAAATTGTGTTTAGAACTTATTTTATGGGAGAGGAATGTATGAATGTATGTTTAAAAATAAACAAATTTCAAATTTTCTATGGTATGGTGCATCTATTTGCTTGTGCGGCAATGAATTTTGGTAATTTTGATGTAAATCTCTCCTCTTCCTTCTTTGAGAAAATTGTTAAGGATTCTTTTAGGTTGCCTAATTGGTTTTCTTCTGCTATTTGTGAGGAGTTGTGTGTGAGTGAGACTCCGATTTGGTTTTAATTATTTTATTAAAAAATAACAATTTTCAAAATTTCAATGGTAATCTATAAGAAGATTCCTACATACGGGTGTAAAAATTATTCATTATTGTACTTTAAATCACATTCTTTATCTTTCTCTCAATCTTTATTTTAAGATAAATATATTCTTTATCTTAAAAAAAAAAATTCTACTGTAAAAAAGAGCTTAATTAAATTGACATTAAATATGTACTATCAACTTTTTTTCTTTTCAAAATGACTTATTTTCAAAGTTAAAACACGTGAAAAATTAAACCAAATATTTTTATAAAAGAACCAATCTAAATAATATAGATAAAAAAAAGAAGCTAATTTTGCTAATATTTTCGAGCATCCCTAACTTTTTGCTCATTTTTTTCTTATGTACGTTTAGCATTTAATCCATCTCATTATGTCGACCTTTTACTTTTTAAAGGAAAATTCAAGGAAATATCCAAAAGGAAAAAAATAAAAATCAGAATTGAATCGAGTTTTGGAGCAAAAACTAAAAATATCACATTGCACTGTCTTAGTCTGCTTCCATTGTTGACCACCCCCGGCGTTGCGAGATCGCCGAACTTGTTGGAATTCGCTACCGGAAAATGGCAACGGCGTACGCAAATCTTCTGAATGTCGGAACCAAGATCATCGCCGTCGGCCGGAACTACGCCGCCCATGCCAAAGAACTTGGCAACGCCGTCCCCAAGGTTTCTTAAACAAAATTCCTTTTCATTCTGGACCATGATCCTTTATTTTTCAGGGAGGGTTTTGTTAATTACTTGATTCTATGTATTTTATGATTGCGATTGATCAATTGGATGGGCCAATTTTTCTTTAAATCTATTTTAGGAGCCTGTTTTGTTTATGAAACCCACATCATCTTACTTGCAAAATGGAGGGACAATCGAGATTCCTCACCCTCTGAAGTCTTTGGATCACGAGGTTGAGCTCGCCGTCGTAATCTCTCAGAAAGCTCGTGATGTTCCTGAAGCCTCCGCCATGGATTATGTTGGGGGTAGGGCTACTATGTTTCTGCATCTTAAGTGAATTTGTCGAGTCGATTCGATGATTTTTTTTAATCCTGCTTGAACCCTGTAGAGGGTCTTGATCTGTTTCTACTATATTTCTTATTGCGATTGATTTGAATTTCCCCTCTCTGAACTCTGAAGTATAGTATTCCTGTTGGCAAGGATAGATTTGTTTGATTCCCAAGTCATTCACCATTTTGTAATTCATAATCTCGAGCACTGCAAGACATGTTTTGACATTTCAGGTTATGCTCTTGCACTGGACATGACTGCCCGAGAAATCCAAGCTTCTGCAAAGGTTATGCTGTTTTCTTTTCTCTTTCTTGATGGATGTTAGATAAAAAGTTTGATAGAAACAGTAGGAAATTATGCAGAGTGAATATATAAGAACTACTTTTTAGCATGCTCGATTGCACTCGGTCTTACTTTCAATATATTTGAGAATGTCCTGAAATAAACATTAGACCTCTTCATATCCTTGTTGGATCGAGCTCTTTCACTTATAGGAATTCTAGTTTTTTTTGTTTTTGAAATCCGTGATTATCCAGCCAACGTGTACCTCGACTAATCTCATGGGACATCCAACTGACCCTACAGCATTTGAGTGTCAAAGAAACCCGTAAGATATTAAATCCACGGATTAAACCCACTTTCAAATAGTTGACATGATACTTGGGGCACATCAAAAGAAAGCAAATGGTGACATTTCAGTTCCTATTGTTCACTCCAATATGATAAAGGCAGGATATCTTTGTTGACTATAAAAGAACGAATTTTGGGAAGTTCCTACAATGCAGGACTCTTGAACCATGTTTTAGTTCCATCTTATATTTTCAGCTCTTCTTTTATTTTTATATCTTAATGGTGTTTTCATTACCAGTCTGCAGGTCTTCCATGGACAGTAGCTAAAGGACAGGACACTTTTACACCCATCAGTTCTGTTGTAAGAATATAATCACATGCCCTGTCTTCCTTCACTTGTGATATACGGTTGAAAGAACCATATCATCAAATGGACCAATTAGAAGTAATTAGAGTGTTTGTATATAATTAAATCTCATAGATATTGCATTAGTTATTGAGGAATGATGAGTATGGAAACTACTGGCACATTTCCTTGAGCATTTCTATTGTCAATCTTCCACCTTCAAACTTATGTTTCTTTGTTTACTCTGTAAATGATGCAGCTGTCCAAGGCATCAATCCCTGATCCGGACGATTTAGAATTATGGTTAAAGGTTCTGATATCTCCGATAATTCTTTTCTTTCCTCCATTGATGTCATTGTCTCATTTTAAGATCAGTTGCTTTTGTTTAACTCAACTCAGGTAGATGATGAATTTCAACAGAAGGGCTCAACCAAGGATATGATCTTTAAAATCCCATACCTCATTAGCCACATAAGTTCTCTCATGACCCTTCTTGAAGGAGATGTGATACTAACAGGTATCCACATCCATATTCTATTTATCAGATTGTCAATGTTCCCAAAATTGAGTCTCACTTTTGATCTCTTTAGTAAAGAGTCTTTAAAACGATTTCTACGTTTCTAAATAACTTGTGATAATGGCATTTTCCCTTGGCCATTACTTGGTTATCAGACTTATTCTGCTTGTTTAAATTTCTGTTTTTGATTCTTTTTCTTTATCATCTGAATATTGATTGGTCATTGATGTTTCACATACATAGACTGTTTATTGTGTCTGTTCCATGGAACGAGCATCATTCCATGCACCCACCAACTTTTCCAGATAGTTTCAGTTTAGAAAGATTCTCAACCATTTTGATGCCTCAATAAACTAGTATTGTTCAATCGAAGTTGGAAGAGGCCATTTATTTGATCCATCAATAAACGATCACTATTCTCCGATTGCCTTTTTTTTCTTCCTGTTATTGGCTTCATGAATCCATTGTTAAACAATGATCCAAGCCATCAACCTGACAATGGAAGCTTGTCGAGCATAGAAACTAAGTTAGTTAGTGCTAAGTCGTGTTCTTTTTCACCGTGCAGGAACTCCCTCGGGTGTTGGCCCAGTGAAGGCAGGTCAGAAGGTGACAGCAGGAATAACAAATATCATAGATGTTCACTTCAATGTAGAAAACCGGAGGAAACCATAAACATCTTCTCGAGTTTCAAGTTTTTTACAACTCTATCACCAGTTCCAATAAATTCAAGACTCCAGAAACATTTGATAAGATTATAGTTTTAGAGTTGTTAATTTAATTTACACCCTAAAATTGAAGTACTTTTTTTGGCTAGTCATTTAACTTCCATAGGCATTGAACTAAGAAGTACAATAGTAGAGAGAGTGTCTGGGTTCAGGCAATCCTTATTATGCAAATAGGAAGGGAAAACTAGAGTAATCCTAAGAGAACTAGAAGTTCTTAATGAATTCATAGATGTGGTCGCTGATCTCGTGGGGTTTCTCCTCTTGGAGGAAGTGACCTACGCCTTCCATTACAACAACCTCCTCAAGAAAGGGCACATCTTTCTTCATCTCCCCACTGTGTATATATTGTTTAGCTCCAAAAGAATTGTAGGTAAGATCAAGGTCACCTACAATGAACTTCGTTGGAACTTTCACTTGAGCCCCTGTAAATGGAGCATTGAGTTCCCAGTTCCTGCAGCAGCAGCCATGTTCGTTATCTCATAACTTTACTACTTTGAAACTATCAGTACTTTTTGAAATCATCTGTTCTTCAACTCGACTTGGTGAATCTATCTGATGAACTATGTTATATACAAGGAAATTTACCTGTCGAGATTTCGGTAGTAGTTGATTGGGCCAGTGAAGCCATTTTTATCAAATTTGGAAACGTAATAGTCCATGTCTTGCTGTGTTAACCAAGGAGGCAAAGGAATCGGTGCATCCTGTGGGTGATCTTTGCCTTTGCCTCTGCCTTTAGGCATCATCAGTGGCTTTGGAGTGCTATAACTCATAATTTCTGTCATAATCCTTTCAGTGCCAATCTCAGCAAACTCAGCCTCTATTTCTCCAGGCTCCTACATCATAATTCCTTTGTTTTCTCATCAAATATCATGAGATAATAACACATAATTTTGCTCCTAAAAATTATATAATTATATAATTTAATAATTTAATATTTACTTTTGCATTTAATATATTATTAAATGTTTTTGAAGTTGGATAATTATACAAGTAATGCACAATGTTAAGTGATACTTTAATGGAAAAGAGTAACTTTTGTTTTTGTTTCGGGTTTTCAAATATAAAAAAATGAAGCAAAATATTTATAAATATAACAAAATTTTACTAAATAGACTCTATCTGTAGTCTATTGTGACACAGCAGTCTATGAAGGTCTAGCTTGCTATAGTTATAAATATTTTCAACAATTTTGTCATTTAAAATAAATTTGGATGGAAAAGAGTAATTTATTCAAAGATGTTGGATTTCTAAAATAATTAAAATGTGACAGACACTTAATAGTTGTTCTTTTTGACTTTAGAATGAGTAAGAGAGCCTTTTGTTGACTTTTTTTTTCATGAAGTTTATACTTAGTGATGAGTGGATCTCATAAATACCTAATTAATGTATAAAATGAAAATAGGGATATTTAAAACATATTCTTGACACTAAATTAGCGCAAATAAATTTTTTAGAGACTAAATGTATACAAAATAACAAAAAAAAAAAAAAAAAAAAAGTTTTTCCCCTTTTCAAAACCATTTTAGGAGTTTATTTATGGTGAATTGTGTGAGCTGTTAGGTTTAAAGTTAAAGAATCGATATTATATGTATACTATGTCTGATTTAATCATTAATTTTATTGTACTAAAAAATCATTAATTATATTGATAATTTTTTATTTAGTTGAATAAAAGAAAAATTGCCCTAAAAAAAGAATATAAACAAAATTTTAATATTTTTTTTCTTGTCAGATGTATATATTTATGAAAAGTTGAAACAGACTTTTTGGTCGAGAGTATATGTTAGTTGAGTTATATTTAAGTTGACCATTAAAATATATCAATGATGTCGAACACTTTCAAGTTTGAAATTTATATTCCATCAATAACGATATTTTTAAAGGTATTTTTAAAAGAAAGTTTAGAACTATTTTTAACAAAAAGTACAAAGTTACGTCGTTTTTTAGCCTAAAATATTACTTTAGGTGCATCACACTCAAAAAAGGAAAAAAAACGACTAAAAGTTTGTCCTTTGAACAATGAGGTAGGATGCATAGGGTGTAACCTTGCAACTAAGTATTTTTTTATATTTTAAATATATGAATAGATCTATTATTAAACTATTCTTAGGTTTCAGATTAGAAGAAGTCCAAATAATTTCATGCATGCATTACTTTTCTTCGTGAAAAAGCACACAAAGTAATAAATAACAGTGTTTTTATTAACATCACAAAAATCTCCCTCATTAAAAATCACTAGTAAAAACTACTGCTACTTCATATATCAGAAATCAGAAACAAGTTAAAAGCAGAGTGTTTGTGTTTATGCAAAATCGTTTAGCTCAAGTTTCCAGAAACACTTCAAATAAAAGCACTTTCAGTATTATTGTCGATTAAGAAAATTAGGGCGAAGAAATGTAGAAGAATACCTGAAACCTGCAAATGTAGTAATCATCGCCATACAGAGCTTTGAGCGATTCGATCGGTTTCCTCTTAGGGCTTCGTCGATTGAAAGTGACGCTCGTATTCACCAATGCCCTAATTCGATCCGGCCGATACAGGCAAAGGTACCAAGCAATAATCGCCCCCCAATCATGAGCCACAACGAAAACCTTCTCTTCTACTCCAACAATGGCGTCGATTAGCGCAATTAAGTCCCCTACGATGTGGAAACAAGTGTAATCGGTCACGGACGGCGGCGAATCGGAGTCTCCGTACCCGCGGAGGTCAGGGGCGACGGCGCGGTAGCCGCGGGAGCCGAGATCGAGGATCTGGTGACGCCAGGAGTACCAGAGCTCGGGGAAGCCATGGATGAAGAGGATTAATGGACCTGAATCGCCTTTCTCGGCTACATGTAGGTTGATTCCATTGACGCTCAGTGTTCTGTGGCGAATTGTGGCGATTTCGGTTTGATTCTTCATTATTGAGGATTCTGTTTGAGGATTTGATGATTGTATTATAGGCGGTGAGAGAATGGGGAAATTGAACAGTTTGCGAAGAAATTGCCGATAAAATTTGCACATCGATTCAACGTCACTTTCGCCAATTAGCCAATAGCCCAATATCAACTCCGTCGTATTAATATGAATAATAAATGTTTGAAGAAATGTAATACTCGATCGAACATACAACCTTAAAAAAAAGAAGATTATATTAATTACTATTGAGTTAGACTCATTTTTGTCATTTTAAAGATGTATTAAACACTTTTAAAGTTAAACAATATTATAATGTACAAAATGAAAAGTTCAAAAAAACCAAATAGATATCATTTGTAAGTTCAAAAATTATAATCTTTTATTTTATTTTTTTCATTAAGAAGCCAAGTTTGTATTAAATAAAATGATTAAATGACACGATAATCTGAACATAACTCAACTGATTTAGACATAACTCAACTGATTTAGCTTCGATTAGGAAGTTGGAGGTACAAATCTTTTCTACTCAAATATGGTTGAAATATACATATACATATATATATATATATATATAAGAAAAAATAAGAGATTTGATAGCAAAAATTTCTAAGGAAGAATATTTCCAAAAGCTCAACTTGTGCCTAAACATATAAATACTTTAACATATTTTTAATCTAAGCATATACATTTGAGTTATGTTTAGATTATTGTATCATTTAATTTTAAAATGTAGATTAGTTTGATTTTTCATCTATGATATTCTCAAATTTAAAAGTAAAAATATACATTTTAAAATTAATTTTCTTTATAAACGTGTATCATGAGGACTGTTGCCCTATTTCTAAGAAAAGTATACCAAAGTCCTTTAATTTTTTTGGCTTTCTTCTAGGAATAGGGCAAGGAATCTTAAAAGTTAGAATTTATAGTTTATTAATTACTTCGTTTTTTGTTCTATGAAAACTAAAGGGATAGAATTGTTTATTACTTATTTTAATCCAGTTTTTTGTTTACATTGTTTGAACCATTTTTCTCTTCACAATAATACACTCAAAGACAATTTTTTTTTTTTTTTTTTTTTTTTTTTTTTATATCGATTGACAACGCAATAAAGACGAGATTTGATTTGGTTGCATCATCAAAAGCAACTGATCATAATGGAATTTTATTTCAAACTTTGCCAATTGTAATAATAATACAAAACCCAAAAAGGAAAAAGCAGGTGGAATATCATCCTTTCAAAATATTCATCTATCTTCTTATCTTTAAAGTAATTATTTGATATATTTTTATGCATTTAAAAGACGTTTAAATTAGGATGATTTAATCTTATGGTCATATACTTATATTTTGGTGATATGACAACAAAATCATCCTTTAAAATAGAAACTCAATAAAAATCTTGATATTATGTAATTAAAAAAAAATATTACGTAGAATTGTTATCTACGAGTAGTAGCTATGATTGAGTTGTGAATAATAGGTATTAATTAAAGTTTATTCACTCTAGTTCACTAATGAAATATTAAGAGAATACAATGCACCGTCTAAATATTGGTTAATATTATTCGAAAAGACTGATACAATATAGATTAATTAATTTCTTGTATATTAAAAAATTTTCAATAGCTCGTTGAAATTTTATATCTAATATGTTTATATGGCTATGAACTTCTAAGTACATAACATTTGCATCTTTAAAATGGGATGTTTGGGACAAAGGGTAGAATTGTGAATTCATTGGACCAAACAAACGAGTTGAGTTCACAACTTTACTGTTCCCAACTGATGGGCCAAACATTCCTTAAATATTTAAACTTGTCCAAAATTGATGCCCACAAAAATACTCGTGGCTTAAAGTGTACGCTTTTTTTTATAGTTTTTTTTAAAGTACATTGACTAATTTATCACAAGCATTCAAATTTTATTGACATATTAGAACTTTTAAAGACCTAACTTGTAAAGTTAACCTTAAATTTTTTACATATATAAGTGATATTTTTATTTATTTTTTTAATAAATAAAGATTTAATTACTTCTAAATTAGTACATGAACTTTCATGTTTCTATTGAATAAGCTCGCGACCTTTAAAAAAATTTAATAGATTTTTTAATTTTGAATTTTTTATTTAATCAATTTCTAAACCTTTAAAACTGCTTAATAAGTGTTCTAAGCTTCATAAAATTTCAATTTTGTATTTAACAGGTCATTTGAAGTCCTGAGACCTATTTGATATTTTTAAAGTTCAAGAACGTATTAGACACAAAATTGAACACTTTGAGAGAGAACCATCATCATCATCATCATCATGATTATTATTATTATTTTGAAATAGCCATTAAAATCTTTTTAAAGTTAAGGGACCTTTTGAAAATCATTGACTAAAAACGTATTTTGAAATAATTTTAAATATGATAAAAGTGATTTTAACAAGTTGAAAATCACTCTCAAACATGCATTACATAATTGTTCTCAAAACCCAGTTTCAATTATCATGAATTTGAAACCAATGCCACATTTACCAACCCGTAATAAAAATTGGTGTTATCGTAGGGAGATTCTATTGATAAATCAATCCTAATGGGCCTGAATAAAAAAATATAATTGAATTGTTTTTTTTACCGCATTTACTTAGAATTATGAATCTGTCACATTTTATTGTTGGTAACAAAATGGTAAAGGTAAAGGTAACAATAAATGTGGTAGATTCATAATTTTCATACGGGAACGGTAACAAGATAACAATCATGATAAATGTAGTGGGTCTTACGTAATTTTTAACCACAATCAGGTTGAGCACCTTCCATTATTCAATTAAATTACGCATTTTGATTACAGATTTGGAGACGACCCCACAGTTCATTACAATTACTGAACAAGATAAAAACAAGCGTAATTAATTGAGATCCACTTTTGAAATTACTATTAATGAATTACATTTAACTTGGGTAAACATGGCCTAAATTTTTAAATTGCAATCGTAACTAAAAAATTTAATAAATCGTCTGATTCTTAATTTAAGGAAAAACGGTCAATTTGATACTAATTAAGTTTTTGCCGCGTTTTATTTATTTATTTGAGTGCTTTATCCATTTCGCGAGGGAGATTCCCTCGCGAAAACGTCTTGTCAATATTATCAAAACTCAAAACTTTGAATGAACAGGTAATATTAATTTTTATTAGTTTTCTCTTTATACATATTTTGTCATATTATATTTTTTCTTACCTAAAAATTATTATTATTATTTAACTAATTTTGATAAAATATAATTTTAAATAATTAAATTTAAGATTTACCGACGGTAGAATTAATGAAATTAAATTTGAATACATAAACGGTTCAATATCCCGATAATATTTTTAATCACAACTAAATGATTCTTACATCTGTTTTAAAAAGTCCATGAGTCCATCCATATATATTGCATGTTCAATGTCATCACTTTTCCTTCACAACTTTTTTATGATAAAGGAAAAAAAATTATTGCATGCATTTTGCAGTTGATTGGGACTAAACAAATTAGATAGGAGTGCCTTTTCCCACTCTTATCACTCTAAAAAAATTAAATAGTGATCACAATCATATATCCATATGTGTGTGTGTATATATATATATCCATACAAAATATAGGGGTGTAAATGAGTTGGTTGGGTCAATTTTTCTTTAAAACCGATCCGACTCGATTAGGTTTTGTACATCGTATTGAAAAAAAAAAAAAAAAAAAGTGAAGATGGAGAAACATGGAATTAAAAATAAAAACCAAAATCTCTGCAAACTTCTTTTTTTTTTTTTTTTTCTTCATCATCTTCTTTTTCTTCTTCTTTTGGGTAAGACAGGGGGAGAGGGGAGGAAATGTGGGCGACTGAAATAAAATGGGTAGGAAGAAAATGAAATGGGTGGCTAAAACCCTAATTCTTATTTAAATTCTTTGGTTAGGTTCCTACCTTCAAAGGTCCGATATAAATTGACCCAATTCGAACCAAACGGTTCGGTTTAATTCGATTTTTTACACTCCTAATGAAATATGTACTATTAATCTCAAATTTAGAGTCCCTACTCTCTCACTCTACATATTATTCTAAATAATAAAAAAGAATTAGGAAAAATATCAATTTATACCCCTAATTAAACTTTGGGGTTGTATCAATTAAAACTCTAAACTTATAATTGTATCCCTTTAAACCCTGAACTTTTGTAAGTGTATCAATTTACACTCTCCTTTAGATCATTTCATTCGACCAATATTTATGAAACTCATGATTTGAGTCAATTAAACTTCTAAATTTTCATAAGCTAATCAATTTAGACGTTTCATTATGATCGCCTCTAAAAATCATCTATGCATTGATTCTTAAACGCGTGTAAACTTCTTCAAATGTTAGTTTTATAAAATGGATGATTAGAGTAAATGTATGAACGATTCTTAAAGGAAATTTTGGCTAAGAGTCTAAATATTTGATTTATCTATGAAAACTTAGGGATTTATAATTGATGCAATCATAAATTTCACACAAATTTTTCACAAACAAATCGTAATAGAAGTGTAAATCGATACACTTACAAAAGTTCAAGTTTTAAATAAATACAAATTATTAGTTCAAAGTTTAAATTAATACAACTCCTAATATTTAAGGATATTAATTAATATTATTTTTTAAAAAAAAAATTATAATTGTAGATTATCTTTTAAAGAAGAGACGTGATAATGTGATAAATTTGATTGGGTTGACAATAAAACAGCTATATAGATATGTAATATTTGACACGTCATTATATAATATATTATTTTATTTTATGGGTCCACATCATTCTATATGTGTCTTTTATTAGTAGTACGATAGTAGAATTTTTGTCAAAGTAATTGGAGGAAGCGTGCACATCTAAAGCGAGGGTTCAAAATTTGAAATTTAGATATAAATTATGCGATTAATTATGCACTAAAAGCTTGTGGGCATGTTCTTGATCTTTGAAATAAAAGGTAAATTATATTTTTGAACATATAAGTTGAGAATTTTCTCTTTAAGATTTGATAATGTAACCTAGCTTAGTTTCCAAAGCAAAATATAGTACAAAGTTTTAATTATATATATTATGTGATGAAATTATATGTATTAAAAACGTGGGCCCACATGCATTTTTTTTCTTTAAAATAAAAGGATAAAATTTTATGTTTAAGTTGATATGTGTCATTTGAATTTTAAGACTTTCTAAGTATTTATAAACATTTTTTTATACTTATAAACATTTAGTAAGTCAATCAAAATAGATAGTTAGATTCTAAAAATATTGACTTAGGTTCTATTGGACAACTATTTCAATTTTTTATTTTTAAAATTTATATAGTTGTTTCCTCCTAATTTTTTATGGTTTTTTTTTTAAAAAATAAAGAAATGTATTTTTGAATTTTTATTCATATTCTAAAACCAAAAACTATTTTGTTTTAGTCATCAACTTTTGGCTTCTTCAAAAGAGGAAAAAAAAACTTTTAGCTTGATTTTGAAAATAGTGGTAAAAAGTAAATAATAAAACAAGAAACTTAGTGGAAGTAGTGTTTGTAAACTTAATTTTGCTAACAACCAAAGTTTCATTTGATAATCATTTGAATTTGAATTTTTTGTTTTCAGAAGATTATTGTGTTTGTCTTCTTACAACTCATCTTTATCATGGTTTTCATTGTCTAACTTAAACATTTGAATTCTTAGCAAAATTTCAAAAACAATAGAAAATTTCTAAAAACTACGTCCCATTTGACAACCATTTGGTTTTTATTTTTTAAAATTAAGCCTATAAACTCCACTTCCATCTCTAAATTTCTTGCTTTTTATCTACTTTTTACCATTGTTTTAAAAAAACCAAGCCAAGTTTTGAAACTGAAAAAGTAGTTATTAAAACTTGTTTTTGTTTTTTAAATTTAGATAAGATTACAAAACTCTTTGTACCCAAGTAAGATGCTAATCATTTTAAGAATTTGGAAGAAAATAGACTTAATTTTTAAAAACCAAAAATAAAAAATAAAATGGTTACCAAATGAGGCCTACATTTTTTTTTAGTTTTCAAGACTTGATTTGATTATAAAAAAAAAAAAAAAGTACTCCTACAAAGTAGATCATAATAAAACAAATAAATCAATGGGTAGAAGTTTTGTTTATAAGTTTAATTTTCTACAACCTAAAACAAAAAATTAAATGGTTGTCAAACAAAATCCTAATAACCTTTCTCTTCTGAATGTTTTTTTTTTTTTTTTTTTTTTTTTTTTTTTTTTTTTTTTTAATAAAGCTTGCAATAGGGTTGCTCATACCTTTATGTCGATAGAGGCTTGGTTTGCCCGCGATTGAATTCATCTTATTTTTACGAGACAGTTGAAGGTATTTTTTTTTTTTTTAGAAATTATTTCTCAAACCATGTTTCCTTTGTTTTTTCGAAAGACGTTTCTTATTTCTAGTTTTTCTCTGGTTTTATATATCTCTTTTTTTTTTTGTTTTAAAAAAAAAAAAATAATAACCTTCCCTTTTGAATAAATGTTCTCCAAAGTCCAAATTTAAATTAGGTCAAGTTCAATTTTAAGCCTTGGGGTTACGAGAATGAGGATATAATCTCGTCTAATTGTTGATCCCACGACGAAGGTACGACCTACTCATTTTATTAATTATCATTAATTATTATTGTAAAGAACGACCAACTTACTTCTATCCCACTTTGATTTAATTAATAGTAAATAAAATTAAAAAAAATAAAAATAAAAACTAAGAGCACACATCAGTAACACATGTATAAAGTATCATTTGTTTAGTAATCCCATAAAGTTAACCAAAGTAATTAGATTAATGAAAATAAAATAATCTTCCCCTGGGAATCTTCCTCCCATTGACCATCGTTGAAAACATGACATATTTTTCTTAAAAAATTGATAAGAAATAAAATATATTTTTTTCTTCGTCTGTTTATTTATTTATTTTTTTTACTAGAAATTAGACTTAGGATTATTATAACCTTTTCAATATTTAATAGCTTTTTAAATATTAGAAACGTTAATTAAAAAAAGAAAACATAACAAAAGTTAAAAGCTTTTCATTAATTACTTAGTTTTGCAATAAATATTATATATTCAGAGTAGTATATAAATATGTACTTACCTTTCTTTCAAAACACGCTAACGAATATTCAAAAATATATTTCTCTCTTAGTTTCTCTCATTAGCTCTTTTAATAGTAATTGAAGTTTTGAGCTCAACGAACTTTTAGAGTAGAGTGGATTGAGCTACACAACGCTTCAGTTGGGTTGTTGTATTTTAGAGGGGACAGACTAGAGAATATTTGCTGCACCGATAGTTGATATTAAGAAATTTAATATACGTCATCGGGTTTGAATCTCCTTAAAGAGGGTGAGATATCTGCACCTCAACCTAATTGTTTACGTGTCACAATATTTACTCTATTTTCAAATGTTATTTGTAATTCTTCGAATAAAATAGAATGGAACGCAAAGTTAATGGGCTAAAATGTCGAGTTTGAAGGCTAGCCTAAATGCAACATAACTTTAACCTCAACGATCAAAAGTGTTATTTTTTATATAAAAATATTAATGACTTAAAATAAAATTGCATCAGGTAAAAAAATTAAAAATATATATATTTTTGTTAAAAGAATATTGGCTAATCTTATTTTTATATATTATGTGGTGCACATATTTTATTTTAACAAAATAATTAATAATTAAATAGAGTCATTTAAATTTCATAAAATAAGCCAACAAGAGTTTAGCTCAATTGGCATCCAAATGTACTAGTAACCACGAAAAATAACCAACCATGGATAAGTCCTATTCTTAATCAAACAGATCTCCTTTTCCTCGAACATTACTTACTTTTCAATGGAGCAAACCTTATTCTTAATAAAATAGATCTTCTCTTATATGAAGATTACTTACTTTCTAACCGACCAAATTCGAAAGTAGTTGACTAGTGTGTAAACCTTATTCCATTAATAAGATACATATTCTTTTATATGAAAATTACTTACTTTCTAACTGACTCGTAGAGTAACCAATTGACTAATGAGGTCATGAGTAAACCTTATTCTTAATGAAAATACTTTCTTTTATATGTAAATTACTTATATTCTAACTAAGGAAAAATAACCATTGACTAGAGGATAAATAAGCCTTATTCTTACCAAAATAGATCTTCTTTTATTTGAAGATTACTTACTTTCTAACCGACCAACCGAAAGTAGTTGACACGTAGATAAACTTTATTCTTAATAGGATAGATCTTCTTTTATATGAAAATTACTCACTTTCTAATTGACCAACAAAAAATAACGAGGCTGAATAAGCTTATTTTACCAGTTGACTAGGTTTTTTACAATGAATATTATTTACTTTTATAACCGACCACCAAGAATAAGATTCTTACTAGCCATCACTAAAAATTTAGTATCTAGAAGAAAATGAGAAAATAAAAAATATATTCTCGCTTTTCTGAAGTGTTATCTCTTACAAACTAAAAAAATTAAGAATAGTCAAGTGAATCATAATAGTTAAATTTCGATCTCAATTGACATACATATTATATTCTTGCCATTTTTTTAATTTTTTTTTTAAAAAGTGATTAATAATATAGTTTTTAATATTTTATAAAGAGGTAGAGGTTAAAATGAACATATAAATATAACAAAATCCTGAATAAGTCCCTTAACAAAAAAAAAAAAAAAAAAAAAAAAAAAAGGGTTCCTCTGCCCCCATTTCAGTCAACTCTGGCGTCTGTTTGTCCCAGAGAAGGAAGAAACTCCAAAGAACTTTCCTTCCTTCCTAACTAAAAACCCATCTTCACTGCAAACAATTTCCCCCAAAATTCTTCTTTCCAAATAATGGAAGCCGCCATGGATGACCCCTCTTCCCCTTCTCCTCCGGGACTCAACGATTTCGCCCTAAGCGGCAAGATTATGCTCAGCGCCATCATCATCCTCCTCTTCGTCGTCATTCTCATCATTTGCCTTCACCTCTACGCCCGCTGGTACGTTCTCCGAGCTCGCCGCCGTGGAACTCTCCGCCGCCGCAACCGCCTTGTCTTCTATTTCGAACCGGAAAACCCCTCTGCCCCACACGGCGCCGCTGTCTCCCAACAGCGCGGCCTCGACTCCTCCGTTCTTAATTCTCTCCCTGTTTTCACTTTCTCTTCCAAATCCCACTCCGATCCAATCGATTGCGCTGTCTGTTTGTCCGAATTTGAGGACAATGAAAAGGGCCGGACACTTCCGAAATGTTCTCATAGTTTTCATATCGATTGCATCGACATGTGGTTTCATTCTCACGCCACCTGCCCACTCTGTCGCTCGCCGGTCGAGCTGGCTCCAGAGACACCGGTGGAGGTTGCGATTTCCATGGAGGAACCGGTGATAGCTGAATCCGGTTCGAGTTCTTCTGGTTTTTGTGCAGAGTGCGATCGCTCCGACCGGATGGCTCCTTCTTCGGCTGGTTCTCGGTCGTTTAGGGCACGGCGGAAGCCGGCGGAACTGGACGGAGTTTCGATTGAGATTCCGACGCGGAGGGAGGGCGAGTTCGCGGCTTCCTTGTCGCCGACGACTCCGTCATTCAAGTCGCCAATAAGTCGGGTGATGTCGTTGTCGTTCAAAATGATAATTGGCCGGGAGAGGAGAGGCGGCGCATCACCGACCGGAAATGGAGTAGGGTGCAGCTCCGGCACCGGCGGGGAGTTGGATATTGAAAAAGGAAAGGAAAGCGTTCTGTGAATCAGAAGTCGAACTCGGAAATTGACTCAGCGACTTGGAAGACCAGTCGGCTTGTGGAGACTGCAGGGTCAAGTCCAGCGTGGAACTGACAACGCCTTGGTGGAGGGTTTTGTCAGATTAATGCACACGTGGCAGTTGTGGTTTTTTAGTTTGTATTCTTTGTAGAACGGAGATTTTGACCGTAGATGTTGATGCCTTAATTAGTCCTTTTAGTACAAACAATGTGCTAATACAATTTAAACCTCCGATCTTAGAAGAAAAATAATTATAATGGAGCGAAGCTCATGTTATCTATGTCCAGATATTTGTATGGATATAATTAAATTTATTAGCTAAAAGTTGTAAAGTCATTTACTCTACAATTAAAATTGATTTCTACTTATTTAATTCTTTACGGATTTTAAAAGCCCACAAATAAAGATAGTGTTGAAGTATTAGTAATATTAAATTTTTTGTTTGTTTATGACTATAAATAATAGTTTTGTTTGACAACCTAACTAAGTCCGAGGATGTATTATAAAAATAAATAAATAAATAAAATAGGGAAAGCGACCTAACTCACATTTCTATTCCACCTAAGTCTTTGATTTTTGTTTCCAAGTAATACTATAATATGAAGTCTATATTAAAATAATTTGAATCAGTTACATCCCCATCTATTAATATTATTTTAAACATTTATGAGATCGTATTAGCAAAGAAGTTAATGACAGTAATATGGAAGAGTATTTTTTTAAAATACTTTAAAGTAAGGTTAAAAACCAATTTTAGTTTATACACTCCCATAGAAACAATAATTTAGTTTAACTTTGTTTTAACAATTATGTTTAATTTTATAATAATTTAATCTTTGAATTTTAGTATGTAATAGTATAATCTTTGTACTCTTAAAATAAAAGTTGGTATTAAAATTTAATGAGTTTTCTTGCACACATATACCATTAAACTAACGAGAGACTTTATATAATAGTTAAGTAATAAAATATGACATTTAATTTTGAAGAAAATTTGATTAAATTGTTATCCTTTAAAAAATATAAGAATTAAATCGTTATAGGTTAAATTTAAGGAAGAAAATGTTTTTTTTAACCTTCAAGTAATTTTAAAATTTACTACGGTTACACCTAGTAAAAAGAATGAAACTTTTGAGTTGGCTATGAGAATTTCATTCTTAAAAAAAATATTTTTTTAATTTCTACTTTTTAAATTTAATTTCTATTTCATCTCTAATTTCAAATTATTTATTTAAATTTTGAATTTGATTTTAATTTTAATTGAGTATTTAAATTTAAAATATAATATTTTTAGTCTTTAAATTTTAGATTTTATTTCGTGAAAGACTAAAACGTATAAAACATTACCTTTATTCATATTAGGAGTGAGGAGATAAGAGAAAAAAAGTTGTTTGCTTTTTTAGGCTTTTACACATGCCGCCAAAGCCACCGAAAACCACTTTTAATGGCCGCCCCACATTTGGGAATTCCTATTGGCTTATATATACCAAAAAGCGCTTTTATCTGATAAGAAATAGGAAAGCTCCCAAAATCGTTACTTTTATTATTATTTTAAAAAAAAAATTAAATAGTATACTTTTAAGAGTTGTAATATCACTAGAGTAAAAATCTTTACAATTTCACATAAAAATTACCCATTTAACGACCATTTTTGGGAAGAGAAGAAATGCTTTTAGGGAATGGGGATAAAGAAGTTTATCATTAAAAAAAAAAAAAGGGTTTGCATTTATTTCACAATAATTTTGATATAATATTCCTCTCTAAAAAAAAACTTTTAAAAAAGTATGTTCTTTTTATTAGTCACAAGGTGTTTTAATGTTATTCTTTTAATTTCATGTATGTGTGTGTATGTATATATATGAGATTTTTTTTTTGGAATATTTAAATTGAAAACTTTTGTTGTAATATTGAATTTTAAACTTTAAAAATTTATAATTATATTAATCATATAAAATATTATTAGATTAAAATATCCAAAAAAACAGTTTTTCATTTATTTAAAAAATACTCATAGAAATAGCAATATTATCCTTAAACTTTCATAAACATTTCAAAAATACTATTGGAGTATAAATTCTTAAGAATTTTGGACGAAAATTGAGATATGAAATAGTGTGGCAATGACTTATAACAAAAATTTAGACCAACACATCATTTTAAGTCATCACGACACAATTCTAAATCTTGATTTCTAGTCAAAATTCTAAAGAATTTATATTTCAAGGGTAATTTTGAAATATTTATAAAAATTCAACAAATTCAGCTAAGACCAAAGGAGCTCATTCTCCTTTCAAAGTTTTAGTGTAAACTACTATTAATTAGTGAAACGTTTAATTAATAAAAATGTGTCCTTGCTATAGTGGTAGAACGCCCCTCACATCCCTAGCTCAGACCCTCTCCACACTATACAAAGTACAAAAGGTCAACTTTATCAACTTTCAGTGCAGTCTGGCTTCACCTAAGTTAGAAAGACGGTAAAATTAAAGGATCATCTTCGCCGGACAGAAACTCACCGGAGCAAATCTGCAACACTATACTTTAGAAATGGAGTGTGAAAATGAAGAGAAGACGAAGAAACCCAATCAATTGCTCGCTAGCTGCAGTTCTTGCCTTCTTGTTGCTCTGTCCATTTGGGATTGAAGAGACGATGCGAGAAAGAATTAAATGGGCCAAGGTATTGGGCCTTCCGGTCTCAAGTATTGGGCCGGACTCTTAGCCATTTTTAACGTTTTGTTAGGCATTTTCCAAGGGTAATTTTGAAAAATATAACATGGATGAAAAATATTTACAATTACATATTGACATCAATTTCATTTAGGTAAAATATGGGTGGGAATCTGAACGAATTGAACTGTGCTTGTTTTGACAATTATTATCTCATATTTTCTATTTTCTATTTTTCGTTTTTTGTACAATAAATGTGGGGATGAGAGATCGAACCTCCAATTTCTATCTTTATAGAGGAAACTTATGTCAATTACTATTGAGTTATGCTCATTTATGCTCATTTTGACCACTTAATATTTCTCTTAAACAACTTATATGGCTTCAATACATTTATTTGTATAAGATATTTGTACTAACACTATTTATTTGTCTAATCTAAAAAAAAACACACACACACTATTTATTTGTTGAATAATTAATGACAATAATGACAAATTAATAGCGATAACTAAAAACAAATGTTTTTAAGAATTAATAAATTAGAATGAAACAATCCAAAATTTTCAAAGATCAAAATAACATTTTAACCAATTTCATTTTGACTTGTATTGAGAAAAAAAGGTAAACCTTGTTTACTTTAGGTTATGGTATGAGTAATTAGAAAGACCATGTTACTTGTGATTCATCAATGATAATTTAAAAATTGGATCCTATTTAATTATATATGTTATTTTTTGCTAGTGTTTTGTACGTAATGAAATGTGGACTCCACTGTTAAATCTGTAATCAACAAACATAATTCTTTTGCAAAAGAGAGGATCATCGATCAAATTATGTTTGATTATTACATGAGACCCACACTCTATTTTTAAAATTTTTTTCATCATTTACCTTTTTCATTACGTTTCTCTAGGGAAGTAAACAACACCAAACTTTTTTTTTTTTTTTTTTTTTTAACGATTGCATTAGTATGTAAACACAATTAAAGGAATTTGCAATTGAGGACCATTACAATTGATACATGAATGTAAATCCATATCGATTGCAACAATTTTAATTATGGATTATTAAACGTGACCTAAATTTTAATTCTAAATCTTTATACTTTGCATGATTAACTTTATATTAATTTGACACTAGACCATTAAGTAATCATTTGAAACAATGTTACTCTAATAGTGTAAGAGAAACTATACCCATTTGAATTTGAAAAAAAAAAAAA
Source organism: Lagenaria siceraria (assembly GCA_002890555.2). Classification (NCBI taxonomy): domain Eukaryota; kingdom Viridiplantae; phylum Streptophyta; class Magnoliopsida; order Cucurbitales; family Cucurbitaceae; genus Lagenaria; species Lagenaria siceraria. Next base: position 22,238,477 of record CM016483.1, on the reverse strand, counting down.
GAAAGAAAAGGGGGAAGAAAGGCAAGCAAGCTAAATAACTAAAATAAACAATAAAAATTATCAAAAGTGAGAAAAAAAATTCAAGCACTAAAATGATAAAAAAAAAAAAAAATTGATAATATCTCATAAATGAGGGAATAAAAAAAAATCTTAAACGCTTCCATGTTTTTTATATAAAGAATGGCCATACATTCAGCCATTCAAAACAACTCATAAATATATATATATTATTTGTAAATATATATTTGTAAAAAAAAATTTCAAAGTCCTAAATTCAAGGAACTCTACACCACACTCTAAGGGTAGCCTTATATAGTTACTATAGAACTCTTCATGTTCTGTTTTTCTTCTTCCTCTGTTTTTTATACTGCCATCATGCCGGAAGTGTACGGGACACCGGTGGGCTTGATCCACGGATCACCGCGAATAAATCTCCCAGCGGTGAAATCAATGGCGTGCTTCGGTGTGATCTCCTTAATTCCCCTCCACTTAATCCGTTTATCCTTGGCGGCGCCAGGTCCCCTGTTATTGTACTCTGTGTAAAACAGAGTATTGAGAGCGAAATCACCCATCCATGGGAGCCACCCTTCAGGTTGAATTAAATCATCGATTTGGGACTGCATGATGATGGTTCTTGAATATTGTTTCCATGGACGGCCGAGGTAGGCTTTGTGGATGTGGCGGACGGGGAAGAAGCCAGGGTCAGAAGAAATGACGCAATTCTGCAAGATTATGGCGGTGGGCTCCTTCCGTTGAGTTCGGCCCTGAGCTGTGACGATGCATTGTTGATTCGCCATTGGCTTCCTCACAAGTATCTTGCAGTTCTGGAAGACGACGGCGCCGTTGCCGAATATGAAATCGATGGTGCCGGTAATGGTACAATCTCGGTAGAATTGACGGTGGGCGTGAGTGTAGAGAGTGTCTTGGTAACCGTCCATTTGACAATTGTAGAAGATTGACATGTCAGATTGAACTCGAAGCGCCACTGCCTGGTGCTTCTCTGGTCCGGCAGAGTTCTCGAACCCCAGGTCCTTCGCGATGAAGTTGGTTCCGATCACCGCTGTAAATACAACATTAAAGTCAGTTCGTAGTTTGGCACTCAATTTTATAATTGCCCTTAATCAAAATTAATATGAACTTACAAACGGTAGCGGTTTTGAAGGTGGGTGTTCCGTCAATGAAGTTCTTGCCGGCGGTGATTTTGGTTTTAGTCGGCCCATCTCCGATCATCATTACCCAAGTCATACTTTTATCTATCATCACTTGTTCTTGATAAACTCCGGCCTTAACATAAATCACAAACGTTTTATTGCTTTTCTTTGGGATATCATTTAAGGCTTCACTCACCGTTTTGTACTTTCCACTTCCGTCTTTCGCCACCACAACATCCGCCTTGATGCTGGCGCCGGTGGCTTGGAGTAGCCCACGTCTGTCACTAACCCACGATGGTTCTTCCTCTTGTTCATCGGATTCCTCCGTCAACAGCCGTCGTCCAGCCGATGGAAGCCCAAAAGAGGTCATAATTGAAGTAACTTCACTAACCATTCCAAGCCCATTAGCTGTCATTTCTTTTGACATTTTCAACAAATTCTTCATCTTTTCCCCTGTATCGCCGGTGACATTTTCGAAGCCGTCTATGCAAGTTTCTTGATAAGTCAATGCGCCACTCAACCAAACCTTAAGATCCTCAACGTAATCATCGATTTTTTGGATGTCGAAATTGTCTGTGATTCTGTCAAAGGAAATTAAGAGATCGTCAATTGCGTAATCCATTAGCTCGCCACAAGCGTCAAGAGCTTGTTTAGCCATGGGATCAGTGGCGGATTCTTTCAAGGTGGCGGAATTTCCGAGGGCCGATTTAATTTCGTCTACGGCGGCATGGAATCCGGCTTTGATTAGCTCACGTGGGTCGCTCGTGTTGGTTCCGGCCTGGGACAGAGCTTTCTCGCAGGTTTCTTGGTAATCAGTGGGCTGACAGAGAGCCTTGACGGCTTTGGTGGAGGTGGAGATCTCCGCCGTGGCACCGCCGCCACCGATGTTAGTGGAGTCTTTGCGATTGACGCCGACTGCCACTGCAACTACCATGGCAACAAGAAACAAGGAAGATACGCCGATGAGAGCAGCTTTCTTGTTCTTCCCTCCATCATCAGACATGTTTTTTTTTTACTCGAGATTTTCAATTTGGGTTTTTTTTTTTTTTTTTTTTTTTGTTTTTGGGTTTTTTGTTTTTGATTTTGTTGGTTAATGGCAAAAGGGAAGATGGAGCACTGCCTTGAATTCTTCTGTTTCAACAAATGGAGTGTATTTATATATGTGAAGATCTGGGCAGAGATCCGAAATGACAGTTAATACCGTTAAGCTTGAACATTCAGAGCCAGTAAGCCTTTTTTCCCCCCTTCCTTTGACTTTTTCTTATAAATCAAGTGCTGACTTTTCCCTGCCTATATTTAGTTGGGTACTGAGGCTTACTAAACTTGAGATTTAATTTAATTATATTTATTCATTTAAATTAAGACCATCCATAATTTTGTCCAATTGTGTGTTCAAATCTGTTACTTCAGATAAAATTTGATTTTTTTTTTTTTTTTTTTTTTTTTTTGAGTTTAGCAACATTTAAGATGGGATGATTCGAACTTCTAATATCTTAATCAATAGTATATGTCTTAGTTAAGCTATGTTTAGATTGATTAAAATTGATTGAGTTGAAAATATGGGGATTTGTGTCCTTCATCTATAATATATAGATGGGGCCATGGAAAGATAGAACTCTTCGAGTGTAGGTGTTCTTTAATTCTAATAAGTGCAATTGATGCTAACTAGATGCAACTCTTAAGATGGACATGATTCTTCGAATGTGTGTATATTGAGTCTAATAGATACAATTGATATCAATAGATGTGACTGTGCATGTGAAGGTGGTTAAGTATCTTCTACCACTTATGAGTGAGATGCATGGATAATAATAATAAAATTCACGAGTTTGTTTAAAATCTTAAAAATTCATACTATGCAAGTTTAGAAAAAAAGAACAAAAGTTCTATAAACTAAATTTAAAATAAAAATTTAGTAGAACAAATAAAAATCAAGTTTTTAATTTCTTTTTTCTAAAATAGTTAGTAAATATATAAAATAGAGTTGAGAGAATGTTAACCCAAAAAATTCTATAGAAAAAAATAAATATTTTGGAGAAAAAAAGTTACTAAAATTTTCAAATATAAAGAGACAAAAGTTTGAAAAAGAAGATTTTTAGAGAGAAAAAAAAACATATAATTAAAGAATTTTTTTTTGACAAAAATACTAGGAATATGGAAAAAACTAGAGAAAGTAAGAGAGATTAAAAAGGGACCAATAAAATAAAATAAAGTTATTTTTATATGTACTATTTTATTTTTCTTTTTAGATCTCAAATCTTATTTATATTCATCGTTAATTTTGGATTTATTTGAAATTTAGAATAGTTAATAGCATAACTAATTTAATTTATGAATTTGTTTTTTTCTTCTGCTTATTATATTTAGTTTTAAAAAATAAAATATTTAGATGTATTATATCTTATATTTGCATTTGAGTTTTTTTTATAAACAATTAAATACTATTTTAAAATTTTAAATTAGAACTTTGACATTTCCACGTCGTGTTTACTATTAGTTTATATACAAATACAACTTACCGGTAACTATGTTCAATATTGTGATGATAAAGATAGTTTAATATGTTAAATTTTTCCAAATAATATTGTTGTTGATCTTGCACTATTTTGAATGTGCAACTAGTTGGATGATCTTGATCACATATACATATACTTTAACTTGATTGTAATTAGTTTGGTGTTGCTACCGGTAAATAAGTAGTGTTCGACATTGATTTGGTATTTGTCAAATACACTTTGAAAATTAAATCGATTGAATCTAAATTTGACATTCTCGATATGGTGTAAAAGTTAATTAAGTTAAATACATGTGAAGGTGAGAAAAAAGAAGAAAAAAAAAACATTTGCAATCCAATAATAAAGGAATTTACATCTTGCCTAAAAGTTCTATGTGATCATTAAATACAAGGTACTTTCTTCTAAAGGGACATTTAGTTAATTAAATCATTCATGATTCTATATTCCCTATTAATGCATGTGATTCATATGAGCTAAACAATGTTTATGATTTAGTTAAACCTTTTAATTGATGTTTAACCTTAACTTATTGCGATGATACAGTCCATTAGAAAATTAACACTATTTTGAAGTAGAGAAATTAGAAGGGTATTGGTAGTCATTATTTGTTTGTCCGTTATTAATCATGTTATAATCGTGCATTTTGTGTCAGGGTCGGTCTATAAATTTTCCTTCCTTTTGCTGCATTATATTGACATGAGTATCACCGGGTTAAGACAAACATCCTGGATTAAGAGATCAGAAGTTCGTATCTCTTATCTTGAACGATGTATTAAACTCAATATAAATAATAATAAATTGACAACATGAGCTTACAGATCCCCAACTTCAACAGAAATATACATGATAACAAATTTCATCAATATAAAACTGAAAAAGTTATCGACTCAGTTCTTCCTTTTATTTCCTTTCTTTATCTTATTCCTTATTCTTTCACAGGTTTTATAACCTAATATCCCCTTCTAATGAATGGTACCTGAGAATTTTCCTTTTAATTTTCAAAGCTTAGCTCTCCGAAGCTCCAACTTGGCGATGGTTCCTAAATGAACTTCATCAGGGCCATCTGCTATTCTTAAGGTTCTTGCAGCAGCCCAGAGATGAGCAAGAACAGTGTCAGAAGACAAGCCACCTGCACCATGGACTTGCATTGCCATGTCCAGAATCTGCAATGCCATATTTGGAGCAGCAACCTGTACCATGTTTCACCAAGATATTAATTGAAACGTCCAGGGCTACGATTCGAGGATTTGGAACAATGAAGAATCACACCTCGATGGCGTGTGGAATCTATAAATCATACCTCACGGTCAGAAAAATAGTTTTGAACTCTTCTGATTTACAAAGTCTTTAAATTACAGCATTCTGTTTAAATCTTGAAGTTACTTCTAATATAATTGACCCGTATAATTAATCTATCAGTTGTCAAATGGTGGTACCATTAAATTGATAAACTTATAACTCTAATTAATGAAATTTTATCATTTGAAGATCATGAGTGTTCAAAACCATTATAATACGAGAGGCTACTATTTGTAAAATTCACACACTGTAAAATTTTTATTAAATGTAAGAAAACTTACCTTGGCCATTGCAATTGTCCCACGTGCTTTCTTGTTTCCTAGCCGATCCAACTGATCAGCTGCTTCCAAAACCAGCAATCTTGCTTTCTCAAGTTCCACACGACACTGACACAAATGTAGCGATACAATCATTCTTATACATTTCAAGGGGTATCATGTGGCATAAAGTGAACTGAGGAATTCCAGTTAGGATTTTCAATTACTGAATAAATTGTGTCCATGGGACATGATATGAAGCCCCTTATTACGTTATGGTTAATGTATCCAAATACCTTGGCAATGTCTGAAAGGAAGGAACCCTGCTCAGCAATCAACTTTCCAAACACTCTTCTACTCAGAGCCCTCTGAACTGCCAACTGCATACCTCGCTCTGCAGCTCCTACCAACCTCATGCAATGGTGCAGCCTCCCTGGGCCGAGCCTACCCTGGAATGAGATACCAAACCAAAGGAAAGTCATACATCATTGCATCAAGCAAGCAGCTCCATGGACATCAGAATACTTAATAGGTGAATAGTGAAAACTGATAACCCTAAATAACTAAAGTATACGTACGTAAAAGGGGAAAGAAGGGAGGGGCAAATTCGTGTAAGGGAAATATATAGTTAGTGTGGGACCCAAATTAATATTGTTAGTTAAGGGTCTCGGGGAAGAGGGTATGTAAACGGTTGAGGGGGTGTGTTAGGGATATCTTTTTGGCTGATCATTGTAATCATTCTCTTAATGAGATTTTGGAGAGGAAGGGAAGCTCTCAAATTCTCCCTTGGTTTGTTGATAAATAAATTGAAGGCTTAGGCCTATCAAAAACATAGTGGTGCATAAGAATAAATCTGGTTCTGCTTCAGTGTCCTCGGTTAATAAACTTGTTGACAAATTGGAAGTTTATCCGCACTAGGTAGAATTCTATTTTACTCAAACTTAAACTGTTGCATTAGTCAATTTTCTAGGAAAATACTGAGAAACGGTATTAGGGTGATTAAGAATATTATTAGGGTATTAATAATATATTAGTAATTAGCTAAACGATTTTTTGGTAGGGTTTTGTTATAAATGGAGTGAATGGGAGGAGAAGAAGGTAGGCATTTAACTTGGTTGATTTAGCCTTTGAGTGATTTCAAGAGAGGGAGTGTCCAAGCACCTCAAATGATTTGGAAGTTATTGTAGACCTACAACCTTTTATTGTTCAATACATTTCAGCTACTTGGTTTTTATCATATACTCAAAGTCAACCCCATCTAATTGCAAGCAAGATAATCCATAGGATACATCATACAAGATAGTATAAAGGATTTGAACAACATTACCTGCGCAATTTCAAATCCACGACCCTCTCCAAGTAAAATATTTGTTGCAGGAACACGGACATTGTCAAATATTATCTCAGCATGCCCATGAGGTGCGTCATCAAAGCCAAACACTGTAAGTGGTCTTTTAACAATTACACCTGGAGTTTGGATGTCAACTAAGATCATGGACTGTTGCTTATGCAGAGGAGCGGTAACATCTGTTTTTCCCTGCAAATAATGGAGAACTCCTCGTTGCATCAATAATAATATAAATTCATTTGAGAAATAACAGACGAATCTTCTAAATAGTATGAACTAACCATAACTATCAGGATTTTGCACCTTGGATCCATCGCTCCACTTGTCCACCATTTTCTTCCATTGATCACAAAGGTATCTCCTTCCCTGCATGTAAGATAACAGTTATACCTATAACAAACTGAACGCTGTATGTACACTTAAAGATCTATGTTTCTTAAAATTTCGAGTTACAATTTGGAAATCATTAACGAACTATAAATGAAAAATAAACCTTGTTTATAAAATTAGTCTAGAAAAGCCATTTAACATGCTTTTAGTTGAATGTTGAATATCTACAATATCCTCAACATTTTTGAAAGTCTGCCAACAGAAGAAAAAAAGAAAAAGAAAAAAGAGAATGCAATCCAATAAGTGGCATGCATTTTTTTCTTTCGGAAACAAATTAACTAATTAGAATATTTATTACAAGGTAACATTTGTTTAACATTGTTACCTTGTAATTGAACATTCAATATTTGTTGCATCAGAGGATGCAACCTGCGGTTCAGTCATTGCAAATCCAGACCGTATCTTCCCTTCAAGCAAAGGAATAAGCCATTCATGTAGCTGTTGTTTGTTGCCATACCGCAACAATACCTAATGAAAAAGACAAAATTATCAATACCAGTTCCAATCATGGATGCTTATATCGTGTCAGAAATTTTTGTCAACATTTGACCAAACCATCGGTGTCAAAGATACCAACAGCTTGTGATTACAACATACACTACTCCACCGACGCAGAAGATATGCAACACCCAAAATTCTAACCGTAAAAGTGTATAAATTCAATGAAAAATATATACAGATCTATTCATTCATTGGTCGATTCAATTTATTATAGTCGGTGTGCTTACAGCAGTGTTAAAAATTCAGGGATCTATAAAGCTAGCGGCCTTGCAGGCAGAATTCAGGCTAAAAAATTGGATCTTACCTCCATATTTCCAGTGTCAGGTGCGCCACAATTAAACACCTGAGGTGCCCAAATAGATCGACCCATTATCTCACAGAGGTACCCATATTCAAGATTGGAGAGGCCAGCACCAAGAAGAAGACTTTCTGCACCAGCGGAAAGGATGTGGCTAGTTCCATTGAAAAGCAGTTTCCTTGCTCTAGCAGCACTATCAAACTGCACAAAGGAATCTTATTTCTTAAACTAGTATAAAAAAGAATAACAGTATGAGTATATATGATTAAATCAGAGAAGAGTCAAAATACAAACAGGTATCCACAAGTTCCATAAGCCTTCTTTCTTAGCCATCTCCTTTAGTTTCTCTTCCTCTGGATGAATGGTCCAGCGTGAGGAAGACTGAGCAAGTTTATAAAATTCGTTTTCCATAGGGTATATATGATCTTCCATGAACTTAATCAATTTGGTTCTCAACTCCGTGACCTTTTTACTGGGGACAAACTTTCCTCCATCTTTGAGAATGCCCCATTCCTCATTCTCCTTCCTGGTATGTTGTGAATCAACTTGTACAATTGAATCTGAAGTTGTTGAATGGGAAATAGCACCTTACGAAATAGCCTTGGTTATGTTCTACTAGAAGTAAAAAGCTTTATTAAACAAAAGAACTACCTAATGGGGGATTCTCAGGAAGCAAAGATTTTTGTTCAATAAATGCCCAAGCAGCATCAACTAAAGCATTAGCTTTTTCTCCAGCAACCTGAGCACTCTCACCTCCTGATGCATTTCCCTGCATTCTCAAAAGAAAACTGTGAATTATTGCAAATGAAAACTTCAAAATTCCCTTTTTGTTTTGACCATGCTGCATAGCGTATTCAATGACTGATAAGATACCATAATCCATCGGCTGTAAATTCCAGCATAGATTGCAGCTCCTCGGAAAATGGAGAAAGCAACATAAAACTTCCAAGCAGAAAATGGCCATGGTTTTCCCTGCAACAAGGAAATTCCAGCAAAAGTGGTGCCTCAAGAACCAGTGGCATAAATTTCAAACAATGAATCTTCATTCGCCTCAGCTAGATCATGCAATGTGCCCATGAACGTTCATTTTCCATTGACCAACTATATATCAAACTCAAAAAAAATCTTAAATTCAATCTAAGTCGATTTTTATCTGTATCATAGGAGCTCAAAGGAAACTTGGGCATTTATTACTTAGACCATATTTGCAATCTATTTACATAAATAAGAAATCAGACGCATATCAATAATTGATAAATGCTCAAGGACTACAAAAATAACAGAACAACAGAATACTGATGACATTACTACAAAAATAACAGAACAACAGAATAGATACGTTGCGCCTCCAATTCCTTATCATCAAGCCTTCAATCTATAGTTACAGATGCTTTCTTCAAGGCTATTTGTTTCAAGGGTAATGTTGAAATATCTAGTACGAGGACATGTGAAAATGTAGGTATCTGGTATTATTAGATCAATATGATTGATATTGCAAAAGTTTTACTCAGGAAATCTTCAATAGTCATATAATAATTAATTAGTTAAGTAATAATCGCTAATCAAAATCAAGTGAGTTCAATTAATTAAGTCTAGAAACAATAACTAATTATTACAATTTAATTAATTTACCACAATATATAAATAAAGGTTCATATTGATATATAAAGTAGTTTTATGTCATTTCTAAAAGAAAACAACAGGGATTGGCATAAAATAACAAAATTTAATAAATAACATAATAATAATAAAAAAAAAAAAATAATGTATATATTCAAGATAATGCATGACCTTTATAATAAAAACCCATTTATTTAAAATGTTAACAAAAGAACAAAAATTGGTGGTGTCACCAACTATCATGCGGGTGAATAGTGAAATGGATACAGGTGTAGGGTTGCTCAAAACAGCATGTAATGAAGGTTTTTAGATGTCTAAGTTCGCTAGAACATGTGATGCATGTGATATTTCCCCCACAATGTTAAGCACTAAATCCTTGAAATAGAGGATGATGAAATATAACAAAAATCATTCCCATGGTGGAAAAGTATGAACCAAATTTTGGTTACACCCTCATAGAAGGAAAACATTTGCAAGACTGCCGCAAAACTCAAATACTTGATTGAATAATGCTGACAATAACTACTTACAGCGATAGAACAGTAATGAGCCAAATATTCTGCTAATGAAGGAATCCCTTCTAAAGTTCCAATATTGTTAAAACCATGTGCTGTATTTGGAAGGTCGGAGTGCAAGTCCAAGATGTAAGGCTGAAACGAAATGGAAGTAGTACAGCTTCAATACAAATTATCCAACAATTAATAGCATGCAAATGTTACAAGTTAAAATGCTGAAACCTTATGGTGATTACTGAACGTTATAGAAAAGAAATTCCCTACATACCAGGCAGAAATAAGCAACATCACACATTTGATTTCCCACCGTGGATAGCTCCCAATCAAGAATGCCAATCACTCGGTCCTGCACTCTCAGAGGGTGAGACAACATGCAAGTTTTATTTATATTATTATGTATGTACACCTCAACTTCAACTCTAAACTTCCAAGAAATAATAAATGTTAGCAGGGCGCCAGACTTTACAAAGATTAAATACTCACCCTCTTGGATGAACAAGCTAAATACAAAATGGAGGACATAGACATCCAAAGAATATATTTATATAGAAGAAACAGCAGACCTCAAAGGGATGAAATATAAGATTATCAATTCGAAAATCTCCATGAACTAAGCCAGCTGTGACACCTGAAGAATCTTCTGAAGGAATATGTGCCCGTAGCCAGTCAATTAGTGCAAACATTTTTGGATTTCCAACTACTTTACCCTCACTGGTTGATGAAATATACTGTTTTGCCCACCTCTCGATCTAAGGAGAAAAAAAAAACGCAGAAGTTTGTAAGCAATACTTTTACTTATATTACTTGGTTTGGCGGATACCAGCATTGTCATGACCAGTCCATCCTCGCCAAATAGCACATGGAAGAGAATTTCAAGGACTCATAATCCATCGGAACAGAACAAAGATTTAGGACAGACCTGTCGCTTACAGTAATTTTCTGGACGCCCATATTTTCCTAAACCGACAGCATTTACATCAACTGAATGTATAGAAGCTAAACTTTTCGCAGCTTCTAAATATATTGCCCTTCTAGTTTCAGGAGCAACTCCCTAATGCAATAACATTCAATCCATCAGAAGCAAGTCAATAGCTAGTAAAACTTCACAACTTACTAGACGTACCTCCATTTTGGGGTCTAAAAATATTCGTCCATCCAAAAACTCCATAATATAAAATGGAGTACCAATTACGCTTGAATCAGAACACAGGCATACAACTTTAGGAACAGGAACCTGTGCGTGATCACCCAATGCTCGAAGAACCTATCACATCAGAAATTGAAACTGGAAATCAAAACCTTCAAGTTCTCATAACTTCTGAAATTTGGAAAATTACAAGAACTATCACTCTTCTTTCTACTGTTCCAAATTTAAGATAGCTCACTGATTAGTTGGACGGCCTACTGATTCTTTGAGATAAAACAGTTGTATTCACTATAATAGAGTGCTGAAGTTTTTTTTATCAGTTAATAAAAGTTGTGAAGCGTGATCATTCTCGCTGGTGTTCATTTCTATACTTTGTTAGGTAATGAAGTAGAGACTAATGAGCACCTGAAACTCCCTCTCAACGGCATGAGCAGACTGGAGCAGGATCCCAGGAGGTTTCTTCCTTAGAACATACCGTTTCGAAGAAGCTCCGGAAGTAACTTCGATAAGATAAGTCGGATTTGATTGGCCATGTCCGAACTAATCTCCAGAAATGAGAAGGGGAAACACAAAATCAAACAACGAATACAGTAAACGGATCAAATTAGCAGTATGAGAAGGCGGAGGGGGAAGAGGAAGAAGAAGTACCTGAGAGACGCGGAAATTAGATGGGAAGGGAAAAGCAGGAATGTTGGCGGAGCAATAGCGGAGCAAGGCATTGGGGTCGAGCTCGTGAGCAGGACGAACATGGCCAAGCAGATCAAATGTACGCTTCGCCATAGCTCAAAACTCCAGAATCAGTAGAGGATTTAGAAGACAAGAATCCCGAGAATTCCAATGTAAGATTGGATGAACAAGAGCAAGAAGAACGAACACGCAAACCGATGAAGGGATTAAATGTATTTAATAATCGGATTAAACGAAACAATTAATATGTATGTCTATCACCGGCCGGTTAACTATATCTAACCTTTAACTTCAAAGTCGGCCACCAGGGGCCTTTTCAATCATTTTTCGTACGTTCTAAATTTCTAATGGATATAAATGCTTTTTTTTTTGTACTATAAAAAGTTATTTCTGTTTTCAAAAAAAAAAAAAAAAGAAAGTATTTCTTCTGTCTTCGTTTTATAAAGAAAAATCTCTCACGTCTATGCTTTTAATCACGTTTTTTAAAACTAAATACATGGTTCAGTGTGTTAATGTTTATTAATTAATTTAAAATGTTATAATTAATTAAGGTTAAGGATCATTTTTATAAAAAATGTGAAACTATTTATAAAAAATAGTAAAAAAAACTGATAAAAATAGATAGATTTCTATCGGCATCTATGATAGACTTCTATCATTGATAAACCGTGATAGATTTTTATCAGCCTCTATCACAAGTCTATCGGGGTCTATCACAACTATTTAAAAATTTTGCTATTTTGTATAAATAATTTTCCTTATTTTCTATTTTTAAAAATTCTCCTTAAATTAAACTATTTTTCATCACTAATAAAATTAATTTTAGATTTTAATTGTATAACTATTTTATATTAGTTATTAGACATTAATGTCAATGATTGAAGTGAGTATCAAGTGAAAAAATGAAGTTGAAAGTTTAAATCTTGAAACTTAGGAACTAAATTGAAATTAAACTAAAATGGTAATATTTTAAAACTCATAAGTCAAATGGAAACAAAATCCAAAATGGTATTTTTCTTATTTTATTTCATTTTACTATAGAAAACAACCGAACAGACAAACTATGATATAATATCAGAAAGTAAAAAAGAATTCACCCATACTAGGTGATCTTCGAGTCAACAAAGAATTCACCCATAATAGGTGATCTTCGAGTCATATCATCTTCAATCCAGTCTTGCAAGCACATGAACAACTAAGTTGAACTTTCGATTAACAAGAAGAAAATGAGGATATGCATGTTTGATGAACATCACAAATGGGGTCGATAAAAGTATGAATCTTGGTGTGTACTAAGTTTTTCTTCTTAGAAGATTCCAAAGGATCTTTTAATCAATTTTGGGCTACAATGGATGAAAACTCGTTTCTTCTTCAATATGTCTTCATGGAGAGCAATCGTCTTAGCAAGCTCAAACTGAACCAATTAGGGACCAAATGCTCTCCAAAATCATCGTAGAGTCACTATTAGAGTCTCGAAAAATAGCTTATCGTAGAGTCACTATTAGAGTCTCAAAAAATAGCTTCAATGCCCACCTCATTATGTAAGACAATTACATCAGATTCACCTTGAAGGAGTATTGGGGAGAATTTGGATCATCTAGCCACCTTGAAGATGGAGGTGAAATGGGATAACATTGATATAAACGTTAACACTAGAGTGTGAGTGGATAGTCTGACTATCTGAAGCTTCTAATAAAGAGACAAAACTCATCTGATTTGGTTTAAGGAATAGGGGTTCTAATTGTAAAAAACCATAGAATTGTAACAATGCCAAATTGAAAAGATGATGAGGAAAAAAAATCAAACTATTTATAAATATAGAAAAATTTCGCTACGATATTTATAAATAGTTTGACTCATTTTTCTATATTTAAAAACAACACTAATTGAAGTTTTAAAACAAATTTTATATATTTAAAAAAAACTTAAGGGAAGCACATAATTTTGATTATTTTTAAAAGTACTTATAGAAAAAATATATTTTCACTCAAAGTCTTCTATTTTCAAAAGTCATCCGAAAAATGCATTAGATTCACATTAAATAAAATTTAGCAAAAAAAAAAATTGAATAATATGCATTATATATACAGAAAAAAGTGCAAAAACTATCCTAAATTGTTGCAACAGTTTTTGTCATTACAAGTGTGGTTGCAACTTTTAAACTTTGTACAAGTTGTTACCATTATATTAAATCTTGAATAATATGCTTTAGTGATACTTGCAATTATATTTTTCAAGCCTATATATGAAATAATTGCATTTAAATTCTAAAGCTTAAATTTAATGGAAAGGATTTTATAATCTTACTTGGGAGCAATGACTTAGCTGTATCATTTTGAATGTCATTGAAACTTAATACTATTTTTGTTTACTTTTAAAGGTTCAATTTTAATCTTTACACTTTTAATACATTTTAAAATTCGTCTTTCTTATTATTAAAAAAATAATTTTTATGCATGGACCAAATATAACAAATTCTTGAAATCAAAATTCATATTTTAAAAATAGGTAGGTTTGATTTACAATTTAGTTTTCTATTTTTTTTTTTAATTTTAAAAACGTTTTTCAAACTTATTAACGAATTTTTAAAACGAAAAAAAAAAAACAAAAAAAAAAACAGTTTTCATTTTTTTAAAATGCACGCCGTTTTAAGTACAAAATTTGATGATTGATTTCAATGAAATATCTCTTGGTCTGGTCCAGTGGATTTGGGGCGTGTCAAAAAGCCTAATGTGGGTTTGATTCCCACCTACAGGCTGCAACAATATTTTTCAGTTTTATTTTTTTTTCTCATTATTATAATAATATTTTTCATTTTTTTAATGAAATTGAAGGGAAATATTAAATAATTTTGAAAACAACTTTTTTACATTTCAATTCTGAATCAATTCTCCATTTTTCTTTTATTTTAACCAGAATAACTTCAATTTTTCTGAACAATTTCAAAATTAAAATTTAAAATGGTGAGAAAATAGTCATAAAATTAATTTATTTATAAAAAAATTAGAATACCACAACTCCTCTTTCTAAATGATATAACCTTAATGAAAGGAGATGTATTTTCTCAAAAAATAACTCCATACCAAGAAATGTAATTATTTAAATTGCCACAAATAATCAATAAAAACATAGAGAATTATTCCTCCAAATCTTAATCTCTTTTATATACAATTATTCACACATCGTGGAGTTAACAAAATTGTCAAAAAGGAAACATTGTAAATTCAAGGAGTCAAATTAGTTGTTTTTCATTGTTTCCTTATTTTTTTGTAATTTTCTTTTACAAAAATGAAATTATTTTTATTGTATTTTACCAATAATTTTTTTATTTTTCTTTATTTTATTTGTGAGTAATCCATATATTTTTAAATATAGATATTGTTTTATCAATATGATTTTTTTAAAAAAGTTAAAAATAGGACTCTTTTCAAATATAGAAAAATAAGTCAAACTATTTACAAATATAGAAAAATTTTACAGTCTATCACTGATAGATCGCGATAGAATTCTATCGCTTTCTATCGCTCAGACGATAGAATTTATTTGCTTGAGCAATAGAAAGTGATAAAATTCTATCGCGGTCTATCACTGATAGAATGAAATTTTTCTATATTTGTAAATAGTTTGATATTTTTTCTGTTTATAGTAATTTTTCTTAAAAATAAGTATATAATTTAACAACTATGTATTCAGATAAAAAAATAAAGCAAAAAAGGTTTGATTTTCTTTTTATCAAAAAAATATAAAATTAAAAAAGTCATCCAAACTTTTCCTCTTCTCAAAAAAAAAAAAAAAAAAAAGTCATCCAAACTTATGTTGAATTTTTAAAACAAAAAGCAAAAACGCATTTATAACACACAATTATAATTTTTCAATTTTTGAAAAACAAAAAACAAAAAACAATTACCCAACATGTTTTTTATTTTTTAATTTTTAAAAAATAGAAAACTAAAAACACTATCAAACATTGGTTTTTATTTTTTCAAAATTAAAAACGAAACGGGAATTTTAATTTTTGTTTTAATATATGTACATATAAAGTTTCAAAAGAAAAGTGCACCACCCTCTAATGGACATGATTAAAGATTAAGAAGGCAGTACTTGAGTTATTAGAAAAATGGTAAAGACATATATTAGAAAGAAAAAAAAAATGGTAATGACATCTTTGGAAAATGGTTGTTTTCAAATATAGAAAAATGAGTCAAATTATTTATAAATATAGAAAATTTTTACTGTCTATCAGCGATAGACCGCGATAGTTTTCTATCACTTGAACGATAGACTTTACAGAAGACTATCACAATCTATCACTGAAAAATAGTGAAAAATTTCTATATTTATAAATAGTTTGAAATTTTTTTAATTTATAATAATTTTCCTTTAAAAATTAATGATATTTATATTCCACAAATGGAAATGCATAAAAAAAAATAAGGGACCAAGCTTGCCTATACAAGATTTACCCTATTACAGGAACTATAGTGATGAGTTGACATCAATCGAATTTATTTGAGCCTACTTTCATCATACCACAGAGAAAGAAAGAAATATTAAAAAATAAAAAGAATTCTTCACGTGATAAATTATAGTTGGACAATATGGTGAGATATACAAAATTAGGTGCAGCGTATAATGAGCCTAAGTATTTTTTAATTTAAAAAAGTATTTTTTGATCCATAAGTTTTGGGTTTAGTTTCTTTTTAGTCTTTAAAGTTTTAAATGTTATACTTTTATCTCTAATTTTAAGTTTTGAATTTAATTTCTATTCATGTTTAGATTTCAAAATATTTCTTAATTTTTTATTCTAATTTTATAATTTTGGCTTTTTATTTCTAAAAAATTATATTTGTTAAATAATAGATTTAAAAAATGAGAAATATCTTTGGGGATCATTTTTTTTCCTTTTAGAAGTCTCGAATTGCAATATTGTTCTATTATTAAAAAAAATAAAGAATTACTGTATAGTTCGCAAATATATATTTTTTAATATTACTAAACATTTTAAAGTAAAAATAATTTCTTTTAAAAAAAAGATAAAATAACACTTATATTCATGAAAAAATAGAAAGAAAAAAAAAAGAAAAACAAATACCTTTATTTCTAAATTTAGTGTACAATCTTAAGAGGTATCTTAAAAAACAAACACAATTCTTTTAAGGACTTCATTAAATCAACGAGCTAACCCCAAATAAATTAGTCCTCATGTATGATAGAGGACACCCAATTAGGAAAGCTAGAGTCTCAATACATCTCACGTATTTCTTAAACAGAAAAAGAAAGTAGGGCTCTAAAACAATCGTAAAATGCTCGAGCAAGCGAGTGAGCTAAAAAATTACACGAGCGATTACAATTTACAAAAGAAATGATACTCACACGATGAGCAAGCTCTACTATAACCAATGTTTAAAATATCGATGTCGATGAAAATATCGAGGTCTTAATTTTACGAAAATATCGATTTCGACGGATATTTCTGGAAAAATTATAAAAACAAAAAATTTAAAATAGTAAATAAACCTTTTATTATTTTAAATAAGTAAACATGTCTATTATTTACAGTATAGTTATATTAGTGGCATTTTGGTACTTTTTTTTTTTTTTTTGTTTTGTAGATTTTTATTCACTCATCATTTCAATATCGAACCCGTAGAAACGTGGAAATATTAATAAAAAGATCGACATATCGATGAAAATTTAATACTATGACTATAACATCAACCGCAAAATGAAGCGCATATTACTTAAAATATAAAAATTTGAAAACAAGAAATGAAGCCCAAAAAATCTAATTCCTACCAACTTTGTGCTTTGTTCTTTTGAAAAGACGAGTCAATGCCAAGATAATAAAACAGAATATATCCCTTTTCAGGGTTTCTAAATTTTGGCTATGCTCAAGTGGCAAGTAATTTAACAAGTATCTGATGTGTTTAAGTGTTTTTTAAATTTAGTTCCTATTATCTAGATAGTTTCGATTGAATTTTTATAGTGTTATTTCATCAATATTATTAAAATTGGTTTGATAAATGCTTACAAGATAGAGAAATTTTTACAGATAGAAAAAATGTCAAACTGTTTACAGAAAATAGCAAAAAAAGACATTGATAAACTTCTATCCATATCTATCAATGATAGACTTCTATCAGAATCTATCACTAATAGACTTTGATAGACTTCTATCAACTATCTAAAAATTTTGTTATTTTATGTAAATAGTTTCTCTTATTTTTTCATTTTTAAAAATTTCCCTACTAAGATATTATAATACTAGTGAATTGAAGGAAAATTAAAAGAAGCAAACTGTTATCTAAAAAAGAAACAATTACACATACTATGTAGTTTTTTTTTTAAAAAAAAAAAATCTTTTGTAACTCCACCTCAAAATCTAACAATAGTCTTTTAACTCAGGTTCGGATCGAGCATTTTGGACCCAATTTGTAATATTAAAATTATTTTGTTACAATAATTTTCAATCCAACATCTTTTCCACCATTTTCACACTTTACGATCTTATTATCGTTCCACTCTCAATTACTCATGCATTATAATACTCCTTGATTATCGATAATCTGATTATATTTTAACCTCCCAAACAGCCTTTGAGTGGTTAAGAAGATTTCTCAATAAAAAGTAATTTCAACACCTCTCTAAAATTCCCCCACTATCCCTATAAACATCTCTAGCTACTTTATTCTCAACCAAAAAGGACTACTTATCCAAACTAAATTGCATATGCAGATATTTTTCAATTATTGGTAATCCAAACAATATTATAACCTAACTCAATAAAATGACACTTTTTTTTACTTTGAAATCTATAATAATTACAACTTTTTTTCAATGTATATTAGATCAAATCAAACCAACAACATAATCCCACTCACAAAATCCAATAACAAATGTGTTTTTATTAATTTAACCATATTAATGTAACTTTTTTTTATGTATATTTAAGCCGTAGAATATACGTGGCAGAATTCTAATGGGGCACCGAAAGTGTAAGATTCCACAAATAATTCGAAGAATAATTTCTCAAAAAGATTCTTAGTAGAACAAATTCCAATTTTCCTAGCTTTTGCTACCAAAACTATTTGTTCTCTCTGTTTTGGAGATAAGTAATTTCCAACAAATTGGTGAGAGCCATATTCTAAAAGTTTTGTATATAAATGGAGAGCTACCTTCTTCAACTTCTATCCCCAAACCAAAACACTAACGTTAAGAACACACAAGTTCTATATGGCAGCTCGTAAGGATCTAATTCGTAAAGATCTTACTAGGATTGGATTGGAAGGTTTTGCCCTTATAGAAGAACACTACGACCGACCAAGGAGGAGGCCGAGACCAGTTGCTCCAGGTCAGCTGCAGCGAGTGGCAGCAATTCAACCTCCACAAAGGATGGTTGAGCCATCGCCGCCTATTCGTTGTGATCAGATGGCTAAAGCTCATGGAGGTATAATCATTAAAGAATGGGGTGGAAAGCGGGTCAACAAAGCTCTTTGATCTTGTTGAGTCTAAGAGAGATGCATCAACCACGAAGTTTAGAGTGATGGGTAACTCTTTGTTTGGCCAAAGTGTATATTATTATAAAACTTATAAGTAACTCTACTTGTAATACAAAGTTATCAGCTAAGAAATAACTTTGTTATCCTCTCATTGCAAGTTTTCACCATATATTTTTTTTTCTTTTCCAGTTCAACATGTAGAGTTAGAGATTCGAACCTTTGACCTCTTGATTGAAAGTATATGTTTAAACTAGTTGGTTGACAGTTTCTTATATATATATGTTGTTGATTTTGCTACATAAAACTAGATTTAAAACATATGTCTAAGAAAAGGAATTAATTATATGGAGATTGACTATATAAATCGTCTTCGTAGAATTTCAATTATGTCTACTAAAAGTTTGAATATTTCAAAATTAATTTTACTTGATATAGATTTTTAATTAGTTCGAAATAATTTTTTACAACCTCAAAAAATTGATCCGTTTAGAAGTGTTATATTGCAACAGACTCATTTAAATGATTAAATTTAAGAACTCACTAATTAATTTGAATAATATTAAAGCAAAATGCAAAAAGAGCGGAAAAAAAAAAAATACATTTTTCCTTTATATATATATATAGTTTTCAACTTTTTAATGGTGAGGGAAGGACTTCTACTTACTAGTCAATATGTTAGTATTATTCTACAAAGAGGGAAGTTCTTAAACTTCTTAATAGAAGAAAAAAACATATATAATAATTCACTTTAGTCCAAATGTCTTATAGTTATTTGTCCAAATAAATTAAAATTCATGAGCCTTTAAATATCAAATTTAACACAAACATATAAAAATGAGCGGTTTTGAAATATAAGAAAATAAATTAAAATATTTATAAATATAGCAAAATTTACTATATTTATCTACGGTTTATCGCGATACGAATAGTAGTCTATTATGGTCAATCGTAGATAAATAGTAAAATTTTACTATATTTATAAATATTTTCAACAGTTTTATTATTTAAAATAATTTCTGGATGTGATATAAAGCGCTAAAAAGAATTGATTAACCCAAAATGGTATAAGTGTACTTGGAATAAGTTAGATTATTTGAACAAACCAAAATTGTCTAATTAAGTTGATTATCTAAAATTTAGTTTGAGGTAGAATCTAATTGATAAGAACTAATGATTAACTCAAAAATATAATTTCGGGATAGTTGTAAATATAACAAATCGATTCAAAGTATTAGCATATATAACAACATTTTTAAAAAATTACAAATAAGTCTATCGCTGATAGATTTTGCTATATTTGCAATTACACCCATTTTCATAAGGAAAGACAAAAAGTGGCCTAATGGTTAAAACAAACCCTACACTTTTTATAAAGTTTTAACAAATACAACATTAATTTTAAAAAATCCACATCTTCACCCTTATTTTTAACAAAATTTAAAACAAATATACGAAAATAACATAAACTAATTCCAACCAAATATTTTAAAACTGGGTTATATGAATATCCATCGATTTTTTGAAGTCGAACAATTAAATTAGTAAGCCTAAACTCATAAACAACAACTGTAGCAAGATAAAGGGAAATGAATTAATGTGAAATAAAGTTGTTTTTGATATCCGGTGAGGCATGGAAATGGGCACCGAGTTCTTCTCTGAACCGACAGCATATTGGGTTAATAATCAAGAAAATGTCTCTAAAAACCAATCTGTTTATAGAAACTAGAAAGAGTTGGTAGAGAAAAACCAGCCTTTTTTTCACAAACACAATTTTGTAATCCCCAATATTAAAGGAATTCCACTCATTTTAAGCGTTTTTTTTCCCAAATCAACTAACAAAACCATCCATTGCCACCAATTTAATTCTATACACATTCTTTTCCAATTTCCTTTAAAAAAGCTATAAAATTACCCAAGAACATAAAACACACCATCATTTTCCTTTTACTTCTCTGGCCTCCCCTTGGAGGCTTTGTAATCCTAAATATTAAACAAATCCCATTACTTGTTTTGTTTTGTTTTGTTTTTTAAAGATAAGTTTCAATGAAATCTGCTTTCAAACAACCCATTCTTCTTACCTTGCTATTAGTAGCATTGGTTTCTGTTGAGTCCAAGCTGCTCGCCGGACCGATCCTGCCGGACCCCTTTCGACATGTCAATTTAGGAAAGAACATTAGACATAGAAATGAAGCAGTGTTTAATGTGCTCAGTTTTGGTGCTAAACCTGATGGCAAGACAGACAATACTCAGGTGATTGTTGAGAATGTTTTTGTTGTTTGTTTGTTTTTTTTTTTTTTTTTTTTTTTTTTTTAAATGTTTTGTTATTGAATTTGTTGGTTTGGTTTTTGCAGATTTTTATGAAGACATGGATTGCAGCATGTCACTCCAAGGGAGCTGCAAGAGTTGTTATTCCTAGTGGTACTTTTTTGATCAATCAAGTTGCATTTGCAGGGCCATGTACTTCCATAACTCCTATCATTGTTCAAATCGATGCGACGTTAAAAGGAGGCGTCGACGTCAGCAATTACGTCTCCGATGAATGGATATTGTTTGAGAAGATCAATGGCTTGATAGTCACTGGCAGAGGTACTTTAGATGGACAAGGTGGTGCTGTTTGGGAATACAATGATTGTGGTATGAATCCCAATTGCCAGAAGCTCCCTGTTGTAAGTAGTTAAGCTTTTGATCACCTTACTGATTTTTCGACAAACTTATCTTAATATGACTGTCTCTTAACAACCGTTGAATGTCAATTTTGGTTCAAAACTGTTAGTTACATTGTAGCAGCTTTCTAACCTCGAACTCACATTCTTTTTTCTTTCTCTTTTCTTTCTAGAATTTTAAACTCAATGGCATTACACATGGGCTTGTGAAAGGCATCAGTTCCATCAACAGCAAGGGGTTTCACATGTTCATCACAAACTGTGAGAATGTTAGGCTGAGAAAACTTCACATAACAGCCCCAAAAGAAAGTCCAAACACTGATGGCATTCATGTCAGCCGCTCGAACAATGTGAAAATATCGAGATCTGTCATATCAACCGGTGACGATTGCATCTCCCTCGGTCGAGGATCGATGAATGTCGCCATCAACAAAATCACCTGCGGTCCGGGACACGGTATCAGGTAATTAACTCCCAAATCTCAAAAACTTGTTCAGCTATGGAAAGGCTTCTGCTTTTTGCTCTGTTTAATTTGTGGTGTACTCTACTATGGCAGTGTTGGCAGCCTCGGAAAGTACCCAAACGAGGAGGACGTTCGCGGTATCATCGTCAAGAACTGCACATTAGCAAACACAGATAATGGACTTAGGATCAAAACATGGCCAGATTCACCCCCAAGTGCTGCATCAGGCATACTATTCCAAGATATCAATATGATCAATGTCAAGAACCCCATCCTCATAGACCAAGAGTACAGCTGCTCAAAAACTAATTGCCAAAGGCCGGTTCGTTCTTTCGTTTTCTTTCATTTTTTTCGTTTTCCATTTCTCAAATCTCCTAACTTAATTATTATGTACTAATGTTGTTTAACTGGTAACGCGATGCAGCCATCACGAGTGAAAATCAGTGATGTTCATTACATTAATGTGAAAGGATCTTCAATCTCTCCAGTAGCAGTTCAACTAAAGTGCAGTAAGCAGTTCCCTTGTCAAAACATTGAGATGTTTAACATCAATTTGAAATACAGTGGCCCTCCAAATAAAGCTTTACCATTTAGTGCTTCTTGTACTAATGCAAAAGTAGGGTACAGAGGCCTTCAATTTCCACCTCCTTGCAAATAAATGATCATCTTCCAGCTGCAGTTGAAGTTTGTTTTGTTTTTGTTTTTGTTTTTATTTTTTTGGGTCTTGTTTTGTCTTGATGAAGCTTGAATTTGTAACATGGCAAGATTCATAATGCATGTTTACAATGGCTTGATGCTTCTCAGTTTTAATGTAATACACAAAATCTTTCAAAAAACAGTTCTCTTTTGGAGTATTTGTTTCAAATTTACGTATTATGTATAATACTTTAGTCCCTAAATACAAGGAAATAGTTTTTGTTGTAACATTGTCATCATTACTTTTCTTTTTAAACAAAAATACAAAATTATGAAGACAATGTATGTGTTTGTTTTTTTAATTTATAATATACTATATTAAATTTGTTGATAGGCTAAAAATACTAATTATTATTTCAAAATGTGATGTCACAATTGTGGAACTAAAAAAATTGGTTAATTAAGACATATATGATATAACTAAAAAAAATTGATGTAATCACAGTAATGAAATTGAATTTCCATGACACAAGAAGAAAGTCAAATCAAAGATGGAGAGAGAAAAAAAAATACATGTTTTTTTGCCCAAAAAGGAGAATTTTAATTTTAAAAAATTTATGATAATTTTTTTAGTGTCACCCATTTGTGATTATGAATAAGATTAATCCTTATTTAATATAAATAATTAATTCATAAGTATTTTTATTTAAGAAAAAAAGTATGCTCAATTGAACATAGCTCAAAGATTTTTGTGTTTTTAAAAATTTATGACCAATTTTTCAGCATTTTGAATTTGAATCTATTAAATATCAATAATTTATTTTTCTTTAAAAGTTTTTTATTTACAAAATAAATTTTAAATTATAAAGCAATAAACGAAAAAATCATGCATGCCTCTACTTATTCTCTCCTATAACCTTCCCTTCTTTCTTCCTGGTGTGGCCCATTATATTTATGGTATAATCAATAAATAATTAAAAAAAAAAAAAAAACTATTTAAAAAAACAAACCTACGGGACATTTTGATTTTTTCTTTTAACCCAAAAAAAAGTCAACAACATGTAAAAAACATTTGGTATTTACTTAACTACTTTAAATTCCTTTTAAACTCTTTTAAGTGTTTTACTGTATTATCTAATTTGTAGCTTCGGGCGGATATTAGGCTCATTCATACACTTTTCAGTCATATTTAAATTCTTACATATTTATAGACTTCTTCAAATGTTACGTTAACAAAATAGATTATTAGAACTAATTTAAGGACCATTCTATTAGAAAATGATGTTTATAATGGAGGAGCTTAGGTTGTTCAATGCAGATATCGATCTTGTACATACATTGGTGGTGGAGACAGATTCGCTTAGTGCTGTCCGAATCTTGAAGCTTGAAGAGGTTCATCTTACAAAAATGGTTTCAATTTTATAGAGGCATGCAAAGATTGGCAGCTGGCTGGCGGTCAATGTTTTACCGTCATGTTCGTCGAGAGCAGAATTCAATTGTGCATGCTCTAGCTTTAGAAGCTCTTAATGCTTCAAGTAAGAGGTGGTGGCCGAGGATGATTTCCCTAATTATCTTTGATGTTTTTGTCTATCTAAAAAAAATTAGGGAATAATGGGATAGTTTTCTTAACGTAACTGTTTCCAATTTATAAAGTTCCTAAAATATGGGAAATATCAATTAACAGTACGTAGGAGAAAAAATAAAACATAAACTGGTTTAACGTTAAAAATAAATGGCTTTGACCAACATAGAAACTACTTGAAAATGAATAATTTAGATATTATATTAAAAATTAAAGTTAAATATCTGGTTTTCCCCATTAACGGCTCTAAAACTCAATAAAGAGATGGAAAACAGAAAATTAAATTAAATACGACCAGAAACGAACTTTTTTAATTTTTAATTTTGAGTTCAGAAACGAACTAGTTATAACTTGAGGAAGAAACTCCAGATATAAAATTACCTAACTCCAGTTAATTAATTAATGTACTTACTTCAGTTAATTTTTTTTTAAAAAAAAACTCCAAAATTCATCAAATTATAAATTGTCAATCCACGCCATTTTAGTACAGCGGAGAATTTTTTTAACAAAAAAGACAAAAATCATCATGAAGCTTTCACCAATTTTATTCTCTTTTCTTCTGGCCCTCTCTGTATCTGCCTGCAATTTCTCCGCCGCCGGTGGATTTGATTTACTTCTCCAGCCGTCGTACGCGGCGGAGTCCCCGCGCGGAGATCCTTGGATGGGACTGCGTGTTTTTGATGTAAATGATTATGGGGCAGTTGCTGATGGGAAGACAGACAACAGCTTGGTAAATTAATTTTAATCTCTGTTTTTTTTTTAATATAATAAATTTTATGGTGATTTATTTATTAACAATTTCTATCTTTTATTTCTGTTTACTTTTTAGAAAATACTATTGGAATTTTTTAAAAAATATATAATTATTTTAACTGAACTTTTAACTTGCAATCTTATGTTAATTTGGACAATACTACTCTAAATTTGACTTTATAACTAACTCAGTCATTATTTGTGGATTAATGAATAAATTGTACCAAACTTAATTAATGCATAAGTCAAAACTAACCATAAAAATTTTAAAATCCCTTCGCCCATCTATGAAATGGTCAAATCTAGTTAATTGAGTATTGGGGATGACTAGAAAATTCCTTACTTTAAGAAATTTAGATTTTTTTTTTCTTTTAAAATAGATTTTTATTTATTCATTATTAATTTTATATCTTAATTAACAAAAATGAAATTTTAATGTATATTATCTGAAATTATTTTTTTTAATTCAAATATTAATCCATAAAAATAGATGTTAAAAAAACAACTATATAATATTGAATTTAAACAAAAGTTTAAATATAAAAGAACTCCAATACATATTCAAAATGACTATATTAATATACTTACTTGAAGCTGAAGTTGTCTTCATAAATATATATATTTTTTTTTTAAAGAAAAAAAAAGACTTAGAAATTCACTTGTAACCCTTCAACTTGTCATTAAAGTATGCATTTGATTAAATTGGACCTTAGACCTAATTAAATGTGGTAACTCCTATATATTACTCACTAATTTTAAATTTTTTAAAAGAAAAAAGCACTGTATTTTTTCTTCTTTTTTTTTTAAACTCATTAATTTCAATAACATTAAGATGTGCGCAAATTTTAAATTTAATTGATTTACGAATTATACAAGGAATAACTTAACTAAAATTCACAAATTTTAACAAACAATTAGCTCTAATGTTTATAAAAAAAAAAAAAAAAAAAACTCTTTAATCAAATTTGTACCATTTGCATGTTTTAATTCATTGAAATCATATTGAATTTAAACGAAATTGGATAAAAGAGTAAAAATTGGATTTTTTTTTTTTTTTTTGTGTGTGATTAGAGTGGATTAAATAAAAGTGAATGCAACCCAAGATGCACTCAAGTATTATTATTATTTTAAAAAATATACTATCGAGTAAAAAATAACTAGCTCAACCCGTCCTCTCTTTATTTAGCTTTTCTAATTCAACATGTGAGGTAGAAATTTGAACTTCATACTTTTCGATTGAGAATATAAGTTTAAATCAGTTGAGTTATGTTTGGATTAGAAATTTCATTTAGGTAAATTTAAAATTACTTTTAAGATTAAGATTGCAATATTTTTCAAAGTCAAAAGTATAATTTAATAAAATTGAAAGTTTATAATAAAAACAAATATGGTCAAAATTTAAGTGTAAATTTTATTTTTTTTAATAAAAGAAAAAGTTAGGAAAAAAAGAAAACTGAGAATTTTGTTGAAATAGGCATTCATGACGGCGTGGGAAGACGCATGTGGTTACAAAGGAAGCTCCATGTTATTAATAGGAGAGGGCAGTTTCTTCGTGGACAACCTTACATTTTCAGGCCCATGTTTCAATGACCTTTCTCCCAAAGTCCTCATTTTAGGCACTTTGATTGCTCCCACCACCCCCACCACCGACGTTTGGATCCGCTTCCAATTCCTCCGCCGCCTCATTCTCTCCGGCGGTGATAGATCCGCCATTCTCGATGGCCAGGGTGCCCAAACCTGGTCATCCGGTTCTGCTTGTCGTCAACGCATGACTTGCAAAATGTTTGCCACGGTAAGCATATATTTTAAATTACAAGTTTAATTTAGTCTCTTCAACTTCGTATCTAAAAGATTACGAAACTTTTAATTTTGTGTAGGTCATAAACTTTAAAAACGTCTAACCAATGCTTCTTTTTATTTCAAGTTTATTAAAACTGATATATTGATCTATTAGACATCGAAAAGTTATTATTGTTTTTTGAGCATGCAGTCTTTGAAGCTAAGCAATGTGTCGGATGGGATAATGAACAACATAAGTCTCGTGAATAGCAAGGGCTTTCATGTCTCCGTTTATGGATGTGACAATATTCATATTTCTGGGTTCAATATTACAGCTCCTTGGGACAGTCAAAATACTGATGGAATCCATATCAGTCAATCCACTAATATCAACATCACAGACTCCCACATCGGCGTCGGTGACGACTGCGTTTCCATTGGACCCGGCAGCGTCAACTTGTCGGTTTCTAATATTAAATGTGGTCCGGGACATGGAATTAGGTATTGTATCTGTATACAACTTTTATATATAAATGCTTTTATAATTTTGAAAAAAAAAGTAGCTTGAATAGTTGAATATATACTAAATGAGAAAAGAAAGGATAGAAATTTGAAGGTTGTGTTGGTTTAATGCAGTGTTGGGAGCTTAGGGAAGTACAAATTGGAGAATGATGTGATAGGAATAAGAGTGGAGAATTGCACCATAAATGGCACTCAAAATGGGGTGAGAGTAAAGACATGGCCAAGAGATCTTCCAAGCAAGGCTGCCAATTTGACATTTCAAAACATTGTGATGATCAATGTCTCAAATCCCATTATCATTGATCAACAATATTGTCCTAACCATTCTTGTGACCAACAACAGGTAAATACTTATAATGTATACTTAATACATATATTTATTTGCCCCTGTTTACGATTAAATTATAAATTTAATTCATTAAACAAATTTAAAAATTGGATTCTTATTTATGTCCTACTTCATAACCATTTGGTAATCAGCTTTTAAGTTTGAACTTATAAATACTACTTTCATCTATAAGTTCGTTTGTTTTCTTATCAACTTTTTACTAATATTTTTTAAAAACCATGCCAAAATTTGAAAATTAAAAAAAGTCGTTTTTAAAAGATTTATTTTTGTTTTTTTAGAATTTGACTAAGAATTCAAATGTTGTTTTTCAGGGTAAGTAAAAATTATAATAAGAAAATTCAGGGATATAAACAAACAAAAATCTAAAAATTAAAAATTAAAAACAAAATTATTATCTAACTGGAGTTTTGTGTTTTAATTTTAAAACATTTCGATAAATTTTCCTAAATATATAATGAACGTTAGTATTCCAATAATGATTTTTATGACAAGGACTAACGCTATGTATTGGGGAAGAAAAAAACATGACCAAAATTATCATATTTTTTTAGTAATTTCAAAGAAAAAAAATTATATAAAAGTCAAGAGCACTTTCATGTATTAAAAAAAAAAAAGGAAGTCGAGACCACTTTGAAAAGTTTTGTGGGATAACTATTGGCTTTTAAGTGCTTGATTAAAAAACACTTAAAAACATTATTAAGTGTATATACTACTAAACATCAAAATGGTTTGTTATTAATTTTTTTTATTATTAAAAAACTACTATTTAAAATTAAAGGGAGTGTTGGGAGTTGTTTTAGAATAAGTGAATATTCAAAAATTACTTGAGCTATGAAATACAAAAGTTCCAGTATAAGTGCTTTTACCAACACTTAAAATACTTTAAAATACCGCTTAAGAAAAATGCTGTTTGCAGAGGATTTGCTTCATTTAAAAACACTTTCGAAATACTATTCAATCAAATATTGGGTTCCAGAGCATTCTCATTAACAGTTTAAAAAGTTTATGAACTAAATTTACTTTTCAACATAAAAATAGACTAATTTGTGTTGTTTTCATTGATCAGTCATCAAGTGTGAAGCTGCGTGATATCAACATAAGAAACATAAGTGGAACTTACAACACTGAGTTTGCAGTTAATATACAATGTAGCTCAACTACGCCTTGCGAGAACGTTCAACTTTCTAACATCAATCTCACTCCTACTCAGCCACTAGAAATTGGTGAAATCGGCCGCTTCAATTGCAAGGGTGCTCTCAATGACTTCACCATTCTTAATTCAACATTTTAGCTTCATTACTCAACATCAACATTAGGGCTTTTACATATATGCTAATTGCATTGAATTTGTATCTTACAAAGCCTCCTAGAGTTGAGTTAATTGTTCACAATAAGGTTATATTCAATATATTTGTATTATATTATCATTGCATTTTCAAGTGGTAAATTTTGACACAAATATACAAAAAGTTTAAGAAACATTTTGCACATGACAAACAGTGGGAAGAGGAATGAGAGCGTATTTCTTCCCATATGTCTCATCAGTTTTTCGTTTTTCTTTTCTTCCTCTCTAATTCACCTTATTTTTGTTCACAATTGGTTTACAAGCAATGCGTTTACCGTTTCGAATTAGAATCACGTTGTTATGTTAACATTTGAATACATAGGTTAAACAAAAGAATTTATTATTCATAGATTAAGCCTCACTAATTGTTGGAGCCATTTTTATTGACGCAACTACTTTATCAAAACAACTATCTAAAGTAATTATTATGCTGAGAAAATAAAATGAAAATTATGTAGCGTAAATCAATATTTTAAGGCATACTAGTAACAAAGATATATCGAAGAAACTATTAGATATAAATCTAGTAAAACAACATCTTAAGAACCCTTAATGTAAGTATGTATTATATAAAAGCAACAAATATATTAAGACAATTGTGATAAATTTCTCATATGAGTTTTGAAAAACAAGTGATCTTAAGGCAGCAAACATTTCAAAATAACTATTTTATCAAAACAACGGCCAACATTATGAGACAACAATAATATTGAGGCACACCCTTTCAATATTTTGAAGCATATCTATTATGTAATATCAAATTTTTACGTATTTTAAAAAATCAAGTCAAATTTTGAAAACTAAAAATAGTAGGTTATAAAATCTTTTTTTCTGCTTTTGTTTTTTTAATTTGGTTAAGAACTCAAGAAAGATGCAAAATGAAAAGAAATAGACTTGATTTTCAAAAACTAAAAACAAAAAACGAAATAGTGGTATAAAAAACCTAAAACATTTAAAAAGAGCACATAAGAAGAATTGTTGATCTACTCCAAGCCAAAATTTCAAAATATGACCTTTCATCGCATTCACAATTCAAACATGTCATTTGAATAACTTCATCTATTTAAAATGGACCTTAGAAATAAAGGGAGTTTTCAAGAGATTAAGTAGGTTATTATACTATTTGAGTTATATAATATTCTTTAGGTTTAAAATGGTTGAGGTTTTTTTTTTTTTTTTTTTTTTTTTTTTTTTTTTTTTGTGGAAAAGAAAAATGGTTGAGCTTAAACACTTATAAGTGGTTTTCTTTTTTAATTTTTTTCCCTTCATTTAGTCCATTTTTGTTAGCGTTTCTAATTTATCCATTAATTAGAACTTAGAAATATTGTTATTATTATTAAAATTTTAGGAATAAAATTGATTGATTTATGTTATTTACCAAAAAAAAAAAAAAAACAGATAAACTAAATATTGACCGGCAGGGAGTCAAGGTCGGTGAAGCTTGAAAGCACCAGATTCAGGAGACTCTTTGGAACCCTGCTCTGCGCTGCCGTCCCACTCATTTCCGCCGCACCTTCCGCTGCCGCCGTCTCCCTCCACCGTCGTCGGATCTAGAATCTGGTCTCCATTCGATTTCCGAATCCCTTGATCTCTTCCGCTTAGGTACGCTTCTGAAAAGGGTAGATCTTTGTTCAATTCTTAATTTGATTTCTTATCCGGGGATTTTAATTCAACAAGCCATGAATTCTAATTTCGGGAAGAATTTCGAGTTTGATTTGGGACTCGGATCCTCTCGCTCCAAAACACTCAACGATCAGAAAAACAAAACCCCATCATATTCTTCCTACGCTTCCTCTGGTTCGTCGTACTCCTCGACACAGACAAGGCCGGCATGGCAGCCTAACAAGCCCTCATGGACGCATCAGCCCGCGCCGAATCAGGCGGCGCACCCTAACTTGTCCAATTCCCCCGCTTCCATGGTTGGTGATATATTTGGGAAGACCTGGGGTTCCACGGCGAATTCCGGTTACACTGCGGGTATTGGAATTGTTGAAAAGAATCCGAATCTGTTCGGCGATTTGGTAGGTTCTGCATTGGGATCGGGTAAGAGCAATTCGAATGCTCCATTGAAGAATGCGCCTCCGGCTTCGGTGTCATCGAGTGCCGCATTGAATAGAAATTCGTTTTCGATGGGAAATATGACCGATTCGTTGCCTAAAGACAGTAGTAATCAGGGTAAAAGTAGTGGAAATTGGAGTTTTGAGAATCTTAGCGGTTACAACAGTCGGAATAGTAATCAGAGTAATGCCACCAATATCAAGACTCCCAATCTCGGAGGTCCAAGCATGAGTTCAACAATCGGCAGTGGTAAGACAAGCTCTAGCAAGGATCCCTTTGGTTCTTTAGTTGACTTTGGATCTAAATCATCTGGGAATCTGAATTCAACAAGTAAGAGTCAAAATATCAATTCAAGCGAGGACTCATTTGGGGATTTTCAGAATGCTTCAAATCCAAGCACTACAGCATTTCCTTCAAGCAGATCGAGTGGGAGTGGTGTTGATTTCAAGGGATCAAGTTTTAATTCTGGCATAAACATGGGTGATTTTGGAATGCCCGCAATGGATTTTAGTTCCAAGGTTCAAGATACTGTTCAAACCACTGCCAGTGATCCACTTGATATGTTGTTTAGCTCATCCAAAACCCCAGCTGAAGGTGCTCCATTGGCATCTGACACAGCTGGAGTGCCCCAATCCTTGGATGCCGATGATTGGGGATTGGATTCGGAGTTTGGGGGAGGTGGTCATGATGTGGGTGGTTCAACAACTGAGATTGAAGGACTTCCACCTCCTCCAGCAGGGGTGACAGCTTCTTTGGCAAAGAACAAGGGAGTCGATGTCTACAAGCAGGGACAATACGCTGATGCTATTAAGTGGCTTTCTTGGGCTGTGATTCTTTTTGAGAAAGCTGGTAACAATGCTGCCATAGTTGAAGTTTTGTCAACACGAGCTTCATGCTACAAAGAAGTTGGGGAATATAAGAAAGCTGTGGTTGATTGTACGAAGGTAAAAAATTCAAATTCTCTTATACTTACATATTTGCTAATGCACCCTTTTCTCCCACTCCTTGAAGGTGCAGGTACCACCATATTTGCCGTATAATCCTATTAACTTGGAAGCTATGTTTGTATCAACAATAGGCACCCGAATTCTTGGTCTAAGAATAGTGACATTAGTTGGGAGAAAGTTTGGAGTGGTTCTTTGTTTGCAGCAATCATAACTTGGTTCTTGTAAAAGGGGGGATAAAAGTAACAAGTTTATCTCTTGTGGGTCTCGGTATTCATTGGAGTTAGCACCATATTGCGAGTTAAGTTTTCACTTCTACAGACATTGTTTTATGGAGGGGGAAAAATTGGGTGCTATAACATGGTTAGCTGACTGGAGGAGTTAAGAAACAACTCTTAGATTATGATAGCACCCGAAATTATGTATTTACTATTTTGGCCAAAGCCAAGGGAGTTCAAGAACTCCCACCTCCTCAATGCTCAAAAGAGCTACAAAAACATATATGCCAAAAAGATGAAAACTACCTATCCAAAACCAGTGCTAAATAGCTCATTTCTAACTAACCTAATCCTCGGGGGCCGCCACAATCATCATATACCCCCTACGTATAGCGTCCCTCACTCACGTATTACATCTTGTTCTCTCCTTTTTCTTTCGAATATACCTCCTAGGCAGTCTATCAGATTATTGATGTCCATTGTTTGGTTTTTCCTTTAGATAAAATTACTCTACCTAGCCTCACATGTCTTCTATCATTCCACCCACCCCCAATAGGGGGAAATTTTTTGAAACTGTAGGGCACTTATAGAAAGCCATATCCTGCTGTGCTGTGCAGGTATTGGATCAAGATGATGCAAATGTGACTGTTCTCGTTCAACGTGCACTTCTGTATGAAAGTATGGAGAAGTACAGACTTGGAGCCGAAGACCTGAGGGCTGTCCTGAAGATCGATCCGGGTAACAGAGTTGCAAGAAGCACAGTTCACCGATTGACTAAGTTGGCAGACTAAAGGTTCTTATCACAATTTTGGCTGATGTAGTTTCTTGAATATGGGATTACACTGGTTCCCCTCATGCTATCTAAATTTGGTGGTAGAATGACTCCATTTCTCGATTACATGGTTGGTTTTGTATGTGTGCCCCTTATGATGGTTTCAAAATGCATTACGTACTTCTATTGTTTATGACAAAAATAAAAAAATAAAAACAAAAAAAGAAACTGTGTCTAATTGATTGTTTTTGTACGATGGCCATGAAAATTCAATATATTCAATTGCTTTTCATATCCTTTTTGCTGTTTTCTTGAATTAGGCCACTTAGATGACCGTTAACATCAGACAAAATGTCAGTTATGTTAGTAATGTTAACATGTTTAGATTTTATCACAAAATTTTGGGATTGTTTTGACTGACTGAATTTTAGCAGCTGAACATGAGGGACTCCTTTGAAAGATTGGGGCACCGATGGATTCGAATTCTTTGAAAGATTGGGGCATCGATGGATTCGAATTCTAAAAGCTCTTGTCAGGAAGAATTTCATCTAAAATAGAATAGCTTTCTAGAGTAGAGAGTATAAAGGAGATCTCTAAGTTTTTTATGGGCTTGAGGCCTGAGTTCGAGAATGTTAGATCCTCAATTTAACATCGAGTTACCACCAGATATTGAAAGAGTTGTTTTTTATGTGAGATTCAAGGAGACTCGACTTGAACCCCAAAACTAGGTTGGATGCAAGGGGTTGAGGAGTTGGATGCTACTTGGTTAAACCATTTTATGAAGTTTATTTGGGAGATTTGATCTTGGTAGTTGGTAGCTTTGTCATTGGAGGTGTTCAATCAACAATAACTCTTGAGGAACATCTATCCAATGTTTATACACTTTAACTAGATTTAAATTTTATTTTTTGATATCTTGAGTGTCTGGGCCAGCTTACGCACACCTCAACTGATCTCACGGGACAACCCACCTGACCCTACAATAGGATATTAAATCCTAGGTAGGTAGCCAACATGGATTGAATCCATGATTCCTTAGTCTTTTGATATTTTTTTTATTAGTCAAAGTGTGCATAAGCTGGCCCGGATTGAACTAAATTTAAATTTGAAACAAAAGCTTCTACCAACCGTAAGATCAAATGTTCCATATAAGTTTGTAACTACTACATTAACCTATCAATATTGAGCTCTTGCAAATCAAATAGTCAAGTTTTTTATTATGTATATGGAGATACATAAGATGGTTAATGCCTTTGTTTTATTCAAGGACAAAGGCATTAGCCATAAGATGACTAAGAGGTCATGGGTTCAATCCATGTTGGCCACTTACTTAGGAATAAATTTCCTACGAGTTTCCATGACACCAAAATACCCAAATGTTATAGGATCAGGCGGGTTGTCCCGTGAGATTAGTCGAGGTGCGCGTAAGCTGGCCTAGACACTCACGGATATAAAAAAAAAAAAAAAAAAAAAAAAAAAATTAGAATTATTCTACTCTAGCCAAGATTCTCCTTTGATGGAAGGAATGTTTCTTTTGAGTTTGCTCAAGTGAAGGATATTTCACTCTAAAAAATGGCCTTTGAGATAGGGGTGGAAACTAAGGACTTGAGTAGGAATTAAATTTTGTTTCTTATTTCTTTTATGTCGTTGAAAAATTGAGATTAACTTCATTTGAATTTTGAATTTTTATTCAATGTCAAGGACTAAAATGATATTTTATTTTTTATTTTTATTAGGAGGGTCTTCAGTTTGTAAAATTGTTGAGGACTTGCATTGTTATATAATGGATAAATAGGTATAAAATCTTAAAACAAATTCTTAACAACTGCCAGAACAGATGTCTAAACAAATCATGTTAAATAACTTTATTGAAATTTCAATTTTGTGTCAAATAGGTCTTTAATCTATTTTACATTTTTAGAATCTATAAATGTACTAGACACTAAATTGAAAGTTTACAATTTTACTAGACATAAAACTCAATTTTGTATCAGTATATAAGTTAGTTTTTTAACAAATGAACCTGTTAGGGATATAACACAAAATTAAAAGTTAAGGGTCATCTGATAACCATTTGAAAACGAGTCTGTTTGGTGTCCAATAGAGTTTTATGGTTTTTTTTTTTTAAATTTTAAAAACGTTTTTAAAATTGTTAAAAAAATTTGAAAACGAGAAACGACATTTTTAAAAACTAGTTTTCGTTTTTATTAAAAAAAAGAAAAAAGAAAAGAAACTTGTGCTTGCTTCAATGGTGAAGGGGTTTGACTCCTTCCTGCTAATATTTTTGTACTTTAATGGTGTTCACTGTGGTTTAGTGGTTAGCTCAATTGTCTACTGTTCTTGAAGACTTGCTTCAAATCCTATATAATGCAATTTCTTTTTAAACACTTTTTATGTGAAATTGAATGGAAAATAATATTTGAAGTTTTTTTTTTTTTTTTTTTTTTTTTTTTTTTTGCAAAAATCGTTTAAAAAACCAAAGTTAAAATGGTTGGAAATATAAATAAAATTATTATTATTATTATTTTGAAATTTCAAAAACCACAACTCTCCATGAGAATGTGTGTTTTTTGGGTGAATGTTATAATCTTAACGGAAGAATATGTATTTTCTATAAAGATGTAATTATTTAAGTCGCTCTTAATTATTTATAAATATGTGATTTTCTTATCAATTTAAAAACATACAAAAACATTAGTTTAAACAGAAATGTCAATGCCTCAGGATTTGGGTCGATTCCTCGAGCCCGTAAATATATGTCAATCTGGAAATAAAGGAGCTGAGACTGAACTAGAATCCTATAACCTCAAGAACTAGAACCGTCTCTAATACCCATGCTGTAACATGCAACCGTGGGCATGTGTCAGAGGATTAGCTTATTTTGGGTAAGTAATTAGAGTGCAGTAAGCTCGGTACCACACCTGTGCGAGGATCTCTTGCATAGATCAGTTCGGACAAGATCGAGACAAAACTTAAGGGAAATAAGTTTGGAGGTCATGGCCACCACACATCCATAGCGAAGCCTTGCGTCAACGAGATCCGAGCGCCAACAAATATGTTTACTTTTGTTATTTTTCTTCATTTTATTGGTGACTAATCTGTACATTTAAAATATTTATATTGTTTTATCAATATAAAACTAAAAAAAGTTAAAATTAAATATATAATTTTTTAATTGTGTATACTAAATAAAAAATATTGCAAAAAGAGTTTGTTTTGATTTTTATATAAAAATATATAAAACTAAAAAAAGTCTTCGAAACGTATTTTGAATTTTTAAAAAATAAAAATAAAAATATTATTATCAAACATGTTGTTGATTTCTTGTTTTTTTTAAATCAGAAAACCAAAAATTGTTATCAAACATGTTCTTAGTTTTTTGTTTCTAAAAAACAAAAAAACAAAAAATAGTTACTAAACATGTATGGTTTTTGTTTTTTAAAAACTATAAACCAAAAAAGATTTTCAAAAACCAAAAACAAAACAGTTATCAAACGAGGCCTAAGCAATCTATTAAGAAATTTACATAAATTGGTTCTAAGTTATGAGATTTGAAATCTGATAAATGATTATAAATCTTTTATTAAGGTATAAATTTAATTATAATTTGCTAATTGAAAAATCAAATATGACAAGGTCAAATAAGTAATTACCCAAAATCTTATGATGTTCTTGCAAAATTCAACAATTTTAGTTAGTATTTTATTTTTTACTTTTTTTTTTCCTTTTTTCATGTAAAAGTAAGATTTTAAGTCACTCTCATTTATAACAAATAATAAATCATTTATGAAATCATGTCGTTCCAAAAAGAAAATTAGTGAAGTAAAAACACCTTAGTTATTAATTTAAATATTTTTTTATCATTTTTTTATCTACAAATATGTTTGTTGATATTAATATATCTCAATAAATATATCCGTTAAATGTCAAAGCGAGTATAACTCAACTGACATTTAATATGCATTAAGGACCAACATGTCTGTAATTCGAATCCCCGGTCCCCTATGGTAATAAAAAAAAGTATATCCATAAACTTGAAACTTTCAATATCAATATTGACATCAACATTTTCATCCTAATTGAAGTTTTAGTTTTAATCTTTCCAAGACGAAAAATCAAGTAAACAAATTTGTCAACATCTAATCAATACTATACATTAGTAAAACCAATCAATTCGAACGTATAAAAATATATTTATAATTTCAAGTTTATCTAATGACGCGTCTTATTCTACGTTCTGAATTAATCAAGTTTTTTTTTTTTTTTATATAGTGATGTAAGACTTTTGTATTGATTGCACTATATTAACCGTTTCGAATATCACCTTAAAATTACGTTATATTTCAATATCGATGAATACTTCAAATGAAAACTTAAAGTGACATCTGCGTGTTATATATAAAAAAAGTTGAAATTACCTTCAACTCTTATAAAAATAAATTGTAATTTTTAACTTCAAATTTCTTCGAAACACTTCTAAACAAAAGTTGAAGAATTCTTTTTTGAAATCCATAAACTAAAACTAAAAATATTCTCAAGAATCATTGGAATTCAAAAGCTTCAACTATTGAGAAAATCAACCTCGAAATGAAAGAGTTTGTGGTAAAATTGTAATTATGGCCCAAAATTGGGGATATTTGGCGGTTCTCCTTGCATCACACCATTTAAATTTACGTTACAATTCTTAATAGTATATATAAATAATTAATCAAGATCAATTAAAGCGTTACCCTTTTTCAAAATTAATTAATTAATTAATTAATTAAAATAAAGCGTTACCCTTATTATGGGGTAAAGTGAAAACAGTACCATTATTCGGCCCATGGGCTTGGGCCCAATACACCACAATGAAGGGAAAGAAAATCGGTTTTAAATTGTTTTGCGCTATTTTATTTGTCAATTCATATTAGTAATTTAGATTCTAAATTTTTAATTTTATGAATTTTAACTATACTTTATACTTTTTTAAAATATTGTAATTTTAATTCTCTAATAAGTTTTCTCTGTAAGCATCGTTAAAAAAATTGTCATTTAATTAAAACATGTAAAAATGATAAATTGATCATTTTTTAAGAGAAAAACAACATTAGACTTGTTTTTGTAATTTATGAATTTTAGAAATTATTCGATTATACAGAAAAAAAACTTTGTTTTATTGAAGCTAATGAGTTTATGAAGTTTTTTTTTTTTTTTTTTTTTTTTTTTTTTTTTTTTTTTTGTTAAAACTAATAGGTGAATTAGAGGATTAAATTCTAATACTTGTACAAGTTTAGGCTGAAATTTGCGAGATTGAAAGTTTAGGATTCAAATTGATACAACTAGACAAGTTCACAGTCAAATTTGATCGGTTTCTTTTTTTAAATTTCTAAATTTAAAATCTTTTGTTAATTGCTCAATTTTTTTATTAAAAAGAGGTTGAAAAGTTATTTTTATTTTATATTGAGAGTTTCTATACAAATTGAGTGATACTTTGATGTCGTTCAAGCTGCATCAATTTTCCTGCATCCACTTCAATTACAAAGAAAAAAATATTTAAAAAATAATTTTTTGGAAAAAAAAAAGAGAAAAATTTGTGCGTAACAATTTGTGATTAGACATTTAGGTGGGCTGCTAAAGACGATGCAGTTCGGAATACACATAAGTTTTTTTTTTTTTTTAACAAAACTACAGCAAGAAACCCTTTTTTTAGTTCGGGGATGGGGAGTATTTAACAAAACAAACACTTAGGCTCCATTGGAGTAATCATTTGATTTTTTATTTTTTATTTTTGAAAATTAAGCTTATAAATATCAATTATGTCTCTATTGTTTTCTATGTTTTCTTGTCTACATTTTAGGAGTGCTTTCAAAATCGAAGTTAAAATTTGAAAACTTAAAAAAATAGTTTTCAAATATTTGTTGTTTTTGTTTTTGTTTTTAAAAATTCGCTAAGAATTCAAAGATTTAGATAGGAAATATGAAAACTATGAGTAAGAAATTGCAAGAAAACAAGTATAATTTTCAAAAACAAGAAATTAAATAGTTACCATACAAGACCTTAACTATGAATGTCTTGTTTTTTTATATTATAATAAATAGTATATGGACAAGAATTTGAAACTGTATAGAGCAAATTAGGTATTAAATTACATCTAAAGTTGATGGACCAATAAATAAATTTTACAAACTCAAACATTATTGAATGGTGAAGTTGTAATGGATTTTTCTTTAGTTCAACAATAATAAAGTATTTTAGCCTTTTGATTAAAAATACATACTGTGAGTTATGCTCATGCTTAGCTCACGTAAGCATGAACTTATTCAATCTGTGTAAATTAAAACATAAAATTGTCTGTTGAAGAGATGACTTCATTAAAAATGTTACGGAGAGAGAGAAGGGGATGGAGAGGAAAGGTGGGCAGGAATTACGGAAAAAGAAGGATGGAGAGGGAGGGTGGGTAGGAATTAAGAGAAGGAATGATGGTCATGAATAAAGAATTAAATGAAACGGCGATTATAGAAAGTAATTAAGGAGATAAAGGTAGGGAGTATATCGAGGCATGAGAAGAATATGAGAGAGAACAGAAATTACGGAGAAAATGAAAGGGTGACAATTTTCCATGTAAAAAGATGATTTGAGTGACATTACCGATTTAAATATAGTTTAACTTATTAATGTCAACTTAAGTATAAGTTCAATTAATTAAGATATATTTATTCGATAAATTCCACCTCTATTCTAACCGTCAAATAATTTTCAACATCTTACACAAAAGAAGTTATATCATAAATATTGTTCAAGGAATTCAAAACACTTTACTTCTTGAGAGAGGTAAAGAAGTCTTAATCGCTAAATTATGTTTAAGTTATTAAAAATTAGTGGTGCTAAAAAAAATTATTATTATTATTTTTATATCCGTGAGTGTTTGCTACAACATTTCGGTTAGGTAGCCACCATGGACTTTGTCTCCTTTTTTACCACTAGGCCAATCTATGATGGTTGTTAAAAAAATGTTATTAAAATCCATTATTAACTAGACGATTTTGGTTAACACTAAACTTTTTTAATTATTAATTTATTTTAAAAAAATTGAAGTAAAATATAATGCTCGTTAATTAATGTTTTTTTAGTTCTCATCATGGGACAATTATTGGAGGTTTATTATTATTATTGAGATATCACCACATGATTGTTATTACTTTTTGCAATAATAAAATAGTTTATAAGGAGTATTTGTTATAGTATTTAATTCTTAATTAGTGCGCAAAATTTATATTCAAATCTAAATGTAAAAGAATGGACTTAATTTAGTACATAGAATATAATATTAATATATGTTAGTTGAGTTATCTGTCCAATTATATCTATTTGTAGAGTTTATAATTTTTTCTATATTTATAGTTGTCTATTTTATTATTTCTCAATTTGAAAAGAATATATTTCCTTTTCAAAATATCTTAAAAGAAAAATATGAATTTATTTATTTGTAATTAAGGAGATTTTATTGTAGAAAAATGATGAGATTGAATCAACAAGGTATTGAACATAATAATCTTATTTATCCATTTAACTTCACCAACCTCTTAATCAAGCTCAACTAATTAAAAATTTATTTTTCACAACTAAAAGAGAGGTTCAAAACCCTACTTTACCTTTTATTGAACTAAAAAAGAAAAGTTTTTAAGAAAAAAATAATTTTACCATAAATTTGTAAATTGTATCCATTTTAATTCAAATCTTTCAATTTCATCCATCTAAATTTCTATTTTAGAAGACGGTATAAATCTTAACTCTAAACTTTCAATTTTATTAATTTAAACCTTAAACTTGAATAAATGTATCAATTTACACTTCAGTTTAAGTTTTTTGTTTCAATTTATTATTATAAATGTTTCCTACACATATCCCAAGTCAAATTATTTTTTAATTTGTTTTATTTTTAAATATCAATATTTTAATTTGTTATATTATTTTATTAGATTTTCGATTTTGGTTTTTGAATTTCAATTTCTTTTATGGTGTATCATTTAATTATTTTTATCATATATTTATCTTGGAAATCGGGGCATATGCCTAAATTAAAATTTTGATTTTGAAAAATAAATTAAAAAGAAATAGTAAACTCCAATGTTACATTATTGTGGTTGATTTTCTCAAATTATAAATAATAACGCAACAAAGATTATCACCACCACATTTTGTGTTCGCTGTTAAATAAATTGTGTATTCTACTTCCATTCAACAACGTCAGTGTGCTAATGATCGACAGCATCACTATGAGAGCTACTAAATACCTCAAAATAACAACCGAACAAGTTTCGGTAAAGATAATTTACTTCCGATGTTAATCTTGTTGGATGAAAATTCCTCTAAAAAACTTGGTAATTATATTAACTAACCTCATAGTTCTTAAAATTGAAAATACTACCTAACACTATATTTCAAAAGATTTTATATTTTATTTTCGAAAAAGAAAAAAAAAAGGGAAAAACGGGCAAGAGTTATAAATAAAAAAGAGTAGAGATTAGAATATATGGTCAAAAAAATCTGATGCTGATTTGTCTGATTCTTGGTAACTTCCTTTTACGTTATAACCGTCACCATCTCCTTCTTCCATTATAAATATCCCTTTCATTTCATTTCATTTTCATTCTCCACTTCTCATACTCTCTTCTCTCCCCTTTCTCAAATTCTCTCCCTCTCACATCAACCAACATGTGCGGCGGAGCTATCATCTCCGATTACGTCGAGCCAAACCCCGTCGTCGTCGACAACCTCCTCTGGCCTGATCTCGACACCACCTTCACCGACCTCCTCGGCCTCGACTTCTCGACCCAAAACTACCCCTTCAACAACACTCCCTCCAATGTTGTAGAGACCTCCAAACAACTCTCTCAAGGTACACTAACTCCCTCTCTACTTTCTCTCTACTTTCTAAAATTTATGTGTTTCTTTTGATTCCAACCTCTGATTTGGAGTAATAGCTCACTTTAACATGTTTCTTTAATTTTAACTATCGTAGAAGAACTCAAAAGCTTGTGATACATAAATATTATAGGAATTTAAACTTAAAAAAAAAAAAAAAAAATTATCTTAATTGTTGATTAGCTATATACTTATGTTACTATGTCGTACTCATGAATTTGAAATTTTGTAGAAGGTCTAACAAATAGAAATAAAAAAATAATTAAAGAAAAAATGACATAAATGACTTTCTACTATGTTAAATCAATAATGAATTGAGAATCATAAGTAGATGGGTGATAATAAATTTAATTATATCATTACACTTTAGTGCAATAAGAAGTGACTAGGTCACATTTGTTAACCATTTTGTTTTTTGTTTTTGGGTTTTTTACAATTAAACATATTTCCTCTCAA
The DNA here is from genome assembly GCA_002890555.2 of Lagenaria siceraria. Lineage (NCBI taxonomy): Eukaryota > Viridiplantae > Streptophyta > Magnoliopsida > Cucurbitales > Cucurbitaceae > Lagenaria > Lagenaria siceraria. Next base: position 22,195,805 of record CM016483.1, on the reverse strand, counting down.
CTTTTTATAGTGATTTGATCTTTAGGTAGAAGGGTTGAATTCTTAGTTAAATTTCAAAAATAAAAATAAAATTTTAAAATCTACTATTTTTAATTTTTAAAATTTGGCTTGGTTTTTTTAAAATACGGTAAAAAGTAAGTAAAAGAAAAAGAAATTTAGAAGTGGAAGAGTGTTTATATAGAGTTAATTTTTAAAAAACTAAAAACAAAAAACTAAATTTCATGTTTTTGTAATGAGAAACGCTAAACTACTAATTGGGTATTATCATTGCTAATGTTTAGTGAAAAGTGAGAAGGTGGAAGGGAATGAAGCAGCAACAAGTGAGATGAAGAAGCCTCAAAAGGTTCGAAAAAGCAAATACAGAGGGATTAGGCAGCGCCCATGGGGAAAATGGGCCGCCGAGATTCGAGACCCACAAAAGGGCCTACGTGTTTGGCTTGGTACCTACAACACTGCCGAAGAAGCAGCCAGAGCCTATGACCAAGCCGCCATAAGAATCAGAGGCAAAAAGGCCAAACTCAACTTCGCTCATCCCCCGCCGCCGCCGCCGCTACAGTCACCACCACAACCACAACTCCCGACCACCTCCACCCCCAACTTCGACATCGAACTCAAAGACCAAATCTCAACCTTGGAATCATTCCTCGGTCTCGACCCCTCACCGCCGGTCGAACCGACGGCCGACCTCTGGTGGGCCGATGACCTTTTCACATATCAACAACAAAATCTCCAACTCTAACTTCAAACACCCAAAATAAAACAATAATACTTACCTCATCTCTATTAGTAAGAGTCTCCTACTTACCACTGTTAAAAATTTGACAAGGTGAGTAAAAATTATCGGGTAAGTATTATTTATTTAAAAAAAAAATCCCAACTTTTGTTAATATAAGAAAGGGATTTGTGTAGTTCCCTTTGGTTGGGTTTTGCTCTATATTTTGGTTATAGTATGGTGTATGTTTTTATGACCTTTGTGGTTGTAGATCAGACAAAAGTTTATAAATATGTTAAGGTATTTTGGGTGTATTTTTGTGAAGTTTAAAGTTGTGTTGTCGTTATTAGCGTTAGATTTTGAAAAGGATTTGATAATTGATAATGGTCCAAAAGGAAAAAATAAAAATAAAAATTCCTAATTAAGTTTTTAAAATAAGCCAACAATGATTGGGATTTATATATTTATAATGTTTAATGTTAATGCAAGTGGTGGGATCAAATTTGGTTCATGAACCTGACCAACATTACATGACACCAGCTGCATGTGGATTAATTAATTAACCTAATTAATCTTTTGTCTGCCTTAAAAAGGAGATTACAATTACAAAATTCATGAAAAGGACAAATTCTCTTAGCTGTATTCCTTTTTAATGTCAAACTATAAATAGTGATTTGTTCAAAATTTTAGAATAATTTAGAGTTAGGTTTTTTATTCAAGATCTTAGGATAATATTTTGGGGTTGGAGAGTTAGATGCTTCAATTTTAAAATTAAAATTAAAAACTAAATTGATACACATTTTAGATTTTTGGGACCTAAAAAATATTTTACTAGTACAATTTTATTAATAATTATTGAACTCAACCTTATACTAATGGTAAATATATTCTGATATATTTTATATTTTATACTTAATTTTTATTGGTTTGGTTATTGCATTTTTTATATTAGATTGTTTTCAAATATAAGAAAACAAGTCAATTTATTTATAAATATAGTAAATTGTTATTGTCTATTTGTGATAGTCTATCACTATATATACTATAGACAATAAAAAATTTCTATATTTAAAAATATTTCCAATAGTTTTGTCATTTAAAACCATTATCATTTATAAATTGTTAAGCAAAAATCTAGTTTGACTATTTTTATTCTTTTTTAAATATATTTTGAATAAATATTTTAAGTGAAGCATGACATTAAATTTCCACTAATATATCCATCAACTTGGAGAATGAATCAACATTTCCATTATATTAATATGAAACATAGAAAATAAGAAATAAAATTGTACTAATGTGAACATAATATAATATAAAAATATTAGCATTTTAATTTGTTTAAAAAGTATAAAATATTGTCGAAACGAATGTAATTCAATTGCATGTTGATGTGTTAACGACTATGATTCAAATACATTGTAGAAGTCCAAAAAAATTAGAACTAAAATTAATAAATACTTTGAACTGTAAAAAGAATTTTAGAAAAATAAGGTTCTAGAAATTGTTGGAGAGTGAAAAAGAATATTAGTAAAGGTTACGTTTGTCATGTGAATCGAACTACAAAAAAGATATATTTGTCCGAAAATTTATCCTAATTCAAAGAGATTTTCTTAACGAATAAATTCGAATTGATTAAATCTAATAAAATCTAAAATGTTCATAAACCAACCCAAACAAAATCAGTCATACATCCGAATATATATATTTTATAAGTGATTTTTTAAAACACTTTCTTTAATAAATGTTGTTTACTTTTATTAAAAAAAACATTTAACAATAAAATACTTTTTAAAATTATTTTCAAATATAACACAATGAATTAAAATATTTATAAATATAGCAAAATATACTGATAGACACGGATCGATTACTATCATCTATCATTGCCTATAAGTGTCAATCATTGTCTATCACAAATAAACAATAACATTTTGCTATATTTAAAAATATTTTCAACAGTTTTGCCATTTAAAATAATTACTTTTTTTATCATATTTTAAAACTATATCTAATCTAACTAAAAATAATTTTGAAATATTAATATTTACTTCGTATATCTTTTAATAGAATAATTGTGATGATGGAGGATGAAACTTTCGATTACTTTTAAGCTAAGTGTATGTCAATTACTTTTAAGCTAAGTGTCAAAAAATCATTGAGAATTTTTTTAAAAAAAAACAACAACAAAAAAACAAATTCTCCTCAATTTCGATTAGAACAGCACTCTCTTAAAGTTTTTGTATCACTCACTCCTTTCTTCTCACTCTCAAACTAGATAATACAGAAACAAACTTAACTAGAACTAACATAGACAAAGTGGTGTCGTTTTTAAATGGGACGATTTGAAACCAAAGACAACTCATTTTGTAGTGTTTCGAGTTCATCACTTTTTAAAAATTTTCTATGTGAGACAGCCACTCTTCTAATATTTTGTCAAAACTCAACACTAAATTTACTTTTGAAAATATCTTCAGATTTTTTTTTTTTTTTGAGGAAAATATCTTTAGAATTGATCCATTTTTAAAAGGGAAATAAATGAACTTGTAGTAAGCTATCAAAACAGTATCAATTATTAAAGTTATGAAAAAAAAAAAAAAAAAAAAAGAGAGATTAGGAAAAAATTGTAAATAAATGTGAGAAGTTGGTGATAGAAAGTATGGATAATGAAAAGTTAGTGGAAAAAATGTGAGCGAAAAAGGCTAATGGTTGAGAAAAAAATGTGTAAAAAAGTTTGCAAGAGAACTTAATTATATATATAGAGTGGAAAAAAGTATATGGAGTTGAGAGAATAAAAAATCTCTAACTTCATAGTAGAAATTTTTATGTTATTTAAGTTAATTAGGCTTTCTTTTCACATTTCAATAAATTATATAAGATTATATTTTTATTGTTTTTTCTTGTGACGAATTGTACTTATTATGAAGCTAAAACATTTATCAATATTATTATTATGTCTTTTTAATTAAGAGCCCTTCTAAATTTTTCTTAAAAAACGATTAGATTAGTTTTCTAAATGTTATGCCAACATGAACATAACTTAACTGACATAAACTTGAGCTTGCATGAATCGGATAATACTCAAAACATGCTTGGCTCTTTTAAAATCATTTCAAACTCACAAACGATTACAAATTTAAGTTAATAATCATTAATAAAAAAAATTCTACTTCTCGGCTTAAAAATTTAAGTTATCACCAACATGAGCATAACTCAACTGATATAAACTTGTATTATCAATTTCAAAATCTAAGATCTAATCTCGTACTCTGTAATGTTGTCAAAAGAAAATGGTTATCAAAGATTAAAATATATATATATATATATATATATATATATATATATATATATTCCTAAGACACATGGAAAGTCGAAATGATGCATGAGATTTGAGGGATAGAATCTAGAAAAGGTTAGGAGTCCAATAAAGAGCTTTAATTTGTAGAGCAATATTAAAACGTGTTGGATGGAACCTTATATCTTTATGCATTTGAAACCAAACCAAACCAACCTTTGACCTCTTTGTCTCCAACCCAATTAATCTATGGGTGCAACCTGCAAGACTCACCAAACTCCAAACTAAATATGTTCTTTTTCTAAACCTACAAAATTCCAACATTAATAATGTTTTCGAGCTCTCGTGTCATCTTAATTCGAACATAACTTAGTAAGACACCGCTAATTATATTACTTTTTGAATATATTGATAGTTTGATCACCCACTTTTATACTAAATCTACCTTGATATGTTTAGCTTGATCATAAAGTAGCTAACAAATTCAAAATAACTTAGCAATCTATAGACACAAAAGGACTCGATATTATACCTTAATGGAATTTTGAGAGATTGTTGTCTGCTTCTCTTCACAAAACCCATAAAATTGGATTACACTCCAAAAATTAAAATAAAATATCCAGTTGTAGAACGTTGATCACACACTATTACCAGTCCAATCAAAATTGAAATAAGTAGAAAAATTCAAGATCCTTTTCGAAACAACATATCATAATTCAAGGAACCAACAATATACCGAAGGACACGTACATTTTGTAACAACTAAATGTTGATGAAGAGGAGTCCATCGTGAACTGAGATAACTAACTCATCCATTAAACAATGTCGGGACGAGAAAATGTTAAGTAGTACAAAGCACCAACAACAACACAAGATAATTGTTTAAAAGCTCAAAATGGTTTTTGCCCCACTTTTGGAAATTTAAGAATTTTGTCCCTTTACTTACATCATCATCGGCCAACATTACTTAAATATTCTTAGTTTTTTTTCCATCTTCCTCTTCTCGATTTTCTTATTTCTCCACTTTTTTTCTTTTTCCAGATGCTATTGTAGAGTGGTCACCAGTCGTGTGTTCATCGGAGGGGTTGTGAGATTTCCAGAAAGGGATCTAAAAGGTTGTATCGGAGCATTATTATATGTGTGGGTTTGCGCTAGAATGTGGGTTTGTTGGGTCACTCAATTTTTCCATCAATCGGAACTATGGTTTTTTGCCAAAAAGAGAAAAGGGAGAGAGATGATACTAAGAGTGAAAGAGGAGCTAGAGAGCAAGAGGCTCAATCTGCACGCGTGATGTTCCATTTTGGTAATGTCACTTAAATATGACGTAAGCAAAAGGACAAAAATCTTAAAATATAGAAAGTGAGTCAAATCTCATTTTAGTCCAATATTTTGAGTTATCGATACGATTATCTCCAAACGAGAGAACTTGAAGGATATTGGAGTTGAACAAGGCATACCAAAATAAAGCATACCAAAATGACTCAAAACATCATGAACATAGTTAATTATTTTTTTTATTACAATTGTGAGGATGAGGATCAAACCTCTAATCTCTAGAGAAGAGAATCATGTCAATTACCATTGAGTTAAACTCACTTTGGCTCAAGCATACTTAATTTTCCATCTAAGTTATGATATTTCCAAGGCTGGATTTGGGCATTTCTACATGAGCGGGAATGTATGAATTAATTATTTTTGGAGAATTTTGATGGTATTGAATAGTCCTAGTTCACAAGTAATTTTCTAATTTAATTTTAACTAGGTATATTAACAATTTTATTTCTTTATTCAAATTTATGATTTTATTTGATAAAAGAAAGAGAAAAAGTATTGAAACTTAAATTCACCAGGCTAGACTAATTAAGCCGAATACAAAAGTAAAAATGACTTTTTTCTTTCAAAATTCTCTAACATTTCGGAGGCTTTAAAAAAAATGATTGAAGTAGGTAGAGAAAGAGACAACACTCTATTGATCAAACGTACAATTCTCTTTTGAAAAAAATAATAATAATAGCGTCATATAGACTCATATCATTTCTCTATTGATATAAGACCTTTCGAAAAGAAACATTAAAAAAGTCGAATCTTCTTTAAAACTTTTGAACGTGTTAAAAAGGCAAAGAGAAGCAAATTTAAGTGTGCAAAAAGTTAGGCATTTACCCATAATTTTCTCTTTTGCCTACCTTGGTTTGAAGCAAAATTTCAAGATGTTGGACTTTGCAGACACATGGTACAGTCTCTGTAGAAGAAAAAACCCTTATGCCTTTCGCTATCTGTAGTGACCAATTTTGAGACGAAAACAACACCCAAAAAAATTAAGTCTTACAAAACTTATTCACTAATCAATTACTTTTCTATGCACTGTCAAACATTTTCCCACCCCATACCTTCTAATTATTTGACCAATTTTCTAAGTTTGCTATCTATAAGTTGTATATTCTCGAGGATTCTAAGTTAGAAAGATGGGAGATCTCACAATCTTTAAGGCCCTGTTTGGTAATTATTTGATTTTTTATTTTTAATTTGATAACTAAATGAAACGGTTACTAAAAAGGGCCTAATAGTAATAGATACTACGTGTGTTACTTCTCGTATTGTTAATTTGATTTTGAGATGGAAGCTCGATGTTTAGTTTGTATTTTGTTGCGATAGTAGTTAGTATAGAAGGAAGAGAAAATGGGCCGGGAGTAGGAATAGTAGAGAGATGAAAGGGAAAATGGGCCGAGGCCCAATTGTAGATATGGAGGATGGAAGATGGGCCAGGAAAAGGAATGGAAGATATGAAGGGATCCGAGTCCCACATCGGAAATTTGATGGAAGGAAGGGGAAAGGAGATCTATAAATAGCGTTTTGGTGGTGAGAAATAGAAATAACCCGACCTGTCAGGGGGTGAAAGGCGACTTGTTAATGATCGTATAGAGACGACGAGTCGTGCCGACACCTACCAATACAAACACACGGTACATCAGGCGAGTGAGCGACCACCCTACTTTCGGTGGCTGCTTGCCCGTCAATTTTTGGAAGCCCTTACCTTCCTGGTCGGGGCTTTATCAATTTTTTTCATTTTTAATTCTTGCACACGGATGTCAAAATTATGGAAACAACAAATTTAAAAAATGAATTTTAATGGAAATATTAATATTGATTTGGAAATATATGAGAACGAAAATTTTAATTTATATTAAATAAGTCAATTAGATGTTGATAAAGGTAGTTAGAACCAAGGTTTAAATTTATTTTGATGGAAGTATCAATTGAAATATGAAAAATTATAAGCAAAAATATTATTTTAAATTAGTAAATAAATAATTTATTATTTTTAGTAGGTAAATATGTTTATTATTTATATTATCTTTTATATCAGTCACAGTTTGATATTTTTCATGGAAACATAGAAAAATATGGACATATAGAGAAATTTAATGCTTAGAGCTTGTAATTTAATTATATATTTATAAGCGTAAAATAGTTTACTTTTTCTTTATAATATCTTTCGTGGGGAAATCTTAATGTTAGTTGAACTTGAATGTCAACTACTCTATTAATTAATTTATGAATAAATTTTATTTTTATTATAAATGTAATATATAAATGTAGATATCCATAACCTATATAGGTTACAAAATATCATAAAACTCCCATTGAATTTGATGTTGTAACATACCTCCCCATTGAACTCAATCTTGTAACATACACCATCTCATATCCTATAAATAGTGGTATATGTTACCTTTGTAATACACACCAAAATTGAATTCAATTGTTATCTCTACTTTCTAATTCTCTCTACTTTGTTGTTTTGTTCTTCTTTTGTTCTTGTTTTGTTCATATTTTATAATACGTTATCAGCACGAGTCTCTAACACTTTGAAGATTTTGTAGAGGTTGGATTCGATTCATTGGAATATCAAGAACGCTAAAGACTCGCTAGAATTTTCTCCATAATTTGTAAGGTAGCTAAAGACTCGCTAGAATTTTCTCCATAATTTGTAAGGTATTTAGAATTTCGTTCAAACATGGTGAGTATTTTGATTTTGGTCTTGTTTGACTTTAGAGGAAACAAAATTATACATGTGTTTGATATATTCATCATTGATTTTCTCACCACCATCATTCATCTTTATTCTATTAAAACTAAAGTCCAAAAGAAGGTGAGTATTTTAATTTTCATAATGCAATATACGTAGATTGTGAAATTGAATTGCAAAATTGACATTAATTAGAATTTTGCATTAGATCAATTTCTAGAATTTTATGTACTTTTATGAGTTTTTTAAATTTGTTGTGAATGAGATTTGAAATTATAAGAATCAGACTGAGCACTCATGGTAGAAATTATGATTGTATGCACAAATAATTTTTGAATGATGTGATGCATTACTCATTGAAGAAACAAGATTAATCTCCTTGTTAAGTTCTTATTTGTGTGGAAAAGGACAAAATTATATGATAAATGTTTACTTGTGTGGTCGTGACCTGTGCATGTGCTAACACAAACAAGTAATCAACTGAAAAAATGACGGTATTTATTCTTGATTCAATGTTTAATACGTACAAAGAACTTTTGGTAAAGGAAAATTGATATGGTCAATCAAGATAAATTTTGAGTCTAAATTATAGTAATTTAAGTTGTTTTCAATTTGTTAAGACTACCAAATTGTAAATTATCGTATATGTTTAAAATTGTTTGATTCTTTGCATAAAGTATGTCATTTAGAATAAGGTTGTAAATTATGGTCTTATTTTAAATTCAATTGAGATGTTTCCTAATTAATTTATATTTTCCATATATTTGAATAGGAAAATTGAATTAGGATTTGTTTTCATATTTCTAACCGTTAGAAGTTTTTTTAATAGGAATTATTATGATTTCTCTTCTACACATATTATCTTTTATATGTTAAGATTATCTTCTAATAATATTATCTTTTATTTTTCAAATATGAAAATAAATATCAAAGACTATATTTCATTTTATTTTAAAAGGTTTAAGATTTAAAATATTAAAGATTATTCATTAAGTGAATTAGTTTTTATAAGATGAAAAATAAATCTTAATAACTTAGATTCATTAATTTATTAATTAACTCTTAATTAAAAGATTAATAAATTAGAAATAAAATTTTGACTATAAGGGAACTCTGTCTAAGGATGGTTCTGGCTAGGCTGAGGTATTTAAGCTGACCGTAAGGGAACACCTCTACCTGGGAACTAACCTGAGAGTTGAATTAGTCAAATTTTTGTTTGCCTATAGAAATTTATTGGATTGTTGAATATTTAAATTATTCTCATGTGGATTTTGTAAACTTTAAAAATTTATATATAGTGATAATATATAATTGAATGAATTCTCTCATGGTAAAATTTGAAAGTTATGCATAATAGTTTATTACTTTTCTAAAACTAATTGTGATTCAATGCACCTGAAGTTGTATAAATCAAAATAAGCTTATGATTTATGCAAAATAATGAATTTCGACCATTTAATATCATTCCTTGACGTGAATGTTGTAATATTTAATAATTGTGATTGAAATAATCTTAGTAGAGGAATAAGTAATTATTCTATTAAAACCACACATATTTATATGAGAATTTCATATTTCAATTGTGATGCAAAAGAGACAATGATCTTGTACCCGTCGTACATTAAGAGTCATTTTTGAAAAATTAAAATCCTTAATAATGAAAAGGAAGATGATGTGTGGTATAACAAATTTTGAGAATTTATTTGAATCTCTTGAAGAGATCATAACTTATCCTTTTAACCCCTAAATATGATGATATTTGGATGTTACAAGTTTTTAGAATCTCCTGAAGAGATGATTATTCTTTTTGACCCACTTGTATATGAGATATTTGGTTTTCTTTTGAATCTCCTAGAGAGAAAAGAATAATTAATAATATTTATGTTTTGCATATAATACATCTATGCATATGATACTTAGAAGTAGACAATACATTTTCCAAAATTCAAATGCTTGAAGCGAAAAATCAAATATGATATATATTAAGTCCGGTAGACTTGATTAAATATTTTGGAAAAGAAAATATTATTTTGTTCAGAGGAGCAAAATTTACAATTGATATACCACATTCTCTTGTAAATCAAAGAGAAGTTTAGTAAATTTGGAAGGTATATATTGTAATAAATATCATCTAGAGAAATTGATAATCTATTGTCTCCTACGGGAAATGCATATAGAAAAGTTGTATGCTTTTCCTTCTAAATTGTATTACACATATTCGTGTAATTGAAATATATGCAACAATGAACCCGAAGTTCATTGATTCAAGTATATTTTTATTTGACATGATGAGTCATTTGGGTCAATAGTGAAAATAATTATTGAAAATATACATTCACATCCACTGAAGAACTAGAAGATTCTTCCATCTAATAGATTGTCATATGTGGCTTTGTTTTCAAGAGATCAATTATCAAACTCTCACTAGTTAAAATTGAAATTGAACCTCTCAAGTGAACCATTTAAATATTTTATGGTTTTGTTGGTGCATCCAGTTGATGGTCACATATATGTTTATTATCTTCAAAACCTTACATCTGCAAGGTTAGTTGCTCATATAGTTAAGAGTACAATTTCATGATTTTGAAATTAAAAATTTTGTTTTGATAATGCTAGTGAGTTTGCATCTAACATTTGATAATTGATTGGGATAAGTGTTGAACATCCTGTAGCTTATGTTCAAATAGCAAAACTTCTAAATCTGTATGAGATCACATTGTTGTGTATGCTCTAAGCCAATCGCTTATGAGCTTATGGCCAGAAGCCAAATATATTTCATGTGTGCAAATGTGCAGTAAATGATTAAATTGTTACACTACAACAATTAAGATAATGAAGTAATTAAAATGAATCCTCAAAATAGGTTATAAATCTATATTGAAATTGATTTCACATCAATTAATAAATACTATGAACCCCTGATGGGTGATATATTTAACACACAATTTGCTATTTGTCATTAATGAGACAAATTTTCCAACATTAGAGGGAGGAATTAAGAAAGTTGGAAAAAGAAATTGAATGACATGCATATGCATTGTCTCATTTTGATCATCATACAGATTACTTTGAACTAGAAGTTCAAAAGATAACTAATTTAAATATTACAAATCAAATGCTAGATTTATTTACAGAGCCTTTATAGTTGTAAAAAAATTACTAAATTATATATATTGGTTGTAAATACAACATCTAAAAGTGATATTCCAATGCAAGAAGTTGTCACTATTAATGAGTCTCATCATGCCTGAAGCGTGATAGACAAATGGGTTCCAAAGATAAAAATCCTCGAAAAAGAAAAGTAATCAATAGTCAAAATGACTCAATTGAAAATGAGAAGATTCAAAAAGAATCTCCAGACATGACTATTGATAAAAATGTCGAAGAGACTCAAGTATATGAAGATAACAGTGAGATCTCGATAAATTATGTAATGACAGGAAAAAGATGGAATAGAACTGATGTAGCCATAGACAACATTTTCGCTTATACTGTTGCTCATGATATTATACATGAAAATGAGGATTGTGAACCTAGATCTGTTGAAGAATGTCGCCATAGAAAGGATTGACTTAAGTGGAAAGAAGCCATCCAAGCAGAATTAAACTCACTTTCAAAACGTGAAGTTTTTGGACCTGTAGTCCATACACCTGAAGGTGTAAAACCTGTGGAATACAAATAGGTATTTGTACGTAAAAGAAATGAAAATAATGAGGTCACGAGATACAAAGCACGATTGGTTGCACAAGGATTTTCTCAAAGACCAGGCATTGATTATGAGGAAACATATTCACCTGTGGTGGACGCTATTACATTAAGATATTTAATTAGCCTGACTGTATATGAAAAGCTTAACATGCATCTTATGGATGTAGTCACAGCATATCTATATGGATCTCTGGAAAATGAAATCTATATGAAAATCCCTGAAGGATTTAAGATACCTGAATCATATAATTCAAAATCTAGAGAATTATATTCAATCAAATTACAGAGATCATTGTATGGATTAAAACAATCAGGACGGATGTGGTACAATCGTCTAAGTGAATATTTATTGAAAGAAGGTTATCAAAATAATCCAATTTGTCCATGTGTGTTTATTAAGAAATCACAATCAGGATTTGCTATTATAGCTGTATATGTTGATGATTTAAATATAATTGGAACTCCTGAAGAGCTTTCAAAGGCAATAAACTATCTCAAAAAAAAAAAAAGAATTTGAGATGAAAGACCTTGGAAAAACAAAATTTTGCCTTGGCTTGCAAATTGAACATTTAGCTGATGGAATTTTTATTCATCAAACGACATATACAGAAAAGATTTTAAAAAGGTTTTACATGGACAAAGCACACCCATTGAACATTCCAATGGTAGTTCGATCACTAGACGTGAAAAATGATATCTTTCGACCTCGAGAAGATAATGAAGAACTACTTGGTCCTGAAGTACCATATCTTAGTGCAATAGGTGCACTAATGTATCTTGCTAACAACACAAGACCAGATATAGCATTCTCAGTGAATTTATTAGCAAGATACAGTTCTTCTCCAACAAAAAGACATTGGAACGGAGTTAAACATGTACTCCGTTATCTTCGAGGAACGGTTGATATGGGTTTGTTTTATTCAAACAAATCAAATTTTGATCTAGTTGGTTATGCAGATGCTGGATATTTATCTGATCCACACAAAGCTAGATCTCAAACAGGTTATCTGTTTACATGTGGAGGAACTACTATATCTTGGCGGTCTGTAAAACAGACCATTACAGCCACTTCCTCAAATCATGCAGAAATTCTTGCAATTCATGAAACTAGTAGAGAATGTGTATGGTTGAGGTCAATGACTCATCACATTCGAGGAACATGTGGCTTGTCTTCTGGAAAATTTTTACCAACAATATTATATGAAGACAATACAGCATGTATAACCCAAATCAAAGGAGGGTATATAAAAGGAGATAGAACAAAACATATCTCACCAAAACTCTTCTACACGTATGACCTCGAAGAAAATGGCGACATTAATGTTCAACAAATTTCTTCAAAAGATAACTTGGCAGACTTATTTACAAAGGCATTACCCACATCGACATTCGAAAAGTTGGTGCACAACATTGGAATGCGACGACTCAGAGAACTCAAGTGATATATTCATGAGGGGGAGTAGAATTACTGTACTCTTTTTCCCTTGGCTATGCTTTTCCCCATAGGGTTTTTGTAGCAAGGTTTTTTTAATGAGGCAGGAAAGTATATAAAATAATGTACTCTTTTTCCTTCACTAGGATTTTTTTTTCCCATTGGGTTTTTTCCTAGTAAGGTTTTAACGAGGCATTTATTTTATATAATATGGATATCTAAGGGGGAGTATTATAAATGTAATATATAAATGTAGATATCCATAACTTATATAGGTTACAAAATATCATAAAACTCCCATTGAATTTGATATTGTAACATACCTCCCCATTGAACTCAATCTTGTAACATACACCATCTCATATCCTATAAATAGTGGTATATGTTACCTTTGTAATACACACCAAAATTGAGTTCAATTGTTATCTCTACTTTCTAATTCTCTCTACTTTGTTGTTTTGTTCTTTCTTTGTTCTTCTTTTGTTCTTGTTTTGTTCATATTTTATAACAATTTTAACGATTATTTTATAATTTTGTACCATTTTTAGCATATTATATTATACATATTTTTAAGTCTATTAATGGTGAGATGGGATGGGATGGGATGGGATGAGAGATTGAACTTTCAATTTGTACCTTCTATGATGGGTGTGTTTGTATATTCTATGATGGGTGTGTTTAGAATATATTTTTAAGTGTTTAATTTAAAAAATAAGTGATTTTGAAGAAAAAAAATAGAGTGTTTGACAACGAGTTTAAATAAAGATGAGTTTTTTAAAAAATATTTTTTTTTCTCTAGTCAATCCAAACGGGCATGAAATCGTTAATAAAATGAAATATTAAATTTATTATAGTTTTAATTGTAATTATGGCCTATGGTAAAAAAAAGAGGACAGTTTCAATAAATGATTAATTTTTTTGCACCCAAATATTATTAGAGTCCAATGTTATTTTAAAATTTTGAATTCAAATTTTTGATGTTTTCAAATTTTCCACACTAAATACAGAATTAAACAATTTAAAAAGAAACAAAATTACTAAATAGATATTTCATGGAATCTGTGAAATCACCCGACAATAATATAATCGGTAATATTTTGAAAGAATTGACCGGCAATAATTGTGGTCAATTCACTATTTATTAATTTAGTTTTGAGTTCAAAATTTGACTAATTAAGTTATATGGGTAGTTAATTAGAGGCAGAGCTCTAAAATTAGAAATACTAATTCTAAATATAATAATAGGTGGATGATTCGTTGAAGAATTTTTCTTAGAAAATGTGTGAATGAAGAATAAAAACACATTGAAACGATTCTTATTATAGTAAACCATTTTTTTTTTTATCTTAAATAATTTTTACTCAAAGTTAAGGCTGAAAATTTCAAAATTCAAAATCTACCCTAAATGGTGTGACTTTGTCTACATCAAATATCTAACAAAGCTGTATTAATTTAATACCATACATTCATGGATTTGGGCAAATGGACAAAAATTGCAACCCAATCCACTCTCTCAATGAATTTAAACAATTGTATTATTTGCATTGAGCTCCATAAACTGCCTTGAATATAGCTCAAAAAATTTAAATAATAAAAAAAAAAAAAAATCAAAATTCAATTGTGATGAAAATTATTACTACATTATTCCAAACAAGGCTCCTCCCCACCTATACCAATGGATCACCTCCCCTCTCCTACCATTCCTCATTCAAAATCAAACCTTTTTTTTTTTTTTTTACTATGAATATTCAAATTGAACCATAAAGTCTCTCAAGGAAATCAGGTGCATAATTATTCAGCAATCAATATTTTCAGCAGACGGTGGACTTTTTTTTTTTTTTTTTTTTTTTTTTTTTTTTTTTTTTTTTTTTGTAATAGACATCTTTGGAGCTTGTTGTTTTGTTGGATAAATAAAATATTAGACATTGGGTTTTCAATTTCACCTACTCTTTTGCCCTTTTCACCTTCATATTTCAATTGGTTATTATGTTTGTGGGTCATATCAATATCTTCAATTTTTTTTTCATATGGTTCAGCTGTTGTCTTTATTGGATTCAGTTGGTACCCAATGAAATTATTGCTACCTCTTATGCTATGCTATACCTACATTATATTCACTTATTGTAATTTTTGTACCACTTTTTCATTATCAAACCTCTATCAATTGTTCATATATCTATTCCATGTTGGATCGAGAGCTTGCTGTTATCCAAACAAACTAGCAGTAGAGCCTAGAGAGACAAAATTTTACATTCTAAACTCTTTTATATATATATATATATATATATATATATATATATATATAATTTAAAGTTTTAACGGTCAATTACTCTCAACTTTAAATATTATTTTTTTTTAATCTAAAATGGGTCAAAAGTGGTGCAATTGTTTCATATCTTTCTTATTTTCTCTGTTTTTTTATGTGGTCATAAACTCGTGAAGTAATTCTCTTATAGAACTGTCTTGATAGAGCATAATGTTATGGGTCATATTTGTGGAACGATAATATCAAGATTATCACCCTTGTCCTAATATTATGTCTAACATCAGAGGTTTCATCTACAATTTGTGACTAAATATAGGACATGCTCACTATATATATATATACCTCAATAATGATATGATTTTGTACACTATAAGTATTCTCGTCTTTGCATTTTGTTTCACAAAAAAAAAAAAAAAAAAAAACCTATATTGATGGAGATAATTGTCCTATATATTATTGATTTTTTTATTCTTCTAACTCGGGTGTGACTTTGATTGCATTCCCAACAGTTTATAAATTAGATTTATATAATTCAAGATCTAAGAAGGTCAAGTCTATATTCTTAATGTGTTTTCTTATTTTGATTATATTTTATAATCTATAGAACTCATTTTTTTTTATTTAATTTTCATATTTAATTCCAGCTTCGAGCTTCATAAACTTATTTTTATCAAAATCTTGAGCCAAAGATATGCAACTTTATCAGAGGTTTGGTTCTGTTTTGTAATATTTTTTTTCTTAGTCAATGATGTAATTTGAGAGATTGAGAAACTCGGGCAATGCGTAACAAGTAATACTAACAATAATTCTTAACCTAAAAATAAGTGGTAAAACATAAACTTAACTTTAAAATTTTTAAGTAATACCGACACAATTCATAAATCACATGTTTTTTATAGTTGCATATATATCGTTTCGTCTTGTATCTCTTGCAAATTTGATTCTCGATTGACTACAAACTCAAAGGAATGTTTTTTTTCACACTTTTGGAGACTCAAAACTCTCATATCTTTTTATGCAAGATGGAATTGTTAGTCCAAATTTGAAGAGAATGAAAACACAAAAAGTAGAGAAATTTTTGGTATGGTCAAAAGTGAAAATTCTTATATGGAGTTGTTTGAAGAATAGGCTAAACCCACATTCTCACTTTCCTTCCATTTTTAGGATAAAATCACTTTTGTCATTTTCAAAATTATCGTTAAACGATTTTTTATGATTGAAAATTGCTTTTAAAAGTGTAAAATTGAAAACTAAATTAATTTTGAGTGATTAAAAGTATATTTTTTAGTGATTTTAAAAATGATAAAAACGATTTTCACGATTTTAAAATCACTCCTAAATAAGTCATTAATTGTTTGGTTACAAACAAAAAGGAAGTTTGGGGTTAGTCTTTCTCACCCCCACATGGCCACATACCCCCAAAAGCTTTCTCTCCATTTTGTTTTTTTCTTTTTTCTTTTTTTTTTTTCTTTTTTCTTTTTTCTTTTTTTAAGTCACAACAACCATATAAAATTTACAAAAAAAAAGTCCAAAGAGTATATATACAGATTTTACATGAAAAATTCTCAGTATTTTTTTAACCTAAAAATAAGTAGATTAAAACCAAAAGCCTCTCCATTTAGTTTTTTATTTTTATTTTTAGTCACAGCAATGTAAAATTTAAGAATATACAGAATTTACCTGAAGAATTCTCATGAAAAAAAAAAAAAACTATCATCTTTTAATTCTCGTTTGAAGTTACATTTATTTTGTAATTTACTTTTTGCATATTCTTTATTCTTTTAAGTACTTACTTGATGAGCAGATATCTCCATGTTATGTGATAAATGAGTTGGATTTTAAAGCAAAGTTCACTACTATGTCAGTTGAGCTATACTCATTTTTTATGAAACTGGATCATTATAATGTACAATCAATACTTCACCTTGATAAACATTCATTTAGGATAAAGTTGATGAGGAGAATTAGAAGATAAATAGTATATTTAGGTTTAATATTTATTTAGTTGTTAATTTAGATTAATTAGTATTTAATTAGATTTGATTGGTTAATTATGTTATTTTATTGTAAAGCTATAAATAGCATCTTTAAGGTTGTAATAGGCAGCTTTTGAAAATCCATTTGAAATAGAACATTGTTCTTAGAGAATCTTCTCTATCTTTGAGGATGGATTTCCTTTGGTCTTGGACTTGGCCTAATACTTTAACCCGTTGCATCAAAAGTTTAATGGTTAAATATTAATGCTTGATCTAAGTATGAAAATATATTAAAAGCAAAAGTAAAGATACTAAATTAAAATCAAGAAAAATTTAAAATGAAATCAAAATAATTAAGAAAGTTGAACGAAATCATAAACCAACTCTTTTATCAATGCTAAATTTAAGCTTTAACTCAAGGATTTTTATCTTGGTTCGAGCTTCATCTTACAAAGTCAAGATCAGCTATTGAGATAACATTAGCTAAAACCCCATGTGTATAAATGGGAGAATACGGATTTAAACCCCAACCTTGAAATAGTATATAGGTCAATTATCATTAAGCTATGAGATATATTCAACCTATATAAATGATGGTTCGATCTTCATCTTACAAAATCAAGATCAGCAGTTGAGATAACATTGGATAAAATTTCATGTGTACAAATGAGAGAATAAGGATTTAAACCTTCAACCTCGAGAGAGGTAGTACATGTGGATTATCGTTAAGTTATACTCACTTTGGCTTTATTGTTCCACTCCTATGTTTATTTATTTATTTATTTATTATAGTTTGATTCCATATTACCAAAATACAATATACCAACTGAATCCACTTTCAAATGAAAAGAAATCACATTATCAAGTCTACCCCGCAAGTATTGGCCCTCCCTTCTCCCTTCTCCCTTCTCCCTTCTCCCTCTCTTAACAGCCTCCATCATCTTCTTCTTCAATCTCAATTCTCAGCACCTGAAACTAACAAATTCCCCCATTTCCCCATTTCTCTCTGAATATTAATGGGTCCTGACTCCGATTTCAAATCCCATTTAGCCTCTGAAATCTGCTCCTTCTCCTCCCGTACTGTCTCTTGCCCTCACCGCCATTTCTCCCTCCCTTTCGTCGACTGGTATCGCCTTTTTCGGGTATGTTTTTCCCCTTCCTCTTATGGGTTTTCTTTCTTTTCTTCCCTTCTCTCTTAATCCATTCTCATAGGTCGAACAAGACGCTGGAATCGATTCCATTCGTAGGCGATATCTCAAGCTTGGTGGGTTTCTCTTTTCTTCCTCTCTCCATTCCCATTTCCTTTTGTTTTGATCAGAAAATGTGCTTTGGATTTGCAGCTCTGCAACTTCATCCAGATAAAAACTCACACCCCAAGGCCGAAATCGCCTTCAAGCTTGTCTCTGAGGTTCGATTCCATTCATTTTCTTGGAAACCCAACTTTCTGCCTTATATCTGTTCTACATTTTTGTGATTTTGCTTTTTGAGTGTTTTTTCCATGACGATCCATTACTGTAAATCTTGCAGTTAATTTCTGTATTCATGTACTACTCGTGAATCTTGATGAATGTTGCTATAATGAAACTTTGTGTTTTTTCACTTTATTGCAAAATAAATTCTGAAGGATGAGAAATGTGAATGTGAATGAGGGATTGTTTTGTTTGTGTTTGTAGGGATATGGTTGTTTGAGTGATAATGTGAAGAGAAGGGAATTTGATTTGGATAGGAAGAAGAAGTTTTGCCCTGATTGCAACACAATCCCTTATAGAAATTTCAGCTCTGCTAGAAACTTGAATGCCTTGAATGTATTAGGAAGTTTTCACAACAACAACAACAACAACATCCATGGAGGTTTGAGAGATATGAAAGAGAGATTGAGAGAGGAAGCTAATGTGATTGAGAATTGTTTGAGGGCTAATAATTCTGCAGCAAACAGAGAAACTTCACTATTCAATCCACCTGGTTTCAACATGTTTCATTACAGAAACCACAAAGAAACCCCAATCTTCAATCCTTCTGATTATGTTTGTCAAGGCTACCCCCATTTCCGAACCCGAATCCACCCGAAACCGCAGAGTTTTTGTTGTTTTAGAACTGGAAATGCATTGAAGTATGAACAAGCTAAAGGGAATTATGAGTATCCAGTGTTTGAGATTAGTAGATCAGAAAGTTTTCTTTTACAGAAACAATCTCCTTTTGTTTATTCAAGTGTTAACAAATCATCACATTGGTGAACTGACTGCCATTCATTGCCATTTCTTTTCTTCTTTTCTGGGCAAGTAAATGCATTCTTCCAAAAACAAATCAGTTCTGTTTTTGAGTTTTTGAGTTCTTTCAAATTAAAGCAAATTTCCCTCTGTGTCTTTTGAATTGGAGGGAAAGGGAAACCCTTTTGAACAACAATTCTTTTTTTTTTTTTTTTTTTTTTTAATATAAACAATCCTTTTAGTCTCTTTTCTAAATGTATTATGATTAGTTCAAATCTTTAATAAAGAAAGTGGGTAAGAATTTTTTTTCTTTTTGGAACTTGGGTTTTGTTTTAGTTTTAATCATATAGATTTATTTTTGAATATTTGTTATGTGTTCAAAGTGTTAATGATGGAGATTTCTCAGGGGTCAAGTCAATGTGATGGTAAAGTTTTTAGATGGGTCTGATAAAAGTGCTGGAGTGAAAGAGTCGGTTGAGGAGAGTGGAGTATTTCCTTGAGCCCATTGATGATGAAACTCAAAATGGCATCATTCATTCATTCTATTCTTTTATTTTATTTTATTTTATTTTTTTCATGTCGTACATATCCATAAATCAAAGAGTTCGACATAAATATTATATTTTATCCATAAAACATAAAAAATATCATCTATAAATTTTAGTAGGAAGATATACATTAACAAAATTTATAACTTGATTTGGAAGTAAAAATAATTCGATTAATTTTTATAAATTTTTTATTTACAAAAATATCTATTGATATCAATATATTCGTAAATTAAATTTAAAATATTGATATTGGTATTTTTAATTATTTTAGAACAATGTTGATGAAATAATCTTGTGGTACTCAAATTTACCCTTATGTTCTATTTTTTTTTTTTTTTTTTTTTTTTTTTGTTAAGGTAATATGTGTAGTGACTAGTGAGATAATGAAACCTATAACATAGAACTCTAGTTCATTTTATTTTTTTGTACTTTCAAAATATTTATTTTAATTTTTTTTACTTTCAATTTGGGATCATTTGATCCACATATACTTTCAAACGGTCTATTTTGGTCACTGTAATCCTAAAAGGTAACCATTTTAGTCATTCTTTTTTTTTTTTCAATTTAAGGAACCAAAATAGTCACCTTTCAAAATTACTGACGACTAAAATAAACTAAAGTTGAAAGTACACAAATCAAAATAATCTTTTGAAAGTATATGGACCAAAATTAAATTCAAATTAAAAATACATGGATCAAAATAAATATTCTCTTATTTCAAGTGGAATAAAAAAAGGAGAGAATCAAACATCTAACTTTGAAATCGATAAATAAATTTTATATTAATTCAGCTATACTCGTGGTAGGGAAGAAAAAGAAGAAAAGAAACTTAACTTTGAGTTTGGGTTTGAAAGGAATGTTTATGGTATAAGAGTGTGATGTTTATAAAACAAGACAAGAGCCAAATGACACTCAATGAGTGACCACTGACCAGACCAATCAAAATTTAAGACAAAATGAATGAACAAAGAAAAGCCTAATACTGTAATTCAAGTATTAAATTCGATAAATCTAAGGATGTTTTTTTTTATTATTATTATTATTATTTAAATTAAGGTTATGGAGACTTGTAATGTAATCTGAGTGTCTGTAAATGGCATCCAAAATGATTAAGAATGGTGTGTGTGTGTCTGCATTTTGAACTTAATGGTAATTATAATTAACTTGTAACCTACAAATTTGCTTCCTATTTGGCTATCCTTTTCATTGTGATTGATGCATATTACTGCACACAAAACTTTCTTTAAATAAATTGTATCATGTTACGACAGTCAAATGACTTAAGATATGTTTGAGAATATTCTAAAATTGTTAGAATCACTTTTTGTCACTTTTAAAATCATTAAGAAACATGATTTATATCATCAAAACCAATTTTGATGACATGAAAATTAAATTTGAAAGGATAAAATTAAATATTAAATTAATTTTGATGATTAAATATATGTTTCGAAGTAATTTTAGTGCATGTTTGTGAATGATTTTAAAATTTGTAATACGCTTTTAATCACTCAAATTTAATTTAATATTTAATTTTACATTTTTAAATGTAATTTTCAAAACATCAAAATTAATTTTAATAAATCTCGACTCAAATCACAATCTTTTTAAAACCCTATTCTACTGATTAATTATAATTTTATTTATTGGGATTGTGGTTATGTTTACAATAATATTTTTGCCTATTTGTTGTAAAATTATTATTTTTTTTTCCAACAATCTTAGAAAAGACATGTGGTTAAGAATAATTAAGTTTAGGAGTTTTATCGTTGTTATGACTTATATTCATGAGTCGAAATATCATTCATGCAAGATTGAAAAATTTATTGAACAAAATTTCAAATGTTGACAACTAACAAATGAAATTTTGGTTCACTATCCCAGGTCTTTATTATGATTTTTTTTTTTTTTTTTTTGTCATTTTCCTTACATTATTGCATTATATTAAATTATCATTTACTAGTCCCATCAGTACAACACATTAATGTCTAAATATTATTGTTAACAAAAAAAAAATTAATAAAAAAAATTGAGGTGCATAATTGAAACTTTCAAATTTAATAAAATTTAGACGCAACATCAATAATTGGGTAATTGTAATGAGTGACAATTTTAAAGATTATAACAAATTTTTATCGTTGATAGACATCTGTCAATGATAGACTACTTAAACCACAAAAGTCTATCACTGATAAATTTTGTTATATTTACAATTTTTTTCAAAATGTTGCTATATATGCTAATAATTGTTTTGATTTTGTGACCTCAAACTTTTGGAAAATTCTCTTTTCTGTCTCTCATTGTATGTGAAATTGAATTAGGCCCACTAGGAATTGATGTTGATATTAGAAGAGAACATGAACATGGGGAAGCCAAACCAAGCACATGAAACTACATATAGAGAGAGAAAGAGAGATTATTGAATTTGCAATTTGGACCCTTATTTGAAAGCTAAGATTGTGAAGTACTTTTACAAATCAAGACAACAAAATATCATATTACCAATTTTGCTATTGGTTTTGATTATTGTTTCCACAATCCCCATCATACCCCTCACTCCCTTCCAAACTCATTATTACCTTATTTATCCCCAACATTTCTCCATAATTCTAGTCTTTTCTTTTTTCTTTTTCTTTTTCTTTCGACTTTCTTTTTACCTAATTCCCCAACGTTCGAAATGAGTTTGTTCGTTGCATTTTATCTTTATTCAAATCTGCCATAGTCTAATATAAGGTATATTTTAAATTTTTAAATTTGTATCACATAGATCTCTTATATGCTTAAATCTAAAAGTTTAGGATTAAGAGCCTGTGACCCTAAATTTATAATGTAATATTAAATATATACTAAATTATTGTTGGTAGACTTAAATTTGAATTTTAGTTTGCTCTTTACATTTGATGTTAAACTAATAATTAATCTTATTATTAACTTGTGTAATAGAATTTTATCTGAAGCAATAAATTTGGTTGTCAGTTTGTTGGAGATTGCTAAAGTTTATTGTTCATAGGTCTTTGTACCTTGTATTGTAGATACTCCACCCAAAAACTTGTACAAATAAAATTAGGGATTGTTACTTCTTATATGTGTAATCTTTTATTTATTTATTTATTTTGTCCTATACCAAAAAAAATAATTAAAAAATCCAACAATCCAAATCAATTTTTTTACTTAAATGAAAAAAGATAAGTGATGTCTGTATTTTACTGGTCATATACATTCATTGTACAAATTATTCTCCTCTATTTGTGGTTCACATTGATTGTTGTCTTCATTTTTCTTTTTTTCTTTTATTTCCAAACCTTAATTCTATGGTCCATCTTTGTCAGAGATAAGGTTGAAACAAAAATTTAGAACTCATTAGCCATATAGGATCATTTGATTTTTATATCCATTTAATTAGTCTCTATAATTTGATCAAACTTTATAAATTATTTATGTTATTGCAAGTTAATATCATATTAATTAATACGTACATTTTTTATATTTATGTAGCAATGAGTTAGTTTTTTATATTTCATTAATTGTACAAGTTAAAATATATTGACTTAGAAATTTTTTATTGTCATGTCATATCCAATTAAAATGTTAGTATACGATAATTAAAGAAAACTCATAAAAATTGAAACTTTTAAATTAACAAAGATGAAATTGAAAGTAAGTTGAAACTCAATCTCTATTTTTTTCCTAATCAAGTTCATAAACCCATCATTTAATTTTGGTCAAATTTTGATTTTTTTTATTTTATTTTATTTTATTTTTGAGGGTTAGCTAAATTTAGGGTTGCTGTAGTAACATGTGGGTATGTCTGTGATTGGGGGAAGATCCCAGCAATGGAAACTGTCTGTCTTTGAATGAATCTTTGGCTTTCATTGGTCCATTTTCAAATTCCCCACCACTACCACACACACTATATACATATATAATTTTATTTCTTTTTACTAATATCTCACAATAACTCTATTTAATTATTTCCACCTTTATTATTATTATTATTATTATTATTATTATTATTATTTATCATTATTCAATATTCATATCATATATGTTCTATTCAATTCAAACTCGGCTGCCATATTATACAACCCCTTCAATATTCATACCCCATTTTCACTTACTCAAATCAAATCCTACATATTTCCCTATTCTTTTCCTTCTCTCCTTTTTTTTTTTCTCCTTTCCATAACTTCTACCATCTTTTCTTTCTTTTCCTTTTACCTTTTGACTTGCTCTAAACTTTGGGTTCTCCTCTATGAAGGAATTAAAGTAATAGCACGGGTTGGGTATACCGGATCGAGAGAGCAGTTTATTCCTTTTGTAGTTTTGGAGCTTTTTTTATTATAAGATACGAGTTGAGTCTATAGTTGATAGGTGAGTTTGTTTATCTCAAACTAATAGATTTGTTAGTCTAGCGTGTTTTATGAAGTCAAATATATATATATATATACACACACGTAGCAAACTACAATTTAAATATGTTACTCAAATCTAGATTTTGATATAACTTATTCACTTATATATAATTTTAAAACATGCTACATCACAAATTTGATGTATGTATTAGGGGGAGGGGATAGGGGTAGCTGTGAATTATATTTTTCACTCCCAATTTCATGAATTCAGAAACGTATGGATTATTATTTTTATAAGAAAATAACATATTAGCTAAGTTTTATAGAGTAAGATCTTCAACTACAACTCATGATATGTATATTTAGTACTCAAATATCTTGCAAGTATATATTGAGAGACTTCACGTTTTTAAAAGAAAATAACATATTAGCATGTTGCTTTAAATTTTATGTTTCTTAAAATATTATGCTTGCTAATAATTTCTTTTGTAGGTATCTTTCTTGTTTATCTTTTGAATCAAATTTTAAAAAGAAAACACAATTTTGTAAAAGTCTATATTTTTTTTCCAAAATTTTAGATTAGACGATCTTGAAAACGTTTTTTAAATTAGATAATAAAGCGAAGAAATACATATATAACTGTGTGTTTAGATTTGTAACTCGTTGAGAGATGATTCTGATTAACGAGATCTGCCACATTAAATAATATTACATTAAAACTAATAGCAATTTAAAGTAAGTTTGTAAATTGGAAAATGACTATCTAGCCACATCCAGAAAGGTCTTCTTGACAGATGTTTTTTTTTTTTTTTTTTAAATGAATTAAATATATATTTATATTTTTGTGTGTGGGTGTATGTATATATTTGGTGTAATAGTTGAAGACAAAGAAGAAAAAAGCTATGGACAGTGGATGTCCTCTCCATTATCATGTATTCCTTATTTTGTAATAAGAACACAAATTAATTGTTGAGTTGATTTAAGTTGGTTTCATTCATTCTCTTTGTCTAATTATTATAATTAATCTTTTTTTCTATTTAACTTATTTAGGGGTCAGACATTTTGGTGTCAATATTTCTCTCATAATAATCCAAAACATTTTAGGGTGAAAGCATTCTCTTTAGAAAAAAGAGTTAAAGGACCAAACGTGAAATACAAATTGAATATGATTTGAAAATTCGAGTGAGAAAAGAGAGAGATATCCTAATAGTAAAAAAAAAAGACGAGTGGTAGAGACAAATT
Source organism: Lagenaria siceraria (assembly GCA_002890555.2). NCBI lineage: Eukaryota > Viridiplantae > Streptophyta > Magnoliopsida > Cucurbitales > Cucurbitaceae > Lagenaria > Lagenaria siceraria. Next base: position 22,170,037 of record CM016483.1, on the reverse strand, counting down.
AAAGGATTGATAAAAATCAATATGATAAACGAGAAAGATGAGAGAATAATATGAATTTTTTGTCATTAAAGACCAGAAAAATAAAGAGGCTTAAATCTTAAATTTTAGTCATTGAACTTTAAGGTTGTTCCATTTTGATATCTGAGTTTTTAAATTGTCCATTTTAGTTATTAAATTAAAAAAAAAAAAAAAAACGAGATATCTTTCAAGTTTCAACATGTAATTTTCTCCCTAAACTTCTAAGAAGTATTTGTTTGTGTTCTTGGTATATTATTTTACCACCTAATGTTTGCTTACTCAATGATTGTTTACAACCTATTCGATTTAAATACACACTCACGTTGAATTAATCCTCGATTAATATTCATATTAGAAGCTAAGAATCAATATTATTATTTTTTTAAAGTTAATACTAAAATAAATATTATCACGAATTATAAGAACTAAAATGAAACACGCTTACCAATTTTGAACTATTTTTTTTCTTTTTCCTTTCTTCAGTGCAATAACTTTTGAGAGTGTTTCAACCTTCACTCTCAAGAAATTCTTTATTTATGCATTTAAATTTTTGGATATCTTTAAATAAACCACAGGATAATATCAACCATCAAATGTTTTTTCAATCTATTTTCAATTTAAAAAGTCCCATAAACATTAAATACTATACCAAATTACCAATCAATATATTTAGTCAAAAATAATAATAATAATAATTGCAAATCTATAACAGCAAACGCATCCAAGAAAAATCCAAAAAAGAAAAGAAAAGAAAAAGGCCATTATTGTAAATGTGCATGTGCTGATGTGTTTGACAGCCTGTAGCCTGATTCATCAGCGACCCACCGCCGCCGCCGCCACCACACATCGGAATCACAGCGGTCTAACTTTCCGGCGGAATAAACCAATTTTTGATATTTTTCTAAAACCAAACATTCGGCCGCTCTAAAGAATCTCTAATAAATGTGGTATAATACAAAACCTCAAATATAAACAAATAAATTAACATTTATTAAAAATATTAAAAAAATAAACTTAAGTTTACTTTGGGATTAATTAAATTAATCACTTGTTGTGACCTTTTTTTTAAAAAAAAAATGGGGGGAAAATAAAATATAATTAGGTGGGTGTGAGCTTCACATAGCTGGCTGCTTTTAGAATTGAGTAAAAATATATATATAATTAAAAAGAAATTAGAAAGAGACAATGGAATGGAGCCCAAATATGGACAAAAAATAATTCAGGCCATTTCTATAAATCTAAATATCTGATTCCATGCCCCCTAAAGCACACTCTAATCTCAATTCCCTCTTTAATTTTCCCTTACCTTTATTTATTTGGATTTTTTTTTCTCTTTGGTAATTTCACACTTCAATTATTTAATCATTTTTTTTTATTATTTTTTACTTGTTTCATCCGTTAAAGAATTTGGGTGGCATAATTTTGAGTCCAACGTGTTTTTTTTTCAAACTTTGAACAATTTCATCTTTAATAATGATGTAATCCAAAGAGAAAAATATAGATAAATTTTTAAAAATAGAAAAATAAGAAAACTATTTACCTAAAATAGTAAAATTTTTATATAGTTGTGATAGACGTAGATAAAAGTATATCATGGTCTATCGGTGATAGAAATGATAGAAGTCTATCAATGTTTATCAATGTTTTTTTTTTATATTTTATGTAAACTTTTTTCTATACGTACAAAATTTCCTATATATATATATATATATATATATATATATATATAATATCTTCAAAAAAAATTGTATGTATATATTCATAGTCATAAGAATATGTTCCTCCTTATCAATCATTTTGTCAAAGCATAATTGATGTGAACAAATATATATATATTTATATTTTGATTACATTATTATACAGTTGTGTCCTAAGTTTAATAAAATCTTTATTTTTTTTATTCTAATATTTTAGTTAATATAAACAAATGATGGAGATTTAAACCTATAACTATAAAAATAGACCTTTGATTTCTTCTCTAAAAAAATAAATAAAATAGACCTTTGATTTTTCATTATAACTATATCCAAACTAGAAGTATGAATATTACGATTATAGTTATGAATATCAAATATATATAACTTAAATATATTTTTTCATTTACTTTTATGAATGTAAAAATTTACAAATTAATAAACTTTTTTAGCATAATACTGAGTAAGTTAGCAGAAATATAGATCATAAATTATGTCATGAAGTATCATAATTTTTTCTTGTGATACCTAATAACTATGAGAAAAGTACTAATACATACCCAATTCATTTACATATGAACCATATTAATTTTTAATTTTTAATTCTATTGAATTTTACATCAGTCCTTATACTTTCATTTGTTTGATTTTAGTTCTCGTACTCACAATAAATCTTAAAATTAGTCTATGAAATTAGGTTATTGTTGGTTTTTTTTTTTTAAAAAAAGAAGTGAAATATATTTACATATTGTATTTTCTTGTATTAAAATTATTACTATTATTTAACCAAATTCGATAAAAAAAAAAAAAAAAACTTTGAATGACTACACATTTAAAAATTGTAGGTTAAAATATTATTTTGGTCCCTATACTTTTAATAAATCTTAAATTCTGTTCCTACTGCTCATTTATTGTGGTATTTTCATTACTTTAAATTTTTTTATTAGCATTTTCACTCTGAAATTTTGAAAACATATTCACATATTGTGTTTTTCTGCATGAAAATTATTATTATTTAATCAATTTCAATACAAATTAACTTCAATGAACAAACTATAAGATTTACTTAAAATAGAGAGACTAAGACCGGTTTGGATTGACTAGAGAAAAAAAATGATTTTTATTAAAAAAATTAATAAAAATTGTTTAAAATGAATTTTAAAAGTGTTTCAAAAACTATTTTGAGTGGTTGTGAAATACTTTAATTTTTTAAAAAAATGATATTTAAACAATATATATATTACTACGAGTCTATACGTGTAGATGAAATATGTATGGAGAAAATGTATATTTTGATTGAATGGTAAAAGAAAATGAGAGAGAAAAATGAATTATAGTAAAAAAAAGAGAAGAAAAAAAAAGGAAAAGGAAAAGGAAAAAACATAGTAATTAAAGAGATGAGGAGAGTGAGGTGTGGAAGAAGATGTTTTTGTTCTTCGTTAGTGTGTGTTGGGTTTGTTTGTTGGGTGATTGTTTGTTGTTCTGTCAAGTGATTGATGCCAGCCTGGCATCTCCGCTATCATTGATTCTGGGTCCCACCTCCCCCTTCTCTCTCCTTCTGTCATCCCACATGCTCTCTCATTGCCCCCATCCCATGCACTCCAACACTTTCCTTTCCTCCTCTCATTTCTCTCCACGTGTTCTCCTCTCTCCCACCCAATCCTAACCCTCCACGTAGTCCCCCTCCTCACATTTCCATTTTTTTTTTAAAACCTAAATTTACCTAAACAAAATATTCAAAAGAAAAAAAAATCAATCAATCAATGAAATGAGTAAATAAATAAAATTTAAAATATCAGGTTGGTACTTATACTATCAAATCTCTTAAATTTTAGTTATCGTACTTTTCATAAATCTTAAATTTTTGTTCCTCAAAGTTAATTTTTACTATAATAGATGAAATAATAATAATAATAATTTTCATGCAATAAAATAAATGAGGATTTTTAAAAATAGAAAAACAAGGAAAAATATTTACACAAAATAACAAAATTTTTAGATAGTTGTGATAGACGCTGATAGAAGTCTATCAGAGTCTATCAGTAATAGAAATGATAGAAGTCTATCACTGATAGATGCTGATAGAAGTCTATCAATGTCGATCAGTGTTTTTTTTTTTTTTTGCTATTTTCTGTAAATAGTTTGGAATTTTTTCTATATGTGAAAATTTTCCTAAAATAAAATAGGTGTGTATGTTGTTTTCAAAATTTATAGCAAATATATTATAGATAACAAAATAATAATAATAATAATAATAAAAAAGTAGCATTGGAAATTAAATTTAAGATTTATTGAAAGTACAATGACTAAAATTTAACAAACTTCAAAGTAGGGGACTAAAATGGTATTTTAATCATAAATATGTTATGATTTGTAAACAAGTTAACATATCTATTATTTATATTTTTACGGCATAATGAAAATATCAATCCACCTTTCACGTTCATATCAAATCCATTAAAACATGAAAATATCGACACGTCAAACAAAATATATTATCATGTTCGTATCCACATTTTGTTCACATCTTCGTAGATATAACATTTACACAAAGATACAACCAATGTATCGATGTCGATATTTATATTTTATTGTAGAAACAACAATCAGTTTAACTAATTTAAACAGTGTGAAATATATTTGTATTAATTATAAATTAAATATTTTATTTTCAAATTTCATATATTTTTCGTCTTTAACATTTTCTTCGCAATTTAAGACATTGACATCTAAATCTACACTCACTAGTAGTTAGGGATTGTTCAATTTGAATCCATCTTCATTTTTGCTCGAAGTTATAATATTTTAACTAATTGAATTGTATTAAGTTGAAATTTCCCGTGTTTTTTTTTTAATTTTATTTTTTTAGAAATAAGGTTGACATTTTATGCTTTTTAACTAAATAACATAAAAGAAATAGGTAAAATTGGAATTGATTTTTTATTCTGAAATAGTATCTTTGTGAGTATTTGTAGAACAAAAAAAAGGTACAAGTATTAGTATATAGAGAATAAACATTATACATTATACAAATTATTAAACATTAGAGAATACAGACATAAACACAACACTTTCTCTCTCTCTTTTTTCTCTCTCTTCTCAAATCCTCCTCTGATGGAGGGCCGTTTCAAACAATTTTGTCGGCGAGAGACGTTATTAATCATATTCACTAACAGGGTAATTGCCAATTAGTGCTAATTAATATCCCTTATTAATTCATTTTTCTTTTCCTTTTAATTTTATTATTCTTTTAAGTAGAACAATAACAACAAGAAGAAGGCAGAATTTCTTCACCCAAGTTCTCCGTCCCCCCCCTTTTTTTTTAAATTTTTAATTTTTAATTATAATTATAATTATAATTAATTTAATTTTCTCTCTCTCTTTATGTGCATTTGGAAAGCTGTCATTTCTACATCCTATAGTGTCCTTCCCTTCCTTCACAATTTCCTTTTGTAAGTTTATTATTATTGATTTTGGCTCTGCATTTATATCATTAATGCTTATTATCGAATACCCATTTGCCTCCTTACTCTTACTTTCTTTTTCTTTTTCTTTTTCTTTTTCTTTTTCCGGCTTCAGCTCCCTCTGCCTCGCCGATTTTGCTGCTCCTTCCACCGTCTCCTTCTCCTTCTCCTTCTACTTCTCCTTCGGTCTTTTGGATTCTGCATCTCGTTTTTCTCTTCTTTTTGGTCATTGTCGTCTCTGGCTTTGACCAATGAGGATGCTAGTAAGTACGTTTCTTTTTATCTGGGTTTTTCTACTTGATGATTCTTTTGTTCTCTCTAGTTTCTTTCTCCTTGCTCTACCAATCTTTTCCCCCCATAATCCTATTTTCTCTTGATTTCTGGAGAAACCCCTTTTCGTTTTTGTTTTTGAGTTTTGCTTCTTACCCTCGTTTTCAATGTCTTCCAGCATCACTTGTTTACCTCGGGTTCTTTCTTTTCGCTCTGTTATCTATGTTTCTTTACAGATGGTCCAGAAACCCTTTTTGACTTTTCGTGATTTGTATTCTCCCTTCCTCTATTAACCCTTTTCTCTCTTTCTCTCTCGCTCTCTCTCTCCTTAAACATTTCCTTGATGTTGATTTTCTGGCAGGTTTCAATTTCCAGATTTGATGTTCTTCTGCATTTTATTACTTTCATGCTATTGATTTCTCAATTTGATGCTTTATTCTCTCTTTGATCTGCTATTCTTCTTGTGGGATTAGTTTCGTACTCATGTTGGTATTTTTTTTTTCTTCTTCTTGATTTGCAAGTGGTTGCATCAATTCCTACATCTTTTCATTTGCTCTTTAACTTGAATCTGCAATTCTGGGGATTTGTACACTTTTTGTTTTTCAATGTACTTATGGTTCTAGTTGTATTTGGCTTGCTTTCTTTTCTACCGTTGTTGTCTTTTTTTTTTATCTGTTGTAGTTGCTTGATTTAATCAATTCATGGTGCTGCCCCTAAGTTTCTTTTGGTTTTTTTTCTTTAGGTGGCATTGCTTTTGTTGCTACAATTGAGCAATGCTGCGAAAATAATCGGTGAAGAGCTCGCCGGACAGTGCGATTCTAAACCAACGTTAGATCCAAGACCACACAGTGTGTCTATCTTGGAGTTTGGCGCTGTTGGAGATGGCAAAACTCTTAACACCATTGCCTTCCAAAATGCCATTTTCTATCTTAAATCCTTTGCTGATAAGGGTGGAGCTCAGCTTTATGTTCCACCTGGAAAATGGCTCACTGGAAGCATTAATCTTACCAGCCATCTTACCCTCTTCTTGGAAAAAGGTGCTGTGATTCTTGGCTCTCAGGTATGTTCTTCTTCATGGATGGTGCTCAAACAAGTAGTTGTTCCTAGGCAGTTGTTTTTAAACATATTGATCCTCTCTTTAACAGGACCCATTACATTGGGAACTTGTCAATCCCTTACCTTCATATGGTAGAGGTATTGAAGTTCCAGGAAAACGATACCGGAGCTTGATAAATGGTTACAATTTACAAGATGTTGTAATAACAGGTTTGTTGCTGCTCTTCTTACCCTTTTGATTCAGAATCTAGTTTGCGGAAATGAATTCCTCTGAATTAGTGTTATTATGTTGATTTTGGATGTGGCTAGGTGATGATGGGGTGATTGATGGACAGGGTTTAGTTTGGTGGAATTGGTACAGCTCTCATTCCTTAAACTACAGCCGCCCTCATCTCGTGGAATTTGAGGATTCCCAATATGTAGTTGTTTCAAACCTCACTTTCTTGAATACTCCTGCATATAACATTCATCCAGTCTATTGCAGGTATGCTATAACAACCAGGGATTAGTTTCTTCTGCCTCTACTGATTCTCTGTTCACCTTGTTGATATGTCTATTTGCTGATTGTCAGATAATCTGTATTGAATATAAGTTTTTCATGTGCAGTAACGTCTATGTTTACAACATCTCTGTCTCTGCACCTTCTGAATCTCCCTACACAGTTGGAATAGTCCCAGGTTTGTAATGCTTCTTCAATTTTCAGCATCCTCATTGTTATTTTATGTGACTATTGTTGATGGGCTCTCTCTCTCTCTCATTCGCTCTCTCATATGATGTGATACATCCTTTGGGTGAATGGCGCAAGCACCATTGAAGAATCTCGCCCTTTTATCTCACTCCCACACGCGCACACACACCGCATAGTGCTCAGAAGAAGATGCCATCAAGAAAGCTATCATGAGTAGTTGACTGTCAACAGATATGTTTATAAATTTTAGTTGATATCAACACTTGTTTAACATCATGTAATCTAAGAAAAGCAATGTCTTCTAATAAAGTCCCAATGTACCAAGTTCTTATATTTGGGGCCTGAGGTCTGTGGTAATTTTTACAATAAAATTTAAGAAACTTAGCGTTGTTAAAATGGTGAAGTTGGATTGAATTTAGAAATAAGATTCTGTTAGGAGTTTATGACACGTAGTGGGATGCCATCATGATCAAAAGGATTTATTGTGGGGTGGACCAAATTTAGACATACAGTACATCATGGATTTCATTAATGACCATTAATCCAAGAATTAAATTCAGTAGTATCTGATTCATTCTTTCTCGTTTCTAATTAATGAGGTGGAGGCATTCTTTTATAAATAAAGTTTGATTGGTGCTTTCAGATTCGTCCGATCATGTATGCATAGAGGGCTGCAACATTGCCACAGGATATGATGCCATTGCCTTGAAGAGTGGTTGGGATCAGTATGGTATTGCCTATGGCAGACCATCTAAAAACATACACATTAGAAGGGTCCACCTTCAGTCATCTTCAGGTTCTTCCATTGCCTTTGGTAGTGAGATGTCTGGTGGGATATCTAATGTTCTTGTGGAGCATGTGCAACTGAACAACTCATTTATTGGCATTCAATTTAGAACTACCAAGGGAAGAGGGGGTTACATTAAAGGAATAGTTGTTTCAGATGTTGAAATGGAAAACATATCCACGGCATTCAGTGCCTCTGGTCACTTCGGGTCACATCCGGACGATCAGTTTGATCCTAATGCTCTTCCAATTGTGCAGGACATAACCTTGCAGAATGTGAGAGGCACAAACATTAAAATTGCTGGAAACTTTTCTGGAATACAAGAATCTCCCTTCACTTCAATCTATTTATCCAACATTACCTTTTCAATCAATTCATCTTCTTCCACTTCTTGGATCTGTTCAGATGTTTCTGGCTTTTCAGAATCTGTGATCCCACCACCCTGTTCTGATCTCAGTACTCCATATTCAATTTCTTCCTCAGCAGCCTCTCCCCTTGTGAATTCAACTGGAAAAACTGCTGTTTTATGAAAACCCTTTCCATCCAAGGTACACCAATATATATTTCAACCCCCATTCTACATGAGGGAAAATACCAAAACTTTCAACCATTGCCTTCTCCAAGTCAAGCCAGATTCTTTCAAATAAAAACCACATGTCTAGATTACTTGTTTCTTCATTCTCTTAGATTTGCTTTCTTTCATGTTGCAGTCTGCAGATTTATTTGTACAGTTCCATTTCTTCATTCACGTGTAAGGAAATTTTTGGTAGTGATTTTACAGGTCTTTTGGTATCGTTTGTGTTGCTTTTTTAAATTATTCCCCCTCCCTCCCCCCCTCAAGAGCTTGGTGCATTGTAATTTCACTGTAAATTGTTCATTTGTTGTGAAGGGCTGAAAGGATAAAACTAGTTGATGTGAAAAGCAATTCATGTGGAGCCAAGTGATTGGAATAAAGGGATCTTGGTGACACTCTACTGCTTGTTAAGTAAATTAAGCTGGGTGCTTTTTTTTCTAATTCAAGTATACATTTTATTTGTCTTCCTCTTCTTGTTATGTTTAGTAATGAATCATCCTTTCTGGTCATTTCCTTCAATAGTTATTTATCTAATGCTACTATTCTGACAAGCATCATGGAATGTGATGCAAACAAGCTGCCACATGTCAACCCTTTACTGGTATGCCCTTTATTGATGCCTGAATGTTAATGTTCTGGTTGCCTTATACATCTGCATCATGCCATTAGTTGTCTGTCTTTCACTGTCCTTCAGACTTTCTTCCTCAGATTAAAATATCTTTAATTCTTCAAACATTATTCACATGATCGATTTGTGTATTACTTATTGCTTGTTCTAAGTTTAGCATTGGAATCTGACACCCCTTGCTACAAAGTAATTGACCGGATGTCTTATTGTCCTTTTTTACATTTTCTATTGGTGCAACCAACTGGTAGAATGAAAACATTGCCTAAATTTGATTCTTAGCTCTGATTTTGATTGTTTTGGGACATTTGCCATTTGGGCTCATCAGTTTTGGATATTGGGTTCTTTTTGATTCAGTGATTACATGGGCTTTTGCTCATCAAAATGGCTGCCGAATTAGATTTGAAGATTCGTTCTGGTAGGCCAGAACTTCAATTCATTCTCTCAGAGATTGCCTGTTATATTTCAGCAAATATGAAAACTTTTTTTTTTTTTGGCAAGAACATAAAGTCATTGTTTCTGTAAACATCTGTCAGCCGTTGAAGCCTTAAAAATCTTTACAACTTTACAAGATTCCCCACATCGCCTTTACAAGAATGTTCTTCACCCGGATTATCATCTATCTACCCATCACCAAAAGGTGGGAATTTTGGTATCCGATTCTTCCAGCACTCCCACGTTGGGAATCTCATTCGTTTTCTCTTGCGTGCCCATCAAAAAGTCTTCCTAACATTAAATCACTTCCCCAACTCAACTGTAGGATCTTTTACCAGATGGGGGGTTTTTTCTTTTTCTTCGATTTACTTTACATTAGATTACAAGCGTTTGGATTCTCATCGCTGAATATTGATGTGATGTTCCCATTGTTACTGCCTGTGCCCGTGTTGTAATAGTCTTCATAGTAAAGGTCCATTCTTGGGCTGTAATGGGTGATTGGCGGCTGTGGTATGTATTCAGTAGAATATGATGAGGGCCTGCTGCTTGTCAGCGGCCGGACATACTCGGTAACGTATGGCGATGGCTTGTATGTGTTGTAGCTGTGTATCACGGTCACCGGCTGCATCGATGTCGCTCCTGGGATGTTGTGGTGGTAGTTGTGGCTAGAAGTATATCTGTACTCAGGTTGGTGGTGGTGGACTACATGGCCTTGGCTATAGTCTGGTGGCTGGTGGTGGTGAGCTGTGTGGCTGTAGTCAGGTGGTTGGTGGTAGTGAGTCTGGCTGTGATCAGGGGGCTGATAGTGGTGAACTGTGTGGCTGTAATCAGGTGGCTGGTTAACCACGTGGCCGTGCTCGGATGGTTGATGGCCGTCGGGTGGTTGGTGGTGGACGACGTGGCTATGCTCAGGTTGGTGAGAAATGACATGGCCATGTTCTGGTCCTGGTCCTGGTCCTTGATGGTGGACAACATGGCCGGGTTCTGACGGATATTGGTGGACGACCTGGCCGTGCTCGGATGGCTGATTGCCCTGTCCAGGATCATATGAGCCAGGCTGTGGTGCTTGTTGGCCGTTGGTTGGATCAGAGCATGGAGCCGAAGTACCATCTTGGACAACCATTTGGGTAGGTGGGGGTGACTGCCCAGGTGGCCCACCACCCATGGCCATGTCATTAGACGGCGGAGGACCTTGACCTGATGAAGGATCCGGTGGTTCACCACCACCAGGCGGCGTATTATCTGTAGGTTGGTCAGTGGAAGCAGCTTGAGGATCCGTCTGTTCAGACTGGGAACAAATGGTGGCGATCTTCCTGGTTTTCTTAATGGCTTTCATGATTCTCTCAGGTTCAGCCCATCCAATGACGGTGAGTTTCTGCTGGGGAAAGTCTATGTAGATATCATAAATGCCTGCAAAAGAACAAGAAAACTGAAGAAGAAGAAGAAGAAGAAGAAGGAAAGAAAGAAAGCAAAAAAAGATGGACTATTTTTGTTTGTTTGGCTGACCATTGATTCCATACAATGCCTTCTTGATCTTCTGAACACACCCATTACAGTCCATCCGGACCTTTATCTCAGTAATCCTCGGTTTCTGCAGAAAATCAAAGTATCCTCAGAACCCATAATTGGAAATGGAAATGGAGACCCAAATACTCGTAAAAAAAAAACAAGGAGAAGAAGAAGAAGAAGAATACCTCAAGTTCTGGAATCATGAGGGAAGGGAGTAAAGGGAAAGAAGCAGGAAAGAATATGAAGGAAAGACGGAGATTATGTGGAGGATGGAGAAGATTATAAACGAAGAATCAGAATTGAAAGCGGCAAAATAAAGAGAAGAGGAGATGGGAATATTTAAAAGAGGAAAACAAAAGGGTGTGGGACATGCAAGGAATCTAATTGGAACTTGGACGAGAGAAAAATGAATTGAAAATACCAACAAAAAAAAAAAAAAAAAAAAAAAAAAAAACCAAACCCAAAACCGACCATTTTGGAAAGAATATGAAGCAGAGGGAAGAAGAAGGGGTGTTTGGATTTGGGTTTTGCAATGCATGGTGTCCCAGTAAAAAAAGATGGCAAAAATGAACCCAAATCAATTTTCTAGAATCAAACTGTTGAGGATGCCATATTAAAAAAAAGATGACAAAACATTACAATCTTAAAAAATATACGAGTTACCGTGGTGTAAAATTTTCTATTCAAATTACGACATTTTGAAGGGTTTGAAATTTTGTTTTTCCCCCATTTCAAGAAACCTTGAAAAGATGAGAAAACGTCACAATTTGATTACACGTCAATTGTATAGTTTCACACGCCGATATCATTTTCAACCAATGATGAAAATATCACCAGAATATCCATAATTTTTTTTTTTACCAAAATCCACATTTTTTTTCATTTCCTATAAGGTTTATATGTTGGCAGTATGAGTCCTGTCATTTTTTATTTGAGTAACTATCTTCAACATTTTTAGTATATGATGACTTGAGAGCAATATTGTAATTTGTATCATAGATTAAATGCTCCAAGGTCATCTTTTTGGTATTAGACATATACATTTTATAGTAAACAATTTATAATTATTTTGTATGCAAATATTTCATGTTTATTTTAATTTTATAATTGATTACCAATATTTGATATTATTTTGTAATTATTTGTCAATTTCTTTTTTAAATCTATGTTCTTAGCAACATTTATAATATACATCTAAGTATTGTCTTACTTTCTAGAAACAATGATTAAAAGTTTTCAAATTGTAGTCTAATTAAACTATAATAAAAGTTTCATTAACTAATTATAACAATTTTCATCAATTTCCATAATGTTTATCGAAATTTCCATCAATATCAATATTTCATAAAATTGGGACCTTAATATTTCTATCGACATCGATATTTCGAACCTTGCGAGTTGTTCATATCTGTTGTCATTTGGTTGTGAGATGAAGCTCTATATTTCCCTAATAGAAAATAACGGTCAACTGAGTTAATTCAAAAGGTGCTTTTACAAATAAATATTGGGTTTTTGGTTTGATTTACTTTTTATATTATTCTTCCTAATCCAAGGGTTTGGCTTACAAGGTTTCAATCTTAGCCATCCATCTCTAGGAGTTTCATGCCACTCTGGACTTGGAATCTACACATATTATATAAAATAAATACTTTTCTTTTCTTTTGAGTCTTTTATTTCCTTTTTACTTTTAAATTAAAAGATAATTTGATGAGTTCATGTCTATAATGGGCTCTTGCCAACATCACAAGAAACTATCAATAGTCCATGGAAAAGTGAAAAACAGTAGCACAAGCCCACAGTAGTGGCCGCATCCCTATGCACAGGTTCTCATGTGTGTCATGTTTAGTCCGACATGTTAAAAGGATTCAAGTTTAGTTGGTCATTAAATATATGAAATGTTTCAACCATGAGATAAACGAATAACTTCTCTTTTATCTTTTGGTCATTTGACCAAAAAGGTAATTTATTCGAAACTATCTTCGGTCGCGTCGATGTAGGTTGACTCTAAGTTGCCGATATTTATGTTGAGGAGAGGTGTTCATTTATTTAAACTTTCTAAGTTATATCTATTAGCCATTAGGCTATGTATTTTAAAAAAACTTCTTCGTGCTCATGAACTTTCAATTTTGTATTTAATAAGATCTTACTTTTAAATTTGTTGAATGATCCTTTAGAAATACATTCAACACTAATGAAATTAACATAGAAACTTATTTTATTTTGACACAAATAAAATAAAAAGTTTAAGATCATTAGAAACTTTTGAAAGTATAAAAATTAGGTAGACATAAAATTAAAAGGTTAGAGACTTATTAGAAAATTTTCAAAGTACAAAGATTTATAATCTTGAAAATTTAAAATTTTGATATATTGTTTTATTTTTTTCAAACTTTCTCAAATGTTTCATTTCAATTCCTTTTTTCTTTTTTCTTTTTTTTTTTTTTTGTTAAACTACCATTAAACTCAAAATTTGAACGTATGAGACAATAATCTTGAATAACTACATATGTTAAAGAATGAAAGAAGTACCCTTCAAATTCAGGTAACCACATAAACATGAAACAATATTAATTTAAGCATAATATTTAATTTCCTGTTTTTTTTTAGTTCAACTGCTGCAGGTTGGAGAATCAAACCATCAATTTTTTAGATAGTAATTAATATCTTTATCTACTGAACTATGCTCGAATTAGTGCTTTGAATAACTACATTTAGATTTTTGTTTAGTTTAATAAGTATAAGTGGGGGATCATATCATTAACCTTTAGAATGGTAAACTCTAAACCTTAAACCGAGCATAGTTTAAGTGGCATATGAGTGTGTTAGTAATCACAAGATCTGTGGTTCAAATCCTCCTACCTTTGATTAGACTCCAACATATTAACTCGCCCCAAAAATCACAAGATACTTGTGGATAAGAATGTAGAATATATTATTACATATAAAAAAGGATGAGAAGGAAAAAGCATAAATGTAAGGTCTAAGAAAATGGTTTTTTTTTTTTTTTTTTTTGGGTATAATTTAGCCTATAACACGATGTAGTTTAGTAAAAAGAAATCATATCAATAAGATTTTAGTTTAACTGTGAATAACTAATCACATCAAAAGTTATATCTCGAATTAACTAGAAGATATTCGTTTTTTCAAGAATATTACATCACACGTGAAGTTCTTTAACTTATTATGACTAATTTTTTAGTTTATAAAATTTAAATTGTCTAGTAGATTTCCACATTTTAAAAAGTGTTTAATAGATTTATAGATTTCCCTGAGTTTTGTATATAATAGTTAATTGAACTTTAAAATTGTCTAGTAGTTAAATATTTGAATGACCTTTAATTTTCTATCAAATAATCTCTTAAAATAGGCTAAAAAAACACATATTTGAACCAAAATTATATATATATATAAGGTTAGAAGTAAGAAGATCAAATTTCAAAATGTGGGGGTTTTTTAAGTTAAAAATATGTAGTTGAAAAAAAAAAATTAAACTAGCCTTTGAGGGTCATCTTCTTTATTCAAAGTGGTGTCAGCCTTATCAAAGGACCAAATGTCTGCCCACTCAAATCAAACTCGATCCAAAATTTAAATTTGATCGAGTTAGCCCAACCTAACCCTTCGATTCATAGGATTAGATATGGATTATCTTTTTTAAAAGTGGATTTGTCCATGAGTTGACCTGTTTGAACCATATTTAGATTGAGTCGTTGGACTAACCTAACGAGTACATCATAAGACCATAACCAAAATAATATAATTATTTATATATTATATCTTTATATTTAAACGAGTTAGCTTTTTAATATTTCTTTCTTAAGGTATATTTTTATAATTTACATATCACGTTATTTAAACAATAAAAAAACTAAAGTGTGAAAAACTAATGAAAAACATCTTAAAACATAAAACAACTTAATAATATTGATAATTTATAATAGAAAGCACCATTCTTTAATTTAAATTAAATATGAAATATAAATCTCATAAATTTTAATAGAATATAATTTTTTTTTAAAATAATATTAATATTAAATGGGCTAATTTAATTAACTAATTCAAGTCCGACCTAAACTTATCAAATGTATTAAACCTAGACTCTGTTATTGAAGCGGGCCAGCTTGACCGAGGCCCAACAATCCCTTAGGCCCACATGAGTTCGGCCTACACTTCTTAGGGCCGAACCCATCCAATGATGAAGGTGAAAGTGGAGGGTGGGTGTTTAGAATAAGGTTTTTATGAGGAAAAAAAAATCTTGAACTTTCTCTCTACTCCAAACACAAACAATTTTTTTTTTTTTTTTCTAATAGGTATCGAATGAAATTTTAAACCAAATAGCTCCTAAAGGCTCTTTCTTTTCCTTTTGGTTAAGAGGGCACATTCTAATTTTCGCACGTTTTAAAAGATAACTCTAAATACTAACCCTATACCAATAGGTACTCATTTTTATTCCATAAATTTATAAATCAAAATGTAACAAATTGACCATTATATCGATTTTAAGTTGCGTCTTAACCAGTGATTTGGGCTTCAGGCACTGTAATAACACTAAAAGTCCATCCCAAAGTTGCATTTTTCCTCAGATAACTGAGGAATGATTGGAATGTTACATAGCTTGAAATATAATCAAAATATTTTTTTCAGCAAATAAAATAGTCGAGTATTGTAAAACTATAATATTAACAATAACAACAATAGCAATAAAAACACAAAAGAAATGGAGAGAGATGGAGTAGGCACCAAGTTTAAAAGAACTTAAACTAGACGAGTTGGATAGTTTAATGGCTAAAAAAAAAGGGGAAATGCAAGTTAATGGGAAGAATAAGTAAATATGGATACCTAATTAAATGCTTGAAATTTTACAACACTCCCTCTTTAGATATCCATTGTATATAACTTATATGCCTCGTTTAAACCTCGCTTGGAAAAACCTAATAAGAAAAATCCTAGTGAAGGAAAAAGAGCGTAATACTTTTCTCCACCTCATGGAAACATCACTTAAGAAGATCTCTAAGTCGTTGCACTTCAATGTTGCACCAATTTCTCAAATGTTGCAACAGGTAATGTCTTTTGTGAATAAGCATGCTAAGTTATCTTTAGAAGAAATTTGCTTAACAGTGATGTCACCATTTTCTTCAAAATCATGGGAGTAGAATAGTTTTGATGAGATATGCTTCGTTTTATCTCATTTTTTAATTTGAGCTATACATGTTGTATTGTCTTCATATGACACCATTGAAATAATTGTGTCAAAAGACAAGCCACATGTTTCACGAATGTGTTGAGTCATTCATCTCAACTATACACATTCTCAACTAGTCTCATGAATTGCAAGAACCTCGACATGATTTGAAGAAGTAACTGTAATGGTTTGTTTTATTGATCGCCATGATATAGCAGTGGCGGATCTATAACTTCCAAGTCAAGGGGTACAAATGTATATATAAAGTTAAAAATTTAGCCCATAAACTTCTAATTTTTTGTTTATATATATTTCATAAACTTTAAAAAATGTTAAACAGTTTCTTGAATTCTTGATTTTTGTGTTTAGTAAATTCATAAAATATCAATTATGCATTCAATAGACCTCTTACCTATTTGAAAATGTTAAAAATTAAATGTTATATTAGACATTAAATTCAACTTTTTGCTTAATAGATATGGTTAGATATTTTTTTTTAATTAATTTATTTATTAAGTATAAAATTTAAAACTTAAAGTTTAATTAGGCACAAACTATTTTTTTTATTTTATAAAATAATTAACTTTTAATATTGCTGAGATCTATTAGATATAAAATTGAAATTTGTAGATTTATTAGACATTTTAAGGGACTATAGTCAAAATTGAAAGTTTAGGGCTTTATTAATAACATTTTTCAAAACGTAGGGACTGAACTTGTATTTTAACCTTTATATAATGTAATTTTAAATGCATTGATATATGATATCTAGATTTAAGTAATATTAATTACAAAATTATTATAAATATTTATAGAATTATTCCTCTAAATTAAGCAAAAAATTATTCAATCAAATTTCATAAAATTATTTTGTACAGATTCAAAAATATATATATGTGTGAGAGAAAATTAAAATGGAAATTAAGTTTTTTGGACATATTTTAAGTGGGTTAAAAATCAAAATATTATAGGACTGACTAGATAAATAGCAAATTTAGAGGTTTCATTTGGACAAATAGCAAAAAAATTTTAAAATTGTGAAAATAGAAAAATCGAATTCAATAATTAAAAATAATAATGTCAAATTATCAAAACTGCCCTCACTTACAAATAAATACCTAACGTTCATAAGTTGAAGTTGGAAAATTTCAAAAACGTTAAAAAAACTTCAAATACACTATAGCTAAGCAATTATCACGGTAACCAATGCAACATACCAAAAAGAGCTAAACTAATGCAAATATACTGTATTTAAGTATTCTATAAAAGATATACAAACATAAATTAAAAAAATATATTGATGCAAAAATAGATTATGTCGAACACATTTTTAAGACAAAAAAAAGTGAGAAAAAAAAAGAGAAGAAAAATGTACAATTGAATGGAAGAAAATTATAGATGAAGAGTTGTATGATTATTGATTAGAGACTCATGAAAGACAAAAAAAAGTGAGAAAAAAAAACCTTAACCTGCTGCTATGCGATAATGGTAGAACAACACAAGTGGGAAGAGAGAGAAGCGGTAGCTCGTAGGGTTACATTTTTTTCCTTTTTTTTCTTTCATTTACTTATTATTATTATTATTATTATTATTATTATTATTATTATTATTATTATTTACTTTTTATTTATTAGACATTTTAAATTTTGTTGAAATTTATTAGGTTTTTAAAAATGAAATATATATATATAATTTCAATTAAGGTTAACTCTATAAAATTCCAATTATGGTTGACTTTTATGTTTTTCCCTTCTAAATTTAAAATTTACAAATTTCAAATCTTTCATCAACTTAAATACAAAATTTTCAAATCTCCTACCAAATAAATTTAAATTGATTATCTTCTCAATTATATCCGTTTTTGACACTAAAATATAAAATTACAAGGATACCAAAAGAGAATACTTACTTAATCATAAATAACAACTATTTTCGTAGAGATATAATGATATATCATTGAATATATTTCAAAATTTTTTTAAAAAATATACTAACATAATAATATATCAATGATTTACAATGTGAAAATGAAATATGAAAAATATACAATCAATTTAATCAAAATATGTATAAAATAATAAAAAAAAGATTAAAAGGCAATTACAATACGTTCTATTCTTGACCAAATTTTAAATAATTGTTGAATATTAAAATAAAATAAAATTTGATAATAAATATAAATTAAAAATAAAAATTCAGAGAGAAAAATAAGGAAGAAATTCGTTGAATTTGAATTAATAAGTAAAGTAGTTATGAAATTATATTTTAAATATTAATAATAGATTTGAATTCAATGAAATTTGATAATAAATATAAATTAAAATTAAAAGTTAAGGGAGAAAAATAAGAAAGAATTCGTTAATTTTGAATTAATTGATAGAGTAGTTATGAAAATCTATTTTGAATACTAAAAATAGATTTGAATTCAAAATCTGGGCGGAAATCAAGGGATGACTTGAAATTGAAATCGAATGTGACCATCACTGTATTTTAATTTTGGTTATGAATCAATCTTGCCATTTACAGTATATTTCATTTGTCGAATATGCAAACCAATCAAGGGCAAAACAGGTATTATGTTGCCATTTACAGTATATTTCATTTGTCGAATATGCAAACCAATCAAGGGCAAAACAGGTATTATGAAAAATTTATCCATGTGTCTTGCACACGTTTTGCCATAAATCTTATTATTCCTGATTTTTGCCATAAATCCAAACAACATCTCATTTTTTTGCTATCCCTCCAATTTCCCAATATTATATACATATTTTTTTAAAAAAAGTAGAATAAAACGTAAATATTTCAGTGTAAGAGGGCAAAAGATCTGATTTGGGCCATGGGCATGGGTGGGAAATGCGGCCCAATAGAAAGCCGAAGATGAGTCCAGCCGTCGGTTGGAAGATTCGTTGAGTTAAATGTGGGAAGATCCAGATTCGGGAAAGGATACATCCGTCATTAAAGAAGAAAAGAGAGAAGGGCAAAAGAGTAAATTTGGAGGTAAATACCCCACAGGCATTACGCAAGGGATAGGGAGATAGGTGAGGAAGATGAATAGAAAGGGCATGGGAAATTATGACTCTGGACGCTTCTGGTCCTAAAATCTCCCCCTCTCTAATCCAATCCCCATTTTTCCCCCTTTCTCTAATTCCAAAAAATAGGGCTAATTTTTTAACAAACGTCTCTGTTAGTTATCTTCTCCCCTTTCTCTTCCTTTTCCTCTTCCCCCACTAGATTTTACAAAACCCTAGTTTCTCCTTCTCCTTCTCCTTCTTCATCACTGTATATATACATACACACCCACACACACACCCACACCCACACCTAAATACCTACCCTACCTCCGCCTTGCTCTTTGTTTGTTGCAATGTCAGTCTCCGGTGGGGTTTCGATTGCCCGAATCCGTGGCGAGAATCGCTTTTACCATCCACCTGCGATGCGGCGTCGTTTGCAGCAGCAGCAGCAACAACAACAACAGCAGCAGCAGCAACAGCAGCAGAAGCAAAGTGCCTTAGATTCTAAGGACGTTGTGGCGGCTGCTACTGCTACGATCGATGACTTGGAGAAGAGGAGTGAGTTTGATGAGTGTCGTTCTTGGTCCACTCGCTCTGATTGCTCTGTTTCGGATCGTGGACTTTCTGATTCTACTAATTTGGATCGCTTCTTGGAGCACACTACTCCCCTTGTTCCGGCTCATTGTATTCCTAAGGTAATCATTGGGTGGCTCAAGCTAGTGTTTTTCTTTCTTTTTCACTTGATGTTTCCGCTTTGTTTTCTGTTGACTTTTTAATTTGCTTGGTGGACTTCAAAACTACCTTTTGTGATGGAAATCGATATTGTTTGTATTAAACATTAGCATTCGTGTATGAACTTCTGTGTTGCGTGTGTAGAGCGATCGAGGATCACGGTTCTTGCAATTGTTAGGTCCAAGAAGATGTTATGGTTAAGTTGTTTAACCTTGAGGAAGATATTCGTTTTATGTTCATTTTATTGGTTTTTGTGTTCAATGGATTTCTTTAGTATTATTCTTGAGGCCCTTCCCACTTCCCATTTGTGCTTCTACATTGTCTCTGTGATCACTATAACTGTAGTGCTAGTTTTCTTCTTTTAATTTCCATTTTTTTTCTTCACTAGGATATTGGTTAAGAAGTTGTATATGAATCCTAGCTAAGTTGCTTTGCTTTTGAGAACCTGACTTTGCTTCAATTTCTCAAATTATTAAATTGCTTCTATAATTGGCGTTTTGGACCGTCAACAGACGAGCCTGAGGGGATGGAGAAACCGTGAAGTCTCAGAGGCATCTCCTTATTTTGTGCTCGGTGATCTCTGGGAATCTTTCAAGGAATGGAGTGCATATGGAGCGGGTATTCCTCTATTGTTAAATGGTAGTGATTCTGTAGTACAGTACTATGTTCCATATCTGTCCGGCATTCAACTCTATGTTGATCCTTCAAAGTCATCTTCCCTAAGGTGAGGATTATTCATAGATCACCATGTTCTTATATCTATTCATTTCTTGCGATGTATTTTGTTAATTTCCCTTCTAGCATCATCGTCTAGGCTGTTTTTCAATGAATTAAATTTGATAAGTTATGCATCTATGCAGTTGGGTGAGAAGTAATAATATTGTCGCTGACTCTATTTTTATTTTTTATTTTTTTGAGATCATAGGATTTGTTTAGATTACATAAATAGCAATGCTAGTTTCATTTTGTCTATTTGTGGTGATTGGATTACATTACTAGGAATGCTACTCCAACAGATTTATTGTTCAGGATCGCGCAGTATGTAGATCTTTTTAATATATAGTTTGCAAGGGTGTTCTTGCCCTTGGATCTTCAATTGTGCTTAAAGAGGGAAAGTGGAGTACCTTTTTTTTATCTTGGGCAATGGTTTATATCACAGATCACTTTTCTTATGTGGTTCATTACATGTATGAACATATCCACTTTGGGTTTAACAATATATGTATTAAATAGCTTGGCTGTTGACGGTTTGTTTTCCTCTCTTTGACATAATTTTTTCTTCTTTGCACAATAAATGTGATCGTAACATCGTTTGTGATTGAAGAGGTAGCAGTTATATGTCTTAATATGTGGTCATCATTTCTCTTAACCTTAAACTATTTTTTCCGTTAATTAATCTTTCTTTTTGGTCTTCATCCATTAAGCTTTTTCTCTGTTAGTCATTTGTAATTTCTAGATTATGTCATTTCTATTTTCTTTTACAAAATTGCCTTATTCTAAATTATTTTTGTGTTATAGATTTATTAACATGGAAACGATGTTATTGTTTTTTGAGCTGGTAAATGTGGCAAGGTCATGTGTTTTCTCGGTATCTGGGTATCGTCAATTGGCATTATTATGTGTGCTATTTACATAAAGTGTTGTCCAAAATTGGGTACATGGGAGTGGTAAGTGGATTTCTAATTTGAAATTATATTTTGTAGTAGAAGGCGTGGTGCAGATAGTGATGCTGAGTCCTCAAAGGAAACAAGCAGTGATGGAAGCAGTAATTCTGGGGCAGAAAAGAAAACGAAGGCCGCCCTTCAGGATGAGTGGATCCAGGACTTTAGTGTTCCGGGGTCACAAAGAGCACTTCAAATGAATGTACTTTCTTCTGAGTCATCAAGTGATGAAAGTGACTCTTGCTATCGTCATGGTCAGCTTGTGTTTGAATACTTGGAGCGCGATCCACCATTTTGTCGTGAACCATTAACTGATAAGGTAGGTGTGTTTTTATTTGGCTTCAGTACATGAGGGCATTGCACCCTCTTCATTTTAACTAACATTGACCTGCATTCAACAGATTGCTATCCTTGCATCTCGTTTTCCTGAATTAAAGACATATAGGAGCTGTGATTTATCTCCTTCCAGTTGGATTTCTGTTGCATGGTACGTTTTGTCTCCTCCTGATTACGTTTTATTATGGTCCAATTCTGTTACTCTGACATATTTATTTGATCTCTGAAGGTATCCCATTTATCGGATTCCCACGGGGCCAACTCTACAAAGTCTAGATGCTTGTTTCTTGACCTTCCATAATCTATCAACAGCATTTCAAGGTATTTTCTCCTCATTTTCTTATGGATATAAATATATATGTCATCAAACAATTCTTAGTGCCAGTGTAGAGTGTATTGGTTTTCAGTAAAATAGATCTCAATGGATACATTCAACTAATTAGGTATTATTATATTATTGATCACCTGTGACAGGAATTCTCAGAGTATTTTTTTCAATAAAAGAAAAAAAGTGAAGAATTGAGTTTTTGGCAATATTGCTGTAGCAAACGTTCTAGGATAATGTTTATTTCTTAGGTAAAGCTATAGTATGCCTATAGTGTAATCAACTCATAATTTATCATATTGACTTGTGCTATTAAGATTTTCATGAATTGTATTTATAAGAAAGACGTTCAAAGGAACATTTTCAAATGGGCATTGTGTCTTGTGTTTGGAGCAGGCATCAGCACTGACGGGTTGCAATTCCAGTGGCCAAGAGTTAGAGAGGTGTACACTGTGGATTGCCCTCTCAAACTGCAGTTGCCAATATTTGGACTTGCTTCCTATAAGTTCAAAATTCCCTTTTGGAATTCGACCGGTGCAGAGGAATGTCCGAAGGCTCACTCTTTGTGGCAAGATGCTGACCAGTGGCTCAGGTTATTAAACGTGAACCATCCTGATTACAGATTTTTCGCATCTCATAACTCATTCTGGAGATGATAATGAGGGATATTATGCATGATGCATAAATGTGGGATTACAGTTTTAAGTCCAAAGAAACTCGCTTCTCCTGAATGTCGTGATAGTTTTTATGGCATCTTTGGCTTCCTTTTTTTTCAGAAAAAAATTCTACTTTGACCGTATAAAGGGTTCTGTACAGGGAGAATGATGTTGATAGTAACATTACGATTGAAATGGGGATTGGCTTTAGGATAGTTGTTATTCTGGGAGCGTCAATCCCCATGGTATTCTATTAGTCTATTCTTCCATGTGTTGAGAAATGAGTGATGATGGGAATATGGTGGTTGTGGACAGCGGAGAAACTGCTGTCAATACCAACACCCCCTCTTTTTTTTCTTCTTACTTTATATTTTGGGTTAGATTTGTAACTTTCACTGGCACTGGCACCACGATAATGATGAAAAGTATATCTAGTATGTTAACTGCAATCTTTGCTGTATTAACAGAGTATATAACAGTTCATTTGATAATGCAATTGCTGCTCTGTTTTAAGTGTATGTTTTCTGAATACATCTCCTATCTTCTTCCCCAGATTTGAACACTCTCCATTGGCATAATGTTTATTATGTATTGTCATATTAGTTCACTTTTTTTTTTGGGCCTACTTATGATTCCCTTTATGGTAAATTACTAGTTGATATTTTGAACTTCCTGAAATGTTTCAGTCGTAGTGATATCTAAGCAAATAGACGTGCATCATTATCATGGTGTCATATCTAGGAGTTTGGAACTTGTATATTACAATGGCCCACCAAGTTTGAGATTGATATTTCAAGTTGTGTAGGGTGAAGGTCTCAACTTTCATATAGGTTGGATGTGAGCCATGTTGAATCTGGGCTGTACCATGTGGTTAGTTCTGATTTGAATACTGATCCATTAGCTGGATGGATGTTTGGTTGCATTTGATTGTGTACTTTGGCAATGACAAGAATATCTAGAAGTTAGGATTCAAATGCAACCCAAGTCAAGATTTAAGTATCACAAAGTTTTTTGTTTTTCAATTTTATTTGATCAACTAAAGTTAGAAAGTACTAATCAAAAGCCATTTAATGCCTTTTAGAGAGAGTACTTAATTACACTTCATCCTGTATGTATAAGTTTGTTTATAAGATAAGATATACTTTTGGTTTAGAGTTGATATTTGTTTAGTTTTTAATATTTCAAAAGTGGCACTTTAGATTAGGGTTGGCAACGGAGTAGGGTTAGGGAGTTCTCCATCCTTGTCGGGAAATCAATTCTCATCCTGGCTCTTTGTGGGCAGGGACGGGAGTGGGGATTTGCCTTTAGGAAATTGGGTCTTTGTCTTTATGTAAATTTTTTATTAGATATTTTGTTTATTGTACATTTTTTAATTTGAGTTTAAGCTTCTTTTTTCTATATGAATTGCATTTTTTTTAGTGAAAAATAAACTTTTATTGACACATGCATAGAATTTAAAACAAAACATGAAAAATAAAAATTCATAAAGTTACAAAAATTCATTTTTTCATAAAGAGAAATGAAAGGAAAATCAAGGTTTTTTAAAAGGCAAATATCAATTTATACCCTTAAACTTTAAAGATTATATCAATTTAAACTCTAACTTTTGTAACGGTATCAATTTACATCATCTTTTAGATTTTGTTTGATCAATATCGTGTAAAGCTTATGATTTGAGTTTAATTAAATTTTTAAATTTTTAAATTTTCATGTGAATGTGATGCAAATGATTTAATTTTTTTAGAATATACATTTTTAAGGGAAATTTTGAATAATGAATACAATAATTTTTATTCATTTTAAATAATAATAATATTTGACATTATTTTAGAAAGTAAGAAAACAACGAGTGACCAATGATTATGGAATGCATTATATATTCGGAATAGATAGACTTTTCATTAAGTATAAATGGTAAATTGTTTACCCTAAATTTAAAAGTATATGAAGAGATAGAAATGAATATATATATATATATATATATATATATATATATATATATATATGGATGAACAAAATAAATTCATATATGTGTTATAATTTTAAGGGATGTTTTCAAATCAAATAAGAGATTAAATGTTTGAATCACTTCACACATATTATTGAATTAAGAAAATCTAAAAGTAGATCAAACTTAAAAATAACTTAATTGATCAAATATTTACATCTCTCATAAACCTTAAGCTCTAATTCTCATCACTTTCTTGAAATTTAAAATTTTAATTTTTTTTTTCTTAATGAAAACAAAACATTTCACTGAACAGTATTTGAACAAACTCATCATTACTAAAACTAATCGATAAATCTCTTAATTCACATAAACTTTATCATTATATAAAGTAAATTTCAATTCTTAACTCGTAGCTCTCGTAGCTCAGTTGGTTAGAGCACCCGTTTAGTAAGCGGGAGGTCTTGAGTTCGACTCTCAACGAGAGCAAAATCTTAATTCTAATTTTTTCTACATTTTCATAATTCCATTTTGAGGCCGAGCCCACTATACACACTACAAATGGGCCGAACGTAAGCCCAATGCAAATTTTTGTTATTTTGCTAAAGATGGTCAACGAACCACAGAGACAAGTCGATAATTTATTTAATTAATACTACTTTTTTTTCTTTCTTTGTAATGACAGATTTTTATTATTTGTCTTTTTTTGAGTACAAGAAATGACAGATCAGCATCATGAAATGATGAGAATATCCAAACCTTAATAATTGAATTGAAGGGTAAATGCATAGACATTATCACATACATTACAACTAAGAAACCATTGGCTAACATTTTTATATATGATTCATAATTCAAGATTCCCCAAATCCCTTCTCGATCTTTGCAACTTATAAAGAGTGCATGTCATGGCATGCTAACCCAATCCACTCCAATTATTAACTTTCTTCTCATTTTGCTCCCTTTTTGCATGGGTCTATCATATAATTCTTTCGACGTTCGAGATGTTATTGTTTCCATACTACACGATTATGTTTGCACTCCTCAATTTATATAAAAATAGATTAAATTTGTTCTTTTTGGCTAAGGTAAAGAAATAGAATGATTCCTTTTTGTTGTAAGATAGAGAACTTATTTGTTCTCTTCCAAAGAAAAGCATAAGAACATATGCAAAGTCAACTCTTACCCCTCTATAAGAGATTTGACAACTCATTTTGAAATTTATGGACAATTTCACTGTCTAAATTTGGATAAACTTATTTTCTGTCACTTTATTTCTAAAAAACTCATACTAAATCGAGTTTCGAAACTTTTGTTTCTCAACGAATGAGATAATGGAAACATTTTGTATGCATGAGATTAAAACAAAAGGTTGGCAAAAGCTAGAAAGAAGCAATGAGAAGGCCCATAAGCCACAAATGGCAATAATGAGAGGGAAAAGGAGAAAAAAGAGAAAAGGAAGATGAAGAAGATAATGTGCGTTATATGTTTATATTAAGTTTGATGATTGTTGAGAAATGGCGAGACGTGTTGGTAAGGGAGGAGGCAAAGGATTATAGGCTTTAAAGAAAAACAAGTTTTAAGGTCTAAAGAAATGTGCAAAATTGAGACAAAAAAATAAAAAATAAAAAAATAAAAAAAGGTTTTAATGAATTATATAAGTTAGGTTGCAAGGTTGGAAAATGGGTGTTTTTTTGTGAGTGGAAATTGTGTATTTTGATGCTAAAGGGGCCCTCTTATTGCCTTTTCTTTCTTCACACGTAGTTTCCAATTTCGCTTTCAATTATTCTCCTTCAAAAGAGAGAAAAAATAAACTATACTTTTTTTTTTTTTTTTTTTTTTTTTTTTTGATAATAATCTCACGTGCTCAATTATGTATTTTCCTTTTTCTTTTCTTTTCAACCTACTTGCACTCTATAAAACCTAAAGTGCTTGGGGTTTTACCATTATTCAAGTTTCAAATTTCTTTTTCCATTTACTTTTGTTGTGCTATTTTTATAGAGGGTGTTAATGCCAAAATTAAGATCTATTTTAGCTAATGTTTGGAAATTTAACCATTACTAGACCAAAATTTTATTGACCCCATGTGAATTAGGACTAAGTCCTAATAAGGGTGGGATCACATTTACTTGATTCATGTAAGTTGAAACCTAGCTAGTTTAAGACTCAAGTAAGACCACCTACTTGATGGTCTAAACTATAACACACCTTTAAAAACTAGAAAAGAGATCACCTCTAATATGATAGGACAAACTTTTAACTAAATTCAAATTATAGAATGTTGTCACACTCTATACACCTACCTATTAACTACAACACCAACTTACCCTATAAAGTTGTTGCAATTACATCATAACATATTCATGACACACATTGTAATATATACACTATATTGAAACAGATTCAAACTTAAAGGTCAAATTGATTTAACCCTATAATCAAATAGTGTTTTATAAACTTCATACTTATATGCGCCCTTAAACACATGTTATATTTACAAGAAAGTCTTTGATAAGGTGCGTATTTCTTCAATATTGTTACTCCAATATTTCTTTTTCCTACCTCTATTGTATCACACATGGGATTAATTGCTCTTATTAACTCTAAACATATAACTACTAAATGATTCATTTTCACTTCTTTTTTTTTTTTTGTTGAAAAAATGCTACTGTTAGTAAAACTATAGCTGTTATAGGTAATTTTGGACCTATAAAAAAAATTAAAAAAAAAAAGTAAAATGTTGAAAGTAAATTATGAGAGTTAGGCACCCGAGAATGACAAGAGGTAGGTGCAAGAGAGTTCCTTAGAAGAGTGGATAAAGAAATTGGGTTGTTCGACAGTGTGTCCCTCACATGAGGCCTATTTTGGTAGGCCCTTGTATCTGAAAGATCTATTATGGTGGCCCGATCCAACCTATGAGAGTCCTATTTTCAATAAGATAAAAGAAATCATAATCCTAATCCTAAAAGGATGAAGGAAACTTCAAGTTTGACTCCACTATAAATAGAGAATGATAATTCCACAATGAGGTAAGTCATTCATCTTCTTCCCTAAAAAGCTTGTCTGACTATTGTGCTAAAATCTAATTTAAGCATTAAAGTGTTGTGGCAAGCACCACACCGATGTATTATTTTGACTGCTTTGTAGGTAACCTCTCCCTCAAACTATAGATTCACCACTGGTGGCTCATAAAAGTTAAATAAGTTCTCTTGGCTAGATTTTTCCATCCACAATAACGTAGTTTGATTCCAAAAATTTAGATACATGACTATTCAAATGCGATAAAAGGGCAAATTAAATATCTAGTTTATCAACTTTTGCTTTAGTGTATGAATCATGGTATTAAATTTCTATCAACGTGTTAACATTTTCATTGATCTTTCCACATTTTCATGAATTCAACATCAACATGATGAATGAATTAACATTTCCTTATTTTATAAAAAGGTTCATGAAACATAACAAATAAGTAACAAAATGTCACTAAAGTTAATATAATATACCTAATAAACATTTTAACTTGTTTAAAAAGTATAAAACACATGTTTATTAATTTAAACTTAATTTTTTTTTGTTTCTATAACTTTTTCATAAATTTTTATCAATATCATCATTTTATTAATATTTTCAACGAAAATTCTATAAAATCGAGACTCTGATATTCATATCAACCATTTAAAAAAGATTGGTATAAATCTTCAAAACGAAACATATAGAAAATGGAGATACAAAATTTTAAATAGAAAAGAGGAATGATAAGTGTATATATGGATATGCATGAACCTGAAAATATCCCAAAAAGAAAATAAAGAAAAAAAAAAAAAAAGATCACATTCACACGGAGGGTTCTGTTGTTGACGTGGACTTGAAAGTACTTCTTGATCCCACTCCAAATGGACGGCTGTGATGCGAAGAAAAGTACTAAATTGTCATTTTGCTTCATCCAATCAAATAAATAAATAAATGGTCCATTTTTTTTGTATTTCAATTTTATAATAATAACACTTTCGGAGTCGGGACCACCCACCTGCACCGACTTCGTTTTAACGGATTCGGACTCTAGGGAGCCCTAATGTTAATATTTTTATTTATTTATTTATTTTTAGAAAGATTAAAATCAATAGACCGCGTTGTGGGCGCACGTGCGGTGGAAGTGGGCCTAATATTGATGTAAGACGGCGGAGCCCAGCCCAAATAGTTCCAATCTGGCCCATTTATTTTGTTTCCGTGTTGTACGTGTGGTCCGTGTTACCATGTGCCCCCATCCTGCCCAATTAACATCGTCCTACACGCCACCTCCAAATTATTATTAACTAATTCATATCATACCATTGATATTTTTTAAGTTTTAGGCTATCAAAAAAAAAAAAAAAATCATATCATACCATTGTTACTAATCAAAATGTATTCGATAATACATTTAT
Organism: Lagenaria siceraria; assembly: GCA_002890555.2. Lineage (NCBI taxonomy): Eukaryota > Viridiplantae > Streptophyta > Magnoliopsida > Cucurbitales > Cucurbitaceae > Lagenaria > Lagenaria siceraria. The sequence goes on along the minus strand of CM016483.1, from coordinate 22,140,642 downwards.
AAACGATAAAAATAATTATAGTTGTCAAAATAAGAGTAGCTCAATTGATATAGTACTAACCTCGAGGCAAGACTCAACGTTTACGAGTGGGCCCGAGCCTATGAATACTAGGAGGAGGGACATAGGAGAACATACAGCCAATCAGCTGAGTCGGTAAATAACCTCACTTGATGACTCCTAAGGGGAGAGAGTAAATAATCTCCAAAGGAGAACCCTTACCTTACTTCTTGCGAGCTTAGTTGAAATATACACTCCCTATACTAACTCAGGCATCGGAGTCTAGTAGGCTCGACACTACAATGGATCTCTTGCACAAGTCAGGAAAGTGATACCAGACTAGGAGAAGGGGGCCAAAGGCCAAGCCCATGGAGTCCACAACGACAACGAACGTGGACGAGATTCGAACGCCAATAAATGTAATAAACCCATTCCACTAATGACGTAACATAAATTCACATAATTTATGGTATTAAATTATATGAATCTATTATTCATAAATTTTGAAAAAGAATGGTATATAAGTTACCCTTGCTCAGATTGATACTAAATTGATCAAATATTAACTTAAGCATCATAGTATGTTGGACACAAGACCACATTAGTATGAGTATTCTATCGCACGTGTTAGAACCTTGAGATTCAATCCCATACAGAATAGACTTGATCCATGACTACTTAATGATATTTACACATCAACAAGCATAATTTAAATTCACACATCAACAATACATACATTTAACAAAAACCAAAAAAACAGTTGTAAAAAATGAATATATTAAAGGACTATTCACTCGATTTCTTTAACTCAGTGAATATGAAAACATATAAAACACAATCTAAATTGTATGCCAAATAGACACCTTTAGTTTATAGATTTGGATATTTATTTATTTCATCATTAAATTTCAAAATATTTAATAATGCCTTTCAAGTTTGGAAAACACTTTCAAGTATTTTATGTTATTAACATTGTTACCTAAATAACGATGTGACATACCCAACTATTAAATAAGTATTGATTGTGTTTTTTACAACATGATAATATAAATAACAAAATGAGATAGATAAGTACTAAACAAAATAACATGGCACAATTGAAACATACTTTTTTATATGTCACATGTCAAATTTTAATTTTTTTCACGAGAGACATCATTTCATTTTCTAATGTTACAACTTATTTATCACGTCATGTCAAATCAACTAACATCAAACATAATTTAATTAAAGATATTTAAAACGGAAACTTTGATCAAATCAATCACAATTCAAATTTTCGTACTATAATTACATGAAGAGAGTAAATAGAGAGGAGGATGAAAAAATTTTAGAAGAAATTAGGGAAAGTTAGTTAATAATAGAGGAAGATAAAAAGAAGTGATGATAAAATGGAAAGAGGTAAGGTTATGATTTGAATGAAGTGAGTGAAAAAGTTGGATGAGTTGCCACGTGGCACAGTTTGTCCAAATCACCTGAAATCCCAACCAAAAGCACTGCACGCCCCACTCCCGTTTTCTTTAATACTCGCGCCCGCGCGTGGCCTTCTCTTTCTCAAAAGCACACAAAACCTTCTTCCTCTTCCCATTTTTCTATTCTAAATATCTTTATTTTTAGGAATTTTTAAAAAATAAAAAAAATTATTGATAATTGTGATAAATGTTGATAAAAGTCTAATAAAATACAAAGAAAGATAAAATTTTAAAATCTATTTTTCTTAGTTTTTAAAATTTAACTTGACTTTTAAAAATATTGGTAAAAAGTAAACAATATAATTAGAAGTTAAGAGGTGGATTGAGTGTTTATAGCTCAATTTTTTAAAAAAAAGTTACCAAAGAGAGTTTGAGAGACTATTTTTATATTTTAATTGAGATTTATTTTACTTTACTTTTTTGTATTGTGATTAAGAACATATAGTATTTTAAGGGCACATTACATATTAATGGTAAGAGCCAAGAGGGGGCAGAAAAGAAAGAATAAAGGAATATACAGTTTGCAGTATATTTAAACAAAAACTTTACCAAAAGCTCACTTCTTTTCTTGCAATTCAACTCCAATATATACTTATAAACAAATACCCAAGTGGGGATTATTTCTTTTTTTTTTTTTTTTTTTTCCTCTCTAATTACTTTGAACTTTCAAACTACCAAATATATATAAAATAACACATTACACCCCCACATCCAAACAAGCCCTTATATATTGTGTTTCACGAGATGATAACTGCCACGTGTCACATTATCATTGGATGAAATGGTAGATGACATGGCATCATAAGGCCAAAAAAAAAAAAAAAAAAAAAGAGGAGCTTAAAAAGCAGTGCATGAGACTGTAAAAAGGGTAAGGGATAGAGTTGGGATTTTGGTGTTTGTTTTGTTGGTATTATCACTCAAGAATTCTTATACACATTTCCATAAGGACTTTTCTGCAATTTATGGGACATTTTAAAAAAAAGGGACTCTCTTCTTTTGAAGGACCTTTCTTGCAATAATGCTATATATTTTTATAGTATATTATTGCTCATCATTTGACTTTTTGGTCAACTCCAAAAACCCTCCCCTTTTCTCCATTGGATAGGTTTTTGAAAGTGTTGTATTATCATATTGTAAGGTATATACTTAAGTGAAAGTTTTTGGATACCTAGTTATGTGACAAAGTCAATTATCAAAACTTTACTAAGTTTTTTTTTTTGGTTGAGATAAGTCTTTTTAATTTGGTTGTGATAGATTGGTAAAAAAAAAAAAAAAGTCGAAGATAGTGACATGTTTAAATACTTTTATATGTATATTTCATTTTCGTAGAAGTAGGTATATATTTTTATAAATGAATCATTACAGTTATGACTTTGATGGGTTTTTTTTCTTTTTCAAATTTATTGAGATTAAGTGACTATCATTTTCAATTACTATTTTTGTCTTATAGTATTTGAGTTTATTTAGTTGAAAATGTGTTTAGAAAGAGAGAAAAAAAAAGATATATTACTTAGTAAGACGATTGTTAAAATTAATATAGAATTTGATAAATACGCACATAATTATCTCTCCTATCATTTATAATACTCGTGTTAGAATAATGCATTGAATTTTTTATCTGCCCCTCCAAATGAACTAAGCATGGGAGTCTCGTATTTATGTTGTTGACGTTATTTAGATTTTGGCCCTAGGGTTTAGAAGAGTACGCTATATATAAACCCCTATAACTCTATAATTATGTAATATGATATTTTCTTTCTAATAATAAATTGCTCTCTTTTCCTATCCATGAACGTAGCTTACATACTGTTAGTGAACTATGTTTTAAAACTCAAAATAAAGGTTTAAAACACGAGAGCCACATTTCTTTTCTTGATGAGTAAAAGTAATTAGTAAAATTAAAAGTTTAAATTCAATTTACAAATCTATACAAAATTTTGAATATTTGTGATAATTTGGCTTAATAACTTGATCAAGAAAAGTCTCTTTTGAGTGTATTTTGTTCTTTTCAAGAGATCATATGAATTACTGTTCCTTTATTAATCATGTAGCATATTCCTAGGAACTTGATCTATATTTTAAGTAAAAGCATATAGATAGATGCTTTTCAACTTTGCTCTTAAAATAAAATAAAATAATAATTAAAAAAAAGCATATCCAAGTTTTAATGAAAGGGAAAAGCTTTGAAAAATTATGTGTTTAGGAGTATCTTGTAGACCTTATATCTACCTAGAAAGTTTATGATAAAGCTTGAATTTGTGAGGATTAAAATATTTTGTAATAACATACCAAGGTTTTATCTCATTTAAAAAAAATAATTGAAAAGTCTATAATTTTTCTTTTGGAGAATGATCACGAAAACCTCAAGAATAAAAAAAAAAAAAAAGATCCAATTAATTTCAAGCTTAAACTTTATGAAGTCTTTAGTAAAATTTTTACTACCTTTACAAATAAAAAAAGTTTTAAAAAATTAGTCTTATCGACTTTAGGACTTAAAATATTATTGGATATTAATTATACGCTAAAACTTTCTAATTTGATGGTAAGTAATTAATTATCAGTATAAACATATAAACATATATGTGGATTTGATGTAATTTATATTTAAATTATTAAAAGCCTTTAAATTCATATACATATGAAATAATCTTTAATTTATTTTTTTCTTTAAAAAAGGGTTTATTTTGATTTTAAATTCTTCCATGGAAGCTGATTAAATTTCAAAACTTTCCAATTTTTTTTTTTTCCCAAAGCCTAATCTATTTAGGAAAATTTTGTTAGTAGAAAAGCTAATCTTTAATGACTCTGGAAGAAATCAAATAAATGTTTATAAACAACACAATTTATAAACAACATAAATCTATCCGTGATAGACTTTTATCGCTGATAGAATCAGTAATAGACCATTTAGACCATAAAAGTCTATCAGCGATAAAAGTCTAGCACTAATAGACTTTGCTATATTTGCAATTTTGTAAAAATGTTGCTATATATACTAATACTTTGAATTTGATTGCTCTATTTGCAACCGTCCTCTTTTTTTTTTTTTTTTTTTTTATTCTCTCTAATAACAAGGATTTATCTTTTAACTTTCTAACAATTAAAAAGAGCTACAAAACATAGCGTGTAAGAGGAATAAGTAAAACCTTCCATTGTCTATGGGGAGGTAAATTTGCAAAGAAGCTTTGGAGGGGCTACTATAGGATAAGATAAACATATCTTACAAGAATAAATAGAAGAAATACATAATAACTTAATTACAAAATTGTCCTCGACATGGTTCAGCTAAATTTCAATCTCTACATATTGATGAACTCTCAAAAAAGACTATGGTAATTCACATAAAGAAAGACCACAGTAATTAAAATTTGAAATTACAAAGACAACATGATGATTGACATTACATGACAATAAAACATAGAATCTAGTCACTTTTAATGAGACAAATTCTCTTTGAACTCAAAAAATCATAAAAGCGAGCATGTTTGAGTTTATCTATATCACACGATGCCTTGTAAAATTAGATAAACATCGACTAGGGACCAAAAAGAAGAGAGAGATAGTCTTATATGTCAAAGATGCTTCCTTTTAGGTGGCCATCAAAGCCTTGGTGCTGAGACTTATCTTAATATCATAGAATAGGAATGTTTATTGTTGTTCTAGTTGGGTTGCAATTTTGTTCTCTCTTTTTAATATCACAAAGAAGAGAGAGGGAGCAATACAGAGCACAGAAAATACAGAGTTTTACGAGTAGATTTGGGTATGTGGGTTAGTTAATCTTAATCCTGTGTGAGCTGGATCCACTCTCCCAGGAGTGACCCACTTTGAATAAAATATTACGATAACCCAATGAACAACGAGCCCCTAAATAACAGAGAAATCGAGCTTCAACTATGAACAGGGTTCTTCAACCGTTCTGCTCCAATCTCTAAGAGCTGTATATAAAAATTTCTCTCTCAAACACCCATTTTCCTTGCTCTATCTCTGATTTCAGCTAACCCCAGATGGATTTTTTTAATTTTCCCACTTTTGGACTCGAAAGTGAAGTGTGAAATGCAGCTATTTCAATTTTGGGTGTTTTTGTTGATTTCGTTTGTTTGAGATTTGGGGTATTGAAAGGTAAATCTGAATCAAGTTGAGGGATCGATGTCTACAGCCAGTTCCAGCTCTGTAAGGAAAGCTGGTGAAGCTGTTCCCGACCAGTTTCCGGCCGGCCTTCGTGTTCTGGTTGTGGATGATGATCCGACCTGTCTTATGATCTTGGAGAAGATGCTTCGTATTTGCCGCTATGAAGGTAAACTTTTCAATTCCAAGTGATGTATTTTTTGTTTCTTGGTCATGGAATCTCTCAAATCTGTGTTATTCACTTTGTTTTTGAAGTACCCAAATGCGATATTGATAGTTTATTGGGTCTACGAGTGAAATTACTGCCACTTCTGTTATCGTTTCTTCTGCTTTCCTTGTTCCTTGAGTTTCAATTCAGGATGTGAGGGTCTATTTTGTACTTGGGATTTGGATACAGGGTTTTGTTTTCATCCCCATTCCCCCCCCCCCCCCCCCCCTTCTTTTTTTTTTTTTTTTTTTTTTTTTTTTTTTTGTAGATTTTCTTGATTTGAGATCGCGAGTTTCTTTGAAGTTTATGAGTTTGCTCTAATTTTGACTCGTCTGCATTTGTAATCTCTCTTCTGAGTTGCCCATATTTGGATTAGGGAACATGTCTATCATTTGGTTGGCTGTCTTTATCTAAGACCAGAAGTTGTGTTATCATGTAAATGGTAAACCATTAATGGACAAGCTGTCTTGTTTTTGGGTGTTTCAGTAACAAATTGTAGTCGAGCTGAAGATGCGCTGTCTCTTCTCAGACAGTACAAAAACGGGTTCGATATCGTTTTGAGTGATGTCCACATGCCAGACATGGATGGATTCAAACTTCTGGAATACATTGGATTGGAAATGGACTTGCCTGTAATCAGTAAGGAATAAATTTTGTTGAATTTCAAGTTCATAATACTGAATGATGTTAGCTTGATGAACTGGTTTCTAATGAGGGGACTTGTGTAGTGATGTCGGTGGATGATGGGAAAAACGTGGTCATGAAGGGAGTGACTCATGGTGCTTGTGACTATTTAATAAAACCTGTTCGAATTGAAGCGCTGAAGAACATATGGCAGCATGTTGTTCGCAAGCGGAAGAATGAATGGAAGGACTTGGAGCAATCTGGATGTGTGGACGATGTAGATCGGCAGCAAAAAACTAATGAAGATGCCGATTATTCATCATCTGCTAATGAAGGGAGTTGGAGGAACTCAAAGAGGAGGAAGGATGACGTAGAAGATCCCGAGGAGAGGGATGATTCATCGACCCTAAAGAAACCAAGGGTCGTTTGGTCTGTTGAGCTGCATCAACAGTTTGTGGCTGCTGTTAATCAACTAGGAATTGATAGTATGGATTTTTCTCTCATCTTCTCTTGCACTCCATTATTTCATATATGTATGAATGCATGTCTGCAGAGAAAATTGTAAACTTGTGGTGAGTATCTGATGAGGGCTCAAAAAATGCTAAATCAAATTTCACTAAAGGGAGTAAGGGAATATTTCAAACTTGAAACAATTTTACTTTTGCAACCCTCACTTTGTCTTCTGAGATAAAATATTAATAAAGATCCTTGTCATCATTGACTCCATAGATGAAATTCTATATTTGGCTTTGTGAACTTTTAATTAAGTTTTAGCACATGATTTTAAACTTTTTGAGTTTAAGCACACTTTTTGTAATTTCTTTTAAATTTGTAGTATGCCTTTTCTTACGTTTGTAAAATACAATCTATAAATACAGAGGCTGTTCCCAAGAAGATTCTGGAGTTGATGAATGTCCCTGGACTCACTAGAGAAAATGTTGCCAGCCACCTTCAGGTAAGGACCGACCTAGAATCGTGTTCATTTTCACAAGTGCTTGTTTATCCTATTTCCATAGCTTCTCTCCACATGAGACTTTCTCATTAGATTATAAATATGCTGCACCTTTAATGTATAGAAATATCGCTTGTACCTGAGAAGATTAAGTGGAATCACACAACACCAGAGTAATTTAAACAACACATTCATGAGTGCTCAAGATGCATTTGGCCCGTCACTGAACGGCCTTGATCTTCAAACTCTTGCTGCTGCTGGTCAACTCCAGCCACAAAGTCTTGCTACACTTCAAGCATCTGGATTTGGTAGGTCTACAGCAAAATCCGGCATGCCTATGCCTCTTGTCTATCAGAGGAACCACATTTTTAGCTTTGAAAATCCAAAGTTAAGATTCGGTGATGGGCAGCAGCCACACTTGAATGGTAATAAACCAATGAATCTACTTCATGGAATTCCAACAACTATGGAGCCAAAACAACTTGCTAATCTGCAGCATTCTGCACAATCGCATGGGAACATGACAATGCAAGTTAGTGCCCAAGGAAGCCAATCTAGCTCTCAACTAATGCAGACACCTCAACAACAAGCTCGAGCGCAGATCCTTAACGAAAGTACCTCAACTAGCGTAACAAGGCTTCCACCAACAATGCAGCAGTCAATTTTGCCAAATGGAACTACTAATGCAGTTTTGGCAAGGAATGAATTTGCCAATAACAGCAGAGGTGGAGGGTACAATCTAGTTTCACCAGCATCAACAATGTTAAATTTTCCCTTGAACCAAACTGCAGAATTGCCTGGTAATAGTTTCCCTCTTCAAAGTACCCCGGGAATGTCAAGCATTGTACCAAAGGGAAGATTCCCAGACGAGGTTAACTCGGACATTAAAGGATCTGAAGGTTTTGTGCCAAGCTATGATATGTTTAGGGATCTCCATCCTCAGAAACCCCATGATTGGGACTTGCAGCACGTTGGCGTGACCTTCGATACATCTCAAGGTAGTCTTGACGTTCCACCCTCTGCTTTTGCTCACCAAGGGTATGCCCCTAGCCAACAAAATGGACAAAACAGGAACGCATCTATCGCAGGCAAGGCCATGTTCTTGTTGGAAGAAGGAAGTGACAATGGGAATGCACAAAGTATGGGCCAACAACTCAACCCTCTTTTTGTTGATGGTTCGGTGAGAGTTAAAGCTGAAAGAGCTCCTGATACTAGCAGTCAAACAGACCTTTTCTCTGAACATTTTGGTCAGGAGGACCTAATGAGTGCACTTCTTAAGCAGGTTAGATTGCGGTACCCTCTTTCCCTCCCCCAGCATTCTTACGATGGAACTCGGTAAGTTTAAGGTGGTTATTACTAATAAACGTGCTAAATATTTCCTTTGACAGCAACAAGGAAGCATTGCAACAGCTGAAAGTGAATTGGAATGGATGTTTCATCATAATACTCCTGTTTAGAATGTTGCTTTAGCTTGCAGTCAGAGTGTGTCCATTGCTTAGGTTTGGTAAGAACAACGTGAACCGGCATAACATTGCTGGTTTAGATGGGGATGGACCTTTCAATTCAGCAGGCAGACCATTTAGACAGATCACTTTAGCTGTAATATTCTGAAGCACATTTAGCACTAAAGCATACTATGCAAATTGCATATGTGCAGATTCTTTCGACCGCTTCCTCAGAGAGACTAACTCGAGTCTAGTTGTGGAACTGGCCATTACTGCGGTGCTCTTGACGCATGGAATCGAGATTTTTGACGCAATTGCAGGTTTTAGGAACCCCCTTTATGACTCCAATAACCTACTGAAATAATACTCTTTCTATGTTCAAAGCAATTGCAGCTCACTTTCATGTACATATTCTGTTAGATGGTACAAGAAACAATTCTAGAAATACTCGGTTATCCTTCTGTACTCGTAAAGTTTTGAGATTGTCGTTAATACGTCGTTGCCATTTATATTTGTCTTTCAGTTTCAGCCATTTTCTCTTTGCTTTTAGGGTATATAGGCTCTAGTTTCATATAAGATGGTGATTCTGATGTTGAAGAACTTGCTACATAATATGAAAGCAATGATGCATGGGTTATTTGATCCTCTGGCTTTCTTGTATGAGTATTAAGTTCAAGTTGGTTATAGTATATGATTTATTGACCAGGCTTCTTTGTTTTCTTTATTTTATTTTTTTATTATTTATATATAATGTTATTATGAGTTGATGACTTGAAATGCAAAATTTATAAGTCATTATGTCTAATAAAGCAAGGGAGTCATTAGAGATAATGTCAAATAAGGTTGGTTTGAATCTTCATTTTGTCCGAAAACTCTTATATACATTTGAACTAATTAAGTCTGAATTTAGAAATTTTGACATATTCAACATTATTTAATATTCAATAACTAATAAAAAAATTGAAAGTTCACACAAATTCTGCTTTATGTTTAATGAGTTCATTAATTTTAAAAGTTATTGAACATGACAAATGTTCTCACAAGAAATTAAAAATTCAGACACTTAATTAAGCACAAAATTAAATTTCAATAATCTACAAAATACATACTTAAAAATTAGGGATTAAATTTATTTATTTCTATTTTTTGCAAAGGCATTTAATTATTAAAAGGAGAGAAGGACCTCACAGCCCAAGCTCAAGACACACACAAACACCATAACAACAAAGAATAAAACCAACAAAACACAAAAAGAAAGCACAAACAACTCAAGAGAAAAGGTTCAATGGAGAAGAGGTCATTTGGGTCCCCACAAGAAAAGTTCCAAACCATTTAGAACCACAAATAAAAATCTTAAACCGAACAACCTGACTAATCATCTTGGGGGTGCAAAGTAGCACCATGGACATACATATTACACTTACACCAAACATAGTAAATAACAGCACACCAAGTAACTCTCCAAACTTGATGCTTTAGCTTATTACCAGAGCTAAAGTGACAAATCCAATTGAGTTTCATATCCCAATGTGAGATCCTAAGGAAATACCTTCCTCATAAAAGCATGTCCCCCCAAATAGCATTACTAAACAGACATTAAAAAAATAAATGATTTCTCGACTCAACTCCACCAGTACACAAAACACAATTTCTCAGAATACCAGAACATACCTGCTAATGCGATCACGCGTCTGTAATCGATTTCGAAAAATAAGCCAAGAAATGAATGAATGTCTAGGAATATTACTTCCAAATCAAAGGAGTCTAACCCAAGAAACCACAAGCTGCCTAGGCTATAAGGACTCCCACGCACTAGTAACCGAAAACACGCCAAATCGAATATTCAAAATTAAAAGTTTAAACTGATGGGGGATTGAATTATGTTTAACCTAACTTTTCCATATTTATCTACTTTTGTCCTTTGTATTTTTATATTGTATTTAATAAAGAAAATCTTTGTTCGCCAATAATCAAAATTGATACTAGGTCCATAATTATGGCTGAAAATATACATTTTTGTGATCTTATAAAATTTCTATCAAATGTAATATGAAAATTAAGGTCAATTTAGAGGAAATAAGCTTAATTTACAAAAATAAAAAATCAAATGGTTACTGAATGGTGCCTAAATAAAAGAAACGTTTTTATTGAAATGAAAGAGTTTCACACAAATATAGAACTTACGTCAATAAATTTCATGAGAGAAGCAACTTTTCTATTCAATATTTACCCATAGGCCCTAAAGAGCTTGAATCCGATCTGTTGTATCAAAGAAACAAGTGTTAGTGATAAATACAAGAAGAAAAGAAGTAGGTGTAACATTTATAATAACAAAAATTACAAAACTTGAAAATAATGTTTTTAACTACCAAAAGTCATTCAGAACCAATCACATACACACACCCCTTTTTCTCCAGCATATCTATATATTGTAGCAGCTCAACAAATACAAGCCATGAGAACTGGCAGAGTAATGATGCATTTTAAACCACATACTTGATTTACTTTCATTTCCTCTAGCTTCTTCTACTACTGTAGAGTGAGAGCATAAAATCTATCATTTCTCAGAGTATTCATCTCAGTGAAGTCTCTGAAAATACTCCATATCTTCATCTTCAATCCCTCAAAAGAATAAAAAAATTAACAGCAGCTACAACACAATGTCGTCCTCATTCTTTCCTGGCTATTGCTGAATGAACATGAACACGAGTAGTAGCATTAGGATGCTCGGAATGAACGAAGCTAAGTTTCTTCGGCTGTTGTTGGCTGGGAACATTTTTGGAACCAAGCATTCCTCCCCATTGAAGAACACTTTTGTGGGGAACCCATCTCCAGCAGCCATGTTAAGACCTTGTATGTTCTTCTTTGTAAATGAGATCACAGATTGCTGTTTTCCAGGTACCCGTGGATCCTTTGCTGGGTTCGCCCCGTCTGTTTCTCCCACGAGATAGTTTAGTCCAGGATTACCCTGCATAAAGATAGTATTGTTCGAACCATCCAATTCCAAGGTGGTTGCATTGAACGAGTACATTGCCTGGAAACCAGGTGCTGCTTTGTTCATCTGAACTGCAGCAAACCAATCTGCAAAATTCACTTCGTCCCAGTTGAAGAGAGTGATCCTCGCACTCCATCCGTCTCTATAATCAGTATATAAATGCCAATTGATACTGACACCGCAGTTATCCGCACAAGGCATCGGATTAGGAGCTGGGAAATGTTTAAGATCAGCCCAAGCAACAGCCATGGCGGTCCTATTCTCAAAAGGAACAAGAAGGGCTTCAGGTGGGAGGAGCATCGCAGGGGAGGTTGCACTACATGTACGGGCTGAGTTTTGCGAGCATCCACAAGCACACGTTCTACACGGGATGACAGAATCATTGTAGTAAGATGAAAACGAAACACAGCACTTCGGGGTGTCATCCTTGGCATGTGTTATATTGCAAACAACCTGCCAGCTGGCTACTGCAGTCGAATTCAATGGTAAACCGCTAGAGTCGGGGAATTCGCTAGGACTTACCCTCACTGGCTGGCCACATTTATATGTGGGGTTGAGAATGCCACTGATCTGCCAATTCTGAGGTGGTGTAATCTGGGATCTATTAAGATCCGGTGGCATTTTAAACACTTGCATCTGAAATGCAGAAATCGACTTAGTCGGGTCCATATGAGATGGCAAGATTGTCCCATTTCGACAGCAGAAAGGGATCAACCCGAGAGTGGTGTCGTTGGCCTTAGTTGGAGGTAAATCAACAATTGTTGGCCTTTTTTCACAACTTAATACATTGGAAAAGTCTAACTCCCGATAATAAGTGCCTTGTCTACCAAAAATGCAGTCAGTAGAATCAACAACCGAAGGATAAGCCCCTTTCATCGAATAGATAAACTCATCCCTCATCCAATCCCAGCTCAATTTCCAATAGTCAAGACGACCAAGAGGATTGTGGTTAGAAATTGTAACTTGTGCCCAGTAACTTGAATCATAAGTCCTTGTCACATCATACATGATCGTTAGATCACCAGTTTGACGAGGCAAGAACTCTTCACTGGTTGTGATATTTTTTTTCACGCTTGGATCGGGTGTGCAACAGACGTGCATCTCACTCTTTCCTGATATTTTGAGAAATGACATTCAAACTCAAACTCAACAAGCTCAAGAAATTTCAGGCAAAATCAAAAGCAAAAGAAAGCTTCCAAAAACCCCCCAGGAAATGAAGGCCCACCAAGAGCTAATCGAACTCCCAATCATAAACAAACTCAATGTAAAACTAAGCAGACACCCAAATAGCACAAATTACAACTACTCAGAAACTGATCAGAAACTACAGAAAATTTGAATAGATCACCAGAATCTAGCCTTGTACAAACAAAGTTACTAATGCATAGCGAGCAGAAAGAAACCCAGACTGTAAAATCTTCCAATAACTGAGAAATTGATCAGAAACCGCAGAAGATTTGGGATAAATCGCTAGAATCTAGGTGGGGGAGAGGGGGTACCCAGTACAAACAAAGTTAATGTAAAAACAAGCAAAAACCCAGATTGTAAGATTGTGCAACTACTTAAGAAACGGCAGGAAATTTGGGAGAAACCACCAGAAACTAAAGAAACAGAGATGATACCTTGTAGAGTCGGCTTGGGGCAGAGATATCCATCATTGGCAAGAGATATATTCGAAGGCATCGGACTCTTCGGAGGGGCAACCCCAAATTGGGTCCCAAGTAACTTGACTTGGACTTGCATCTGAGTGATGTCCCCAGCAGTTTCAATGGCCGTCTTCAAGTCGGTCATCGGAAAACCAGCGAAAATAGTCCCATTACCAACGTTACCAGGGAAGGAATTACCATCAGCGAGGACAGCGCCGGAGGCCGAGACCAAGAACTCATTGTGTTGAAACCCCACAAAAACCATCCAAGACTTGAGCTCGTTAAGGCCGTTGTTGAGAATGGAGAGAGTGGACTCGAATCGGTAGGGCTGGCGGGGCAGATCAGTGAGATTTGGGGGAAGCTTGGCTCCTTGATCGAAAGTGTAGGACAAGAAGATGCCATTGCAGGAACCGGCGGCCGGAGGTGGAGCTTGGTCAGTTGGCTGAGAAATCGAAAAGGGTATGGCGGTAAAGATGAGGAAGAGGAGCAGATCGGCGAAGGCCATGGATTTAGGGGATTTGGGGGTTAGTGGGTTTGAAAATTTGGAAGGAAATAGAGTGGAATTTAGAGAGAGAAAACGCGTAGATTGAGAGAGAAAGTGATAAACAGCGCAAGAAATGGTGGAGAGAAAATTCAAAGCACGTTGTATGTGAAAATTGAAAATCATTTGCTGTGCTGAGGAAAGAAGAATTTTTGTATATTAAAATGGCCGTCTTTGAGCTGTTCAAAAGGACTTGGGCAAAAGGCATGAACCAGTGGGGAGACTATCCGTTGATTCATTTTCATTTTTTAGTTTTTTTTTTTTTTTCCCCCTTTTTTCTCTCTTTATTATTCTTGTTAATATTTTTATTATTGTTATTTTTTGTCTGGGGATGGGACGTGAAAAACAAAAGGGTAATTATTATTTATTTTTTTATTTTTGGCATCGTTTTCAAAGCAACTGGAAACGTTCAAAATGAAGCCACTTTTCATTTGAAAATTTTTAGAGCCCTAAATTGGAGTCGACCATCGGCAAGAATGACGACACGTTTTGTAGTGATATTTTTCCCCCTTTTAAAAATCGGGTATGCGTATTTTGTAATGTGGGTTTTAAAATCGTTTTTAGTTTTTCAACTCTCTAATGATTTAATCATTATACTTTTAATTTAGTAGTAATTTAATTTTTTAATTTTACTTTCTAAAAATTAAATCTTTTTAATTTAAAATTTGTAATGATTTAGTACTTATCATAAAAATAAATCTATAAATTAATTAGAGACTCAATATTTTTATAAAATACATAGTCTACATCATAAAATAATAAAAATTAACATTCAATTTTGATGAATTTTTTTATGTTAAGGACTAAATCGTTACAAATTTGTAGGTAAAAGACTAATTTGTTACATACTAAAATTCATGAACTAAATTGTTGTAAAATTAACAGTAAGAGAATTAAATTGGTACAAACCAAAGTTTAGAGACTAAATTGTTATATTCATGAAAGTCTAGGAACCAAAAGTATTTTTTAATCTAATATGTATATTGCAAAAGAAAGAAGCTAATTAAAAAAATTAAATATTATTTTGGTTCTACTTTAGGTTTTATTTCATTTTAATCATGTATTTTGTCTAAATTTTAAATTAGTCATTGTTGTTGGTTTATTGTTGATATTTTTTTAAAAAATAAATAAAACAGTTTGTCCCTTTATAAAATTTGAAAATATGCCCATGTAGGCATGTAGTGTCTTTTTTTTTTTATGAAAATTAATATTATTATTTATTCAATTTCAATAAAAGTTAACTTATAATTAAATTTAAGATTTATGGAGACTATGAGAATTAAACTCAAACAATCCTAAGCATGTCTATTAAAACTAAGTGAAACTCTAAATACATAGACTGAAATGATATTTTTTTAAAAAAAAAAAAAAAACTTTAATATTCTAAGTATTTGAGAAGAATTTCATTTTCCACCATACCTAAATGAAAGAAATTTTGAGAATATAAAAGTATGGATAAAAAAAACTTAAAAGAATTGATATAGCTACTACCTATACCAATAAGTTACACTTTCTTTTTCGGTGGCTCAATTATAGGAATTCCAAAGTTAAACGTGTTTAGCTTTAAATAGTTTAGGAGAAGAAGACTACAATCACTGTTTATCTATGATAGTGATAGTGAAGGAGAAGAAGAAAGCAATAGCGATAGATCTCTATCGGTATCTTTCACTGATAGACAATGATAATCTTCTATCACTGCCTATCGATATCTATCACTAATAGGCAGTGATGGTCTTTTACCACTGTTTATTAATGATATACTTCTAACATTGTCTATTAGCAATAGCACAAATAGATCACTCATAGACAATAAAAGACTCTATTAAAAACACTAGGAAAAAAAAATGGCAATTTTCTTAATTTGTTTTACCACTTGTTACAATTTCGCTAATTCTATGTATTTTATTTTATATTTATATTTGATGAGTTGAGTTTTCAACTTCGATTATCAAAACTTTGCATATGGCATAATAGTTTTAAAGAAAATTATTTGTTTTATACTCTGCTATTTGAGTTAATTTTAATGTTAAAAGTTTTAACCTCTTAACTTAAAATTAAATAAATGGCAAAATTAATGTTTCAATTAACTAATTTTTTTTTATTTGATGGACTAAATGTGATTATTGTTGTGACTTGGTTGGTGAGCCTATTTTATGGGTGCGTTGGGAAAATTTTGAGTTTCTCTCTAATTTAACTTAATTTTATGTTTATTTTTTCATTTTAAAGAAATTAAAATATACTTTTCTGTTTTACAATAATATGGAGTGAGAAAATCAAATTTTTAATTTCAAAATTGATAGTATAAATTCTATGCTACTTGAGATATGCTCATCTCGATTTCAAAATTTATTAATTAAATTGAAAAATATGATAGTTCAAAAATGGTATATCACCTAAACAAATTATTATTGTTATTATTTTTTATCTATTTTGAAAATGTCTCGCTGTAGGATTGATGTGTTCAATCTTTTGAAAAAAAAAAGGTCAAAATTTTAGGTAAAAGTGCAACTAATTCTATAAATATTTATCTTAAAAAGAACTATTAATATTTATAAGTATAGTTTTCATATCAATTATTTGGTTTGATCTTATTTGTTGGACTTCCAGAACACAAAGTTTAAACATGTTCCCCAACTAAAATTTGCACATAATCTTAAGTAAAAAAAAGGTTTTAGGGTATAAATGAAAATAACATTTTAGATAAGTCAAAAAAAAAAAAAATTATGTATGCTAAAGATTAAAAATCGTCAATTATTTGCTGCTAAATGTAATCCAAAGTATAATTGTTAAAGTTATTAGTTACATTTATTTAAGTCGTAGGTCTATACTAAAAAAATTAAATATTATAAAGTTTCAAAATCATAGTAGGATACGTTTTAAAATTATTAAGACTATATCAAGTTACCTCAAGCTTGTTCAATGGTAATTAGACAATGTCATACATTTCTATTACTTAATTCAAGTCACAATCTTAAAAAAAATATTCAAGTCATCCAATTTTTTATGTTGTTAGTATATCAATATTTTTAAATTAATATTTTTAAATCCATGATTATATTAAAAAGGATTTTTTAAAAAAAAGTTGTAAATATAGTTTTTTGGTTAAAAACTCAATTAATTTTTATTAAATAAAATATTTATTATATAATGTATTGTGAATTATATGATATTACTATATGATTATTATACAAAAAATTTAGTATAAAATATGGCCATAAATTAATTAACAATATTTTTGTATTCAATTAAATATTTAGTAGGTAACATAATTGAATACCAAAATGATTAAAAACTTGAATTTTTATTTTCGAATTGCCTATCAAATAGGCCTTTATATAATCTCAAACTTCATGGAAAAATTTTTGGCCTAAACTTCACAAGGATTTAAGTTCCTTCTATTGTGTCCATCATTATAATTTTAATAATTTAAAAAGACAATATACTTTTAGTTTCCGAGATTTAGATTTATTATTTATTTTGATTTGTAAAATGTTTAAAGGAATATTTTAAATCTTTGTGTTTTGACAAACTGTTGTAAATTACAATTAATAATGATGAAGAAATGAAAGTGGGCCAATAATTCACAATATTTATAAAGATGATATAGAGATACACACAAAAGCCCATAATTGGCAGTTGCAGCCCAATGAGGAAAGCCTTGGGGCCACATTTTGGGCAGATTTGTTATCTCATGTTTGTGTAAGTGTAACTATGACTTTAAAATGAGGAGATTCATATCTCTTGAATTCTTGATTGAGAATACTAACTTACAAAAATGAACAAAAAAAAAAAAAAAAAAAACAAAACAAAACATTTTAATATATTGTAAGATTATGGAGTAAAATGAAACTATAAAAGTTGTGATGTTACACACCAACAAACCAAAACTCGAACTTGGGCTCGTAGAATTCAAAACGATAGGACGTGCCACTTCTGGTCAACAAATCGAACAATCATTTTTAAAGTGAGTATACATAAATTTATAGAGCACTTGATCTTGATACGTACTTTGCTAACATATATTTTCTAGACATTAAATATTATTCAATGTTTATCAACCAAATAAGAAAATAATAATAGAGTAAAGATCAAATTACAAATTTAGTCTCTACGAGTTGGAGAAAGTTATAAGTTTGTCTCTATAGTTTGATAAAATTTCATAAATAGTCCCTATGGTTTGATAAAATTTTTATAAATAGTCTCTCCTGTAAGGACTATTTATAAAAGTTTTATCAAAACGTTGTGACTATATTCTAACTTTCTTCGAATCATAGGATCCAAGTCTATAATTTAACCTAAAGTAAAACAATAAAATAACTTTGAGAGATAGGAGATGTCATCAAACTAAACTAGAATAAGGGTATGTTTGATAATTGACATACACTTCCTCCCTATATGTTATATGTTCAATCTTGCGTCCCTACAATTGTTACAATAAAATATAAAAGGCTAAGAAACAAAGGCCTCGTTGAAAATTATGTTTGTTTTCTTACAACTTCCTTATCATTGTTTTAATCTATCCTAATTAAACACCTAACTTTTTATCCAATTTTCAAAAATAAAAACAAGATTTTAAAAACTATTTTTCGAGTTTTTAAAAATTTGAGTTGGATTTTGCAAATAACATAACAAAGAAATCAATAAATGGAAGTAGTGTTTATATATACACTTAATTTTAAAAATCCAAATGGTTATAGGAAAACACCTAAATTGTTACAAAATGAAAAGAACCAAACTAAAGTCCCGTTTGGTAACCATTTGATTTTCAGGTTTTAGTTTTTTTAAATTAAACCTATGATCTCCTATTCCACCTCCTTGCTTTGTGATCTATTTTCAATCAATGTTTTTAAAAATCAAGTTAAGTTTTAGAAAAAAAAAAAGTTTTTGGAATTTAGAATTGGATAATTGTAATGAGGACACTTTTAGAATTAATAATTAAGTGTATAGCAATAGTTTTAAAGAATTGCAAATATAGCAAAATTTATTAGTGATAGACTATATTACTAATAGACTTTTATTAGTGATAGACTCTATCGCTGATAGTCTCCTATTAGCCAGCAATATGGTCTATCACTAATAGACTTTGAAATTTAGATTTAAATTTTGCTATATTTGCAAATTTTTTTACATTGTGCTATATTTGCTAATATTTCGAGCATGATTGCTATATTTGCAACCGTCCTTTAGAATTTGGCCAAGAATTCAACTAAAATTATTTTTTTAACCAGTAATTTTATAGAATTCAATCATGAATTATACAAATTTAGACTTTGTAATGATAAAACAATTTGGTTTGTCCCATCCGCACTCCTTTTTCATTTGCATCCAAATTATCCTTTTAAAAGCGTACATATCAATTTGGTGACTTGGGACCTAACGTCTCTTTTTTGTGCCCACTTCTTAATCATATTATTCCTTTAACATCCAACAATTTCCAGAAATTATAATGACAAAAGAAAAAAATTAAATTATTAATAACTCAACTATGTTTCTTAATTATTATTTTTTTCCTTATTTTTAATAATTATGTTTGTTTGTTAAAATTTTGTTTTTTTGAAAAATACAAATTTTAGTCTACTTTCAAATAATAAATAGTTAAAAACTAGTTTTTAGGCTAGTGATCCTATTGTAGAGTGGGTTGGTAAACAATCCAAGCTTTACCATAAACAATTTTTTTCTATTTAATATATAACAACCGCGTAGGGGAATTTTAATACCACTTAACTAAGTTTACTTTGATCATAAACATTCTTTTATTAAAAAAAAATATTCTTGAAAATATAAATCAAAAGTTGTTTATCTATAAAAACAATTCTTTCTTATTAAGAGCAATACTTAGCTATATCCTAAACTACCGAAGCTTTTTTTTTTTTTTTACAATACATCCCATGATTGGTTAGTGTATTATTATTATTATTTTTAGAATGAATTAATGAATTAAATTTTTGTAAAGCATTTTGGAAGCATAAAATAAATGATAAAAGGAAAAAGAAAAAAAAAAAAAAAAAAGACAGTAAGTAGCTATCAAATATAGTACATGAAATTGAAAAGTCTACGTAAATTTGTAAAAATTTCAAACAATAATATAAAATAGAATATATAGATGAATACAAACTTTCTAAACATTAAGATATATTTTTTTAATAAAAAAATGATATTGATATTGCATTACAAATAAGAGCACAAAATCCAAACTCAGAAGACAATATACATGAATTATTATTGTACATAATTATTTGAATTTTGAACTATATTTGAGTCAGTGGGGGAAAAAAACCTTTAGCTATTATAGAAAAATAATGATGATAATAGTAAAAGGAAGTTAAAAGAAATGGAAAAACACTGACATTTCTTTTCCACAACACAAGGAAACAATAGAATGAGTAAAGCTAAAGTTTTTTTTTTTTTTTTTTTTCTTTCCCTTTTCACCTTATTTGTTGAACTCAATTTATGTATCTTTTTACCCACTTCAATTTCATCTATTGAGATTCCTCTCGAAAAAATAATATCAAAATATTGTTGTTGTACTAACAAAAGGATTGTTCGATTATTCGATTGTCGTTCTTTGTTGTTGTAGAATAATCTGGATTTTATATAACATATAGTTACTTTTCTTTTAAAAAGCTTTGGGATGATTTATTAAAGGTATTTGTAAGTTGAGTTGAAGAACTTTTTAGACCTGATCCAATTATTTAGGTTGTAAATTTCTTTTAACCCAAGTAACTCTTATTAAAAAATGAACCCTAATCAACCCAACTGTAAAACATTTGGGTTAGGTTGGTTTGGGTTACTTGAATCATTTATTTACATTTTTGTTCTAAAAAGAAGTAAAATATTAATACATAAAAATTTGATTTAATTATTTTCATTTATTTGATTAAGATTAACAACTAATTTTAATTTTATAATGAAAATTTTCTTTCCAAAGTGCTAGAAAACTATTTTTAGAAGTTGTTGGATAATAAATTATCTAAAAAAAATAATGAAATTAAATAAAACTAATATAAATATAGAAAAACATTAAAAAATAATAATAATAATGAAAACTATTTACACAAAATAGCAAAATTTTTAGATAGTTGTGATAGAAATGATAAAAGTCTATCACTAATAGATGCTGATAGAAGTCTATAAACATCTATCAGTATTTTTTTTCTATTTTCTATAAATAGTTTGACATTTTTTGTATGTGTAAAAATTTTCCATATGTATATAATTGTATTATAAATAAAAAAATATACATTTTAAAGTTAATAATAAGTTCGAGTTGGTTTAAGTTATTTTAGGTGAACTTGTGAATCTATCCAACCGATACAATTTTCATTGATTTGAATCAAACTCAATCCAAATGAGTTGATAACCCAACTCAAACCACATGGGTTGAGTTATGTTAATCCATTTTTTAGGTCAACGGATTTTTTGAACACCTCTACGATGTATATCATTTTAAGTTATATATACGAATCATTTAAACGAGTATATATGTATTTATATAAAAAGAATTGTGAAATATCATGAGCAATTATTGCTTATGAAATATTTAACTGGCATCAATTTGAACATACCTCATTTGTGCTTATAATGGTGATAAAAGTAAGTATATGTAATTAGTATACTTTATCCTTTGTTAATGCCAATTATTGTTTAGTTTCAACTTAATTCAGTAATGTTCTATATTATTCAAGTTGGGTATTCATAATTTGGACATTATTACAAAATAATGACATACGTTTTACAAATGACTTACTCATTTGGTCCATACAAATAAATCAACTTCAACTCAAATATTAAACTAAACACAACTCACTTTATTATCTAGTTCGAAATTATATTATTGACGATTTAATATATTTATGGTAAAAAAAAATATATTTGTTTAGTTTCTAGATTTTAAATAGTTTTCATTTGGTCCCTATGTTTTAAATTGTTACATTTTTACCGTTTTGAGTTTAATTTCTATTTGGTTATTAAATTTCAAAATATTACATTTTTACCTTTAAATTTTGAGTTTAGTATTAATTTGGTTCTTACATTTAATTATTTTATACTTTTACCCTAGTTTTTTTTCTAATGCTCAATTTATTTTTTTTACGTTAATTTTCATTTAATTAATTTAAAATAATTATGAAGTACACGTCTCTAGTTAATTTTAATTGTCATAGAAAATTTGTGAAAACTAACTAATCATAACTTTTTAAATTAAGTAACAGACATTTTGTTTAGTACAATAAAGTTAGGAAGATTCGAACTACATATATCCTAATTGCTAACACATCCGTATGTTAATTAATCTCTAATCACTTTGAACTGAAACTAAAATTTAGGGCTAAAAATATTTTTTTCTTTTCCTATCTTATATTAGTTTTGCAAGAGTAAAGTGGATGGTTATAAAAGAAGAAAAGAGAAGGAAAAGGAGAAAATGGACAGTCTTGCCAACATAGAGGGGTACACTTTTTATTATTTATTTATTTATAATCAACATAGAGGGGTACACTTGTAGGAGAAGAAAGTTAGACACATCTTAAAACTTGCCATTGTGTTGTGGTTCTTCTTTTGGGTTTAAAGTGTTTTTAGAATTTCCCAATTCAATTATTATAAGAGCTATGTGATTAAAGTTGTGTTTCCTTTTCTTTTACTTTTTTCTTTTTACTACTAAAATTAAAAAAAAAAAAAAAAAAAAAAAAAAAAAAAAAATTGAGTGCAACACATATATGTGCAGCTGTTGCACTCAATTAAAAATTGTCATGTGGTAATTTATTCATTAAAAGAATATTAAAAACATATTTTACTGTTTGAGAGCTCATTTTTTATTTTAGTAATCAAGCTAACTAAAAATATACTTCAAAACAAATATAACATACAATAATTGACATATACTTTTTTTTTTTAAGTAGATTCGAATCTCTAACCTTTCACATTTTATGACAAATATGTGAGTTAAAAAGAAAAAAACTTTCTAAAAAAAACATATTTGTGACCTTCAAAGATTTGAACTTTTAATAAAATGCTTTTTCCAACTCATATAAAAGTGAGTTTGAGATATAACTTTAAAGGGAGGAAAAAAAGAGATGCTTTCAAGGAAAAGCACTTAAAATAACTTTTCATAAGCATTTTTAGATTTTTGAAGCGATAATAAAGGTAGCCTATAGATAGAGAAGGTGCGAACCAATTGTTTGCTACATTTAAAAACTCCATTTATGAAACAAAGAGAAGGACATTAAATAATTACTATTACTATTTTCACTTTAATAAATTCATTATTTAAAATATATATTAAGAAGAAAAACAAAAAACAAAGGGGGATTGAAACCCACGTGGAAGTTGCGTCTTCCTTACGCCTAGTAGAGTGAAATAATAAATAGAAAATAATAAATGCCAAATAATCAAGCCATCCAGTTTCTTTTCTTACGCTTCTGCCCATATCCTTTGACTGACACCCCTCCAATTTTTACTCTTTCCCAAGTTATATTATCAATTTAATGATATATATATATTTGTTGAAAATTTAGATATACCATTAAAGTTAATATAACTCAACCGATATATAAATGTGTTTGATGCGCACATACATAGTTAAGATATTATACTTTAGAATTAGATTTCAATTATACCTGTAAATTTTAAAAAGTTTCATTTGACTCTTTAACTTTCATAAATTTTTCTAAAAAAATATTTTAAAATATTTTTTTTGTTAAAATAAGTTAAAAAATTAATGTGACTACTAATATAAAAATTAAAAAGTATACATGACATCATTTATAACATCTTTTATATTAAAATTCGTGCAATAATTATATTGATGTGTAAAAATTAATTAAATAAATAGTTTTAATGATATTTTTTGAGATAAAATAGATGGTAACAGCCATTTTAATATTTTATATAATTATAAATAATATCATCATCTTTTTGTCCTGCGTATTGAAATAGTATCGATTTGTTTGATGTTTCAGAATTTAGTAATAAAATTTTTTTAGTAAGTTTTATTAGTTTTGTCAGGGTTCAAGGCGAAGTGTTTTTTTATATTTTAAAAATGATTTCGGTATTAAAATATAACTTCACAATAAAATAATCAAACTCCTATTTACGAATTAAAATCATGTGACAAAATATGAGATCTACATCTATCATACATAACAGATTATATTGCTAGGAAAATATGGGTATAATCGTATTAAAATAATTGGTGAAGTATGAAGCTTCATTTATACTTCACTTGGTCTCTCCCAACAATAATAATTTTTTTTATTTAATTAACCTGAAAAATTAAGAAAATTCTAATATATCTAATTTAATTGAATTATACTTAAATTGACATCAATTTATATATTTATATGTTTGATCAAACATTCAAATAAAAAAGAAATGGTAAAATAAGTGGTTTAAACATATTTTTATTCTTTTACCCTTATAATTCAAATGATAAATAGGTTGGGTTGTTAAAAGTATATAAGATTACAAATTAAAATATAAAAATCAAAACTCTCACTTTCTTATATTCAAAATTCTTGATATTTTTATTTTTTTTTACAATATGGAGTAGAGGAATCAAACTTCTGGCTTTGAGGTTAATGGTACGAGCATCATTCCAATTGAGCTATACTCATTTTTGACAAATTATTGATTAAGTTATTCTTTAAAGTATAATAAATTTTATTAACAAAAAATGATGAATTATTAAAGTACTATTTTATTAACTTTTTTGGACACATGGGACATGACCCTTGAACATACCACATGAACATTTTAATTTAGTTGATGGAGGAGTTGAATTCTAGGAAAGACATGGTGGATTTAATGGGTTAAGTAGCATTTGAATAGTATATTCAATTAATATTTATAAATGAAATTTTTACACATCTACATCAAATAACATAAATATTTACCATTTTAAACACGCGCCCCAAAAATATTACATTGTTATACCAGTTAGCTAATCAAACCTAAGTTTTAAATTGGTTAAGACATATATTATTGACCAAGATAAAGAGAAAAAAAAAATGTCTAATATAAAGAGAAAAAAATTAAATTACAAATTTAGTCAATGAACTTTTAAGTTTGTTTCTAAACATGCTCTATAAACTTTAAAAAAATGTTTAATATGTGTTCTCATATTTCAATTTTGTATCTAATAAATCTATTATATATATAAAAAAATATCAATAATCTAATTAATATAAAATTGAATGTTAAAAAATATTCGATGTCACAAAAAACTAAAAAGACAAAAGTTTATTAGACATAAGAGTGAAAGTACACAAAATTTAAAGTTTAGGATTAAATTTATAATTTTTTTTTAAAAAAATAACCAATTAGCTGATGCATGGGTCAATTAGAAAATGAGGGTGGTTTTAGGAAAAAATTGGTGAAAAGGGGTGGTTTTAAAATTATTTAGGAAAGTAGGGTAGTTTTTTTGTTTTTTAGTGAGAACTCTTCTTGAAAGTTGGAATGAGACTCACGTAATGAAGGAAATGATAATTATTGTGATTTTTTTTTTTTTTTTTACAAATTCATCTTCTTTAACATTTTAAGGAAACATAATACCATTTTTTTTCTATAATTATTATCTTATTGAATTTAATTAAAAAAATATTACATATTTAATCATTTTATTGGTAAAATAATAAACTATTATCTATGGATAAAGATAATACCACAATTTTTTTTACGTCATATTGTAGTTTTATTTTACTAAATTTGTAAACTAGGTAATATTTAAAAAGAAAACTACAATATGATATAGTAAAATAAATTTATTACATAGATAAGTAAAATTCTAAAACCTTGCTACGT
This sequence comes from Lagenaria siceraria, assembly GCA_002890555.2. Classification (NCBI taxonomy): domain Eukaryota; kingdom Viridiplantae; phylum Streptophyta; class Magnoliopsida; order Cucurbitales; family Cucurbitaceae; genus Lagenaria; species Lagenaria siceraria. Next base: position 22,114,844 of record CM016483.1, on the reverse strand, counting down.
GGAAATATCAAAAGTTCTAATTTTTTCTAATATATTACTAATCCTTCTAAGTAAAATTAGTGGATAGTTATATTTTTCGAAAAAATACCTTTTGGTTTCTTAGATTTGGATTTAGTTTCTATTTGGTTCATATGTTTCAAAATCTAACACTTTTGTTTTTGAGATTTCAATAATACTCAATTTTAGTCCTTTAGATAACATAACTGTTAGGGATCATTTGGTTTAAAGATTTATAAAATTAAGCATGACAATCTTATATAATTGTAATAGATTAATTAATTAAACAATAGACATCATTCAATGCATTGATAAAAAATAATTAGTTAAAAATCAATAATAACCTTAATTATAAATATTTAAAAATTGAGTAATAATTGAAATTAACCAATTAATGTATTTAATCAACATCATATTAATTATAATATATTATTTAATCATTTTTATAATTAATTAAGTTCAACACTAGTAATTTTAATATTAATTAAATAATATAAGAAAATATATTTAATAAACAATAGATTATATAAAAAGTGAAACAAACAAATAAAATATGATATATTAATAAAGAATAGTAATTTTTTAATATAAATATGATATATTAATAATGAATGAAGTAATAAAAATTAATCATAATAAATAACTAATTGATTATAAATAATCAATAATGATTATATGTTCATAATGAAGGATCAAATTAAAATTAATCTCAATCAATATATCATGTTGATCTTTTGGGTTTTGACAATTCTAATATTTGCGTGAATGAGGAGGAAGAAGAAGAAGGAAGGAAAACTTGTAATTTTGAAAAAATTAATTAAGAATTAGCTTGAACTTTCATGATTCAAGTAGGAAAAGTTGAAGATGAAGAGAAGAAAGAAAGAATGGTATAATATGAGCGAGTATAATGAAATCGAAGACTGCAACAACCAGAAAAAGAAAAAAAGAAAAAAAAAAAGAAGAAGATGGAAACATGTGCTCCACATAAGAACAATGACAGATTTAAAAGTTTTAAAAAAAATTCAAAAGTTGACTTGTCAACATTTGCCATATTTGCAAACATTTTAAAGAAGTGCTATATGTTTAGATTTTTTCCTTTGATTTTGCTATCTATTATAATTTTTCGTACTTTAAAATAAAACTACAATATGATGTAAGATTAAAAAAAATGGTGGTATTATATTCATTTATATTTAATAATTTATTATTTTACAAATAAAATGATTAAATATGTAATATTTTTTAAATTAAATTTAATATTGTTAAAAAAAATGAAAGAAAATTATATGATATAATAAAATAACAATGATAAAAAAAAAGTGATATTATATTTCCTTAAACAAATATAAAGTAAATTAATTTGTAAAAAAAATAAAAGAAATCAAAATAATGGCATTTTCTTCTTCATGTGGGTCCCATTCTAACTTTCAATGAGAATTTTCACTAAAAGACAAAAAAAAAACTACCTTATTTTCCTAAATAATTTTAAAACTACTATTTTTTATCAATTTTTTCTTAAAACTACCCACATTTGCTAATTAACCCGCTGATGCATTATGCACTATGGTAACTATTACGAGTGTGTCCCACATCTACACGAAGCAAAAACAAAAAAGGAAGATGCAAATAGTTTCGAAAGATTACTTAAATCATGCTTTTGAAAAGGCGAAAAAAAAAAAACAAATCTAAGATATTGCAGATACTGATGGATTTTTTATTTTAAAATAAAAATAGATTACTTTTGTTAATATAATAATTGTAAAAAATCAAAATCAAAATTTTAACACGACAATTGCTATCAAAACTCAGACTTTAAATTGAAACTCCTCATATCTATTTGGTAGAAAATTTAAAAATAGTGAATTCAGTGAAAAAAGAACGGTATTTCACGTTTTCAGACATATGTTTAATAGCAGATTCAAAAATTAGATTTTAATTTAAACAATGGTTTAAAATGTATTTCTATATATTTATAAATCATAAAACTGGGTTTAGTTATCCACTAATATTTATTTGATTGATAAACTATTATTAATTAATTTATAAATATAATTATGTTAAAATATTTATATTAGTTATTATGTTTGTAATATTATATAATTAATAATATATTACATAATAGACAAAAAGGTTCAACTTTGATAAATCCATGAACGATAATGCTTAAATGTAAACCCTGGAAAGCAAATCCCTTCATCTCCCCAACGTAGATCTTTCCCACAGTCCATACTTCTTTTTATTAATATGACAAGTTTGCTCATCTTTTCCATATGTGAGTTATTCACCAATAAAAATTAATTTAACAAAAAGAGTAATTGCAACTATTCAAAAACTACAAGAGAATAGTTGATCAAATTGAAAATTCATAGGTGTGATTGCAATTAAGCCCATAGTTCGGAGGTGGTTTGTAAAATTTTTTCATATTTTTTAATTATAAAAAAATAATCTTAAACGTTGTCATCTATTTCAAAAACAGTAATATGTTTTCAAAATTTTTAATATTATCCTTTACTTGAGTAATTTTTTAAAGAATTATAGATAAAAATTGAGACTTGAACCGTATGACAATGACCTAAAATAAAAATGTGAGCAATCAAACTATTCCTTTTTCTTTTTTTTTTTTTTTTTTTTTTTCTTTTTTGAATCATTACGCCATTTTGAATCTTAATTTCATTTGAATTTTTAAAAGACTTTTAATCTAGAGTAGTTTTAAAAAATTTCGTAGGATCAAGAATAATATCTTAATTTTAAAAGAATAAGAGTACTTTGAAAATTAATAACCTAGTTGAAGGGTATATTTTATTATTTAGCTTTCTTTTAAATAATAATAATAATAAAAAGCAATCCTGTAAATAACAATAAAGATAGAAAAATATATTACAAATATTTATACAAAATGATATACATACATAACATATACACGTGACAATTTGTATTAATAATTTAATAATATAATGAAATTTGAAGAGCAAAAAGGATAGATTTTCACCGGAAGATTCCTTTCACTTCACTCCACTTTACCTTCTTAACTAAATACGGCTGCTAAAACGTGTCGGTTTCAAACTCCCCCTTTGACCCTTTTACTTTCATCTCTTTCTAATTTAACCCCTCTTTTTCCTCTTAATTCATAAATAGGCCCATAATAATTAAAAACCAATCCCACTGTTTCCAAAAAACCACTCGACTTCATTTCACTTCACTTCACTTCTTCTTTAATTTCCCCACAAAAAAAACTAACTCAAATTCCAGTCCTCTCTCTTCCTCACAATGGAAACTGCCATTTCTCTCAAAATTTTCATCTCTCTCACGGCGGTTCTCCTCATTTTTCCACCCGGATTTTCGTCCCTCACGGTGGCCGACCGTCGGATCTCCGCCGGCGCAAAGTACCAAATTGAATGCACAATGTGCTCTGCTTGTGACAATCCCTGCGGCCAGTATCTCTCTCCACCGCCTCCTCCGCCGTCTCCTCCTCCTCCCGTTAACTGCCCGCCGCCGCCTTCTCCCCCCAGCTCCGGCACCTACTACTATTACTCTCCGCCGCCGCCAGCCCAACCCACCTACACTTACTCCTCCCCACCGCCGCCGGGGGGAATCATCGGACCCGGCGGATACTACCAACCCCCGCCGTACAATAATTACCCAGCCCCCCCGCCGCCGAACCCGATTGTCCCGTATTTCCCATTTTATTACCACACTCCACCGCCGGGCTCCTCCGCCCCCGCCGGCCGTTTGACGAACTCCATGGCCTGCTCTGTTCTTACTGTTGCTCTGTTTTCCTTTTTACTTGCTTTGTTTTAAATGCAAATAACAGCAGACAGAAACTCGCAATAATGGCGGATTTTGCAGATCTGGGAAATTAATGGAGCAAAATGCGAGAGAGAAATCGGAAAAAAAGAAAAAAGGGTTTCGATCTTCGAAGAAGACGATGAAAAATTCACTTCAGGAATTTGCATTTTGTTGGGGTAAAGAATTTTTTTTTCTCATCCCGAAATTCCCTCTGAATCTCTCTCTCTCTTATTGACTCCATTGTTATTAGATTGATTTGTAATCTGCTGATTATATATAAACTGTATGTGTTTTTACTTGTATTCTTAATTCAATTCCTCAAAAAACACAAAACAAAAACAAAATTGTATGTATCGAATCTCTTGTTGTTTATGTTTGTCATTTCATTTAGTGTTGAAGAACTGAATAATAGTGTTGGGGCAGAATGAGTTTTTTTATGTTATTGATTTGTTCATCAATGGCAGATGTGGGTCTAATCATTTTAGTCTGTATCTGTTGAAATTGATGCGAAGAAGAAAAAAAAAACCTTGAAAACATTATTTTTGAGAATGCTCTGTTCTCTTAGACAAGATTTTAATTCCTAATCACTTTATCTCTGTTTTTATATTTGAACAAAGCCTTGAATCATGGGTCCTAGTTGTTTTTTTTATAAACTTTTATTTTCTAGAATAAAATTTCAAAGCTGTTTGACTAGTTTGTAAAAGTGCTTCTGTTCTTTCTTCTTTGTTTAATTTGTTTACAGGGAAGATTCCACATAATTACATTACAATATAACTTTAACATTTATAATATTAATTTATTTCTCTTTTAAATAGTTTCTTTAAAATGTTTTTGCATAGGAAGGTGGTCTAATAAATACTTTAAAATAGTTTGTTTAGACTTTTACCATGAAAAATGAGGGAGTAATTTCTATAATGATTTTTTTAATATAAATAATCTTTTATTATTTTAATGTGTTTTGAATTAAATAAATCACCCTATGCTTGATCGTTATTCTGTGTTTTTTAATTATATTTTTTAATATATCAAATGAGGGAATAAAATAATACTTTTAAATGAATTGAAATTACTTATATTAGAGACTTTTTTTAGTGTCTAGTATAAATAATCGTGTATTAATTTAAACAAAATCACTTTTACAAGTTGTTGATTTGTAAATGTGATAAATTATAGCTTTTGAAATAAATGGCTTCTTGAAAAATATGGTTCTTTTCCAACCAACTTTTAAAAGTCCTCATTTTGTCCTCTTTTTGCACCAAAATATGAACGATTTCAACAAGGATTTTGAAATTTTGAAATTTTATCTTATTTCAATTACATTTTTAAATGTTAAAAGTTTTATTTAAATATGAGATATAAAGATTTGGACTACTGAATTCGAAAAAAGTATATGACAATTATTATTTAACTATATTCATCTAATTTCAGTAATTATATCGTTAAAAAATACTTATATAGTCAATCTTAATAAGTTTAAATATGATCATTTCCGTCAAAATATTAGAGATTCTCGAATCTCCTTTCCCACATAGCCATCAAATAACTAAATAAATAATACCTTATTGGAAAAAAGAAAAAAGAAAAAAAAGTAAATGAGTTAGCAAAATAAAGTGACAAAAACAATTTTTTTTTTTTTTTTGAGGAAAGTGAGAAACAAACAAACAGGTGTGTCATGTTAGCATTTTGTTAATAGAATTAACAGCATAATCAATTAAAAGCAATTGATTTGAAATATTTTTTTTATTAAAAAGAATGGAACCAAATCAAACGGACGGGAATATTGAGAGATTAATCTTTTAGATCAAAAGCATATCAACCATCTTTCTTTACCAATTAATTAAGAAATTACAGAATTCCTTCAACCTTATTTTAGCAAAAATAAAAATAAAAAAATAAAATGAAAATCACACTGAGCTGTCACGAACAAAAATACACACAAACAAAGAAAATTAAAATAAAAATTAAAAAATGACTGTTTTCTATTTTTCATAATAATTCATAATCGCATGTGCAATTGCAACCAAAAAGCCAAAAAAGGGCAAAGTGTGAAAGAAAGTTGCACCTTCTTTTGTCCAATTGCGTTTTCATGGACCAAACTAAATCTCCACCGTCCCCTTCATCTCCACATTTTAAATTAATAATTAAAAAAAAAAGATTGTACCGCTAAAATCGGAAGTTGGATATATATATATAATATATATATATATATTTTAACCGTATGCAAAGTAAGAAATTGAACCTTTAATTTAATCGTTAGTGCAAGCAGATGTTTGAATTATATTCAGAGATCATCAAAATTAGTAAGTTTGATAAATTTTAACTCTAAATTTTTAATTTTTTTAATACAATAAAGATGAAAGAATTTAAATTATAAATATCTTCATCATTACACATATTATATATATGTTAGTTGAATTATGATTGTTTGTTTATTTATTTATTTATTTATTATTATTATTATTATTTGTAAATTATAACTTTATCAAAATTTAAGGTAAAAGTCACAATGTTTTATCAAATTAAAAATAAAATTTGATGAGATTGAAGTTTAGCTTTAAAGTTAATAGACTTTATGAAGTTGAGAGGTTAAAATGATTTTTTTTTCTAACATTTTTTTTTAAGAAAAAGGCAAGGGCATTTAATGTAATTGTAAATATGGAAGGGACAAGGACTAGGCGTGGGGACAGGATTAGCTGGATCGCACGAATTGTAATGTGTGGTGGACCTTTTTTAAATGGGCATCCTATGAATTTTCTTTATCGTTTTATTTATTAATTAATAATACTGTTTTTTGTTTAAGAAAAAATAGAAAGGTTAGTTTTGTTATTTTAAATTATAGATTTTATGCAAACGTCAGCATCACCGGAGTTACAGCCTGGCAACGGCTGTGGAGCGTTTTCCACTACCATTTGTCCGCCCGATCGCTTCTTTTTGTCAAATGTCAACCATCCGTTATAATTATAAATATAAAATAATATCTTTTTTTTTTTTTTTTGCAAAACTAAAATAATATCTATTTATTTTAATCTGCGGTTAATTTTTCCTGGTAAAAGCATTTTTAGTCTATGTAGCATCCTTCGATATTGATGGTTTATTTATAATGATTTAGTACATATATTTTTAAATTAGTAACAATTTAATCTCCTCTTTAAAAAAAAATAAAAAATAATCTATGTATATTTTGGTTCACTAATTTTTTTAAAAGGTTATTAAGTTTTTTTATTTTAAATAACGACTTGTTTCTTCATTTGAAATATCTCATTCTAGTGTTAAGAGTTTTCATTTCTTCTCTCTTTCTTTAAATCTTGAGTCGAGTTAAGAGCAAACATTTAAGTGTTATGTCAGATCAGAATAGTTCAAAGTTATAGTTCTATCGAAATTAGTCATTGTATCCTTACTAAGACGATAATTATAGTCTGCTTATAACTCGTGCAACACGAAAATATCTAGTTTCATAACAACATTGTAAGTGTGTCTCGACTACCATTGATTTTTTTCACAATATCTTGAGATATTACTTATTTGTAGGTATTACTATTTATAACTTTTGTTATTTTCCATCTAGCTTACTTCTCGAGTTTGAAAACTATTGTTGTATACAATGTCTATATTCTTATGCTATAGTTGTTTATATCCAGTTAAGGTGTAACTAGTTTGCTAGTATTTTAAGTTTTTATATACATGGTCGTATCCAATATTAAGTATTTTTTTCTGAAAAAAATTATGTAACACTTAGTCTTTGTAGTGTACAAACACATTTTGGTGCCTCACTGTTTTCTAAAATTCATATATAACAAATGTCATTAAATCTTACCTTATTGTTTCACAGTATGAACTAAATTGTTACAAATTTTAAACTACAAAGATTAAATTGTTACCTGTATAGTTCTTGGACTAAATAACTGTCAATTTAAATATATAGAGACTAAATCAGAGACTAAATTATTACTTCGACAGAAAATATAAGGATTTAAAGTCAAATTTGAATTACGGTGTCATGCATTGCAATCTTATTAATTAGATTATTCCACCTTTCTCATTTTTTTTAACAATCTACCACACATCACCTTATGATTTAGCTCCACTCTTTCTCAATCGCCTGTCTTTTTCATTGTAATTCTGATTCTGCTATGCCACTGCCACATGTCATATGAAATGTAGGATTTTATTTGTCATCTTCTTTGGCTCACGTCTTCTCATTTGAACTCTAAATTGAACAATTCAAGATGTATTGGAACGATCTTTCTGAGATTTATAAGACAAACACTTCGAAAGAATGAAAATATTAGAACAAAAAAATTGAGTTTGTTATCATTTAAATATTGGGTTTGATTAAAATTCTAAAACTATATAACATTCAATTACAGTCCATATTATCAACTTTTACGCATTGCTTACTTATTAAGACATATATCCTCAAAACGAAAATGTCAGAAGTTCCCATCTTTCATCTAAATGTTGTATTGAACTAAAGATAAATAAATATTAAATAAATAAGAAGAAGAAGAAAATGACAATGAAGTATTAGAGTATACATTTATTAACTAAGTTTTTATGTCTCATGTTATAATTTAATGAGTTGGACAGATACCTTTTGAGGCATTTATGAATCAATTGTAATAGACCTTAATCATAAAGATAACTAATTGATTTTAAACACATTTGTTTAACTCGTTTGTAAACATAATTTGATTATTATTGATATTGTCTACTTAACTATTTTCCGACAAAAAAATTTGGATTTTTTCATCGATACGTTAGCAAATAATATTGCAAAAATTTGGATATTTTTTTTATTGATACCGTAAATAACATTTCAAAATTTTAGTTTTTTTAAATTTTTTATCGATACCGTTATCGAACAAATATCATCCCAAAATTTTGGATTTTTTTTCTATTGATACCTTTATCGAACCAATAACATTCCAAAATTTTGAATTTTTGGATTTTTTTTTTTATTGATACGTTAGCAAATAACATCGTGAAATTTTGGGATTTTTTTGGATTTTGTTGATCGATACCATTATCGAGCAAATAACATTCCAAAATTTTAAATTTTAATTTTCTTTATCAAGCAAATGACATCCCAAAGTTTTGGATTTTTTTTAATACTTTTTTGTTGATGTGTTATTAGTAAATAATGTCCCAAAAAAACCATCGATTTGTTTTGCTTTGCTTTGATTTTCTTTATCTAGAAAGAAAGAAAAATAAATAAATCGATAACCTTACGTCGATAACAATAAATCAATAACCATATATTGGTCTTAGAATTTTAGATTTTTAATTTATTTTTTTATCGTTATCGTACCTTTTTTTATCGATATAGCCGTCAATACATCGATAACTATACATCTAAACCCTACGCCTTAATCGTTCAAAAATATTTTTAAAATATAGTGGGTCTCACCTAATTTGTAATTGTAATCTAATTGAGCACCTTTAAATCCTCAATCAAATCACATCGATCCATTACATATTTCATGATAGGACCCACATTTCATTACGATTACAAAATATTATTAAACAACTACAAAAATAATCAAATGGGACTCACTTTTTAAATTACAATGGATGAGTTACGTTACCAATGCATAAGCGTGGTTTAAGTTACATATTCAGTACTGTACTGTTTCTACAATATTTTTTTTATTTTTATTTATTTTTTATATTACCTTCATTCATTACTTGTCAAAAAAAGTAACATTTAAAAATTATGTAAGTTCCATAAAATAAAAAGAAATTACTATAAACAGAAAACACATAAAACTATTTACAAATTTAACTATCTATCGCTTGAGCGATAAAATTCTATTGTGGTTTATCGCTGATAGACAGTAATTTTTTTCTATATTTGTAAATAATTTGACTCACTCTATCATTTAATTTTAATATTTAATATTTAATGAATTTGTTAAACTACTAAATATTCTAAAATGGAATTAACAGTTAATGAATAATCACAGAATCAAGCAATAATACAATTAAATTAACGCTATGAAAAACTAACAAGGCCAAACAAAAATTGAGTCTGAAAAAAAAAACACCTTCACAGGCTTGTGTTTTAATGCAGTTCATAAATTCACACTTAGAAGTTTCATTTAAAAATAAAAAATAAAAAAATCTGAAAATTGGAAATCATCATTGTTAGGGAAGTTGCATTAAATTTTAATTGTTATCTTAATATATAAAGAAAAGTTTATAATGAAAACTACAGAATCTCAAGCACATATGAAAGCATTTTAAAGAAGAGAAAGTTGGCGGGAGAAACTAGTAAAGGCCCTTTGGCACTTTTCCAGCATTCTTCTATGGTCAGGACGCGCCGTTAGAGCTGAGCTGTAAGAGTACTTGCACTAGTATAGTGCCAGTCGAATACACTTCTGATGCTTAAGTTTGTACATAAAATATTTAACCCAATTAAACTCGAAGAGAATTGCTTATCCCGCGAGATTCTTTATTAAACCCATCTTCTAACTCCTAAGCAGACTTTGATTGGTGGACTCTATGTGGTGTTTCTACACCAGATTACTATGGCCTATAAGGGTCATCAAATTTATAATAATACTATCTCTTCAATTCCATTATCTTCTAATCATCTTTAAAATAATGAATTTTCACTTGATTTTTTTTAGTGCATATGTCTTTCACCCACTTATGGGTTTGAATATTGTTCTCAAATTGGTAATAATGTTTCTTCTCATCATCGTAATTCGTAACTATGCTTCACGATGCTCATTGTTCCAAAGGGAAGAGTAAGAAATCTTCTTTAAAATTATAAAAATTAATATATTTATTTTTAATATAGTATTGAAACCTTCTTTTCTTTTGTAGTAGAACAATTGTTGAGATAGAAAATCAAACCTTCAACTTTAAAGGAAGAGATAAAAATGCATTTCAATTATTGTTGAACTAAACTTACTTTTACTCCTAAAAACTCTGTATGATACCATATATATTATATATATTATTATTTTAGTTTGAATTTATCATTTTCATTTTTTTTTTTTTTTTTAGTTTGGTGTAACTTGCTTTTGCAACTAATTTGTAGGGTATGTTAAAAAAAAAAAAAAAAAAAAAAAAAAAAAAAAAAAAAAAAAAAAATTGGGTAGGGTCGGAAATAAATAAACAACAACTTATATTATGAAATGCATCCTGTGTTTTTTTTTTCCTCTCTTTTTCCTTTTTATGTTCCCTACTACTCAATACTCTTATTAGGTATGTGTTCAAACGTTGAGTTGAATAAAGTTTAGCTTGGGAATCAACCAGAAATTTAAACCAACTTTTTTTTTTCTCAAGGACAAAAAAGAGAAAAAAAATCCCAAAATTTTAGGTGTATTCTTAAATAATTTAGGAAAAAAGAATACTCTAGGGTGTTGATTTATATTTTTAATATCGATTTTTTTATTAAATACTCATTTTTCGTTATTAGTGTTAATATCTATTAATTAATTTTAAAATTATAAGAATTATAATTAATTAAGTTTTAGTATTTTCCATCACTATTGTTGATGCCAAAATCCAGACAAGAGATAATGCACTTGACCTTCACGTGACAGCAATAATGAATTTATGGTCAAAGAAGACGTGACCTGCAAAACAAGAAAAATATGAGCATTGGTGTGGTACTTGCCACAACGCGTCCAATGCTTAAGTTGGTAAGAGGCTTTTGGTTGTGACAAGAATTTTTAGGGATGAGAATGAAATTATTTCTTCTAACGTTATAAACGATGTATTTATAGGAAAATTCTAACCAATAATTTTTAGTTATAAACAATGTATGTATTTATAGAAGGCTCAATCTCGGCCTTGGCTGAGATCGAGGAGGTGATCAGTTTGAGTTTTTTACCCAAACTATCCTCTTTGCGAGGCATAAATAGGTTAGATCATGCCCAATTCTTCAAATGGGGAGGGTCAGCAAGGCCAAGGCCGAATAGGTCAATTTTGGTTAATTGGGTCCTAGGAGTGGTTTTCTAGTTTCAGTTTTGTCATTTTCTTGATCAGATAATTTCAAATTTAGTACGGTCAATTATGTCCTCTGGTTGAAATCTATCCATAATAACTATTAAAATATAATTGACATCATTTTTTTTGTTCAAATAAAATAGAATCTAACACAAAAAATAATGTGAAAATTATAAAGCAGGTTTGACATCATTTACACAATGTCATTTATGTAGATTGAACTGACCGTCAAGATGTAAAAATAAACTATGTAAATGATATTTTAATGATATCTTTTCACATGAAATTACCAATTTTAATATTTTATATAGTTGTAAATACTGAATAATATATCACACGTATATATACCTTCAAATTTTATACATCAACTGCTAACTTAACTTCAATTCTTTTTATCTAATAATTCTTTTGGAACAATGTCAAGGTTCAAAGATATATATATATATATATATATATATATATATATATATATATATCAAAATTCAAAATTTAAAGGTGAAAAAAAATTCAAAGTTTATGAGCATAATAAAAACAAACTCAAAAGTTTGAAAATATTTCGTATAATTTAACCCTGTTTAATTTATTATATGCATTTTAGGAAAAAAAAATTCAGAAACTTGTTAAACATCATAATAAAAGTTTGAGAAAATATTAAATATTTTAAAGTTCATGAACTTTATAAACATGATTTTAGAAGTTTTAAAACTTGATTCATAAGTTAATGAAATAATAATTAACAATACCTTAAAAAGAAATAAATATCATACTAAAATAAGTCAGCTCAATAAGCATATAACACGTACTATAATTATAAGTAAAATATTAATTAGTTTTTTTTTATTTTCAAAATTTAGCTTAGTTTTTTTTAAAAAAATATTGATAAAAACTAAAGTAGACAACAAAGCTAGAAATTTAAAAGTAAAAGTTGTGTTTATAGACTTAATTTTTAAAAACTAAAAATTAAAAATCAAATGATTATCAAACAAGATCTTAGATTTTTCATTTTGAAGAACAAAAACTATATATTCATTATATTAGTTAATCATATCCTTAGCTTTCTATTTATGAACATAACTTAATTGGTCAAAACATTACTTGTATTCTTTCTAAAGGTTTAATCCTCATACTATTAATCTTTAATAAATAAATAAACATTTAACAACATCAGCATCATCCAAAAGTACCAAAGTCAGATTAGCTTGAGCGATAATTGACATGCACTCTCTTTTTCTTAATTGAAGTGGAAAGTTCGATTAACCATCTCATAATTGTTGTATAAAAAAAATATTGAAAACATCCATCTCAATTAAAGCATCAAGTGTTAGTCATTATTTATTTAATTATTCTTGAAATTGTTTCCCATGGAAAAACAGAAATGAAAAACGACCTATAATAAAATTTAGAAATTTCTATTTTTTTTTTTTTTTTTTAAAAAAAAACTCTAATTAACTATGAAATTAGAAATTAGAAAATGTGGCTACAAATTCTCATTTTCTTTTTAATCCTTCTAAATTAATTCTATAATATGAATATTTCATTTCAAAATATAAAATTTAATATTAAATTAGTTTTGAGTGATTAAAATCGTGTTTTAAATTTATTTTAAAAATGATAAAAACGATTTTCACGATTTAAAAATATTTTCCAAATATACATTTATAGAGCAGTAATTGCATTTAGTCAAAATATGCAAAAGCAGAATTAATTAAATATATAAAAGCCCCATTTGAGATTGTGTTTGCAATCAAGATTATGAGGAAATCTCAACTGCTTGGTAAAACAAATTATAGATTAATCTATAGCATAATCATTTTTCTTTTTAATTTTAACTAATGTGCAAAAGCTCAAAGATACCGATTTTTAGATTTAGTTTTCCTAAAATTTGCTACCGTCCTCTATTTTCAAATTTTAGTTCATTCAATTTTCACAACAATTATTTTTCTTAAACTTTTATCCAAATAATTTAGATTAAACAATTATTATTTTAAACAAATATATTATAATAAATTACACAAATTTAGTATTAATTTACTAAACACCATAACTAGTTATTCTAATTCAAAATTAAAATCTGCCAAACATTATTTTTTTTCGACTAATTTTTCTAATTATTTTTGTAAAAAATTTTAGAGATATGTAATACATTTATCATATTAGAAAATAAAATCTCCTCTTTCCCTAGTTCCTCTCTCCCAATGTCTCTATCTTTTTTAAGGGAGGATATTGGACAAGGAATTGTAGAGTCTCTTGAATTGTGAATTCGTGAACCCGTTTGTTATTACAGAATGTTTTTTTAGTTGTAAGGCCCACAAACTTAGTAGATATCACAACTTCAGTCTCTCCTCCAATATTTTTAAAGAAATTGGGTGTTTTAAGAACTATAATCTTGATTTGACAAGAAATAGATTCAGACTAGTCAAAGTGAATATGGTTGGTTTGAATTGGACGTTCAAATCCTCATACCTCTATTATGTAATATTAAAAAAAGAAAAAGAAAAAAAATAGATCTAGAGACTATAGTTCTTCAAAGTCCAGAAAAATCATCGACAGATTAAATACTATAATTAAATCAAAGATTACAATCACCATTCTTTTTGTCCCTTGAGAAAATTTACCCAAGTTTCATTAGTGAAACTAATGAACAGTGTCTATATCGATTTTCAAATATTCTACAAGTTTTGTGGTGCTTACGTGGCTTTTTCTTTCTTCTTATTCTCTCCCATCTAAAAGGAAAATTTTCTAATTCGCTACAGGCAGCGTCAAGCTGGAGACTGTGCAAATAAGAATATCGTTGAGTCTGATGGATGAATTTAGTTTCATTCAATCTGATGGTGGCTCTTAAGAGAGTGATTTTCAATGTTCCATTACTTAAAAAAAATTAAAAATTTTGTGGGACTTGTGTAAAATAAAATTATATATAATTTAATAACGTGTCAAGTATGTTTAGTAAGGTGTATCTATTATCGTAATACTATTAATTTTTTGGTCTCAAAAAAGCCAATTCAAATGCCAACTACTTAAAAAATGAGGATATGTCACTTATTCATTAATCTCACTATTAAGAAACTAATACGAGATACTAATTTGAATCATTAACCAAAACATGCCTTCCAAGATTAGACTAGGATTCATCATAGGTAGAATAATGAAACTCAAGTTTTTTATTGGTCAAAACAAGTTTAGTTTAACAATAATTGACATGCAATTCCTTTTTTAAGATTGGAGGTTCGATAATCTATTTCTGTAATAGTTGTGCGAAAAAAAAATAAAAGTGTTCGATGGTAAAGAGAGAAAAAAATATAATGTTTGTGATTGTAGTCTTATACATTGCTTATAATAGCAATGTGCCACCAACTTTGAAATCCATCACACATGAACATAAGTTTACATAAAAGGAACCAAATAAAATAAAATAAAATAAAATAAACATGTATATTAAGGAACCAAAAATAAGATCTAAACCTTTTATTAACATTTTACTTGTATAATCTTTTAAAACCAAATAACTAATATTGAGTGAATAATTACCTACTTTTTAATAGCTATTTTGTTTATGAAATTTATGCTGGTTTACTTTTCTTTTTCTTTTTCTTTTAATTTTTTTATCTTTTTTAAAAATACATTCGAATTTTAAGTCAAATTTTTAAAAACAAAATAAAAAATTTAAAACTAATTTTTTTATAATAATTTTTAATTTGTAGTTTAGTTGATAAAGAAAGAAAATCATAGGTATAAATATTGTTTATAAACTTAATTTTAAGTTTAAATTTTAAACTCCTTTCCTAAACTTTGATGATTATGGATCCTCTTCACATTTTCAAAAATTATAGTTTAGTTCATATGAATTATGAACTTTGCATTAAAAAAAAATAATAATAAAAAAAATTTAGTCATTTTCAATAAATTTTTTTTTACTGTTTCATATAGAAATGAATGAAAGGGACAGTTATCCTAATGATAACTCTTTTGGAGCAAAATGATTGGATGCAAAAAATCCATCCCCTTCTTCTCCACCCTATGTATCACTGCCACAAAAGTTATGGATAACAATTATTTTATTTCTTCATAAATCATAATTTTCATTTTGTCAAAATGTTTATTTATTTTATACTTCCCCTACCCTAAGCTAATTGTTACATCCCACATGTCTTTTTTTTTTTTTTTTTTCTTCTTATGAGTGACCCATTAATCATTAGTTTCTTCTTTGTTGTTTTGTTTTAACATTTTATGATATTGTTTATAATAATTTATTTTTTTTCATTTTTGTGTTCATCTTACAAAATAGAACTTTTGAAATTTTTGTCAGAAGGCCAAAAATAACTCTAAACTTACTTTAGCTCTTATCTTCTTTAAGTTTATAGTTTTTCAAATAATTTACTTTAATTTGCTTAAGAGAATTATATAATTTATCCATTTTACATTATTTTTCCATTAATTATAAATAATTAAAAAAAAAAAAAAGAAGGATTGAACAATTTTGAAATGGAAAGCTGGTTTACTACACATCACTTCTAATTCTGAACACTTGAGCAAGTAAACATTTATTAATCAAATAAATGAACAAAAAATGACTCCATGTCAAATTTCTTTATTTAGTATACAAAAAATGACAGTAATTGAAATGGTCCTTTAATGCTAGGTTTAATTATTTACTAAATTAAAAAAAATGAAACTTTACAAATCAAAATAAAGCAGGCAATCACTTGAATATAGTATTAATTAACAATACCAATTTCCAAATTTGATAATAGAATTGGGATTTTCATCCTAATTCATTTTTGTAATGGAGAAATTTCTTCTTAAAATCTACTTGTGATGAAGAATCCTAGTATGAAAAAATGAGCTTTGACTTCAAAAGATACTCTTCACATTTTCTTAAAATACTTATAATTCTAAACATCAAATAATTGTGTGAAAGGAGAAAAATGTCCATCCAAAGTATGGACAAGCATTGCCTCTCAATTGTGTTGTATTAATTTGTCAATTCTTTAAACTCCCCTACTTTACTTTCCCATGTAAGGCTCAATTTTTTTGTGACATTTGACCAAACAACCAAAACAAAAATAATTTCTATTGTAAATTTCTCTAATACAAAACATATGTTTCAATTCAATCACCAAACATAACTAAAATGATAGAACGTTAATATCCCTTCTTTTTTTTTTTTTTAATTATAAGTTCAAATTCCCTTTCATTTCATTATTTCAACTGTTTAATGCCACCATCACACATACACCAACAAATACAAGTTTCTTAGGAATTACAACACAAATCTCTATTTATAATAACTTCAAATAAAGGTTGATTGAATTTGAGGTTTTTTTTTTATTAACCATCATTATTGAGATAATTAAGAGACAAGAATCAGCAATGACAATGTTCAACAAAATTCATTATCCAACTCTCTTCAACAAAACTACATTACTCATTACTCGTTACTCTTCAACATCCAAAAAAAACAATGGTTAGTTAATACAACAAAAAGGGGAAGAGATCCTAAGGGGGAGGGGGAGGGGAGGAGGAATAATAATGAACTAAGCGAATTTCACTCAATATTTGGGGAAAGATTTAACAAAATGGATGAAGAAGATACACTTCTGGGTCAGATTTTGCTGCTTTAGAACAACTTTTTCATTTTTTTTTTTTGTTTCTTATTGTTCTTTCTGATCACAACAACAATGGCTGTTTCAAGCATAAACAGAGCCATAGGATAAAGCCATCAAAAGCACAGCAGCTTGTTCTTCTTCTCCTAACTTCTTCCTTTGCCTCTCAACAGTAGATCTCTGCATCAAAACTTCTCTACCCAAAGCCAAAAGCCTTTGTTTCAAACTATCTCTCAACTTACTATTGCTAATATTACTGTTCTTTTTGCTCTTCTTATCTTCTACAACCCCTTTGCTCAACCCCAAAATCGCTCTCCTCTTCTTCCTACTTCTGATCCCACACGCATTGCAAAGAGACTGTCAAATCAGAGATAAAACATACAGAAATCAGAGATTTGGATCAACAAAAAACGCTTCCTAAGTCTATATGAGTTCAGATCAATCAATTAAACTCACCTTTGGACCAGCCGGACCGCCTCTCCATAAAGGGGTTTTCGAAGTACCACAGTCAGCACAAGTCTTCTTGTTCTGCTCATTCACTTGACTCTCCTCCGACGAAACCCCACTGGAGTTCTTACCGGACATGTCCTCTGATTCCGATCCCTGCATCATTAACAACCATTGATCAGAAACTTTAAAATCAGAAGTAATCAACAAAAACAGAGGTTAGTACTCACTCTGTCACTCGGATCCATCATCATCCACCCAATACTAAAGAGATCTAAGAGAAACCCAGATTTAAAAAACCCAAAACTCGAAGTGGAACGATCAGAAAGCACAGAATCAAATGGTGGGTAAGTAACTGAGAAAACCCTCGATCGGAAACAGAGGAGGACAGGAGAAGCGAGATCAAAGAAGAGAAGGGGATCTGAGAAGGAAGCAAGAGATCAAACCCAGAAAGCGAAATCAATGGTGGAAAGAAAAGAGGGGGAAAACGGATAAGAAAGAGGGAGAAAGAGATAAGATAGAGATAAAGAAAGTATGGAGTGAAGAGAAAGAAGAGGTTGGAATTCAGAAAACCGAGGGAAAACGAAAGATTGAAAGGAAAATGCAGAGGGAAAGAAGGAGGGAAAGAATTTGAGAGAGGGAGAAAGCGAGAATGAAATAGGAATCAAACCGACACAAATGCAGTGGCCGCAAGCGGATCTGAAAATCCCATCTTAAATATATACAACCAGAGAGAACGCGAGCGAAAGAAACCCTAGCTACCTCTTTTTTCTGCTGTTTTTTGTTCGAATTGACGAAAATACCCCTGCCCGAAAAAAAACCCTCCTCCCCGCCAAAATGTCCCCCCAAATCAACAAAAAGGGCGCCACTCCCGCTTCAGTCGTTTTGTTCGGATTTTACCATTTGGATTTTTTATAAATTTATAAATTTTTAAGCTAAATTTTTATCGATATTTTTATATTTTAATAGGTTCGACATTGTCGTGATGAATCGATATTTATATTGTATTATAAAATTAATCATGATACATAAAAAATAAATAATAAAATGTCACTAATGTATATATAATATAAATAACAAAAAATTTTTGATTTATTAATTTAAATCTATTTTTTGTTTTTCTAATTTTCTTTTAAATATTTAATTCATATTGATATTTTCATCAATACTTTTTGTAAAATTGAAACCTTGACATCTTAATTTTAAAAAATTTTAGCCATAAAATGTAAGAAATATATTAGATATAGAAATTAATTTTGTATTTAATATGAACTTAAACTTTATTATTAGTTAAGGACTTATTGACATAAAATTGATAATTTAAATATCTATTACTCAACGAGACAAAATAGACAAAACATGAAAGTTTGTGAACTTTATTAAATACTTTTTAAAGTTTAGATCATCATATTGACACCAACTTGAAACGTTAATGACTACATTTGTAATTTGACCTATTTCAACTATACTATTTTTTGTTGTAGAATTCTAAAATTATTTGATTATGAATTTATATGACTAATGGATAGAAAATGAGTTTAGTTGAAATTTGAATGAATTATGTCATTATATTAAGGGAAAAAAGTTAAAAAGCAAAATAATAATAATAATAATAATAGATAGCTTAATTTCTCCTCTAAAAATTTGTTGACCTACCTAACCATCCATTTATGTAAAGCTAAATTTACTAAGCATAAATTTAATATTGAACAATGAAAAAAGTATCATTAGAAAATGTTAAAAGGGAAGAAGCTAAATTTCATTTTTTGGAAGAAAAATTAAATGTTAGTAACTAAAATATATAAATTTGGTCTTTAATGAATTAATGAAAGTTACAAAAAGACCCATCATGGTCTTGACCAAGAATCCATCTACACCGTCTGATTTCTAATCAGTCAACGTGGGCCCACCTTTTGGCATTTGAATTTGGCGGCAACTTTGAATTTCACCTTTAAAATTAAAATAATAATAATAATAATGATAATAATAACAAAAAATATATATATATTGTTTTTGGGCCGTAGGATTTAGGAAAAAAGATTGTGATTGAAAAAACAGCACTCAATTTTTTGTTTTTGTGTAATAACGAATAAGTGGTAATGTTATAACCAAGTTGCTTACTTGACACCACAACTTCAACAAAACTAGATTATGTTATCTCTTTCTAATCTCTAATTAATGAGAATCAATCAAGTATGATCCAATAATTCTATTTCTAAATCACAAAAAGGTCGATAAAGTTATCTCTTTAAAACATCTTATCATCGTATAACATTGAAGATTGAATGTCAACACTTTTGGATTTTTAAAAAAATGTTAAAAGTGTTCTAGATATTTATTTTTAAAGATAATAATTCATACGCAAAAATTAGATTTTTTAAAATAAATATATTTCGCCCTAAGTGTTTTTGCTAGTAATTAATTAATTAAAAAATTAGAAGAGGAAACTAGGGTGCTACCAAAAATAAATTTTACGGGTAAAATTGTTGAGTTGGAAAATTCAATGACTTAAATGCAACCTAAACCAAATCTCATGAACTAAAAATATATATTTTAAAATTTTTAATTATACGTATTCTTTATATATAAAATTTCTAAACTGTTTATCGTTTCTCAAGTCATCTAAGTTAAATTAAGATTCTTTAAAAAAAAAAGTGAATGAGAATATTTCTCCACTAGAATTCGATACTTACAAGTTCTTGATCATTACGAATCTCATAGAATTTAAAAGAATACTTTCCAAGTGACGAGGAATGATATGAAGGGAGGGGAGGGGAGCACTCTTTAAATTGACTAAAAAAATATTTATCAAAAAGTTATTTTTATTTAAACACTTTTGATGAAAGCTACTTAATACAAAAATACTCACGTGTTTTGTTACACTTTCTCAAAAATATTTTTATATACAATTTTGTTCGGTTTGCTATATACTAAAATCATTTTTATTAATGTCAAAATATTATAAGGGAAGACTATTAAACACTATGAATTAATAATTTAAAAACAATTTCATTGTCCGAGTTTTTTTTTTCTTTTTTAGTGTAATGATCAATTTAATTGGACATTGAGTTAGTTATTAGCAGTTGGTTATTGAAGATAAACGATGCAATTAGTCAATAGAGTTAATCGTTAGAGCTGGTCGTTACTATAGTTAGTTGTGGGAGAGGACCGTCGGAGTTGGCCACTGGGGTTATATCGTCAAAGGTGACCACAAAAGTTGATTGTCTGAAGTGGTTGGAAGAGTTGGTGGTCGGAATTTTTAGTTATATTCTTAAAATTTGTTAACAAAATTATTCAAATCCTTCAACTTTATGAAATTGTTCCAAAAGAGCATCATTTTGAGAGTTTGGTAAAAATCAAAAGACATAAGGTGCCATCTTTACAACATTATTTACATAAATTGGTGAGTTAGTGGAAAAATTGATATGGTGAATGATCTTGTCAATGAAATGAATGAATGGTAACAACTATTTTAATATTTTATACTCAAAAAATTGAGTTGTGTGTATGATGTCATGTATACTTTCTAGGTCATATTAATTTCTTTTTTTTTTTTAAAAAAAAAAAAAAAACTTTCCAATAGTATAGTTTTTGGAAATGAATATCTTATAAATATTAATTCTACATTTTAGATTTTTTTTATTTTGTTATCTACTTTTTTTTTTTTTTAAGAATGTTTTAAAAAATTTAAACTAAAGTATTAAAAATCAAATAAAATAGTTTTTGAAAACTTGTTTTCGTTTTTAGAATTTAGATAGATTCAAGTATTTACTTGGAAAACATGAAAACTATAAGAAGAATTTGGTTAGAAAACAAGCACAATTTTTAAAAACTAATTATTAAGGTCCGTTTGGTAATCATTTTATTTTTTATTTTTAGTTTATGATTATTAAGCCTAAAACACCCATTCAACCTCTAAATTTCTTGCTTTCTAATCTACTATCTACCAATATTTTAAAAAACTCAAGCCAAAATTTGAAAACTAAAAAATAGACTCTGTTTGATAATCATTTAGTTTTTTGTTTTTAAAAATTTATTTTTGGTTTTAAGTTTTTAAAAAACAAAAACCATACCTGTTTGGTTCAAATTTTTAAAACAAAAAACAAAAAAAAATTTGGTAATTGTTTTTTGTTTTTTGTTTTAATTGAAACAAAAACTATATTTGATAATTATGTTTTTTTTAAAACAAAAACTCATAATAAGTCTTGATAATTTTTTTAAATTTTATACTATTTTTATATAAAAATGAACTCAAACTATTTATACAATAACTTTCTAACCAAAATACATAATTATAAAATTATATCTTTGTTTTGAACTTTTTCTTTTTTAAAGAATCATATCGATATCGACAAAAACAATATCTATATTTTATATGAATAGATTAACCACAAATCAAATGAAGAAAAATAACAAAAATAAATATATCGATACAATAGAAGAAAATAGTTTCATTTAACATTGAAAACAATTAATCTAATTAACTCAATACATTTATGTTGTTCCCTTAAGATAATTTTGTTTCCTACATTCTTTCAAGCAAAAAAAAAAAAAAAATTGTTTCATATAAGATACTCAATGTGCCATGAACAATTGTCTCTCAAAATAGAACGAATTACTAGCTAATATGTGAATGCAACCGTTCAATCATATGACTCAACAAACATTACATTGAGTAAGTAATGGTAGTAATTGTATATAAGCAAGATGAGAATTGAGGTAACAATTACTCTTTATGTTTTTGTATGTTTCTAAACCGAAAAGAAAATCACATTTTTTAATTAGAAAACATATTCTTCCATTAAAATTGTGTCCACCAAAAAAATACACAATCTCATTGAGATTTGTGGTTTTCTAAATTTTAAAATAATAATAATAATAATTTTTTTCATATTTTCCAGCTATTTTAACTTTGAATTTTGAAATAGTTAAAAAAAACTCTTTAAAATAAAAAAATAAAAACTGATATGGAAATGAAGTGTATAACTAAAAAAAATTGAACATTATTTTTCATTTAATTTCATATAAAAAGTGTAAAAAGAATTGTATTAATTAGGATTTGATTTTGATCCCAAGTAGGAGGGGTCAGAGATAAATGCATACCGCGGGAGCATGAGGCACATTTGCATCCAAAAATGGAAATAGTTTTTTAAAAATGTTTTTTTTTTTTTTTTTAAAAAAAAAAAATTCCTTAACAAATTTTAAAATGTTCTTAAAATTGAAAATACAGAAAATTCAATTGATTACACAGACTCGTTTTTTAAAAGCCAAAAGTTAATTACCAATTGATTATCAGATGGCCACGTTTTTTAAAAAAATATTTTTGTTTTTAGGATTTAACTAATAATTCAACTCTCTTATTTAAGAAATACAAAAATCATGGTAAAAAATTGAGATGAAGTAGGCTTAATTTTCAAAAAAAAAAAAAAAAAATCAAATGATTACCAAATAGAGATTAAACAATTATCAACTAGGGCTAGAACTTATCACATTTTAAAAGAATAATTGAAACTTACAAAGTTTAGAGCTTCTTTATATATAATTTGATATATGGGTGTGTGTATTTCTTCTTATTATTGACTTAGAATCATCCAATTTGTTACAAAACATATGACATATGACATTATGGGTTGTTTGGGATTGCTTAAGAAAAAAATGTTTTATGAAATGTCATTTTTATTTAAACACTATTCATAAAAATAGTTTAGAATAAAAAAATCTTCATGTGTTTAGTTACATTTTTTCAAAAGAGTTTTTATACACAAGTTTATTTGATATTCCATTATTCAAAGTGTTTCTATTAATATCAAATTATTACAAAATATGACTATTAAACACTATATATGATCTAATAAGTTCAATTTGATAGGTGGTTATCGCCAGAGTTGGTCGTCGTTGGAGTTGGATCATTACTAGAGTTAGTTATGAGAGGTGATTGTTATCTAAGTTAGTCGCAGGAAATGGTATTCAGAGAGGTCGCCTATGATGCTTGTCAACGAAGTTAAGTGGTGGCGATATTCACTTCTGATGGTTGACGCCAAAGTAGTTTGTCAACGGTGATTATCATTGAAGTTGGTCACCAGCGGTGACTAGTGCTAGCAAGTGGCAAGCATAGTGGAAGTGAGGGAAAGAAGTAGTACGGGGATATTTTGGTAACTTTTTTATATTACGAAAATTAGAGCGTGATTAACAATTAAACACTTACAACCCCTTATTCTAAAAGTTTATGTCAAGTTTTTTTTCTCTCACACCAACTTATTTTATGGACTCATTTTTTAAAAAAAAGTTATTTTGAATAAGGGTAATTGTAATGAGTAGCAATTTTAGAGATAATAACCAAGTGTATGACAACCTTTTTAAAAAATTACAAATATAGCAAAGTCTATCAGTGATAGATTTCTATTACTGATAGACTCTTATGGTCTATCAAGAGTCTATCAATAATAGACAGTCTAAACCATAAAAGTCTATCACTATTAGATTTTGCTATATTTACAATTTCTTTAAAAATGTTATTATATATGCTAATACTTCGAAATTTGATTTCTATATTTGCAACCGTCTCTTTGAATAATGGTTAAAAAAATTATTAAAAAAATTAAAAAATTAAACCAAACACATCTTACATCTATAGATTAAATTAATCATGACTACAATTTTTGTTTTCTTTTAGATTAATCGTGACTATAGTTTTGTTTTCTTTGTAGTGAAACATGTCACAAGACACATCCCCATCCAACATTAAAAAAAAAGGGGTAAACCATCCTTTTCAGACAATAATATACCTACTCTCGAACAACATCAATGAGAACAAATAACTCATTTTTATTAAGTATGAGAATTGCATCATAATCCACCATCATTCCTATATTCAATTCTCATAATTCCAATACATGTTTTTGGCTAACATATATACCATCACTTATTTAATAAATAAGTAGAAAAAAAAAATATAGCCAAGCTAAATCAAGGTCAGAGAGAATAATCCAATACATGTTTAGGGGAAAAAATGGAGATATTTGAATTTTAAATAATTTATAAAAAATAATAAGCACATTTTTTTGGAAAAATTTTCACAAATAAAAAAAAAAGAAAATTGTTGTATATAGAAAAAAAACAAACAAAAGTAATTACACATAGGGTTGCACTTTTTTCTATATTTTTTTTTCTATTTGTGAAAAGATCTCTAAAAAAATGTCAAACTATTTACCGAAAATAGCAAAAAAAAAAAAAAAAAAACGGATAAAAATTGATAGACTTCTATTAGCATCTATTAGTGATAAATTTCTACCATTTCTATCACTAATAAACTAATAGACTTTTATCAACGTCTATCACAATTATCTAAAAATTTTATTATTTTATGTAAATAATTTTTTTTTATTTTTCTATTTTTAAAAATTCTCCATTTTTTTTTTGTTGTGGGAAAATAGAAACTTTTTCCTATCTTCATAAATTTAGGATAGTCATATTAAATAGAAACCATTAATTCATAGGTCATTTTTATTTAAGAAACTAAAGGAGCAAATAAAATTAAAAAGAACTAAATCCTCTTTTGGTCTTTCTACCCTATTCAATCTGCCCGTACTCGTTCTCTTCTACTTGTTATTGCTCATTGGCATCTAGATTTCAAAATGTTACATTTTTATCTTTGAGATTTTTTTTATCCTTGAGGAGTTGAAACCTAAGTTTCATTATTTTATACTTTTACCCTCTAGATTTCACTAATACTCACTTTTGATCTTTAGTTTTTTTAAAGTACCTTTTGATTTTTTAACTTTAATTTTTAGTTAATTAATTTAAAATAATTATGTAAATTTTTGTTAATTAATTTTAGTAACGATGGAAAACTAGTAAAAAAATAATTTAACTGTAGTTAATTTTATAATCTTAAATTTATTAATAAAAGATCGAAATTGAGTATCAAGGGTAAAAATTTAAATATTAAAATCGAGGACCAAATAAAAGTAACTTTAAAACTTATATAAACTAAAGGGACATTGTGTAAAAGTAACTTTGTCTTCAATCTTCAAACTAATAAATCTCACGTTGGTGCCTAGGCCTAGTCGGCCCAATGCAAGCCAGGTTGGGTTTATATATATATGTTTCGGTCCATCGCAATGCTCGTCAATTTGTAAATTGTTTGTATTTCAATAATATTTTATAATCTAGATTAGATTATCTTAATTATATTTCGATTTAGCATCTTTAAAATAATTCATTGTTTTTTTTATATAGTTAAGAATTTTAAAATAATAACTTATTTTTAGTTCATTCAAACATAGCTCAATAGATAAGATATCAATTATCATTTCAAAAGTTGATGGTTCGATCTCCTTACAATTATTGAACTATTTTCATATTTAAAATCACTCACAACCACATGTTTGAGAAGAAAGTACAAAAAGGTAGTGATATCAAATTCCATAAATATATTGTTTTTCACATTTATTTCTAACCAACCCACTACAAAACAGTTAATTGCTTATA
Organism: Lagenaria siceraria; assembly: GCA_002890555.2. Classification (NCBI taxonomy): domain Eukaryota; kingdom Viridiplantae; phylum Streptophyta; class Magnoliopsida; order Cucurbitales; family Cucurbitaceae; genus Lagenaria; species Lagenaria siceraria. Next base: position 22,088,562 of record CM016483.1, on the reverse strand, counting down.
AGACCCTAAAATTCCCAAAAAGAGAGTGAATAAAATGGAAACGAAGGGACCAAATAAGAAAACTTATTTGCAAGCTGGGGCTTCAAAATCAGGGACGACAACGAAAACAATGGACCAAGTAGCAATAGATATAGAAGAGTTGGTGTCATGATAAATAGGCACAAGATTTGGTAAATCTCCTTCTTCTGTAGTCTCCAATAAATTTCCATTCAAAAGCACCGTGGAACTGTTAAGTAAGCCATTAGTTGGAGTCAAATGATATTCCTCCCTTTGACTTGGCTCCTTAGGCAAACTCATGTTCATGTTGTTTTCAATCTCAATTGTGAACTCTGTTTGGTTGCTTAGATTAATAAATAGCATGGTCACACCACTCTACAATAATAACATGATCAATTCAATTCATTATGGTATATTCAAAATGTTACAAAATAAATAATAATAATAAATAAACTTCTTACTCTTCCTTTGGTGCAATGAGCATAAGTACGCAAATAAGAAGAGACATTATTCTCAACTTTGAGAACACCACGACCCATAAGTTGGTGAAAGAGAAGTGCCCTAAAAAAACAAACAAAATACACCAAATTCAATGAGAAAAACACTTTCTCGAGTGTTTAAGGCAAATACTGAAGTTATGAAGTCATAGCTTCCACTCCCTAACTCGAACTCAAACACCGTACTAAGAAATAAGGAAGAGAAATTAATTAAGTTATGGGCTTAGCTTACCCATAGTAATCTGGTGAAGGGGCTAAAGAATGGGGTAAGAGAACACCATAATGTCCACCAACCAAAGTTTGTCTACAATATACTTTGGTATTGTACAAAGCAGCCATTGCAAGTTGATCTATGTACCTATTTAATTCATAATTCAAATTATTAAAATGAATTTTTTTTTTTTTTTTTTTTAAAAAAAATGATAAAAAAAAAATACATATAGTAAATAAATAAAATTACCAGAAACCATCAATAAATGCATTAGAAATATAAGGACTTCCACCACGATAGGATCCACCAGATTCTCCAACCCAAGCAACAGACCAAGGGGCATGGTTTTCAACTATGTTCTCAAGTTGTTGGAATTTTGTTGATGCTTGGCTAAGATAGTTTGGATCCAAATATCTATAGATTATCTTAGGATCATCCCCTAAAAATCACAAAAATAGTTCAACAATCTTATTATTCAAGTTAATAGTTTATATTTAAATACAGTACTGAAAAATATTATTGATGCGCAATCTTAAATGTATCCAAGTATGAAATAGCTGACGAACCTGCACCCATATTATACATGTGATGAGTGAGAATGTCGACGATGCCAGGGCCTGTTTTGTTAACAAGATCTTCATACCACGAGACATCAAAAAATGCACTAGGTGCTACAATCAAAGGCTTTTCTTGAGAGTCGTTGTACAAATGATCAATAATTTCCCTAAGCTTGATCAAATCTTTTGCATATTGTGGAGCAGTAATATTTGCCCCAATACTATTATAACCAACCATTTCATTACCTGTCGCAATATATACATAGTAATATATTACTCAAATAAGAGAGAAATTAATTGCTAAGTATATTACTTTACTTACCAAACTCCCATGAATTGATTTGATAATTCTTCTCAATTGTGTATTGAATAAATGCCTCTGCATTAGTGTAGTTCCAATCTCCTTCCCAATGCATTCCTATTGTAGGGTGTCTTCCCAATAGGGCATTCAAGCCAAATGTCACTATTGCCCTGTATGTTTATAAACAAAAATATTTTTTTTAAGTACGCAAAATACTCGCGTGCATCTTAAGCCACACCTCAAACTACATAATAAAAAAATTAAAAAATATTTTTTTTATAAAAAAAAAAAAAAGTTTGCCATGCAGTAACATATGGTAAATTATATTGCAGTAATTGAACTAGGATGCACATGTATAGTTATTTTTGAGATTAGGGTAAAAGAGATAATAATACATACCCCGTTTTGTTGAAAAATAGGTTCAAATCATCCCACCTTTCCATAGACAAACATCCCTCAGTAATTTGAAACATTCCAGTTTTATCCCTTGCAAATTTAGGACAATTATTGCCCTTGAAGCTCCCGATATCATAAATCAATTTGTCTTGCAAAGAACCTCCTACTCTAATCCTAAGAGTCTTGAAAGCTAATGAACATCATACCCAACAAAATATTAGTAAATTGGATTATATTAATTAATTTTGCTATAAAGTCCAATAATTATAAAGATACTAAACAAAATCATACCTAGCACAGCCTTAGTAAGTGTTGGAAGAGACAAGTTCTTGGAAAAGAAATAAAAATAAAAATATCAATAAAAATAAAAATAAAATACAGCAACACAAAAAAAAAAAAAATATATGGTAAAATCCTTACCAAATTGAGCACTGATGCATTGCCATCCCAAAGACAAGGAATTTGAGAGCACTCATTAAAAGGCCAATAATCAAGAGTCATACAAATATAATTCTCATCTGTTTCTGCAATTGTTTTAGCTCCATCAACCATAATTCTACCCATTGTAATATTTTGACCATAAATTATTGGAATAAAAGCAAGCAAAAATATCAAAACAAATTGCCCTTCCATTTTTCGAATCAAATTCCTGCCAAAAATTATAAAGATTAGTTTAAAATATATGTTGGATTCCAAAGTTTGGCATAAAGAAATTAAATCATTGTAAAATTTTTTTTATATATATATATTTACCTTTATATTGATGAACTGATAGGATGAGATATCAGCAAAAAAAAATATACATAGAGCTTTAGAAGCCTTAACCCACAAGAGATTGTTATAATAATTATAATTAGAAAGAAAATGAAAGGGTGGTGAAAACAATTTGAAGAAGAAGGGTTTATATATGCTTACAATTTTTCAGTTTTTTTTTTCCACCATAAAACAAACAACAATAATAATGATGGTTTTAATTTTTCCTTCAAATGAAATTGGAAACTCCAAAACAAATTTCATAACAGTAAATTTAATTACGAACTGCATTTAAATATGACCGTTGAGTTATATCTTCTTCTTTTTTTTTAAAATATTTTTCGTATTTAGATTTTCCCTTAAATTTCTTACGTTTTTTTGTATTCAATCATTATTGTCATATAATTTTAAATAATAAAAAATAGTTAATGAAAAGAGAGATATTTTAAATCTATTCTTAATGCATTTATTCCTTAAATCTCATAGATTAAAAATGTATTTTTTTTTTCACTTTTATTATTATCTAATACTTCACTCTAACCAGTAAAATTTCATAATTCAAGTATTCAAGTCTTGCCTATTGTAACATTTTAACCATAAATTATTGGGATGCAAGCAATAACTTTTGGCTTTGTATGACTCCTAGACACTTTGAAGACACGTTTGTAGTTTCGGGGGTTAGTTAAAGGTTTTAGGTTCACGAAAGGCATGCATTTTCCAACTCATTTTGAGAGCCAACAAAGTGGCACTCAGCCACTTTTAAACAAGTTTAAAATATCATTTTGGATCATGTAATTTGAGACTTGCTCCTTTACAAGACTAAAATGATATGGACTAAAATTGAACAAATTCTAAAGTATACGACCAAAATGATATTTTAACCTTTACACAAATATCACTTTATTATTTTAAATAGTTTAAATTTTAATATCCATCCTTTAAAAAAATATATATAAAAAATTTGTTAAGATAAAATTGTTTGTGTTCATTAATTTATTCTTTTACAAATTTTATTATATAAAAAAACATTTTTTTTTAAGGATAAACATGTTGATGTAACCTATTAACACATGAAATGTAACTTTATTTTTTTTAAAAAAAATAAATTGTAAATTTAGTTTCTATGGTATTGAGAAAGATAGAATTTAGTCTCTATAATTCGATGACTCATGAATAGTCTCTATACTTTGATAAAATCTTCATAAATAGTCTCTTACTATAAGGACTATTTTTTTTTTTTTTTAAATTTTATCAAATCATAGAGACAGGACTAAAATTGAGATTTCTAAAAGAAAGTTAAAATTGCAAAATTTAAAAGATGAAAGATCAAATTTAGAATTATCTATGCAACATAATTTTGCCATAAATTAATTTATATGTATTTCTTTTCTCGTGCAACTACAAATAAATTACTACGTTGATTCTTCAAATTCTTACCGTGGAAATAAAAAAAACATACAATTAAGTAATAATAACGAAAATCAAACCTTATGGGAAAGAAAAAAAAAAAAAACTCAAAGGGAATTTGAAAGCATTTCATAAATTTGATTGGACCCATACTTTTCCACCTGTTTGGGGCTGAAAAGGATGTGTATGGGCTTTCATTTTGAGTTAATCAGAAAAGCCATTATTATTATTATTGTTGTTGTTATATGGTGAAAGAAAAAAAAAAACTGCAGAATTTCAAGTATATAGAAACTCTTATTCTCCTTGTTTTCTTGAGTGTTTTTAGGCTTCTGGAATTCTTTATTTATTTATTTATTGTTGATATCTCATCCTCTCAGTTCATCAATATATAAAGGTAAATATATATCTTTACAATCATTTAATTTCTTTGACCCAAACTTTGGCTTTATATTTATTTGAAACTATTTTTTTTTTTTTTTTGGTGGGACTTTGATTCAAACAATGGAAGGGCAATTTTTTTTTTTTTTTTTTTTTTTTTTTTTTTTTTTTTTTTGTTGTTGTTGATATTTTTGCTTGCTTCTATTCCAATAATTTATGGTCAAAATACTACAATGGGTAGAATTATGGTTGATGAAGCTAAAACAATAGCACAAACAGATGAGAATTATATTTGTATGACTATTGACCTTTGGTCTTTCAATGAGTGCTCTCAAAATCCTTGTGTTTGGGATGGCAATGCATCAATGCTCAATTTGGTGAGAATTTTAGCATAGATATATTAAAAAAACATATATAGTAGTTAATTTTTATTTATTTATTTATTATCTTTTTCAAGAACTTGTCTCTTCCTACACTTACTAAGGCTGTGCAAAGGTATGATTTCTTTTAATCTCTTCACAACAATGGACTTTATAGCAAAAATAATATAATCCAAATTACTAATTTTGTTGGGTATGATGTTCATTAGCTTTCAAGACTCTTAGAATTAGAGTAGGAAGTTGTTTGCAAGACAAATTGATTTATGATATTGAGAGCTTCAAGGGCAATAATTATCCTCAATTTGCAAGGAAATAATGACTTTTGGCTTGAATGCTCTCTTGGGAAGGCACCCTACAATAGGAAAGCAATGGGAAGGAGATGAGAACTACACTAATGCAGAAGCACCTATTCAATACACAATTGAGAAGAATTATCAAATCAATTCATGGGAGTTTGATAAGTTAAATAATATAATAATTAAGCAATTAATTTTTCTCTTGTTTAAGTAATATATAACTTAGTTGTGTGTATATATATATACCTAAGTTATATACACTTAAGTATATATTACTTAAACAAGTTAGAAATTAATTGCTTAATTATTATATTATTTAACTTACCAAAATCCCATGAATTGATTTGATAATTCTTCTCAACTGTATTTTGAATAGGTGCTTCTGCATTAGTGTATTTCTAATCTCCTTCCCATTGCTTTCCTATTGTAGGGTTCCTTCCCAAGAGAGCATTCAAGCCAAAAGTCATTATTTCCTTCTAAACTGAGGATAATTATTGCCCTTGAAGTTCTCAATATCCTAAATTAATTTGTCTTGCAAATAACCTCCTACTCTAATTCTAAGAGTCTTGAAAGCTAATGAACATCATACCTAACAAAATTAGTAATTTGGATTATATTATTTTTGCTATAAGAGGTTGTGAATTCAATCCATGGTGGCCATCTATCTAGGATTTAATATCCTACGGGTAAGTTGAGTTGGCAGCCCGCCTGTTGTAGAGTCGGGTGGGTTGTCCAGTCGAGGTGCGCGTAAGCTGGACCGGACACTCACGGATATAAAAAAAAGTAAAGAGATTTAAACAAAAAAAAATGCCATACCTTGCACACAGCCTTAGTAAGTGTAGGAAGAGACAAGTTCTTGAAAAAGATAATATATAAATAAATAAAAATAAACTACTATATATGTTTTTTTTAAAATAAATAAATGCTAAAATTCTCATCAAATTAAGCATTAATGCATTGACATCCCAACACAAGAAATTTGAGGGAACTCATTGAAAGGCCAAAGGTCAATAATCATATATACAAATATAATTATCATATGTTTGTGTTATTGTTGTAGCTCCATCCACCACAATTCTACCCATTGTAACATTTTGACCGTAAATTATCGGAATAAAAGCAAGCAAAAATATCAAAAGAAAAAAAAAAATGCCCTTCCAGTGTTTCAATCAACGTCCAGCCAAAAATATAAAAATAGTTTCAAATAAATATAAACCCAAAGTTTGGGTCAAAGAAATTAAATGATTGTAAAAATACATATTTACCTTTATATATTGATGAACTGATAGGATGAGATATCAGCAAAAATAAATAAATAAATAACTCCAGAAGCCTAAAAAACCCTCAATAATAACGACATATGGGAGGGAGCATGGGAGAATGGGAGAAGAGACTCATAGAAGAATGGAAAAAGAAAAGAAAGTTGGTGGACATGGGAGAATGGGATGTCATTATTAGGGTTTGCTTTTTTTTTTTTCCTAAAATGCATTTAATGCTAAGGTGGGGATTCAAAATGAGCATTTGATTAAATCCTAAGGTTGGTATTCATTAATTTAACAAAAAAAAAAAAAAAAAAAATACACTTTTCGTGTCTTAGATTTAGAATTATATTTGGGAAGATACTTTAATCTTGAAATTCGAAAAATAGTTTTAAATGATCGCCGTTAATTGATTAACGAAAAAATAATGTGGTATTATTGAGGTGATAAATTTAAATGATTTAGATATATATATAATTTAAAGGACGTTATTGAAATTTAAATTGTTTGAAATAATGAGATGTTGTTTTTGTAAAAGTTAAAATATTATTTTTGTCTTGTAATTTGAAATTTGTTCAATTTTAGTTCATATGTTTACAAAATTAAAAAAAGGGTTTAGTTGCTGCCACTGTTGAAAGATGACCAGTGACTCGAGATGGATGTATCCATAATAATTGTAAAAATAGGTTAGAAGTGATAAGATTTTAGAAGAAAAATATAGGGGGGTTAGAGTTGGGGATTCAAATAATTTATTATTTACAAACATGTTATTGATGTAGTTTTACTGCGTGCTTTTTTCTTTGTTCGGGATAATCATTTTTTTTTGCCATCTTTGTCATTTCTACATTTTAAAAATTCCAACTATACCCCATAATAAAATAAATATGACTAGCTATGTGGGCTTTGTTTCTTTAGAAAAATAATATCATTAATTGATTAATGTTGATTCACTTTCTATAACTTAAAAATAAACAATTAATTGATGCACTCTCTACTAATTATTAAAGGCCAATTGAAAAAGCTTATTATTATTATTATTATTATTATTAATGGATGCACCCTCTCCATATTCTAAAATATTTAAATTATTCTTTTAATATCATTATAATATTATTTACAAAATACAATTTCTAAATTATTGTGTATTTTCTTCTTATAAAATGCAAAAATGTATTTTCTCCTTTACCTCAATTTTTATGTTTCTAACTTTTGATGGTTAATGTTTTTTTTTTCCTCAAATTAAAGAACTAAGGTCCTATTTGGTAACAATTTTATTTTTAGTTTTTAGTTTTTTTAAATTAAGCTTATTTAAGAGCAGTGTTGCTTTCTAAACGTGTTTAAACTTTTTTTAAGTGATCAAATACCGTAGAAGTAGTATAAAAAAAAATAATAATAAAAAAAAAAAAGCAAAATCAAAAGACTCTTTAGCAAGCTCTTAGGAAGAGCGACTTTTGTCGTGGACGAGGCCATTGGGTTGTGAAAGGGCTGGAGATTTTGAGGGCATATGTGTGACTGTTCTCCATTTATACATTTCTTCATTAAAATGTTATTAGGTAAATGTTTTATTTCAAGATCATTATTATAAACATTACATTTGTTAGATATGAAATTGTAATTGCTTTGCAAATAAAAATAACAACTTAATTAGTATATTATTTTAGTTGCTCGAATAGATCCCTCAAGAGTTTAGCAATTATTTCTTGAGAAATATTGAGTTTTAGCTATTTTTATAGAGCACCGTTGCTTTTTAAATGTGTTTTAAACTTTTTGTAAGTGATCAAATAAGTTATTTATTACGAAGGGTACGGTTGAATAATATTTCTAGAGAATGTTGAATTTTAGTTGTTATTGAGAGTAGTGTTACCTTCAAAATGTGTTTTGACTTTTTGTAATTCATTAAATAAGGCATTTATTGTTAATGATTGAGCAGAATATTGAGTTTTAGTAATTTTCTTGAGAGTAATATTTATTGTGTTTAAACAATGTTTTTCTGTTTCAAATTAAAAGTCGCCTCTTCAATAAAACTTAGTAAAATCTCACTAATACTAGTGCCTTTTACAATTATTTGAATCATATTTGATAAAATTAATTTACATTTTAAAGTATAGAAATTAAAATTTAATAAGTCTCGATGTATATAATTGGGTCAATATTTACTCTCTCACCATAGGGCAGGGGATGACATGTTATACCCTTTCTTGACACAACATTTTTTTTGATAGACAATTATGCCACGGAAAATTCATACATCAACATTTTGGCCAACGTTTTCTTCATCCAAACGTTTTGTGTCAAGAAAAATTTCATTCGCAAATTAAAAAATTATTGTAGTGATTAAAAATATCAAGTATCTTTGTATTGAAAAGTTTGGTTTTTTTCTAATAATTGTTTATAGGAATTTGTGTTAAGATTTTACAAACAAATTAAATATCATTGGTTTTTTAATAGTATGATAAACCAAAAAATAGACATTTTTGAAAATTACATACAAAAAGAAGAATTGAAAAGTACAAACATCAAAATTAGTATTTAATCTATTATATACAAATTTCTTTAGAGAAAAAAAAAAATTAAGCAGAGAGCTTGCAGAAAGGGGCAGTAGATTGAAGCAGGGAAAAAAAGGGAGCCTCTTGATGGTGGTGGCTATGTCTGATTACAGGGTCTTCTCTGGCAATCGGCGGCATTGGCTGGAGCGGCGGTGAGGATGACCGTGGCGGAGAACTGTGGATATGGTAACTTTCCAGCACCTCTCTTCTCACGTTTTCTTGTTCTTCAAACATTCTCTGTGCTCGCACCGCCGTCATGTAGAGGCCGGCGGCAAGGAACACCGTCGCCAATTGAAAAACTCCGGCGGCTGAAAACAAACCTTCTTTGATCACCAAGCAGCTTTCTTTTGGACTTGACCAGTTGTTCAGATGCCCTGACTCCACACTCAGTCCTATTAACAACAAAATTTCTCCCACTGCAAAACTTATCCTGTCATTGTAAATCAACCATTACATTTACACCCAATTTTCAAAATATTCAAGTCAAATTTCTTTTTAATAGGCTATGGTGATAATGTAATTATATTCCTCTCGAAATCAATATTCATCTGGGAGGAAAGGACATTACAGGACAACACTAAACCTCTTCTTTCTTATTTTGATACCACGTGTTATATCAATAGAAACTTCGTAATCTTTATAAGAATCGTGAGTTACTTCTAGCATTGGCAATTGATTGTGAGATTGTAGAGCCCATAAAGCCCAAATGGATAATTGTACATAAAATTACAAAAAAAGAAAACGATGAATCTAAAGAGGTAATAAAAATAACTTGGATGCATCCATACTGTACCCATCTTTGTGCAGTCCACCCAAGTGTTCAATTATAAGTTGTCATGTGACAAACTTGTCTTTTTTTTTAAAATATATATCTTTTTTAATATTTATCTCTTTTAATTGAAAAGGATGCATGGAGATACATGGAGATAGCGCAATCTGAACTACACTCAAGTATTGCTCATCTCGAGGAGCATATTGAGAATCCCACAATGGAAAGACTAGAATATCTTACAATTTTTATAGATACATGATTACTTCTCTCATTGCTAAAAAAAACTTCGGTAAAGTCTAGGATGCGCAAAGTATTGTGTAGCCCAGATAACACCGAATCAAAGTGTGTCATGTGTCAAAAGAAATGAAAAAAATTGAAATTTTAAAATTTATTTTTACTATGTAAAAAAAAGGAGTATATGAATTAGGTGCAACATTGCCTCATTGCTAATTGATTTTGAACTGAAACTCCATCTTATCTAATACACACAACTCACAAAGTTAAGGATATAATTGAGTTATGGTAAATTTAATTATGGTTTATTTAACCTTTTACGAGACTTATGTGAAACAAAACTAAAAGACAAAAGTTGAAAATCGGAGAGTTTGAGGAAATTAAGGAAATAAATGGAAAATGAAGGTTGTTAATTAGTTGTTTGATTATTTACCATGTTGAAACGAAGAAGAAAGCAGCTTGAAAGGTAAGAGATTTGGAAGTTGCAAAAGAAGGATCCCAAGCAATGAGAGCAGGAGGCGGTGACTTACTCACTGCAATCAACACATACAAGTGTTGCACCACAATCATCACCGCCATCCCAAGAAACGCGCTCGCCGTGCACAGCAGCGGTGTCTTCCCGCTGCCGCTGTACGAGCATCGTCTCTTTTCTCTGTTCTTATTATTTTCATCCATACCCGTCCATATCACCTACCAACAAAAAATTTAAAATTAAAAAAGTAACAGTTAGAAATGCAAACAATGTCCTATAATGATTAGAACAGAAAGAAAAATTACTACAAACTAGCTAGACTCGATTTATATATTGATAAAACCAAACAAAGCTTAACATAGATTTTAGGAGAGAGTTTGTTGAACGTGAGAGGTTACCACGATGTGACCTAAAAATTATTAATTTTAAACTATATATTTGGCCAACATGATGAGCATAATTTAACTAACATGAATTTGTATTATTAATTTCTCGAAGTCTTAAGTTTGGTCCTCCACCTCGCATATTATATATATAAAAAAAAACTATATGGAAACATCATCAATCATCAAATAGTCAAAAAGCACAATATCAAGCAAAATTACATGAGCTTAGACTCAAAATAGATAATTAATACCATAAATTAATCGATTATAGATGTCTCTCATATATATCAACCAAAAAGAGAGAGAAAAAAAAAGCACGATGACATATATTTACACACGTCCCAACACATACGAACATGAGGTCTTCTAGATTACACAAAGCATCTAAAATTGAGCAATGATTAAGTGCAATATAAGCAATACCTAAGTTTTTCTCTTTAAAGTAGACGTCAAAATGAGCTAACTCAACTGACATAGTTCTTGTACTATCAATTTTGAAGTTAGAGGTTCCATTCTTCTATTCCTCACAATTTGTCAAAAAAAAAAAACAAAAAAAAAAAAAAAATTCAAAATAGACAATATCATATGGTAAAATTGAACACTAAGTTTCGTCGAAATAGTCGGGGTGTTTCGTACCTGAGAACGAGTGGACTCAGCAATGAGGCAAAGAATGAAGCAACATAGGCCACAGAGGATGGTCAAAATCATAAGAAAAGTCCCCATTTTGCTGCCTAATTCAGAGCTCCTTCGACTTGGGAGAAGATCTTGATGCGTTACTGCCATATTTTTTCTTCTTCTTCCCATTAAGATGTTGGTTTGTTTTGGCCAAAATGGCAGTTTGTGTTCTTAAAAACATTATATTACTAAGAAGAAGAAAAAAGAGAGAGAGAAAGAAGAGATAGAACACAACAACACGCAGAGAATTGAATTACAGAATTGCTTCCACCAAAGGTTGCTTAAAAGCTACAAGATTCTCTAATCCCATTTAAGCTTCTATCTAAAGAATTCACACACAAACGATTCCTGATCTTAAATTCCTCGTGAAGGAAGGAAGGAAAAAAAAAAAAAAAAAAAAACTATAAATGTTTTTTCCTTCCCACAAAAGTAGAAGCTTTGGTGATCTTTTTATTATTATTATTATTTTTTTAAGGTGTTTCGGGAAACCATCGATCGCAATTTTTTTAGAAAGTATATAAAAATTTAGAAAAGAAAAAAAAAAGGTTGACCTTCTTTATTACTTTACAAATTGCTTTTTGATTAATTAGTATTTTAAATTCTAATTTAATGCAAACCGCAAGATTGGAATATAATTATTAGAAGCAGCCGCTATTTAAATATTCCTCCATTGAAATGAAGGGAAAAAAGGAAAAAGAATTCCCACGAGAAGAAAATCCTTTTTTGAAAGAAAAAAAAACATATTTTTTAATTTTGGATTTTGGTTATGAATTTAAATATTTTTTTATGAAAGACAGAAACCAATAAAAAATAAAAGGGAAAGAAAAGTACATTTTGGTCCCCAGCATTCTTAGTCTATTGTCTAGTTTTTATTTGGTTTCTAAATTTCAAAATATTATATTTAGTTTTTAAGTTTTGAGTTTGATTTCAATTTAGCTCCTAAGTTTCAAAATGTTACAATTTGACTCTTAAGAGATTTATTTCAATTTGGTCCCTAGGTTTTAAGATTTATAGTTTTAGCTTCGATATTTTTCACTAAAAACTCATTTTCAGTCATTGACGCTAATTTCAATTATAATTATGAGGTGAAATTTTAATTTTAATTTTAATAGTAATAAAAAATAGTGAAACTTAATTTATTATAATCCTTTTAATTATTTAAGTTAATTATATTAATACTATAAACGAAAAATGAGTATCTAATGAAAAAAAAAAAATCAAGATTAAAAGGTGTAAATTTTGAAATTTAGAGACTAAATTGAAACAAAACTCATATCTTTAAAGGTAAAATTGTAAAATTTTGAAATTTAGAAACTAATTTGAAATGAAATTTAACACTTAAAAACTAAAAATATATAATATTTTGAAACTTAATGACAAAATAAAAAATGGACCAAAAATATATTTTTTCTATAAAAATACAAACACAATTTTCAAAAATAAAATATTTATGAAATCTAGTTGAATTGAGCCAATTAAAAATTCCAACTTTTCTCATTCTCTCCACCAAACCAATCAAATTATATTCGAAACCGATAAACAAATAGAATTAGATTTTGGGTATGGATTTGCCTAATGGAATCTTATGTTCCTTAACTTGTAAGAAGAGAACCAAACCAAATAGATTCCACAAACAAAGATTTTTAGAATGTGGGAGTAATAATACTTCATCTTCTTCATCTCAACCAACTCCAAAAACACCAAAATAATAATGAGTTGTGAGAATCCCAATTCCAGAGATTTCCATCCGGCCACCATGACCGGCGGAAATCAACCGATGAAAACGGAGAAAAACCCCAACTCAAAAGCCGCCGCGGCCAGCTCCAATAATGTGGGGAAGGCTTTGGCAGAGAGAGCAGTTTATGGATCCCAACAGCGGCGGACCGGAAGAAGAAGAAGAAAAAACCCCATCAATAATGACCATGGCATTCGCCTGCTGCCTAGTAGGCTCAGCAAAGTTTCTTTAGCTGATCATAATTCCTCAACCTCTGATTAATATTTGTTAATTACATATGTAAAAAGTTGGTTAATAATGTTTGTCACACTAATTAATTATATAATGTGAGAGTTTGTAATATAGTATGTATATGTAATATGTTTATGTATGAACATTAATTAGTTTATGTTTTCTTGCTCTAATTTGCTCTTTTTCCAATGTTATTATGATGATCAAGAACTGAATTAATGCATATTTTTTTATGCATAAATATGATATTTAAAAGTCTTGAATGGAGGAAGAGATGAAGTTTGGAAGCTTCTTAACGACATTGGTTGGGTCTAATAAGTCCAACATCAGACATGTCACTCGAGATTAATCTATCTTGCATTTAAGAATTAAAGACTTACTTTTCAATCTGCAAGTTCTAAGCATTCAAAATTGCGCTCTAATGCTAAATAAATATTTGACTTTTTAATTTATTTAAAAAAATTGAGCATATCAAAGTCAATAAATTCCACAAATATAAGTTTTTCAATAAAATCCACAAACATAAGTTTTTCTTGCCACTCATGCGCCTTGCTTGATGGGCCAAAATTGGATTGATCTTGGATTGACATTTTAAATCGGGTTCGAATTGGTCTTTGAATAAATTATTATTTTTTATTTTAAATTTAAAAATAGCCTTGAATACTTATTTATAGAGTATGCAATCCTCTCATCCTTTAATTTTCCAATGTGTGACAAGAATAGAGTAATTTTTTTAATGGTTTTCACTTTTCAACTCTCATCCACCTCCACTACACCCATTTAATCAACTCTCTCATTTATTATTTTGTAATCCATTTAGATGAAAATTAGTTGGTTGTTGAATTAATTATTTTATTTTTAAATTACCGTACTTATTAATTAGTATTAACAATTATATATAAAATGTATATTGTTATATTGGATTTGTCTTTTAGGTCAATCTAAATAGGGTTCAAACGAGCTAGTCCATAGACTGACCCAATTAAAAGAAATAGATCCATATCCAATCCAATTTATGAAATAGTTGTATTGGTCGAATTGGTCAACTGTTGACCTTTGAGTTGGGCTAGGATCACACTTGGGATGGACTTAGATCGGCCATTTTGGGCCTGATGATGAGACTAAAATAGGAAAAAAACACACTATTGCATTGAAGGGGCAAAATTGACAAATATAGTCTAACAAATTGGTAAATACAGTATGTAGATATCGTATTTTGTTCAACTTATTTTTTTTATTTCTTTTATATCTTTTTATTTAATAGTCTTCCACTTTTATAATTTGTAAAACTTCACAAAAAAAAAAAAAAAAAAAACTAAAAAGATAAAGTTTAAAATTGATTTGAAGTTTTTCTTAAAAGAAAATAATTTTTAAATTAACAAACATTAATTTTAAAAAATATTCACATATTCTTTTCCCACCCTCTTTCCCTCTTCCTTATTTTCTCCCACAGCTGATTATTGGGCCTAGGCCCTTGGAGACTGCTAGTTTCTTTCTCTTATACAAAAATGATCAAACAAAATACTTTCTATTTTTACAAGTTTTTATAATATCTGCATAAAAGTTAAATTTCTAATATTTGGCAATGCATCCAAAACCCTTGGATTGTTTAAACTTCACACTGTGCAACCTCTCATTTTATCAAATTTTTAGGGTGCGAACTATTTAGGATATATATTAATATTTTTGGACAAAGAAATAATAGTTCACTTTTTTTTTTTTCTTTTACCATGTTTTTATTGAATATAAATGCCACACACATCATTTGAAGTGCATTCAAGCATTAAAAATATAGATTTTTTAAGACTCTTTTTCGTAACGATTTTATTTCAGAGGTTAATTTGCATTTAGGTTTATGAGTTTTTAAATTCAACAACTTTATTTTCAAAGTTCGCATTTAATAGCACTTTGGTCCATTTGTCAAGTTGATGTGGCTTTTTTTGGTTAAAAATAATAATAATAATAATCTTTTAATCTTTTAAATGAAAAAAAAAAAAAAATACTTTTTACTTACTCTTTCTTCTTTTTCCTCTTTCCATCTTATCCTACCTCTCGTCAATGGCTTCCCAGCGGCGACCACCCATCACAGGCAATTTTAGATTTGTGTTCTCTATTTGGCCCTAACCATTTTTAAAAGAATCTAATAGGTCCTTAAACTTTTTAATTTTGTGTAAAATAGATCTAATAGATTTTTAAACTTTAAACTTTATGTTTAATAAATTTTTAAACATTATAAAGTGTCACAAACAATTCAATTAATTTATATCTTATAGATCAATAATCAATTTCTTTTCTAAAAAATTCAATATATAAAAGACCTATTAGATTCAAATTTAAAATTTAAGAACCTATATTAAAAATAAATTTTAAAGTTTAGAAACTTAATTTCACATAATTGAAAGTTTATGGACCTATTAGACACTTTTGAAAGTTTAAACACCAAATAGACACAAAATGTAAAAGTTAATGGACTAATCTAATAATTTAACCTTTAACGGTCTAAAACACTTAACAAAATTTTAACCATATTTCAAAAAACAAACACATATTCTTAAATTTTACTTCTTTTGAGTTTTCAAAAAACTTTATAAGATTTTCAAAAACAAAGTTTTTGAAAGTAGAGACTTTTATTGAAATTAACTAAGAAAGAAAAAGGTTACCAATCAACAAATATGATTTTATAAATTAAATATATAATCAAAGAAAGGCTTTGCCTATATCTATTTAATTTCTTGGTAAGCCTAACTCTCAATACATTGATCAATATCAGTTTCCCATAACCAAGATGAAATTTCCTCAAGCTCCCATTGATCCAAATTACATCCTTCAACTGATCCATTATTATTATTATCTTCCCAATCCCAATTCAGCCATTGATCCTTTTCTAAAGCTGAATTCACTGAAGAAGAACAAGACCCATTCTGATGATCTTCATTAGTAAATGTCACTTTCTCATTGCATCCATTAATTCCCCATTCATTAATTTCATTATTCAGTCTCATTATTTCACCATCTAGCCAATCATATGGTCCCAAACCCTCCCCACCTCCATCATCCATTATGGGCTTCAATACCACTTCATTATTTCTCAATCTATTTTCATCCTCTTTTGAGCTCAACCCTTCTTCTATTTTCTCTTTCTCGATTGTTTTCTCTTTGAGAACTGTAGCAGCTTGTAGTTGGTTTTTCCTAACGTTTCGTTTTCGCTTCGGCGCAGGAGTGATATCGAGGATGCCGGTGATGGGTAAAGAAGACTTGGTAGAAGGTCGTGTCATGGTGTAGATTCTTCGACTTAAATGAGAGTTCCAATAGTTTTTTATTTCGTTGTCTGTTCGGCCAGGTAAATGTCCCGCTATTAAAGACCACCTAAAAAGCAATCAAATACGAGATAGTTGTCAAACATTATTTAGAACCCTAATTAACCCACGAAGAACCAAACATCATCGCCTTATTCATCAATAAAATCTTTATATAATATTATTATATGGAGGAAAATCAAGCAAAATACATGGGAATGGAAGTGCTTGGACATGATAGTCTAAGGGTCCACCAAATTTTAGTTTTAGTTGAGCATATTTATTTGTATTGGGAGACAAGATTTGAGTGAAAATGGGGAAAAAGAAACTCTTAAGAGTGTAATGGCGTTTGTCGTTTGCTCTTTGTTTTTATTTTTAGGGTTTTAAATGTTGTGTCTCAATGTGGTCCGGGAAGAACAAATGCTACAGCCTTAATGTTAATTAGCTTTAAAGAGGGATGGGGACTGCATTCTTCTACACGATACTTGAATGGAAAGTAAACAAGGACAATTATGACATGAATTAGTTGTTTCGATAAAATAGTTTCTTTTTACAACAAAAGTTAGATCAAAATATGTTTTTCTTTAAAACTATATTTAGGGTTGGGGAATTGAGCCTCAAAACTCGGAGTTAATAGTATAAGAAACTTATGTTAGTTGAACTATGTTCATGTTGGTAAGTTAGATCAAAATATATGTTAAAAGATGTTTTTTTTTCCCGAAGATATCATGAATATATAAGTGAATCACAATATCGGGCCTTAGTGAAACTAAAAACAAAGTCATTAGGGGGCTAATGTGCAAAAATAAATAATATCATGTCCTTGTAGAGATATGTGGAGGATCTCTAGTTCCTAGTAGCAAAAAAAAAAATGTAAATAACAATCTCAAATGTAAATATTGTTTTTTAGATTGTCTCGGATGATATAGGGTTTATAATCAAGTGCTTGTAAAATAAGTATCTTTAACAAAATATACTTTGATTATAAACACTTTCGTAAGAGTTTAATGTGAACTTTTTTTTAGTATAATAGGAAAAGAAGGATTCGAACTATGGACTTCTTAGTCGCTACTACATATTGTCATTTGGGTTATACTCGTTTTGGTTGATATAATCTTATTTAGTAATGAAGTAGAGAAAGGAATTTTTTAATTTGATCAAGTTACATTTTTTTTCTTAGGTCTATGTACACTTTTTGTTTTGTTTTTTGTTTTTTTTTTCACACACACTACGTCGACGTACACACATTATCTTGATTGATTTTTGACGTAGGTGGGACTCACTACACGTCCACGTGAAATATATGTTCATACATATGCTTAGTTTACACAATAAGTAAAGAAGAGACAAAATGAGGGTTACATCATGCTCTTAATAAATTATTTAATTTCTTAAAAACCTTACAAAGTTTAAAAGCTATAATAATAATTAAAAGTTTAAAATAGAAAAAGAAAACACACACATACACAGAAAATTTAAATAGTAAAGCAGGATTGAAAAAGTTTTTTTTTTTTAATTTTATTTTTGATAAAATGTAATGTAGGAGAATTGAACATTCGACCTTAAAATTAATAGTAAAAGTTTTATATCACAGTTGAGTTAAGCTTAAGTTGATTATCATAGTAAATGAATGTAGTAATCATACGGTTATGAAAAATTAGAGTGAGTAATGTTTTATTTGGCATTTTTCTTTCTTGCCAAATTACATGAAAATAGTTGAATTGAGAAAATAAAAATACCTGTTGCCAAACACATTATGTAGCTTTACAATCATTTGTTCTTCCTCAGTTGTGATGTTTCCTCTCTTCAAGTCTGTCCTCAAATAGTTAATCCATCTCAGTCTACAACTCTTCCCACACCTTAATAATCCTTTACCATAAAACCATAAATGTCTCAAAAATATGTTCAATAAAAAATTTATGATGGTTTCTCTCAATTTTTTTACGGCCATAATTTTTTGAGTAATTGTAATGAATAGCAATTTTATGAATAATAATTAAATGTGTAGTAACATTTTTTAAAAAATTACAAATATAGCAAAGTTTATCAATGGTAGACTTTTATCATTGATAAACTCTTATGATCTATTAGTGATAGACCACCTAAACCATAAAAATCTATCAACGATAGAAGTCTATTATTGATAAACTTTGCTATATTTATAATTTTTTTAAAATGTTGTTATACATGTTAATACTTTGAATCTGATTGCTATATTTGCAACTGCTCTTAATTTTTTTTTTAAGTTCCTAGCCAAAAGTCAAAACTTACTTGGTTTTTACAAACTTATTTTTCACGGACTAAAATGTTATCGAATGGAGTGCAAGCTTATTTTGTACGGACTAAAATGTTAATAATAATAATAAAAGACAATGAAAATCAAAACCCATCATAAAAAACAATGTCTTTTTCTTTTCTATTTTTTTTACTTTGTAAATTGATCTTTTTTAACTCCAAAACAAGGAACAACAACAACAACAACAACAACAAAAAAAAAAAAAAAAAAAAAAAAAAAAAAAAAAAAAAAACACGAATAATCACTAGAATCATTTCATTTCAAGCACAAATTTTCAAGAGAAAACACACTAAAAAGAGAATAAAATCAAAACCCATGTTTGTTTGATTCAACAAAAACTGAAACAATTGGTGATTGTAATCAATTTATAATTAGACGAAGAGGAAGTGAGAATGAATATATTGAATTGAACCTGCATTTTTGGGTAAGGATCTCCATGAGCCTTCACCATTGGCTTGTATATAATTGGTTAAGATTTCATCTTCTTCAGCTGTCCATCTTCCCCTTCTCAGCCCCACTTTTTCACAACAAGGAGCTCTCACCATAGCTTATATGATCTCAACAAAAAAAAAAAAAAAGTTAAGATCAAAGCAACAATGGCAATGGCAATGACAATAACAACTCTTTGGCTAACTAAGATAGTGTTAATTTAATCTCAATAATTCTAGAGAAAAAAAGAAAAAGAAAAAGAAAAAGAGAAAGAGAAGTGGCATTGCATTTGGGGAGGTTCTCCCTAAGTTTATAGGTGTTAAATATTTGCACCCTCTCTTTTCCCTCTCCCACTTGATTGTATTGCGTTTTCACCATTTCTCTACATTGGGATACCCATATTTATTGCGGTGGGTGTTATGAACATTTTGTTTAAAGCCAAAACTTTGTATGCCACGTCATTCGCCACATTGGTGATGGCCATGTCGACGAGAAATAATTATGTGTGTTATGACAGAAACAATCAACGAGTAAATAATTTTTTTTAAAATGGTGTGTTAACTATGTTCACTAGCTTGTTTTATTAACTTGATGAGCAACACAGAAATAGTGTTAAGAGTGAAGGTTACAATGTTTATACCACAATTGTACTCTACTTAAATTCTAAATAGAATAATTTTGAAATAAAGTCCAAAACGAGAACAAAAAACTGAATAGTAATCTCCATATAACTTAGGTTTGGTCATTTGGAGCACCAGATAACAAATTTAGGGTATTTCAACAACGTGCATGCTCGATCGAATAATGAGACTGATAATTTTATATTGTTAAATGAGGAAGTTAGGACTTTAATTTGTGTTGCTTTCTATTATACCTTACCATGTCTTAGTGTAGGCGTTCTTCATTTTTAAAGTTCATTGAAAATTGTAGTATAAGAAACTACCTTTTAAGACTTCAATTGTAGTTTAAAAGGCACTTTTTTTTAACATTTTAGTACAACAATTGAGGAGATGGGAGATCGAACCCTCCGACCTTTAGGGAAGGAGGTCATGCTAATCACTGTTGAACTAAGCTCACTTTTAACTTTAAAAGGCACTCATCCAAATAAAAACTTATTGGTTTAATTTATATAATATTTGTTTATTTTGTGAGTCATTAATATATTATTATCTTTTTAGTACAACAATTACAGCTCTAAGGACGAAGCACATGTCAATACCACTAAGTCAAGCTCATTTTGTTCATTAATATATTATTGTTGAACTCTAAAAATAAAATTGACGAAGGACTAATTTAACATTGGTTTTGATCAAGAGTGGTTAAGTTTCCATTTTTTTTATCTCACTCATGTTTAAATCATATATGACTCCAAAGTTTAAATCGATGGATTACATTAAATATTATTATATTAATAATTAAACGCTCTTTTCACCGGAGAAAACAACATTATTGAAACTCAATCACATGACTTTCTATACTTTTGATACATTATGTTAAATCACCAATTCTAAAATTTGTCTTTATATGACCATTTTCTTGTGCCAATAATTGGCATTTGCTATCTTACAAAATTGTCACAGTTCTATAATTTCTTCTTATATCCAATAATACAAAACTATCAGCTACATTGAAACAACATCCACATAATTTTTTTTTTTTTAGTATGAATTAGCATCAATTCCATCCTACTATGTGCAATGTTGGACTAAAATCAACACCCTAAATATGACTTTAGTCAAATAAGAGTTTTTTTTTCTTTAGTTGTCTAAAAGTGGTCGTAATTAAAGCAAATAGTACATTTCAATAACTATGATAGGATAATGGCACACACAAATTTTAAAAAAAAAAAACATAGGATTAATGGCACAAGGATTATTAACTCAAATAAAGCAGGCAATTATTTACATTATACACTGCATCCAAACTTTATTCAAATAAATGAGCAGTACTCCATAAAGCCAGCAAAAGGGAAGCTCCCATGTCTTCTTTTTTACAAGTGTACTACAATGCCCTATAAAAAGGCTGAAAAATTCTCTCAATATTCTGCTAAAAAACCTACCAATAATGGAAAATCAAAATCTATATATACATGTCTCAAAATATATATATATATATATATATATATATATATATTTATTTATTTATTTATTTATTTATTGCGCGCGCATATGCAACCACATTATTAAATTAGGTTAAAAATATACTGTTTTGATTCTTTGAAGTTTGTTCAATTTTAGTCTATATATTTTAAATTGTTCAATTTTAGTCCATGTACTTTTAATAAAAATCTTAAATTCAGTCACTCAAAATTAATTTTTACCAAAATTGATTAAATAATAATAATACTTTTTATGCAAGAAAATAAAAATATGTGAAATATGTTTTCAAAATTTATAGTAAAAATGTTATAGATAGCAAAAAGTTTATAAAAAAATAACAATAAACTAGCATTGGAGATTAAATTTAAGATTTATTAAAAGTATAAGGGCTAAAACTGGACAATTGAAAGTACCGAGATTAAAATTGAACAAATTTCAAAATATAAGAACCAAATTAAAATAGTATTACATGGATTATTATTGTACCATCACAATAATTATTTATTAATTAAAAAAAAACAAAACAAAACAACAACTTTAGGAAATTGGAGTTAAGAGAGAGACTGATTTAGCAATCCCATCATGTAAAAGGTCTGAAAATAATTGAGAAACATTGGGTCCAAATTATCTAACACAACATTTAAGATATTCCCTTTCAAACATTGAATGATTTCACATGCATTGGTACGACTAGGAAAGGTAAAAATTTATAAGTTTAAATGGTACTTTGGTTCATGTACTTTTGAGTTTGGTTTATTTTGGTCTCTGTACTTTTAAAATGTTCATTGTAGTCTCTATACTTTCAACTTTAGTTCATTTTGGTCCTTAAACTTTCAAAAAGTGATTATTTTGATGCTTAAAAATGAAGTGAAAATGAAAATGAAGGGACCAAAATTGTCACTTCTTAAAAGTACGATGACCGAAATGAACATTATGAAAGTACATGATTAAAATGAACTAAAGTTGAAAGTACATGGACCAAAATAAACCAAAACTAAAAGTAGAAGGACCAAAGTAGTATTTAAACTATATATATATAATAACTAAGAAAGATAGTCCTATTTTTTCATGATTTTCCTTTCAACAAACAAAAATTGAAAAAATAAATAATTTTTATCCTTAAACTTATCGAGTCGTATTAGTCATTATTCTAAACTTTTATTTTTTTTAAAAAAAAAAAAACGTTTTCTTTTTTGCAATGTCTTTCAATCAAAATACGTTTTCTAAAAAATTAAAAACGAGAAGGAATCTTTTATACGTATTGAAAAACCAAACCAGGAAAACAAGCTCTCTAAATAGAAAATAAAAACATCATAAACATTATCTAATTAATAAAATCTTATCTATATGTGCTTTCTTTGTAATTTTCTTTACGTAATGAAGTCCCATATAATTTGTGGTTTATCTCCATCAAACTCATAGACAAGACAATATAATGCATTCTTTTCTAATTAAATTAAATAAATTTTTATTTTTGTCACAAAAATTACCATCAAAGTCATCCACATCGAAAATAATCATTAATACATTTCACATTTTTAAAAAAAAAACATTTTTATCTAATTTTTAAATAAACTAGCAATCTATACATCTCGAGAAACTCAAGCGGTCGATTATTCTTAAAAGTTGCAAGGACTAGAATTTAACCCTTCAAATTAAATATATGTATATTGTGTACTTTTTGTTTGTTAACCCTCTAACTTTGTCGTCATTTTAATACATTAATGAATTAGTTGGAAAAATTGTTAAAAATAACCCTAAAATTAAAGTTTTTCACCTCTAAAAAATAGCACATTTTTTACTAATTATTTTAATGTCGCATTCTAGTGATCTTGGCTAGAATCATATTGAAACTAAAACAAAATTTTATTTTTTTTTACGTGGCACAATCAAACCAACGATTTTTTAGGACCTTTTGGTGGAATCTCAACAAACCGAGAACGGACTATTATAACTTCACTTAATCTTCTGAAATCTTATATAATCTCTCCCAAATCTTACGTAATCTTTTCTCAAATTCTATTTTTCAATATTCATTCAACTGATGTTTATTTCTTTATTAGATTTGAAAAAACGTTGGAATAGAAAATTTGAAAAAGATTACATGCATAAACTTTGGAAAAAAAAATTGAGAAGAGAGAATCATAGATTGAATTGGTAATCTTGATTAAGAATAGAGAATTTGATGGTTTGAATATGCCATAAGCTTTGGTCTCGGTATCGATCCTAACCGAGTTGAACTGAGATTCTCCATTAAAACAATTTGCCAAAAATAGTGTTATTTGTATAATATAAAAATTTTGAAGGCTAAATCTAACCATTAATTATTTAATTAGTTGGCATATATACAATGACATCAACCGTTAAAAATGGCAGAATAAAACAGAATAAACAAGGGAATGGTACAAAATTGAGTACTGAATGAAAAGGGTCATTGTTGGGGTTTTCTAAGCTAAGTTTGGAAGCTGTAAGTGTCATCATTTATTTCAGAAACAAAGGCTGCAAAATGTAGTTTCTTTGGGTATAAACATTATAATATACACACAACTACCATGTTTTTACCTAAGAGTTCTTTGTTGGAAAGTTTGTTTTTTTCTTAACATTATCAATTCCCCCTATGAAAAAAGAAGAAAAAAAATCTTTCTCCTTATGGCGACATAAATTTCACTTGAATATTGTGTGTGTTGTCGTTATCGTTGTTGGGATATTAAATAACTTCTAGTGTGGGATGATAGTTTGATCGTTCATTTCTGTAATTATTATGAAGTCAAAGAAGAGTTTAGTTACTTTTGCTAGGAAAAACTTTTCAACTACTATGGGAAGAAGAATAAGCAGAAAAATAATTGGGAAGTTAAAAGAAAACAATAAAATTAAGGACACAAAAATTAACATGAAAAAATTCCAAATTGGAAAAAGAAAAAATTACGGACAAGAAAAACATTCACTATGTGAAAAATTATTAGAATCACACAAAAATCTCTCCTTGAACCCAATTACAAGAGCACTCTCTCAAAGCATTATACCACTTACACAACTGAGCTAGTATACCAAGCTTAAAGTACTTCAAATTGAACTGGGATGATTTGAAACCAACGTTATAGACTCCTTTTATAATGCTTGGATTTCATCACTTCCTTGAACCTTTCTGATGTGATACAACTACTACTTATCTAATAATTTGCTAAACTCAACAAATTCATTAATTACTTATATATTTGCTTAGTATAAATATGTAGTTAATTTGAGTTTTCAAGTTAAAGAAACTCTAAATATCTTGGCATTCTCTCAAATTTCATGCTATTGGTACCTGTTCATATGGAATTTCGAGAAAAAAAAAAAAAGATAAAAAAGATTGTGGTAATATTGACAATCATGTAGATCAATGATCGAAACTTTTGACAATTGGAACCTAATGTGACGACTATCATTTTGATTGATGGGTTGGATTCTGAAGTAAAATGAAGAAGAAGAAAAAAATGTAGGTACATCTTAGGCTATACTAATCTTTGTACAGTCAAATCAATTTTACGTGTGTGGTTTCGAGTAGGCGCAAAAAAATTGGTACACTTATTTTTTATTCTAAAACTTTAATTTAACCCCAAAAAATAATCTCCACTCGCATCTTAAGAAAATAATGCGAAGTCCACCTATATTAAATAGTATACGTTATAAAAATATCGTAGCGCAAAAACATTAAGGTCATGCTTTCATTAATATATATTTTTTAATACTGGTTTAATAAATTTGAAAACTAAAACTGTTTTTAATAAAATAAAAAAATAAAAATAAAAAAACTATTTTTGTATTTTTCTATACTAAAATAGATTCTTTTTGCTTTGCAACATAAATGTGTGCGAATTAACTATTCGATGAATTGGTATGTAGGATTGATAACAATCATTTATTATTTTAATTCTTAATTGTGCTAGCTAATTAAAATTCTTAGGATAGGAGATTAAACCATCATCCTCTAAAAAATGTCATACCAATTATCGTTAAGCTAAACTCACTTTGATTAGTTAATTAAAATTAAATTTTATATGAGAGTATATAATTTATTAACTAAATTTTTCTAATTAAGCATATTCTCAAAGTTCTCCATCAAATGGACATCTAACCAATACACTTAATTTAAACCAACAACCTCTTAAAGTTGAGATGTGGCCTATTCTCAATTTCACATTTTTACATCTTAAATGCATGTTTGTGTGTCTTTTTTTTTTTTTTTTTTTTGTAAGAACTCAATTATTATAATAATTAGAAACTTTAATGTGTTAGCTGAATTTCAAGAATGATTGACATAATAATGACAGATATTATTCATTTATGTACTAGATTTTAAATTTGGTTAATCCCTTCTTTTCAGATTTGTTCTTCTGATGATGATTTTATGATTTGACCTTTCAATGTCAATTCATAGTGTCGTGTACTAATTTAAACCATAAAAGTGATTAACCCACCCCTTAATTGTAAAAACAGCTTTCATTTAACCCTAAACCTTTTATTTTAACCTTTTTTATACATAATTTTTAAGAAAAGTTTGCACTCTGCTCTCGGTAATTTGGATTAGGTTTCTATTTAGTCGTTGTACTTTTAAAAAAATAGTGTTCTAATGATTCTAATAAGAATTTTTCGTTATTTGATCTAACTGAAAGGTGAAATAATAGTTAAATATTGTCTAGATCTCTGTTACGTGCTTAAAAAAAATTCTTGATTAAAATTATTAAAATTACTTTTTTTTTCCTCTCTTCATTCTCCTCCCTCTGTCTCCACTCCATTAAAATTACTCAAATTTGAACTTAGTTTTTACTATTTAAATAATATAAAGATATTGTTTTAACAATAATACTCTCTATCTCTATCAATCTAGTAGAAACCTTTTGCAGCATTTCTCTCCATTGCTATCACTAATAAAGACTTTTGTGACATAAATTTGAATATGTCAAAGATATTCTAGTGGCAACTTTAGGGAAGCATGTAAATGAATTTGTGGGATATTATTTTTGGGTGAAATTTAGATCTTTTGTAAAATTTAAATTTAAATTTAAATAAATAAAACTCATATTTCTAGCGAAAAGTGTTTTATACGCTAATAGCCTAATTAAATAGGCAAAATTACAAGAATGTCTTAAATCCACAATTTTTTTCATGGATAACCTAATGAGTTACAATATTACATAAAAATCAAGCTCAAAAGTCCATAACACCCCTATTAATTTCTAGTCATATATATTTTAAAAAATAGAAAATTTATAAAGACACAAATATGGAAAAACAAAATAGAAATTATTTCCTTCTTGAGTTAATTTTGAATTTTACTTTCGGTGTGTTAGTATTCGTTTGGAATGTGCATTTAATGTGAGATAATACATATTTATTTATTTTTAATCATAGGAGAATTGGTTTATTTAATGTAGAATAATACATATTTGTTGTTTTTTTTAATTGTAGTAGATCTAGTTTATTTTTTCCTTCACCTCGAAATTTCATCTTTAATTGTGTGTGATTTTTTACATGATTTTTTTAATTTTTTTATTCCCATGATTTTATGTTGTTCGAGTCTTGTACGTTTATATCTACATTTTTACCATTTTTTTTTATTTTCTATAGTTTTTTGGAAATATATCATAATTTATTTTTGTGTTGATAAATATAGTAGAAAATGAAAATATGCATCTCATATATTATTTGGTATATAAGATGGTATATTGTAAAAACGGTTATGTTCGTGCACTTAAGAAATCTACTGTAGTTTATTCCTTGAAAATACAAATATATGTCGAGTGCATTATTTTGTATATAAGATGTAGTATTGTATAATGATATATTGTAAAAACTGTCATGCTCATGCACTCCAAAAATATATTGTTGTATATTTTTTGAAGAAAAAATATATCGTTGTATATTGACATATGAATGTGGTTTATATGCATTTCATTTTTATGTGTATATACTAGGCTTATTTCAAACATATGCAATGTTTATATCAAATGTAATTAGAACACGTATAGATTTTAGATAAGTTACATAATATATACACCATATTAAGATGTATATTTCACGTATTTTGTCATATATATATAGTTATTTTGCAAAAAAATATACCCCATATTATATAATAATAATGCTAACACGCGATAAATTAGAGCATAAAATAAGATAGATGACGTCTTCATACTATTTGAAATTAACCCATACATATTTAAAAGTGAAAACAAATTTCTAAATTGAAGGGATATATTCTAGTAAAGGAAGAAAATAATAATCATTAATATCATTATAGGGGACTTTTTAAAAATAGAAAAATAAAAGAAACTATTTACATAAAATAGCAAAATTTTTAGATAGTTGGATAGATGATGATAGAAGTCTATCAGGATCTATCGGTGATAGAAATGATAGAAGTCTATCAATGATAGATGCTGATAGAAGTCTATCAATATCTATCAGTGATTTTTTTGTTATTTTCTGTAAATAGTTTGATATTTTTTCTATTTGTGAAAATTTCCCATCATTATATCTAGCATTAAATGATAATTAGAATTGTTTGCTATTAATTTCTATAATTTTTTTTATTAATATTTAATTATAAAAAAATGATAATGAGAGAGATTAGGCCACAAGGATAAATTTATCCAAAATCCATGAAAAAAAAATTAGTTATGAAATATATTAAAACTTTAGGACATTAGTGAATATTGATTTTGATTTCAAAGAAGGTTAAATCTCTAAATCTTTCGTTTGTAAATGATGCTTTTATCATGATGTTGTATGTATATCTTCTCCTAAAATGTTGTATTCCAATTTTAAAAAATTAAATTTAAAATATCTAAAAGTTAAATACTTAAAATTTAAACGTATGAGATAATAAATATGCAAATGATTAATATTTGTGAATTAAATATTTTTGTTTGTTTTATAAATTTTGCTCGTACAAAAATAATTTGAGTTATTAGATTTAGTTTTTTAAAAAAGAAATACAAAATTCTATAATATTATACATAAAGAGAACAACAAAATTGCAAGTTTTTCAATCACTGGATGAGTAGTAAATCAATTTCCAAGGAAAGATTGGAAGAATGTTATATGCAAAACACAATACAAAACAGTCATTCATATAAGCAGGAGAATTCGAATAATGTGCGAACTTTTGTTCGAATCTTCTTACTAGATTAGACTCGTATCTACGGTCTTGTAAAGTTTCTATAGTCATAAGCTTTAAGATCTCGACCGTAAGAAGATTCGTAGTCAATAGAATATTCCACAAAGTATTTCAGCCTTCTTTTCGTTTCTTAATGACCGAGTAAAGCTCACAACGTCGAAGCAAACTTGGCTGACAAGCAATTTGATCGACTCATAATGTCAGAGCTTTTAGCTCACAACGTCGAAGCAAACTTGGCTGACAAGCAATTTGATCGACTCATAATGTCAGAGCTTTTAGCTGTCTTGCGGAGACATTATGATTCGAGTGAAACAAACCAACCGCTCGCTCGAGCCCCAACTAATTCATCTTCATCTCGACGAATAACTATACCCTGCAAAATGCATTTTAAAAGAGTAACTCATAAAGTTTTTCATGGACTCCAACATAAAAAATGGTGAAAAGATTCAATTTGCCGAGCAAATACAATAAATATAGAACCCACTTGCAGAAGGGCAAAACCAAATGGATAAATGCAGTGGTCCAGATTTAGTAAACAGACAATTATTCTCTAAAAACCAAAGGAATATCAGTAGCTAGCCATCAATACACCGAAACTTTGCTTCGTTGGCAACTTCAACAAGTTGATAAGTTACTACGTAGGCAACGCTCCGAGCCTCACAAAATTTACGATGCACGACGGGTTTGCAGTTGAACCCTCATAAAAAGAGCGGTCGGGCCAACATTAGGGTGGCAAAAATTAAATGAAATACAAAAGCTACAAAAAGGAGGCCAGCTATTGGTAGAAAAAGTGCATGACAATTACAAAAAAAATTGTGAAGTATGAAACCAGATTGAGTTATTAATCCAAGCGAAGAATCCGAAAATGACCTCTAGTTTCTTTCCAACCAAATACTCCACAAAAGTGCAAAGAGACCACTTGTCAAGAGAGGATAGAGAAATTTGGTCTATCGTGTCGCAACATCGAACACCTTAATATAAAAGGAACATCCCTATATGATAAATGATCCAAATCTTCCCACGCCATTCTTATAAAGAACATCGCTGCAAGTGAAGCACAAGCGCCGAGGACCCCTAATTGATATCAAAGGTATTATTCCTATTAAAGGGAACCTAACTTTATTTTGAATTTGGGCTTTCCGTACCTTACAGAAGGAATGAGACAAAAAAAAAAAGTAAAGCCCTATGAGATGGATTGATTCTGCTACTATCGTCAATAGAGAAACCAAGGGAACAATGAATGTGGTTTCAGAGGGGGAAAAACACACCATAAACTTTCTCATGCAGTATACTTGTTGCAAATATATTATAGGATAAAATACAATTTTAGTCCTAAGGTTTGGAGTTGTCTATTTGATCACTAAAGATTACAAAATGATTTTAAATGATCCCCAACTTAACTTTAACCTAACGGAATGGTGACCAACCGTTATTTGTTGACATGGATTGGCTGACATGTCGATTTTGTTTAGCTACATGGAAAATAAGCTAAAACTTCATTTAAAAATTGGTAAAATATTCCAAATCTTTCTTCCTCCCCAATAATCCAAACGACGTGCCCTATAAATGCTTCCCTCCGTTTCAACCCCGTCCGTAGTTCCAGCTCCATCGTTCATCGCTGACTCGCCAGTAGTCGCAGCCTCCATCAAACTTGAGAGTTTCATAGCCTTGGTGTTCATCAGTGGTTGTTTGCCGGCTTAACTTCACAAGATTAAGAAATTCAGTCCAAATTTTGGAAATAAATTCCAAAATTCAGACCTCATATTATTCCAAACAATTTAAAGATATGGCCTCGTTTGAGCACAGGTGGAATCTCACCATGAATGAAGTATTGTTCCATATGAAGACGGAACAGGGAATCCAGATTTTTTTTTCAGAAATTGACACTTGATTTTTGTTATGTCTAATTAGTTTCATCTTGGATTATAATATGGTTCCATCGTATTGATCATTGAATTTCAATGCCGAAAGTTACTAAGAATGGTTCTCCATTGAAACCCAAACAGTTTAAAGATGCATATAAATTGTCCACTATAACTTTGAGTGGGTGGGGGAGGCCACAAAAAAATTTCTAAGATTATTGCCTATTGTCTACCGTGACCGTGAGGCAATTCAACAAGGCAGCAAACGGCCACTAAAACTCTCTTCAATGAAATGAACGACGTGGCTGGCGGAGGCGACAATGAACGGGGCTACAATGTCCACTAGGGAATGAGGATGGATTATTGACAAATTAATTGACAATTTGGTCATGGAAGACATCTTTAAACCAGCTTGAAGGGGAGTGTTAGAATTTCTTTTAATTTTGGGTAAACATTAATTGTTAATATTTAGTCATTATTGTCATTATTCTTTCCATATATGTAATAGGTTATAAATCTCTTTTCTAAATAAAAAGACCTAAGTGGCACAGACTAAGATGTAGCAGTATACTTTTTACCCTCTCAAAATCTAGAATGAGATTTGTGGACATAATCACTGGTACAGACTCCCTACCACGAAGCCTTTTATGTTCATAAATATAAAATTAAAAAAATAATAATAAATAATAATAATAATAATACTCTAATGGGTTTGCTCCAGATTTCTTTGCACAATTTAGTGGAAATTTTTCCACTCTTTTGTACAAGAAACTGCAGACTAACTAGAGAAAATATAATGGCTAAAGGAAATCTGAAGTCTAAACAGGACTTGAATATTAAACCACCCCCCTACTAGGGACGTCCCTTTGTATTGATTGTTTATTGGATTGCCTGATGGTGCTTTTGGAATGGTTTTTTCATCAGTTTTTTGGGGTGCCTTTGTTGTTTTGTTTGGACTCACCCTTTTGTTTTGCAAGGATTTGGGGCCTCTTGCATCATCAATCCAGCTTACATCTTTCTGTTTTATCTCTTCGTATTATTGTCCCCCTCCCCCTTAGTTTTTGTTGTAACTTTATCTTTTACTAGGGGTGCCCCTTTGATTCATCTTGCAACTCTTTACGGGGTTTTACTGTTGTATCTCTTTAGACATTTCATTTATCAATGAAATTATTTCTTAAAAAAAAAAAAAAAAAAAAAAAAAAAAAAAACCACCCCCTACTATCCTAGGTTCAGTTATAAGAAATCCAATTAAAGGAAGAAATTATAATCCTCTGCAACCTACCTATCTGCAAAGAAAAAAGTAACTACCCCCTACTACCCAGTACAACTACAAGCAGAATGCATGTAATGTGTTATGTAATCGGCGTGTTACCTCTATCACAAGGACAGCACCTTGACAAGACCCAAACACAGCTAAGTTCTTGGAGAATGTTTCAACAGGATCAGAACCTGAGGCGTCCATTGCACATACAACTTTATCCACCTAACCTATCAAAAGTATTAACTACAATCAAACGCCAATTATAAGAAATCCAATTAAAGGAAGAAATTATAATCCTCTGCAACCTACCTATCTTTAAAGAAAAAAGTAACTACCCCCTACTACCCAGTACAACTACAAGCAGAATGCATGTAATGTGTTATGTAATCGGCGTGTTACCTCTATCACAAGGACAGCACCTTGACAAGACCCAAACACAGCTAAGTTCTTGGAGAATGTTTCAACAGGATCAGAACCTGAGGCGTCCATTGCACATACAACTTTATCCACCTAACCTATCAAAAGTATTAACTACAATCAAACGCCAATTATAAGAAATCCAAGTAAAGGCAGATATAAGCCAACTTTAACACTGTTATGCTATCTCCATCATAAGAGCTAGATGTGAAACCAACAGACCAAATGCCCCTTCAAAATCCAATAGAAACAGCCATGTCAAGTCCTTTTTATGGCATTCATCATTCTGACATGATAAGCAGAAAAGGGGAAAATGGAATAGCACAAGAAAATAATGTCATCAACATTTCTTATAATTTTTTTTTCATTTCTATTGGTGATAAAAGCGGTAAGAATGTCCTCAGTGTCTCACATGATAATTCAAAACCTGTTTCGTGATCTGCAATGAAGCGTCCAGTCCTCAAATCAAGCCTAGGGGCTAATAGTTATGAAGAAATCAGAGTAAAAGTTCTTCAAACGTGGACTCTTCTTTGCAAAGTAAATACATAGTAAGATAACATCTAATCCCCTTTTCACATTGGCGACCAAGAAAGTATTTTCTCCTTATTGAAAACTTGATAAGTTGTGTTAAGGTCGCATGAGTGACAGTTGTACCATTATACGGAACTTCCTGTTTTCCCACTGTAGAAGAAACTCCAAGACTACAGCATAAATAAGCTGCCGAACTTATTGATAATTTAGTAAGTTTCGTTCCCTCAAGTAATGACCTTTGGAGTTTCAATTACACTGTTAGAGGAAAGAGGAGCCAAAATGGAAGTGATTTATGCCTTGTTCCACACCTACGCATGCTTGCAAACGAAGACAATGATAGCAGCTTAAGTTTTATCAGACATTGCTCCCAGACCCAACAGCCAAGCATCAAGATTTAGAACACCGTGATTAGTTCAGCAACACTGTTATTTGACCAAAAAACATTTGGTGTCTGAGAACTCGCCAGACTGCTTCTAAACATCAAATGAAATGTGAATCACTTGCCCTCCGCTCTCTGAAACAAGGAACACTTTTCATTTTGACAGTGCCTGAAAATGGGAAAATGTCATGAGATCAGCACCAATAAACAGCCAATCCCAATTTCCAAAGTTGTTTATAAAATGTTCTTGTCATCATATTTTCTTCAATCTTCACAATATCCTCAGCATCCTCATAAAGATCTAAATATGGGCAGGGGTGTCGCTAATAAGACTGCAAGTATAAGAGTCAGGGGTACAACCATTCACCTTCATTGAGAGAAACATCTCCCTTGCTTCATCATGCCTACCCGATTTGCACAATGACTTGATAAGAGCACTATATGTATAATTATC
Organism: Lagenaria siceraria; assembly: GCA_002890555.2. Lineage (NCBI taxonomy): Eukaryota > Viridiplantae > Streptophyta > Magnoliopsida > Cucurbitales > Cucurbitaceae > Lagenaria > Lagenaria siceraria. The sequence continues at coordinate 22,054,893 of CM016483.1, read as the reverse complement.
AGGCTGTATACCCAGCCTTAACATTGAATCAAAAAGCTTCTCAGCTTTCTGAACCCTGTTCATTCGGAAGTAGCTTTGGATAAGAGCATTGAAGGAGAAAGTATCAGGTTGTATACCATGAAGTTTCATTTGTCTCAAGAGATGAGTAGATCTAGAAACATCTCCAATCGCACAGAATGAACGTATCAATATATTATACGTGATAGCATTTGGAGTGACATCCCACTCAACCATTTCAGTGAAACAACCAAAAGCATCCTCATGCTTGTGTGCTTGACAAAGGCCATCAATTAATGAATTAAATGTGAAGATATCTGGTCTAAAACAACATTCTAATAGCATTTCAAGAAGTTCCTGAGCTTTGTCCATATTCCCGTTTCTGCAATACCCACTGATAAGTGTATTGTAAGTTACAATATTTGGAGAAATGCCTTTATAATGCAGATTCCTAAAGATTTCTGATGCTCTGTCCATTAATTTGCCTCTGCAAAGGCAATCAATTACCATGTTATACGAGAATATGTTGGAAATAAGACCATCAGTTATTATCTGATCCATATATTGGTTTCCAATCTCCGTTTTCCCTGCCTTATACAGAGCTTCAATAAGATTAAGATAAGTACTGAACCCTGGCTTCACACCTATCTGCACACAATTATCAAATACATTGCATGCTTCTTTCAGGTTTAGGTTCTTTAATACACATGCCAAGGTGATATTGAAGGCTGAACTGTCCGGTACATAACCTTTCTTGCCAGTTTTACTTAAAAACATGACAGCCTCACTGGCCATAGAATTATTTGAAAGGCAGTAAAGAATATTGTCACAAACCAATTGAGATACGCCCTGCTTCTTCTCAACAAATTCCAACAAACGTTCAAAAGCCTTATCTGGGGCCATACAACGAAAAACTCCATGAACCAAGGATCTCATAGTAGCTGCATTTGGAACCACATTCTTCTCTTTCATTGTCTGTAAAACTCTGAAGGCTTCATCAGCCCTTTTAGCATTGAAAAATCCATCAATCAAGATTGTATATGTGAAAACATTCGGAAAATATCCCAAGCCCTCCATTTGTTTCATCAAACGAAGTGCCTCATCCACCACCCCAAGCCTACAAACACCATGGATAAGAATGTTATAAGTGAACCTATCAGGGACACAGTTATGGGACGACATTTGTTGAAATTTCAAATAAGCCAAGTCTAGTGAATTGGACTTAATCAATGCATCAATTACAGCATTGTACAGTCTGGTGGTGGGATTAAGACCCAAAAACGCAATTTGCCCAAATACTTCCACACAGTATTTTGCCAAACCCAATCTACCCCAACTGCCAAGTAATATACAGAGTAATTCCTCTGTCACTTTAAGACCAGACTCTTTAATTTGCTGAAGCAGATCAACAGATAATAGCACTGGACGGTCAGGGCCTTCTCGATAAATGTTGCGGCCAAGAACCTCTCGAATCGATTGTTTCTTTGCAAGTAAAGGGTCGACATTCGAAACCCAAATATAAAACCTAATAGCATTTAGTGGGTTGTCTTGATTTTGCAAAATACTAACAACAAATGGAGGAGCTAAAACGACCCTCTTCGCCTTAAACTCGTGGTTTAACAATAGAAACCAGTCCTTGCTCAATAGAATCCTGGAAATATATGAATGATCAATTGGTTTAAGACTCAAACTATGTTTATCATCAGCAAGAGACGAACGAGTGGGGAGCTGAATCAAACTGGGAGCCTTTAACAGAGTAGTAAATGGGGAAGGATTACCTCTTGAAGGCGCTTCAGTGTTGTTAAAGGGGTTCTGTTTCGAAGTTCGTTGGATTGTATCGGAAGGGATTTGTCTCCGACATTTGTTGGTGGGAGTGTAAGCTTGTAGAGGTCGATTTCTTAGAGCAGGTGTTGCCCTGAAAGCCGAAGAAGGAAGCCCTCTCATGGCCTTTCGAGAGACTGAGCCTAACGCTCGCTAGCCACTCCGTTTATATATCTCGAACCGGTTACAGAAAACTCTGGCAGTGTGCTAATTTTCAAATAGTGTTCAAGGCAAATAACACTTTATCAATTTAAACCATAAACTAATTATTGGATGAATTTAAATTCTAAACTTTATCTATTTAAACTTTCTATTATATTTTATTTAGATAAACATCACGTGATACTTATAATTTTACCAATTAAATCTTTAAACTTACATAAGCGTATTAAGATTTATTTGAAAATTGTCAATTCAAATTATAATTAATAATTTTATTACATCGACATTTATAAAAATTTATACGTGTATAAGAATTTATGTGTTAGACGATTTTCAAATATAATCCTAATAAAGGTTCTAAATTGATTCACTTATAACAATTTATAAGTTTAATTGAAAAAATTAAATGTTTTGTATGATATATTTCAAACTAAATTTAAAGGAATGTATAAATTGATTCAATTATGAAAGTATAGAGTTTAAATTGATATACTTATAAAAGTTCAAGGTTTAAATTGACACAATTATTAGTTTGGATTTTAAATTGATACAAAACTCAAAGTTCGTGTTTTAAATTGATACAACTCAAAATTGAGGAGTATAAATTAATATTTGCCCTAGTGTATGTATAATCCGGTGAAATTTCAACTGCTATGGTAGTTTGCTAATATTTGATAGGTCGTTTGTTGATATGTTATTTTAAGGGGACTTTTTAAAAATAGAAAAATAAGGGAAACTATTTACAAAAAATAGCAAAAATTTTAGATAGTTGTGATAGACACTGATAGAAGTCTATCAGCGTCTATCAGTGATAAAAATGATATAAGTTTATCACTGATAGATACTGATAGAAATGTATCAATGTCTATCAGTATTTTTTTGCTATTTTCTGTAAATAGTTTGACATTTTTTTTATTTGTGAAACTTTTCCTTATTTTAATAGGAAAAAAAGTGGTCTCAGCCATGGGTTTAGTTTCCATTTGGCCCCCAAGTTTTAAAATGTTATACATTTAGTCCTTAGTTTTGAGTTTGGTTTCAATTTACCTCTTAAATTTCAAAATGTTACAATTTTTTTCTAGAGATTTGAGCTTTATTTCAATTTGGTCCCAATGTTTCAAATTTACATTTTTAACATCGACTTTTCACGAAATCCTCACTATCCATCTATAGTGTTAATGTTTATTAATTAATTTTAAAAATTATAATTAATTAAATTTCACTATTTTTTATCACTATTAAAACTAAATTTAAAAATTCACTCCATAATTATTTAAAATTAATTGATAAACATCAACATCGATAACTGAAAATGAGTATTTAGTGAAAAATCCCAGTTAAAAGTGTAATTCTTGAAATCTAGGGACCAAATTGAAACAAAACTAAAATTCTGAGAGTAGACTTGTAACATTTTGGAACATAAGGTCTAAACATGTAACATTTTGAAACCTAAGAATCAAATGGAAACTATACCCAAAATCTAGAAACCACAAAAAAAAAAAATTTATATATATTTTTTATTTTATAGATCTCACACAATTATGAAGGGTCTCCTTATATCGCAATTTGAATCTTGTCTTATCTTTTCAGATTAACTAATTGAAAAACAAATATATATTTAATAGGCATCTCGCGCATTCTGTTTTTTAAAACTATCAACAGATTTAATGATGCAAGTTACCATGCAAATTCTAAAAATAAAATTTTTATGTTTCCAATGTATGCAGAGTTTGAATTTTAAATTTTAAAATGCATAGTTATAATAAAAAAAAATTTAAAAAACGCTTAGAAATATAGTATTTCATGTTATAAACTCATTTCATTTTTTAAAATTGAAATACATATTATGTAATTTATTATATATTATATAACAATATAAAGTAATAATTAGGCAAAAAAAAATTAACTTTAAACACGTTCATAAATAAATTAATAATAGTTTGTGTTCAACCTAAAATTTAGTAGGTAACTATAATGAATTTTATGGTTTATAAATATAGTATCAAACACATCTAAAACAATTGTTTAAATTATAATCTAATTTTTCAATCTATTATCAAACACATATCTAAAACATGAAAGTAGAACTATGTTTTTATTAAATCCCTTCTTTTCAAATCTATGTTTTTAGGTTTTCTACCAAACAGTCACTAAATGTTTATTTTATGACGAACAATGGATGGTGGTAGTTTTCATATTACCATAGTACTATAAATTATAGAAAACACTTCTGAATTTTGTACTTTGTGTAAAAAATATTCCTGAATTTTCAAACGTTTCAATAATACCTTTAAACTAAAATAAATAAATAAATAAGTTCAAAAGTACTTTTATTGTCACTACTTCATTTCAAAAATACCCTCAAACTTTTAAATGTTTAAATAATACTCCTGAGTTTTAAAATTTTCAAAAAACACCCTCATCGTTAATTAGTATTTGGACAAAAACGGTTAATACCTTATTTTAAAAATATTCATAAACTTCCAAAAGTTGGATTAATACTCTTATTCTTAAAAAAAATAAATAATTAAATAAATAAAAATGTTTGAAAATGCTTTTACCATTAGTATAGTCAATTTCTTTGATGCTTTTTTTAGTTGGAGTAGAACCAATTTTAAAACAACTTATATGAATACCTTTTTTTTTTTTTTTATATGGATACTTTTGTTTTTTCTACCTTTTGTCAAATTTCTATACCAATTTTTTCAACCACCAAACATATACCAAAAGTTTAAGTTAAAACCTAAAATCCCACAAAATATCACAAAACTCCAAATCAAAATTTTCCCTTAAAATTCAACAAAACGATGAATAGAATATAAAAATGACAAACAAAGAAATATCATCTTTGATCATAGTGAGTCTTCTTAACTAATCACAATTTATAAGATAACTTAAATTTCGAAAATGATCAACAAAATCTTCTTTACTACAAATTTGGTAATGCACATGTTTTCATCCTTTTCCCTCCTATTAGTAGTCCTCCTAAAATTGTGATCCAAATCTCAATGTATCTCTCTTTTTTCTGCATTAAACTCAATGACATATTAACAGACATTTAACAACTATTATATAACATTGTTAAAACATGTCTCATTGGTGATTTTATTATTTTTTTTTTCTTGTTATAGTTTATATACGTTAATTGAAGATGATTTTTTTTCTTTAGATGAACAAATGGCAAACAGTTAATATGATGCAACAAAATCAGTAGCAAGAAGAGAATCAAGTGACGGAAGAAAAGAAGAAGAATAGTAAGAGGGTATTGAAAAAGAAAATAGGAGAAAAAAAAATAGAAAATAGATAAGTGTTAAGTTATAGATTGAAACAGGAGAGAGAAGAAATGGAAAAGGTAGATTGTAGGGTGTAGAATAAACGAGTATTTCTCAAAAAAAAAAAAAAAAAATTAAAAGATTAAGGATAATATAATGCAACTTTTAAGAGTTTAAGAGCATTTTTGCAATGAAGTACTAACAATTTCTTTTCATATTCCAACAATAGGAAGTGTGGTGTTTACATCTAAAACTAACAATATGAGTATTTTTTTTTTTTTTTTAATTTTGAGGAACTAAAGTTCAAGAGTATTTTCAATAAATCATAAATCTAGTATCTATTATTAGTTTGTTGTTGATTTTTTTAAGGAAAAAAAATATTAACATGACTTTTATAAATTTTGAAAATATATTCACATGGGTGTCTTCTCTTACATGAAAATTATTTTTATTATTTAACCACAAACAAACTAACATCAAATGACTAAATTTAGCATTTATTGAAGTTTTTTTACCATAGATTTATTGAAGTTACCATCACTAAATTTAAGAATTCGTAAAACTCCAAGGACCAAATTTATACCATTAAAAGTAGCTAAAATAAAATGAATTCGAAATTATAAGGACAAAAAATAGTATTTTAAACTATCAATTAATTATTTTTTTAGTACAACCCATATTAAAAAATTTGTGTAATTATTATCTTACAATATCATATAATTTATAATATAAGAATCAATGTCATATGCACAATATTTTTGTCGATTTATTACTAAATAAATGGTTCGTTTACACATTTCCACTCAACAAATCGTGGAAGAAAACGACAAAGAGCACCCAAAAAAAAAACAACGAAGTAATCTTACGTGATTTTCTTTTCAAATTTCTCAATGGTTTAAATACTATTTCGATAGTATACTTTTAGCTTTGGATGTATTTTTAAATTATTTATTTTGGTCTTTATATTCCATATTTATTCATTTGATCTTTATACTTAAAAGAAAAATGACTATTTTGGTTCCTTAAAAATAAAGGGACCAAAATAATAATCTTTAAAAAATATAATGATCAAAATAAATATTTTAAAAGTCTAGAAACTAAAATGAATAAAAGTTAAAAGTATAAAGACCAAAATAAAATTTTTGAAAATATAGGATTTAAAAATAAACCAAAATTAAAAGTATATGAACCAAAGTAATATTTTAACATTTTTTTCTTCGTCTAAATTGATACACTTGAGAGTAAATATTAATCTTCCTGCAAAACAATAAACCAAAATTAAATTAAAGAGGCAAAAAGAGATAAGTAAAGGATATTTCTAATTATTTAATAGAAGTAATATATACACACATATACATATATAGTTGAATTTATATGTTTGAGTGGGAGAATTGAACTTCTAAACTCTTGGTTGAGAATACATGCTTAGAAAATTGTCAAAAACAACTATCTTTAATTTTAACTTTGTACAACTAGCACTATTTTTGAAAACTCGTTAAAGTAGTTTTGTTCGATCTTTGCCGGTCGAGATCGACCACCGAGACTTGTATAAAAAGTTAACTTTTTCTTCTTATATCCAGATTATCGATTCTTTTGAACTTTCTTGGTATATCATATACTTCAAAATTTTACAAAATTTTAGTTATGATCATTCATCCTCTAGCTTGAGTTCTTTTGTTTATACCAAGCATAACATTTTACTTTTTAAAATATAAGTAAGATACATTTTAAAAATTAATTATATTTTTCCTTAAAAGAACAAAATATAAACAAATAGTTAGGGCCCATTTGGTAACTATTTTTGTTTTTAAATTAAGCTTATAAACACTCATTTTAACTCTAACTTTCTTACTTTGTTATCTACTTTGTACTAATGTTGGCTTGATTTTTTAAACTAAAAAAAAGTAGTTTTAAAAACTTGTTTTTGTTTTCTTTTTTGAAACTGGGTTAAGAATCAAATGCTTGTACTTAATAAAGATGTAAGAAATTATGAAGAATTAAGCCTAATTTTCAAAAATGAAATGGTTGCCAAATGGGACCATAGGTTTTTTTAGTACAACAACTATGATGATGGCCTATGGAAGATATATTTATGACCTCAAAGGGAAATGCATATTAATTATCACTTAGCTAAACTCACTTTAACACAATTAGTTATAAATTAAATTTGATGGTACGATTTAGAAAAATCACTTTTTTTTTTTTTGTTCTCCAAAGTCTTGTTTGATAGTTATTGGTTTTTTTTTTTTAATTTAAGCTTATAAATGTGCTTTCACCTCTAAGTTTTTTCTTTTATTATCTATTTTTATCAATGTTTTTAAAATCCAAGTCCATTTTTCAAAACTCATGTCTATTTTTATCCATGTTTTCTTATATATATATATATGAATTTGTTGTAAATAAAAAAAATAAAAAATAAAAAGCACAAACTATTTTAAGTGAATGGAATATTGAAATTCAGAAGCACATAAATTTGAGTTATAAGTAATTATACTTTATGATTTATATAAAATAGTATTTATTTACCAGTACAAGGTTGTCTTGTCCAGACGTGCAAGCAGGTCGCCGTGGAGGAAGTTGTTGGCGTTGGGTTCTCTACAAATTATAAATTTAATTTACATTAAAATATTACATTATAGGTTGAAATATCTTCTTAATTTACTAATTTTGTTCCATTTTCGTACTTGTGATAAATTTTAAATTTAATCTGTTAAAGTTAAATTTTTTAAAATTGGTTAAGTAAAAGTAATAATAATTTTTATGCCACAAAAGACATTTTATAAATATAGTTTTACCATTTATAGATGAGATGCTCATATAAACCAAATGTTAAAAATAAAACTAATAGCAATGACTAATGTTAAATTTTATTGAAATTACACCAACTAAAATTAAACCAAACTTAAAAGTACAAGGGATAAAATTTATATTCTAAGCTTAAATATTCAACTATAATAAAATAGGTTAAAATATCATTTTGGTCCCTATATTTTTAAATTTGTTCAATTTTAGTTACTATACTTTTAAATATCTAATTTTAGTTTACGTACTTTCAATAAATCTTAAATTTAGTTTATATTTTTGGCTTATTATAGATTTTTCATTACTTTTTATTTTTCATTAGTATTTTTATTATAATTTTTAAACAAATATTCACATATTTTGTTTCTTTTCTTGTTAAAATTATTATGATTATTTAATCAATTTAAAATAAAATTAACTTCGACAAGGATTAAAATTGGACATTTGAAAGTACAATAACTAAAATGGAATAAATTTCAAAATATAGGAACTAGAATGGTATTTTAATCATAAAAATATTATTGTTAATTTAACAAATATTTATTTTTTGAGGCTACCTGTAATTTCGGTCGCAGAGTCTCAACCATTGCCGTTGTTTTTTGATGCCCTCCAGGAGCCCCTTGCTTTAGTTTCCATATTAATAAACACAAAATAAAAATTAAAAAAACAATAATAATAATAATAATAATAATAATTAAAAAAAACAGTTATAATCTAAAGAAGATGTATTATAAATTAATATCACAATTTTCTTATAATAATATTAATATAATATTCGAAGGTATATTGTCATTTGAGCTGGACTGAATTTTACCTTCTTCATTATTATTATTATTATTATTATTATTATTATTATTTAAGAATTTATTTTTGTGTTATGTCCCATTAAGTCAATTCTTAAGTTTAGACTTCCTTGTGTATAAAAAAAAAAAAAAAAAAAAAGGTTTAGACTTCCTTAACTAATAATTAAACTACTATTTCATAAACCTAAATTTGATTGGATATTTAAATTAATAGTCTAACAAAATCTAAATTAATTTTTTTTAAAAAAAATCATCTTTAACTTAACATAGTTTAATTCTTTTTAAGTGTAATAATTGTAGGGGAGAGAATCGAGTCATCAACTTTTGAATGACAATTCTTATCTTATCCACTAAACCATATTCAGATTGTGTTAGAAATGCAGCCAAAGCCACACATTGCTAGATAAAGGGAAGATCGTGGTATACACTAAAAACAACTATCTCCAATTGTATGAAAATTTTTTGTGTGAAACCAAAAGCAAAGTCATGTGTGATTATGTCAAAAATTGACAATATTATATTATTGTGAATATATATAAAGGATCGTTGTCCCAAGAGATTGAACTAAAAAATCAAATATTTGAATACTCCAACTCAATATTGTAAAAAAAAAATGTATGGATTAAAATAAAAATATCTATCCACCACAACCAATGATAAATGTCAGTTGACAAAAAAATCAAAATGAATATTCAAAAATAAAAAGAAGAGAACAAAAAATTAAGTAGGTAAAAAAGGTCTATACTAAAAAAAAATACTAGAGGTATTAATTTCATAGAGGTTGAATTGAGCCAAATTAAAATTTTAAGATTTAATTGGATTCTTCTATTGTAAGTTAAAAGATATATAGAACTTATACTATAACTTCGAAATCAGAGATTTATGGTCCGTTTAGATTGACTTTTTAAATATTTATAAATACTTTTTTTTATTCATAAATATTTAAAAAATCAATCCAAATGGACCCTAAATTTTTCCACTCATAAATTTTTAAAAGAAAAGGAAAACGACCATTTCTAATCTCTTTATTTTACTTTTGTCGTTGTTTTATATGGCTGGGCCAAGCTTTAAGAAACATGGACCAGCCCAAGTTCTTATTCTTTGAGATAAGAAAAAATGATTGGGGCACGAGTAAATATCCTATCCTTATTCGGGTTATAGAATCACCTTGCATAGGGCCCAGTCCGCTGAATCAAAGAACGCTCTTTCGTTATCCTGCATCCAAACACCACTTTTCACTCCTCTATTTTCTCATTTAATTAAACATATTTATACTTGCTTCTCATAAATAACTAATTATCAAAGTGGTCGGTCAGAATCGGTTAAGCTATAGTATTGTCACGATAAACTTGTTAATATATTACAATGTTTTTTAAAATTAATTATCAATTAAAGAGAGACTAAAATAAAATATGAATTTACATTGGAAGGACAACATATAATAAAATAGAAAAACATAAAAGGACTTAATTGACCTTTGAAATCAAAGGCTTCTTCCTTGGCACCAACCCTCCGTACTTCTTCCCCGTGGAAATTGCCTATAAATAAAAATAATCAATCCAACTTAATCTAATTAATTAATATTAATTCATTTAAAAATTCCAGGTTGGCAAACGGGTGTTGTAAAACAAAGGGGACACGTTATAGAGGGTTGAAAACAAGAATTCCATGTGATCCGATTTTTGACAGGTCAACCACCCGAACACCAAAACGACGTCGTATAGTATAGGGTATACGTATACCCACCGACGCCCACAAAACGCCGTTATTAGGCAACGAAGCCGCTAGCCGCTAGCCGTTACAGATTTCGAGACCCACCAATAATATAAAAGAGAAAAAAACCAGACCAAAGGAAGCCGACATGTCGTCGTGAACCCAGCCAAAACAACAGAACGGTCAAAGATTTTGCGGAGAGAATGTTGGGAAATTATCCGGTGAGGCTTAGATGGCATTCGTTCGGTAAAAGCGATGGCGTGGCATGCTTCGATAGGTGAGATAAAAGCAAAGAGAATGGAACGGCTTGAGAAAAATATAATTAAGATAACTCACGTCCGTTAAACAACGGTAAACAATGTCGTATTTAAACCTTATTTGGTAATTATTTTATTTTTAAGTTTATTTTCTAAATACGGTATACAATAAACTCTAGTATTTTCTAAATTCTCAACTCAATTTAAATAAATAAAAAAAAATTAAAAGATATTATTTTTAGCTTTCCAAACTTTGTTTGTTTCTTAAAATGTATATAACAAATTAAAGAAACCGATAGTTTAAGTACTGTTTCAAAATTTAATTCTAAAAAAAAATTAAATGGTTAAAACAAACATAATTTTAATTTTTTGTTTTAGAAAATCGAGTTTCTTACATTTCTCGACAAGATTTAAATTGAAAATTGAAAAAACATTTTCCCCAAACGATAAAAACTTCGAAACTCGAGAATCTAACTGAACTAAAAAAAAAAGTTACCTCTTGATCAGGGAATGAACAGAAGCTGTCTCCATACCCACCATTGAACTCTGCCATTTCTATGCAAATTTACACAAAAACTTTAGAGGGAGAGAGATTTAAGATAGAGAGGGCTTTTTTAATAGCAATGGAGAATGAAGGATTTTGTGTGGAACCAATAGAAATACATTACCAATTTATAAGGAGAGAGAGAGAGAGAGAGAGAGAGAGATTATGAAGAGAAATAAAATGGCTTGAGGAGGGAGGAAAGGGAGAGATGCAAGTGAAACAAAGTGGGGAAAAAAAGGGGACCAAAGCACTTAGCAAAATGTAGAGAGAGATAGAGATGAGGGAAAGAGTAAGAAGGTAAGATAAGAATATTTAAAAAAAAGATACGTTTTACACCTACACGTTTTACTGTTTCCTTTCCCTTTTTTCCCTTCTCTCTCTACCTTAAATATTACCTTAATCTTTCTCATCTAGTCAAAAGCGATAAATACTTGTCAAGTTAAGTATATAGCTTCGTCGTTTTAGACATATGTATTAATATCTTTTAAAGGTTGATTACTCGAATAATTTATATTCTCTCTCTCACTCTATTATTTGAACTAAGAATAATGTTTCTCTACCTTTCTCACTTCGGTTAAATTGAAGAATGAGGATGAACTCAAAGTTATAAAAGAAGTCTATACCTCTAGTTTCAAGTCATCCTAGTTAGAAAGACTTTAAGCTTAGTATGCAACTCTAGTTAAATTCCCTTTATGTATTCTCTAATTTAAGAGTGGGAAATGGTGTGGGTAGTATAAAAGTTTTGAGATAGTGCTCTTGTAATTGGGATGGGAGAGATAATTATTCTCTGTGATTATAACAATTTTTCACATAGTGATCAATTTTTCTAGTTTGTAGTTTTTCTCCGAGTTCAGAGTTTTCCACGTAAATTCTTGTTCTTCTAATTTTATTGCATCGCATAAGTGGAAGGTTTTTCCCAACAAAATCATGTCGTCAAAAATTTATAGATAGAGATATATACCTAGTAAACATTGTTGGATGGAAATAGTTTATAATATATATTTTTTATAAAAATATATTGAAAGTGTGTGATTCGATTATTTGTCATTTTTCCCTTGAAAATATAATATTTACAAATGTATATTGAAACTGTGTGACTCAACCATTGGACTATTCTTTCATTAATATTTTTTTTTTTCACATTATATCATATGATGAATTAATATATGTTTTATTTATTGAAAAATAATAATTTTAATTAGAATTGTGTGGGTTAATTATGTTTTGTGGGAAAGTTGACTCTTATCTAACATTTGTGGGATGTAATTATAATATTATTTTTTTATTGGGTAAGGGTAGGTTATAATGGCAAAATTGTCAAATCCAAAGAAAACGCATGCGAACGATTCCTTTTCACACGTGCCACTCTCCAATCGGTTACCAACAAGCAAACAACATTAATTAAATTTAAAACCAACTCCGTTTTGCTTACAAAAACTTTGACGAATTAGAAAGCCTGATTTATAATGATGAAACAAGAAAGAGAAAAAAAAAGTGTAATCAAAAGGAAACTTGTCATGATTTAAAAATAATAATAAAAAAATTGTACCCCCTAGAAAATATAGAATATTCTTTGCTTTTCATTAGTAATTCCCATTATTTTAGTTACAGAAATTGGTAAAATGTGGAAGGAAAGATTCACGTGGAAAATAACTGAAAAAATAAAATTTTAATTGATTTAAAAAATTATAATTCATTAAGTTTTACTATTTTTATTTTAAAATTAACTATATTGTTTATTTTATAATTATTTCAAATTAATTTATAAATATTAACGGTAAAAAAAATGAGGTGAGTGTTTAGTGAAAAATCGAGGACATGAGTAAAATGTAACATTTTGAAACATATGGACTAAATTGGAACAAAACTCAAAATTTAAAAACTAAAAACCCATTTAGTAACCATTTCGTTTTTTGGTTTTTGATTTTTGAAAATTAAGTTTATTTCCTCACATTTTCTTACAATGATTTACATCTTTCTTGAGTACAAAAATTAAAATTTTAGCTAAATTCTAAAAATGAAAACAAATTTTTAAAAACTATTTTTTTAGATTTCAAAATTTAGCTTAGTTTTTGAAATTATGGATAAAAAGTAAATAAGAAAGTAAGACATTTAAGAGTAAGAGAGGTATTCATAGGTTTAATATTTTTAAAAACCAAAAATAAAAAATCAAATGATTACCCAACGGAGTTTAAAAATGTAACCTTTTGTATTATAATGATCTAATGAAAATTAGATAAAAAAAATCTAGTGACAAAAAAAGGTATTTGTCCCAAAAAAAAAAAAAAAAAAACACAATGGTTGAGTGGGGAAAAAATTTGATGAAACATTTTTTATTTTAAAAAATAATGAAACAAGGTTTTTGCTTTTTTTTTAAAAAAAAAATAAATTAGAGTTTCAAAAATTTTCTATATTCTAAAAGTAGATTTGTTTTTCTCACAAATAAATAAATAATTGTTTGATTGATACTTACTTTGTCAACGTTCACCACACACGTGAAAACTGACTGTAATTAAAATTATTTATATATTTTGAAAGAATTATATATATGTTATTGACGAACAATCAATTAACACGAGCAATAACAGCCAAAACAGAAGTTATAATTCAAATTAATTTTTAAGCCATTTTCTGTAATATTATATCTTAACTAATTTTTTAAATAAATATATTATAATAGTTTTCAAACTATTATAATATATTTATTTAAAAAATTAGTTATATGAATTAAAGTAGACTTATTTTTTTCAAATGTTACTTCTTTGATGGTATATAAACTAAAATATACTTATTACTTAATTAAGAATCCAAGTGTGTAGTTAAAAAATATGAAAACAATTATAATATATTTATTTAAAATTTTAGTTATATGAACTAAAGTAGACTTTTTTAAAAAAATTATTTTCATATTAATAATTAATTTATAATCTATTATAACATATTTATTTAAAATTTTATATGATTAGAATGTCAATTAATTTTGTTTAATTTAAATTGTTGAATAAAAATTTAAAAATAAACGTGACAAAAGATATTAATATAGAATGATAAATTTTAAATGGACAAAAAATTATTTGTAGTGAAAATAAGAGGAAAAATAAATGCTATGTAATTAAAAATGTTGTGCGTCTCATTCATAGATGAACTATAAAAGATAACTCCTTAAAGTAATTAATAAAAATTGATGGATAAAATAAGTAATATGAGAATGAAGGTTGGAATGAGATTAGATTTCCAAATTGATGGTGGTCCCACCAATTAATGAATGGCTTACTTTAAAGAGAAAAAAATCGAATTGCTCCTATTTCAAAATAATAATAATTGATTGAAAAATTTTCACGAATAGAAAAAATGTCAAATTATTTACAGAAAATAACAAAAAAAAATTAATAGACATTGATAGATTTATATTATCAGAGATAGACTTCTATAATTTCTATTACTGATAGACTTTTATCACAACTATCTAAAAATTTTGCTAGTTTGTGTAAATAATTTTCCTTATTTTTTTATATTTAAAAATTCTTATAATTGATAGGACAAAATATACTTTTGATTACTGAATTTTGAGCGAGGTCCCTATTTGGTCCTATGATTTTAAAAGATAAATTTTTAGTCTAAGGTTTAAAAAATAGGTTTAAATGGTTACTTGTTTGACCGTTAGTTGACTAACAAAATGATGATACGACATAAATGAGGTGACACCTTTTAACGATGTGAATTTTTTATTATGAAAATAGAATTATAATGTATAATCCATTTAAAAAAGAAAAAAGAAAAAAAAAAAAAAGAAGTTAAATGCAAGTAATGAACTAACTAATTTGTTTGTTAGTATTTAGCATCCCTTTGTCGTGGGAAATGCTGTGTTCTTCTCCGTTAATTATTAGAGGATAAATATAACTTTTACAAAAAGAAGAACAAGAAGAAGAAGAAGAAGAAGGAACAAATAAGAAGGGACAGCGGCAACTTTTAAGTAGGGACGGTCTGATCACCAGATCCATTTGATTTTTCAAGTTTGATCCAAATTAAGCTCTAGGGCGTTTTAATTTTTCACATTCAGTTAGTAAAAACGCCAATCAATTTGACCTCCACCCCAATTTTAATGAACGACGGAGGAGCTTCTCAGCCAGACGACACCGTCATGTCGAGGGTGGTGTCTGTACCCCCACTGCAGCACAACCCAGCGGCGCAACAGCAGCACCAACATCAGTCCCCATCGATGGGGATGGAAAATATTCCGGAGTTTCATACTTAACGTCGACGGGAGAATTATTACATGTTCTCCCTTGGACATGATAAAATAGTTTGTGAATTTATGATTCTGAAGTTTCAACGGGGATACAATGGTAATTTGAAAAGTGAAAGAAAAGGGGAAGAGAGAGACGGAAGGGAAATGGAAAAAAATGACAAATAAAACAAAAAATATATATATTAAAATAATTTTAAAAAAATACACATCATTACAAACATCATTACAAAATGTGTCACTTCATCTATGTCATATCATCTTTCCGTTAATCAACTATTGGTCAAACAAGCTCAAGACCATTTAAACCCATGTTTCAAACCTCCGTCACTAAAAGTATTCTTTTGAAATTTCAAGGACCAAATAGACACCTACCTCGAGAACAAAAAGTGACCATTTTTTTTTTTGGCATAGAACAACAGAATAAAGAGAAAGAGATAACAGTACCTCAACATAGTATCGTCCTCAATTTACTCTTTATCTGCAATTGACGACAAAAAGAAGTTGAAAATATATATATTTGAACCAAACAACATTGGCTAAAGACAATTTGAAGTGACAATTACAAATCTCAGTAGTAAATCTTTATTAGAATGTACTAAAACAAATTATTCTAATGACAACTATTTATATATAACTTTGTTCCTGACCTTTGTAAATTGAATACAAACTCATTTACCTACAGAAGCAAAGCTCGGTTCTCGTTGGACAATACTCATTACAACTTGCTGATCTTAACAGGTCCCATCTCCTTGGCTTTCGCTCTCAGCAGATGCTTTTGAACTTTCCCAGTTGCCGTTTTTGGTAGCTCCCCAAATACCACAGATTTTGGGACCCAGTAAGCTGGCATTTTGGACTTGCAAAACTTCATAATATCCTCAGCCATTCGCTGCTCATTACCCTTATCTACCTTCGACTTTAATGTCACGAAAGCACAAGGAGATTCTCCCCACCGTTCATCTGCCCTAGCGACAACCGACACCTCCAGTATTGCTGGGTGTTGGTAGAGAGTGTTCTCTATCTCCACACTGCTAATGTTCTCACCTCCAGAAATGATGATATCCTTTGATCTGTCTTTTACTTCTATGTAACCATCTGGATGTTTTACGCCAAGATCACCGGAGTGAAACCAGCCATTTGCAAATGCCTCTTTGTTTGCTTTTGGGTTCTTTAAGTAGCCTTTCATAACAGAATTCCCACGCATTACAATCTCTCCAACAGTTTTTCCATCAGAAGGAACGGGCTGCATTGTTTGAGTGCTCACAACGTCTAGACCCTCCAATCCAACGTACCGTACACCTTGACGAGCATTCATTCGTGCTTGGGCTTCTGGAGGCAATGAGTCCCACTCTGGCTTCCATGCACAAATTGTAGAAGGACCATAAGTTTCAGATAGGCCATAGGTGTGAGTGACCCGGAAGCCCTTCTGTGACATTGCGTATAATACCGAAGGAGGTGGAGCAGCTCCTGCTGTCATTACATGGACAACATGGGGAAGGGGAAGGATAGTATCTTCTTTAGGGGCATTAACAATAGTATTAAGAACCACAGGTGCAGCACAAAAGTGTGTTACTTTATGCTTGGCTATGGCTGAATAAACTGCCTTAGCTGTGACCTGTACCAACAACAAAAAACAAAAATTTGCCATCAACAAGAATGATAACATGGAATATGTTCTACAACAATAAGAAGCCAGGACACCTACTTTTATGGTGATATTTCTCTAGAAAGCCTAAAAAATATGCCATCATTAAATTTCGCAAATGGAAAGAGCTTTACTGAAAACTTTCCATAGTGTTGTAAGCATTTGAAAAGTTGAAAAGAACTTTGTCGATGACGGGTAACAAAAATGATGAACCGCCTCAAAGTGGAAGCTTATTGCATCACAGCATCAGGCGTTGGACTCACCAGGTTTCCATAGAATGAATGAGAATGAGTTCAAAATAATCTTCCATTTTAATTTCCAGAACATTGTTAGTGTGTTAGCTATTCTTCAATCTATTGTCGTTTGGATTTATGATACTAGGAACTATTCAATAAACATGAAATGCTTCAAAATATTTTGTTGTTAATACCTGCCGAAGGCAAATACTTGTCCCACAGAAGGCAGCCAGTGCCCAAGTGTAACACCAACCATTGCAATGGAACATTGGCAGAGTCCAAAGATATATAGCTCCTTCATTCATCCCCCACACTAAGCCTGCACTCAAAGACATGACATATGCCCCTCGGTGGCTCAAAACCACCCCTTTAGGACTTGCAGTTGTACCAGACGTATAGCCTAGAGTAATGCTCTGCCACTCATCCTCTGGTGGTTTCCAGGCATACTCAGGATTGCCCGTTTCCAAGAATCTCTCGTATTCAATGGCCCCTTTTGATAAAGCATATTTGAGTGCCTCAGGATCACAGCTTTCATCACCAATTACAATTAGAAGTGGTGGCTTGTAATGGCCTTCACCCTTATCAGCTAGGATTTTCAAAGCTTCTTCTGCTAAGGGAAAAAACTCTTGATCCACCATAACAACTGCAGATGACGAGTGACCGAGAAGAAATGAAATTGTTTGAGCATTTAGACGAATATTAACACAGTTCAGTACAGCTCCAGACATGGGAACTCCAAAATGAGCTTCATAGATAGCTGGAATATTTGGTGCAATTATTGCTACCTAAATACAATACCCAAGAAACCAATCATTTATCGTTCAGTTAATATCAATAATCACCAAGATAACCTATCAAACATACTTTAAACTAATAACTTCAAAGATAACATATCACACATATTACAGAACCCTCTGGATTCTCGTAATTTCAAACGATGTCGACTATTTGATTTGTAGCCCAAGATTACATCCACAGACTGAAAAGAGAAAATTCAGCAATCGAATATTAGGAATCATCAAATACCCGAAGATCCCACCCTGAAGCTTTATTAAGTGTCATTAAAGCCTACAAACTTCACTGTTCTGGCTTTCCACATCATAAAGTAGGCATGACAAGGCTAAAATCCAACCAACACTTAATCACTTTATGCAAGAAACGGATTCCTATTTAGAACCTAAAGCGATAATTGTCCTCCGTGATCAGTTGACTTTTATCCAAACAAAAAGAAAAAACGATCCATCCAGCAATTTCTTTCCACTCGGCACTCGCCGATTCCGGATATTTCACGGAAGACAACATCGCGTCAAGGTCGAAGAATCGCTCTCGAAGCGACAGTCAACATGCAGCAAAAATAGAAAAACACAGAGAGAAACGAGAAGTACCGTGTCTCCAGCGCCGATGGAGCGGTTCGAAAGAGCAGAAGCCAAACGGCGGCAGCGTTGGTAAGTCTGAAGCCAGGTGTAGCGGCGAGATCCATGAACGACCGATAATCTGGAAGGATGAACCAACGCGGCTCTCTCCATGAACCACAGCGGTGTCAAGGCGGTGTAGTTGGCGTCGTTCTTCGGCAGATCGTCGATGTCTCTGGCTCCGGCCATGGCTGGGCAACCGAGTTCCTCTCTCTCTCTCTCTAGGAGTCTAAGGTATCTGAGCTTCTCTCTCTAGCAACAAATGCCAGGCGGAGATGTCGTGTAGAGAAAAGCGGTGGAGCAGAGGTATATATACATATATCACCGGGAACTGTAGAGAGAGAACACATCGGACGGCTGCGATCGATCAGATTCTTCCTTTTCTCGCCATTTCCTCGGACTGGCGCCTGATTATTTTTTTTGAAGGGTTATTTTTAAATATAGTAAAATAAATTAAAATATTTATTGATAAATATTGATAAACTACTGTCATCCAGTTTATTAGTCCGTGTTTATCATGGATAAAATTTGTTAAGTTAAATATAAAAGAGAGAAAATAAATAATAATAATAATGGATGGGCCCATCACTTTACCGAATTTCTTTTCTCCATCTTCTACTTCGACTTCTTCCTTCTATCTCCTTCTCTTCATCTTCTTTAATGAACCAGCCCTCTGCACCTTGAAGGCCACCGTTTGGGTGCCGGGAAATCTGCCGTCGCCGTGAAGCATCGGAGTCTACTGCGGTCGTGGATAGCCGCCGATCGGAAGTGCGCACGTGTACTCTTCGTGGGGCTTCGTCGATGGTCTGCTCTGCCTCGCCGGATCTGAAGCTATTCGCTGGACCCGAAACTTCGTGTGGGTCGCCGGATTTCCGTCTGTGGATGGAGGTCCACGGGACGTTCGCGATGTTGGGTTCGGTCGAGTTGTGGCTACTGGTGGGTCTATTCGTCGGAGAAGCCCGTGGCTGTCATAGGGCCGCCGGAGTGAGTCTTCTGAGGTAGATATTAGAATTTAGAGCTTAGTATTGGAACTAGTCAGTTAGATAAGCTGAGGTTTGTTATTTAGTTGTAATTAATTGTTCTTCCCTTGCTTCTCTAAAGCTATTTGCATTTGTCGTGTCAGAGTAGCAGGTTGAATATATTTTCTAATTAATATTCATTTCTATTTATTGGATTTCTACATCTTTTTAAGTCTACAAGTGGCGTGGATTAGGTTAGATAATATAATATTAAATTTATTTTCCTCTATTCATATTTAAACCCTTTGGTCCATCGGTGATTATGGCTTCGTCGGAATTTGGAGTGAAGGTAGTATGAGAAATTCGGGAGGAAAGTGGTGAAGGAGACTTGGAACTAGGGAAGAAAGGATGTGGTTACGAATTTTTTCGGATATTTTTCTCTTACCCATTTCTTTACTTTTTATTTTTAAACCAAATATTTTTTTTTTAATTTTTGAAAATTTTAAAAATAAAGAAGTGTTCGGAACTATGAGTTAATTATTATATTAGATTATAGATAGAGATGTCTACGGGGCGGAGATGGCTTCCTCACTCTCCATCTTCGTTTTCCATTTCATTCTATGTCTCCTCCAAATTCCCCACCCTAATAGGGATAGGGATTCCTGTGAAAAATATGTGGGGATCGAGTTACCCGTGCGAAATGTTTCTTCGTTTAAAAAAAATCAATTTACATAAATTATCATTATGAAAAAATTTAAATTAAATGGTTAACTTTTATATGATTAGTTCTACCTAAACAATTAGAATTTAAATAGTAATTACTCAAAAATTTCAAGTTAAAGAAAATAATTATTTATCAAATTATTCATATATATAATTTAAATTTATTAAAATTCAATCCTATCATTTTTTACCATAATTCAACACATATTCATTATTTTGACCATTAAACAATAAATTTTAAAAATTAAATATAATATTTATAAAATAAAAATATATAATATAATATTAAATTATTATAATAAATATAAGAAAAGAAAAAAAAATTAACTGGGCAAAAAAGTTGGGGACGGAAAACATCATTAGGAAATCCTACCCCGTTCGGGACAGGTCTCCCAGAGTCCCGTCTTCGTGTAAGAGTGGACATCTCTAGTTATAGAAGTGTACAGGTTAAAATAGTTTGTGTTTGGAGTGGAATCTATTTTAGTATGAGTAAAAAATGGTAAGCAATTTAGTAATTGTAAAGAAGTTTGCGTTTGGGGTGCAGACTAATTTAGAGTGAAAAAGAAATAGTAAGCAATTTAGCAAAATAGAAAAGAGATTTGAAGATTTAAAATAGTAATATTGTATTTAACAGTAAGTGAGAATTTCAACTTAAAAGATGGTTTTTGGCGCCCATGGTTTTCTCAAAACCACTTACGGTTTTCAATATTCCCCTTCCACGCATTTCCAATGTCCCATTTTACCATATTCAATTAATATAAAAGGAAGATAGATAGATTTGATTAAATGAATGCAACAATCGCATCCCAAAAGAGATAACAAAACAAAAAACTAAAAACGGTGCTTTGTTTTGTTTAAAATTTCGGTAAAAATCCCATCTTTTCCTCTAATTTTGTTACATTGTATCAAATTTTATAATGCTACAGTTACCATTTTAATTTTAAACTTAAAAATATTTTACAACTTTTATTATTGGATACATTTTCCTTAGAAAATTCGTTAAACATGATATTTTCATATGATTTTAATAAACTGTAAAACGTATGTATAGTACAAAATTCATAAAATTTCAGTAGAAAAATAGATAGTTATATTTTTTTTTTGTTAAAATTTGTGTATCATAACCCAATTATTTGATGGCTAATTTGTGTATTAATTAAATTTAAAATCAATGCAAAACTTAATATGATATGATTGAAATTTGTGAGTTTAACTGAGATTTTAATTTTTTTTTTTTTGGGTGGAGGTTTAAAATAGGGAAATTATTGTGTATAGAAAAAAAAAAAACAAAAGTAATTAAAAAAGTGTACTCCATGCTTTTGTATTTCCTACTTTTTTTTTTATGTGTAATTATTTTTATTTTTTTCTATTTGTGAAAAGACTCCTTTAAAATATAAGTAATGTCCGGTAGTAAATCTAAAAATTGATTTATTATTTAAACAATTATTTTAAATGTATTTGATGCTCTATTTATAACCCATTAAATTAGCTTTAGTTATTCACTAAATATCAAGTTGACTATAAATTATAATTAATTCATTTTTTTAACATATTTTATGTTAAAAAAATTGTATAAATATTATGTTGTAATGTTATATAATTTATAGTACATTTCAGATGACATATTTTAATTTTAAAAAAATGAATTTAGTTACTATATTTCTTTATTTAATGTAATTTTCTACTTTAAATTTTAAATTTTAAAATTTGAATATATTAAAAACATAAAGAAATAATATTGTTTTTAAAATTTACACTATTTGGATAGTAAAATTAAAAATAATTTTCAAATACATTATTCAAATTATTTACCTAATTTAAAAATATAAAACAAAATATAAAGTTGGAAGTAAGTATAAGCTCAATTATCCCCTTGATTCAAGCCATCACACGCTAGAAAGCCTCCAAGATCAAAATTTTACAGTCGCCGAAATTGACATTTTCAACATTTATACCCTTTACAATGATTTTTTTTTCTTTCTTGAAACAACCCCTTACAATGATTTCGTTTTTTAGTGCATGTTTTCGAAATTTCAATTATAGTTTCTTTAAAAATATATTTAAAAAAAATGAATTTCTAGTTGAATTTTACCAACAAAATTGAGTAAAATTACGACTCTAGGTAGTTTTTTGGTTTTTAAACATTAAGTTTGTAAACACTTTTTTGTTAGGTAAGTTACTTTTGTAAGTGCTTTAAAAAAACCAAACCATGTGTGAAAATGTGCATAGCTCAATTAATATGAAGTATGTGTTATTTACTTCGAGGTCAAAGATTCGATCACTCACTGTAAAAAGAATAATTGAGAATTCACATGTTCGTGTTAGGAATAATGAAGATCGTTCTAAAATTTTGGTGTGAAAATAAGCACAATTTTTTTTTTTTGTTGTTGATTATTAAACAGGTCATAGGTTTTTTGTTTCCTATCTCCTTTCCTTATAACCGAAGCAACTTATGAAACTTAAGTTCTCGTCAGTGTGTTTTTCATTTTTTTTATTTTTGCATTTTCAAATGTTTAGATTCATAGGTTTGAGTCGATCTTTTTTATTTTATTTTTTAAATTTGATGTAATTTAAATAAATATGGTGAACTATTCCAAAAAAAATAAGGCAGGTAAATCGTGAACCTTGTACATGATTTTGACCGTAATTGTTGGACCTCGTATACGATTTACATGACGTAGAAATGACCTCCACCCACATGTACTGCCACCTAGGTGCCAATTGTGCCACGACATGGTACACGATTTCCATGTGTGTTTGTCATAATTTTTAAATATAAAAATTATTTTAAATAATATTTCTTAGTTTGGGTCATTTGATACATGTAATTGAAAAACAATTTCAAATAAGGAAGAAAATTGTCACATCAAATTTGCATAAATCCTCCCAAATCTATTTGCAAAATTATTTCCATATTTTAGCAATTCAATTTACTAAATAATATTTTATACTTTGGCTCGTTAGTACATGTAATTGAAAAAACATTTCAGATAAGGAAGAAAATTGTCAAATTAAATTTGTATAAATCTTCCAAAATCTATCTGCAAAAACATTTCCAGATTTTAATAATTCAATTTACCTAAATTATTCACATGTTTTAATTTTGAAATTGAAATTTCCTTTTATATGCATCAATTGTGTTCATTCATTCAAAATCTAGAGTAGGATTTTACTATTTTCAACGACAACCTTAAGAATTGTATGTAGCAGTATACATCTGTAAACGATTGAATAAAAAATACATATCTAGTATATATGTTAGATTGTAAAAATAAGATAATATCACTTCTATATAATGGTGTATATTTCAAATTAAGTATGTCAAATAAAAATGGGTATATGTGACAATAATGAAGAAAAAAATCAAGATGAATAAATATAAAAGGTAAAAGAGAACTAGAGAATTGATGAAAATATATTAGAAATAAGTAATTAAACAAAATCATATATATATATATATATATATATATATATATATATATATTAAAAAAAGTTAAATTAACCAAATAAATGTGGAGAGAAAAGACCAATGGAAGGGCAAAATTAGAGGGAATCTAAGGGAGAAAAAAGACAATTAATTGCTAAAAGAAATTAGGAAAGAATAATAGAAGGGAAGTATTTTTCTTTTTTTTCTTCTATTATGCAACATTAAAATAACAAACAAACTCGTGTACCCGTACACGAGTTTTGTACAATTAACCGTCTTTGTGGCAGATGAGGTAGATTAAGGAAATCGCCTACAGCAACAACAAAACTACCCTAAATTTATCAATAATTTCGACCCTAAATCTTGAATTTGTTTTTCAAACAATATTATTTTAAAAAAAACGCCACTACCCTATTTTGTCATTTTTTAAAAAAGACACATTATTCTTGAAATTAACTCCTATTTTTTTTTAAACTAATATTGTTTTATTACCAAAAAAAAAAAACAGTATTAATAAAAGTCATACCTCGTCATTAAATCGATTTTTTAAAATTAAAGTTCTGATCATCCAATCGAATTGTTCCAAACCAAAATTTATTTAAATTGAATCGATCAATTATTTATTGACGTTATAATTTTAAATCAACAAGCAGAAGATCAGACAATTTCAACCTAACAACTTGACCAATGGGAGAATTTCAATTATGGGATGTAGTCATTTTTAAAGCCACGTACTATTTTGTCCAATTGGAGAATTTCTATTATCCTTTAAAAAAATTGGAGAATTTCAACCATTTGAGTGAAGGGGAGAATTTTAACCTTACAAGTGAACGGGACAAAATAGTAACATACATATATTAAGGTATTTTGTTTTTTTCTCTAAACTTTCATTTTTATTTTTTGTGTATGCAGAACAAAAAATGCATTTTTGGTGGGAGAATTTTAAAAAATAGAAAAATAAGAGAAATTATTTACACAAAATAGTAAAAGTCAATCATTTTTTTTTTTTGCTATTTTCTGTAAATAATTTGACAATTTTTTTATATGTGAAAATTCTCCTTTTTGGTGCTTGAAGTTTGACTTTAGTGTCTATTTGGTTCCTAAAGCTTGGAAAAGAATTCGCAGTACTAACTCATTTTATTCATTATTTGATACGTCATTAAATAATTTATTCATTTATTTTGTAAACCCCACATTATTCTTACGTGTTACTCTTATGACAAAAAATGAATGGAGGTAGTATCATAATAATAAATCATTTAATGACGTGTGAAATAATGAATAGAAGGAGTTGGTACTAACTACGATAATAGTATATTTTTTTCCATATAGAGAAAATTTCTAATACTGTGGTAGTATGATAAAATTTTAGAAAAAAATCAGTGTTACCATATTACCGACTCATTCCATTCATTATTTGATAGTCATTGAATGATTCATTAATTTATTTCATGGACCACATAACACATAATTCTTAAATGTTACTGGCAAGCAATAAATGGAGGTAGTATGAAAAAAATTTCATACTTCTGTAGTACTTTCTCTATATTTTTTTTTGGTGGGTGGAATGGTTGGCGTGGCTATCTTCCCCATTCCCTTTTTTTCTCCATTCTCATTCCTTCCTTCACCTCCCTCCACCATTCTTCTATTAGTTAAGGAGCTTCATTTAGGAAAGGAACAACCTTTCAGGTTTAGGAATATTCTAAGGCGAGGAATGATTTCCCAGTGTCTTGGTTTCAAATACATTTAAGGGTGATTTGGGTCATTGAGTTGTGGTGTAAACAACTCAACTTCAATAGTAAACGCTATTAAAATTTGTACATTTATCGAGTAATTCCGTATTTTTATGCTCTCCATATTTATCGAGAAATTTCATATTCCTATCTTAATCTACTTTTCGCAATTCTCGAAGAATTTTATCTTACAATTTTACACCACGAACTCAAACTTACTAACTCTAATATATTAACTTCATACTTATTAAATGGGCCAAATGATTAGCTCCATTAAATGGGCCAAATGCCCCTTAACGTCTTGGGAGATGTAATTTTAAACTTGAATTATGATGTCTAAAAGAAGAAAAAATACTTAGATGCATCTGGAGTAGTGCTTATTTTTGTGCATCCCATCGAATTGTCCAATCATCATTTAACATGGGTCCATCAAATTATCCGAGATTTTGTTTAATCCAACCGATCCAATCAGTTATTTTAAAAAAAAAAAAATTAACC
This sequence comes from Lagenaria siceraria, assembly GCA_002890555.2. Taxonomy (NCBI): domain Eukaryota; kingdom Viridiplantae; phylum Streptophyta; class Magnoliopsida; order Cucurbitales; family Cucurbitaceae; genus Lagenaria; species Lagenaria siceraria. The sequence continues at coordinate 22,028,646 of CM016483.1, read as the reverse complement.
CAAACTGGAATTTTGCTTAATCCAACTCAACCTTTATGATTCAAGTTGGGTTCGACTTGTCAAATTTTTTGAATGATATGATATTGTCTATGTTGACACACACCCCGTGGCTTTAGTTTTTGATTTCATATAAATGAAGATGTTCATTACATACTCACGCTCTTGTTCTCTCATAGTCAATGTGCTCACATTGGTCATGTTTCCCCCCTTTTCTTATCTCTTCGCTCTTCGGTTTCAGCTCAACATAAAAAATTCAGCTGAAGAAATACACAATATAATATGCAATATGCATACATAAAATGAAATTATGTTACTCAAATGGTTCACATTCCAAACTTAAAGAACACATCGATTAATAGACTACAAAAACTCAAACGCAACGTCAAAATTTATAAAACAGAAGGGGAAATTAATCAGCATCAATTGGATATATACACAGTGAGAACTCACACAAAAAAACAGTATAATTCTTTCTTTCCCTTCAATTTAATAGCTTTATACATCACAAAACATCTTAGTTTCCAATCCAATTATTCATATTCTTTCATTCTCCAGAGAGAATCAGATCAAGAATGAGTTGATTGAGACAAAGACGGACCTCAAGAAGATGACGAGGTCAAGGAAGATGATGACTCGAAAGGTTCCTGCTCAGCACAGCTCAAGACTTCATGGGATCCGGCTTCTTCTCGGCCAACGCCCATCAGGTCGAGGTAGTGCAAGTAATGGGAGATGGGGTTGTTCATGGAGTCAACTTCACCCTGCCCACACGCAACATCGCCATAGAGAATGTTTATGGTGGTGCCAAAGCCAGGGAGTCGCTTGGCCAGTGTGTCGTTCTTGGTGGGTTTCCATTTGCCTACAAACACATCATGGGCTGAGGGCTGGTTCTTCTTCACTGGGGTCATCCACCTCCAAATTGCAGCCTGAAATGCTAGAGTGGCATTGTCTTCAATGTACTCTGGATGGTCCAATAGATTAACATTCAAGGCTTCCCCTGTCTTTCCATAGTTGTAGTTCCTGCCAATGGGAAAGGCCCAAATTCAGCACAAAGTAGTTCGATAAGCTTCAAGGACAAATTTGGTCTACGAACTTTCATAGTTACATCTATTTAGTTTGTACACAATAAATTTTGAACTTTGAATTATGATTGAGTCCATATCTTTGACATCGTTCACCAAATGATGACATAATATGAGTGTTGAATAAAGAAAGAGTTGACAACATTATCTAAGTTCTATTTAGTTTATGGTATTGATGATAACACAACACAAACTCAAAATTCCAAGTCTAGAAACACAACCATCAAACTTCGGTAAATAACCTTCCATCAAACGACAGTGGCATTTAAAAAACGGAGTGGATTTAGAGCAGACATACCAGTAGATGGGCAAGGCACCACGGCCATGGTAAGAAACTCCAGGAGTACAGGGATAAGTGAGCTTGTAATATTCATCACAGTACAATTTATCAGGGCTCAGCTCCTTGTTGTAGCACAGACCCCATGCCAATGGACCTCCAGTCGCCACTCCATACCCACCTGAAACATTCCATCAAAATTTCCCGAATGAGAACACCCACACACACAGAGAAAAACAAAAAGCAAAAGAAGAAGACGAAGAAATTTACAAGTGGTTTTGCTGCCAACATGACCGAGAAAAGCAGCAATTTCCTTCATCCCCATAAGCTTCCCACCGGTGGTACCGAATCCATGAGGCTGGAACAAAGCTGCCGCCGTAATGAAAGATCGATAATCCCAAAACCCTACGGCGTGAGCGACGGGCGTGTTCCGCTTGGAGAACAGATTCTCAAATTGATAGGTCTGAAAGTAATCAGAAATGGTATGATTACAGCAATACTCCGACCAGCCTTTACACTCCCACCCTTTGTCACAGAGCTTCTTTCCCTTCACAATCTTCACCAATGGCTTGACGGAGGATTCAGAATCGTCTCCAATCACGGCGATCGCGGCCAGAAGCAGAAGCAGAACCCAAAAGAAGCGCTTCGAATCCATTGTGTAATGAAGGAACGATGGGTGAAGAAATGGGGGAATGGAGGAGGGATTTTAAAAAGGGAAAATGAGAATTTGCTTCATTTGAGAGGGAAAGTGATGGAAAATGAAATTACAGCTTGATTAGGAGGAAGAGATTTATCAGAGTTGGAGGAGAAATAGTGTTGTTGTGATGCTGCAACACTTCTTCTTTTGAAATTCTTTTCAAGTTTCTTCTCCTACTTTTGAGTAATTTGCAAGCGATGCAAACTTGAAAGATGCATATCGATTGCTTGCTTGTGTTGCAGTGCTGCTGCACCTTCCTGCAGTCTCCCACGTGTTGAGCGGTTTTCCCTGCCAAAGAAGGGGCAAATTTTTTAAAATTAGGTTAAATTGCGTACCATAACTAAAATTGATGTAATGTAATAGAATTTCAATGATAGATCCATTGTAATGAGCCTGAATCACAAATGTAATCCTAAAATAAAGGTATTAAATTTCATATTTTTCTTTTGGAACAATAGTAGTAATAGTAACTATATGACATAATTCTAGGCGCAATTGAATTGAGCATCATCCATTCGTTATGGATTTGTATTTTTTTATTACACTTTTCATAATACCATTTATTTAGTACGTTTTCACTCGGGTAAACGTGGCTTTAATGCATTTTTTTTAAAGCAAACTTCATTAACACAACTAAACACTAACACAATTTCCATAGAGAATAAAGTTGTCATCGATGATCTATTTACACGTTTATTAAATATATATATATATATAGCCAACAACGGGTCGATTTTTTAAATACAAACAAATATTGTTCATTAAGATAGTCAAACTAGTTAATCCTATCAAGTACACGCAAACAATACCTCTTCTAACTGTGATAGACGGTTAAGAAACAGTCCCCCTCCACCTCTTTCTTCAAATAAGAATTAACCTAGTCTCCTCCCTCAATAGGAATTCAACCTAAAGAATTAACCTAATTGATTGGGGCATTCATACATTAGAAATCATAGACATTCATACATTAGTAAAGGTTTGGGTTGGAGAGAGAAGGAGAGAGGGAAGAAATGGAAGAAGAGAGAGAACGAACATGGAATGGCCAATCTCCATCTGCATGCTGCTGTTTTTTTTTATGACAAGTTTGCCCTCTTACCCATGTGAGAGTTATGTATAAATAAATATTAATTTGAGAAAATAGGTTGATTGCAACCATTAAGAAATCACACAGGTTAATTGCTCAAATTGAAATTCATGTATGTGATTGTAATCAACACCATAGTTCACAGATGTGCAATTTTCTCTTTTTTCACACTTCTTCTAATGGTTGTCACCACCACCAACCGTTGGTGGCCGCTGTTTTTGGGCCATAACCAACGACCACTAGTGATTGTTGTTGTTTTTTTGTTTTGTTTTTTTTTTTTGTTCTTTTCCCATTTTCATGACCTTTCCCATTATTTTCTCTCCCCTTCTTCCCTCATACCCGAAACATGAAAAAAGTGATGTAGACGCTGAGGGTCATTCTAGAGCTGGAATGCCTACTCCCACTAAGTTTTTCCCCTAATATATGGGAAATAAGGTCAAAAGGAAGAATGAATAGAAAATGAAGAAGGACGAAGAGGAGAGAGAGAGTAAAACGAACAAATAATTACAATCGTTGCTTTTGCACTAGGTTTTTTTTTTCTCTTATGGAGAAACGTGGTTCATGTAGATGAACTCGAGTTAAAATTGATTTCATGCGGATGTGATCTAATCTCTAACACTGGATCTTTTGATCATCTCTCTTAAAGGTGTGTACTTCACTCGGGAGATGGAGTGCATGTTCTTGAAATTGAAGTATTGAGATCATGTTTGTATCTTACTGGAATATGGTCTTCAAGTGTGGTTCAATTTTAGGACTTTAGGGACATTTTAATAGTTGGGGAATCCTCTCCAATCTAATGGAGTTTGGAATTTTTGAACCTCAAATGGAAGGAAAACTCATTTATTTACAGAGCTTTCCATGTGAGTTTGGGCTTTGATAACCATTGGGCCCAATTAGTTATATTTTGGGCTTAGTTGGTCTCCAACCTCAAATAGCATATTTTTAGGCTCAATTGAACTCGAGCCAAAATACTATGACAAAATTAGACGTAACTAACTTGTTCAACGCATAATATATGTGGCATTATCATAATCCACCGATTTATTGTCTTCATTTTTAATTTGTGACACGTGTCAACTTGTAATTAATAAAAAAAATCAATCATTTTTTATTTATTCATTAAATTGAGAAATGACGTGACAATTTGTGATTGGTCAAAATTTATCATTTAATTGTGGTCGACGACTGACCATTGATAAGGAGAAGAATATGATGAGAATGGAAAAGGGGAAGGGAAAGAGATATAGGGGAATGAAAGGAGGGAAAAGAGAATATGAATGTTTAAAAAGTATTTTTTTATTTAAATAAATTATAGAAATATATTTTTATTTTAAACAATTAAGAAATTTTTATTTTTTATTGGCCAAAACAAATATTTTTTTTTTATTTAAAGAAATTATAGAAATATATTTTATTTTAAACAATTAGGAATTATATATTGTATTTGGCAAAACAAATATTTTTTTCCAATAAAAAAGTAGGTGCCACTTAATGAAAAATCTGACAGAGGGACTATGGGTGTTATTAAAAATAAATTGTAAAATTGTTGAGTTTTGAAACTCGATACCAAAATGCAACCTAACCCAAACTTCATGACCAAAATCAAACATCAAATTAATTGAAAATAAACCATTTCAAAAATTTGAATGTGTGTCGTATAATATATTTAAAAATAAAACCTCGTTTTAGTGAGTTATTTCTTTTAGTACAATTAGATGTAAGACACGTTCGACGTGGCTAAAAAATATTTATAACAAAATTTTAATTTTGATTGAATATTTGTCGAATATGATAAGTAAATGTTTGACATATAATGAAGTAATTTAAAATAACAGTACTTAAAACTATATTTTTGTTGTTTGAAGCTAACTATATTTATTGTTATTTTTGTCCATGCTTTCGATAGGATCCCAAGCAATGAGTCTTCAGTTGCGTCGCTGGAGGTCCTTGGTTACTTGGTCGTAGAAGGTGGCTGTTTGGGGGGTGTTCCATAGCGAGTAGTCGCGATTTGCATAGCCATTTTCATCCTGTGGATTAGCTATTTCGAGGTGTGTTCCGGCGTAGAGTTGCATAGGGGATTTCATCGTATGGGTCGGCATGACTCAATTCAAATTCCATCGTAATTGTAGTGATTTGAGATCACCCTTTTTTCCGATATATTGATCAACATGGTATAGAGAGAAGACAAATCTCTAAATAAGAAATATGAGGGTAAAATGAGCATTTTTTAAAAAATTTATAGTAAAATGAGAAGTGAGAATTTCTCCCTTCGCTCATTTACTATAGTGTAGATGACAAAAAAAAATTTAAACTACAAATGATTGGTCACTAACACATTATACCATAAGAATGACAATAATTATTAACTAAATAGTAGTTTAATTTACCTTAACGAAATGAGTTTATACAATAAACAATTTATTTACCAAAAATTATAACTTGTTCAATTGACATATTTTGAGGTATAAAAAAGTGAAACTACTGTTTCCATATATATATTTTTTTCTTTATAAATCTTTTTAAAAACAAACATTCATAAATCCATTTGAAATTCCTGAAATAAATAAAAACAGAATCTGGATCGGATATTATTCTTTATTATTATTATTCTTTGTAATCATCTGAGTGGCCACCAATGATTGGAGGGAATTTTCATCCCACCTCTTTCTCCAAAATTCCCCCGTGCCATTTTCCGTCCTCACGTGCGAACCACCCACAGGCCACAAAGAGTCCTCACTGGGCCCCACCCCACCTCCCTTCCCCATTTTTTATTTGGTCTTCAAAAGAAACCGCGTGAATTTTGTCGAGGACGGTCTACAATGGCCAAAACCGGGTTCAATTAGAAAATGAGGGTAGTTTAAAAAAAAATGAGTGAATAGGAGTAGTTTTAAAACTATTTAAAAAAATAGGGTAGTTTTTTTTTGTCTTTTAGTAAAAACTTTATTGAAAGTTGGAATAAGACCCACGTAATGAATGAAATGATAATTATTATGGTTTTTTTTTTAACAAATTCATTTTCTTTAACTTTTTAAGGAAACATAATACCATTTTTTTTTTATAATTATTATTTTATTGAATTTAATTAAAAAAATATTATATATTTAATCATTTTATTTGTAAAATAATAAACTATTAACTATAGATAAAGATAATACCACTATTTTTTTTTTGTTTACATTATATTGTTGTTTTATTTTACTAAATTTGTGAACTAGGTAATATTTAAAAAGAAAATTACAATATGACATAGTAAAATAAATTTATTACATAGATAAGTAAAATTCTAAAACCTTACTACGTGGAAATATCAAAAGTTCTAATTTTTTCTAATATATTACTAATCCTTCTAAGTAAAATTAGTGGATAGTTATATTTTTCGAAAAAGTACCTTTTGGTTTATTAGATTTGGATTTAATTTCTATTTGGTTTCTATGTTTTAAAATCTAACACTTTTGTCCCTGAGATTTCAATAATGCTCAATTTTAGTCATGGGGCCGTTTGGTTTAAGGATTTATAAAATTAAGTCCGACAATCTTATATAATTGTAATAGATTAATTAATTAAACAATAGACATCATTCAATACATTGATAAAAAATAATTAATTAAGAATCAATAATAATCTTAATTATAAATATTTAAAAATGAAGTAATTTACAATTGAAATTAACCAATTGATGTATTTAATGAACATCATATTAATTATAATATTATTATTTAATCATTTTTATAATTAATTAAGTTCAAACACTAGTAGTTTTAATATTAATTAAATAATATAAGAAAATATATGTTAATAAATAATAGATTATATAAAAAGTGAAACAAACAAATAAAAATATGATATGTTAATAAAAAGTACTAATTTTTTTTATAAATATAATATATTAATAATGAATGAAGTAATAAAAATTAATCATAATAAATAATTAATTGATTATAAATAATCTATAATGATTATATGTTCATAATGAAGGATAAATTTAAAATTAATCTCAATCAATATATCTTGTTGATTTTTTGGGTTTTGACAATTCTAATATTTGCGTGAATGAGGAGGAAGAAGAAGGGAAAACTTGTAATTTTGAAAAAATTAATTAAAAATTAGCTTGAAATTTCATGGTTCAAGTCGGAAAAGTTGGAGATGAAGAGAAGAAAAAGGGAATGGTGTAATATGAGCGAGTATAATGAAATCGAATACTGCAACAACCAGAAAAAGGAAAAAAGGAAAAAAAAGGAAGAAGAAGATGGAAACATGTGCTCCCTAACATACGAACAAGGACAAATTTAAAAGTTTTAAAAAATTTAAAAGTTGACTTGTCAACGTTTGCCATATTTGCAAACATTTTAAAGAAGTGCTATATGTTTAGATTTTTCCCTTGATTTTGCTATCTATTACAATTTTTCGTGCTTTAAAATAAAACTACAATATGATGTAAGATTAAAAAAAATAGTGGTATTATCTTAATTTATATTTAATAGTTTATTATTTTACAAATAAAATGATTAAATATGTAATATTTTTTTAATTAAATTTAATCTTGCTAAAAAAAATGAAAGAAAATTACATGATATAATAAAATAACAATTATAAAAAAAAATGATATTATATTTCCTTAAACAAAAATAAAGTAAATTAATTTGTAAAAAAAAAAAAAATCAAAATAATTGTCATAAAAAAACTACCCTATTTTCCTAAATAATTTTAAAACCACCCTCTTTTACCAATTTTTTCTTAAAACCACCCACATTTCCTAATTAACCCCCAAAACCGTCCTTCTAATAAATTATTATTTTTTTACAGCATAATTCTTTTATTATTATTATTTAAATTTTAACTTATTTAATTAATTAATTTTTTGAATATATTTTTGTCCTTGAGAACAGGTTTTTTTTACCGTTTTTACCATTAAATTTCAGACAGACATTTAATATTATTGGTTGTTTCACTTAATATTATTATCATAAACTTCAAAACCCACCTAATATGAGTTTTATAATACTCTTAATATACTTTTTTTTTTCATATGATAAACAGTAAACATATGGCCCAATTAATTAATCAATTAATATTATGACTATATTGGAATATAGAAAAATGAACTAAACTATTTATAAATATACAATTTTTTTTTTATATATTTATAAATTGTTTGGTATTCTTTCTATTTATAATAATTTCCCTTATATAATCATCATGAGTTGACTTGGTGATAAAAAAAACAAGACAAAGTCTCAATAGATGGCTAAAAGGTCATATGTTCAATCCATGGTGGTCACCTATTTTAGAATTGATTTCCTACGAATTTCCTTGACACCCAAATATCGTAGGGTCAGACAGGTTGTCCATGAGATTAGTCGAGGTGCACGTTATCTCGTATATTTAAAGTTTTTATTTAATTTGGTTCATGTTTCAAGATGTCAAAAGTGTAAATGTTGAAATTTAAGGACGAAATTGAAACCTAACGTAAAGTTCAACGATAACATTGTAACATTTTGAACTTAGGAATTGAATTTAAATTAAACTTGAAACTTAATCACTTAGGGCAATATTTTGAAACTTAATTAATAAATGAAAAAACAGGATAAAAAAAAATCTATCCTTTATTTATTTATTTATCATTATTATTTTTTACCGTTTATCATGCCCAAGTTAGCATATATTTTGGTTTTCACACTTCTAGTTTTTATCCAATTTAATTTTCATACTTTTAAAACGTTGACTTTGACACACAAAGTTTAAGACTTTTTTTTTTTTACTGTGTTTGTAAAATTTCCAACAAAATTCAACTATCAAATTTATATAGAATAGAATAACGTATAAGGTTGTCAAATTACCAAATTGAGTATGACTTGTTGTACTCGATAAAATATAAAATTAGTATTTTCATTAGAAGTACACGGACTAAACTTTAAAATATGTATCTCAATGAAGACATACATCTTATTTAGTTCAACAACATATGGAATGAAAATTATAAACTCTTACTTCTTATGCAACCATGATAGATGAGAAATACGTGTTAACCCTAATGAAATATGTGATGAAGAACATATATTCATAATAGCACATCAGGTGATTCAATTTCGACACATTCGATGTTCTCAAAACTTGGTGGTTGACGATATAGCTCATTGGATAGTAGACGAGGGTGAGTCTCATTGTTGGTAGAATGATTTTCTTAGTTGGCTCTGTCACTTGATTGAGGCATATACGACATTGACGTCTTTGTAATGATTTGATGATTGTTTTTCTAAAAAAATCGACAATGTATATACTAATTGATCAAACTATACTCAAGTTGAATATAACTAAGGACATGTTTAGATTGACTTTCTAAGTATTTACAAATATTTTATTTTGCAATTATAAACACTTGGAAAGTCAATCCAAACATACCATAAAGTAGTCTAGATTTTTCTTAGATCGAGAGATTTATTAATTCTATAATTTTAAATTAGAAATAAAAAAGATTTTTATTAGTATAACTATGAGATGAAGATCAAATTTCCCGCCTCTATAATGTTGATGTCAATTACTGCTTAGGAAAAACATCTAAAATTTATTATTATTAGTATTTTAAAATTGGTTGCGTAGTAGTTCGTTTGGAGATGGAGCGCCCGCACTGCCACAGAATTGTAAATTCCAAAATTTTAAGAAACAATAAAATAGGAGAGAGAGAGAAGGAGCGAGGGAGGGAGAAAATAGCCGCGAGAGAGAGAGAAGAGAGCTGCGAAGCTTCACACTGCTTCTTCTTCGTTCCTCTACGGCTGTTTCTAGGGTTTTTATACGATCCCTCTCCCCCGTCGATGTATTCTTTCTCTTCCAATTCCTTATCATCAATCATCCTCCTCTAAACTCTAATCTTGACTTCTGTACTCCATCTTCCCCAGTCAATTCCCTCCAATTCGTCTCTGAATTCGTTACTCTGAGCCAAGTTTTTACGGGACACACAATGGGCGCGCTGGAGAGATCACAGACCAACTCCAATTCGATGCAGGTCAGCTTTCCTTTACTCAACTGATTAACTCTACTTCACCCTACTGCTACTCAACTTAACTACCCGACTTTAATTTCCTCGTTTTGGAGCTTGAGGTTGGTCTTTCAGAAGCTAATTGTAGATTTTAGATATTTTTTTCCCACTTCTGCTCTTTTGCCGCGGGGAAGAATTTAATTTTTTTGAACTTCAAGAATTCAATTTTTTTTGAACTTCCAATTTTCAATACGATTTAATTTAGAATTTTATTTCCAGTGTAAAAGCTGTTTGCGTGAGGTTAGAGGGTGGTATTTGTGTGGGGGCGATATGTTGGCACTCCTCAAAGTTTGTATGAGAGGGTTACTCATTGTGGAATGGTTAATTACATTTTGCTTCGTTTTTCTCGTGAGATTTTTTTCAGTTGGAGGCCTTTACGTACTAAACCATTGGTTGCTGTTAGTTTTTTCTTTAGAACGATACTCATTTGAGTTTTGAGATACTCGTTAAGATTGTTATACTAGTTGAATTGGTTAGCAATAGTGCGACAAGAGTTAAAGGCAATTGGGTTAATGTGATGCCAGCATTATTGGTGTTAACATTAATAGGTGGAGAGAAATGGCACTCTACCTTTACTCTCCCTCTTGCCTTGCTTGTTGCAGCTCAACTCAGTTATGCACTCCCTCTATTTCGTTTTTATTGGCTTGAATATTTTTGGTCTTCTTCAAGTTCTTGTTTTTTTTGTTTGGCTCTAGTGGCTTGATTGAATTTAAGCGTCAAACACACACACACACACACACACACACACACATGTATGTATTTAAATTTTTTCTATTGATTATGAGGTGAACAATGAAGCTCTAGGGTTTTAATTTAAAAAAGGAGCAAGCCAAGCCTTTATGGGCTTTGTTTGGATTTTTTTTGTCATTTGGTTTGAAGATGCTCAGGAAATTTGGTGATCATTCAATAACACAAGATCTTCATAGAGATATGTGCTTGGTGAAGAAAATATCACTAATATGCATGGTTGTTTTGCAAAAGTAATAAAAGGTTACCACTTTGGGAGAAAAAGCAACTTAGTAACCCTTGCTATAACAGGGTTGGAGTGATTTTAGTGCTTTCTTAGACTCGTCCCTTGGGGCAATGACTCCTCACATTACTTTGATCCCCTTAGTTTTCTCCAAGGATTGGTCTTTTGTGCTAGTGGTTAAGGAGCCGTCATGCTTGAATGTCATTGAAAGTTCATTTCTGGCCATGATTGAGACTAATATTAACTACTTTAGCGTCAAACAACTTTAAGCATAAAAGGGGTCTTTAACATTATTTGGAAAATTACCTAATCCCAATTTGTTCACCAGCTTTGAGAAGGGTTTTGGCAAGGATATAAAAAACCCATGTTTGTTTCATGGATGTTTACTTTTTAAAACCTAGGTAACTATTATCCCCCCTTGGAGATAGGACTTTTTTCCTTGTTAAATGAATAGGTGAGAGGGGAGGAAAAATTACTCATTAATTACTTCTTAGTCAATGTGTAAATTAGTTTTAATTGCTTTAAATTATTATTTATTTATGTGATTAAGAAGAAAGGACCTGCATGTGATCAAGAAGAAAGGACAAGAAAGAACAACCACCACTTCTCTTTTGAGAGAAAGCAACAATTTATTTTACCAGAGAGAAGAATGCAATTTCAACAATTAAATTTGCAAAAAGAAAATAAAAAAAGGGAAACAACTTGCAACAGAGAAGGTATCACCATGAGTCTGGCTCTTTCGGTGAGGAAGATTAAATCAGGATCCAAGAAAATAGAAGATAAGAAGGTGGATTCATAAACCAACAACAAGACTTTTGAACTTGGTTCCTCAAGTTCTTTTGGCTTAGTTTGGGAAGAATGGCGATAATTTTTGTTTTGACAAGGAAACATATTGTTTCATTAATGTAGAAAAGAGAACGAAAGCTATAAGATAAACATACTACAAAATGTAGAATTATAAAAGCAGAAAAAAGATAAAAAGCAACTAAAACAGAAGGATAAATACAGCCAACAAGGGCCAAGACTACAAGAAGACCTTGTTATTACAAATATCTTGAAATGAATAGCCTGTCAAAGCTTTGGATAGAAAACACTAGCAAGATGCTTTAATCTTAATTATTTTGAAATGGTCTGAGGAAGAAAATATTTTATCCTAAAAAATCTTTGATACCTTCCAACCTAAGAAGCTTGGCTTTGATAGGAGAAGGCGGCAAACTAAGAGGAAGGATGCCCACAATTTTGTTTAGAGATGTTTTGAATGTCAAATAATTAGAGAAGGCCTCTATGCAGCTTTATCGACTCCGCATTCAATTTGGAAAGATTTGTTCATGGATTTTATCCTTGGACTACCAAAGACCCAACGTTGATTCGGCTCTGTCCTTGTTGTGGTTGACATATTAGCAAAATGACGCACTTTCAACATGCAGAAAGATGTCAGATGTAAGATACATTGCCAATTATCTTTCTCAGAGAAGTCATCTGCTGACATTGTATGCCAAAAAGAATTGGTTTCTAACTAGGATGTTAAGTTCCCAAGCTACTCTAAAAGAAAACTTTGGAGGAAATTTGATACAAGTCTCGAATTCTTAATTGTTTTGTTGCAACTTATCCCCATCACTAAACTTGAAGAAAAATGCACAATTCTTCAATTTCTCCGATCATCGAGTGATCGAGGATAATACTTCGAATCCAGATTGTGTTGAAGAAAATGTTTCTAGTCTTTTGGCTCCATCTGCCAAGAAAATTATTTCTCAGAATTATAGTCAACAAGAATCTACTATATTAGATTCTGATGGTGTCTTCACTAAAGGAGCATTTCATTCTTCAAAGGATCCCATTGCTTCTCCTCTCACATTATGTTGGAGATGTTGATTATTGTAATGTTGCATCTGAAGTTAGTTTGAGCAATATAGAATCTAATTATAAGTTAAGGAAATTATTATTGATGATACCAGTGCAGGAGAATAATTTAGTGTGATTATTTAAAGAAAGTGATAAAGAAATTACTCATGCTCTTCCTTTATCAGTACCAAGCAAAATTGCTTCTCTTATTGAAGCTTGTGGTTTCGAGATGGTTCAGTTCTTTCTGCTTGTTTTTTTGTGGCTTAGTTCTACTTCTCCTTGGTGGTTGTTCTTTTTGGTTGGGGCTCAAACCTTTGAGTTTTTCCTTTTTTTTATGTCCAAGGCTTTTGGTTCTCAGGCATTTTCTTTTGTTCGATTTTCAGAGTATAGTCTTTTGTGTTGAGTTTGGTCCTTTAGGCTCTTTATTTGCTAGTTTTTTCTTGTTCAATTCGTTTGGTGTTTCTTGTTGTGGAAGTTCATTTTTGTATTTTGTTTTCTTATGGTTCTTTGTAGCAGTATGTGTCCTTTCTTTCTCTTCTTTGTGGAGCTCGTATCTTTGAGCATTAGTCTCTTTCCATCTGATCAATGAACAATTTTATTGCTTAAGAAAATTGAAATGATCTAGTAAAAGTGACAAATTTTGGATTAGTGTCGGAATCTAAAGATTGGCCAAAGATGGGCTAGGTGAATAAGAGATTGAATGTCATTATTTATTTTTCAGGGAAATAGAAGCTTCAAGGGAATCGAGGCAAGAAGATCATCTTCCCTCTTCTTCTTCAATTTGATTAGGGCTGTGATTGTTTTTTTTTTTTTTTTAAAATAGAAACTAGACTTTTCATTAAAATATTGAAAAGAGACTAATGCTCTGAGTACAAGGAAACAAAATAATAAAAGTAAAAGATACCAAGGACCAAATAAGAGTAGCAAGAAGAAAATAGAAGAACAAGCCATAACAACTAAAAACCATAAGACAAACTTTCCAAACAAAGAGATGACTAGCAAAGGGCAAAGCTTCCATTCGAGGAGCCGACCAGCAGAGGGCAAGACTTGAATCTTAAATGGATATGCCTTTGGCAGGCTGAAACCATACTACCTTGTGACAAACTTGAACAAAAGGCAATAAATGGTGAACCAGTCTTGTAGAAATCCGCCGAGGCATTGAGAGAGAGAAAGAAGACACTTGCAACTTTACTTTTCTTTTTTGGAGGAGCACTCGCAAATTGAAACTTCTTCTCCTTTGTCTCAAGATACTCTAATGCTTGATCTTGTGTACATGTAATCCTTCACACTTCTTGCAACATGCTCAATCAAAACTCAATAAATGTAACCCTTCAAGCAGCATCATCTGAGACAACAAGAGTGAGAATCTTACTCAACCCATTTGACTAACAGGCTTTCCCAAGAACCAAGCCCCATTTCTCAATCAAAGAAGAAAATTTAGAAGGGATTTGAGAAGGGGATAATGGGGAGAACATCAATGGCTTCTGACCAGAATTCCCCTTGGCCGGACTTTGGTAAAGCGCTGCTATATCTTCCCCAAATTCTCTTCAACGTGGAGTTCTTCAGATGCTGAATTTAAAGCCAAAATGTCATGTTCATCACTACTTACACTTGCTACTGAATTGTCATCAGAATTTTCATGGGACTTGGAAGTTTTTGCCTGGTGACGAAACACCAGGAACTTCCTTAATCAATCTCGCATTAGAATTTGGAAATGAGATATCTATAATTAGTGTTATCAAAATCGTATGCTACGCGAGTTGTATCATATGATTCAACTCAAAATGGAGGTTTTGAATAGAAATTGAGAGGAATCGTACATTCTAAAATATTGAGTTAAAACTTACAAGATACACCAAATTTTAATTTCGATACTCGTTCCGATTTATGAGATAACAACCTTGTCTATAATAATGTCGTGTAAGGTCTTCAATGGGGAGTAATACTCAACAATCTCATTTTTGTTTTTTTGGATATCCGTGAGTGTCTGAGCCAACTTATGCGCACCTCGATTAATCTCACGAGACAACCCGCCTGACTCTATAATATTTAGGTGTCAAGGAAACCCGTAAGATATTAAATCCTAGGTAGGTGACCACAATGGATTGAACCCATGTCCTCTTTAGCCTTTTACCAAGGTCATCCCCCCTCCCACTTTTACCACTAGGCCAACCCCATGATGGTTTGTTACATATCATAGTTATATAAAATCTAAAGTAGGTTTGTTCACGTGCTAATATAAGGTTGCCTAGGTATCCTAATCAAACCACATTTTGGCATCTCGTCATCAATAACATGTAATGGTTTTTAAAGTTCAAGCTGCAATAAAGCGCCTTTTTTTTGTGAGGCACGCTATATATCAAAGTACTACATTAAGAAGAGAAAGCATAGTTAAAGTGGAAATATGAAAAAAAATACCCCTAAACACAAGAAATTTTGCATTTAGGCACGGTAAATTTTTTTTAGTTAATAAAGAAGGAAAAACCCTAATTATTACTATTTTTAAAAAATAATTAAAAAGCCCCAAGGCCCCGGGCTTTGCGTCTTGGAGCTTCACAAAAGGCTTTATTTGTGAGCCTTACCTTTTCAAGCCTTAATAAAATCAATTCTTGCTAGCCTTCTTTATCATATGCTTTGCAGTGTTTTAAAAAGTCCTCTTGGGCACGCGCCTATGTGCTAGGTGCAGGTTAGGCGCCTCGCCTTCAAGCTTACTCTTTCTTTCTTTATTTCTTTCTTCTCCCTTTTTTTTTTTCCATATGTGATTTATACCTATCGCATTCAAGCATTTATTATATAAAAAATTCATAAGTTAAACTACAGGGCTTAAGACCTGAAGTACCAAAATTAAATAAGAATAGAAGTTTGAGCATGTGTTAATGCAATTTTGGTACTTCAAAAAGTAAAGCGCACGCCTTTTGTGAAGCCTCAAAGCCTTGAGCCTTGAGGCTTTTTCATTATTTTAAAAAATAGTAATAATTAGGGTTTTTCCTTCTTTATTAATTAAAGAAAATCCTACTTACTAAGCTTAAATGCAAAATTTCTTGTGTTTAGGTTGATTTCTTTTCCCTTCACATTTCCACTTCACCTATGCTTTCTCTTCTCTATGTAGTATTTTTATATATAGTGCGCCTCACAAAAAGAAAGCCCGCGTTTAAGTTTTAGAAGACTATTGCGCTTTATTGCGCCTTGAGCTTTAAAAAACAATGTGCCTTTGTTTATAAGTTACCTCTAGGTAGTGTTTTGGAAAAAAACCCTTACAGACTATCCTTGGCAAATTAACTTATTAATGGGAAGGTGGTTACCAACCTACACATAAAGGATGTCTAGGTATATGGGTCATGAAGGTGGAAGAACTGTGCTATTTTTTCTTTTCCTTTTTTTTTTTTTTTTACAAGAAATAACTTTTCATTGATTTAGTGAAAAGATATAAAAAGCTCAACAATTCAAATTCCCATCTTTTAAGTTTTATCAAAATGGCTTTGCACATATTCTCTAGAAATTGACCGCCTTTGGTATAAGAGTATAATGTGAGTAGGGTGGATGGCTCACTAGTCACCACTAATAACAAACATACTACTAATGTGAGATATGCCTAAAACTTCTTTCTCGATAGAAAATTTGGTTTAAAAGGTGCTACAACTTCATGCTAGGTTTAGGGGGATCATATTAGATTTTGTGTTAACTGTTGAGTTTTTTTTCCTTTCCTCCCTCTCTTTCCTTTCTTTCTTTTTTCTTGTTCTTCTTCTCAGGGTTTGTTCCTAAGGAGGAACAAAGTCGCACAAAAAATGGAATATAAAAGCTAAAGAGAGATTTGTTGTCACGAAAGAGTTCCCTGAAAATTTGATTTAAGAAGTAAAAACTTCAAGATGCTGAAACAGAAGAGTGACTTTCCCTAAATAATATCATAGGAGCTTTGATTATTTTAAAGAGACGAAGACAAGAGGATTTGGTATTTGGAGGCTTCAGATAATTTCTTGCTTAAAAAGTTTGTCATTAAATTTTGTTTTCTTAGAACAATCAAAGAAACTTGGGAACAAATAATGTTTGGCAAGGAAAATATGAAATCTGTGGACAAAATGCTAGAGCATCCATTCTTTAGGACTAAATTGGACTGTGTGCATCCGACTTGTGATGATCTCTTTTCCTCTCTTCTCTTCTGTTATTTTATTTTATTTTATTTATTTTTATCTTTAAATAATGTTGTTTCTTGTTAAAAAAAAAGATTATTTTCATAGAATTTCCAATATTTGTTACTGTGATATAGCATTATTTATATGCTATATTATAATATTGTTGCTAGTGTTTTCTAAAGCTGATGGCACAAAAAAAAGTGTGGCTTTTTATTCTTTATTTTTAATGTAATATTATTTTTTAATTTTATTTTTAAAAAGAAAAGAGAAAGTATAGTTGAAGTGGGACTACGAAAAGAAAACCCTAAACACAAGGAATTTTGCATTTAGGCTTAGTAAATTTTATTTTTTAATTAATAAATAAGGAAAGACCCTAATTATTATTATTATCTTTTCAAAATAATGAAAAGCCCAAGGCCTAGGGCTTTGGGCCTTAGGGCTTCACATAAGGCGTGCATGCGCTTTATTTTGTGCGCCTAGGGCCTAGATGCGTGTTTAGGTGGGCTTTTTAGAAGATTGATTATCGTGGATAGTCCTTGTTTGGATTTGATTGCAATTAACAAGTATAGATGTTTAATTTGAGTCAGAGGATTCTTTTGTTCATAGTATACGTTAAATCACCACAATCCAAAAACTTAAGCTAATGGGTTTTGGTAAATTTAATTATATCAATACTTCAATACTCTCCCTCACTTGTGGGTTTGGAAATTTATAGAAGGCCCAACATATAGAAATCAATATTAATTGGAGAGGAAATGACTTTACAGGGGTTTAAACAAGTCCTTATGCTTTGATGCAATGTTAAATTACCATTCAACTCAAAGCTTAAGCTGATGAGTAATGGTAAATTTAATTCTATCAATACTTCAACAGAATACAACATTTGGCTTCTTGGTGGAGTTCAACTCAAAGACTATTAGAACTTGGAAGGCCGCCTTGTAATATTATTAGAAATTGGAAAGCCTTCTTGTACTAGACCTCCTGGGGTTCACCCTAACCTGCCCTTAGGTTGTATCATGTATGCTTTCGTGGCTTTTGTACAATCCTCACAGTTGCTTATAAAAAAGCTGGGGGTGTATATTTCAATTTGAAATGCTTGATGTGGCCTTTGGCGCATATTTTCTAATGGTGTGCATGAATCGTGTTTTCTCGTTCCTTTTAATATCATTGTGTTTTCTAGGATGCCTTGCATCAGGATGAAAATTGCTACAAAACCCAAGTAATTAAATTAATTTAAAATTTTGAAAACATTTTTACAGCGTGTTAAGGTTTACCGATTGAATGATGATGGCAAGTGGGATGACCAAGGAACAGGCCATGTCACTGTTGATTACGTGGAGGTTTGTCTGACTTCTTGATCTGATTGATGTTTCTGAAACAATGAAGGGCTTGATCCATACAACTGCAGTGCATTTTGTTATAAAATTTGTAATCATCAGAGAATTAATTTGGCACTTTTGTTTGAACTTATATGTTATTATCATAGAGGTCAGAGGAGTTGGGGCTGTTTGTCATTGACGAGGAAGACAATGAGACTTTACTTCTGCATCGTATCAGCCCAGATGATATCTATAGGAAGCAAGAAGGTACTACTGAATTATTCCCTGACACTTAAATCAGTTCGATCATGGTTTGGAGGTTTGGCCTCTTGTGCCCCTTCTCCCTGTTAGGAATATTATGTTTCTTATTCAAAAAGAAAAAAAAAAGGAAAGAAAAGAAAAATAAGAAGCAGACCAGTAGCACGATTTCAAGGGGTTAGAGTTGGAATACACAATTTAAAAAATGTTTGAACTGCAGATACTATTATTTCATGGAGAGATCCAGAATATTCAACAGAGCTAGCACTTAGTTTTCAAGAGGCTACAGGATGCTCTTTCATTTGGTGATAGCTAACTTTCTAATTTTACTTTCTTTATATTTCTTCTCTTTGCATTAAGTTTAGGTCTAATACACTCCTTATACAGGGATAATATATGCAACGTACAAAGGAATCTTCATTTTAGTAATCTTAGCAGTAAGTGTGTGCAATTTTCATATGTAGCCTTTAATTCTTGAAACTACTTATTAGTTTATCTTCATGCTGTAAAATCACCACCATTTTAGTTGTTAAAGCATGTATTTTCAATTGAACGACTCATAGGTTGATCTAGTTAATGTCTATCTGATGAATGGGTTTTACTTGATGGATATGGTTTATTTTATTTTCACTTCCTCTGGGAATTTGTTTCCCTTGAACAAATTTTCTTTTCATTATATCCATAAGAAGTTGTTTCTTGTTTGAAAAAAAATTGATGGATTGGGGTGGTTTAGATCTTACAGAACGCTGTTCACGTCTATGCCACTCTCTTTGTATTAGAATAAAATATCTTCATTCTTCAGGGCCTTATTATTTTTAAAGCTCCACCAAGACTCTAACAATTTGAATTACCATGATGAATTACAATTTTATGGGGAGAGAAATAGCAGAATGTTTAAAGGGTGGAGATGGACCCTAGTGAAGTGTGGCCCCTGGTTAAGTTTTATGTCTCTATTTGGGCGTCGATTTCTACGACCTTTTGTAACTACTCTTTAAGTAACATTTTACTTAGTTGGACCCCTTTTCTTTGATGGGGTTTTCGTGGGCTTTTTTTTTTGTATGCACTTGTTTTCTTTCATTTTTTCTCAATGAAAGTTGTTATTTCTATACAAAAACAGAAGACCAACATAGTATTCTGACCTTATACTTTTTTTTTTTTGTGTGTGTGTGTGGGGGGGGGGGTGGTGGTTTCTTCAACTTTTGTCATATACGATGTCTGTCACGATGCTTTGTACCTTACTCTACCTTCCAACCCCAACTATAATGGCTCCAACTAAGAAGCATGGACACTTTAGTTCAGCTAGTTGTGTCCATGTTCGACATGCGTCGGACGCTTGGACACTTGTTGAACACGTATCAGACACTTGTTAGTGGAATAAATGTGTTAAACACTAGTTGTACAAAGTCAAAATAGGACCAACATTTGGTAGACATGCATCAAACACTTCTTACATATACTACGTCAACACATATATGACAGAAATAACAAAATTTGAGAGGAAAATACATCAAACTAATTTTTTAAGCATAGAAATAAATAAACTTATTGACTTTGAATTTCCTTCTTAATTAAAAATGATATATAAAATTAAAAAAGTATGTTTTAATTAACGTGTCCTTGCCATGTCCGTGTCCTAAATTAAAAAATAAAAGTATCCCTGTGTCGGTGTTGTGTCGTATCCGTGTCTGTGCTTCTTAGGGCTCCAAAACCTTGCTTCCATAGCAGTCTATAAACCCACCATTGCAACACCTAGGAGTTGCTCATAATGAACAATTTCCATTGATCACAAATCTCTCTCCATTGCTTTTGACAAACATTACAAAGGAAGGGGGCTAAGATAAAAGGAGAGTAGTCAATCCTCTTCCCTCAATGTCTCCGTTGTGTTTTAAATGACTCCATGCACATGCCTATGCTGAGAGGTGAGGTGACCGGAGGTCCTTGTGTGTTGGGCCTCAAAGGCAGCTAAAGTGAGCTCCATCAACGAGGCTAGGCATTTGCCCCACGAAGCCTTTAGTTACTTGGTTACTATTTAGTACTAATATTAGATTTTTCTTTTATTCCAAAATTAAAGATAATGAAGAAGAAGAAGAATCAAAGTTGAAGCAAAAAAAGTGAGGAAAAATTGAAGAACGTGTTTGCCCCACAAAGCCTTTAGTCACTTGGCTACTATTTAGTACAAATCTTAGATATTTCTTTTATTCCAGAATCAAAGGTAATGAAGAAGAAGAAGAATCAAAGTTGAAGGGAAAAAAAAATAGAGGAAAAATGGAAGAACTTGTCTGTGTGTTAGCTTCAACTGTTTCATATGTCTTCCCCATTTTTCAAGTTTTTAACAGTGTCATGCAGTACTAAGGACTAGTACTAGTGTAGAGCTAGTTTGTAGCACTCACATGCATGCTTAGTAGTAAAACTAAAACTGACAGACAGTACTACTAATTCTAAATCTTAGTAGTTTGTGCTGTGTTTATTTAAAATAGTCATTTTTTTTGTTTAATTTCTGTCAATAAATGTATCGTGTAATCTTTTATTCAACTACTATCTTTTTACCATATATTTAATGCTCATACCTTATATATACTTCGAATACTTTATGTATATATATGTAATTTTTATTTAAGTTACTCGGTAAAATGTTTCAACAATACATTATCTATATAATTTTTTTTTAAAGTGTGTCTCACTTCACTTAGGTGACATTTTTGTTGCCTCTTGGCTTGAGACAATTAAAAAGCTTGTCGCCTTAAGGGGTGGACTATGTGCTTTGAAGATACTAGTCATGTGGAACTCTTTTCTCTATCTCGTATCCTCTTTCAAAACCTTGTTCGATGAATCCTACAATTTTATCAAGGAACAAAGAGTCAGTAGACTATATCATTTGGATAGAAAAACTGAAGTTGCTCTAGCTTTCGTGAACAACTAGCTCTGCACCTCCTCGATAAATTTCTTATCACCTTGATTGGCTAGGACACAAGCTCACATCCAAGTTTAAAGACTTCAAACAAGTCGTAAAGGAGTGGATCAAATCCTCCCTGAGAGATGCTAAAGAACATTGAAAGCTATTGATGTCTTAGGGGAAAGGAGCCCCTCCCAACAAAATAGAGGAGCTAGTTCAATCGACTGAATATAAGGGAGAAGCTTCTAGAATTGGCAGCTTTAGAAGGTATTTCAGTGGATGCAAAAGATCCAAGATCAAATGGTTGAAGGAAGGAGGTGAGGACACCAAGTTCTTCTATTGAGGAAAACCTTTATTTTTAAAATCCTCTTGGTTTAGTTGTGGCGTTCTTGCCACAACATATCCTTGACTTTTTCGTTTTGCTCAGCAGCTGGAGGCTACTGTGGCTAATATCTGAGTTCCTTCTACTTGTGCTTGGGACCTAATCTTACTTAGTTGGAAATTTATGAATGGGCCTTTTTATCACACCACCTGACTTGTCAGATTGCGTTCCACTTCTGATTCTTGGTTGTGGCTGCTTGATCCATCTTTAGGTTTTACTGTTAAATCTCTAATGGCTGGTTTGGTGGCTGTGGATTCAATTTTGTCTGATCTTTATTCGGTGATTTGGAAAGACAGGTATCCCAAAAAGATTAAAATCTTTCTTTGGGAGCTTAGCTAGGGTGCCATCAATATTGCTGATCGTTTACAGCGTCGGTTGCCTTACATGTCTCTTTCTCCCTCTTGGAGTCACATGTGTCGCCGACATGCTGAATCTGTAGTCCATTTGTTTTTGCATTGTCCTTTTGCTCCTAGTTTTTGGGAAATTGTTTTGTGAGCTTTTGGATGGTCTTTTACATGTCCTAATAACATCTCTGATACTTTGGCTTCTTTGTTGGTGGGTCATCCTTTTGGTGGTATAAAGAAGATGATTTGGTTGGCTCTCGCTCTCATGCATGTTCTCTTTTGGAGCTTGTGGGGTGAAAGGAACAAACAACTTTTTAGTGACTCTTTCTCTTGTAATTGTTTTATGGAACTGGTTTTATCTACCACATGTTCTTAGGATATAACAAAGCACCCTTTCGCTCATTTTAGCTTATCTTTTTTAGTCAGTAATTGGTGCTCCCTTATGTAACCACCTTTTGGTGTTTGGGCTTCTCCCTTGATATGATCAATGAAATATTTCTTTTACCAAAAAAAAAAAAAATGAAATTATGGTTTCTTCTTCTTTTTTGGAAAAAGAACCCAAGTGTTTTGTATTGTATTCATGAATTGAAATTATGACCTGACAGCTGACTCCTCGAGGAAATTATATTTTCTACAAGCCTATTCATTTAGCATAGGCAGTTGAAGCTAAATCGAACACCAATAGATATCAAACAAAAAAAAGTTATAAACTACATCAGTCTTTATGTACCATTGGCATTGAACTTGAATATTTTTTGTTTCCTCTTCTTCCTTTTTATTTTGCAATCATGTGCTCAATGTTATATTGTTTGTTGGGAAATAATGTACAATATATGTTTTCTTTCCTTCTGGATGAGAATTAGTTGTGCTAATCTGACTCATTTGTTGCTATGTGCAGACGAGGCATTTCATAGTGTGAATAGTGAGCTAAGGGAGCTTCCTGCCGTTGAGCTATCTACACTTCCGCTAATACTTAAGGTGTTGGCAGATGTATCCATTGTCTCTCTCTCTCTCTTATGTCTCTTTTTTTTATTGGATATTGGAGAGCATGCTTTGTTGTTGAGGGCTAGATATTGACGAAGTTGAAGTCAAACATTAGGGTTAGAATCGCTAAAGGACTATTTGATGGTTAAATTGTTATCTGTTTCCTGTCTCTGAAAGATACACGTTTCTAGTGGTGTTTTCTTTGGGTGGTGGTGGTGGTGGTGGTTATTGTTGTTTTAAAATATTCTATTAATATTTTAGAATTTTAATGATGATAATAAAAATAATTTAAAATTATTATTTTCTTTCATATTTTTTGAGAAGTTTTTGAAAACTTATCTAAGTTTTAAAAATAGAAACATAGAAACTAGAAGGTCCTAAACAGTCAATTATTTAAAACAGAATGTATTCAGTTAATTTGTCCTTAGTGATTTATGTCCACTTGATAGCCTTGGTTACATTTTCTCTCAATATTTTTGCTTTACAGTATTGGAGCCGCTTTATACCCTGACTCTATGAGATTGTAACAATCTTCTCTCTATCTAAATATTCCTCAAATGTTTAAAACTGAATGAACGCGGCATATTATGAATGCTTTTTGACCTGTGTGTTTAGTTCTGTCTATTCGTATGGCAGAAGTTATAATGTTCTTTCTAAACCCGAACCTTGCTGAATTGGATGCATTTATCTAATTTTTTTGTTCCTTTCCTGTCTTATGTTTTCCTTAAATGAATGCTATATGTATATGCATATAAATACGTTTCGTACTACCCATGGGGATTTTAGATATATATTATTTTGAACCAGCAACAAAACCTTTCATTGGGTATTTAGAATATTTTTGTTTGAAACAAGTTCTCATTGATGGAATGAAAAGGAACAAAATTTTGAAAGATACGATATCTCAAAAGGCGAGAAGATGAAAAGATAAACAAATACAACCAAATAGGTATGAACTTTCTAACATCTACAAAAATGCCTCCTTCAAATACTAAAAACAACGCCAACTATAAAAAACACTAGAGAAACCCAAAAAAGTGACAACCAACCAACAAAAAACCAACAAAGAGCAAACTGAAAACTCTTCAATTTTGTACAAACTAAAAACATGATGAAAGAATCTTTCGATGAAGCAGGTTCTTTTGAAAAGAAACTCTTCTAACTCTAAATCCTTCCAACAGGAGAACGAATCAAAGCTCAAGTGATATTAGACCACCACCATGGGTAGTACGAAAAACATTTACAAAACGTTTTGGGTTTTCTTCTTTTTGGGCTGTTTTCTTCATTAGTTGTGTTTATCTCCAATATTAGTCTTCTATTTGGAGTTCTTGTATTTTAGAGTAGTAGTCTTTTTTCATTATATTAATGAAATTTTTGTTTCAATTTTAACTTTTTTAAATAAAAAAAGAATATTAGAATAAAAAAGAACCATATAGTTGTAGTGGCATTCTATAGTTCATAAGTTCAAATTTTCAATGACACTAATCTGACTAATCTGTACAGTTCTTTAGTTTAACGTATCAATATTTGTTTTGTAGACTGTGGTTGAGAGTGGAATTGGAGATCAAATGAGGTTGACAGAACTCTTATTGAATGATGTAAGAGCTTGAACTTTATGGATTTGGTACTTTTGGCTGTTAGTTCATGTCAATTTGAAGAGCAGCATGTTGGTGGTAAGCAAGCTGCCTGGTTTAGGTGTCGTGCTTGGTAGATTTTGAAAGATCTTTTTGATAAGTTTCTTTATAATTTCTTAAAGGATTGGGTGGAAGTCTGTAGTATTCGTTTACTTCTCTGGAGTTCCTGCTCCAAAACGGTTTTTAAAATTATACTCCTTCTCTAATTGCTTCCCGATTAGATTGCCTTTTCTCTATATTAAATTCTTGCTATATTTCATTCATCAATGAAATGTTTCTTGTTACCCCCCCTCCCCAAAAAAAAAAAAAATTACGATGTTCATCTTTTTTTTTTTTGAAACGGAAACGAACTTTTCATTGATGTAATGAAAAAAGGCTAATGCTCAAAATACAAAGCTTCAAAATACAACAATAAATATTAGCAATCTAAATAACCATAGTACTATGGATCAGTAAGTGCACCAGGACATCTCAACTAGGTTGATACCCCCATGACATCCTCATCATATCCATTTACAAGAAAAAGCTACAAATACAAAAGACAAAAGACTACTTGCTTGATTACAAAGAAGATGTAAAAGCATTCCAATTGAGATAAATGTCCTGAATAGAATAATCAACAAAAAACTTTGACTGAGAGCACCAAGAAGAGAATAACAAACGGGCTGATCCAAACCGGTTTGACCAATCAATAGCCTTGTTGTGGAAGACTCGTTGGTTTCGTTCAAACCAAATTTTTTAGATCAAAGCTTTAACCGCATTTGACCAAAAAATTTGTGACTTTGGAGACTAAATAGGGCCGGTTAAAATGTGAGAGATATTGCTGTTAATATTTTGTCAAAAAACCCAATGTAGATTGAAATATGAGAATAGTTTCTCCCAGCATTTGCTTGAATAAGGACAATCAAAGAACACATGTTGAAGGTCTTCATTGCTTGCTAAACATAAGTGGCAGATGGTGGGAGATATGTAGTGAAAATGAAGTTTATGTTGCAATACTTCAGAGAAATTAAGTGACCCAAAATTTAAAATCTAAACCAGAATGTTTATTCTTTTCGGGCTTTTTGACTTCCAAAGGGCCTGAAATAACTCTTTATCTAGAGGGAGGAGATGAGTTCAAGTGACATTTCCTGTATGCCTAGTTTTTTTTTTGGATAGGCGTGTGACTGAACCAACTGGGTTTTGGTGTTCTATGGATTTATAGGCATGATAAACAGTTCTGGGAAATGAAACCTTTGACCTTACTGTCTATTAATGTTTTCCGGTGATGCCATGTTTCGATGTTAATTGTGCTTAAGGATTTAATACATGATTTGTGAAAAAAAGAGGAATTCATGCATAATATATGAAAATGGATTTTTTTAATCCTCGGCTCTATTGTTGGGTCTATGATTTTTTTCCCTTGGGTTTCAAGTTACTAGAATGGATTCTAATACTATTGTGAAATTTGTCTAACTGAAACATATTGTCATAATGCAGAAAGAATTTTTCAGAAAGTTGATGAACCTTTTCCGAGTATGTGAAGATTTGGAAAATACCGATGGTCTTCACATGATATTTAAAATCGTTAGAGGAATTGGTTAGTATGAGTTTTACCACCTTTGTGTTATCATGGACTTGTGGTGCTGGTACTGATAAAAGTTATATTGTTTCTTTTTAACGTCTCAGTTTTGCTCAACAGTCCGCAAATCTTTGATAAACTATTCTGTGATGAGCTGATTATGGATCTTATTGGTTCACTTGAGTGTAAGTTCTTCTGATGCTTAAAAATAATCTTGAATGACTTTGCATGGTTCAAAGTTTGTTCAGTTGTAGTATATTCTCTATAATATATTTGGATGGTGCTGTTACTGTCATGGCTTTGGATGTTGCAAAAGTATTAACCGTGTATTCAATGGTTTTGTATGCTTCCTGATCTACAGATCATTTCCCTTTTTATTTTGTATTGATTTATGTCATCTTAAAAAGTCCTCTTATTTCGTTGAAGCCATAATCCCTATAAAAGGCCTCTAGAAGAATACTTCCATAAAATTCTGGCCTTTCCTTCCATCTTCCAGCCACCTAAGGGCTGTTTGTTGGGTTAGACATCCTACCCTTGTTTGAGATAAGGGTTTAGGAAGGCTGGCTTCTTAAACCCTTTCCCATGGAATAGTAAATACTATTCAACCCTGTGGGTTACCTCCTCTTCTTTCTTCTTCATTCTTTTTATTTTTTAATTTTTATACTACAATAATACTTTTGTTACATTCAATCTTTTTCTAATTTTTTCCTCTCGAGACCCTTTTTTTTTTTTTTAATAATAATAATCATAATAATAATTATTAGATTATCTTTTTTCTCTATTTCCTTAATTGTTTAAAATAAAGTGTCATTATATCAGTCATTAATTTTAAATGTAGAGCTTTATTTGTTCTTCTATTAGTCAAGCCTATATTCTATTGTTAAGTGTTTGCATTGTACTTGTTTTCTTCTTTTCGATAGTTATGTTTAGTCTCCATTATTGTATTTTGAGCATTAGTCTCATTTCATTATTTCAATGAAGAGGCTTGTTTCTATTTCAAAAAATCAACAAAATGTTTCTTTTATCCCAAAAAAGCAGGTTCTATATTATTTACTAATATCTGATTTTTCTTATGTGCAATACAGACGATCCTGAGGTTCCACATACTCAGCAATTTCGTAATTTTTTGAAAGAGCACGTTGTATTTAAGGAGGTAAATCTTTGATAGTGTTATCTTCTTGTGATGGGGGACATCGGGAGGGATATATGGAACCATCTTGCTGGAATTTTTGAACTTAGTTCTTAGACTGATCTTTATCTATCTGCAATCGATCTTGTAGGCTATTCCCATTAAGGACCCCCCTGTTCTGTCAAAAATACATCAGACATATAGAGTTGGCTATTTAAAGGTATGGTCATTGAGTGCTGAACTTTATCCTTGCCTGCCTCTTTTGTCACTGAATTATTATTCATCTATGCCAGGATGTTGTTTTGGCGCGAATGTTAGATGACTCCATGGTTGCTAATCTGAATTCAATAATTCATGCCAACAATGCAGCGGTAAGATTTAGAATGTTGACTAAACTTATTAGACTTTTATACTGTCGTTTTCTGAAAGTGATCTTCTCCTATAGGTTGTTACTTCATTGAAGGATGACAGTACCTTTATTCAGGAATTGATGGCTAGGTTGAGATCCCCCTCCACATCTGTCGACTCTAGAAAAGACTTAGTGAGTATTGGTTATATATATATTATCGTATTCATCTGTCTGTCAGTGTGTGATTGTGTATCCCCATTGTGCATTGACGTTTCAGTGGATATTCTGGCATGGAGTTGAAATATGTTATTCAGAATTCCTTGTATTGAATCTGGTTTTTGTCCCCTTCCTCAAAGAAAATTGTTGGTATTTCGTTTCTGCTTCAGGTTTATTTTCTGCATGAGTTTTGTTGCGTAAGCAAAAGCCTACAAATGGTACAACAGCTTCGATTGTTCAGGTAAATTACTATTAATTGTAAGGTCACGAAGTTATACGTGACATGCTGGTTTCACGTGAACTGACTTAAGTTGAGATGTATGGATGGATAACCTGCTTTCGCTAAAATGGGGCCTGTCACAGCCATTCCCCATCCACTTGATTCCATTCCAATCACGATTGATTTTTATCCTTCAGTCTTATTAGTTTTATGATTATTGTCTTAAACTCTAATTTCTACAGGGACCTTATGAATGAAGGTATCTTTGACATCGTTACTGATGTATTACAGAGTCAAGACAAAAAGCTTGTCTTAACAGGGTGAGGACTGCATTGGCATAATTTAACCTTCCTGTTTTTCTGCATTTAATTCTTAATCCTCGATAGTTTTTCTCGTTCTCCTAGTAAAGTATTTATTTATGATTGCAGGACAGATATCCTCATTCTTTTTTTGAATCAGGATCCAAGTCTTTTGCGTACTCATGTTGTTCGACAGGAAGGATTTCCACTTTTTGGACTGCTGGTACTCCTCCTCTCCCTCTTAAGTGTGTAAACAAAATCTCATAGAACCTATACTATGATAGCAACCTTGATTGCAAATTTAGTTCCTTACAACCCAAAGAAGAAGAGGGAAACATTAGTTGTCAAAGATATTTATCAAGAGTACCATTCCTCGTTTTAACTCAGAAAAATAATACAATGTATCAAGAGTTTTATTTTTCTCATTGGAAAGAATAATCGTTTCATCTTAGTGAAGATTCTGAATCCAGATTGTGTCCTGCTGCTCTTGAAATTCTTTAATCAATTGTTTATCAAGAATCAGAGTTTTCTGCTTCATTGTAAATCTCAATTTCGTCAACACAATCTTTTAGTGAAGTGTATACCGCCTAAAGATTGTGTGATTAAGCAAAGAATGGTTATATTGTTTCTCCATTGATCAAAGAATTTTTGTTTTCAGGAAGCCCTTTTTTCTAAGCATACTGTTTTTTTTTTGAAACGGAAAGAAAGCTTTTAATTGATATAATGAAAAGAGTCTAATGTTCAAAATACAAGATACCAAGAACGGTGCAATAAACCGAAATAAAACTAGTAATATAAATACATGATTTAAACAGGAGAAACAAAAGCATTCTAATTTACACAGATGTCCTGAGTGGAATAATTAGCATAAACTTTAGATTGAGAACACCAAGAAGAGGCAAGAAGACTCGATCTGACCAAAAGAATAAAAAAATTAAATACTTATCTTCAAAAACCCTTTCGTTCCTTTCTCTCCAAATGTGCCCGTAAAGACCTCTAGCTGCACAACGCCAAGTAATCTCGGCCTTCCCTTTGAGATTCTATCCACCTAAAGCTTCAATCATCCACCAGCCCATTCTTTTAGGAATACAAGATTGGGTCCCAATTTCATTCATCACTGATATCCAGCCGTTAATGGCCATCAGGAAGCATTCTATCAAGAAGTTTTTCAACCTTTTTACATGAATGAGACGACTTATTGATTTTGATTCTAACAAATAATCTCTGAGCTGATTGTTTTGATATTTGTTTCATAGATTGTGAATCCTTTGGGCCCATGAGTGGGGGGAGTATTCCCTAAACTCATAGTGGGAATACTCGAGTCATGTTGTAGTGCTAATATTAGAGTTATTTGATTATTGTAAATATCGTTGTTATATTGTCCTTTATGGTCTTTTTACGCTCTTCTACTTAGGTCACTCTTGTACACGTGTATATATATAAGGTTGTTTTCAAATATAGAAAAATGAGCCAAACTATTTACAAATATAGAAAAATTTTACTGTTTATCGCTGATAGACAGTGAAAATTTTTATATTTATAAATAATTTGATATTTTTTCTGTTTATAGTAATTTCCCATATATATATATATATATATAGTGAATGGAATAGATCATTAAGATTTTCTCAAACCTAAGAGTTTTACAAGTCAAACAGTAGAAAGAATATGTAGAACGTATTTTTGATTCAAGATTATTTCCATTAATTTTTCTTTGGTTCGAAACAAAGAAACTCACTAGAAAAATTTCAAAAAGAGGGGTAGATAAGCCATTCACCACTGAAGTCACGGTCTAGGAAGCTCACAGAAATTAGTCCAAAAAACCCTCCCAACCCAACCTGTCTACACACCTAGTAGTAATGACGATAAATTTGAAAGGAAGCCCGTGAAGAACTCTAATGAGAAATCAACTCCTTTTGTTGGAACACCGGGCCTTTATTAAAAAAAAAAAAAGTGGTTTTACCTCTTTAGATTTCACAAATCATTTTTCTGATGACTGCGCTCCAAAAGATCCTAGACTTGTGCCTGACAGGTTGCTTGCGTAAAAGTGGCTCAAATATTATCCTTAATTGTGTTCAGGGACACCAGGAGAGACCAAAAATACTTTTAACTGTCATTTAGCATCTTTGAGAAAAGGAACTACTAGAGGTTGGCCTCGTGGTTAATTAAATAATAAAGGATTCAAAGGGAATAGGTTTATGCCATGGTGGCCACTAAATCGTATGAGTTACCTTGGCAATCAAATATTGTAAGGTAGACAGTTGTCTGTGAGAATAGTTGAGGTGTGGACAAATACATTCACAAATATGAAAAAAACCATCTCTAAGTAAAGGGAAAATTAAGAAATAAATTATCCTCTTTGCACATAACCAACCAATTAATTGGGTGCGCTTACTGATCCATAGTTTTTTTATTTACTCTTTTGCTCTTGAATCATTATTGTAATATTGAGCATTAGTCTCATTTCATTATATCAATGAAGAGACTTGTTTCCTTTTAAAAAAAAAAACATAACCAACCAATTAGGAGAGAGATGTTGACATTAGTATATGTTTATTTAGTTGATTTAATTTACAATTATCAAGTAATTAATTTTTTTAGTTTGTTTGGTACTCTAGCTTTAATTTAGTAGCTATTTTATTTGTATATTGTGTAATTGGAATTAGTTAGTGTACTGAATATTATTTCATAGAGGGGTTTAGAGAGTTTTCTCTCCATGTTTGGGGGGCTTCTCTGGTGTTCTTGGAATGGATTTCCCGGCTGTTTATGACCATTGATGCCATCTTTCCAAATGTGCTATGTCAAAAAGAAATTAGGAGCTGTTTCTGGACCAATATGGTGGTTTCCCCCCTCAAGTGATCAAGCTTTCATTGAGATCAATTGAAAGAGTAGAAGGGAATACAATAAATGGGGGAAAAAAAATTACCTGTGGTTACACAGTTCACAAGAAGAATTTTGTACTTTCAGGGGATTTCCCCCTTCAGATCTATAGGATAGGGTCAAAATTTTCCATTAGTCCACCTTATTAATAAACCTCGTGATGTGTAATCTTTCCTTTGTCAATGACCACCTTAACTATCTCGTAGAAGGAATGAACATGCCTGTCTTCCACAGTCGTGCTCCAGTAACTCCCCTCCCACAACTTAACTGGGCTGCTTGGGACTATCTCGGAATCCTAATCTTCAAAAGCTTTCTGAAAATCCGAAGATCGTGTAAGAAGCTATTCTGATTCCCTTTACCCCACGGCGAAATAGGAGTGAGAAGGTTTTTAAGTTGATCTTCTGGAGTTCTTACACTGTTTCAGACTTCTAGAAGGAAAATAGGTGAAGTGAATCACTTATATTTTGATTTCTTTGGTCTTACTACAATCTCCTGGAAAGAAAGAAGATAATTGATTTTGTGGTATTGTGGTTATGGGTAATAGGAAGTGCATCATGTTCATGATAGAATTGTTGTTCTTTAAGCCAGTGGGAATTGACTTCTTTGAGTCGTCCTTTTTTTTTCCCTCCGTAATTACAGTAACAACTTGTTTGATTGCAGGTTAAAGGTATGGTAACAGATTTTGGGGACAACATGCACTGCCAGTTTCTTGAAATTCTTCGCAATCTATTGGATACTTATGCATTGTCTGGAGTCCAGGTGCCACTTTAACATTTTTTTCCTAATAATATCCTATCTATATTATTTTAATGCAAGTATAGTTGAGTTTTATTTAGAAATTCGCATAAGGTTTGTTGCTGCTTTATGATATCTTGGTATCTTGCTTTTTAAACTTCTTCAGTTTTTTTCTTTAATATATAGCAGATATATTATGCTTTGCATTTCTTGTTGCAACACATTTGAGTTTATTTACGCAGGTGTAACATTTTGATTGCTGATTTCTATTTTCTTATATTTCTGCTGAAATCTTGGAAAAACTTGTCAGTAAAAATTTATGTAAGAAGTGATTGTTTTTTCTTGTTTCTCTTTTTTACTTTTTCTTTTTTCCTTTTGCAATTGATTCAATAGCTTTCTCTGACCATTTTATCATGAAATGTGCTATTGTTTTTTTTTTTTAATTTGCAGAGAGATACAATTATTGAGATTTTCTATGAGAAGCATTTGGGCCAATTAATAGATATTATAACAGCATCATGTCCTACAGAAGGTTTTCAATCAGCCAAGAAAATTCAAGGGGCTGGTGGAAGTCTTGGAGATAAGAATGGTGTGAAGCCTGAGATTCTGTCAAACATATGCGAATTACTTTGCTTTTGTGTTCTCCAACACCCATATAGAATAAAGTAATCTCTGTGCCCTGCTTGTCTCAAGTACTGAAATTGAATTCCCTTGACAATCTATTTCTATATATTTTAAAGACTATATGGTTTATTTTCTTATTATTTTATTGCAGGTCGAATTTTCTCCTAAATAATGTGATAGATAAAGTGCTGCTATTAACACAACGGAAGGAAAAATACTTGGTTGTTGCGGCAGTTCGATTTATTCGTACTGTTCTTTCACGCCATGTAAGTATGAATTTGTAATTATGAAACAAATAATGTTGACAAAAGATTGACCTTAAAATTGGCCGCCATAAAATTTTGTGGATGTATCCCATTACCAATCTAACCCCATGCCACTATAATTTTAGAGCTCGTGGAAAGTACAGGTAGTCAATGGCCATTAGAGCCAATTTAGATATGGGCTTTCCGAGATAGCAAGAAATGGGCACTCCATAGATGATATGTGAATGGCGAATGTTTATCATATCATGTCTTCTATTATGCCGCCTTGCTGGGTGAAGATCCCCTAAATTTTCTCAAGTCTTAATAAGAATCCCCTTGAATATCTAGTAATTCTAATAGTTTGTTTTGCATTGTTCTTGTTCTTGCATTTTTCCTTTTTTTGTTTTTGGGGTCGTTTACCTCTCTTCCAATGCGCAGTTCATTACTATTTACCGTGGGTAATCTACCTAAATCTTTTACTCGGTTAATTTACAGGATGAACATCTGATAAATTATTTTGTCAAGAACGGCACTATCAAACCTATCATAGATGCTTTTGTTGCTAACGGAAGTCGTTATAATCTACTTAATTCTGCTGTTTTAGAACTTCTCGAGTTTATTAGGAAGGTACATACACTTCCATCCTCTCTCTCTTTTTCCTTCTTTCTTGCTTTCTCTCTTTCTTTCTTTCTGGAGCTCAGTTGTCTTTTGTTTATGTCTGTGTGTCATGCAGGAAAATTTGAAGTTATTGGTTAGATATATAATTGATTCCTTCTGGAATCAGTTGTCCAAATTTGAAAATTTGCCTTCCATTCAAGCTTTAAAAGTTAAATATGAGCAGGTAAACTGTTGCCCTTCCTGATTCGTTCCATCTCTTCAATTTATTTAAATTCTATTTTGCCACTCCATCTGATGTGTGTGCTTGCAGTGCCTTGAAAATTGTGAAATGAAAGGCACTTCGAACACATCAGATCCTCGAAAAAGAAATGATGAGCGTGCTCTAGAGAAAGAAGAGGAAGACTATTTCAACGAGGACAGGTATACAATTTTATTGTTCTGACATTACTTACTATGAAGTATTAACATTTCTTTCTGGGATTTCTTCTTGTCATTAACCTATCCTACTATTTCAGTGATGAAGAGGATACTGCATCGGCATCTGTTGCTCCCAAACAGAATGTAGAGTGTCAACGTGCTTTCCCTAATGGCGTTACTACAAATTACCCACCAGTAAGGTATTTTCATGCTATCCCATTTTGAAAGAAAAATAAAAGGATCTTTTAAGTGATAATTCTTCCGTAGGCACGCTTGAAAGAAGCACAAATTAAGGGAACTTTAAGCACTTTAAGTGCCCTGTTATAGCAAGTTGAAATGTAAGCTCTTTTCAGAGACATGCTAATCGAGTGTTTCCCACCAAAGCACTTTATAGTGTTCTTGGAATTTTTAAAATGACTTTTATTTCCAAAACACTGCAAACCCTCTTCAACCCGTTCTAAATACATCTTAGGCAATCTAACAAAGGTTTATGCTAGTTAGTCTCGAGGATCTAATAAAGGCTATATTCAACACTTATAGCACCTTCTACCTTTTCAGTTTTAGGTCAGGTGGTCTAGTTGATTATGATGATGACGAGGATGATGAAGACTACAGACCCCCCCAGAGGAAACAACCTGACACTTCAGACGAAGACAATGAAGTGATGGAAGCACTCAGGCAGAAGCGGAAGTCGGCTCCTCAAGAGGAACATGAGATGGTCAAGAAGCAGCGACTGATCAAGAAGAACAAGCCAAAAGATGGAGTATTTGCTTCCTTGTGTACCACACTGAGTCAGGCTGTCTTACCTGGTAAGAAGACAACGTGCGCTACTCAATCCAGTCTGTGCACGTCTTATGAGAACAAAAGCTTAGGTGAAGAAAATCACGAGACAAGTCCTGCTATTTCTAGCAGCTCTTCTGATAGTAGTAGCAGCAATTCTGATGAGGATAGTCGCAGGGAAAAGGAATCTACAGCTTCTAGAAGTTACACCAACAGTAGTGTCTTGCATATTACTTCAGAAAATCGTCAGTTAGGTGTGGAAGACTATCCATTGATACCGCCAAAATCCTCGCCCGAAATGACTGTGAATGGATCTTCAAGTTAGTATTAGCATCAATCTTCTATCTGGTGCCTGCCAAATTATTATGATCTTCGACTCATGGATGTGCTTGGTAGTGGGAAATACTTGGCTCTGAGATTACACGAAAAGAGATCAACGCACTCCCTGAAAGAAAATGAATCAACAGAATGGGAATATAGTTGGTTTTGGGGATTTCGGTTTTGGCCGAAGATGAGGACGTCTTACTGTATAGTGCTACTGGGCGGGGAAGATATCTTCTACTCTCTCAGTTTTACCTCTAGCATTTTTACTCTGTAAAACATTTGGCCGTATTAATTTTGCTGGTTAGCATTGTCATCCACTCCTCTCTCTGTCTTAATTTACTCTCCTTCTCGCTCTCCCTACTTCGCTCCTTCCCCTCCCTTGGGGATTACAGCGTGGTATAATTTATAGTTTGAACCAGACTATGAAATGTTATAGAAAAGGGCATAAAATTTTGCCCTATACATTGTCTTTCTTTTAGTTTAGGGGACTTAGTTCTGAAAGGTAGAGATGAATATATACATATAGAGTCGATTGGAGTCCAAATTTTAAAGATGTAGAGATGAATCTCATTTATCACAAGTGTAAATTAAATTTTAGTGAGTTCACTTGTTTGTGAAATTATTTATTCTCAATTTATTGAATTTTTTTTAACTGAATCAAACAAACGAAGGTAATTAACGTGATGAAAATTTTACTATAAGGCGTGCAATTGTTTGTTGGTCACTTGAGATGTTGGACTAGCAGCTTTTCTTGCAATCTCCAAATTTTAGACAACTTATTGATGCCCTTATTTGTTGACATCTTCCAGATTTTCATTATTTATGTTGTTTTCAATTAGGCCAATCAAAGCATAGCTCAAATAATTAAGATTTGTTAGAATTTGTTTCATTCAACACACACGTTAGAGATATGTATTTCACCTATTATAGTTTCCGTAAAATACCGTCGATATATATACATAATTGCAAAAAAATATTTGGTATATTTGTTTGTTACTATCATCATGTCATTTGCAACTATATATACTTGGTTTATATATATTTCTCGTATTATTAAAAATAATAATGCATTTAAGAAAATATATACAAGGTATGAAACAAGTATATAACAAAAGGAAATTTTACTGTGATAACAAGAACCGGAATGTGCAACAACCCATGACACCCACACCACGAGAAGCAGTCGTCCAATCCAATGTTGCTAGCTGGTGATGTCATTGTATTTGTTATATACATAAGAACGTATAAGTGTTACAAATACATACACAATAATATAGCAAACACATGGCCAATAAGTAATAACCATGATATCAATCATATATCTATACATGTAAATAAGTTATCTAAATATCAACTGGGTGAAAATTGAAAAGATTCAACTGAGTAAAAACAGTCGGTTTTTTCTTGTTTGAGTTTATTTTTAAAGATGGAAAACATTTTGTTTAGGAGAATTTTTAAAAATAGAAAAATAAAGAAAATTATTTACATAAAATAACAAATTTTTTAGATAGTTGTGATAGACGCATGGATGAAGGAGATATACAAAACTTAGGCTAATTTTTTTTAAAATTTTATTTTATAAAAATAGTGGATAATATCTTAATGATAAATACATTATAACATTAGTGAAAATTTTGTAGCCAGTTGAGCTTTTTCTGAAATAAATAGAGTGCAGAAGATAATAGTGTAATATGCAGTTACAATTAAGACCTTCTATGTATAAAACCCCTAAGACTACCCCTTAATTTACTGGGCTACCAAAATTTGATTTGGGTTCTGGAATTCGAAGCCCATTTACAATTTCTTCAGTTTCTCCTGCCATTGGAAGAAAACTCCTCTTTCGCCTTATCGACGTTTCTAGAACCGCAGGGCTGATTTTTGATCGTCTTCTTTACACTCTACTCAAACTCTTCAAAATCTATCATTTTCTTTGATATACTCTTAGATTATCTCGCAGATTCCTTCTGATTCTCAGCTGCTAAAACCCTAGGGAGAAATTTATCTTTGTTTAGCTCAGGGTTTGTTGTTTTTCTACCTTCTGCAAGATGAGTACCATGAAGTTCTGCCGGGAATGGTATGCCTTATCATAACCACACACTCGCGTACTTGCGCTCAATGATCGCACATGGCTTTCATTCTTCTGTGTTGATTAGTTTAAGTTTTTGGAAAATTTTGTAATCATTGAAATTTTTATGTTGCAGTAACAACATTCTCTATCCGAAAGAGGATAGAGATGAGAAGATTCTTCTCTATGCGTGTCGTAACTGTGATCACCAGGTACCTTCTCTTTCTTTTGATTTCATCTTTCTATTTTAATGTTGTGAACATTTTAGGTTTTTTAGTTAGCCTTTCATTTCTAATGTATATTAGTTGCGACTTACGATCACGGTGCTCTCTTTTCATATTTTGTCTGGTCTCTGGTGAAATCCTTTGTTATGGTTTTCTTCCTGTAGTTAAAATCATATATCAATTTGTTTTTTTAATGTAAATTGTCTTGCTTTGTAGTAGTTTTGACCTAGGATATGGTTATTTGGACCTGATTCATGATTATGCCCTCAAATGCTCGAGGTTCCCCCTTTAGTTCGGCGCACTGTGTTAAAGTTTTACTTATGGCGTCCTATTACCTCTGTTTTTTATCTTACCTTTCTCTGAACTTGGATGGGAACCTTTGTTCTTCGCTGCTTTTGTTGTCCATTTTCATATCAATAAATTTCAGTAAGGGAAAATTTATGAACATGATGATTTTAACTAGTTATCATCTGTTAATGAAATGCTAACGGGCCCTTACCGTCCTTAGTTGAAGATATGCATGTATAACTGTGAATATAATTGGAGAAAAATGGTAGAAACAGTCTCTTGTTTCATTTTATCCAGGAGGGGGAATGTAACCTTTTTTGGGATGGTTAATTCAGCCTTTATAAAATTTTTAGGATAATATATATTACTTATTTAATTCTGAAGGTTGCAAGTTTAATCTAATTTTTATTTGATGTTAGAGTGTTATCTCATTCCCTGAGATCACGAAATTGTCAAAGTTAATCTTCATGAGTTGCCTTTGATTCCCCAGTTCTTTTTTATTTATTTGTGTTCTTAAGTTCCTTGGCATGTTACTTATGGTGGGAGACTGTAAGGTTTTGAGCCTTGTTCTTTACCAATTGAATTGCATATCTTTACTCGGTATATGTTTTCTTGTTGCGCCATTGTTGAAAACTTCCTTTCTGCTTTTGTGTAACGAAAGGAATTTTATTTTTACCTACTGGAAGATAGACCTGCTTTTGTATTCTGAGATTGATGTTTTCACCATTATTGTAGCCTTATTTATTTGTTCATATTGCAACAAAATCATCCCATTGATGGAGTGGAAATATACGTACCCATATTTTTCCGTCGCTGTCCTCCCTCTTTCACTTACAGATCCTCTTCTCTGTGTATGGACTTGTTTTATTTCTAGATATTGATGGTTTCCTCCCCTCTTATTCTGCCGGTTAATATTCTTTATTTTGTTATTTTATAAAAATTGTATTCACAGGAAGTTGCTGAAAATAACTGCGTCTATAGGAATGAGATTCATCACGCTGTAGGGGAACGCACTCAAGTTCTGCAAGATGTTGCTGCAGATCCAACTCTCCCTCGCACTAAAGCTGTCCGATGTGCTCAATGCAACCATGGAGAAGCTGTTTTTTTCCAGGTCCACTTCCTTTTTTCCCCCTTTTGGAAAGCCTTCGTTTGTTTGCAAGGATTGGGCTTTCTTTTCCTCTATTCTCTCATTTATCACCGTTAAAGGGTTTTTTAACACATGCTTTATTCTTTTCAACTCCCAAAACTTTAAGTTGGTTCTGTTTTTCATTCTACATCATCATCTTCTTAATACGGTTGTGAATACTGATAAGGTTTTCTTGAATGAGAAATCAGAATTGTTAGTTTGATTGTGTAATTGAGTTGGATATTTTGTCAAGCTGCTTGGAGGTTATAAATTAAAATTACATCATTTCATCATTGTTACTTGTATTTAAGCCTAGATATCATTGCGTTCTGTCTGCAGGCCACTGCCAGAGGGGAGGAAGGTATGACATTGTTCTTCGTCTGCTGCAATCCAAATTGTGGCCACAGATGGAGAGATTGATATCAAATACATGCCGAATTTTTCCTTTGTGCAATCGAAGTTTTATTGGCACACCAAATGTTTTAACCATCTTATGCTTGAAGACACAATATGTTTTTAACATGGGATTTACAATTGTACTGATTGTCTGTGGGTTGATGAGAACCATTAACTTCGCAACTTCTCAACTTCTCAATTTAACTTTGCAGAGATGTGCTGGAAACAATGCTGTTTGGGAGTGTTTTAAAATTATTTGTCATTTTTTAAATTGTTTGTGTTTTTAATCATTCAAAATTAATTTTGACTAGATGAGAATTGCATTAAAAAAAAAAGTTAAATTAAAATCGATTTTGAGTTATTAAAGATGTATTTTGAAGTAGTTTCGAATATGATAAAAAGTAATTTTAGCCCTTTTAAAATTGCACTAAGTTTCGTAAAACATCATTCTAGTCTCTATCAAAGCATTCATTTTATTTTGTTATATGTTTTAATTTTTATACTTACGTTTATTCTTCTTCAATTTTGTAAAATAGAAACAATAATCTTAATTCAAAGATAATGTAAATTATCATATCAAAACTAATCAAGCAAAGCCTAATAAACCATTTTCTTTTTGAGAAGTTAAATATTAACCGTATGAACTACTTTACTAAATCTAAATGGAACGAGCGACCAAAATAAAAATTTTAATCACAAATTATTAATATTGATGTTAAAACTATTTACTATGTATGTATTTGAAATATCAATAGGTGTTTTATTTGTGGGCATTAATCAAAGCAGATATTGGGAATGCTCAATACTGACTTTTCATTTGTTATTGCAGTGGATGTTAAATATACCTGTATACACAAATTAATCCGGGTGGAAAATGGCTACCCCCCTCTTTCCCTCTATAATTTCCTAGTAAACCTCAATCTTTCCATCGAGAGATTATCTAAGAATATAAATGAAAGGCGTTGTTTAATCAAATAGGGAAAAGGAATTATCTACATACAGGAGAAATGACCCAAGTGGGCTTCTTCTTCAACCTAACATTGGCCAATAATTTCTACCAAAATTCTTTGAATGCTAAGAGGTATGTTACAAGAAACTATAAAGGTGATATGTTACGATCAAACCAGTCTGACAAGCGTCTAATTTTCTTCGACATGTCTTCATTCTTTGCCACAAACGACTCGAAATTTGATAGCATAACCATGAAGTCATGCTTCAAAGCTTCCAAGCTTCGGTAGTAATCATTCTGTAGTCTTTCCTGGATTATCTCAAGGCACAATGGCACAGGAAACCTATAAATGTACAAGAGGCCAAAATTACAGATATATCATAGAATGAGGATCTGCTGAGTAAATTACTTGGAGTAAGAAACTGTAATTTAGAGATCAACAAATTGATCACAAAATGGATTAATTATACTACCTGTTCTTGTATTGAGTCTTCCGTGAGAGAAGCATCAAATCTTGGATCCCATAACGACCCTGGGATTTTAAGGATGAAAACAGAACATGCCCATCATATGATGTATATAATAATCAGATAAACATTATAAACCTTGAATAAGCAGACTACCTGCATAGAGGGCGACATTAATTTGTCAATGGCCATTAGCAACTTTGCTTTGTTTTCATCATCTATTCGAGGCTGTTCCCACTGAGTAACAGTATCATACAGCTCCCAAGGACTATGTAAATGTGGTTCAGCAGGATCACTCCTATACTTAATTGTGTACCTCTCCCAAGGACTGTCTGGGAACTCAGAAGATTTTGCCTGCACAGAGACAATTCGACCATCCCACCAACTACCATCGACTCCAACGTCATTTTTCCACCACACTTTGCACTTGTCCCTGAACGTCCAATTCCTCTGCATTGCTGCTTCAAACCGAGTTCTTTCAACTAAGAAGTCAGGGAAACTAGTCAACTCGGGCAGAGTTAACTTGAAAGATTGGAGGTGTACATAGGAAGATGGATCTATGAACTTGAGTAGCATTTTACAGCAACTATCTCCGGAACCTGCAGAAGTTGAATAAACAAGCTCCACAACCTTACAGAACTCAACAGCTCGTATGGTTCCTCGGTTTGAGGTCCAAGGTCCCATGTCTTTTATGTGACAGTAATTTGCACAACAGTGATCTATGTATTCCTGATGGCCCTGTCAGGAAAGTATACACGTTTCATTAATAATCAATGAAAACCATAATTAGCACCAAATATTAAAAGAAGGAATGCAGGAACCAGGCTGCAGGAAACCATCCATGATGTACTTACCTGCCTCAGATACGCAACTTCATCTCCAAGTTGGGGAATATATCTGGAGCCACCCTCGTGTGCAGGCATCATTAACCACGATCCTTTTCTGGCATATTGAACCGACTTTCTTCTGTCTACTGGATTTATGTCTTGAGTAAGAGTACCCCTTCTGTTTCGAGTGGATCTGGATCCAACTGTCATCCTTGAGCTTGATCCCCACTCTTCACTTGGTATATGGGATCTGTTCGCAGAAGAATTTCCAGAACGTCTTGATCTCTGTTCAAGTTCTTGATCTTGGTCTGATTTTAGATCATCACCCACATTATTTAGATCAAATGAGGAATCCTTAAACCTTAAAGATCGTGTCTTCCGAAGCATAATTTTGTGATTGTCTGCTTCAGCAGGTAGACTACTGTTGCCCAAGGCATGTTCTCCTGAGCCACAACCGTTGCTATCTATATTGCTCTTTCCTTTGTTTGACTTAGATC
This sequence comes from Lagenaria siceraria, assembly GCA_002890555.2. NCBI lineage: Eukaryota > Viridiplantae > Streptophyta > Magnoliopsida > Cucurbitales > Cucurbitaceae > Lagenaria > Lagenaria siceraria. The sequence continues at coordinate 21,986,484 of CM016483.1, read as the reverse complement.
TTTTATAAACTGCAGTGTACATTTTGTTTGTCTCAACTGCTTTTATAAACTCATCAGAGTTGCATAGGTTTGAAACTGGCTTTTCATCCATTGCAATGTCCATATCATGTGGGCAATCATTTCTAAGATCAGAATAAGTTTCATTCATGACTCTATCCTGCAGCCCATTTAGATGCTGAGGGCTTCCAGATACTGTATTGTATTCATCATTCTTCGAGCTTTCATCTAAGGATTCAATTTTATGCTTCAAAGAATGTTCAGGATCCAAGGAATTACTCTTGAACCTTATCTTTGTACGCATTGGTGCAATATTTTCAGTTTGCACAGGAGCAGGTGTCCCATTTTGTATTGTTGTGGTGGTTGCATCTGAAGAAAACATGAAATTCAAATGACTTCTTGTATCGTCATGATCACATGACTTGTTGCTAACACATTTAAGCTCTCCACCATTAACCATATCCTGAGAATGCCCAGAAGCATTATCATCCTCATCCTTCAAATTTGTGGGAGATACTGCGTCCATTTCATCTGCAGAATAATTCTGCACCTTCGCATGGGGGGATGGTGCACCAAAATGATTTTCTTGTTCTAAATATTCATGAACTGCATTCTCATTTTCATTATGATCGCCATTGGGAAGTGAACTAGATACTGCATATGCATCAGAAGGCGCAGTATCCCCAAATCTTATGCGCTTGGACGAACGAACCCTGGACCCTCCCCATCTTATGTTCCCATTAGTGTAGACCTCAGTCAGATCAGAATGTCCATCAATATTTACAAATTGCCTCTCAGATCTCATAAGATTCTGACTGGTTTCAATAACTTCCTTTGGCGATCTTGATGATGAGCTAGCCACATCAGCCATGTTGGAACAAGTAAGTGCTGTGTTTGAAGGAGGATCAACCTTATTTGGATTCTTAAGGGAGAATTTAAGGATCAACTTCTTTCTGTTTCCAGCATCTACACGAGATTCAGGAACATCAAGAGATTTTGTAATCTCCTCGGCTCTGTCTAAGAATACTTCTTTCCCTTTTGAATGCTTATTTCTGTTTTGCAATGACCTTTCATATTCATCACTCTCAATGTCTGAATCTTCTAACGTAGATTCACTTTCTGAGCAATCGCCTCCCGACTCGTATTCTTCTTCTCCATCTGTAGATTTTCCCTTAAATGATGATATCCAATTGCGGGCATTACGTGCAGCCGCTCTTTGAGGTCTTAATGACTTGGATGCTGATTTCTTTTTGGAAGGCTTATGGCCAGATTTTGACTTCCGACTTCTGGAACTCCTGACAGTATCGCCTTCATACTCATCCATATTTCGTCTTTTAACACGCCTTCCTGAAGAAGTCATGACTTCCATCTGAAATGTTGGGGGAAAGAATATATCAAGAATATGAAGGAAAGAGTTCTATTTTAGTGGAATATTTTAAAAGATGGAAAAGGATCTTAATTGGCAAAAATTAATATATCTATTGCAAAGAGAGAGCTTCAGAGGAAGGATATACAATACTCACATCTGCTTTCTGTTTTTTCCTTTTTGATCTTCGAAGACCATCAGCAGGAGCATCGTCAATCCCCGTGTCTTCAGAACTGCATTCTGGATCCGTTGAGCAGTTCGAATTTAGACTTCTTTGCTCCCCACCAGTAGAATAATCTTCAGTAACGTTGTATTCTGAATCAGTATCCTCGCTTTGTACTTCATTTTCTGGTCCCCAATCCATTGCATCCACAATGTCAGGCAATGGTTCAATCAACATGTCCAAGTCTGCCAAAGGCAGCAATTGGTAATCCGGGTCGAGATTGAAGTCGGGCCCAACAGAAAGTTTTAGAGAAGAGGGACGCCACTCAAGACCCATAGCACCTAAACGTCTTTGCTGGTATGCAGTCTGATAAGGTTCTGGATAAGGTATCATGCCTACCATTTTTCATCACACAAGCAACAAACACAAAATGAATTAATACGAAACTGAAATCATATACCAACATCAGCTAGAGAAGAGGGAAACCTGAGTCAGAAAGAAGATCTTGCAAATTCCTTCTGTAAGTACTGAGTTGGGTTTCCTGAATCAAATATTGGCACAATCAGTATGATAAAAAAATCATGAGAATTAAATCTAAAGTAAAAGAACAAAAGAAAATAAAAGAAACAACATATTTTTTTTAAGCTTTTATTGAAAAAAAAAAAAATACAAGTGCGTACAAAAATCAAGATCCATAAAGGGAACCCCGCTATAGAAAAGGGGTCCAATTAAGCAAAATAATGCCTCTAGAATAATTATAAAAAAACTTCAACTTCCTATAGAAAAGGGGTCCAGTTAAGCAAAATAATGCCTCTAGAATAATTACAAAAAAACTTCAAAGTTGAAGGCCCAAAGGGAAACATGAAACCTAATAAGAGTCTAAACATCACTAGACTCCTTATCCAACCCTCTAAACACTCGGTTATTCCTTTCTTTCCAAAGATTCCACATGATAATACACACCCATGCCAACCACAAGAAGCGACATTTCTCATGTAAGGGCGAAAGGAAGAGGAATTCCCCAATCATAACACTAATGTCCCTCTAACGGGCAAGCACAAACCAACGTCTAGACTCTAGAAAAACAAATTCCAAACCAAATGCGCGAACTCACATCTCTAGAGGATGTGATCCAGGTCTTCCTCCATCTTTCGACAAAGAATACCCTACCCACTAACGAAAGCATCCTCCTCGAAAGCCGATCCAAAGTGTTCACCCGCTTGTGTAGAACTTGCCAAGCAAAGAATCTCACTTTCTTTGGAATCTAAATCCTCCAAAGAGTAGAAAAGATGGACTCACTAGCACAAGAAGGATTCAACACAGAGCGAAAAAGGAGTTACAAGAGAAGCTTTCCAATGGATCAAGCTTCTAGACACGCAAATCCTTTCTTTTACACCTAAAGTTAAACTCCCTCAACAATGATAACAAAGAGATAACCTCAGTTGCTTTCGTATCAGTCAAACAGCGACTAACCAAAAGAAGAGACCAAGCTCCCCGACCAAATCAAAAAGTCGAAAACTAAATGAATTTTTAAGGAAGATAACAGAAAAATACAAGGGAACATTTAACTTGGCTGTGTGAACATTTTGGTTAGGCTCTCGACGAAGATGACTTCATTAATGGTTTCTTTTTGTTGTATTCTCTATTGGAAGGTGGAGGAGGATATGAATCACCTTCTCTGGAGCTATCAGTTTGCGAGATCTATGTGGAATTGCTTTTTTTAAAAGTTTGATATTGTGATAGCTCAGTAAAGGGATATTAGAGCAACGATCGGGGAGTTCCTCCACCATCCGTCTTTCAGAGAGGTGATTTGCGAAGGTGCCTGCTTTGTTGTGGGACCTTTTGGGGTTACAAGAATAACAGAGTGTTTAGAGGTGTGAAACAGGACCCTAGTATTGTTTAGTCCTTGTTAGGTTTCATGTTTCTTTTTGAGCTTTGATTTCGAAAACTTTTTGTAATTATTCTCTAGGTAATATTTTACTTGGTTGGAACCCCTTTCTTCAGAGGGGTTTTTGTGGGCTTGGTTTTTTATGTCTTTATTTTCTTTCTTTCTTTCTTTCTCAATGAAAGCAATTAGTCTCTTTTCATTTTATCAATGAGAAGCCTTGTTTCTTTTTTTAAAAAAAAAATAGTAATAAAAAAATAAAATAAAAAAGGAGTTCAATAACAACATATCGTACAAAGTTTTCCTACCTGGTCAACTACATTGCCGGAAGGATCCTGAACAAGTGGGCGATAGTCACCAAGAAAGAACTGCAGTAAAGGCAAGACAATCAGTATTAAAAAAAATCACAAAACATATGATCATGAAGGAAGAAAAGTAGTGTTCAACAAAATAGCAATGAACTCAAGTACCTGATCATACTTGGCATCCTGTTGGGATTCTCCCTGCCCTGTGCTTAATATATATAGCTGTCCAACATCATCTGAAAGTATAATTGATGTCCCGTCTCTATATCACAGAGGCAAAACTAAGACATTATCGTATAACCATACGTAAGGGATACATACTAAAAAAGCAAGCCCTCACATACATACTAAAAAAGCAAGCCCTCACATTAAAATCATCTCAATATGAAGAACAAAACTGATCCAGTTATGCACAATCAGCTCAATACATAATGATCAACTATGATGAACCTATTACACGGCAATTATAGCCACAGGCAATATTGAATTTCTACAGTCCAATAATTCACTAAGTTTGACAAGCCTTATAAATATTATCCACCTTAAGCATCCTACATCACTCGATCAAAACCTCAAGATTCATTATATCCACAAAAGCATCTTGAAATTGCCAACCTTCAATATCAAGAAATAAACACTTCATACAACTGATTGTAGAGCAAAGGCCATGGTAACATCAAAGTAACACGCATATCTCTATGGCACCTTGGGTATCTAATAATCCAATCATTCATATCCACCCACTCAATCAGGGACCCAGGCCCCAAGTGATCAAAAGTTCTCCCCAATGCTTTCTAGAAGTATAAAGCACATTAAAGTGCTATAGCCATCGAGGATTAACACATGAAACACCAAAAAAGAAGAGTGGAAAAACAATCAACAACTAGGTTTTCTTTAAACGCATAATAAATAAATGTAAGTAATTATTTTAAATGTGAATAAGTATAGTATTTTTTTTTTTTTCTTTTTGGATATGAGAAAAATTGTAGTAATATGAATTATTATATTAATTAAAATTTTAATAACTTAGAGCTTTGTCAGAGATTGTTATAAGAAATGAGGGATGGATATGGGGATACTTCTTAATTTCTCTTCAAAAAAAAAACAAGTCACGCATTGAAAAGATACTACTGCTTTTAAGTTTTATCTGGGCATCATAATTTCCACATTTATTTTATCAACTATCCCACATATTGATACAACTATCAGAAAACATTAAACATCACCTACATTGACGAAAAATAACAAGACACACATCATGCCATTAATGCAGATTTCTCCCTGAAATGTCCTTCAGACCTCTCAGACATAGGTACAAAAAACTACCTCAAGAACCATATCATTTCACGAGAGAAAATGCTTTCACAAATGTGAGAACATCAAATCAGAGATAAATCAAGCATGTGAGGATCAATTTGGCAACTTGAATATGAACTTACGATGAAAACTTCCCATCAACCAGTTTGAAATGAGAAATTTCATATATCCGAATTGGTGTGCCTTCCCAAATCTAGAATCAAATAACATCATATAAAATGAAGGTCCTCAAGAAGTAAAAAATAGAAATTATAACGTAAGACAGAAGGGAACCCAAAAACTCACATCCCAAACTATTGTCTTTCCATCATATCCAGCACTCATAGCAATCCTTGGATTGAAAGGATGAACATCGAGTACATATGTCTGTCAGGGATATAAAGCAATCTTATCAGAAACTACAGCTACGAATTGGATATTTTTAGGCCTCATAGTGCATTAAGCAATGAATGACAGAGTATCTTTTCTACCGATAAAAACTGCTGATATTAGTTTAGTCTAGCTTCACTCTTATTTTCGTCATTTTATGCTGTGGATATATTAGAATCCAATTTGCTTAAAACAGTTGGCATTTTGACACATGGGCTAGATGGTTTCAAGTAAAAGATGTCTACAATTAGTATGAGGTATTGCGTTATTTAGTTATACTGGCCAGTCATGACCAAAAATATCTTCCGGTTAAATGAGTAATAAAATCAGAATTCAAGTCCATGTAACAACCTGAAACAAAAAGTACAGGAAAGTCGGTCTGAGAACATGAAACATAAGTATAATAAAGATCCTTAAGTCGCAATATACTGAATTATTCTTGATATAAAATTTTCTGCAAGTAATTCACTCTTTGAAACCGCACACACACACACAACGCTCCTACCTTTAGTTTTATCCTTCCTCTTTATCATGTCTAACAAATCCAGTGCTAATCCTAGTTAGATTGGTATCAAAATCATCCAAATAAAAAAATTTCAACACTGGATTAACTAAAAAAACAAAGTGAAAGCATGAAAACAATGACTTCCAACAAAAACACTTCTTCTCTTTCTCACAACTTTTAAAACAATTACATCCATACTATTTCCAACAGGTAACGACTTGCCATAAAACCCTAGAAATAAAGTGAAAGCATGAAACATTGTACTGACACAAATGCAAGGATAAAATAAGAAAGTATATCATATGGTACTATGACTAAATAGGACTTCACAAAAGTCGTCATGTGAACATGTCAAACCAAAGAATTCGCAAATAAATAAACCACTTACCGATTCAGTATGACCTGTCAAAGAGTGAACTAAGCTGCCATCAGAAGCATTCCAAACACAAATTCTACAATCTGTACCACATAGGAAAAACTGCTAGGTTGAGTAAATTATAAATTATGCTCCTAAAATTTACTAGACTATTTGAGATCCCAAGGAAACATATTTGTTACACTGATATCCAGCAGTCCTACTAGAAAAAGAATGATAAAGAAAACAGAGATTGAACTAATAGCAAAATTGTTCATTCTCCCACAATATATCATCATTAAGATTTGTACAAATACATGCATGTGTGTGCGCGTCAAGGTTTTAAATGTTGACATCTACAGAAATGGCGATGCCTTGATTTTATAAAAAATGATAGATGTCTTAATTTTATGGAAATGTTTGTTAATTAAGTTTTTGTAATTTTCCTCTTGATAATGAAAATTATATTTCTTTTTCATCGGAATATCGATGTCAATGGATATTTGTGGAAAAATAGCGACATAAAAAATTCATAAGAAATATTTGAATTATCACAAGTATTTCACTCTAAATTTATTATTATCAAAATTAGATCCACATTTGAAGTGGAAAAATGGGGACCAACCTTTTGTGAAGATGTGGCTTCCACACAAGGATTTTGACCCCCTAGTTGGTAAATGGAACAGAAATCATCTACATGGTTGGCCCATAAATGGGTTTGTGCAAAAACTGAGGCATTTAAGGCGCTGAGTAGGTTATTATAGTCTGTGGGTATAGTGTTATCTAAGGATGTGAGTAGTCTACTCACCAAGACATTGAAGGAGAATTTCTTAATTTTTATCTGAACAATCTTACAAAAGGCAAGAGCAGTTGTTTCCTACCTCAATCTCTACAACGAGACCCAATTTCCCAAGGACAGAATGTTGCCCTTGAACTCCTCTTCACTGAAGATAAAATTCTCCATTTGATTCACGACTGAGTTTTGTAAAAGCCCTTAAACTGCCCTTGAACTCCCCTCCCCGTCGCCGCCACCTCCTTCAGTCGAAGAATCCCCCAAAGAAGCTTGATGGGTCTGTCTCCAAATCTTCCCATTGAATTGCCAATAGCCATTTCAACGACTGTACATCCAGAAGCCCAAACATTAGATGGAAATCCATGTTCTTCACCTCTCGCAACCCACCGGCGAACCAGAAAAAGCCCAACTCCATTATCAGAAAATCCATCCACAAATTTTGCACAAACTAGATCAAAGATTTTCATAACCTCATCACTCAGTAAGACATTCTACCTCTTGATATCGCAATGTGCCAATCCATTAGTGTGAAGGTACTACAATCCTGTGAGAATCTGACGCGAAAATACTCCGATTGTCAATTCCTCCAAATGCTCGCCGTTGCTCTAGATCGCATCCACAGTGTCTCCTCCAGCAAATACTCCATAGAACACCGGCAGATTGAAGGCTTTTATTTCAATGTCAAAACCTAGGCACTTGATTAGGTATGGGGAGCTTAAATCGGAGAGAAGTGTGTGTTCCTTCTACAAATGCAACGACAGTGGGATGACGACGACGCGACATTGGTGGGAGAAAAGGAGGGGAGATGGAAGGGAAGGGAAAAGGATGGGAATCGTGGGGGGAGGGAAGGGAGAAAATAATATTTATTGTTCTATATAATTATTTTAATTATTATTTTATTTTTTAAAAGTCGCGCTAGCACCATTAATATTTAACCGATTTCATTAGTAGAGGGACTAAAATAGAGCATTTCCTATATGTCAGAAACTAAATTGTTCAATTTTGAAACCTAAAGACCAATGTGAAACAAACTTCAAACCTCAGGAACCAAAAGTGTAAGTTTCCCTTTTTTTATCCTTGATTGATTAAGATTAGGATTAGTTTACTTGGTTTATTAGGATTAGTTTCTTTGATTAATTAGGATTAGGATTAGTTTGCTTTCCAATTCTCTATTAAATAGAGAAATTGTCTTCTTGTATTGATAACTTTTGATTCATAATAAAGACTTTGATTTTATTCTTGGAGATTTCTCTCTTTTATCTTTTAGGCTACATCAATTAACATGTGATCAGAATAAGCTTAGGAGGTGGACGAATGTGATTGGCTACAAGGTTGATTCCTTTCCCTCCTCTTACCTTGGCCTTCCCCTCGGGGGCAACTTAAGGGCCATATCTTTTTGGAGTCCTATTTCTGAGAAGATCGGTAAAAGGTTAGCGTCATGGAAGAAAGGTTTTTTCCCCAAAGTTGGTAGACTAACTTTGATTAGATCAGTGCTGAGCAGCATTCTCATATATTACTTTTCCCTGTTTCGTACCCCAGTTTGTTTTACAGAAGCCTTGAGAAGTACATGAAGAACTTTCTTTGGGAAGGGATGGATGAAGAGAAGGGTTCTCATCTGGTTAGCTGGGAGGTTGTTGGGTGCCCTGTGAATGAGGGTGGGTTGGAGATTGGTAATTTAAGGTTTCAAAACAAAGCTCTGTTGGCTAAGTGACTTTGGCATTTTTCCCTTGAGCCCAAATCCTTGTGGCATAGGACCATTGTGAGTAAGCATGGCACCCATCCCTTTGATCGGGTGGCTAAGGGGGTTAAAGGCGCACACTGAAATCCATGGAAAGATATTTCGATTGAACTTCCCTCTTTTTCCCATTTGGTCTGTTGCATTGTGAGGATGGTAAGCCTATGTACTTTTGGGAAGATCAGTGAGTGGGGGATAGTCCCCTTTGCTCTTCATTTCCTCATCTTTATCATTTGTTGTCCTTTAAAAATCACCCGGTCTCTGATTTTATGGTTTGGTCGAGGAGCTCTGTGTCCTTTTCTTTCGGGTTCTATCATTATTTATCCAGTAGGGAGATGACAAAGGTTACCTCTCTTCTATCTTTGTTGGAAGAGTGTAATTTTAGGGTGGGGAGAAGGGATGTTTTTGTTTGGAGCCCTAATCCTATTGAAGGCTTTTCTGGTAAGTCTTTCTTTAGGTTGTTATCGGATCCCTCTCCTGTTAGTGAGTTGGTCTTTGGGTGAGGATCAATTAAGATATCAAAGAAAATCAAGTTCTTTACCTGCTAGGTCGAGTGAATACTTTGGATAGGCTTGCTGGGAAGATGACCTTGTTATTGGGTCCTTTCTGCTATATTCTTTCTCAGAAGGTGGAGGAAGACCTAGATCACCTTCTTTAGGGTTAGTATGCGAGGTTTGTATGGATTTGTTTCCTGCAGGAGTTTGATGTTCAAATAGCTGACCAGAGGGATATTCGTGTGATGATGAGAAGTTCCTTCTCCATCCGCCTTTCAGAGAGAAAAGTCGTTTTTTGTGGTTTGCCGGGATGTGTACTGTGTTGGATATTTGGGGGAGAGGAACAATGCAGTGTTAAGAGCTTTGGACAGAGACCCTAGTAAGATTTGATCCCTTATGAGGTTTGATGGTTCGCTTTAAGCTTCGATTTTGAAGCTTTTTTTGTAATTATTCCCTAGGTAATATCTTACTTAGTTGGAAACTCTTTCTTTAGAAGGGGTGCTTTTGTGGACTTGTTTTTTTGTACGCCCCCATATTCTTTCATTTTTTTTCTCAACAAAAGTTATTGATACCAAAAGGGTCTACATCAATTTACAATCAATGTTTTCTTTCAAGCTTCAAGTAGATACCAAAGGAGACCAAACAAGGTATTCTACATTATCTATATATTTGTTAATGAGGTAGAGAAAAAGCTGACCCATTATAGCTGCTAAGACAAAACGATTATCTAGGCTCCAAATTATCATATTTACACCACGAGGGGTAGGAAGAATCCTCTGACGAGGGCCGCCTCGGGCAGGTTGTGGGGGCATGGGTGGAGGTGGCACTTTTAAATGGTATGCACGGGTCCAGCGACCGACCTTCCCCTGAAACAAAAATTTGAAAGTAATGTCCATTAGATATCAGAGTGACATATAAACACTGTATTTAATTGACCCATGAAAGAAACCTACAAGAACCTCTTTCCATCACATTAAAGAGTAGACACCAGCATAAAAAGAAAGGAGCCATGTGTAAAAACTTACATGTGACCTCCGTGATCTTGGAACCCAAATAATGGCACTTCCATCACGAGAACAAGTAACTATATTGTCATAAGTGAACCTGGGAACGACAAAAAGGAACTAATTTAGGATAAAGATGCACTATTACAAAAGGAAAATGCACAATCCATTTTTACTCTTCTTATTTTACTACTAATCCCATATACTGGTATTGTTATCCATTTTCCATCCACACAAGCAATGTTCTATTCCTCTGGTTCCCTGGTCACAGTTTGCCAAAAGTCCATCTTTACAAACTTGACGTGTATATAGATACCAATGATCTCTCAATGGACCTTTCACCAATTTGGTGAAGAACTGAATGAGTGGTTTTTATCCAGTAATGCACCGAATGGGAATGAAATGAAACACATGTAAAATCAATGAATATTATATAATGAGATATTTTATGGCCTACATATTTAAGTCAGAGAAGTTATTGTGACAAAGCATCCAGAGCAAACTTGAAAGTCCTAAAACCTTAATAGGACTACAAAGGGGAAGGGGAAAAAAAGGACTGCAAAATTTCAAATCGAATACTATAGTCCAAAAATAATATAGGCAAAAAGCAGACAAAGTTATCAGCAGTTGTTGACAATATCATCCTAGAAACAGTTATATCTTCTAGCTCTATACTTTCTTCCCACCAGAAATAGCAAAACACACCAGGAGTTTTTGAACTTGTGAACATTGTCTTCCTTAGCAATGTCGGTAGTTGTAAATCTTGATGCTACTGCACATCCACTGCAGAAATATAGTAAGAGTAGATTAGCATGAAACTTCTAGAAATATAAAAGAACCTATACAATAAGAGGATCTGACCTGAATTGCACATAATTGACATCATTCTCGTGGCCAGCTAACACATCAATCTCATGATTTGGTTGGTCTGGGTTATCATTGTTTCCTTTGCAGGCACTCCAAACCTGCTTGGTACAAGATCATATGAAGATTAGTTAATAAACTATACCTGCTTTGTCTATAGAAGTTAGGAGCTCATCCTTGCTGCAAAGTTTAGAAGCTACGCATGAAAATCATTCAACAGTTTAAAGATGATTAAGATGTTATTTGAAGAAAACAAGTAATCTTACCCTTGCTAGAGTGTCAGAACTACCAGTAACAAAAATAGTTCCACAAGCATTAAATGCACAACAAAATATTTGATGGCTCTGAGGAAGAGTACTCACGGAAGAGCCACCATTTCTTGCTGCAGCCAGAAAAAATTATTGCAAATTAAGTTTTAGGCAAACAAGATATCGATGGTATCCATAATACCAACAAATCAGCCAACCAGTCACAGAGTCCAAAGGCCTTGGAACATAAATCCGAGGAGCATTCTGAGAAGAGCTCCGAGCATCCCATATTCTACATGTTCCATCATCTGACGATCTACACAAAATAGAGAAATCCTACTATGTGATTTTGTATCAAAAGCACATGTTTCATTTTCAAGTGGTTATATGGAGGAAAAGAAATGAACAAGAGACAAATCTTTTTATTGGAGAGATGAAAAGAAAGACTATCGCCCAAACGATACAAACTCCAAAATGAGTGAAAAAGGAAATATAAAGATGAAGGAATACATAGAAACAGAAACCACAACAAATGACAATTTTAAAAACCTAACGGATACAACTTCTTCAAAAGACAAAAGGAAGGCAGCAATGAAAATTGCTAGAATCTTCAGCAAATAACTGACACATCAATTTGTATCAGGAGAATTATCCTTGCACTGTCCATAGAAGCTGGAATTGGCTTCATAAAGTTCAAAAATTAATCGTTAAGTCAAATAGAATACAAAACTGCATCTAACAAGTTTTCATAAGGCAATCTGAAGATTTCTTCTATAAATTCAATGTTGAGGGGTAATAAGAAACAAGCAAAATAAAATTTGGACTATTTTCCAGATGAAACACACAGAAAGATACAATCTACATCACAAGAGAAAAGTATAAGCTATCAGTTTCCATGGATCAAGATACAGTTAACAGAATAAGAATTTCTTCATAATGTGTCCATACAGTACGGACCATAAAACTTAAGCATTTCTCTCTGAAGAAAGACAGCAGCCCACATTTTTTTGTGTGAAAGTTACGAAAACCATAAAATTTGAAAAATGATTATTAGATCATTGGACAACGGTGCCAACATGTTGTCATCCCAAGAGAGGGACTGGGGGAAGATGGAAGCTATTATTCATTTTGCAAGACTATCTTTAAGAAGGATGACACAAATACACGCATGTGGTTTGTGGTATGAGATATCCAAACCAGAAATTCAATTTAACTCAACCAATAAATATAAACCAAACATAATGTCATCCCGGGAAGGGTGATGGGGGAAAATGAAGGCTTTTCATTCATTCTGCAATACTATGTTATCTTTAAAAGGGATGGCACACATACACAGCATATGGTTAGTGGTATGAGGTATCAGAATGCATATAAGCAATAACAAATGTGCGCACAAAGAAAGGATGCTAAGTTTATGTCACCAGTATGATGTTATGAACAAGAATCATATAACTTGCCATACTACGTATTTCATGCTTCCAATATACGACTCACAAGAAGTTATTTAATTTCTCATTTTCTCTAAAAATACATAGCACAAAAAAGTTCCAAGCCTCCATCATAATATTTTTCAGTTGATTCCTCATTTATTGCTTCCAATTCAATATTTAGAAGCTACTTAAGCCGCTTGTTTCCTTTTCAAAAAAAAATATATTTTTTTCTTCATTTTGTAACATTTAGTGTTTTGGAGGTGATTTTAGAATTATTTGCTGGGCTCTTGAGAAATTTCCAATTGGTTATTTTCAGACCCGAATCTCTCTAGGAGTTGGTTTACATTTCCGTTGGCATGAGTTCCACTCTATCATCTCCCTATCTTGAAATTTCATTAGCTTTATGTTGGTTCGTGTATGGAAAAGTCTACCATTATTATAGATTCAGTGGTCAGAGTTCTCTTATTAAATTGTAGTCGGAAAGAATCAGAAGAATTAAGAGTATTTTCCTGGGGTTATTTGGTTTGAATCCAAACACTTTTATGCTTCATCTTGGTGCTCTTTTCTAAATCATAAGCTGATTTTTCATCATTTGATATATGTATTACCCATCAAAGTGCCTGATCAATCTGATTTTCAAACTCTGAGGTAAGTTTGAGTAGTATTGAACAAGAGGATTTTTTCAATTTTCCAACCCAGCATTAGTAGATGACCAGCCTTTGGATTGTCCATATTTGGCTTCATTATTTTTAGAGAATTCTGGTGAAATGTTAGAAGCCTCTGCTGTTATTCCTTCTTCTGATCCATGTTTGGCACCTTTCTCTGCAGAACTTTCTAGCAAAATGATTATTTCGGCCACTGACTCTTATCAGAATAGTAAGTGAGGATTTCTCCTTATTTTACCAGCAGTGTGGACTTTTCATCTCTGAGATAAAGGCTTCGGGTTCTTCTCTGGTTGCATAGGCTATGAAGATCATATCCTGGAATACAAAAGGTTTGTGGGGATTCCAACAAAAGAATTGCACTGAAAATTTTCTCAAGGATCACAATCCTGATGTTTTGCTAATTCAAGAGTAAATTACCTAGCTTTGACTCAAATCAGTTTGGAGTTCTAAAAATATCGGTTGGTCAACTATAAATAGGTGGATTGTTCTTGTTATGGATGACCTAAGCTTGGTGGAGTTTCCCTTATCCAATGATGATTTTACTTGGTCAAGATCAAAGGATTGCGCTCCTCGCCCTTTATTACCACGGGATTTACTTGGCACTATGGCGATCGGGTAGTCCTTTGAGAGTTTCCATTTTATCTTGGATTCTATTGATTAGTAGCCTCAATACACCTTATTTGGGTTAATGCTGTGAAAGCTTTGCTATTGGGTTTGCGGTTGGAAAGAATTCTGAGCATTTTTTAAGAAAAATATTGTTCTAGCTCAGTCGTCCTAGCTTCAGCTTGCCTCAATGCCTCTCTTGGTGCTCTCTTACTTCATCCTTTGTTGGCTTCTCTTCTCAAGACATCAATCTCAACTGGCCAGATTTTCTATTTCCTTATCAGTTCAGCTTTTGACTATGTTCATGTGTATTTTGGCTTATGGAATCGAATTATGTTTTTTTATGATTTGTCTCATTTACTTTTCTCTCTCCTCTATAGAGTTTTGTACCTATTGAGCATTAGTCTCTCTTTTCATTCAATCAATGCAAAGTTGTCTCTTGTTCAAAAAAAGATATATGTATAGCTTTATTGCTTTTTTATATTTTTTGTAATTATCTCTCCCTTGTGGAGCTTGTATCCTTTGAGCAAAAATGTCTTTTCATTTAATCAATGAAAAATTTTGTTTTTGTTCAAGAAAAACATTTCTTGTTCGATATCTGATGCTTTGCACAAAGATGTTTGTAAGTCAGAGTGATATATTGTCTTTTTTCTTTTGTTCTATTACTGTTTGGTGTATTTTCTTTTATTACCGTTGGTAAGTTGTATTTCCAACAGCCGTTAGGTTGTTAAGAAGTAGTTAGGGAGTTGTTAAGAAGTTATGAGCTGATTGTAGCCTATATATAACCGTTTATTAGGTTGTATAAGGCATTATCATTGAAACAAAACTCCCATAGTTTGTCTACTACATTAAAGAGCCCCAAGAAGGAAAATATTATCATTTGGATTTTGCAAGATATAGCAGATAGACTTCAAAATAAATTTCCATTGTAGGCCTTGCAACTTTTGAAGTGTGTTCTTCGTTTGAATTTGGAAGGCAAATGAGGATCAAGGATTTTTTTTTTCCTCGGTCCTATTGGTGGATCTGTTGGTAGAGATTGTTCCAATCTATTAATATGCATTGGGTGTTCGATAAGAATCCAGGAACGATACCTTTCAGCTCCTGTGTGGTTCAAGCTCAAGTCCAAAACCAAAGATGATTAGGAAAAGTGTTAAATTTAGTCTAGAGAACCAAAGGATCTTTTTAACACAAATTTCTTGAATGGGCTGATAGAGATGTAGCTAAGTTTAACTCATATTGGCAGTGCTCTTGATCTTTTTCTTTTTTTGTGCTAACTATTCCTCGAATGATATTTGTCAATTGGGGGGCTTTTTTGCAACTTTGATGACTCTTAGTCTTTAGATAGAAGAGACTCATTTTCACTCCTCCCTCGTAACTTTTAACATATTTTAACTTTTCGATCATTAAATTGCATCTTCGATGAATTTACAAATAGAAAGAACACAATTCCTACTCCTTCCTTGTAACTTGAACATATCTGTAACTTCTAAATTGTCAATGTAAAGTCTGTTTTCTTGTTTGAAACAAAAACATCAAAAAAGAAAAACAAAAATTCATCAGCTAAGCTAAATGGTGAAAGGAATCAGCCTTACGAAAGAAGCTGATATGCAGCTCTGGGACTAAAGGCAATTGCAGTAACAGCACCAGTATGTCCTCGTAAGACTGAAATTGGTAGCCCATCAGGCAAACGCCACTGTAATTTACCACAAGGGAAAGCAAGTAAAGGTTGGTTTTTCCATAATACAAAAGTAAACAGAAAAGAACCTGTCAGCATAGTGAACTTACAACACGGATAACAAAATCATTTGAAGATGATGCCACCACAGCATTGTTAGAACTAACAGCGAGGTCAGTGATATCACCCTTTTGAAGCGCAAAATAGAGCAACATATAAGCACACTCTACTCAAGAAATTCTGAATTGTGCCGAGTATTCTACTCCAAATAATTTAATCTCACCTCATGTCCTCGACAGCTTGCCAAGCAATATGCAGTTTCCATTGACCAAATCTTTACAAGGCGATCATCTGACCCAGTTATAACATACCTTCCCATGCGATCAAAAATTGCTGTCAAAAGTGAAAAGAAAAATAAACCATTGGCTAGACAAAGAAATAATATGAAACAGTGATTGGCCCAGGTGGATGGGATGGTATTAGTGGGTAATGAGGAGACAAAAGTTAGAGAATCTGCAGTAGCAGCAACTGAGAGTCTTTTTATTTTTTTTTTAAATAACTGAACTTTTATTGAGAACAAATGATAGAAGCAACTGAGAGTCAGTTGATTCCTACCACAATTAAACAACTCAGTTTTCATTGTTTAACCTCATTAATATAAAGTTTTTTTTAAAAAAAAAAGGAAACGAGTCTGTTTCGTTAATAGAAAATTTATACACAATTTTACCATTGTTCTCTCCTACAACTAATGAAATCTTCATCAAATGCAAGCTCACTTTATCTCTGAAGAACGAATCCCATCTTTGGCTGATCAGTAGCTTCACATTCCTCATTGAGCCCTCATGAAACCAAAAATTCTTCAGAGAATCAAGGGTCAATGAATGTCTTGTGGGTAGAAAAGATAACAAATAAAAAGGGTCACTTGCAGAAATTGCTAAGCTTGGGACAAACGGTGGATTAAATAAACTTGTTGTGCCTGTTGGTGAAAACAAGGTCGAGTGGTCCTCCTTCCTCTCCCCCCTCAAAGACTTGGATGCCATCCAGCCCCAATCCAAACCAAGTGCCTTTACTTCTTACCCTTCATACAAGGAAGCCTTAAACGTTGGCCATTGAGGAGGGAAGCAAATACCAATCCAACAAGTCACTAATCAGCCACTCGACCATTTTCGCCTTTAAAAAAACAACTCTAACCTTCCAATTAGACATCAAAAAATGCTCTCCCTTCTCTCCTCTCTCCTCTTTCCTCTCTCCCCTATCCTATCCTTTCTCTCCGCCATCACTAGGAGTTTTCCGGCCATTCAAGAGGGTGTTTGGGGCGATGGCTCAACATCTTCTACCTCCCTCGCCATCCTTCAACATAGATAGGAAAACCATTACTATTGAGGTCTCACATGGCATTAAGATCACCAAAGCTTCTAGGGACAAATCCTTTACTCTCTCTCTTAAGAAGGAATCCCTCTCATGGTTACACAACACTTTCTCTTCTTTGATTGAAGCGCTTTTGAACCAAAATTCTTCAACAAGTCTAGGTTGATGGAATATGATCTTTGGGTCAGAGAGGACATTTTGCTGAGATAGCCAAGCTTGGTGTTAATGGAGGGTTAAATAAACTTATCTTACCAGGGCATCAACAAAGTTGGGTGGAATGGCTTCCACTCTCTTCTCAATATACCAACCAACCAATCCACCAACAAGCATAAACCCAAGTTTGTATCAACATCTGCCTCCTACAAAGATGCTCTACATAATCCTCAGAAAACAAGTGATCAACCTCAAATCCCCCTCTCACAACAGCCCTCTTCTTCTCCTTCCCAAACGAATGAACTTGTAGCTTTCTACTCAGACACTTCCATCATCATCATCCGACAAAACTTACTCGACGATTGGTTCAAAATACTTAGAGCTATGCAAAGGAAAGTGTTTAACTTTGGCTCCATTAGCCCACTACAACCCAACAAGGTTGGCGATCAAAAATAGAGAGCAAGGATTAATCTTAAGCAACATCTGTGACTGGTACAAGGTCGGATCCTTCATGGTGAGATTTGAACCATGGAGCATTGAAGCTTCCTACAAAAATCAAATAGTGCCCTTGTATGGAGGTTGGATTAAAGTTAGAAATCTCCCCGTTGATAGATGGTCCCATGAATCCTTCAAATTTATTGGTTATATTTGTGGAGGCTTTTTGGAAGTGGCAAAGAAGTCCTTATCATGAATGGACATGATGGAAGTGTGTTTGAAAGTGAAGAAAAATGAGAATGGGTTTATTCCGGCCACTATTCATCTTCCATCTTCTTCCACTAAGATGATTTTTGCCCATGTTGATCCATTTTTCGAAGCTTTGCCTCACATAGGCTATATGGCTGAGATGCATGGTGATATTCCTTCGTCGACGCGTGGTCCACGGAGCATGGAAACTCACTCACCCCCTTCCCCTACACAAAAGACAATTGATTTATCTTTGCCTGAGAACAATGAGGCCAACCATACCATCAAGAAGCACACTCCCCAACTGCCCCTTTTTCATATGACCCATCAATATCAATGGAGACTTTTCCCTCCCCTACATGCCAGCTAGAAGTTGTTGAAAACCCCCAAGCCACCTTTACCACCGTACTTTGTTTGTGAAAAGAGCCTACCTACTGTTGACCTAACCTTTCCCTCCCATCACCTATCACATCAGACTTTTCCCCCACATTTCCTCTACCACCAGCCTTTCTTCTCTTCCCCTCTCCCATATCAATCCATCTTCGTCCCTTCCTATTCACCCTTCATCTCTCCCATCCGGTTCCATTAACCCCCCAACACCAGCAAACAAGCCTTCTACCCTTCTCCTTCAATCTACTTCACCACCGAACTCCACAACCCCTACACCTTCACCACCCTCGGATTACCCAACCATTCACAACACGGTTTCTCCCACCAACATCAGCAACATCAAGGTTCCGCGCACCTCTACAGTCCCTTATCCTTTTTTAAAAAAAGGAAACAACATTTTTTATTGAATTAATGAAAAGAGACTAATGCTCCAAGTTTAAGGAAACAAAAAATTCAAAGGAAATCATGAGACAAACATAATAATGAGAACATCATTCTAAGACATAAGGCATCAAATAAGTTGTGCTAAAAAGACAAACGCCCCCCAATTCAAACAAATATCTTGGATGGAAAAATTCCCAAAGAGCTTAGAAAAAGAGCACCAGGTAGAGGCATTGATCCTTGCAATTTCAAATTGATCTGACCACTGAAGGAATTTATCATGGAACACCATTTGGTTTCTTTCAAACCAAATTTCAGTAAGCAACGCTTTAACAGCATTAACCCATAATAATTGAGATTGAGGCTTCAAAGAAGGACCAGACAATACTTGAAGAATGTTTTCTTTAAACTTTAAAAGAGACTCCAAAAACCCAATGAAGATGAAAAATAGACTGAAGCTTCTTCCAGCAAGCAAGAGAATAACAGCAATCAGAAAATAAATGTTGAAGATCTTCACTGGCAGCCATACATAACAGACAAATTGATGGAGAGAGGCAGTTAGATGGCAATTTTCTTTGAAGAACTGAAGAACAATTTAAGTATCCAAAAAGCATTATCCAAATAAGAACATTAATTCTTTTCGAACTATTCGTCTTCCATAAGCCATGAAAAACCTCATTATCCATATTTCCATCTGTTGTTAGCTTCTTGACAAGAGATTTAACTGTAAAAGTTCCAGATGACTCCAAACTCCAGCTTCTAGAATATGAGACATTCCCAAAGATTTGTTGGATAATACATGAAGAAGCTGCTAAAATTCCATAATTTCTTCTTCTTTGAGTAATCTTCTAAAGTAAACAGCCCATGACAATGTTTCTGCATCCCAATGATTAGAAACCGAACCGTTTGGAAGTTACGCTACTCTATAGAGCCAAGGAAATCCCAGGCTTAGAGCTGAAAAATTACAGGCCCTCATCCTTCACCACATGTGGATTACTCAACCATTCACAACCCGGATTCATCCTCTAACATCAACAACAACTGTGTGCCACCCACTACTACCAAGAAAACTGTCTTTCAACCTGGCACAAAACACTCCACAACCATCATAGCTCTTCCATCCGACGTCGATTCGGAAGCTTATCTTTCTAACCCCAGGTATGATCTTTTCCCTCCAACAAGTTTTGATTCATTCAACCTAGCTCCTTATTTGATGGCATTGGCTCCATGGTTTAGAGAACTTGGTTTTTGCATAAAGGCAATCCCAGCTCGTAAGCATCCCAACCGATTATCAACCAAGAAAAAAGGGGCTGGAAGAACTACGAAATCTAGAAAGCTCTATATCATATGACAAAAAAAACGAAAATTTTGCTTAGAGAAGGATCGTTGTCAACTTGATTCCGCTTAATTGTCTCTGCTTTGTTTATTTTTGAAAGGGGCTGTTGGAACCAGCTTTTATAGTTATCATTCGTCAGTGTTGATCTTATTGGAGCTTGGCCTATTCTTTTTGGATGTGCTTCATCTTAGAGATTCTTGATGCTTTTGTTTTGGGGCCATCTGCTTTAATGTTTTTATCCATACATTTTTGGTTGTACATCTTCATCTTTTCTTCTCTTGTTCATGTATTCTTTTTTTTTTTATGTAATCGTTTCACTCTCGTTTGGGCTTCATACGTTTTTTTGGTGTATCTCCATATTGTACTCTTTGGATTATTTCATTCGAAATGTCTCTTATCAAAAAAAAAAAAAAAAAGACCATTTGACGCCTTTGGATAATAACTTAGCCTCCCTAGACATTAAATCCTCCATTATCATCACTGAAAAATCTTTTCATTAAGACTGTTAAGGTATTCTTTGTGCTTTTCAGCAAGAGGTCGCTGACTATTTCTCTATGATCCCCCCTAACACTCAAACAAAGCCATCCTCGGAGTTCAAGACAATGAATAAGCACACATTCTAAGTAATATTAAAGGATGGAACAAAGTTAGGAAATTTCTAGTTAGATTTGAAAATGGAATCAAGAAGAGTTCTACAAAGACGATTCTTATTGACCCTCACTTCAACCCTGACCCTTACATTGAGTACTTGGTCAGTGTTCATGGCAAGCAGCCCCAAACCTCGTCGCCTAAGAAGCGCAGATACAGACACAAGACACAAACACAACATGGATACAAACACGACGACACAGCAAGGATACATTTATAAAATACACATTTTTTAAATTTTCAATCATTTTTATACCAGAAAAAAAAAATTCAAAGTAAATGGGTCGATGCATTTATATGCTTAAAAAAATTAGTTCGATGTATTTTACACTCAAAATTTATTATTATTATCATATATGTATCTTTTCCACCTATTCAACAAATGTTCTATGCATGTCTTGGATTCGTGGCTGGACTTCTTCTCCCGATTTCTCCATTAATGGTAAGTCGTGCGGGAAGATTTATGCATCTACAGGCTTTGGACAAGGTGATCCTCCATCTTCTTTCCTTTTTATTCTTTATGAATTGTCTTCGTAGAATGCTTCACAAAGCAGAGAATGTTAATCAAAGGCTTCTCTGTGGGAAAGGGCCACTCTTCCCTTTCACTCACCTACATTCTACGAATGACACTATTATAATTTCTCACTTGAAGCTTCACATATTGATAACGTATTTGCTACCATCAAGTCTTCAAAAGAGGCGTCGAGTTTAAACATTAATGTACATAAATCAGAAAGTTGGGCGTTTGCTTGGAGCCTTCTATGCTATCTACTATAGCTAGTTTTTATCGGTGCATAGAAACAATTTGGCCTACTACATATTTGGGATTGCCTCTCAATGGTGAACCAAAATCGACATCTTGCCATTATGAAAAGCGGGAAAATGCCTCACTAGGGTGATCATCACTCTTATACAAGCCACATTGCCCAATCTACCTCCCACAAAATATTGAAGATAATTGAGCGATTATTTCCCAAGTGTTTATGGAAAGGAAGCAAAAAAAAAAAAACTGGTTCCCATCTCCCTAAATGGGATAAAGTCACCCAGGCTATTGAAGAAGGTGGTCTTGGCATCATTACATTCAACATAAAAACAAGTCTCTTTTGGCCAAGTGGATTTGGAGATTATGGATCGGTTCGCTTTGACCAACAATCTGGGATCTCATCCATCTCATCATCAAAGGGTCCTTGGAAATACAACGGTCGCTTTAAAAGTACTGTTTACAGCAACATGACCTTTAAGGTCGGCAATGGTATCTATACACAATTCTGGCAATAGGATTTTGAAGGATAATTTTCCATCTTTACTTGCTCTTACTCTCAATAAAGATGCTGCCATCTCAGAGTTTTGGCATTCTGAATCAGCATCATGAGACCTTAAGCATAAGAGGGCATCTTACAGAAGCTGAAATTAATGCAAGGATTTCATATATGCTCACTGACAGTAATGATTTGTGGGTTTGGAACTTAGACCCTAATGGATTCTCCACAAAATCTTTGGCCAGAATTTTGCCTTCCACGGGTATCCAAGGAAAAGAATCTTCACAAAATTGATTTGGACTGGAAAGTATCCCAAATCCCACAAAAGTTAAGTTCTTCTTATGGGAACTTAGCCACTTATGTCTCAACACTAACGACAAGCTTCAACGAAAAACTCCAGGTATCTTAATGTTGTCTTCATGCTGTATTATGTGCACTGTAGGCCCAGAATTCGTCTCATGCTCCTTTGCTAGATCTTTTTGGGAGTATATCACTCAAAGTTTTGGCTGGTCAGTAACGTTACCAACAGATCTTTGGACCCTATTAAATATTATTGTCCTTGGACATCCCTACAAGAATGAGAAGAAGACTCTTTGGCTTAACTTCACACAGGCCATCTTATAGTCGTTATGGCTTGAAAGGAACTCGAGCATTTTCACAAATACATTACAGGACTTTGAATCTTCTACTTCTTGTGTTACTTAAACTGCACTTAATTGGTGTAAATTGGTTTCTTCTTTTGTAATTGAGGCTTAAGCTCTCCTATAGCCCATTGAAAATGCTTTTTGTAATCCATTAAATAGGACCCTCATTTTGTAATTTCATCGATGAAATTATTTGTACCCTATCGGAAGAAAAAGAAAGAAGAAAGAAAGAAAGTTACCACAATAGACAGCATTCCTGTGCCCTCGTAGCCTTTTTATGTTTTGCATTTTCTGCACCATTGTTGATGGCTTAGCAATAGCATAACATGCTGCACGCACAGAAGGTGCACGTTGATGTCGGGAGAAACCGCCTCCAATTTCTCTCAAACTTAATCCACGAACAGAATCAGCTTTCATATGAGGCCAACGCATGTGTGCTGGGGGACCACTGGGTTTGACAACTCCTTCATGTTTATCATCTGGGAGTCGAGAATTTTCCCAAAAAAAAATAAATGAACAATGGCTCCACAAAACAAAAGATAGAATAGTAAGTCTAAAACTTCCAAGTAAATAATTGGATCGTGACCAATATTAGTATAAGAAACCATTGTTGGTATAATAACCTATATACACTCCACTAATAATCTCCAAAAATTCCAGTACGCTGTATAACATAACAACGGTTTGACAAGAAAAAGATGCAAGCAACTATCACTTACAGCTCAAAAGTGAAAATGTGCCCGTTCCCAATAATGTAGGCACGTCAGCTGCATTTGGAGCAATTCCACCACTCATACCTCTAGATGGAGGGGCCTTGTTATGTATCAATTGCTTCAAAAGTTTTATCAGGTGATTCTTATCGACATGTGGATACCTTTAAGGGTAACAACAACATAATAACAATTATACCAAGGAAGGCTACAAAAAGTAACATTACAATATAGATTTACTTTCATATGTGTTGAATCAAATTCAACAATGAACTACAGAAGAAGCAAGTACCAAAAGCACAGTTTTTTTTCCCTTCTCTCTCAGAGTAAAAGTAAGGGGATTTTCATTAGTAATCTTGAGGCAAAAATACCATCAAAACAGCCTAAAGATATCAATTACAAAGCCCCCCCCCCCCCCCCCCCCAGAGAGAGAGAGAGAGAGAGAGAGTGATCAATAACAAAGTTATAAAATCACTTAACTTTACATCTCCCACAGGAAGATACTTGCATTTCTTAAATGAGGAAGTAACTTTTGGAAAGGACAACAAAATTACAGGCTATACACAAGGTTCAACATTTAAAAAGAACATTCACAAAACAATTAGAAGAGGTAGAAGCTTTACAACCAAAAACACTTGCTGTTGTTCTCCAACCAATGCTAAAGTAATGCAAAGTTGATTAGCAAGAAGAGATGCATACCTCTCCACTAAGTGTTGGTAACTTAACGGAAATGACAAGCCATCATCATTTTCATGGCCACTATGCATCCCATTTCTAGAATACCATGCATGATATCGTCGGGGTAAAAGCTGATGTTCAAAAAGCTCATCCCATAGTAGCCCACAAGTTCTACGACATGGCCCAGATGAAAGAAAGTGCATAATAAGAAAATATACTTCTCTAGGGTCAATATCTACATCTGGCTCCAATGTCTGGTTAGTCTCAGGTTCTTCAAATTGAGTTTGTTCATGCAACTTAATGGGGAAACTTGAATGTTTCAAGTTAATAGAAGGTGTAGCTCCACAAACAAACTTTCGAAGAGCCATATTAGTCATAGAACCTACAAGTAGAAAAATCAAATTTTCACCAATAAAAATCTCAAAATCAAATACTTAGTCAGATCAACAATTTTTATAGGAAACAGAAACCAATTATTGATATGATGAAATATAACACAAAAGAAGTTCCTAATAGATAACCATTACAAAAGAAAAAATACCTTCATTTATTTCTGATGGTAGATAAACTATAATTACATAAGAGGAGACAATTTGCTTCAAGTGATAGCTAAAAGAGATGTGGATTCAATAAAACAACTAAAGTCGCGATTTTTATCTATGAAGATGTGTATGTTGTGTTCCAACCAACGATTTCAAAAGAAAGCATGAACACGAAAAAGCCAAAGTAACAATGCCGAAAGTAATTATTATAATAATAATACTCTAACAAGAGAAATATCATACAATATGTGACGTGGGGGAATCGAACTTCTAACCTCGAGGTCGATGGTACAAACTTTATGTTAGTTGAACTATGCTCATTTTGACAAAAGAGAAATATTATAAGGAGAAGAAGATAGGATATCTTTCAGTTGGCTTTTCTTTTTCTTTTTTTTCTTTTTTTTCTTTTTTTTTTTTTGGTGTGGGGGGGAGAACTTTTCATTAATGTAATGAAAAGAGGCTAATGCTCCAAAATACAAGATACAAGTAAAAATACCGAAAGCAGTACAACAACTGAACAATACAATATGAAATCAAGTAGAAAATATAAAAGCTCCTCATTTCAGACAAATATCTTGAAGGGAAAAATTGATAAAAAACCTAGATAAGGAACACCAAGAGGAAGCTTTTAGTCTTTTATTTGGCTTAATATTTATTTTTCTTTTCTATTTTTTAACAAGAACAAACTTTTCATTGATAAATGAAATGATCGAAAACATATTCAGAGATACAAGCTCCACAGGAAGTGAAAAGAGAACAAATGGCCAAATAACAAACATAACTCCAAATATTATAGGAGTAAAAAAAAAATTTGTTTGGTCTTTGAAGCTCCAAAGTTATCTAGAAGGTGATCCCACGACTTTGAGATGAAGAATATTTCTTTGTGCCCATGGTTGATCTTTAACCTGACAAACTCTCAAGTGACCATCTTATAATATAATAAAATTGCAACCAATGTACCAAGGGGGTATTTAGTCTTTCGAACAAATTAAATTGAAAAAACCATCAACAAACTATATGGTATATATTTTTTTTAAAATCCAACTTCAAACCTCTTCCTCAATACACTCCAACGTCCCACGTCTTCCTCTTCCTCTTCTTCTATAAACTCTCACTCTCTCTCTTGACTCTTAAGTGTAATTTTCTTACTTTGGTTTTCATAATCAAGGTCGTACCCTGGTGAATTTCTTCTCCTGAAACATCTTCCTCAAAGACCTCCTCTTTCCCCGTTGAACTTTTGGCTATTCAGCAAAACCACTATCTCAAGCTATATCCCACTCAAGCAAGCCAATGAAAAAAAAATTGGAGAAGAAAGCATTACTCTCAAGCCATGTCTATGTGGAGTAAGTTAAGAGAAAAGTACCCCTCTTGGGCCATGTCCTTCAGTTCTCTCCCAATTGATCAAAGCCAATTCAAAGCTCTTGAAGAGAAAAATCATCTCGGGCGATGGGGAGATGTGTGTGTGTGTGTGTGGGTGTGGGTGTGAGAGAGAGAGAGAGACTGGCACTAATGCAGCTATAGTCTAACACTGCTGAATGCTCATAAATTTCACAGAGGGTACAAGGAACACCAAAGCCACAATGAACGTGAATTATATCCTAACCCTAAGCCACAAAGAACCGCATACCAAAGTAATAAATCGGAAAAAAATAAAACCCAGTCCTACTGAACAGAAGGAGACAGATAGTTCATCCAGATGGTGAGCCCCAGAAACTCAGAAATTCTTTTTTGCACCTATGAAATCCTGACCTCTCAAAATCCATTATGCATTTCTGTTCCATTCCATAAACTCTAATTCAGTTTCACTGAAACTCCCACAGGACAATTTAGCTAAAGAAAAGTAACATACACAATTTCATCATACCAAATTTAAAAACATACCCACAAATTGGACAAGCCCTACCCAATATCCAAAACATTTACGAACACCCAAAAAGACTACCATTTAATAAGTACCTTCAATGGAGTTAGCAGCAAATTCCCAAGAAAACTTGAACGGTGGACAACTGCATCTTCAGCTTCTGAGATTGGAAGACTGTGCTGGATATGGATCAAGAAACTCAAAAAATAATTGCAGTGATGAGATATCGTAAGAATGGTAGAATGAAAAGTATAGAGTGTGGCCGAGAACGGAAATAGGTTTAGATTCTTGAAGGGAGCTCCGAAAGTTTCATTAAGAATTTCTGTAAGAGTTCATTCTTCTATTTTCTTTTTCTTTTTTCTTTTTTCTTTTTTTTTCTTCTTTTTTCCTTTCAGTCTACAGGAAGAAGAGCAATACAAAAACAGAATAGAGAATCGAACGAAGCGTTTTGGAAGTTTAAAACGATGCCTTCTCGCCAACTTAATTGACAAATATATTTTTCAATTCAATAATAAAACTTTACCTATCCGACGTCGTTTTTCTCAAGTACTAACAACCGACGACGTTCGGAGTCCGGGGATTTTTTTTTTTTAGAATTTAATCGAGGGATTAATTACTAATTTAAATAAGGTCTCAAAAATCAATTTAGGGGAATTTTTAAAGATAGAAGAAAGGAAAACCATTTACACGAAATAATAAAAAAAATTAGGTAGTTATGATAGAAATTATAGAAGTTTATCAGCGTCTATCAATGATAAAAATGATAGAAATCTATCACTGATAGATGTTGATAAAAGTCTATCGAAGTCTATCAGTGTTTTCTTTGTTATTTTCTGCAAATAGTTTGACATTTTTTCTATATGTGAAAACTTTTCAATAATTTACTGATTAAATATAAAATATTGAGATCTTTTTATGGAATTGAGTCCAGGTGATTAATTATTAATTTAAATATAAAATATCAATATATTTTTTTTAACAATGATGGGAGAATTGAGCCAAAAGCGAGCTTAGCTCAGCGGTAATTGAATAACCTTCTATCCTCATAATTGTTGTACTTAAAAAAGAAGAATGAAGTTTTGACTTTCGAGTTGATAATCTAATTTTTTTTTTTTTACAAAAGTTTTATGTGAATTGAACTAGTCTCATTTTGACATGTCAAATTCTTGTATTATTGTACATAGAAATCTACTCATTTTTAAATATTTCAGTTTGGCTTTGTTTAATAAAATAAATTAATCATGTCCTTGATGTAATTAGGGTTTTTGTAGGCAAGTTTTTGCTTTTGGAAGTAGTGATCGTTTATAAAAAGTTAAAGATATATTTGGGAGTTATCCTAAAATGATTAAAATTACTTTTGTAAATTTTTAAATCATTCCAAAACATGTTTTTAATCTTTCAAAATCAATTTTGGTGATATGAAAATTGCATTCAAAAGTGTAAAATTAAATATTAAATTAATTTTGAGCTAAAAATGTATTTTAGTGATTTTTAACATAACAAGAGTTGTCTTAATAATATCAAAATCACTCCTAAACATGTTGTTAAAAGCACGGTAAGAAGCATTTTTGAATTAAATAAATTGAAAATTAGTGTTGACTTTAACGTAAATTCATGTGGCCTTTTAGGCATTTTTTTATTTATTATTTCGAATTTTGATTTATTAAACTATAAAATAAATAAGTGTTATATAAGTATCATATTTTAAAGATTTACTTCTACATTTCATTTTAAAAGACGATAAACATTTTTATTTTTAAATACATTTTTTTATAAGTGTTGTATAAGTATCATATTTTAAAGATTTACTTCTACATTTCATTTTAAAAGATGATAAACATTTTTATTTTTAAATACGTTTTTAATAATTAAGTGTCGGATTCAAAATTTTATGTCAGGGTACAACTTTATATAAAGTTAAAATTTTAGTTTTAGCCTATTAAGGTCTAAATTCGTACCTACCAACAGCTTCAAACTTTGATCGCCAAGTTAATAAAATTCCACCACCCAACCACTTAAAGCAAGCTCCCTTCTTTATGTCTTAGAGGGCACATGTTAGTATATATTCAAAATATAAATAATATTTTCATATTTAATAAAAACAATAATATATATATATAATTGTGCGATGTGAGGGGTACGTGTCTGTGGCCCCTTCATAGATTCGCCTTTATCAAAAGAATGTGACAAGCTAATATTTATTCTTTTTTTCTTTTAAATGTAATAGTATCTATGTTTTTTTTTAGAGAATAATCGTATCTCCAAATATTTCCAAAAAAAAAAAAACGAACAAAAAAGTCTTCTCCTTATTTAATATTTAGGACAAATTGTAAAAATTACCTCACAAGTCACAAATACGCCGGTTCGTGATTGCAATTACACTCACAAATTTTCAACCCCAAATATTTAGTGGTAAAAATTGAATTCTCAAACTTATACAGTTTTAAAATTAGCCCCTAATCTCTTGAACTTGTGAAAAATTGACCATTAAATATTTAATCTTTAAAACTAAACTTTTAGTGAGTTATGAACATTGGTTGTGAGGAGATCTCTTCATCGATGACGCATCAAAACTTTATTTTTTAATTGATCATGTTTCTTCTCGGCTTCAGCTTCAAATTTAGTTTAAATTTAATAACTAATTAAAAGATTAAATTTTAATATTAAATATTTAAGGCTCAAATTTCTACAAGTTTAGGGCTAACAATCGTATAACTTCGAGGCTTCAATTTTTGCCATTGAATGTTTGGAGGTTCAATTTCTACAACTAAAGTTTGAAGGTCAAATTTTAACAATTGTATATGTTTAATGACTTAATTTTTACAATTGAAAGTTTGAGAGTATGATTGCTTTAAAATATGGTTTTTACAATTTATCCAAATATTTATTATGTTTTTAGTTATCAATTAATTATTAAATTTATCGTGTTATTTGTTATTTTGTCACGAAATATACGTTATAATTTTGATCGTCTTAAATTTTTTTAAGAGAAATTTCTATAAATAGAAAAGCTGATGGACCACGATAGAATTAATAAAAAAAAATTATATTTATAAATAGTTTGTTTCATTTTTTAATATTTAAAAATAACCCTTTTTTTTTAAGTAATTCAAAGATGATAATAACAATAGCTACTTGATATTTACAATATATCCGTATTTTTTTAAAAAGAAAATTTGTATTTTCTGTTCTATGAGAACGACCAATTTTATAAATAACCATATACTTTTATTGTAAATATAAATACAGTACACTTTAAAAATGAGAGGATATACAATTTTTTTTTTTTTTGTCATAAAGGTTCGAGTCTAGATATGTTTAAGTCTCTAGATTTTTAATTTGATATTTTTTAGGCGCTATAGTGTGAGATAATGTCTCTCTTTTATTGTTTCTCCTTATCTAATAATTAACGATCATCGTGGATTCGAAAGCCATTGATGTAATTAATCTATTGAATTGGAAAGCTTGTGGTCTTACTAATGTCCGTAAAATTGTGGATGACATTTTAGGTTTAGCTCAAGATTTTCTGAACAAGTTGTTTATTCTTTTTGTAATCTCTCCCATAACATAGGGTGAGCACCGTCTTGCTTGAGTTTGCTCTAGGCTAGAGAGAATTATTGATCTGAGTGAGTTTTCTTCAATGAAATACAATGAGGTATTTTGAACTTTGGTGTTTTCTAGGTGGTTGTCGTCTACTATAAATGAGAACAACCCTTTGTAATGGTGGTGTTTAGTCTATTAACGAAGCATTTTTTTGAAAAACAAAATATTTAGACTCCGTTTTGTAACCATTGCGTTTTTTTGTTTTTGTTTTTGAAAATTAAGCCAATAGACAATATTTCCACCTTCAAATTTATTAATTTGTTGTATACCTTTTACCAATATTTAAAAAAAAAAACAAGCCAAATTTTGAAAACTAACAAAAGTAGCTTTTAAAAACTTGTTTTTGTTTTTGTAATTTGACAAAGAATTCAACTATTGTACTTCAAAGAGATGCAAATTAATGTAAGAAATGAGGAGGAAATAGATTTCATTTTAACAAAATGAAATGGTCACCAAACGAGACTTTAAAAATCCAAAGACGGCTTTTTCATGTTAAAGATTTAAATTACATACATTTTTCTAACTAATTATGCATTTATAACCTTTTTGTTTAACAAATTATAATAAATGATCCGTTGAAATTTAATTTAAGTATTCGTACAAGTTATTTCAATTTGATTATTTTGTACATATCAATTGTGCATCTAGGTGTTGAACGTTCACATATCAATGTTTAGGCATACTCAATTATAAACGGAAAAGTTCTTCATATTTAATTAGTAATTTTAAAAGTGAAGGAAGTAATTGGAGACGTGTTGAGTCATAAATCTAAGCAGGCGAGATAAAAGAAATAGAAAAGGAAAATGATGCGGTGTAAATAAAATCCATCTATATATATATATATATAAATAAATATATATATAAGCAGTCAAAAC
This sequence comes from Lagenaria siceraria, assembly GCA_002890555.2. NCBI lineage: Eukaryota > Viridiplantae > Streptophyta > Magnoliopsida > Cucurbitales > Cucurbitaceae > Lagenaria > Lagenaria siceraria. The sequence continues at coordinate 21,955,579 of CM016483.1, read as the reverse complement.
TTTCAATATTAAATACCTCCAAATTTTGATATTTTGAACACGATTTAACTATTATTATTATTATTTTGAAATAACACAATTCAATTACTTAAGACATACATACTACCAATTAAGATGTTCGACTTTCCATTTCTCACCCTAGTGTTATAGCTCAAAGTGGGGGGAGAGATTTTATTTGTTGTCAATTTGGTAAATACAATATCAGACAATAAGGCACGACACTGCCAACTCAAATATACATTAATTAATATATATCTTCAATTAAAATTAAATTTAAATTTTATGTCTGAATTCTAAAATTTTAATGTTATGTCTAGTAATATGTGTATGAATTGGCACAAACTTTAAAATTTATGGAGAATTTATAATTTCACCAAAAACAATCTTAAATTTTAGATAACTAATTTTAAGGAGCAGTTTGTTAATTTAAATTTTAACCACAGAAAAATATCACAAGTTACTTTTTTCTGTAAACCAATAGACAACGGACACGTCAACAAACAAGCAAAGAATGACGTGGCACGTTAATACCCGATTTCGTTCTTTCGCTCCCCTTCTTCCTCCGTGCCAATAAATTGCGACTCCCATTCATCTCTACGGTTTGGCTTTGATTTCGATTCAAATCCTCTCATCTGGTTCCCGGGTCGCTTCTTTTTCTTTTTCGATCAGATAATCTCTAGTCCTGTGATCGGGTGGTGGTTGCAGTCGAATCGGATCTGCGATTGAATTGAGAAGATATGGCGGAGGATAAGTACAATCTGAAGAACCCTGCGGTGAAGAGGATCCTTCAGGAGGTGAAGGAGATGCAGGCTAATCCTTCCGATGATTTCATGAGTCTTCCTCTTGAGGTTTGTTGCTTTTGAATTTCTATGGATTTCCAATTCTGTTTTGTAATTTACCCTAATGGGTATTGTTCTTGTTTGGTCGGTTTTACATTCTAATGGTTTGCGTATCTTTGATGAATGAATTGACTCCTTGTGATTGTCTCTGCTTATTGAATTGGTATGATATATGTGGAAGTGTGGGTGGAAATCATTTATTAATTTGGTGTTCTTTGATTTTTCTTACCTGCTGGTGTCTGCAACTGTTTGCATATGAATGTTCTGTTAGGGCTCAAAAAGGGAGAAAAATGGTATTTATTCGAGTTTACAATCTTTGAATTTTTTTCGATAGCTGAAAATTTGGGGCAGTCCTTTGTTCTGAATAAACTCTTGCTCTCCAGTTAGGCCAATAATCAATTTTCTTTTAATTCATTACCGAATCTACAAACATACGTGCATCCAGTCCTTTTGCATAAATCTTCATGCATCTAATGCTATTCTCATGTGTCTTGATTCTTATAATTGTATTGAATTCATTGCATTTGGGAAGAAGAATAAAAGAAAAAGGAAAGGAAAATACTATGGGAAGCGTTGCTTGATTGATACCAGTTCTAGTATCGTCTGGGTAATTTTGTCTTTTTAATTGTTATGAAATTTAAGGGTTTTGCCAAAACTCTCTATTGAATTTGAGGCTAAATGTTGTCATTTCAGGAGAATATATTTGAATGGCAATTTGCCATCCGCGGCCCCGGTGATAGTGAATTTGAGGGTGGGATATATCATGGACGTATCCAATTGCCAGCAGAATATCCATTCAAGCCACCCTCATTCATGTTGTTAACCGTAAGATATCAATTTCTCTTCTCATGCTTGTTTCCTTTTCTGTTGCTTCTCGGCTTAGCATGTTTAGTTTTGATTTTGAAATGGTTATAAATCATTATTATCATAATGCACTTTTAAACACATTTTCATACAATCAAAATTCACTTTAAATAATTAAAATGAACGTTTCAGAGTGAACATAGGACTAGAATGAATGTAACAATTTCAAAACCACTCTCAAACGTGCCTATAGTTATTCTTTTGTGTATTTTGACTAGTGATTTTATACTACATTGAAGAGCTGATTTTATACTACATTGAAGAGCTGATCAATGTCAATTCTTTTCTTTCAGCCGAATGGGCGCTTTGAAACCCAAACGAAGATTTGTTTGAGCATATCAAATCACCATCCAGAGCATTGGCAACCGTCATGGAGTGGTGTGTTCTTTGTATTCTTTATCCAACTTGTCTTGTCTTGTTATGTTATGTTGAACTCATAGGGTTTCCATTGTCTGGTTTCTACATTTACATTTAGTTGCTTCAAGTTCCACATGCTCTGATCTTTGTTCCTTTTTCCCGGCTTCCCCATTTTTGTTGATTACTGTTTGTAGTGCGCACTGCATTGGTTGCATTAATTGCTTTCATGCCCACAAACCCAAATGGCGCCCTTGGTTCCCTGGACTACAAGAAGGAAGAAAGGCGAGTATTGGCCATCAAATCTCGAGAAGCACCTCCAAAATTTGGTACTCCTGAACGTCAAAAGCTAATTGACGAGGTACTCCTAAGTTCTAATTGATATTTTATAAGCTATCGAGTAATGTATCAAATCTCCAACATGTGATATGATATTGTTAAGTAATCAGCTTCTTTACGTCACAGATTCATGAATATATGCTGAGTAAGGCGCCGCCTGTCCCCCAATCGGGTTCTTCAGATGTCTCTGGGGAGAAACCCACCAAGGAAGAGGCTGATGTCCAGGTAACTTCTGAACCTGCTGAACTTGCAGCTGCTGGGGAAGAGCTGCAGAATCCACCTGCAAGCGACAGGATCATTGAGGAAGCAGTACCAGAGGTCCAGCCAGAAGTGGCGAGAGTGACAAGAGAGGTGCCATCTAGTCGCCCTACCGCTCAGGCTCAGCAGCAGAGGCCATCTGGTCGCCTTACTGCTCAGCAGCAGAGGCCAGAGACGAGAGTTCATAAACCAGCTGATGACCGGTTGTTCACATGGGCTGCTATCGGGCTGACTCTTGCAATTGTTGTTCTTTTGCTGAAGAAGTTCATGAAAGCAAGCGCTCATGGTTCTGTTTTCATGGATGAATCGTAGATTACAGATGTATTTGTTGGTTGATAGCTTTGCTATGAGACACAACGGTCTTATGTGTATTAATAGTTTTAGCGTAAATTCAAATGCCTTATCATTCTACAAGGATAAAAGCAATCTTATGTTTCATGATGCTGCCTTCTCCATTATTTGTAGTTAAATAATAGCATATGCAAAATTGCTTGCCTTAATGAGTGTGCCTATAAACCTTATCATTTCCTGGTTGTCTGTTCTATGTACGAGGGGTATTATTTTATTAGCAATACTTGAAATGGTTTATTCTTATTGTTTATTTGATTTTTTTTTTCTCAAGTTAAATTGTGTGAGATTTTGTTATAAAAAGTGAGGGTTGTTCTAAGGGATTCCACCAAAAAAAAAAAAAAAAAAAAATTACTCATGCTCACATCTCTCTCCCAACACGTCCACAAAACTTTCAAATTTGTAACAAAAATTATCAAAAGTTAAATGTCAACTTTTATTATTTAATGATAATAATGTAGATTTTGTAGTTTGTAATCATATTGAGTGTCTTGATTAGTTTATACATTTATCTATATAAAAACTTCATTATATTCTAACAGTAATTTTCATGATAGAGACTAAGGATGTGTTTGGTTTAAGTGTTTAAGTTTGTGTTTGGTTTAAGTGTTTAAGTTTGAAAATAAGTTATTTTAAAAAAAAATTGAAGTGTTTGATAACCACTCAAAATAGCTTTTAAAATGATTTCAAAGTGTTTAAATAACTTTAATCAAAAGAGATTAAATAAAAATGATTTTTTTAAAATATATTTTTCCTTTAGTCACTCTAAATCTTACCGATTTTCAAATACAAAAATTAAATTATTATAAAGTATTATAGTTGAAAGTAAATAAACTAACTTGTTAATCCATTAAATTTAGTGATCGACCCTTAGATTTCTAACTGTTTTTTTATTCCTCTTGTTGTCGGTGTTTTGTTTTTACGCTTGCGCATCTCTCCCAGAGATCCAAGTTTATGAATTCTAACAAAATTAAAATATTGATGTCGATATTGGTACTTCAATTTTAAAAATTTGTAGAATTTTAAGTTATTTTTACTTCCAAAGGCTATAGATATTGTTATTGGTATATATCTTCATATTGTGATTACTTATTTATTTATTTTTGCAAATGTTTCATATTGAGATTTATAGATATTTTTTTTAATGTATTACGAGTATTTATAAATAATATCAAATATATTGATTATTTTTGGTTAAAATACCATTTTGGTTCTTGTACTTTGTAATTTGTTCATTTTTAGTTATGTATTTTCAATAATTTTAGAATTTAGTCTCTAATTTTCTTTTAAAAATGGTAATAAACTAGCATTATGAATTAAATTTGAGATTTATTAAAAGTATAAAGATTAAAATTATACATTTAAAAATACATAAACTAAAATTGAATAATTTCTAAATCATAGAGACCAAAATGATCTTTTAAGTTTAAGATATTGTTTCCCTAATATTCTCGAAGTGATATTTCTTTTGAAATACCAATTTGAATTTCAATAAATTGCAAATGAATTTATATAAGAGTAATTATAATGAGTATCAATTTTAGAGATAATAATCAAGTATGTAGCAACATTTTTAAAAAATTGCAAATATAGCAAAGTCTATCCGTGATAGACTTGTATATTGCTGATAGACTTTTATGGTATATCAGTGATATACCACATAGATCATAAAAGTCTATCAGCGATAAAAGTCTATCACGGATAGATTTTGCTATATTTGCATTTTTTTAAATGTTGCTATATATATAATATTTTGAATCTGATTGCTATATTTACATCTATCCCTTTATATAATTCATAATTATTGGTCATTATTTATTTTAAGAGTTATGATCAGTAAAAATGGCACATTTAAGACTCGTCTGATAGCAATTTGGTTTTTTAAAATTAGGTATATAGCACCCTTTTCACCTTTAAATGTTTTGCTTGGTTATCTACTTCTTACTAATGTATCTTTTTTTAAATTTGGTTAAGAATTCAATTCTTTTACATAAGAAAAATGTAAAATATTGTAAGAAATTAAGAGAAAATATGTTTAATTTTTAAAAATAACAAACTAAAAGGTTACAAATGGGGGCCATAATTTTTAAAATTTTATTTTTCTTTTTGGATTTTGGTTAAGAATTTAACTCTTTTTAAGACTTCGTAAGAAACTGTGAATAAATATACTTAATTTTTAAAAATAAAAAAGTTAGCAAATGAAGCATTAAAAATCGAAATCATAATTTTCCTTTTTTACATAGGCCACTTTCCTTAAAATGACAAGAGAAGTGTAAAACATTGATTTTCCATCCTTAAAAAGTGTAACAAGTTCTTAAAATTTTAATTGTCTCAAGAAAGGAAAAAAAAAACCTGTAGTTATTTTAATAAGTCTTTAAATTTAAAAAAGGTCTAATAGATCTTGATGAACTTTTAATTATATTTTAAAAATCAATTGATCTATCAAATATAAAATGGAATTTTGTCTAATAAAATCCTAAGCTTACAATTTTGTATCAAATACTCATGAATTTATAAACTTATCAAACCCGAAATGGACTAAACTTGTAATTTTTATTAACAAGTCAGGTAGACATGTTTTTACTAAATTGTTATTCAACAGAAAATTGTTTTGAAGAACACACCCAAACAACCTCTAACAATCATCCTATCACAGAACCATAAAAGCTCTCTCATTATTTGACAAACATTTTAACAACACAGCAACTAAGGACAGGCCATCAACATCTACATTACCAATTTCACAAAAAACATAATCAAAATCAGAAAATTTGAATGGGAAAATGTAGATTTTAAAGAGTGTTGTGGGCTTGGATGATCAGTTCTCATTATCTGCTTTCTTCACCACAGTGACTGGACAAGAACCATTGTTCACCACATAGTTGCTTACACTCCCCAATATGGCCCTGTAATAATATTGCATACACAAATTTCATCAAAATTCAAAACAGCAAACTTGATTGGTTTCAATTTCCATTCTGTTTTGGAATTAGGAAAGCCAGTTTCTAATTATATCTACATCGGCTTTTAGCGTTGCATCACCTATGTCTCACGAGTCAACTGCCTGACCCGTATATTTGACATGAAAGTTGTTGGTAACATATTTGCTAAAGTTCGACCGGATAGCTTTTAAGGAATCTAGGAAGTAGGAACTATTATGGGAGACTAGGAAGTAGGAACTATTATGGGAGACATTTGAAGTAACACTGCAATACATTATTCACAAGTCTATGAATGGAAAGAAAAAAAAATTCCGTTATGTTTGATAACTATTTAGTTTTTGGTTTTTAGATTTCAAAAATTAAGTCTACAAACACCTCTTACACCTCTAAACTGTTTTTTTTTTTTTTTTTTTTTTTTTTTTTTTTTTTATCAATATTTTAAAAAATGAAACCAAGTTTTGAAAACTAAAAAAATAGTTTTTAAAAATTTATTTTTGTTTTTGGAATTTGGCTAAGAGTTCAGCTCTTTTACTTGAGAAATATGCAAACTATTGTAAGAAATTGAGAGAAAATAGACTTAATTTTGAAAAATCAAATGATTACCAAACGGAGTCTTCATAGTCTGTTTAAACGATTATCTAGACATATTTGTATGGTTTCAAATCTATGACCAATTGATTAACAACTAACAACAGTTTGAATCGTTATCTACATTCAATCTATCTCAATATAAGCTCAAGGGAGCAGAAAACTATTTTTCAAAACAATCCCAAACGTCTCAAATTTTTAGGCACATTTGATTTTTTTTTCTTCTTCTTGTTCTCTCCAAATTTCTTTACAATATTTTTTAATCCTTTTTAGGGAAACATTTGAATTCTTACCAAAATTGCAAAGACAAAAACCATTTTTTTAAAAATTACAATTTCTTTTCATTTTTCAAATTTTGGTTTGAATTTTGATAACATTTATAAAAGTAAACAATAATAAACGTAAACTAATAGGTGTAAATGTGTAAGGAATATTTAAAAGCTTAGTTTTAAAGATATTTATAATCTTAGTTTTAAAGAAATTACCAAAAGAAATTGCAAAGCAAAATGCCTCATGATTAAAGAAGTATAATACGAAAAGATACAAGGACGGTTAGATATGTTCTCTAGAAAACAGTTTCAGAAAATTGTCCTAAATAATTCTATATAAAAGCCATTTATCAATTATAAAAACTCATCTCATTTCTTCTCAAAAACAACTACCACTTTAGTGTATGTTTGAGAATGATTTTGAAATTATTAAAATCATTTTTATCATGTTTAAAACATCATTATAAAATGTATCTTTAATCACCTAAAATTTATTTAATATTTCATTTTATACTTTTAAAAGTAATTTTCAAATATGTTTTGGAGTGATTTTGAGGAGAGGAATGATTAGGTCATTCCCAAACAGTGAGTAAAAACCAATTCATGAGCGACAGTAAAGTAAGAAAACATAATTTTGGAAGAATTTTAAGCTTCTTTAACTAACAACATATCTTCTGATTTAAAGAACAGAAAGAGAATTCGTTCTCACCTCTTAAGCTTGCCAAGACCTCTGTTCCCAATGATGAGACAACTAATAGGAATATTATCAATTGCTTCACAAATCTTCTCGCGAGCATCTCCCCAATAAATCTTAAGCAACACAGAGATCTGTTCCATTCCAGAAAAAAAAAATTCATATCAGAGCGAGGAATTCCAATCCGCAACGATAAGCATTAAAAACACAAAGATCGGAAAAATCACCTCCTTCTGAGCGGCCGCCGTCGTCACAATGTCCAGAGTTTCAGCATCCGGCTTAATCCCGTACTTCTTCATGGTGTGAGGATCGGAAAACTCAGTCAGAGGAATAAGCGCTACAAAACAGTAAAACACACATAAATCGACAATTACAAACAACCGTGGATCATCATCAAGAAACAAAAAAATCAAACCGAAAATGAAATCAAGGCCGAAGAAAAATCATACGAGATCCGGTGGTTTGCCAGAGCTGCATCTCGCCGTCTTCGTAATCGCCGTCGGGACGAACGGCGATGAGAACTAGGTAATCGCCTTTGCGGATAACGTTGTCGATAGCCCATCTGAGGGCTTTTTTGCTGCAGGGAGAGAAATCCACAGCGACGCCGACTCTCCGTTCACCGTCCATGATTCTTGTGGGTTGAGATTTTCAGTGGGTAGGAGGTTGTGGAAGGAATGAATGAATGAATGTTGGGAAAGCTTTTAATTTATGAGATGAATTTTGAAGAGAGGAGCGCAAATTCAGAGGAAGAGACTCCACCAGAGGATTAACAATTATTGAATGTGAGAGAAAAATTGGGCGTTTGAGTCGTTGACATTGACAAATGCTGTGTGCCTGTGTTCTCTACGAAGTGTCATCCTCTACGGACGGGTGTACCAACGATTCTGTTCCGCTATTTTTTTTCTTTTATTTAAAAAATATGAAAACAAAATTTTAAAAATAAGAGACCTTCATATTTCGTTTCAAAATATCATGTGAGACATATAATTATTTCAATAAAAATTTACACATTATTATAAGTGAATCTAATTTTAAAATCGTCAATGCATGAATCTCTTACTTGTGTCGTAAAGTCATAGACTTCTTCAAATGTTGGATTAACAAAATGATTAAAATTGATGCATGAACAATTTTCAAATGCAATTCCAATTGAGAGGCCCAATTGATCTTCTAATGAAAGTTAAGGGAGTTTACTCGATAAAATTATAAGTCTTGCATGATGTTTAATTAAATAGAATGAAAGGTATAAATTAATACACTTACAACAGTTAATAGTTTAAAAGCGATACAATTATTAGCTTATAATTTTATTTAATACAACCTTTTATATATATATATATATATAAGTAAATGTTGATGCAATCTATAAAATAGAAATAAATGCTTTAAGAAATTTTAATTGGAGCGTAACTTGGAGGATAAGATATTATTTACCATTTTAAATATCATCTATATTTTTCAATTTTTTTTAAAAAAAATTAATTGTTTATGACTAAAATGCTAAGACTAGAGACACGTTGCGTGTTTGAATATGTCACAAGATTGTCGTATTTAGAAATTCTAATGAGTAATGCGGATCACGATAATTAAAAAAATAATTTTAAAAAACAAACATGTCAAATAAATTTTTGATGAGTCACTCAATATGCCTAAAATGCACTAATTTTTTTTCTTTCAATTTTCAATTTAGTCTTGATTATGTTTTGAAATATTTCAATTTAAGTCATTTATAGATCACAGAGAATTTTTCACAAATAAAAAAAATGTCAAACTATTTACAGAAAATAACAAAAAATTACTGATAGACATTAATAGACTTCTATCAGCATTTATCAGTGATAGATTTATAGCATTTCTATCACTCGTAGACACTACTGATAGACTCCGATAGATTTCTATCAGCGTCTATCACAACTATTTACAAATTTTATTATTTTCTATAAATAGTTTCTTTTATTTTTTTATTTTTTAAATTTTTCCAAAGTTATAAGCTACAATAATATTTTTCTTTTCTAATTTAGTATTTTTTAACTATAATTTTTCACACACACGTGAAGGTGAAACACAAACACTCAAGCCAATGTGGTTTGGTTTGAGTGAGAAGAGAGCCGCTTGATGAAGTGATTGGAGACGTATGATCGTGATAGTCGAAATCGAACGGTGGATAATTAGTTTGATATCTGAAGCTGTGGTGTAGTTTATCCTATTCTGTCCCACAATAATGGTCATAAATGGAGGGTGACAAGGCCCAAGTGGGCTTTCTATCATTTCCTATTTAATATTTGGTAAAAAAAATAAAAAAATCTTATCCCTGAACTTTATGCAAACTTTTTTTTTTTTTTAGAATCAAACATCTAACTCCAATATTAATAGTATAAGCTCTAAATTATTATTAGTTGAGCTATGTTTATATTGACTAAATTTTTCTATAATTATTACCACTAAACTACACTTTAATTTTAAATTTCTTTTTTATAATAATTTAACGTGTAGTTTTTTAAACAATTTAATCTTTTTTAACTATAGTACACACTATAACAAGTTTAATTATTGTGTTTAGTAAAATTTGTAATAATATAGATTCATAAAGTACTCCAAAAATTGATAACGACCAACTATGTTTATAAACTACGGTGACTTAGTCATTACATAATTAAAATCCAGTTACAATTTTTTAAAATACATTGACTAAATGGTTATATCATATAGTTCAAATACTAAATTGTTACAAAATGATATTCATAGATTTATCAAAAAAAATAAAAAATAACATTCTTAGTCTAGATTGTTACTTTTGTGAAAGTTTAAAGACAATTTTTTTTTAAAAAAAAACTATATATTCTAATTGGGTTATATTGCAAGTTCAACACTTGAACTTTATGGGTTTTGTGTCAAATTGATCCTGAACTTTAAAAATGTTTAACAAGTCTTTGAATTGTTCAGTTTGTGTCTATTTTGCTATTGAATTTTGAAAAATGTCTCATAACTTTTCAAACTTTCAATTTCGTGTCCAAGGTCCATGAATCTTCAGTTTTGTATCAATTAGGTCCATGAATTTACACTTTAACCCATGAATTTTAAGGATAAAATTGTAACATTTTGAAATTTATGGACTAAATTGAAGTAAAATTAAAAAACTTAAAGAACTAAAAGTGAAACATTTTAAAAACTAGTGATCAAATGAGAACTAAACCTATAACTTACCGACCAAAAATGCATAAAACCTCCTTTTGTTTTTTATTTTTTTAATGACAACTCAACTTGCTACTTGCTAGCAATTTCACACGTGTTGCGTATTCAATGAACTATTTTCCACCTTTATTGAGGTATTTGAATGTAAGCAATATTTAGGTGCAACCCTAAGTCCCACGCTCTTCTTCCTCTACACACAATAAAATAATTTTTTTTAATAATTAAAAGAATAAATTAACGCATGACAATTTTTAATTAGTATAACTGCAGCTAAGTTTTTTTTTCTTTTTTTTTTTTTTTGAACCTTATTGTGTTTTCTTTAGTTATTTAATTCAGTTTTTTTATACTTTTTTTTAAATAGATAATATATTTTCTAGATACAAATATAGATGCGTCTTGTTTAAAAAATAAACCCATATTTAAAAAATATATTTGAAAATTTTTGTTACTCAATAAACTTACTATATCAAAAAGAAAAGAACCATACTTTCAGTATATATTTTTGAAGAATTTTTAAGCTATCTAGTCATTGTAGTTATAGATAAATGGAGTGTGTTTTGTTGCTAGAATATTATAAATACGGTGGGTAGAAAAAACAACTAAATTAAAAATAAATGTTAACTTTTTTGTTGAGAATAAAAAAATGTTTAATTTTTATCTTACAAAATAGATACATTGATAATTATTAAAAAAACCAACCTTTAGTTTTAAACACTTGAAAAAATCATACAAAATACACATTAAATTTAAGAAAAAATCAACCTATATTCATAAACTTTTAGAGTTGTATTCATTAAAACTTCAAATTCATAGTTTTATCATCAACACGAGCATAACTTAATTGGTATAAAATTAGGTTATGCTACTCAATCATTGAGGTGTGAGATTTGAAGATCTCACTTCACATATTGTTGAACTAAAATAATACACATTTGTCGATAATTTATAACTATTTTCTAATAATCAACTCAACTTTATCTGTATAAAATATTGTTTTCTTAAAATCATACAAAGTTGAAAGAAAAATTAGAGATAAATACCAGCATAAAAAATATTAAATATTTGTTTGAAAAAATTGCATAAATTACCCTAACAGGCTAACACTATTGGAGTTGTTAGAATTACATCTTAAAAGTTTCATTTTGATAAAGCAAATGTTTAAATCCACAAAATTATTGTAATTAAATTCTTAAAAAGTTGTAAAATTAGAAACATCACCCTAAACTGGAGAAGTTTTATTCCGATCCAACTAAAATTTTTTACGTCATTTTTTTTCTTTAATTGAGACCACAATTTGAAAACTAAAGATTTAAGTTAATAAACTCTAAAATAAAAAAAATAAAAAAATCTTAATTTAGATATTTTATTGTAAATATATGGCAACTGTAATTGACTTATACAAACTCTCTTAAAATCGGAGGCTACCCACATACTTAAAAAAAAGTTAAATTACAAATTTCGTCCCTATAATTTAAAAAAAAATTAAAATTTAGTTTTTATGGTTTAATAAAACCTTCCTAAATAGTTTTTTATAGGTAGAATTATTTATGAAAATTTTATCAAACTATAGACCATTTGTGAGATTTTATCAAATTGTAGGAACTAAATTCAAACTTTTAAAATTATGGAGATTAAACTTTAACATTCTCCAAACTATACGATGCAAATTTGTAATTAAAAAAAAAAAAAAACAATATTGTTCAAAATGTATTTTGCAACCGTGAAGGGTTTAACCGTAAAATTCAGTAAGTTTAGGGAGTGATCACTAAAATGAAAAGTTGATTGATATGATCATAAAACCATATAGTTAAAAGGTCGTCTTTGCACTCCATAACTCATTTGTAACGGCGCTGAAGTACTAAAAATGCAGAGAAGAAGGCCGCGACGAAGATCACAACCACCACCCAAACGGCGGCGACGCCGATGGCCACTGGATTCCTCCTCAGCCTCCGCCACCGCGCGACGCATCGGTCCGGCTTCTCGTTTAATTTCTGAACAATGCCGGCAAAGTACGTTCCCGATAAGCTCTCATTCTGCTCGCGTATCCATTTCAGATTCCGAATAATCTGCTCCTCGTCGTCCTCCAGATCGCTCAGGATTTTCTTTCTACAGAGTATCTTCACGTCTTCGTCGGACTGGAGAAAGTGGCTCATGAAATTGAGATACGATTTCACTTGTAGATCGGTTCCGAATTGACGGATTTCATACGCGGCGAGATTCCTCAGAATCGCCTCCGTCTGCTGGTACACTTTGAGAGGCGGAATTTCAAGGACGCCTTTCTGAAATTTGATGTCCAATAAGCTCTTTGGAGATCTGGCGTTCTTGAATTTGATTCCGGCAGTTTTAAGCTTCGACGCACTAGGTAATTCACTCGACTTCGATTTGTCGTTCGTCTCCATTCGAGGATAGGTGGAAAGGAAACAAGAGTGCACCATTTCGAGTAAATGATCTGCTTCCACCATGAAATTGTCGTAGACAAATTTCCGATCTCCAGCAACCATAGTTTTGAAGAATCGGAAGGTTAGGTCATTGAGAGACATATTTTCCTCGAGCGGATCTTGCACAATTTCATAAACATCATTGAGAAGGAAGTATGGAATCTGATTTTCAAGCAACATTAAGTCGCATCTCAAATCAAAGAGCAAACCAGGAGTAGTGAAAACAGGATCATTACGACGCCTGAACCTCTTTTTCGAGTATCGCAAAAGCAACTCGAGAATGAAGCAGCAATCGAGCAACATCATCTGCGAAAACTTATCGCTATCCAAATCATAAAAGTTTTCCTCATAGCATTTTGTCAATCGGCTCTCCGATTTTATAACGAGTTCAATAAGAACGTCTAAAGTGAGAGACGGATTGTGCTTCAAGAAAGTGGACAAGTAGCGCCACTTGAGATTTTCCATGGATTCGAGATGTGGAGCGCCGTGGTGGAAAGGGCCGATTGAGACTTTGACGGGGACGAAGACAGTTCTGTCTTCGATACTGATATCGTTTGGAGCTCTGAAGATGGTAATGGATGAACAGAAGGCCTCCAATTTTCCTTCAACGGAAGATATGAGAGATTCTTCCTGAGAGCTTCTTTGTGAAATCGCCGTAATATTAATCGAATGAGAAAATGGTTTTGATGAATCCATCTTTCCGGCGACGGCCAGAGATTATACAGAGGCGTTTTATTTCCGGGACAGTGTTAAGGTAATTCGTAAAATATTGTTCTTTAAGGATCTAATTCATTAAAATTAATTATGAGAATTAGAAAAAAAACAACAACAATAGTTTCATTAAGAAAACGAGTAGTAATAAAAACAATAACAATGAATGAACGTATGTATGTAGATCAAGATTTTAAGTATGAAAAATCATACGAACAAATAAGGATAAATAATCTCGATGTCAAGAAAATCCATAAGATATTAAATCCTAGATAGGTGACCATCATGGATTGAACCTATGATCCATTAGTCTTTTGACCTTTTTTTATTTTATTTTTTATGTTACCACTACCGTTAAGTCAACCCAAAGAAAAGTTTGTATAAAAATGTGTATTTTAACCAAATTTAATTCATGCCACATCTTATTTAAGGACATTTTGACATCTTTAAATAAACATGTATGTTATGCACTAAAATTTATAAAATGCTTAGCTATCTAGATAGCTATGTTTGTTTTAGTTTAACACCTAGAGAGTGAGGGTGCAACCATTTGGGTGATAATAATTAATGTCTTATTCACTAAGCTATGTTTGGATTAGGATCTAGATTGCTAATGTTTTTTATTATTATAATTAATTACAACATGGAGAATCGAACCTCCTTTGACCTCTAAGGTGGAAGGTCATACCAATTACGAGCTAAGATCACTTTGCCATCTAGATTGCTAGGTTTATTTTTTTAAGATTTCTAAATAAAAATAACTTCAAACTAGTTAAAGATTCAACAAAACTTTTACTTATCTTTTAGATATTCTACGAATTACTTTATTTAATATATTTTAAAGTTATGTAATATTTTTGTTAATCTATTTAAATGATTCATTTTGTATGCTATTTGTAAGACATTCATCTACATTGTTCTAAGATTTCTTATTAAATATTAGTTTCAATTTTAGTTTAAAACACTTGAACTTTTTCCCAAAGAAGACAATTATATGATTATGATGTTTCAAGTGAAGTGCACTTATACGTTAAATAAAGAAAATTTCAAGACGAATAACATTAATTTATGACGAATATCTTTGTTTGATTTGCAACAAATAATTAACATTAGTTTTATAAGATTTTGCAAATAACTTATTAACTAAGCCTACTATAAGTCTATAACATAGTTGAATCGGTTGAACAATTTATTCCCAACTAAAAGGTAAAAAAAATCGAATTTCTACCCACTAAAAATATATAGAAACTACGAAAACCAACTGAATAGATATAGAGAGAGAGCTCAATAAATTCAAAATATTGAATGAATATTGAAAAAGTAAAAAGGGAGGATTACGCTCTAGATTTAAATTGAAAATAAATTGTGATGTACATTTTACATTTTCACATAATTTTTTAAAATATATATTTTACCCAAAAAAAACATAATTTTTTTTAATATATATATCACTTTACTTTCTCACAGGTAAGATTTTTTTAAATCAATTAAATTAAGTTTAAATACTATTTTGGTCATTATGCTTTAAATTTTAAAATTTCAAAACATCCATTTTAATCCTACCTTTAGCTTTTACCAATTTTTTGTCTATACACTTTTGAAATGATTTACCTAGACCCTTGTCTTTTTAAAACATTTGTTTTGATCACTATACTTTTAAAAATGACCATTTAGGTCCCTTCACTTTTTGTCATTGTTTTTACTCACCATTTTAACAATACACAATAAATTTTTTTGAAATGTAATAATAACTTTGTATTAAAATGTTTCTAATTTTTTTGAAAATTTGGATTAGAATTTTGTAAATACGAATTAAAATGATCATTTTATAAGTATATAAAATATCAAAATAGACTTTTTGAGAGTGCGAACACCAGAATCAACAAAAATAAAAAATAAACCACAAACTCTGACATTTCACACTACTATTTTTATTTATTGCATACAAGCAAATATTAAAAGAACAATGAGTCTTAAAGAGGAGAAAAATATTTACACTAATGGAGTGACCAAATATCAATAGAAAGAAAATGTACTTCATTAGTATTAATCTTCTTCTATTTATAAAAATAATCATTAAAAAAAAAAAAGCACCAACCTATAGATAATCTTTCCACAATAATTGCAACAAAAAACAAATACTACTCAACATACCTTAAGAGGACTTAAAATCTCGTGATGCCTTGGAAAGAAGATGGAGTGAAAAATTAATTAAAGAAAGAAAGACCAAGTGGTTATGTAATGAATTATAAAGCATTTGGGAGGATGATATATAATAATATATAAGGTTAGGGAGGCCAAAATAGAATCAAGGGGTGACTTGGGGAATTGGCTAAGGAGAAACTATAGAAATTAAGGTGAAATACATGATCACACAGTAAGGCAAATTCATTCCATTTCAGAAGCAACGACCAAAAGCATATTAAACTTTTGGTAAAGAGCAACAAAATTAACAATTCATTGCTTCAAATATAATTCAAGAATTGGTGGTACAGTTCTAAAAGTAAAAATAATCTATCTTGCTTGCCTTTAATTACTTCAATCATTGCTTATTATTTAAAACATTATGTCAAAATTAGGATTTTAAATTTTCATTAACCAAAAATTCTATATCTTTATAAAATCGACATTTCTATTATAGAAAAGACCTTGACAAGATGTAATAAAAAATATATAAAAATCACCAATGTAGATCAAATATTAATGACAAAAAAAAAGTGTTTTTGATAATTTAAATATTTTCTTAACTAATTTTCTACGTTTCCATTGAATTTTATAAAATATATATCAACATTTCTAGATCAGGATATGAAGTTAAAATATTAATTTGGAATCCTAGTTTAAATCCTAAGTTTAAAATATTACAATTTAGCCATTAGAGTTTAGCATTAATTAATATGTCACAAAACACTAGGGAATTTCTGTCTCAAGCTTTTGGCTCAAACACAAAATCTTGGACTTGGAACGATGCTATTAAAAGGTCAAGTATAGGGGTCTCCAACCTATTCAAAAGGTCTACATAAAGAACCAAAGATGTATAGATTTAAGCATATCTTTAGTCTTTACTCAACTTTGATAATAATTCAGATCTTATACCCTTTTGTTTCCATTAAATTTCTAACAAGAAAGGTAGAGAACGTTTCAACACCCTACTATTTAGATGAATGGTAATAATGGATCATAAAACATAAAACAAGAAAAGTTACAATACCATTTTTAGGCCTTCTACTTTGAATTTAATTCTATTTTAATAAATGCACTTTTAAATTTATATGATAAGTTACAAAATCCACCTCTAAAGTAGAGTGGTAATTGCAATTATACCATCAAACTTCCAATTGTAAAAATTGATCTCTCAAACTTATGCAAGTGTTAAAATTGGACCATCAAACTTATAATAGTTGTAGAAATTAGATCCCCAAATGATAAAAATTGAACCCTCAAACTTGTATATTTGTTACAATTTCTACAATTATGTAAGTTTGAGTGTTCAATTTTAACGCTTGTATAAATTTAAGAGCTCAATTTTTTCAATTGAAAGTTTGAGTGTGTAATTGCAACTACTACCATACTTCAATGATGCTTTTTGCAATTTGTCTTAAATTTAATCGTTCCAATATAATTTTATAGAAATTGTTTAAATAATAATAATAATAATATTTTTCATGCAATAAAATGCACTATGTGAATGTCTCCGACTTTTACGAAAGAAAGACTAATAGATTTATTTATTATTTTTTTAAAAAGAAAAATCAACAATAAACTAACATAGAATATATTAGATATTTATTATTAGTAGATTAAAATGAAATAAAATCTAGTGTACATAGACTAAAATGATATTTTAACTAAAAACTAATTCTAATATTGATAATTATTTTAATGTTAAAAGTTAATCATTACATTTACTAAAATTACATGACTAAATCATTACAAAACGAAGTCGATCTATAGTGGCCCAAGAAAACAAAACATTGCCAGAGTAAAAAATAGAGGGACCAGAAAATTATAAATGTGCTTACCTTTATAGGGATATGACCTCTTCACTTGGTTACCTGTTGGTGAACTCAAAATGAATTGGCTATTGCAGATCAAAACATTAGATCAAAACATTGAAACGAACAATGAATAATATCTGTAGGTCTTTAATCTTTTGCCATCTTGTAGCAGCCATTGTTAGAAAGATAGTTCCTGAATGCAACATCATTCACACTTGAGTGCACGAGTAATCTCCCATGAAAGTGGATCATTAACAAAATAGATATTATTTCCACATCTGCTGGTCTGCCTTCTGCAATTCACTATTGCAACCACAAAATTCTCGTTCTCGAGTGAAGATGGGTACATTACTTGTTCTTCCTGCAAAGTTAGGACAAACTCTTAAAGACACTTGTGTTTGAAGAATCTGACTAAACATGAGAACTTAAGATTAAATAATGATTCTCACGATCTGATTATCATATCAATGATATATCACAACTTTATAAATCAAAGAGGATAATGTTGCAGTGATTTTCCTTTTAGCAAATTGTAAACCAGTCCAGCCACACAGCAGAAAAGGGGCCAAAATATTAAAAAAATGAAAGTTTGCCACATGACAAATTGTTGTTGGAACACTAGCAAAAAAAAAAGGTGTAGTCCAACTAGCATACATTTTTTTCCGCCTTCAGAGAAGTATACTAGCAACTTATTCTTTTTTATTCAACAAAAATTATTTTCACCTGAAATGGTTGTTCTGAAGTATAAATTTTTTTTAAAAGCATTATTTTAAGTCCAGTCTCTACCTCAGGTAGTTCATAGAATTCATCAGGAGATATTTGCAACAACTCTGCAGCAGTTTGACCTGTACACCATGCAAAGATTTTGGCACTGTCGTCTGCAAGGGTGATTTTGAGGTCGAATGTAAGCACAAGCTCAGACTTGCATTCACAACGACAGAAGCTGCACTCAATTCTGGCAGGTGTCTCCTCGACGAAATGACCACAAATTGCATGCAAAAATTTCGTACTGACATGACAATGTGAAACTTGGTCGAGCCGAACTTGACAGACCTGGCCAGGAAATTTTGGGGAAAGAAAATATAGATCACAGCTGATAGAGAAGAGATATAACAAGACTATTGAAAGCGGTTGGAAAAGGTAAAATCATGCTCTTGTAGGTCCATCCAGTTTTCTGATATTATGATCAGAATGCATAAAAATTCTCAAGAAATAACAAACAAGTGAAAATTTTCTAACGTTTGTTGTTTATATAGTATGTTATAAGGATGAGGAATCCCTAATTCGCCGAGTAACAAATGGATGGAGTTTGGCTTCACTTGTTCTCCAAAGAATATTGATGAACGGGTCCCAGAAATCCTTTCAGTAGGGTAGCTAAGGTTTTGTGAAGATGTGCGATTGGAGCTCTCTTGTGGTTCTGGTGAATGGAAAGAAATCCGAAACCTTCGAGGTTAAAAAGACACATATAGATATTGTGATTTTGAATTATTGAGGGCCTCAAACTGAAGATCTTCTATAATCAGTCTTTTTGTTGATAAACCTCAATATTGAGCTGTTTTCTTTCTTTTTTGTAGAGGTTCTTCAATGAGGGCCCCCTCAGCCCTCTCCTCTCCCTCTTCCCTCAACCTCAAGGTTACTTTTCCCTTTGAATTTTGGAAAGTTCCTTATCGCACATAGCATACTATAGACAGAAAGAAAGACGAGAAAAGTAAATACTTTACCTTTGTACCATGAGTGTTGCTGGTAAGATCAGAAAGTCGTGAAAGTTTATGAAGACAAGATGAAGTTAACAATGCTGGCAAGCAGCTAACGTTGACAAAAGAAGCTCCAACATGATTCTCAGTCCATAGCGCCTCTAAGCTTCACACGCAAAAAGCTCAAACCAAATTAGAAATGCCATCAAGAAAACACCAACATATATAAAAGGAGAAAACCCTTAAATTGACGATAAGTTGATATTTATGTCTGGAAGCATTTCAAATTGTCCAAGACTTCCAATTTATTTACTAGAACTGAGTAAATAGTTTGAGTTAGCTCACCGATTCTTGTTCTTGGTGCATGTCAACCCACTTATATATACTGTATGTCCAACGCTTACCCTTCCTAATGACCTTTACAAGAGGGGGCGGGGTACAAAGGGAAAAAAAGGGAAAGTGAAACTCAGAGAATGAGTAGAAGAATATACGATTAGAAGTTTTTGTTATTTCAAGCCCTATGTAAAAGTGAGACGCATAAAACCCACAAATTAAAAGCTAGGAAAAGAAAACGTCGATACCAAGATCTCGCGAAGTGTAACTTGGCCAAAATTTCTCCCGTGTTATCTTCAATTCTCAAAGAGAAAACAGCTTCTGTGGTATTTCTTTCATTAGCTATATCTAAAACGATACCATATAAGCTAATGCCAGTCATCTTGTCTTGAAGGTCGATCACAAAAGACTGTAAACTTAACAAATAGCATGGAAAAAATTAAGATTCGTCTCCATAAAGATTAACGTGACAGACTTCAAGATGAAAGGAAATCTCTTAAAAAGGATCACAACCCAAGTAATTGCAGTTAATTGTTCTGCAAACAAAGAAAAAACAAAAGCTTGGATAATAGGGGATTTGAACTTCAATATTGTAGCATTGCAACCCCTCATATTTAATATGATAGAATTTTAACATCAGACGCGTAAGGCACAAATTGGCTTTTACTTTTTGGATCTTGTAAAACCTGAAATTATGACTTTCATACTACAAAAGGATTACAAAAAACTGACGGAGGCTAAATATGTAGGACCAGTCTTTCCATTTAAGATAGAACCGGAATCGGGTTTAGTACATACACAAGGTGTTCGGAACTGTACATGAACTAATGGGGTCGGAATAGACATTATAAATGTCAAGGATCCATTTTACTACTAGAAGTTATTCAAGAAAAAGAAAAAGAACACAAATGCAATCAAAACATTAATTTCATGATGATCTAGAAGTTAAACTCACCCGAAAAGGATAATTACCAAAATCAATTGCCCCATGTGAATCACAGGGCAAGGAAACTTGAGAAACTTGGGGACCCTGAGTAGGATACGATGTACTGAGTGTCCTTGAAGCTTGGTTTATATTCTGAGTTAAAACACAGACCTGTGCAGTAGAATATTTACATATTAACGTGATCCAAGAAACAGAAAAGTTTTTTAATTTTGTGCGTGTATGTGTGTGGTGTGGGGGAGGTGGGGCTCTACAACTCACTTGCTCCTCATGCTGAATGCAAGGCACCAAATATAACTGTGTTGCACTACCATATTCAAGACAAAGTTCATCACTTGTTCCAATGCCATTCTCGTTAACGGTTGCAATATATGGTCTATCAAGCGCAAGCACACTACCAACACTGTTCAATTGAGAATTGTTACGTTGATATAATCATATAAGAATACTCTTGAAATAAATTCAAACTAAAAGACTCACCTTAAAAGATTGGCCAGTAGCACCTGTTCACCCCATAAGAGAAACTTTAGCTTGAAACCATCATTATCAACAAGAATGATTTGTATCATCCGTAAACCATTAATCTTCTCATAAATTTCCAGTGGACCAATGGACTCAATCCTGCAAATATTGATGATATGCCAGCCATTATTTAGTTCATTATTGCACATCCAAAATCCATCCTTTGTGAAAACTGCTTTATTTAGTTGATTAAGCCTCTAAAGTTTAAGCGTTGACCATTTTAGGTGGGGGAAAAACAAAAGAAGACCCAACATCATAAATGCAGCTTATTGCAGGATAAGAAACCAGTTTAAACAGAAATCGGATAAAAATGAAGAAAAGTAAGCAAACAAAATATTGATAAATCTTGCCTTGCATACAATGAATACGTAATCCCTTCATTGACGGAATCAAGAGAAACAGAAGAAAAGGAATCAGAACAAAATTGAGCTCCTAGAAGCATTACATCATCGTCCTCTTCCTACAATAAACAACAAGTTACTCACTGCACTATAAGCGAGAGAATGTAATATTGATTCCGGTAGTTAGAAAAACCATTTTTGACAACCTCGTCTAACAATATGATAAGGTATTCAGTTGGTAGAAGTCGTGGATGACCAGAGCCACCACTGGCAGCACGAAGATAGCATCCAGTTACAAATATTTGCCTCCCTTTCTTCAGAATTCCATCCACTAAATCATAGAATCTGCCATCCAAAGATTCCTGTTTTACTTGTTTTTCCATGAAACATAAAGATAGCAAGTTCTTTGCGGTTTGTAGAGTCGAAAAAAAACCTCAAATCAAGATGAAAACACAGAGATGGAAGCCTATGTTTAGGGATAAAAACTACAAAAATGTGATTCGAGCATATACATCTGAGTATTTTATAAACACTGCTTAAATGTCAATATGCAATACAAAAACCCAGCATTCATATCCAGCGACTGTGTCCTTCAGCTCGTGACCTTACTTGAACAAAATCTGTACACACTGTATCCTTGAGTTCTAAAGAAACCCAGCATTCAAATCTAGGCCTCTTCTAAATTTTTTTCTTTTATTTAAATTAAAAAGGAAAAAGGGGGGGAAATGCATTCACTGAGAGATAGTAGGCAATGAAAAGAATACATTACTGCAACGGGGCTTTGGAGAACACTGAGTTAGGAAGAAGGATGTTCTTTTAAGATAGACTTCAAGAAAACCTTTAATCATGTTACTGGGAATTACTGGATGAGGTAATCGATAAAAAAATGTCTTGGCTTTAAATGAAGAACTTCAATTGGAAATTTACTTCAGTCAACTAATCTTTTTGCATTAATTAATGGCAGTCAAAGGAGAAAACTTTTGTTATCAAGAGCATTTGATAGGACAGCCCTCTATCTCATTTCTTATTTATCTTTGAGGTAGATGTTCTCCAGAAAGGACCTCATTGAAGGTTTCAAGATCATAAGGGACTGTATCCATCTTTCTTGTGTACAGTTTGTTCATGATACTATTTTCTTTTAGTGATGTAGGACAGCTTGTGTCCTAGTTTGAGTTCTCGTACTCTTGTCTCTTTTCTTGGGGGGGTTTCTTGTAATATCTTTTAAGTTCTTGAGGATCTTCTTTATTTGTTACTTAAGTCTTAACCTAAGTAACTTTAGTTTTACTAATCTGTGTCCAGCCGGTTTTTTGGATTAGTTTTACCGGTCTTTGGTCTCAGCTGGCCTTAGTCTATAAATTGGCAGCTGATTGTATTCTGTGAGGTGTTGTTTAGATTGACAGAAATAATAAAGTTTTTCCTTCCACTTTGTTTACATCATCCACTCTTTGCCCTTGGTCTGAATTGGTGTGTCAGGCACAAGTGCAAAAGATCTTAATCACCAACCATAGCTATACCCTTTTGCCTCCAAAGTGTGAGTTGTATGTGGCAGACATTTGATATTTCTATTATTCAGAGGTCGGGCATTCAAGGGATGATGGATGAAGTCAATTTGAATTCATCATTAACGATGGCAAGCTAGTTCTTTGTTAGGATACCACTCAATAAGAATACTCAAGGATACTACAGAAAACTCAAGAACACTCAAATATAAAAATATATGAAAATATGTTGTAATATTATAGAAAAAGTAACAAGATAGCCTAGCCTTTTGAGAGGGTTAGTCTCTCTCAAATAGCTTTTATGGGGTTAGTAGGTTGTAAGAGGAGGCATGGGATTTTGTGCATGTTAACGCTTCTTTTTTGGTTTCATACTACAAAACTTCTTTGCAATTACCCTTTGTTATTTATCAACAGCAACTGGGGGGTTATATTGTAATCTTTTTCCTCCCCACTTTTGGCTGACCTTTACATTTTTTTTTGTTGGCCTCTCTGTATGCTACCATTCTTCTTAATGAAAGCTGGATTTTCCAAATTAATATGTCACAACGAGAGTGCAGTGTGTCTTGGGCATGCTTGTCCAGGGCGTATTTGCCTATGGCCGCATGCCCAAACCATCCTCAACCATGTCATATGTATGTCTTACTATTAATTTATCAAGTTGCTTTGTTGTATGTTGTGTTTTTATTTTTCTTGCGACGAGGTAGCACTTCCAGCGTGCAAGCCTGCCAGTCTAGTTTTTGCTTAGAATGTACTAAAGGGGGAACACACCTGTCATCCCCCGACCAAGTATTGTTGTACTCTTTGCAATCAAAGCTTTTCCTTGCAATTGTCAGTCTTCAATGCTTTCTTTAAAGATGTTTTCAATGTTATTTCTCTCTCCCGTTTTATAAAACCATTTTCTCTTGAAACGGGCGGGGAGGCTAGACCCTATAGCGAGATTGTCCGCGATTTCTGGAATTGTACGGCTGACTTGCTTGCCGAGTTAGAGCAAGTGCCGCACAATCGCTCGTCTCGTGTTTGAAAAGTTGCGATTGTGACACAGTGCAGTAATACTGCTGTAAGCATCTGCTAATTAAGTGAACAAATGGCCATTCATTCCAAATGGTTTTATTGGAGGAACCATAGATCATAAAGGTAGCATCACATAGTAAATGGTTTACCTACGATGGAGATAAAGATCAATTGTATTAGAGCTCCAAAAATCGCCCAAAGTAAGCATGTGTATATTTGTACCTTGAGAAAAACATGTTGATAAAAGATTCAGATCCTTGTCTGTAATGACGTCTAAACAGTTGAACTAGGGAAACGACACCCTGTACTTAAGTAGTTCAGAAAATCAAACATCTAAAAATAATAGAAGGTATCAGTTCTTGGGAAAAAGATACATCTTATTCAGAATTTTAACAAGTACTATTGAATTTGAATCTGTATGTTTCAGTTTCTTCAAACCCTTCCCTAAGCTACAAATATATAAGCTTCTTTGATAATAACAAATATACAAGCTTCATAAATCATGTATAAATAATTTGGAAGTGCAACATAAAAAACATTGCTCAAATTACAATCATCGACTTAAGGATAGAAGTACCTGGAAGAATAAACTCATCAAGAATTACAGCTTCCAAAACGCTACTTAAAGATAGGAAATTCTTCTCATATATGGAGTCAATAGTAACTGTTTTTGGGAGTTTCTTTCTCCTATTCTTCTTCTTCAACTGGTTGATACATTCAGGTATTTTCTTGGGAGCACCAACTCTGTGTTGCTCATACCAGGCCTTCAAAATAAAATCACTAGTCAAATAACTGTCTTGTAAACTTTTAAAGATTAACTTAGACCATCTTAGTTGGTAACTAGAAGTCGACCAGTCATTGTCTAGATAAAACATTTAGATACAGCCCCTTTTCATCTTACTGGAGTTGCACCATAGCCGTCAAATACCATGCTTTATCTTGCCATCTAAATCAGGCGCAATCTTTTGATCCCTCAACATAAGAGTTAGGTGTAGTCGTTCTAGGTATAGATAGCTTTGTCTGGTTTTACTAACCATTCAGCTTATTAACTCCCTCCAAGATGCTGCATTATGCACCACATTTTACTTCAGTAAATCACTTTCATCCCAGAAAAACTATCGTCACCACAGCATTCATGGCTAATCCCAACTCCTACGACTAGGAAACCTGGTGAATCATGTTACGTCGGTATAATCAATTTTATTTTTTGGATAGGAATCGGTGTAAAGAATTTTATGCTTCAGCAAAATTGTATTTGTTCTATGCTAACGAGTTACAAACTAGAGGAGGATTGACTGGAGAGATAGAGAAGTCCAGAATGTATTTTCCTTCTGGAGAAGAAATGAAATCCTTCGTCACATGTTGATTTCTTATTCCGAATCCAGATTATGAAGCTTGGGAGGCAACCAATCATTTCTCACATGAACAATCTCATAATTGACAGTTGAATTGAAATAGCCTCTCAGCTGATGAGATAATGAACCCCAAAGGAACATTGAGAGGATACTAGTACTTAAAAAGACCAATATGGGGTCGAGGTGCAATCTAGATGACCCGAGGTTGGCCCGCATTACCTAATACTTAAAAAAACCAATAGGACTACAATTGGATCAAGCAAATTTAAGGAGACATCAACTTCAACAGCCTAGAAGCAAGGCAAGATATGACTATGAGTACCGAATATTAATCCCTCATTTAGAATAAAACATGGGCCCATGTACCACCCTCCCCTCACTACGATCACTTGGTAATAAGTGGGTATATATAATAATAAGGACCTCAGATGGCGTACTGCTACAAATTCAAACTTGTAACCAAGAGATTCCATCAAACTCCTGTATTCGATTACGGTGGAATCTTTGATTGGAAATCAGGCAATTAACATAATTGTACCATTTGATTGCTCAAATTATCTCTATGATCGAAGAAAGAAACCTTAGAGGAGGAGTTCGAATTTGCGGTACCTGCGAGAGCTCGGATAGCAAAATCGCAGGGGTAACAGAACTGGAGTAGGCGATACAAGTTCTGAGGACCCGAGAGGCGATCCAACTCCAACCCGGGGTATTTGTCTCCGTTCCATTAACATTAGGATCGAAGTCTTCTTCGTCTTCGAATGCTAGCACGGACCTCGCGTAATCGACAAATTTAAGAAACGGATCATCATCACCTTCTTCCTGAAGCCTTCGGCGATCATCTAACTCCATGGCTGAGTTTCGGCCGGCGTCGTCCAAGTTGAAATGTCCGCTGCGAGATGACAGTCAAGAGAAACACGGAGTTTAATTGAAGTTCACAGCCGGATTAAGCCATTTCTGCGCCCTAAATTTGAGGTTCATTTTCAGCGGGAAGAAGATTGCCAAATTGCCGCGGATTTCTATAAGGCATAAAATTTTAAATATATATTTTCTTTAAGCACAAATTTTCGAGACTAATTAGATAATGGTTTTCTTAAGAGTTGTTTTAAAAATCAACCAAAATATTTATAAATATAGCAAAAGACTACGTATAGTAATTCATCACAGTCTATAATATGTAGATAGTAAAATTTTGATATATTTATGAATATTTTTAACAGTTTTGTTATTTAAAATAATTTTTTTTATGATTATTATTATTATTTAGATTAAACTATTGGCATTGTGATTTATTGAGCATTAACAGCATACTAAATAGATCAACTAATAAGGGAGTGTGTGTTAGTGACCAATGTGGCTTTAGTTCGAATTCTTGTATCTTTGTTGTACTAAACAAATAAGAAAATGTATTGAAAGCTTATATATAATTTAAAAATTGTTTGATAACGATCTCATATTTAGTTTTCTGCATTTTTTTTCTTAATCGTGTTAGTTTCTTTGTAATTTTATAGATTAGATTGTAGATTTGGTCCATATGATTTAAAGAAAGTTAAAATTTAGTATCTATGATTTTAAAAGTTACAATTTAGTCTCACTATTTAGTAAAGTCTCGTAAATAGCCATTGTGGTTTGATAAACTCTTTATAAACAACCCTTCATGATGTTTTTATCCAGTTTTAGAAATTAAATATAACTTACCAATTTTACAAAATTTAACCACTTTTAACTATAATATTATTTTTTTTTATGTGTTTTCAAAACTTAAGCTCCATTTAGAATGTGAGTATGCAAGTGTTGATTGTATGAGTTGTTTGAAAAAACAAATTATTTATTAACCTATCATAATCATTTTTTAATTTATTCCACATAGAAACTAACTTTGAGATTTAACTTTCTTAAAAATCTACCATCTTCTGTAATTGTTTACAATTTTTTAATTTTATCATTCCATGTTAATTTACTTATTTCCATCTATTCTATCATGAAATTTTGATTGATTTTATTTTTTATAATATTTATTTTCCTAGATTAAATAACACTAATTTAGTATTAATTTACCAAATGTTATAACTAGGCTTTTTTTAATTTAAAATTATAATTTACTAGAATTATTTTACTTCACTTTTACCGTTAATTTTTCTTTAAAGCACACGACTACAACAATTATATATTAAAACTACAACAATCCCAAGTCAAACCCTATATTTTAAAATATCTTGTAGGAGAATTAACAATAAAAAAAAAAAAAGTGCACACATATAAATTTAATTTTAAAATACTAAAAGTCAAGTAGTTATAAAATAGGCCACAATCCTAGAAAATAAGTCAATCTTAGATTTTTAATATTTATTATTATTGTTATTTCAAGTTTGGGTTAGTTGTAAAAGCATATCTCCCCAAAAAGAGAACTAAATAAAATGTCAAATAGTTATAAAATGAGCATCTAGAGAAAAATAAACATATTGTTGTAATTTTTTTTGGAAAAACATATTGGTGTAAGGACATATTTGGGAGTGATTTTAAAATGACTAAAATCACTTTTGTCATTTTCAAAGCTGCGAAATATATTTTTAATCCTTCAAAACTAATTTTGATGATTAAAAATTACATTTAAAAGTATAAAATTTGAAATTAAATTAATTTTGAGTGATTAAAGTGTGTTTTCGAGTCATTTTAAAAATGACAAAAATAATTTTAACGATTTTAAAATCACTCTCAAACATACCCAGTTTGTAATTTTTTCCTCCTTTGGGGGAGAAATTGTATTGTTCTTCAAAATGGGTAAGTTAGGCTATAATTATTAAGAAAACTTATGATAGCCAACTTCACAAGTGTACTCTATATATATATATATATTTGCAATGTGCAATATACACATGTCATTTTATATATTATATAAAAGGAAAAAGGCTACTTGACACTGCCAATAAAGTACCAAATAAATCTGACATTTTAAAAAATATCAAGTACTAGTACCTACTAGACCATCAAAGATAGTTGGTTAAAAAGCTTGTGATTAACAAGCATCATCTTAAACTTTGCTTTAAAATGTAATGGTTGTATTTTTAACTTTAACTTTGTGACATTCTTTGATTTATTCTATAAATAATGTGTGTTACCTCAAGGTTGTATATAATTGAGTGCTTTATTATTGTTGCATGAAAGATGTGAATTTAATAGTACAAATATTCTTAAGCTTGTCTCTTTCTTTTTGGCACTATGTCCCTTTTAAGATAAAGTTGGGTCTAGTGAGTAATTTTTTCAAAATATTTTAAAAGGGAGTTCAAATATAATTCATAGGACAAGACAAGAGGGGTTGTTGAACATAAATTATCAATTTATGTTAACTTAATTGTTTTTCAAGATGAAAAAAAAACTATGTAGCTTTGCAAATACAAACTGAAACTCAAATCTACATTTTGAAACCAACAATGTTAACTCCTTTATGCCCATTTTCTTTTAAAATTATTAAAAAAAAAAAACAATAAATTTTTGGCCACATTGGTGTCAACATGACTATATACATTGAGTTGAAGACTATGCAAGCAAATTGAGGAGTATTGCTTGAAATAATGATTAGATGTTGAGTGAAAAGTGATGTTTAATTTAGTCACGATATTTAAAGGGTAGTTGTAATGAGTAACAATTTTAGGAATAATAACTAAGTGTATAGCAACATTTTTAAAAATTGCAAATATAGCAAAGTCTATTAGTGCTAGACTTCTATCTCTGATAGACTCTTACCATAAAAGTCTATCACTAATAGGTTTTGCTATATTTGCAATTTTTTAAAAATGTTGTTATATATATTAATACTTTGAATCTGGGCTCTATATTTGCAATTGTTCTATATTTACATAAGTATGCTATCAAATATTGATGTAAATTTAGTTGCTTGTTTGAAACAATCATGGAAATTAATGACAACTCTTATAGATATTTGTACCTATAATATGAATATATTATTGAAGAAATGATATCATGAGGACTTTTGTGACAATTTTCATATATCATCTCATCACATATTAAAATTTTCAAGTGACAATCATCTATTATTAAGCATATAGAACGAAACACATAGATCAATAAGAATTACTTTGATTCAAAGTGAAAGATGAAGGTAGCTTAAAAGACAACATCTTAGGTATCAAAGAAGGGATTTTCAATGGGATTGTATTACCAAGAGGTAAGGAGCACAACCTCTCCCTACTTAAGGTTTGAACACTCCATATAAGCAAATTGATCAATCTTATTTGAATGCTCAAACATACAACTCTAGATCAAGAATTACAAAAAGGACGGTGATGAATCTCCATCATCAACACAGAGCAAAAATATCATTCCCAAAATTTAAAACCCTAAACGGTTTCGCAAAACCTAATGGTCAGACTTTAGATAGCCTCCCAAAACCCTAATATTTGTCACATCATAGATATTAGTAAAATGACTAAAATATCAGTATTTAGTATGTTTAAAAAGGATAAAATTGGAAACAATAAAACTGCATTTAAATTATTAAAGAAAATATAAATTATAACTTTGGGCCTTTGGCGATTCATATCATCAATCTCGACATCTATAAATGTTTCAAAAATAGGCTTAGTGTAGAAACTATATTACAATGTTTGACAAAATCAGGACTTGAAACAGTATGACGTTGTTCAGGTCCCAAATTTCATTTAATATTCTACTTCTTGTTTGATCCAAGGAGTTCGTGGGCCCTACAACTAAAAAACATCAATTTTATGCCTTATAAACTCCGTACACCGAAGGTCCTAAAACTTCATAGCTCTTTAGACTTCATAATGCTTCAAACTTCACATTTACACTCCTTATCTTAAACACTCTTTTAGGGGCTGTATGGGGGTCCATAATGAAATGAGTTTACATTGTAATGTAATTCAAAACCCATGTTTGGATCGAGCAGTTTGGACCTAATAATTTGTAATATTAAACTCATTCCGTTCCGACAATTTTTAACTAAATTCTCTTTTCCACCATTTTCACATTTCACGATTATATTTTCGTTCTGTATTCGATACCTCATGCATTCCAACACTCATCTGATCCTTAGTAATCTTTATTACATTCCAGCCTCCCTAAATAGCTCCTTAGAGCGATAAAGAGGCGGTGAATGTGTGAAAACTAACAAGTCATAAATATTATTATTAGTAAGGAAAATGGACCTACAAAAGATGTGCAATAAGAGTGTGTCAGAGGAAGTCAAATCTGAAAAACAAG
Source organism: Lagenaria siceraria (assembly GCA_002890555.2). Taxonomy (NCBI): domain Eukaryota; kingdom Viridiplantae; phylum Streptophyta; class Magnoliopsida; order Cucurbitales; family Cucurbitaceae; genus Lagenaria; species Lagenaria siceraria. The sequence goes on along the minus strand of CM016483.1, from coordinate 21,924,809 downwards.
AAATGAAATGAAAAGGGAAGTTGAAAAATGTTAGGTTGATATTTGCCCATACACAAACACAACACAACCACATTTCCATACCCCACATTTTTTCAGGCTCACTTTCATCATTTTCTTTCCATATCTACAAACAAAAGCTTCTCAATATCTCATGTCAACTACTACCCTCTCATATATCCTTACCCCACCATCCCAATACCTTTCCATTTTCTTGTGTGTAAACTTTATCTTCTTTTTTGTTTCCTTTTAATTTATAATAATCCTTAATATAGACAATTGAAGTCGATTCACATTTGTGAATCATTTCTTAGTTTGCTTATTATATAAGAACATATAAATTAAAAGACGATAGGCTAGTCTTTATTCTCGTCATACTTTTTTTCAGAACAAAAACTAGGTTTTAAGTAAAACTCATACATTTAATAAGAAATTTTTTAAAAATATATTTTAATTGAATTTTCGTCATAGAAAAGTAGTCTATATCTAGTGGTAGATCTAGAAATTTTGTTGACGAGGGCTTGAACTTGGATTTAGAGGAGGCTAAAAGACAAATTTATCACTGGACTAGTTAATGGTGTGTGTATATATATATAAAGTTTAGGGGGGTTCGAGTCCCCTGAACCTATACTAAATCTGTCCCTATCTATGTCGATGAAAAGATATGCGTCGGAAAATTTTTTTTGAACATGTAAAATTTTTTGTACATAAATATATAAGAAACTATTATTTGCAAGATCAATATAGAGAATATCACTTCTATGCCGATATATAGGAGTGAGACTGAAAACTTGCTAATTAAGAGAAAGCATCTTAAAATCCAATAAGATGAAAGATTAAAAGGGACAACAATTGATTGATTATGATGAGACATATATAACTTTTAATTAGCCTCTTTCAATATTTATTTATTCTCTTCTTTTTTTTCTTGAGTATAAATGGCGATGAGGAATTTGAACCACAGACTTCTTGGGTCTTTATCACATATAAATGCCGATTGAGCTAAACTCTGGTTGACAATATTCATTTATTCTCATTTCTATAATATTGGAATCTCACCTTAATTTAAGTGCAAGGGTAGTGATACTAGCTCAAAAGAAAAAAAGAATAAAGGGATTAATGTTGCAAAGTTTGTTTAAGCCTTTTTTTTTCTTGCTACAAATGTGATTTAGAATATTATCAAATTTGTGGCCTTGGACACATTAGAAAAATATTTATAGTATGGATTATTTTGCAACACTAATCCATTTACTATGTTTTGGTTCTACATACAAATGTATTATCAATAACCCAGCAAGTAAGTTTTTGTTCTACTTTGATAATCACTACAAGAAATTATGTCTCAAGTTACTAAATATATATAATGGTGAACCTTATACTTCGTGATATTATGTTTTGGTTCTAAACACATATGTACAACCAACAAGTAAGTTTTTGTTGTAATACTTTAATAATTACTACAAGAAATCGGAAAAAGCTGAAAACGCATTAAGAAAACCTTTATCAACATCATTTTGACAAACAACAAAGGTATTAGTAAAGTCTCGTTAAAAAAAGTCATGCCGATGCAAAATGCATATTTTGTCGAGAAAATGTGATTTCTCGACGCCACCTTGATAGTGGGTCTTAGGGACTTCTATTAACGCCACAGTGGGCTTTATTGCGTCGGTAGAGTCACCATCTGCCAACACCACATCTATGGCGTCGATAGAAAGTCTCCAAATGCCAGACATTTGGGTTCATCTTTTTGCCAACTCCAATAATGGGCTGGCATGCGTTTTTTTTTTTTTTTTATATATATATTTTAAACGGTTAGAACCCCAAACTTATTAATACTTAAGCTAATTATTAATATTTAATTTAATTTGAATATATATAATTCACGTCAAACTACAATCAAACTAAAAAAATAATTAATCTCAAGTTGACAGTAGATTATCTTTCTATCCTATCCTATCAAGTGATCTTTTCTCTACTCTAATTTTTAGGTTGAAAATAATTGATTTCCTTCATTCCAACACCATAAAATAAGCCAACCACCCAAACGGGAAGGTTCATATAAACTGTTCACAAAAGAAAAATCATAGATCGAACTATCGAGTTGTAACATTGAAAGAAGAAAATTCAACTAACTTTATCTACCATTACTGTAAGGTATAGACAACTTTTGAAAGAAAAAGGCCTAACATGACGACTATCAATATATTTCCTCCTCACTCATACATCCAACGATCTTTTTCATTTCTAACTGAATCCAGTTCCCATTCTCAAACACATTGACACAATAACTGTACCTTTTTTTTTTGTTTGCATTAAAAAAAAATAGTTAGAAAGGAAATATTTTGACGACAAAGATATTGACAATGATGATAACTGCAAAAGCATCATCATAACAATGACTTTTCAAAACCCCTGAAAGAGCTTAGTTGGAGATCACAACTCCCAAAAGCATAAAATAAAAAATAAAAAATCACACCCCATATTTGAAAAAAAAATACGGATTACTGATATACTACACAATTTTTGCAAGTTCTTGTCAGATTATATTTTATCAGGTGACAATTTTTTTTTACTTTTTGTTTTAAATATATATATATTTTATGTGTGATTAAAGATGGATACATCAAGATGTGTTCATATCGACTGTTTTTTTTTTTTTTTTCTGGTCGTACTAGTTCAACACTTAATTTTATCCAATTATAGTTTGTCATGGTGACAAATTTTCTTACATTTTTTTTTAATATATATCGTGTGATTAAAATTGGATGCATAAAGATGAGCGCATCACATATACACCCAAATATTGTTGGGTTTTTTTTCTTTTTATTACATAACCGATTCAACAGTTGCCTTTGTCCAATCTTGGTTTGCCATGGTGAGAAACTTTCTAGCTCTCTCTTTTTTTTTTTTTATTTTTTTTTTTTTATTTTTTTATTTTGCAGGATTAGAGCTAGATGCGTAAATATAAGTGCATCTCAAATGCACCTAAATACTACTTTTTTTAATATATTTTTTTATGTCATCACTCATTCAATTGCGTTTTTCAAATTAAAGTTTGTCACACAAACTTCCTTACTCTTTTTATTTTTCTTTTTTCATTCTTTTTTGCACGGGTGATTAGAATGATGAGATACACAAAGATGGGTAGTATGAGTGTACACGGGTTGGGTTGGCAACCCAAAATACCCGAATAAAGTCTCCAACCCAACCCATGTTGTTAGGTTATAACTTTTTTTTCTTTTTAATTTAAAATATAAATTTATCTACAACACATATGACTAACTAAAATTTCATAAAATTCAAATGTTAAATATCAAATATCTATGATATTTATTACAAACTTTAAACAAAGATAAACATCATAACAATTTTAGAAGAAAAATATTAAAATAAATTCACAAATTCATCCATCCAAAATAGTCAAACTTTTAAACAAAGAGAAATATATATATATAATTCGAGTTGGGTTGGGTCAACCCAATTTTTTTTTAGCCAACCCGAAAAAATAGAAAAAGTTTAACTCAACCCAATAACAAAACTAACCAACCCAATCCTTACATTATGGGTTGGGTATTCTAAGTTGTTTGAGTTATCGGGTTATTTGAACACTCGACTGTGACACATTTTAAATATTGCTCATTTGATTTTTTTTTTTTGACGTCATCACCAATTCATCAATTGCCTTTGTGAAGTTCCAACACGTAGAAAAACACAAAACACAAAAGAAAAAAAAAATTAAATTAAAAAAAAAAGATGCTTCAGAGATTTCACCAGAGAGAGAGAGAGACAGTCCAGATCAGCAAAAAATGTTGAAAGGGGGTTTGAAGAAATGTTGGAAAGAAGGAGAGCAATAATGGATTCAAAGACCAACTAATGAATCAAGGACAGTTTCTTCACATGGCCTATCTCTCTTTCTTCTCTGTCTTGTACGTATATTATTGCTCGAATGACATGATTCGTTAACCTCGAAATCAACCCTAAACTAATAACACTTCAATCAAAACTTTTAGCTTTCCTAAGTTAATTAATTTAGATGTTTAAAAATTATTAAAAATTGTTTAGAAAGCAAAAAAATGTAATCAAATTTATTGAAAATCAAAGTAGTATTGGAATGAGTGAGAAATCGAAGGTGGAATAGAAATAAGATCGTGAAGCGTGAAAATAATGAAAAATAGGGTTGAGTTAATTCAACGGGAAAATATTTTTTATTCCTAAGTTTTGAATCAGGTCTCTATTTGATCATATTAGGTTTCTTTAGTTTAAGTTTTGAAAACTAATGAAGGGTCTAGAGTAGTACGTTAGTCGGATATTAAATACTAAGTAAGTGACCACCATAGATTGAACCCATGATCCCTTAGTCTTTTGACCTTTTTTTTTTCTGTTACCAGTACACTAGGCTAACTCATGATGGTTTTTAAAGTTTGTATATAATGATCTTGAAACTTTAAAATGTCTCTCTAATAGTTTTCTAAAATTAAATTTCAATTATCATATGATACTATAATATAAGTCCCTAACATATTCAATACTCTTTGAAATCAATGGTCTTTCAAGCATAGAATTGCACATGTCTAATAGAACCATAAATTTTCAACTTTCATCCATCAAAGTTTATGAAATTGAAAAAAGAGAGGGGAAAAAAAAATCAATTTTAACCCATAAACTTGAGAGTTTATTAATTAGAACTCCGAACTTATCATTTTATTCAATTAAGTCCCTAAACTTCTATAAGTGAGTAAATTTAGACTATTGGGTAGGATTTAATTTTAAATTGTTAATACATAATTCTCATACATGTATTATTAATTAGACTTCTTTAAATACATGAATTAACAAAATATTAGAGGAAAAATGCTCTAGTCAAAGGGATGATAGCAAATGATCTCATTAATATGAGTAGTATTTCACCTTTTCATATCTTCCTTTTCTTTTCTCTAGCTAGTTATTAAGGAAAAATTACCCAATAAGTTTTCTTATGACTTTGGTATAATTTAGAGGGAAAAATAATAATTTTTATTTAGGTGATTCTGAGTTAATTAACAATAACTTTTAAGGTAATTTAAATTAAAACAAATCCTAAATTTTAGGGATACTTACAAAATAAATTAGGTCAGCGATTTGGTAAGATACAATATAAAAAATTTCAAGTACAGTTAAACAAATAATAATAATAATAATAATAAAAAGTTTAGAAATCCATTTAAAATTCACATACTTATAAATTAATACTCTTTACAATTCAACAATTTATTAAATACAAATTTAATCCGATAATTTATTAAATTTAATTTAAAGTTAAAAAACTCATTAAACACGAACTCAAAAGTTTATGAGTAATGTTGTAAAATTAATGAGAAATTATTATAAATAGAAAAATATCAAATTATTTATAATATTAGAAAAATTTAAGTGTCTATCCGCGATAGAAGTCTATCGCTCACTAAAGTGATAAAATTTTATTGTGGTCTATCGCAATAAATAGTTTAACTCATTTTTCTATATTTAAAAATAATTCTAAATTAATTGTAAATTAACAATTATTAATTTATTATTTACGAGTTTGTTTTTTGTTTTGGTGGGCATCAAATCCATCAGTGAGCTTTCAGAGAATATAACTTTACAGCAAAAACAACAAACGAATAAAATACTACCTTTCTCTTGCTTCCTCTTCTGCCGACATCTTCCATATCAAAGGAGAATTTTATTTTTATTTTTATTTTTATATAAAAAAAAAGACTATTATTTTATGTATTATTTTTGCTTCTTTCAGATTGAGAGGATGAAGATGGATGTTGAAGAAGAAGAAACAGAAGAAGAAGACGAAAAGAAAACTAGATAAAATGATTAAAAAGATTCCCAAAATCCCATTCGTAATATATGTCTTTGTTTCCTTTTGTTTGGAGATGATACATAGTGGGATTACATGACGAGATATATATATTATATATATAGGTAATTGTAATGAGTAGCAATTTTAAGAATAATAATCAAATATTCAGTAACATGTTTAAGAAATTGCAAATATAGTAATAGACTTTGAACACTTTGAATCTGATTACTATATTTGCAACTGTTTCAATATATATAATATTACATTGATTTCTTTTGGTTTTGATTTATTTTGTTCTTGTATTTTTATGTTGGGTTTTTTATTTAGTATCCTAATCTCCTATAGGTTATAGTGGGAATGAATTAGAAACTCAGAGTAAAAAAGAGCAATCAATAAAGAATTATTAGTCAGATAATTCACACTTTTTTATAGCCTAAATTCTTCAAAGAAGATTGAGATATAGATTGAGTTCTAGTTTTTCTCACTTGGTAAGAGTTCCTGTGTTTAGAATTCAAAATGAGAAAACTGCCTCCTCCATAATTATTAAATCAATTTCAATTAGTTTCATTTAATAATATTATATTAATTAATTTAATAATAATATTAAATTAATATTTTAATGGTTAAAATGTTCATTTGGGTGATTATATACTTTGAATTGGTCCATTTTAGATCTTGTACTCTCAATTTTAATTTATTTTGGTTATTGACTTTTTAAAAAAGTAACTATTCTGGTCTTTAAAAATAAAATGAAAGGACCAAAATGACCATTTTTTAACCGTACAAAAATTAAAATGAACATTTTAAAATTACAGAAAAAAAAAAGTTAAAAAAGTGGAATTTAAACCATATTTGACTTGTAAAAAAAAGTTGTGCTTGTTTAAAAAATGTTAGTAAACATAAAAAAAAGTTCAACTAAAAAAATACCATTGATGATAATTGGTCAAATTTGTCTTCAACTTCTATGAAAAATCCTTATCATTTTAGAAAGCAAAAACAAACTGCCTGAAAGAAAGAGAAGTATAAAATATATATAAAATTTAAAATTCAAATTTTATTTATTTATTTATTTTAAGATTATTATTTGAAAAAGTCTATAAGAAGGCAATAACATGAGGTACGTGGGTGAGTGGCAGCTAGCCCATTCGAGAAAGATTCAAATTTCATTGTCTTTTTCAAACCCCATAAAAAAAAAAAGATTTTTTCTTTCTTTTTTTTTTGTTACCCATTTGAGATTGTTAAAAAAAAAAAAATAAGCCATTTGGTTATTTTTGGGGTGAAAAATAAAATGGGAGATGAGAAAATAAAAGTTGAAATAAGAGAATTCAATGAAGAAAATAGAGACATAGAAATGGTGGAAAAACTTGAGAGAAGCTGTGAAATAGGGTCTAAATTAAGAGGGGCCTCCATTTTCACCAATATGATGGGTGATCCTCTTTGTAGGATTAGATTCTTCCCTCTTCATATTATGTTGGTCAGTTCAAATATTCAAAATAACTTTATTTTTCTATTTTTTTTAATATTCCATTTTCATTATGATATTCTTTTACTGTCTTTATATATTAACCATTTTTCTTTTGTTTCTCTAAACAGGTGGCCGAGCTGCCGGAAAAGGGAGAGATTGTGGGAGTGGTTAGAGGATGTATTAAGTCTTTGGGGATTGCCGGCCCCGGTGCCGGGGCCGGAGAAGCTAATACGATGAAGATTGGCTGCATACTGGGACTTCGTGTTTCCCCTGCACACAGGTTTTTTTTCTTAATTATTATTTTTAAGCGAATTCAACTTTTAAATGGATAGAATAAGTTTGATGTTAATTGAATTATGTTAATTTTAGTTAGGTTGATTTTGATATAAAACTTAAAATTAGTGATATTTTAAGGAGGAGAGTGAATGATTTTATTTATTTTTATTTTTTTTATCATTATGATTTAAATATTAATTTGATTCACATGTTGTGAACCATTCATCTGTTAAATTATTACTAAAATTTTAAAACTTAAATTGTGGGATGAGTTTTTTTAATATATAAAAGTGATTTCAAGGCAAGCACATCTTTTTGTAATTTTTTTGCATTTAAAAGAACTCTAAGTAACGTTTTAGATACGCGTAATATAATGTAATCCAAAATTCATGTTTTGATTGAGCGTTTTAAGTCTGATTCGTAATACTAAATTTATTTCGTTCTGACAGTTTCAATTTAATCCTATTTTCTATCGTTTTCATGCTTCACGATTCTATCTTCATTCTGTCCTTAATTCTACACGTATTTCAATAGGCATTTGATAACTCTCCAACTCCCCAAACAATTCCTTTATCAAGAATTTTGTAATACCTCATGGGATTGTCTAACCAAACACCTTGAAATATTGTTATAATAATATTAGAATTTAGTTTTGTAAGTGTGGAGTAATGATTTGAAGGCTTGGAACTTTAGAGAAAGTCATAAACAAACTCAAATTTTTAACTGCTTATAGATGCCCAATGCTTTTTGCTCAAAATATGCATTTTTTTATTTTTATTTTTTTTAAAAAAAGACAATTTGGTTAAACTTTTAGAGTAGGTTTTACCAACAAAACTTTTTGTAAATTTTACCGTAATCAAAATTGGTTTAATTGTTGGAAATTTCTAAAAATAGACAAAAAAAAAAAAAAAAAAATTAAGTGTTTTAAGGAAGCATTTAACAAAAGCATCCTAAAGAATACTTTTATAACAAGTGTTTTAGTTAAAGTGAATTTAGCTCAACGGTTATTAACATACACTTACTCTCTTAAGATTAGAGATTTGATCTTCCATCCCAACAATATTACACTAAAAATAGTTGTTTCAAATAAAAATATATTTTAAAAGGTCAACTTAAAATATATTTCTTCTTAATAAAATAATTAAATGTTAGTTGAGAATTTGAACTTAAATAGTTGCATAGGCAAATGCATGCTTAACCTTAACATTAGCGAGCGAGCATGCAATTTTGCTTCTCTACTATTTTAATAGGCTTAAGTTTTGGGAGCATGAAAAAACTTTATATCCAAAAAAAAAGATGTTTAGATTTTGAATAATTCTATCTTCACTTTATTTAATATTTGTTTTTTTATTTCAACAATTACGAGATAGGGGATTGAATCATCGACTTTTGAAATAATGAAATATATTTTTGAGATCCAAATCAATGTCGAACATCTCTATCAGTTTTCTCACGAGAGAGCATTGGGAACAAGGATGAAAATTTAAACCTTAAACCTTTTGGTTGAGGATATATATGCCTTAGCTAGTAGAGAGAACTGCGTTCGTGTCGGCTGAAACCTAAATATTAAAATGATTATAGATCTAATTTTCTGTAAAGCTTACAATATTTTATCTCTTTATCATTGGTGTGTAGGAGGTTGGGAATTGGACTAAAGCTTGTACACTCAGTTGAAGAATGGGTTATAAGAAATGGAGCTCATTATGCATTTCTAGCAATAGAGAAGAAGAACAAAGCCTCAAAGAATCTCTTCACTAAGAAATGCAACTATGTAAAATTCAGCTCATTGGTGATTTTCAGACAGCCACTTATTGTGTTCCCAACAAAAGACATTATTATTTCTAAAGGAGAAATAATAAAAACAGAGAAACTCAACATAGAGCAAGCAATTTCATTCTACACAAACACTCTCACAACTAAAGGAGGAGTTTATCCAATGGATTTTGATATGATTTTGAAGGAAAAACTGAGTCTTGGCACATGGGTTTCTTATTTCAATCAAGAAGATTGGACCCATTTGATTTGTTCACAAAAAGATTCAGAGATTTACCAAAGAATGCCAAGTTCTTGGGTCGTGTTTAGCATATGGAATACCTGCAAAGCATACAAGTTTCAAATAAGGGAATCAAAACATGATCAATTATTACCTCTAAAGTTCTTGAAAAGTGCAAGAAAAAAGTTCATTTCCTGCTTCAAAATGCCAAATTCTGTGTCCTTTGGGAAGTCATTTGGATTCTTCTTCCTGTATGGGATATTTGGGGAGGGGGAGAGAGTGGGAGAGCTTGTCGAGTCGATATGGATTTTCGCGTCGAGATTGGCCGAAGACGAGAAGGATTGCAAGGCTATTGTTACTGAATTGTCTGTTTCTGATCCAATCATAAACTACGTCCCACGAAACAACTCGTCCATGTCTCGCATCAATGATAACTGGTACCTGAAAAGATTGAGTGTACATAGTGATGATGAAAAGGATGAAATATTGTTGTCAAAAGATATGGAAACAGCTGCAAATGTGATTGTTGACCCAAGAGACTTCTAGATTTCAATATATATTCATACCCCCTTTCCTCCTTTTTGCACATCAAACTACTGTTCAAGATGCTGACAACAAATTAATGGTAAAAAAGAAGTGTCGCCGTCGTCTTTTAGACCGTTAAAATGACGGAGGTAATGACATAGATGACCAAAGTTAAATATGTGTTTTGATAAATGTCCAGACAATAAATTAGAGTATACGAGATAAAAAATTGGGCTAAAATACTCTTCTCACAAAATTAAATAAATTAAACCCTAAACTTAAAAGATAATTGAAAACAAATCAAGATAATAATCAAATCACAAACAAGATTTGACAATCAAAATAGATTTAAATATAAATATAAACCTAGTTCGTAAAACAAAATAATTAAATCTCAGTGAAAGAAAGTGTTGAACATTGAAACTAAAATAGTTACAACTTGCCAACATGAGCATATCTCAACCGACATGAACTTAAACTACCAATCTCGAGGTCTGAAGTTCGATCCCCAAATTTAAGGATGCTAACTTTTTTCAAAAATACATTATACTAGAAAACAACTAAAATCTCAGTCATATGAATGCCCACTTTCATCTCCAATTGAAAAACCCAAGCATTGACCATCAAAACATGTTTTTCCCTGAACAACAATCAAATAATAAACTTATCTCCATCAGTTCATATACATTGCCCTTACCATCTTTTTTGGTGTTTGACTTTGCTTCAACCATCTTCACAGTATAGCTTTTCTTCTTTGCGCTTGCTATTATCTATTTTGACATTGTAGCTTTTCGCCTCTTCTTTAGCACTCATACATATGCACTTGCTCTCAACAGATGCACAATATTATATGCAAAATTGAAGGTAGTATGTAATACAGATAAACACAGAGTGGAAGAGATGGACAGTGTGTGTCAGTGTGAATGTCTTATCTCTTTAGAAACTTAAATTCATGTATAAATACACATTATTTGTAAAAGCTGAAAGTAGTTTGTGATATATAGATAGAGAGAACGTACAAAGTCAAAGAGCGATATAGAATGGCAACATGAAAGTGCTAGTGTCTCATCTCTTCAGAAATTGAAATTTGCAGTTGCTTCCTCATCTTTTCAATGCCTTTTCTTGTTCATGATAGGTAAGAATATATTAGTTTAAAACTTCTTTCAACACTCCATTGTCCATTCCACCTCCATCATCATCCATAGAGCCCTCATTGTTGCCACGATCTCCACCTTTGTGTCGTTGCCAACGACGGTTAGAGACGAACAATATGTGAAGGAAGAAAGCAAGCAGGAGCTATAGGAGTTGGTGGCGGCCATCGTGACGATGACAATGATGTTGAGCTTGGCGAAGACAACAATGACAAGTGAGCTTAAAGTTCAACTCCCCATAAGCCATTCATGTGATGTTTAGCAAACATCAGTTATGATATAATTTTGAAATCTAGAAAGATAAGAAGTCTCAAAAAAAGTCAATTAGCACTTGTGGAGATAAGAGACATATATCTTCAGATTTTGAATGAAAAATGAATACAAAATTAAATCTTAAAAACTTATAATTTGAATATATATATCACAGCAACATGTTTTCAATTTTCCTCAGTTAAGACTTGAGAGAGAGAGAGAGAGAGAAATCAATCTCAGAGAAAATCAAGAATAATAAACTTACAAAGTTATTTACATTATGGCTTCTTTCAGACATATAGACTTTGAGGCACATTGACAATGAAAGGAGTGTTTTCTTCCTTCATCCTTGTAGCTATATTTAAAAACAAACAACTTTCTGAATAACCCTACAGGCTACAGTGAGGGAAACTAAGACTTACAAAACATTCCTTCCATTTAGAAGCCTTTTTCTCTGGAATGAACAATAAGATCATCAAGTAGATTTGGTTCATTGGCACAAACTTGTTGGAACTTCCTCTGATCATATTTTTGAAGAAATTCGTTACCAGATAGTTGATTAAAACTGGCTTGCATTGCCTTCACAACCTAGTATTTATCCTGATGATGATTCTGTTCTTTGGCTTTGTGAAACAACCATTTCTTGTCTATTTTCTGGTTTCAATTGCCTCCTTTGATACTTGAACCTTTTGGGCCGAGTTGCTTCAAGCTGAATTTCGAGTTTTGATGTGTCTATAGACAACTTTTTCATAATAAAGGCATCCAAATCAAACCCAGTTTCAGTTTCAACCACATTGTTACCAGAAGAGGAGGCAGCCGAGTCGTCTACGGAGGTGTTTCGAGGGCCTCCATCTCCTGTTCTAGACGCGGTGAATGGGTCTTGCTCCAGCTTCAACAGTCTCTTTATGCTGTCCAGTGCTGGATCAATAACGTCTAAAAATCCCATAACCCATGAAGCATCATCCACAACTTCAGTTCGCTGTTGCAAAACAAACTTCACTTTCTTACCAACACTTGAGAGAAACAAACTCAAACTTCAAAAGCTTATAATTCTATCCAGCATCACTTGTTCAAGAGCTTAAAAAATTAGTAGCCAATTTAAAATGATTTGAACTAGTTAAAAGTACACTTTGAGTTGATGTAGTGTAACTGAAGATTGGATTTGTAACTGAGGTTCTGACCTGCTGGAAATAGAGATTTCGAATTTCCTCAGCTCGGATTGCATTCCCTTGATCCTCTTCCAATGTTGCCCATGTCATCCATGTTACATAACTCTGAGAATTTATGTTTAGAGAGGATCTATACAATCTTCTTGCTGCTGATAGATTGCCTACTCTCTGTTCCAGAACACCCCAAGCCTGTTTTAAAGCAATCCAAGTAATTAATATTTCGATTCCAGCCCTGAATTAAGGGTTCTTGAAATTTAAATCATGATTGTACACAGTCCTCATTCTTCATACTGTTAATTAAACGGGGATGTAGTGTCCATATTAAAACAAAATTTAGATGATTTAGCCTGACGTAATGCCTCTCGTGGGTGTCTGTCACTAGACCTTTTTGTAATTATGATCTTAGTTTGATTTCATTGGAGTTATTTTTTTTCTGTCATGAACATTCTTTCATGTTTCTTCATGAAAGCTCGATTTCTTATAAAAAGTTAAGGAAGAGGCTTACAATTCAACTAGTATTTTTACTACCTGAAGGCATCTAGCTGCACTCTCACTAGCTGAGTCAATTAACAATGCTCTTTGATATAGCTCCCTTGCTTTCACTATGTTTCCTTCTTTCCATTCCATCCATCCCCATGCCTGCATAAGCCATTGTTTAAGTTTTGTCAAGATAAAAATGGAACCAAAACAGAAAACTTGATCTGAGTTTGAGTAGCAAACCCTTCTACCAAGAGAAGGATAGTAAAGGCCCATTTAGTTACGTTTTCATTTTCACATCTTGTTTCTCATCTCTCTTTTCTTCTACCAAACACTTTTGTTTCTAAAAGAATTGGAAACAAGAAACAGTAAACCAGAAAAAGGAACGTTACTAAATGGACCCTAACATATTAACACATACAATCCACACAGGCTGATGCTTTGGATCCAGTTCAGATGCTCGCCTAAACAAAACTCGAGCAAGGCTTGCAGAGGAGTTCTTATACTCCAATAAACCAAGAGACTGAAGAAGAACAGGGTCTCTTGGATTGAGGACATGGCCTATCTTTAAAAGTTTCCTTCCCTTTTCAATATTTCCCATATTAGCTTCAAAGAGTCCCCATATATGCCACGCAAATCTGTTCTTGGGGCTGGCCTGGATGGCTTTCTAGGTAACAAAGAAACAAACGACCATTGTTAAATTACCACTGAAGTCAGAGATTCAGACTTTATTAAACTTCATGTTTGTTCCATTTTGGTAAAAGCTTATTTATAAACAATTTGCTTTTTGGGGGTAAGAAACTGAGCTTTCTCAATATACAAGTGCATACTAAAAAATAGTCCCAACAAAAGAGGGAACTGCATAAAGGAACTCTAAACTAGAAGAACACACTGAATATTTTTCATTATAAAATATTTTGTTTTAAGTCTGTAAGCTTGACACAAAAACTTATTTGAATATTTTCATTACTTTTGTAACTAGTTATTCAATACAAATCTCATATAGACACTTTTTGTTTGTTTACCTCACTAATAGATGTCTATATTGATGAGTGCATTAAAATTATAGGCAACTTAAACAGGTAAAGTTTATGAGCTAAAATAAAATATTTAAATTGAAGGATTGACACAAACTACTTGGAAGTTTTATTTTTAACAAGAAACAACTACTTATTGACGCAAAATATTTTAAAGTTCTAAAGACCAAAACAACAACTACTTTGAAATCTATTTGTATGAATCTCCATGTATTAATTTGACTCATAAAATTCAATTTAGTAAAGAATAAAATAACAATTGGGGAAGAATGAGGGTCCAACCTTGGTTCTGGTACTATTTAAAACTTGGACTAAACTTGAAAACTAAGTTGATATGCTATAATATATTTAATATTTATAATATGTTTTAAACAAAAACTCATGGCTCTTTTCTAATCATGATCTTGGTTTGATTTTGTTGGATTAGAGTCCCTTTTTAGTTAGTTTTGGGATCCCGTTGCTTTCTCTTTTATGCGCTGTTTTTCTTGTATGCCCTTAATTTTTCTTCATATTTCTCACTAAAAGCTTGGTTTCTTACCCAAGAAAACAAAAACAAAAACCCAAACTCAAACTCAAACTCAAACTCAGTACCACATAAATCACAAATGAGATAAAAGGATCATAAGCTAGGCTTCATCAAACGTCAAGCTATCCAACCCAGAATCCCGCTGTCTCTACTAAAAACTCGTTATAATTCCAAGAGCTTGTCAACACACTAATAATAATAAGAAGAAGAAAATCACCTCAAATAGTTCTCTAGCAAGAAGGTTGTTCTCCAGCTGCATCTCCAGCTGCGCCCATGCCTGCACACACCATTGATCATGTCCAAATTACAGGGGGGGATTGGCAGCTGAAAGTAATGATAATATTTCAGAACAGAATAGACGAATGGGAAAATGGGATCTAAAAGAACTCACAAGCCAACTAGCACAGCTCTTGGGGTTGCACTTGGTAGCCTGCTTAAACAAATAACGAGCCTGTTCGTACCGTTTCGATTTGGCTTCGAGCAGTGCAAGTGTCTGATAAATATACTCATTTCCACCACAGTATTTGAGGCCTTTGGCGAGTAAATTCCTGGCCTTCTTGATGTTCCCTTGCTTTAGCTCTAGCACAGCCCAGCCATGCCATGCTGCAATGTGTTTCTTGTTGGCTACTGTGGCTGCATCGAACAGCTCTCTTGCCTTCCTGATGTTCCCCATCCTGCTCTCCAGAACAGCCCAGCACTATATCAAGTGTGCAATCAGTGGCTAAAATTTGAGAAAATGAGATATAGACCTGCTTCCAAACATTTCATGATATCCCAATACAGCTTGTTTTTCTTTTTTGGGTGCTACCAAGGGATGACTGGTAAGCGGCTCGATTTAGGTCAGTTTTTGGCCAAAATAAACATTTTTTCTTCTTTCTAAAATCTAAACAACAGATAAGGATATTTCAGGTCCAATGAATTCAACTGGGTTGATCAGTTTTATCTGTCTTCTCAGTTATTGAGTTTTAGCTTGTACCTAGAAGTCCCATGCCGGTAGTTGGTAGAAGTATTATGTAACGACATATTGGTTTAAGAAAAATAGAAAGCCGATACCAAAACTGATTTTTGATCAAGATAGTTCAAACTGATCAAACTTGACTCGATTCAGTCTATTTTGTTAATCCTTTTTATTCGGAGCATGTTTAGGAGTAGTTTTGAAATGGTTAAAATCACTTCAAAACATACTTTTAATCATTCAAAATCAATTTTAATACTATGAAGATTGCATTTAATAGAGCAAAATCAAACAGAGATTGAATGATCAAAGTCATGATTGAAAGTGATTTTAACCATTTTAAAATCACTCTCAAACATGTACCTCAGTTTTTTTTTTTCTTCTTCTTCCGTTTTCTCTCACCTCACTAAGAACTGTGCTGGCAGAGTACAGATATGCTGATAACAGTGATAAAGTTGAAAGAGGACTTCGAAAAATAAGCTGTAAAAAGTATCAGCCCTTTCAAGGAACAGCTAGCGACTGGAAAGAACTTGAAAGGCTAAGAAGCCAGGAGGGAAGAGGGAGTAAGGTGTATATGTCTACCCAAAATTACAGAAACAAAAGAAAATTTCACAAAGGGACACACTAAGTTACATATGTCTACCCAAAATTACAGTAAGTTACAAGATGACTAACCAGTTATATGATTGAGCTCAAGTCAAAATGGAATAGTCTAATATTATAATGATGCATCGATATGTCTAAGTTATGTTCATGTTCACCAAGTTTAATGAAAAATCAATAACTGAAGTGTTGGAAGTTTCACTCCTAACATTGTAATCATAGTCTATATTTCATTCCACTCAGCTTTGAGAAAATATCCCTACCCGGGTTTTAAGTCACTAAGTTTAGTTAGAGGGTACCTCCAAATATAATCCCAAACCTTACTACAAGGTTATAGCTATCAAATCTTTAGAACTATTTTAAAATTTTTTAAAATAAAATGTTTTAAAAATTAGACTGAAAGGAGAAAAAAAAAAAAAACAAAAACAGAGGAAAAAAGAAACTGACCTGCCAAATATAGGAGTTCTCTCCTTGCGTGGCTTGACAGCCTCTCTCATACACAGCTTTAGCTTCAGCTGCTTTCATTTGCTTCCCCAACATCTTCCCCAATGCTACATAAGCCCGCCCATCCTCCGGCCATTTATTTATACACTGAATTCAGCCCCAATATTTTCATTTCATTCAGCACTTTAACAAGAAAATCAGTTACATGTTTCATCTAAAAGCACTTTAAAGCACCTTTATTTTTTATAATTTTTATTTTTATAAGTTCTCAAATTATTGTATCACAAGATTCTAAAAAAATAACGCTTCCTACTAAATTAAATGTACTTTTACTGGTCTTTAAAATTTTAATCGAGCACTATCAACTTCTAAAAGGCATGTTAATTATACAAGTCTAAGACTTAGTTTGAGATTGTTGTGGCTTTTAGCTGAGATCTTATAAAAATTAACTATAAAGTAAAGTAAATAACTGTTTGTAAATTTCAAATATAAATGTGAAAAAACATTATAGAATAAGGATAAAATAGGAATTTTATTATTTAGTTAGAAAATATATGAGATTTTTAAGGAAGTTTATCTCAAAAGATACTCTACATAGACAATGATTTGCTTTAAATTACCATATAATTAATTTTACCAAACACTAAAAACGGTTAAAATTTTCACATAATCACCTCAAACTCCTGCAAATCAATCTCAAACACACCCTAAAGTGGCCAAAGTAATTCGCAAGTACTCCTCTTATGAGGTTGGAGATTCAAATAGTCTAAGTTTAGCCTGTCTATTTCATCCATTCAAACCCCTAAATTCTAGATTTAAATCAGTGGTAAAATTTATACCTCATTTTTCTAAAAAAAGATTTATGCTACAATTCTGCTGATTATGTGTCATACTTTTCAGCTGTGTTTGAAAATTTTATTATCATAATGCATTTTTTCACTTTTGTTTGAATTTATGATTTTATTTAATCTATATTTACTTTTCAAGTTGTTTTTAGTAAAATGAGTACAAATATTTACAAATATAGTAAAATGTTCACTGATATTAAATGAAAAACTAAGCTTTTCATTGGAAATAAATGAAAAAATACATTGAATATTTTTAAAGTTAGGTTTTTCTTTTATTTTTAATTTTTATTGCTTTTTATACGAACAATAGAATGTAATTTATTCATTTTCATGATTTGCTTTTGAGAAGATTTAAAAGGTTAGATTTTGTGTAATTATTGATAGATAGGTAAAATACACTTTTGGTTCCTCAAATTGAATCTTAGTATCTATTTGGTCAAGGTCAAGCTAACACTCCCCCACTTTGCAGTTATTGTATTAAAAAAATTAAGCTAAAATGAGCATAGCTCAATTGACATAGTACTTGTATTATCAATCTCGATGTTAGAGGTTCTATTCTCCCATCCCTCCAATACCTTTGTAAAAAAAAATTAATCTCACAAATTATAATATGATCTCTAGTTAGTCCCTGAAGTTTGGAATAGGTTTCACTAGGTTATTGAATATTAAAAAAAATCAAACTCATTTAAATATATTAAGCGAAATTTTTACAAATAAAAAAAATGTCAAATTATTTACATAAAATAGCAAAAAAAATACTGATAGACATTGATAGACTTCTATCAGCATCTATCAGTGACAGACTTCTATCATTTCTATTGCTGATAGATCCTGATAAACTTCTATCACCGTCTATCACAACTATTTAAAAATTTTGCTATTTTGTATAAATAGTTTAGTTTATTTTTCTGTTTTTAAAACTTCCCCTTATATTAACATATTTAAATTGTCATTTAGTATTGATTTAAGTTGAGTTAGGCTTAATTTGATGTTTCTATAAATTAATTTTGAATATGAATTAATTTGATATTTTATTCAAGTTTAGGGTTTAATGATCATAAACACCAAAATTAGAAAGGAAAAATCCCAATATTTTAATGAAAAAATTACCTTCCGAAGGACTTCTTGTGCTTCATCACACTGAAAATTCCTCGCCAACATCTTCGCTCTGTACAACGCCAAATCCAAATTGATAATCAGCGGCCTTTCTAGGGCACTCGAATCCACTCGATTCTCCGGTTCAAAAATCGGCATCTTCTTCGCTACCTCCGTTAGCCTTACATCTATCGACGAAGATCTACTCTCAATTTCCGTTTCCTCATCCTCGCCGTCGCCGGAATCTTCGCCAGGAAACTCCATAACCGGCCGCCGAATCGTAATTACCTCTTCGGACACCTCTCTGTTCAGCCCGTCCGATGATCGATCGGCGACGAGAACCGCCGTCGAAGAGTCCCTCGAAGAGCAGCACGGCGGAACGGAGAGGGAATTATGGGCGGAATGTAGGGGTATAATGGAGATTTTGCATCTGTACTTCGATAGATTGGCCGAATTCTGAGAGGAAGAGAAGAGATTGAAGCTTGCGGTTGAAGGAGACGAAGAGAAGACTTGCATTTTTCTCTGGTTTTGTTTTGACGGTTTACACTATCTGAATTTGATTTCGAAGGAGCTCTGTAGAAGAAGAAGACAGAGACTAAATTACGATTTTGACCTCCAAAATGTATTGCTGATACGATTTTGTTTAACGGAAGAAACAAAAGGGCATTTTCGGGATGTTGGGGCTGAAATGTGACTGGTAAGTATATGTCCACGTGGCGGTCATTGGAGTCGCTCTGCACTTTAATCCTTGTGGGTATATTTTGCACCACGTGAAGAGATTTTGTTGGTTGGTTTAGTAGATTTCTGATATTCTGACGATAAATATCCAATAGTGAGGAAATTTTTTTGCACTACGCTATTTGTTACTTGTTACTACTTCCTTTTTCGCATTTAACAAATCATTAAATATTACTTTATATTATTTTAAACCATTGATACTATTTTATTTTTAAAAAATATATTATTGTAGTAATATTTTGTCTTATACTAAATTAGGAATCATATTCAATTCTTCAAAAAAGTTGTCATCGAGACATAAAAAATAAACAAATATATAAAAGCACATATTAATAGTAATAGAATTTTTTTTGGAAAATTATTATAAACGGAAAAAATATCAAACTATTTACAAATATAGAAAAATTATATTGTCTACCGCGATAGAATTCTATCGCTTTTTATCGCTCAAGCAAATAAATTCTATCGCTTGAGCGATAGAAAGCGATAAAATTCTATCGCGGTCTATCACTGATAGAATATAAAATTTTTCTATACTTGTAAATAGTTTAGCTCATTTTTCTATATTTGTAAATAGTTTAGCTCATTACTAGGTGATTTAACTTTGGGTCAATTAAATTAGGGTAATTATAATAGTTAGCACTTTTATGACTAATAATTAAGTGTAAAGCAATATTTTAAAAAAATTGTAAATATAAAAAAATCTATCAAGACTTTTATTAGCGATGTAATCTATCACTGATAAACTCTGAGAGCTAGATATTATTATATCTACAAATATTTTTGCATTGTGCTATATCTGCTAATACTTTGGGCCTTATTGTTATGAATATTTTTGCAATAATTTGAGGTCTTATATTTCTATATCACTATCTTTTTTAATTAGATTAAGAATATATATTCGAGGTCTTATATTTCTATATCACTCTCTTTTAATTAGATTAGGAATATATATATATATAATATGTCCAAATTCTTTAATTTTCTTTCCTTCTTCGATCTATGAGATGGTGATATCTTATACCAAAATAGGGTAACTTGTGTCACCAAGATCTTTGAAATTTTCTACTCGTACCAACAAACATATATGATGTAATCTAATAATGGAGTATCAATGCTTCATTTGTTACTATCATGAATAAATAACAAAACTAGAAGAATAAATTATCGAGATTCAACCAATTAAGTTGAGATTAGCATATGATTAATGTGCATTAGAATTGAAATGAGAAAAGTTTCTGACAAACTTGACACCCATTAAGTTGTATATGAAAATTGTCAATTCATTAGTGGAGCTCCTATTAATTGATTTTGTGGCTATAAAGTTTTAGTTTGATTGACTTGTCTATTAATTTAAGAAAAAATCTCGAGTAGTGTAGTTATACTTGATCATTTTCTTAATGTAATAGAACCATATCAATAATAATACGTCATGTTACAAATAGAGTAGCTTTGAGATAATGGGTGTAACCTCAAATTTATTGGGAAGAAAAATATATTTTTACCTCAAATTTATTGGGAAGAAAAATATATTTTTGGTTGATAAGGTTTAGTTTAAGTTACAATTCAATTTAGCATTTTGTTGACAGCACCACTAATCTCTTATTAGCTTTTTGAATAATTCCTAACAAAAAGTTGATGTGACATATGTTTTTTTTATTGAAAAAATAGTTTTCCTATTTTTTAATTATTAGATTGCTATATATATACATTCTATCTTTTCTTCCTCCTCTATCTATCTCCCTCCCTCTCATGGTTGTCTCGGCTACTCGTTGAGGTACCTACCGTCATTTATTTAACATTACTAGAAAAAGTGGATAATAAACTATAGAAATTTATGAGTGAAAATAATGTTTATAATTTCCAAAACCAAAAATGAAAATCAACTAGTTATCAAATAGAAGGATACATGCCAGGGCAACGTACGAGCATAAAAGAGTTATTAAATAGAAGTTTAATTTTTTGTTTTAGAAAATTAAACTTGTACTACTTCCATACAACTTTCTTTAGTTTGTTATCTACTTTCTAATCTTTTTAAAATCAAAGCTAAATTTTAAAAACTTAAAAAAAAAAAACAAAAAAATGTATTGAAAAACTTGTATTAGTTATTCTAATTTGGCTAAAAATGCCAATGTTTCGGTAAGAAAAATGATAATCATAATAAAGAGAATTGTCAAGAACCCACGATCTTAAAGTTGAAGTCGTTAAAATGTTCTTAAAAAAAAAAAAAAAAAAAAAAGCAGAATTTTCTTCTCCATGAAATATATTTATTTCAAACTTTTCCCTCTATTTTTCTTCTCTACTTTTATCCAAGGGAGATCAAAGATGCCAAAACATAAACGCCAAAAGTAAAGCCAAATTATTCAATTAACAATTGAAAACAAAGCATTAAAGAAATCAAAGTTTCCAAAGCATCAATGATTAAACCAAAGGAATATGCACCAACAAGAAAAGATTAAGCAAAAAGAATCAATAATCAA
This sequence comes from Lagenaria siceraria, assembly GCA_002890555.2. Classification (NCBI taxonomy): domain Eukaryota; kingdom Viridiplantae; phylum Streptophyta; class Magnoliopsida; order Cucurbitales; family Cucurbitaceae; genus Lagenaria; species Lagenaria siceraria. Next base: position 21,902,948 of record CM016483.1, on the reverse strand, counting down.
ACCAGAAGAAGGTCGACGTTCGCGACGGCGATCGCATCTCAAGAACAAAATCAATCGCATCTTTCAACATAATCGAACCACCAGAAACACACACAGAGAATACTAATCAATCATCAATCAATCAACCAAACCTTTCATCTCCATCTTGTCAACCAAATCCATGGCGGTTTCCAGTCTCCTCACTTTCGCAAACTTCCTCCTCCTCTCCATCCTTGCTCTCTACGTCTCCAATGGCTTCCCGAACATCTTCAAGCCCCAGCCAAACCAGACGAACCTCGTGATCTACGTGCACGACTACTTCACCGGAGAAGACGCATCGGCGATCGCAGTCGGCGGGAGAAAAGGACCGGAATCGAGCGTTCTGGAGTTCGGAACCCTAATTGTGGTCGATGATCCGGTGACGGAAGGACCGAAGATCGAGTCGAGAGAGATCGGGAGGGCTCAAGGTATGTACATAAACTCTCAATCGGACGGGAAAGGGCTGTATATGGTGTTCTCAGTGATTTTCAGCGGCGGCGAGTTCAGAGGGAGTAGCTTGGAGATTCAGGGCTCCGATTTGTTCACAATGAAGGAAAGGGAATTTGGAGTAGTTTCGGGAACCGGTTTTTTCCGGTTCGTTAAGGGGTTTGGGATTATGCAAACCGAAAGTATGGATTTGGTTAATTTGAGAGCTGTTATTAAGCTCAATATTACAGTTAGGCACTACTAAATGGTCAAATTTAGTCATTATAATTTTTTTTAAAAAAAAGTTAGAATTTAATCGCTACTATGATTTAGGGGTATTTTTGTAATTTAGCTTAAATTATCATTTTCAAGTGATCTCTCTAATCTCACGGAACAACCCATGACCTTTGATTTTTTTTTTATTCTCACTACTACTAGCCCAACTCATGATGGTTGAGTCTCTACATCTTTAAAACGTTAAGAGAACTAAAAAGTCATAAAAAAAACTTTATGAATCATTATTCAAAAATAAAATAAGTTAACTCAAACATAGCTCAACTGATTAAAAATATATATATCTTCAAACCAACATTTAAGATGTTCGAATATCGAATAATAATATAATGTCTTTATTAAATGCTAAACTCGCCAATTAATTAATTACCAAAGTCCTTCTCTTGGATTATTGAGATATGGTTGAGAGAAGTGGAAATTTGAATGTGATGTTTGTGCCAGCATTTTGATCAATTTGATTGGGTGAGTTGGATTGCCTTTCCAAATCTTCTTATCTTTATTTTAGGGTTTTTTTATTTTTTATTTTTTTTCCTTTGTACATGTACTATGTATCTGTCAATTTTACAAGGGGGGCTTTGATGATTCTTCACCTGCCCTAACCTTTTATCTCAAAATAGTCAAACTCAAACATGCATGGTCCATATCAATAATTCAAATTATTGACCACAAACTTTATCCATAAGTCTCCTTTATCTTGTACTTTGGTTCTTATCGATGCGTGTTTTACAAGCCATGATGAAGATAAAGACTATATAGGTTGTAGTTTTAACGAGATATATCGATCTGAAATAGCTTTGGTTCTTTTCTTAGTGTAATCAAGATATTATAACTGTTAGAGTTATATTCTTATTCAAATGAAAATTCTTTGCCAAGTAGTTAAGATTACATTGTGTTATTCTCTACTTGCGAAATATTTTGTTAGAGAAAAGTAAAGAATTTTATTTAGGTAAAAGAAAAGGTTGTGGATGAACCTCCTGGCTTTTTTGTCAATATTCATTTGTTTCTTTTCAATTCTTAATAATAGAATTGAAAATCCAATATTTTCATCTCGTGAATTTTTAGTTTAGTAATTGCCCTAAAAAGAATTGGGCAATTTTCCAAAAGAAAATAAGCATGGGTCCCATTAGAGATAGATTTGAGTGATTGACAGCATTACTCTAGAGGTTATAGTCCACAAGTATCCTAGTGAGATGCTTGTTGGTGCTTTGGCTTACAAGCAATTAATTTGGAGCGTTTGGGGTTGTTTTATGAATCTCTATCTCATCTTGAGTTTTCTTCTTCTAAGAGTTGGAAAGATAGAGATTTATGGACTATTTGGGAGGTTGGAATGTAATAAAGATTACTGGGAATTAGAAGAGTATTAGAATGTGTGAGGTATCGAAGACGGAACAGAAATAGAATCGTAAAACGTGAAAATGATGAGAAAGAGAATTTGATTAAAAACTGTCGGAACAGAGTGAGTTTAATATTACAGATTGGACCCAAAACGTTCAATCCAAACATGAGTTTTTTATTACATTACGGATCCCAAACAGTCTCCAGATTATAACGTGCTTTGTTTACAGATAAGAAGGATATATATTTTACTTTCACCACTTTGATATTCTATTCTTTGAAATAATTTAGTATTAAAAAATATAAAATTTTAATGGATAATTCACCTTGTCATATTTGCAAACATAGCAACAAAGATTTTGATTTTACAAGTATGATATACTTTTCTTAAATTTTCTGCATGTCTTTGTAGACATTTTTATGCATTTCTTTTTTTACTCTAGGATATTATTAATAGATATGTTGATAGAGTAATAGATGTATAGATAAATATCAATGATTAAAAAAAAACGTATTTTCTTGTTTATTAGTGATATACATCTACCATTGATACACAAATAAACAATTGATAGACAAATAAATGATAATGTCCAACCACTATAATATACATTTATCAATAATATGCGTTTATCATATTTATATCATCGGGTAGACTAAAAATATGTAGATATTCGCTTATGATAAGATGGGAACGAGGATGCCTTCTCCAACTCTGTCTCTACCTTTATTTAATTTCATGACTTTGTGAAATTTTTCGTAAAAATTCATCGGGATCGAGTTTCCTACAAAGATTTATACTCCATTATTTAGTCTTTTTTTTTAAAAAAAAAAACCAGCCGACTTAAATGAATTCTCTTGAAATTTCCAATTAAATAATTAGTTTCTCATGATTTTTTTTCCTGTTAAGTGGTTAATTCCACACTAAGAATTTCCACTTAAAAAGAGAAAATTTTAAACATCCTAAAAAAATAAAATAACATTATCTATCAAATTATATATATATATTAATGAATGTGCATACATCAATAACATATCAAATTATCTGGATAATAGGTAATGCATCTTTAAATTACGAAGAATCACCTTAAAAGAATGTTCTAGTAGAATCAAAATAATGTTACTTATCAAATTATCAAAACGCCTTGTGTGGTTCAATAACATGTCAAATTATCTAGGTCCTTAAACAATTAAATTTTAAATTTAAATTTTAATAAAATTATAATATATTTTAAAAGAAAAAGGAAAAAAAAAAGTGAAGATAGGAAACAAGCAAATCCAAAAGTACATTTCCTCATCTATCCTCATTAATTAGCTTACTTAGAGTTTTTTTTTTTTTTTTTTTTTTCACTTACACCCTTGTTACTTGCTTGAGAATAATGGATTTCCCACCTCGTGAAGGACGAGCTTGGAGAAAATAATCTCTCCTAGAGATAATTAAATTTAAGTGATAGGCGTCTACTATTATATGTATGATATGATGAAATTTGTAGATGCCATTTTTTTATAATTAATGGAATTATTTTGCTGATAACTTCCTCTTATGAAAGTTATTTAGCTTTTAAAAAATTATGTAGTGTTATTCTCAAACCTCAAATAAAATTATTTCAAAATTCACTTAACCCTACTTCAAAGGCAAATATTTGTAATATGTTATTTTAAGTTCTATTTAATATTTATTTTTAAAAATTATATTAACAAACACTATTTCTATCATATTTGTTTGTTTAACTCTCTACCAATAGAAAAATTTGAGTAAATATTAAAAAATAAATACGTAATTAATTAAGTTCACTATGATTTCTTTTTTTAAAAATTAATAGATTTTAAATTAAGTTCACTATGATTTCTTTTTAAAAAAATTAATAGATTTTAAATGAACTTTTGTGGAGATTAAAAATTAAAAACACTCGCCAGATCTAAAACAAAATTTGAACTATTTTTCTAACAGGAACGTTTCTAAGAACTTGTTAGCTAAATATTACTTTTAGTCCCTAAATTTTTATATAAGCAACAATTTAGTCCATAAATTTTGATTTTGTAATGATTTAGTCTATGTACTTTCAATTTTATAACAATCCAGTCCTTAACTTTACTATGTAACAATTTAGTCCTTATACTTCTAAATTTGTAACAATTTAATTCCTATAGTAGAAATTAGTATTAAGATTCAATGAGATTTTTTTGCATAAACAAACCTATAAACTAATTAAACACTCAATATTTTTATAAAATACAAAGTCTACATCTTAAAAAAAAAAAAAGTGAGATCTAGTTTTAATGATTTTTTACCTAAAGGATTATAATATTACAATTTTAAAAGTACCAGAACTAAATCATTACATATTAAAATTTAAGAATTAAATTGTTATAAAATTAACCATCGACTAAATCATTATAAACTAAAATTCATTGAATAAATTATTATTTTTATTAAAATTTAGGGACGCAAAATCCATTGACTAAATTATTATTTTTATTAAAATTTAGGGACGTAAACTTATTTTAATTTGTGAGCATAATAAATTAATGGGGGCGGCCGGCAGTGTGTTTGTTTTGGCATAGAACATTTCGGCCAGAAGCTTCGGTTTGCTTCAAAGACAAGAATCAATGAGAGTCCCATACCCCAAAAGATTCTGTTTCATTATTTTATTATTGTTTAAGCTAATAAAATATTATTAAACTATTTTTTTTTTGGAAACATAATAAAATATTATTAAGTTTCTCACTTTTTTTTTTTTTAAATTTAATTTGGATAAGAAAGTGCCACGTTGTCATAATTCGTTCACCTTTCTAACAGATTAACAGACCTTTATTAATCTTTATATTAATTATGGCGCCAAAAATCAGATTTCACTATTTTTTTAAGAATAAAATCAATTTTTGCTATTAATTTCTACTCTAAAGCCTAAATTTTCAATATTCATCAAATTAAATTCATTTAGACTATAAGTTTGACAGAATTCTTGCATTTTTGTTGAAAATTTGACTATATGATAGTTTTTTTTTTTTTTTAAGAAAACAAATTGTCAGAGTGTTTTTTTTAAAAAAAAAGAAAGATATTGAAAGTTAAACGATTTATTACCCCTTTTAACATATAGGATCCTACATACAAAATTGAACGTTTAAAAATATATAAGATGCCTCTTAACGTTGAGTAACTTATTATACATGACTCTAAAAGTTTATAAGCAAACTTCGTAATTTGAATATTGTTTAGTTACAAGTTGAGCCCATGGACTTTCGTTTTCATGTTAAAAGTATCTATAAACTTAAACAAATATCTAATAAGTTTTTATGGCTCGTTTAGATCGACTTTTTTAGTGTTTACAAACATTTTTTTGCACTTATAAACACTTAGAAAGTCAATTTAAATGGACTCTTAATTTTCATTTTTGTGTTAGGTAAATTATTGAACTTTAAAAATATCTAATAAATCTATGAATTCTCAATGTTGTGCCTCCCATGAAATATCTTTTTTGAAAAAAGAAAAGAAAAATAACTGATCGATAAAATTTAAAATTGAATTTTAGTATAATATGACCATTAAACTTTCAATTATGTATCTGTTAGGTTCATGAATTTTAAAAAATGTCAAATAGATCCTGAATCTATTAGATACAAAATAAAAAATTCAGGCATTTAGTGAACACAAAATTAGAAGTTTAAAAATCTATTTAACACTTTTTAAACCTTAGACATAAAATTTAATTTAAAATTAAAAAACTTTAAAAGTTGATTTTAAAAAAGCTGTTAATTATGAACAGCTTTTCTCTTTCTTTTTGGTAAAATAAATAAATAGATAAATAAATAAACAAAATATCAGAAAGTGATAAGAAAAAAAAAAAAAGAATAAAAAAACTAAATAAGCTACCAATCAAAGGCATTTTTCTTTTGTATTTCCAATAATTTTCCAATTTCCATGGGCTCAGTTTGACGGATAAAGAAAATCCCGAGAAGCCGCAGAGAAAACAGTGAGAAAAAGGGGGAAAAAACTCGAAGAACAAATGAGGAATTTTTATTTTTCTTTTTCATTTTTGGAATATATAAATATTTTATTGTTTTTCAAATACAGAAGAAACAACGGGCTGAGGTTTTCACCATATTACTGCAGCTGGGTTTTTACGTACTACTGAAATCTCTCCACTCAACAAGCTTTTTTCTGTTCATAGTGATGAGAATTTTGTTGTTCTTTAATTGCTTTTGATTTTTTATGCTTTGTTCTTCGTCGGAGAATCGTGATTTCTTAGCTCCGGCGCGGCGGGTACTGAAATGAGAATTGGTGGTGGGGATTTGAAGAATTTGTGGAAGTAAGTGAAAGTCAGTGGAAACAAAATTGGAATCAAGAAAATGGTTTCCAGTAATCGAGCGACGCATTCGCATCAACAACAAGCACAGTCTTCGAACACGAATACAAGCAATTTGCGATCTCATCGTACAGATTCCATCAGCAAAGCTATAGCGCAGTACACAGTTGATGCTCGTCTTCACGCGGTGTTTGAGCAGTCAGGTGAGTCTGGAAAATCTTTTGACTACTCACAATCTATAAGAACTTCGACTCAATCTGTGCCGGAGCAGCAAATTACTGCTTATTTGTCGAAGATTCAAAGGGGTGGCCATATCCAGCCCTTTGGATGTATGATAGCTATAGAAGAGGCTAGTTTTCGGGTTATTGCATACAGTGAGAACGCTAGGGAATTGCTCGGTCTAACGCCTCAATCAGTGCCGAGTCTTGAAAAACCTGAGATCCTTACAATTGGGACTGATGTACGGAACTTGTTCACTTCCAACAGTGCAATTCTGCTAGAGAAAGCATTTGGGGCTCGAGAAATCACTTTGTTGAACCCGGTTTGGATTCATTCCAAGAATTCTGGGAAACCCTTTTACGCAATTTTGCATAGGATTGATGTGGGAATTGTGATTGATTTGGAGCCTGCAAGAACGGAGGATCCTGCCCTTTCTATTGCTGGAGCAGTGCAATCGCAGAAGCTTGCGGTACGTGCAATTTCTCAGTTACAAGCACTTCCTGGTGGAGATATTAAACTGTTGTGTGATACTGTGGTTGAGAGTGTTAGGGAGCTTACTGGATATGATAGAGTTATGGTGTATAAGTTTCATGAGGATGAGCATGGTGAGGTTGTGGCTGAAAGCAAGAGGCCTGACTTAGAGCCATACATTGGATTGCATTATCCTTCTACCGATATCCCTCAGGCATCAAGGTTTTTGTTTAAGCAAAACCGGGTTAGGATGATTGTTGATTGCCATGCCTCTCCAGTTCGTGTAATTCAGGATGCAGGGCTTATGCAACATCTCTGCTTGGTGGGTTCAACTCTTCGTGCTCCCCATGGCTGCCATGCCCAGTATATGGCCAATATGGGCTCCATTGCTTCGTTAGCAATGGCAGTTGTTATCAATGGTAATGATGATGAAGCTATCGGTGGGCGAAATTCAACGAGGCTTTGGGGTTTGGTTGTATGCCACCATACCTCTGCTCGGTGTATTCCGTTCCCGCTCCGGTATGCGTGTGAGTTTCTAATGCAAGCATTTGGGCTTCAACTGAATATGGAATTGCAGTTGGCTTCACAGATGTCTGAGAAACATGTTTTGAGGACTCAAACTCTCTTGTGTGACATGCTTCTTCGTGATTCCCCAGCTGGCATTGTTACGCAGAGTCCAAGCATCATGGACCTAGTAAAGTGTGATGGGGCAGCTCTTTACTATCAAGGGAAATATTACCCTCTGGGTGTGACGCCAACTGAGGCCCAAATAAAGGATATTGTGGAATGGTTGTTGGCTTTCCATGGAGATTCAACTGGTTTAAGTACAGATAGCTTGGGCGATGCTGGATATCCAGGGGCAGCCTTGCTGGGTGATGCAGTTTGTGGTATGGCTGTTGCTTACATCACAAAAAAGGATTTTCTATTTTGGTTCCGATCTCATACAGCAAAAGAGATCAAGTGGGGTGGTGCAAAGCATCACCCAGAGGATAAGGATGATGGTCAAAGAATGCATCCGCGTTCTTCATTCAAGGCATTCTTGGAAGTGGTAAAATCCCGTAGTTTACCATGGGAGAATGCAGAAATGGATGCAATTCACTCATTGCAGCTTATTCTACGAGATTCATTTAAGGATGATGTGGCAATCAATTCAAAGGCAGTTGTTCACCCTCAACTAGGGGATCTTGACTTGCAAGGGATTGATGAGCTCAGCTCGGTTGCAAGAGAAATGGTCAGGTTGATTGAGACTGCAACTGCTCCTATCTTTGCTGTAGATGCTGATGGTCGTATCAATGGATGGAATGCTAAGATTGCTGAGTTGAGTGGGCTTTCTGTTGAGGAAGCTATGGGGAAATCCTTAGTTCGTGATCTTGTGTACAAAGAATCTGAAGAAACAGTTGACAAACTTGTTTCCCGGGCTTTAAAAGGTAGTTTGTAGTTCATTTACTTCTGGAATTTTTTTGGTATATGTTGGTTCGAGTTGTTCAAACAACATAAGAGTTGAAGCATCTAAAATTCAAATATGAATCCTAATAATTGTCAAATTGATGCACAAGTCTACATAAGATTCAAATTACTAAATCCTTCATCTGAAAGAATTGGTATCACTTCACTTGATGTTCTTTCGTAAGTGAAAGAATGCTCTAACTATTTTTTCCTCTCAAAACTAAAAACTGTGCTATGTAGAGCTATGATGTGACCATCACAGTGTTTTAGCCATCTAACTAGACATGATTGGGTCATCCCATATGCTAATGAACTTGAGAAGCCTAGAGGTAAACTTGTGTGGAATCTTTTAATGCATAATCATATAAAAGACATATGTGTGCTTGTTGATAGAAATGTAATTAGGATAGATTTATAGTATCAAGTATATATTAGTAATTAGTTGAGAGGTTGTTATGGTATTTGTTTATAAATAGAGGGATTGGGAAAGGAATGGGCGGGCAATTGTTTTGTTAGACTAGGGCTCAAGTGATCTCAAGAGAGGAATGGTTCAAGTATCTTAAATAACATGGTTTATCTTGTAGTTCTTTTATCTTTTTATATTGCAATGCAATACATTTGGGTTTTATTACATGTGTGGGTACATTTATGGTTTCTTGAGAAGGTGAATATGGAAATTGTACTTGTTGATAAAATGCAGGTGAAGAAGATAAAAATGTAGAGATAAAAATGAGGACATTTGGGCCAGAAGATCAAAGGACGCCAATTTTTGTTGTTGTAAATGCTTGCTCTAGCAGGGACTACACTGATAATATAGTTGGCGTTTGTTTTGTTGGTCAAGATGTTACCTGCCAAAAAGTGTTCATGGACAAATTTGTTAGCATACAAGGTGATTATAAAGCAATTGTTCATAGTCCAAATCCTCTTATCCCTCCAATATTTGCTTCAGACGACAATACATGTTGCTCGGAATGGAATACTGCCATGGAAAAGCTCACTGGATGGTCCAGGGAGGAGATAATTGGAAAAATGCTAGTAGGAGATGTTTTTGGAAGTTGTTGTCGACTTAAGGGTCCAGATGCATTGACCAAATTTATGATTGTCCTGCACGGTGCAATGGGAGGGCAGGACAATGAAAAATACCCGTTTTCTTTTTATGACAAAAAGGGGAAATATGTGCAAGCTCTCTTAACAGCAAATAAGAGGATGAATATGGAGGGTCAGATTGTTGGAGCTTTCTGCTTCTTACAGATAGCTAGTCCTGAATTGCAGCAAACTCTTAGAATGCAGAGGCAACAGGAGAAGAACCGGTTTGCAAGGATGAAAGAGCTGGCTTACATTTGCCAGGAAGTGAAGAGTCCTTTGAGTGGTATACGCTTTACTAACTCACTTTTGGAGGCTACAGATTTGAGTGAAGATCAAAAGCAGTTCCTTGAGACCAGTGTTGCTTGTGAAAAGCAGATGCTAAAAATTATAGAGGATATGGATTTGGAATGTATTGATGATGGGTGAGTTGTTCTTTAACAATTATCATTCTATCATAGGAAAGATGTGCAATGTATCAATCCGTACGTTAATTGCATCTTTGATTGCATTCAGTTGAATTTATGTTCTCAATGAAGGGAAAACCTATCTGATTCATCTTTTGGAAAGTTATCAGAGAGTCTGGAAATGATGTGGGCTACATTAGTTTACTTCTTTTACAATATTTTATTTGTTTGATAACTATTTGGTTTGGGCCTTTAGTTTTGGGACAATTTATTATTTGTAAATTATTTTTACACCTATAAGGACCTGGCTGCATCAATATGTAATTAGATCTTGTCAATCATAGAAAAATCCTTATTTCGTTTAAACCAGGAAATTCTGGGTGATGGGGGAAATTCCATGGCTGCAATTGATCTAGTGACATTTCTGTGTTTCATCCTTATTGGTCAATCTGTTTATAAGAACAATGTACACCTTATATTGAAGAGGGAACGAAGTCCATTAGTTTGGTGTATAATTGTGGAATTTTCTTCTTAGTCTTCTTGTATCAATGGTATTTGGTCCCGGCTACCAACAAGATGAAAATCTTGAAACAAATTACAAGTAATCTTTATCCTAAATTGTTTCTCTTCTGCTTGCCCTTGCTACACTTTCTCTCTAGCTCTTTTGGATTCATGTAAATTGTTCTCCTTGGTTAATAATATGTCTTGACAAGCGACAGCTAATTTTCTGATTGCTTTTACAATCAGGACGATGGAGCTTGAGAAGGGGGAGTTCTTATTGGGAAGTGTTATTAATGCTGTTGTTAGTCAAGTGATGATACTACTCAGAGAAAGAAACTTACAACTGATTCGTGATATACCAGAAGAAGTAAAGACTATGGCTGTCTATGGCGATCAAGTGAGGATTCAACAGGTCTTAGCTGATTTCTTGTTGAATATGGTCCGTTACGCGCCCTCTCCAGAAGGCTGGGTAGAAATACGTGTCTGTCCATTCCTGAAGCAAAACCCGGATGGACTTACTCTTGCACACACTGAATTCAGGTATTTTAACCTCCCATCATTCTTCACATATGTTTGAGCTGAAGATGTTGAAAACTGAACAAAAGAACATGATGCAAATGCGTAGTTGTTCTGTTTCCTTGTTTTAACAATATTACTTGTTCCAATAGAATTCTTAGAGAGGTAGAAAGATTGGGCGATTAGGTTTAATACCTCTTTGTGGGCTTCGATAATTAGGTCTTTATGTGATTATGATCTAAGTTTGATTTTGTTGGATTGGAGTCCCTTTCTATAGTTTTTTTTTTTTTTTTTTTTTTTTTTTTTTTTTTTTTTTATGTCGTACATTCTTTCAATGCTCAACGAGAACTCGGTGTCTTACACAAAATGGGGGAAAAAAAAGAACAATATTATTAGACATTAGTTCCAAAAGCAAATGGCTAACATATATTATTGTGATGAAGGATTGTATGCCCTGGGGAAGGTCTACCTCCTGAGTTAGTTCAGGACATGTTTCATAGTGGCAGATGGGTGACTCAAGAAGGGTTAGGCTTGAGCATGTGCAGAAAGATTTTGAAGCTCATGAATGGTGAAGTCCAATACATCAGAGAGTCTGAAAGATGTTATTTCTTGATTACTCTTGAACTCCCCTTGACAGAGAGAGGCTTAAACGATGTCGGTTAGTTTCTTCGACCACTAGCAAACCTTTTCCCATTAACATAAGATACTTGTGTAATTTCCTAGCCATTGTTTATAAGCCAAGCTCTGAGCTTACATGCCATCAAGGCCGTGTGATATAATTAGTAGGTGAATAAAGACTGTTTATGTACATCACTTCACTGATCTACTTATTCTAGATGCTAATGCTATGAGGTACTCTAGAATCATCCTTTTTTTTTTTTTTTTTTTGTTGGGGAGGGAAGAATAACAATGTTGGTGTTAGAGATTCCTGTATTGGAGGATATGGAGGTTAAGTTGAGTTGCATTTTCAATCTGCTGTATGTACTTAGAGATGTATACTATTCTTACCATTTCTTCTTCATATCTATGTAATGTTAAATACTGTTGAGCTGCTGGCTTAGAGGAAAGGGAGAAGAATTTTTTTTTTTGTGGCATGGATGAATATTTGAGATTTAGAGTTTATATGTTGAACAATTATAAGTTTAATGTCTAGTATGATGGTAACTTTGAAGGGTTTTTAGTAAAATGCCATTGCCAATTGAATTATGAAATAAGCTCATAGGGTGTATTTTGTATTATTATTATTATTATTATTATTATTATTATTAGTGTGGGAAATTTTTAAAAATATAAAAATAAGGGAAACTAAATTAGTTGTCATAGACGCTGATGGAAGTATATTAGAGTCTATCAGTGATAGAAATGATAGAAGTTCATCACTGATAGATGTTGATAAATGTCTATCGATGTATATCTTTTTTTTTTTTTTTTTTTTGCTATTTTCTGTAAATAGTTTGACATTTTTTTTTATCTGTGAAAATTTTTCAATTAGTATTAGTATTTTCATGAGGATGATGGTGACTTATCATCTCTTGATCACTAGCATTAAAATGAATTGGGGATTGTTTGAGATTGTTGTCTAAAAAGATTTCTTAAAAACTAGGTTAAATATATAATTTATTTTCTAATATTTGTACTCTTTTGTTCTTTTTCTATTTTTTTTAATTCAATTTAATCTTTTTCGTATTGATTTTTTCTTCTTCTCTCATTTAAGTCTTTAATGTCATTAAACATTAAAGTAATAATTGCTAGCTGTTAAATAACACTTTTAGTGGGTATATATCACACTGGGTTAGGTAGTCTAAACTGAATAAGTGGTGTAAAACCAAAGAGTTATGAATCAAAAATGTGTTATCATTTAATGAATGATCTAGCCTTTATTTACATGCAAGGATTTAACAAACTACAAAACAGAAAATATCCTAACAAACTGCATAACAAACTAACTAACTAACTAAACTTAATACAAAAAGAAGATTTAAAAAATAAGCTAATTAGATAATACATCATATTCCACCCTCCTAAAAATGAAACTCGTCCTCGAGATTTAGGAAGCCAACTGAAAGGCATTAGGGGCATAATAAGGATGTAGATCAGCTACATTGAAAACAGGATTAATGTGCAGATCTGGAGGTAGATCCAATCGGTAGGCGTTGGCTCCAAAAGCTTTGAGAATTTTGAAAGGGCTAAGTTGTCTGTGTTTGAGTTTGTTGTAAGTGCCAACTGGAAATCTACTTTTGCGGAGGTGAATCATAACCAAATCTCCCCCAGAAAATTGTTGAAGACGTCTATGTTTGTCAGCAACCTTCTTGTAGGAAGCATTTGCCCTTTCAATGTTAGCTTGGACATCTTGGTGAAGACGAACAATTTTTTCAGCCATTTCGTCGGCATCACTACTAAAAACAACCGAAGAAGGAAGTTGAGCAAGATCAACAGTTAAAGATGGGAGCTTAGTATAGACTATTTCAAAGGGGCACTTCCCTGTTGATCTGTTCTTCATGAAATTAAAAGCAAATTCAGCTTGCGCAAGAACCAAATCTCATTGTTTTGGATGGTCTCCACATAAGCATCGGATGAGGTTGCCAAGGGAACGGTTTGTGACCTCTGTTTGACCGTCCGTTTGTGGATGGCTTGTGGTGCTGTACTTAAGAGAAGTGTGAAACTTACGCCATAAGGTTTTCCAAAAGAGGCCAAGGACCTTGACATCCCTGTCTGAAACAATCGTTTTTGGAATGCCATGGAGGCGCACGACTTCCCTGAAAAAAAGGTTAGCTATATATACAGCATCATGGGATTTTTTGCAAGCAACAAAATGAACCATTTTACTAAACCTGTCAACAACTACCATTACCGAATCGTGGTTGCGTTGAGTTTTAGGTAGACTGAGGACAAAGTCCATAGATAGATCTTCCCATATGGTTGTTGGAGTAGGTAGAGGAGTGTAAAGACCGACATTTGTTGATGTTCCCTTTGCTGTTTGGCATATAAAACAGCGCTTGACAAAATTTTGAACATCTCTTCGTAACTGAGGCCAAAAAAAACGAGCGGAAACTAACTCAATTGTTTTAGAAATGCCAAAGTGGCCAGCCAAACCTCCTGAGTGTAGGTCTTGAATCAATGATTCTCGTAGAGAGGTATGTGGGATACAAAGATAATCTCCTTTGAATAGAAAATTATCAAATATGTGAAAATCATTGGAATTGATATTGTGAGAGCAATTGTACCATCTAGTCAAACCTTTGAAGGAATGATAGCCATCTAGCGTGCATTCTACTTACTTGTTTTTGAGATTGTAAGTACTTCAAAGAAAAATGATCAGTGAGTAATATAAATTCCTTATACAGTAAGTAGTGTTCCCATTGTTTAAGAGCTCTCACAAGTGCATAAAATTCCTACACGTATGTACTCCAATTTTGTTTTGAAGGACTCAGTTTTTCACTAAAATACTCAATGGGATGGTTGTTTTGAGATAAAACTGCTCCTATGCCAACCCCACAAGCATCCACAGCTACTTGGAAAGGGAGATTAAAGTCAGGTAGTTGTAAAACAGGGCTATGGCACAAGTGGTATTTTATTGTAGTAAAACTATTATCCTGTTCTATACCCCATATAAAGTTATTTTTTCGAAGACAATCAGTTAGAGGTGTCGTTAAAGTGCTAAAATTTCGAATGAATTTTCTATAAAAAGATGCAAGCCCTAAAAAAGATTGGATTTGTTTAATTGTTGAGGGTATGGGCTAATTGGAAATGGCTTCGACTTTCCTAGGGTCAACTTTTATTTGGTTATGTCCTATTATAAAACCTAAAAAGGAAATTTCTTGGACTAAGAATACACACTTTTTTTTATTTATGTATAGTTGGTTCTTTGATAAAGTAAAAAAACAGTGTGTAAATGATCTATATGATCCTCTAAGGTTTTAGAGAAAACAAGGATATCATCAAAATAAAGAACAACAAATTTATTAAGAAATGGTAGAAAAACCTGATTCATTAGCCGCATGAAAGTGCTTGGGGCATTAGAGAGGCCGAATGGCATGACCATCCACTCAAATAAGCCTTCATTTGTCTTGAAAGCAGTCTTCCATTCATCTCCAGGCTTGATCCGAATTTGGTGATAACCACTTTGAAGGTCCAATTTAGAAAAGATGTGGCACCACCAAGTTGATCTAGGAGGTCACCAATACGAGGGATTGGAAACCTATATTTTATAGTGATTTTGTTGATAGCTCTGCTGTCAACACACATACGTCAGCTACCATCTTTCTTAGGAGTTAGGAGAGCAGGGACTGCACAGAGGCTAATACTTGGTTGAATGTAGCATTTGTCCAACAAGGTTTGAATTTGTTCATGTAGTATCTTATATTCAGCTGGACTCATCCTGTAATGTGAGAGATTGGGAAGTGAAGAACCTGGAACAAAGTCGATTTGGTGTTGAATGTCTCGAAGAGGTGGTAGTTCAATTTTGAATGATTCTGTTGGAGTTACAGTGCTGGTGGCATCTTTTGCTATTATTCCCCAAACCATATTTTCCCTCTGTTTGATGAATTGCTTTCCATTAAGAATACAAAATAATTGCCCTTTAGTTTCTTTGGAAGATACAGTGGAATTTGTCTTAGATAATGGAAGGAGCACTATTTTTCTTCCATGCCAAGAGAATTCATATGTGTTGTCACGACCCTTGTGAATTGCTTGTATGTCATATTGCCAAGGGCGGCCAAGAAGGATGTGACAGACATCCATATCTAACACGTCACAGACTATTTGGTCTTTGTAGCTATTACCAATAGAGAGTTGTACCGTGCAAGTGTGTGATACTTGAGCTTCTCCACCCTTCTTGATCCAGCTGACTTTGTATGGATTTGGATGTGGTTCCAACTTTAAATTTAGGGCAGGGACTAGCTTCTTTGAGACCACATTTTCTGAACTTCTGCTATCAATGATAACATTGCAAATTTTGCCTTGTATAGTGCACCTTGTTTTGAATAATGAATGTCTTTGATTGTTGGATTCTGTCTTAGGTGTTAGAAAAATTCGCTGGATAACGCACGATAGGCTGTCCCCTTCATTCGGTTCTTGATCTTGATAATCTTCATCATTCACCACAGCTAATTGTTGGATAAATGTCCATTCTTTCCACATCTAAAACATATGTCCATTCTTTCCACATCTAAAACATTTTCCAAGGGTTGGTCTGCCATAAGGATTGGTCTGCTTTCTTGTTGTGTCATTGAAGGCTTCTTCTTTAGTAGTAGTTGTCTCTACCTCCTTTGCTTTTGAGGTGCTGCTATTTGGTGTTCTCGTGGTGGGGGTATTCCCTTTTCTTGAATTATTTGAATTACTTGTTGAGTCCCACTGATTTCTTCTATTGAATCTTCTTGATTGGGAATCATTCGTTTCTTCCACCGTTTCTGCTAAAGAGATCACATCCGTGAGGAATCCTAAAGGTTGTAATTTTACCTTTTCTTTAATGTCGGAGTCCTCCCACGAATCTAGCTATGAGGTGTTGTTCACTTTCTGAAGCTCCTCCACGAAATTTTAAGGCTACAAATTGTACTTTCTTGTGTTCGGGGGTATTGGCATATTTAAAGAAACCTTCTACATTCTTAATCTATTCCAGAAATTCTTCTATATTTCTTTTACCATTGAATGTAGGAATGTCTAATTTTACTCTATATTCACTTGGTTCATGATGATGATGTGCTCCAGCTCTCCATTGTTCAATTTGTTCTTCATTCTCGCCTTCTTCTTCACTTGAGGAATCAACAAATTGTCGATATCTTCTATGGCCATGTTGTAATCTTGGACGTTCTTGAATAACAGTGTGTGGATCTTGGATTGTTTCTTGGTTGGTTAAATTGTTGCGCATTAAAATTCTGTCTTTCTTGTGGAAGATTAATGAATCTTGGCTGGTGATAGGGTGGTAGCAGCCATTATTAGGCTTTTTCTCTGCCATCAGCTCCAAGAATCTTGGCTCTGATACCAATTTGGTGTAAAACCAAAAAGTTATGAATCAAAAATGTGTTATCCTTAAATGAATGATCCAGCCTTTATTTATAGGCAAGGATTTAACAAACTACATAATAGAAAATATTCTAACAAACTGCCTAACAAACTAACTAACTAAACTTAATACAAAAAGAAGATTTAAAAAACAAGCTAATTAGATAATACATCAATAAGTTTTTTAAAAAAAATCACAAAAAAAAAAATCATGTGTGTATATCATCATATTATATAATATTGGACACTTAAAACGTATTTAGTATTGTAAAAAACTTTTAATATATTGTGGAACTAAAATATAAAACAATAAAATTAGGGCCCCCCATTTTTATATGGGGATTTTGCCCCGGGAATAAAATTTTCTCCATTATGTATCAGTAAATTCCAACGTCAATTTCTTTATTTTTAATAAATAATATATCCTAAATTTATTTTTCAATGAAAAATCATTTTATGTAATAATTTTTTTATAAAAAAAATAATCATAAATGGGAAATAGCCTTGAGAAAACTTGCCTGGATTTCATAAAATTGAACATGGAATTTTGCAGGGACAGGAAATTAAATGAACCCGTTAACATCTCCAAATAAAATTGAAATTTAAAAAGAATTAAAAACCAATTAAATAGTGAATCATAGGACTTAACTATATATTTAGTCTAAAAGTTCTTTTATGGACTTGCTGATCAAACCAATGTAACGAATGATAACTGATCGAATCATAAATAAGTGGACAGTTGATGGCAATTATATGCTTTATTTAAAAGCTTATCAAGCATTTAGATCTTATTAGGTAACTAAATTAAATATAGTGAAACTTGATGAAAAGTAACCTATATTTTTAATGGAAAAAGCAGGCTATGAAGTAAGATGTCAATGTGACATTTAACTGGTTTAAATATAATATACGGACTAAAATGTCAAAGGCATAAATTACAAAACCAAACATAACTTATAAATAAATAATACAATAATTACCACCTACAAAATTGATGGTGCAAAATCTCCCGCCCTACAATGAAAAGTGTGGTCCTCTAATAGCCAATTCAATAACCTACTTTCATATTTAAATACGAGAAATACGTGGATACATCCTAAATTGTACTTATCTTTTTTAGTCTATTCAATTGTCTAACCACAATTTACTACCTCAAAAACCTTTAAATATATTTTAATTTTTTCTATTGTGTGATTAGGGTGGACGGAAAAAATGATTAAAACCAAGTTGGGTCACCAAGGATTCATGATAAACATGAATTTGTGTACTCCCACAAATCTAGCTCATACATAATTGCATATGAATAATTCTAAGATAATTGCAAGTCCACACAGTACCTTAGAAATATCTCATATCAGACCATAAAGTGGGGCAGTAGAGGAAGACTTTTTATGCAAATAGTGGAAAGTGAGTGGATCTGTGCTGTAAAATCAGTTAGCAGCTGAGGGGTGGGACCAAGCAAATTAAGGAACTCATAGGCCCACTAAGTTGAAAATTTAGGCATGTCATTAAGTTTTAAGAGTGTTCCAACTAACTAAAACAGTCAAAGAAGAGGACTCAACTGCAATGCATTAATGTTGTCCCCTGCAGTTAACACTATAAATACCAACAAGATTTCTCTACATGTATTATTGTGCAGTCCAAAAAGTGAGGTTCTTACTATTTCTAAGTTAAGATAAGAGTATGGCCAAATTTACATTTAGGAATGGAGCGTTGGCTCTTGTTCTGGCATTGCTGGTTGTAGGATTGGCTGAAGGCCGAAAGTTGGAGAAGGAGACGCTTGGTGGTGGCGGTGGACTTGGAGGTGGAGGTGGAGGTGGAGGCGGCCTTGGTCTTGGTTTCGGAGGTGGCCATGGAGGTGGCTTAGGAGGTGGAGGTGGATTAGGAGGAGGTGGTGGCTTAGGAGGTGGAGGTGGATTAGGAGGCGGAGCTGGTGGTGGAGGTGGCTTAGGAGGCGGAGGTGGCTTAGGAGGTGGTAAGGGAGGTGGATTTGGAGGCGGAGCTGGTGGCGGAGCAGGAGGTGGAGCTGGTGGTGGAGCTGGAGGTGGATTTGGAGGTGGTAAGGGAGGTGGATTCGGAGGTGGAGCTGGAGGTGGAGCAGGAGGTGGAGCTGGTGGTGGATTTGGAGGTGGTAAGGGAGGTGGATTCGGAGGCGGAGCTGGTGGTGGAGCTGGTGGCGGAGCAGGAGGTGGAGCTGGAGGTGGATTTGGAGGCGGAGCTGGCGGTGGAGCTGGTGGCGGAGCGGGAGGTGGATTTGGAGGCGGAGCTGGAGGTGGAGGTGGTCATGGCGGCGGAGCAGGAGGTGGTTTCGGAGGTGGCAAAGGAGGTGGATTTGGAGGCGGAGCAGGTGGTGGTTTTGGGGGTGGAGCAGGTGGAGGAGGAGGCTTTGGCGGCGGCTCTGGTGGAGGAATCGGTGGTAGAGTCTAAAATCAGATAACATCATATCAAATATGATGTGAACAAAGGAGTAAATACTCCTTATATTTACAAACTAGTGCATGCGTCCAGCGGAAAATGCTCATGCAAAGACTACCAGCTTTATGACCTTATTATTATGACTACTATTTGTACTTCAATTCTACATAATAAGAGAAAAGAGAAAAAAAAAAGAGAGGGAATTCAGTATTTTGTCTCATTAGAATATAATTTTAAGAATATATCTTTACAAAGTAATTCGCATGAAGATATTGTCAAAGACAAAAAAGTAACCAAAAAACAAAAAAACAAAAACAAAAATAATTAAACCAAAAAGACCGTAGAGTAATAAAAAAAGGGAAGGACTAGCATGAAGGAGTGTATTAGCTTAGCTTTTTTCTTTTGTTTTGTTTTCTTATAGCCACGCAGGAAGCCAATCGGTGCCATCAATAAAACCGATTTCCATGAACGGGGCAGCTTCCTCTTTAGTTAGCTGTTTAGTCCATGGGGCACGGTGTCCTGATTCTGCTCCTGGTCCATGACAATCATATTCTGCATGGAACAGATTCCTGTAATAACAGGATTCGTTAGGTTCGTGTAATAGGTACACGATTAACTCAAACATATCTTAACTAGTCAAGACAGTAAATCTTCAACTAAAAAGATAAAAGGTCTGAATTCTCAAACCACGAGATAAACTCAAAGGGAAAAAAAGAAAAAAGAAACTGTAGATAGAAATACGTCTAAGCAAAGGGGAATTCTCTTCCCAACATGGTATCTACTTTTCTGTTAATTCTTAAATGCGTAAGTAATCAGATATGTTATTTGGACATGGTTAATGATTAATAATGAATTAAGAATAACGGGATGTGTTTTCATGAACAATCTGTTTCTGCGGCCCATGATTAATTTTATTTAGAGTGTCTACTTCTAAATTATAAAAAAGAAGAAGTCTCTCTATCTTTCTCTTCCACATGTATTACTGTCTACTAATGCTAAACAACTTTCAATTGTTACATTATTTTCTATCTAGTATTCCAATTTCTAATGTTTGTCTATGATTGATGTGCTTGAAATCAATGCTCATATTAAAATACTTCAAGCTAAATCATTACAACAAAAATAAAGGTAAGAATAAACATGATTATTTTATTTTATTTTTTTAAAAAATCTCTTTGTTTATCTCTCCTATTTATTATAAAAACGTGGTTGAAGAAAATATGCATACTACTTCTGTTTGCTACAACTACAATTATGAGTGTAGAATCATGAAATAAAATAATATAGTATTTAATATAGTATGTGTTTACTCTGTGCTGCCGTCATAGCTCCAATTGGTCCAACCAGCAGGAAGAACAGTCATGGAGAGGTAAGTTTTAGCAAAAATGACTCTGGAACATGCACCTTTTGCTCTGCCCAAATACACACCGCCAATTCCGTAAACCTTTCCTCTGATGAAAACAAACCCACTGTTCTCATTTGCACTCTTTCTGTTTTGAGCTGTGATTGAACCACGGATCTTCAATCTCTTGTCATCAATCACAAACATCTCACAATTCTGCATCCACACCAATAACATTACATAGCTTTTAATGCTTGTCTTCCATGGAAAGTCATCAAATCTTTTCAATATTAATTCAATTATACAATGAAATTACTTGGTTACATGAGCTCCTAAATTCTTTATTTGGCCTGTTTTTATAATCCACTAAATCTTTCTTCCTTTTTTTTTTAAAAAAAATATTCAATGTATGACCTGAAGTAAATAGGAGATCTCTTTCAACTCTGTTCCAAATGCCTTCCTTCTTTAAATCTCATGATCATGTTTCATTTCTCATCTATTCAACTAAAGCAAAATGTGTAATGGAACCTATTGACTTTGGATAACAAAGAAATGGAAGTTTAATTGATAAATGATAAGAAATCAATCAACAGACATAACATGAATTATGTAGCGACAGTTTTGATAACGGTTTCATTTTTTAAAATTGTAATTGTTTTCATATCATTTCTTTACAAATGATTTTCATCTTACCTAATGAAACAGTTGAATACCTTGCAACAACAAAAACAAATTTTAAAATCTACTTTCTTTTAGTTTTATAATATTGGGTTAAATTTTGAAAAATTATAAATAGATAATTACTAAGAAACTAAGGGAATTGACATTTATAAGCATAATTTTCTGAAACTAAAAATTTAAAACTAAGACTACGTATGGTTTTTGAAAGCTTATAAACACTACTTATACCAACTCATTTAATTTTTTATTAACTACTTTTAGGAGCATTTTCAAAATTCTAAGCCAAAATTTGAAAACTAAACAAAAAATTAAAACTTTATTTTTATCTTCACTAGAATTTGACTAAGAATTCATATATTTAAATAAACTATGATAAGAAAATTGTCAGAAAAAGTTGTAATTTTCATTAAAAAAAAAAAAAAACTAAGACTCCGTTTGTTAACAATTATGTTTTTCGGTTTTGTTTCCTATAAATTTTTCTATTTTGATTTCCACATTTCTTAAAGAAACAGTTGAATTTCTAATCAAATTCTAAAAACAACAAAACAAGTTTTTAAAACTACATATTTAATTTTCAAAACTACTTGGTTTTTTAAAACATGAGCAGAAAGTAGATAACAAAGCATAGAAAGTGATGAGTGAAAGTAATATTTAAAATCTTTATTTTCAAAAACTAAAAATCAAATAGTTATCGATTCGGAGCTTAAATGGTTATCAAACATGCCATAAATATTCTATGCATAAAACACGTAATTATTGTAACTTGATCAGTGAGCAAGCAGCAGTACAGAAAGGCGAGGGAAAAGAGTTTACATGGAAGACGGATCTGCCGCGGCCAAAGATGAAATCAATTGAGCCTTGAATGTAGCAACTGTCATAATAATGTCTGCCTTTATAATCGAACAGTGTATTGTGAGTGCTATAGAATCCACAGTGGTAAAATGCAACTTTATCTGCGGCAACGAATGCCGCTACCGACTGATTTTGCGATGTGTAAGCCACACCAGTCGGAGCCTCATTCTGTAATAGTAAAAATTTCCAAAAGAAATAGAAATCAGTGCAATAACAGAATACATTTTGAAGCTAATCCAGGAAAAAATCACCGAAGAAAAACGAGAAATATGTCATACCTTGAAGCTAATTCCAAAAGCAATGAAATGTTGAGCTTCAACTTTAAAAGTAGCAGATTCAATGTTATCATTAGAGCTCTGTGACCAAACGATGGACGTCCTTCCTTTTCCGTTCCCTCTCAAGAAGATGTACGGCTTACTCGACGGAATATGAACCTTCTCTCTACAGAGCCAAAAATAATAATAATAATAATAATAATAACCACGCACTATTTTTCGTGAATTCAAACCACAAAAAACGAACAATTCATCACATCAACGTAAAATGAAATCGCAAGAGAAAACCCTAGAAATCACCTGTATATTCCTTTCCTAACATGGATGATCATCCACTGCGAATTCCCCTCCGGAACAGAATCGACTGCAGCTTGAATGGATGCGAATTCGCCATTTCCATTAATATCGACCTTGATCGTTCGATTTGTACCGATCTTCTTCGTCAACAACGGCGAATCGATCACATTTTGTGCAGTAAAGGCATAAGAACCGATCGGAGATGAGATTAACAGAGCAAAAGCGATCGCGAATGCGATGTGAATCGGTTTGACCAGGGAATTCGAGGGTGAATCAGCCATGATTTCGGAGATGGAAGAGATCGATTCTTGGTGAATGAAACGAAATGAAATGGAATTTGGAAGAGGGATTGATGAGATTTAAGCGAAGAAAAATTTGGTTGAATTTTCTTTTTTGAGAATGAATTTGGTCGAAATTAGAATTGGGAGAAAAGTTCGTTTGAGAAATGGAAGGTTAGAGAAATGAAGCGGGAAATTGTTGGTTGGAATTATTCTCTAGTTTGGAGGGCTTTTTAACGGTTAATTTTAGTGGTTCAAAAGGCAATTGTTTATTATTATTATTATTATTGCTATTTTCAAATATAGAAAAAATGAATCAAACAATTTATAAATATAAAAAATTTTACTGTCTATTGCATCGCAGTCTACCCCGTGAAATTTTTCTATATTTATAAATAGTTTGATATTTTTTATGTTTATAGTAATTTTCCTCATTAATGTTGATTAAAAATATTATATTAGTCTCTTACATTCAAATATATCATTTTAATTTGTGTACTTTCAATAAATTTTAAATTTAGTCATTATTGTTAGCTTATTGTATTTTTCTTGCCTGAGAATTATTAAATATCATTCAACCAATTTTAACAAATATAATTTCTTACCATCAAATTTAAGATTTATTGAGAGGACATAAACTAAAATTAAGCATGTGTTGGGAGTGATTTTAGGATGACTAAAATCACTTTTTCATTTAATATCATTTTGAAACATGCTTTTAATCCTTTAAAAATCAATTTTCATGATTCAAAAATTGCATTTAAAATTGTAAAATTAAATATTAAATTAATTTTGAATAATTAAAGGTATATTTTAGTGTGATTTTGAACATGACAAAAGTGATTTTAACAATTTCAAAATTACTCTCAAACATGCACTCAAGGCATTTGAAAGTACATTAACTAAATTGAACAAATGTCTAATTATAAATACTAAAATAGTATTTTAACTTCTTTTTTTCTCGTTCTTTTTTAGTCAATTACGTTTCAATAGATCAAAGGGTGTGAAAAAAAATATAATTTATACATCTAAATTTTGTCCATTAAATCAATCAAAACAACCTTATGAGTGAATTAGTTTAGACACTCCACTAAAATTTTGTTAATAAAATCATTAAGGCATAGTTCTCACACATGTATAAGACTTATTCAAATGCACAGACTAATACAGTATTAAAGAGAAATGTTGAAAACCAGGTTGAATGGAATTTTGGAGAGAAGAATAATATTATTTAGGTAATTTGAGTTTTTTTAAAATAGAATCATGTTTAAAAATATATGAATTATTAAGACTCTGTTTGATAATCATTTAATTTTTTGTTTTTAGTTTTTAAAAATTAAGCCTACAAACATCCCTTACACCTCTAAATTTCTTGCTTTCTTATCCACTTTTTACCCGTGTTTTTAAAAATCAAGCCAAATTTTAAAAACTAAAAAGATTAGCTTTTAAAAAGTTGTTTTTGTTTTTAAAATTTGGCTAAGAATTCAACTCTTTTACTTAAGAAAGATGCAAACCATTGTAAGAAAATGTAATATATATATATATATAGGCTTAATTTTCAAAAACCATAAACCAAAAATAAAATGATTATCAAACGGAGCCTAAAAGATTATACAAATTGATTCACATAGAAAAATTGCTATGAGTATTAGTTAGAGTTTTAATTGAGTTATTATAATGCTCGACCAATTATGAAATTATGAAGAAATATGAATAAGCGCTAACCAGTACTAGAAAACTTATTATAATGCTCGATAAATTATGAAAGGAGTCAAATAAATTTCGTAAGATCTCATTCAGTAACACTTGGTAACCATTTAGTTTTTTATTCTAAATTTTTTAAAATTAAACCTATAAACACTCCTTCCGTCTCTAAATTTCTTACTTTGTTATCTACTCTTTACCAATATTTTCAAAAACCAAGTTAAAATTTCAAAACTAAAAAAGAGTAATTTTTTTATTTTTGGAAGTTGGCTAAGAATTCAACTCTTGTACTTAATAAAGATGCAAACAAAAAAATGAGAGGAAATGGACTTGGTTTTCAAAAACAAAAAAAATGTTTTTAGAAACTTATTTTTGTTTTTACAATTTAGCTAAGAATTCAAATTTTTACTTAAGAAAATAAAAATTATGGTAAAGAAATTGATTTCATGGCACTTATTTCCTCTATTCATATTGTAAACATTGATTTATAAACAATCTTTATTGATTTTTCGATTAAGAGATGAAATGTTTTGAAAATGATAGATGATGTTAACTAAAAAAATGAGGTTAGAAATGGCATTGGGCCACAATACGATAACCATTTTAAGGGATCAACGGCTATTTTAGGGTCCAAAAGGAATTTGCAAAAAAGTTGGGTCATCTGAAAAAAGGATTGAGTTCTTGTCTTTATTGAGTTGCGTCAGAGTTTTTTTTTTTTTTTTTCTCAAAAAGTACAAAAATGTGATTTGACATTTAAGAAAAAGGTGTTGCGTTTTTAGAAAATAAAAATGAAAATCAATAGAATTAAAAAAATAAGAAGGTCTGTTCATCAAAATAAGGATTAAAATATATATATATATATATGTTGCCTTTTTAAAGGCACAACCTAGCAAATTAGGACAAGATAATCATCAAAATATATATTCGACGAGATTTTTGAAAAAATTTAATTTGTTGTATGAATTTGTATTTGTATTAATTTCAATATTGTGAGTACAATAAATAAATGATCATTTGATGTTTCTCTCGAAAAATAAACTTGTCTTGAGAGCTTTACTGCTTGTTCTCAATGTTATTTGTCTCAAGAGCTTTGCAGCTTGTTCTCGAACGCAGATTTGTCTCGAATATTTCGCAATTTGTTCTCGATGTTGATTAATCTTGAGAGCTTTGTAGCTTGTTCTCGATGTCGATATATAATTCAATCTTTAATACTTGATTATTTGATTCTCTCTATTTGATGCATACACTTGAGTTGAGGAAGTAAAACGTTTGAATGTTCTTAAAATTGAAGTCTTGGAATAAGTTTATATCTTCAAAGGACTTGTGTCTTCTAGTGTTGTTCAGTCTTTAGGAGCTTAAGGAGTCTGATTATTGAGAAGATTCTCTCTAGGCTCTAACTCTTCAAGTGAAGCAAAACTCTTCTTTTAATGGAGTTCTCATGTATGCTTTATAGACGTGGGTTTATGTTGACCTCTAGGCTAAATTAAGCATATATTTTTGCTTCATTGAATCAAAACACAAATATTAACTCAATTAGTTTATTTGATCCAACGGTCATGATGAAATCACATGACATCATCAAAATCTATCAACTCCTATCTTCAATTTCTTCAATTTCAACTTAGAACGCACGTCAACTTTTAATTTGTCCCAATATAAAAAATTTGTAATAATTCGTCATGACATTACAATTTGTGATTGGTCTAAAATTTCTTATTAGAGATTACATCAATAAAGACAAGAAATCAACACTATTTTTACACCTATCTTTTTGTAATGATCCTAAAATGGCCGTTAGTCCCCATTTTAAGAATACGTCGTGCTTTAGCTTTTAATAAAATCAATAAATGAGCGGCTGCCATTGCAAGCGCTGCATTAAATTTGGAAAATCTAGTACACCATTAGTTTTCCATAATTTTAGTATTTGAAATTCCAAAAATATCCATTTTAGTTATTAAACTTGAATAAATTATATATATATACACAAAGCAAAAGGCAAATATTCTTTAATATGGAACTATTACCTAATCTGAGTGGCTCCAATAAATGCCACATTATTAGTGCGGGCGTGTATATATATATATATATATATTTATTAAATGATGTAGCCTAAAGAGATAACAAAGAGAATTCTCTCCAAGAATCAATATTGTGGATTTTTATTAGAATGAATAATGTGTTTGATACAAGAGGGGAAGGTTCCCATTTATAGAATTTTATTACAAATGAGGGTAAAAAGGGAATTAACCTAGAATATTAACTAATTACTCAATTAACCCCTATTCTTCCTACGTCACTAAACCTAAACTCTTGTTGAAAAAAAAAATTATTAAACAACTAACAAAACAGCATCAATAACTTCTATTAGAATATAAGTCAACATTATTAGCTCTTTGCTCTAAAACAAAAAGTTTAGCCCAAAAAAAAAAAAGTTAAATGATATAAATAAAATTTAAACTAATAAAAGATAAGTCTTTGATTTTTTATAACTAAATCTATGAATACTAATCCTTTTGTGTATATAGTTTGTTATCAATGTCCTACAAATGTTTTCGAAGTCTAGTTCAAGTTTTGAAAACTAGAGGGGCACATCGTTCGAATTTGGCTAAAAATCAAAATGTTTCTCTAAGAGAAGTAAAAATCATAATAAAAAACATATACAATTTTCAAAAGTAGAAAACTAAAACGAAAAAATTATTAAACAGAGTCTTCTTTAGGCTACAAGCTCCTAATTGCTTGCTTTCTAATGTAATTTATTTATTTTGACTGAACTAATTATTATTTAAGGAAGAAGGAATAAAAAGGCTTGAACTCTACCCATTGTTTAAAAAAGTACTTCTACTCTTTCAAAAGTTGCAATATTACCTTTTATCTTTTATAAACATTTCAAAACCATTATTGAAATAGAAATCCTTTAGAATGCTAGACGAAAAAACAGAGGTGGTAGTGATGTGGAACAACGAGACAATGACTAAGATGTTTGTGTAGATTAAGTCTGAAAGAACAACATTCAGACACATGAACTTTCTATACAAAATCCTAACGGTTTTTCTACTTCAAGTATTGTTTTGAAACGTTCCTAGAAGATAAAGGTAATATTGCAACTTTTGAAATAATAAAAATGTTTTTGAACCAGCAAGGACAAAGTTCTGAGTATATTTTACAATTAGCTCTCATTTGTTGGGTAGATAAAAGATATAAGTGGGATTCACTAGTCTATAAAATGAGACCAACACAGTCGAAAAATATAAATGCTGTTATGCTATTATGAGCAGAGTACGGAATTCAGCAAAAAATATAAAGGCTCTTAAACTATAAACAGAGTACCGAATTCATCTCCATGTCCTTCACAGCAGGCCGCTTTAACTTTGGGTCTGCCTTTCCTCAGTACAAATCCTGCTTTCCTGCTTCCATTGAAAGTTAGAAAACCCATAAAATTAGCAGCCCCTCATTTTCTCAAGGTTGGTGATAGTGTGACAAAGCATTTAATGGTTTTTCTCCTTAGACTTACCTTTCCTTCCTAATCCTAAGCTCTCTTTCTTCTGGTTTTGAACCATTACACAGCCAAAAGAAAGTTAAAAGGGAAGAAGACTCAAGAAACTGCTTTGGTTTCTTTTTCCTCTTTGAAGACTGTTTCTAGATGGATATGATTTTTGTTAACAATAACACTGTTTTGGGTATCCTATTTTTTACCCTATTTACCTTGTTTGGAATTTGCTTCTCTAAAGCTTTTACAGCTAATTTTGTGTTTGGGGATTCATTGGTGGAAGTTGGAAACAACAACTACATTCCATCACTCTCCCGAGCCAACTATGTGCCAAACGGCATCGATTTCGGAAGGCCAACTGGTCGATTCACAAACGGGCGAACCATTGTTGACATAATAGGCAAGTTGTGATCTACATTATATTTATAAGACCAACAAAAGACAGGAAATAAAATTTCAATCTGTTATGTTATTGTTTCCTTCTTACCAGGTCAGGAGCTTGGGTTCAAGACATTCACTCCCCCGTACTTGGCGCCTTCCACGACCGGAGCGGTGATTCTTCAAGGCGTCAACTATGCTTCTGGTTCAGCTGGAATCTTAAACAACACAGGAAAAGTCTTTGTGAGTTTCTGCAGCAACCAATTAAGCATGTTTTTCTATGGAAACCCATGGATGAAGTGCACCATTTTCATGCTTTCTTTGTCGTATGTGTTCTTATTATTTTTGTAACTAAAGTACGTTGTAATTGTGTTCGAAAGATTGCTCGAATCAACATGGATGCACAAATCGATAACTTTGCCAATACCAGACAAGATATCATCTCCATGATTGGCCTTCCTGCTGCCATAGATTTGCTTAGAACTTCCATTTTCTCCATAACCATTGGCTCAAATGACTTCATAAATAACTACTTTACACCAGTTCTCTCAGATTCAGGACACCGGTTGATTCCTCCAGAGTTGTTTGTTGCCTCCATGATTTCAAGATACAGACTCCAACTCACAGTGATAACTAATAACACTCTTTCTTCTTACTTCAATGACATCAAACTTGATAACTCTTTTCCATTACTTCATTCGAAAACAGTTCTGAAAAGACTATTTGAATCACTTGCAGAGACTCTACAACCTAGGAGCCAGAAAGATCATAGTGGTGAACGTCGGACCAATCGGATGCATTCCATATCAGAGAGATTCAAATCCTTCATTAGGAAATAACTGTGCAAATTCCCCTAACCTAATGGCTCAGTTATTCAACAATCAGTTGAGAGGTCTACTCACAGAGCTCGGAGCTCGATTTCAGGATTCGAATTTCCTTTACGCAGATGCATTTCGCATCGTTCAAGATATAGTTCAGAATCACGCATCATACGGTAAGAAAATAATGTGGAATTAAACATTTTCATAGAGGAATTTTTTTCGAATACCTGGTCTTCACATTGAAAGCTTCGTTCGCTGCATTTGAATATGGTTTGAGAATGCCGACTCGGCGTGCTGCCACATCGCCGGGAGGTATGGTGGTCTTTTTCCCTGTGGACCGCCGTCGAAAGTGTGCGTAGACAGGTCGAAGTACGTGTTTTGGGATTCATTTCATCCTTCTGAAGCTGCGAACTCCATCATCGCCGGGCGGCTCTTGAACGGCGACGCCATTGATATTTGGCCCATCAGTATTCGAGAACTTGAACGTCTTAATTAATTAATCAATTAGCAAAAGATGAGCACTAGGAGTTTTTTATTTGATTAAATGGCATATTTCGTCTCTATAATTTGAACCATTACAACCTATGATTCATAATTGGAATTTAATCTTTATAATGGGATAAGATACTCTAAATAATTTTTCATTATGTTTGAGATGTTTATGAGACCATTAAAATTATTTTATGAGGTTTTTATCTTAGAAAATTTTTAAAAATAGAAAAATTAAGGAAATTATTTAAAGTAACACAATTTTGAGATAATATGATAGATGTGGATAGAAGTCTATTAGGGTTTATCAGTGATACAAATGATAGAAGTCTATCAGTGATAGATACTGATAGAAGTCTATCAATGTCTATCAGTATTTTTTTTTTGCTATTTCGATAAATAGTTTGATATTTTTTCTATAAGTAGAAATTTCTCCTTATTTTTATCAAACTATGATTATAATTTTTAAAAGGGGAAGTTTTAAAAATAGAAAAATAAGGTAAACTATTTACACAAAATAGCAACATTTTTAAATAGTTGTAATAGACGCCGATAGAAGTCTATCAGGATCTATCAGTGATAGAAATGATAGAGGTCTATCACTGATAGATGTTGATAGAAGTCTATCAATGTCTATCAGTATTTTTTTTTTGCTATTTTATGTAAATAGTTTGACATTTTTTTTTATTTGTGAAAATTTATCTTTTTAAAATTATATGAACTAAAATCTAATTTTATGCAAATATCAAGATTAAATTTGTAATTTAAATTTTTACTTTTTTTTTTTTATAGAAAAAGCTAACTAGTACTAGTTTAGTCAATTATCTTTATAGATATGTTGATGTTGGCATCATGTGTTTTAATTTTTTATATTTTAACTGGTTTTCTCAATAAATCAAATAAAAAATAGATAAGAAAGATAATAGTTTTTTTTAGTTGGTAAAAATAATTTAAAAAACGGTGGAAAATTAAAATAATAACGTGAGCATAGTTCCCTCTTATGTTAAATTAAAAAAGGAAAAATATTTATGGAGGTCAATTCAAAATGTTAAATGGACTGGATCTCCTCAATTTTTAAATATTTTATTTTTATTTAAGAAAACAATCATCGTTATTTTATTTTTCTGTGTTTGCATCAAGTCACTTTTATTTAATTTTGATTGTCTTTTAAGGCATGAATTAACTATTTCTAATCGCCAAACCGAGTATAGATCAATTGACATACGAGTATGTTTATATTCATGAGGTATGTGATTCAATTTTCCATACTTCCAATTGTACTAAAAAGAAAAAACCAACCCTTTCAAACTCATAGGATCCATTGTCAGTTACATAGCCAACCATACCTAATTACATCCCTATGTACATAAGCATGCAATAACCTAAGAAGGGGATAAACTGAATTTTTTAATCAAGTTGCATTTTAAACTTTACAAAATACGTATAATGCACATGACAATAGGTGCACCAAGCATTGAACAGAAGATGGAAGAATAGAAAAGAAAATGAAGGATAGGTGATGAAGATTGAAGAAAGTCAATTACAAACGACTGTGTGCGAGGGGAGCTTAAAATTATAATTGAAGATAATGTGTCGCCACAATTATTATATGGTTAAGATAATGAGTCATGATTATTATCTACACTCAATTTATAAAATATTATGCTAATTTCTAAGGTCCGGCTTGATAATTATTTTGTTTTTTTATTTTTAGTTTTTGAAAATTAAACTTATACACTTATTCCATATCTAAATTTTTTGTTTCATTGTCTACTTTTTATCCATGCATATTTTCAAAAATCAACCCAAAAATTTGAAAACTAAAAAAAGTAGTTTTTAAAAACTTGTTTTTGTTTTAAAAATAATTTGGCTAAGAATTGAACTATTATACCTTAAAAATGCAAATCATTGTAAGAAAATGAGAGGAAATAGACTTAATTTTCAAAATCTAAAATAAAAAAATAAATGGTTACTAAATGAGGCCTAAACGTTTAGTTAGTATCTTTTCAATTATAAATGATAATTGTTTCATGCTCAAGAGTTAAGTTACTATTATCGTTTTTATCTATGTTCATTTGAAGCTACCAAATGTTATCCCACACGTATTTTGTAGGTGTTGAATCCGTCATATAATAGACTAGCAATTGATACTATACATATTGCAACTTATTTTATAAGATATGCTACAATTGCGATAGTTATTATTTTATTCTTTAATTAATTAATTAGCTTATTTTTGTTTTTATAGTAACCTCTTTTCTCAGTAATTTTTTTTTTAGTTTTATAATATGTAACGTAGGAGAATCAATTCTATACCTGAATTATATACATACAAATTTAATTGAAAGAATCTAATTAAAATCACTTATAGATGTATATTTACAAGATCTAATGCTTTTAGGCATTATTCAAAATGGATAATTAAAAATTAGCTATTTCTACTAGAAAAAAAAATAGCCATTTGTCTTTGTTATCACATTATTTTGGTTCAATATCTACTCGGTTCGATCGGGTTCAGCGTTGGACCGGTCTGATTAAAAACCGGCCGAACCCTGTTTGGGGAATAAGAAAATGATGAAAGAAAATGTAAGAAAATATGGACGAATTTCATTTTTCCGTCGCACAGTTCAGTTCGCAGCACGAAAATTTCTAGCGACTTGAACACTAGCAGACTTCCAATTTTTCCGCTGTATCTGCTTCTGATCGATCACCTTTCCTTCAATTTCAACAATTGATCGCCAATTTCTTGATTCTTTCTCATACATGTAGAATTCCTCCGATTCTCAATCGCAAGCCGAGCAGACGAAGAAGAAGAAGAGGGAGGCTTAAGGAATTGCAGCCGGTTCTCAGTTCCATGGCTGCAGGATTGAACTCAAGCTTCTTATTATTATACAGTTGTGTTTTGGTTTTCTTTTTGCTTGTAGTTCCGTTGGAGTCGGCACCTCAAGCTTTCAGGAGAGATCCAGGACACCCTCATTGGCATCACGGAGCCTTCCATACCGTCCGAGATAGTGTCCGAAACGATGTTCGTCGGATGCTTCATTCACGAGCTGAGGTATTTCTCGTTCAGCATTTTCTTCCATATCATGTGGTTCCAATCCTTGATTCTGTGATCGTTTACTCGAGTAAAATGCCGTGGCTCCAATTAGTCTATTGTTATCCCGCTTGTTAAATCTCTTGTTTGGGATTTAGACGACGTTAGAACAATTAGGAAGAATGGACAGTTCTAGATTTGCGTTTGTTACGTGCTCTTTTTTACCTCAATGTTTTTTATTGAACAATTGAAGGCATAATTTGCTGTCTTTATCTTGGCGATCATGGAGGAATGCTGTTCCTGGAATTAATTAAACTATGAATTCATACTTAAAATTTGGTACTTCATAGCATTGTATTTTTTCTTTTTCCTTCGCTGAACTTGTAACTTATATTAGTTAGTTGCCTTGGTACTTCGTAACTTGTGTACTATGAATGATCATGATACATATTACCCATTTAAAAAACGAATTAAGAAAACTAGATCATGTTTTGATTAATGAGTGAAAATGTTATTTAGATGTACAGGTCAGCTACTGTTACTACATGCATAATCTAATGAAAGCATTGCACAGGTTCCCTTTCAGGTTCCACTTGAAGTGAACATCGTCCTTATTGGTTTCAATAATGATGGAGCCTACCGGTACACAGTAGATTCACACAAGCTAGAAGAGTTTCTGAGAGCCAGCTTCCCATCTCACAGGCCATCCTGCCTTGAGACTGGCGAGCCCATTGATATAGAGCATCATATTGTATATAATGCATTTTCTGTAAGTTCCATTTATAAGTTTTCTATTTCTGAGACTACATATTAAAGTTCTTGGCTCTCATGCACTTGAGTTCATGCTTTTGAACCGAATGTTTCCTGAAAGTTATAATTTTAATTTTTAATCTATTAAATAAAAGCATGCTTCGTAAGTTCTACTTCGGTGGTAACATAATAATCCCGCTAGTAAGGCTACAAGATCATCAGAAACATAGAATTTTGATATCTATAATGCATAAATTAGTCTGCTTGCACTTATATACTTTTAAATGATGTTTTTTTCGAATGAATATTGCATTTTTGTACAAAAAGCTCCTTAGTCTGGCTACTATATTTTGCACCACTACAGGTAGGTCAGGCTGAATTGATAGCTCTTGAGAAAGCATTGAAGGAGACCATGATTCCAGCTGGAACCGCAAGAGAGGTGGAACTTAAGCTTTGTGCTGCTATGTGCTTCTGTTCATCGTAGTTTTTGGAGTAGTTTGTGGACATTTCGTTCTTTTTGCATATATTTAATTCTTAAAACTCTATACATTTCCAGACTGATTTTGGAAGGGAGGTGCCTTTGTTTGAGGTTGAAGCAACAACAGTTGAACCTGTGTTTCAGAAGTTATATTCCTATATATTTGACACGGCTGATGAGGGATACTCTGCTGCTGAGAGGGATAGACTTATGCCAATTGCCATATTTATTGTCAACTTCGATAAGGTTTGGTAACTTTATTTGCATCCAAATTTCGAATACAAAGTTTTGGTGCCTCCTTCTAGGATCACTGATGCATTTTTTCTCACTTTTCCTTGGGAAAGTATTCATTTTTCTTTAAAGTTTAATATTCTTTTCTCTGTCAGATGGAGTGCTCTTTTCTTTATTTATTTCTGTGTGTATATATATATATTGCGATGACCTATCATCCTAAAATTTTTTCTTTCTATTATCATCCTTTGTTGCTTTTATTTCATTTTCTGTTTTACCATCTCCTGCATTTTCACTCTACTTCTTTAACAGGTCAGAATGGACCCCAGAAATAAGGAGATCGATCTCGATAGTTTAATGTATGGTAAACTTGCCCAGCTAAATGATGAAGATATGAAAAAACAAGAAGGTGATTACATTTATCGTTATCGATACGAAGGAGGAGGAGCAACTCAAGTTTGGCTGGGCTCTGGCAGGTATTGTTTTGATATTTGGGGAATCTTGCTATTTCTATGTGGTTCTGTTGCAAGTTTTAGTGGTCCAATTCAATTTTAGTTACGTTTTTTGAGTGCTTAGGAACTAACATTCAATACAGTCAGAAGCTTATTGGAAATTACTAAGTTGTGGTTGTTGATGTTATCCACATCCTTTCAGTAATTGACGTAATAGTAAAGCTAAATGGAGTGGTAATACCCATTTTCATGTCTCGCGTGATTGAGTGTATATCATTAGACCATACTGTGGCTATAATATCACAATGAAGGTTAATCAATGTGGTGGTAGGTTCAGTTTATCTTTGAGCCCAACTGGTGTAATTGTTTGTTTTTTCCTTTGTTTCTTTGATGGAATGTGTGTTAATTCTAATTTTTTGTTGTCCAACATTGTAATTAGAACTCTGGTGTGAACCATCATGGATTGGCCTAGTGGTAAAAAATGAGACAAAGTTTCAATAAATGGCTAAGAGGTCATGGGTTCAATCCATGGTGGCCACCTACCTAGGAATTAATTTCCTATGAGTTTCCTTGACACCCAAATGTTGTAGGGTCAGGCGGGTTGTCCCGTGAGATTAGTCGAGGTGCGCGTAAGTTGGCCCGGACACTCACGAATATCAAAAAATAAATAAATAAAAAATTAGAACTTTGGTGTGTGATCCTCTTTCTTTTCTAAGGTCTAACTTTCATCATTATTCAGATATGTTGTGATTGACCTCTCAGCGGGCCCATGCACATATGGAAAAATTGAAACTGAAGAGGGAAGCGTCAGTTCTAGAACTCTACCACGATTGAGGAATGTGCTATTTCCAAGAGGATTTGGTGCAGCTACTGATCATTCAACCCATGATAACTTTCTGGGGGAACTTGCTGCCCTGGTATCAACCACCATTGAACATGTCATAGCCCCGGATGTCAGGTTTTCGTATTTCTGTTACCTACTCTATATTAGTTTTCTTGGCTACATACTGCAGAAGGTTAGGCCCTAGAAAAGAATTGGCCCACATGGAATAGGAGTTACTGTCTGGAACTTGATGAACCATGTTTTCTCACTGTTTCTTCCTTGTGTTTAGGTTTGAAACCGTTGATATGACAACAAGATTGCTTATACCGATAATCGTCTTGCAAAATCACAATCGATACAATATTATGGAGAAAGGCCATAATTACAGTATAAATGTTGAAGCAATTGAAGCAGAGGTAAGATCCTTGCATTGAATATGGTATAAAGCTCCACTAAAGATGATGCTAAAAGTTTTATTTCTCTGAGTAAAATGCTTGTGTAGTTATTCGTTGAAATGTTATGGAATGTGAACATCCTGTACGTTTGGGTTTATGGTTTGATATAGAACACAAACCTCGTCATGTAAGTGTTTCACATTATTTCAGGTTAAGAAGATGATTCATGTTGGGCAAGAAGCAGTGATTATTGGTGGTGCACATTTATTACATCGTCATGAAAAGTTGGCCATAGCTGTTTCAAAAGCAATGCGAAGCCATTCCCTACAGGAAACGAAGAATGATGGTCGTTTTCATGTCCATACCAAGGTGTATTTGGATGGTGCTATCCTTAGAGAAGTAAGTGCTGTCTTTTTCTCAATACAGAACTTGATTATTTTGTTTAAGTGGTATATATATTGGTCAGGGAATTCAAGCTACTATGTGGTTATGTAACGGCATATGACCATTAGACATTTTAGCAACCTTATTGATGCCATTCAGTGAATACTGCTTAATTTATTTCAGGAAATGGAAAGGTCCGCTGATGTGCTTGCTGCAGGTTTGCTTGAGGTGGCTGACCCATCTTTATCTGATAAATTTTTTCTTCGCCAGGTTAGCACAAAGGTTTTCTGTTTAATATACTGGATCAAAATATTTCACCAGTGAACTTAAGTTTAATGATCTATATTTTGGCGTTTACCAGCACTGGACGGATGAAACTGATGTTTCAAATGATTCAGTACTGAAACATAAGCCTCTTTGGGCCACATATCAATCAAAAATTGGCAAGAAGATGAAGAAAACTGAAAAAAAGCAGGGGGATTTGCACCGAACTTATGGAACTAGGGTACTTCCAGTGTAAGCAACTCAAACTCCACTTATAAAAGAGGGGTTGAGAGGGAGAGGAGGAGAAGTGTAAGGAATAAAATCACCTTTTAAGAGAGCGGTATAATGTTTGACTTTTTCTTATATTTATTACCCTAAGTACAACTTTTTTCCTATTTGAAGGCAATCTTTTTGTTGGCGTTTCCTCCAGGGTTTAACATTAATCCTATTGTGTCAGTTTTCATGCTTTAAATAGAAATAAATAGAAACAAAAAAGAGAAGGCAGAACATACATTGTTGGGTTTAAAATTAGTGTTGACTTGAAACATCTGATTGGTGCAATTTTCTATTTTTCAGTCTTGATGACGTAAATAATTTACAATTGTTTTTTTTACTTTTAATAGTCATTAAGATCCAAGTTAATGCCATTGGCTCCTTTTATTCAGTTTTGTCCTATCATTGGCTGATGTTGATTCAAAACTCACGATGGAGGATGAAAGCCTGGTTTATGCAAGCAAAGATGTTGTAATCGTACTCGAGCATCAAAATGAGAAGATACCTCTGAGGTGAGTGGAAACTTACATGATTGAATGCAAGTAAATCCACCATCCTTACATTAGTTTACAGAATAAAATTATACAATCCTTTCTGTAGATTTTCTTGTGAATTCCAGTTTGAACTGCTGGTGTTTTGATCATTGAGATGCAACGACAAATATTTCTCACCATGAAGGGTACGATTTGGAATAGATTAAGGGGCGTTACAACCTTCTTTTTCTTGGCAACGTGTACATTAAAAATTACCCTAGAATGCATAGGGTGTCTTTCTTCTTCCTCTGATATGACGGGTTAGACAGTTGTCCCAATGTGTACATTTTGGTTCCTTCACAATTCTCCGTATGATAATCATTTGATTTTTGTTTTTAGGTTTTGAGAATTAAGCTTATAAACACTACTTCCACTTATAAGTTTCTATGCTTTGTTATCCAACTCATGGTTTCAAAAACTAAACCAAGTTTTGAAAACTAAAAAAAATAGTTTTCAAAATCTTATTATTATTATTGTAAAATTTAACTTGGAATTCAAGTGTTTCTCTAAGATAGGTGAAAACTGTAATAGAACAATTGAGAGGAAACAAGCATAACAAACTATTTCGGTAGGTTTCAGCCACCTTGTTTTTTAACCATAGTAGGAGGGAAAAAACTGACTGCACTGAAACTCTTCTGCCAGTATTACTTAGTTCTACTGTTTTGCTTATTATTCTGATAAGTAACATGAATCGACTGTTCTTATTGTGATTTATCTTCGTGTTAATTGTATCAACATTGGCCAAGTGCTTTATCAGTCCTCGACTAACTTCTCTAGTGGTGTAGTTTTAGCATGTCTTTTGTGAAGTAGGGAATTTGGTGACTTTTCTTTTCTTGTTACGACAGTTGACTCTCTTTCATTATAGCTCAAGTGTTTTGTTTTGTGCAGTTATGTTTCTGAAACACATAGAAGACATGCTGATCCATCACAGGCACAACGTCATATATTGGCAGGGCTTGCTTCAGCTGTTGGTGGTTTGACTGCACCTTATGAGAGGGCTTCTCATGTTCATGAGAGGGCAATTGTAAATTGGCTCTGGGCAGCTGGTTGTCATCCATTTGGCCCGTTCTCGAACACGTCCCAAGTCAGTCAAATGCTTCAAGATGTTGCATTGGTGAGGATAACTTGGATGAATTTTGGTGAAACCAATCATTTATTATTATTATTATTATTATTATTATTATTATTATTATTATTGGGATATCAAGAGTCCCACTCATTGTATTATACTTATCCCACTAATTTTAGAGGCTTCACCTACCCCAAAGAACTTCAAAAGATAACAAGAAATTCTTGGTAAATTACTAAATTTTCTAATTGACGGCTTGAACTTACTTATTTCTAAAATTCCAGGGCTTTACAGCCATGGCACCATGATTATATGTATGAGTGCACATAGGTGTTTAATATTTCATTGTCCAACTATTCGTATTAGTGGTTTAGACTGCAGAGAAATTTTCATTTTTTTTCCTTTTTCACGACAGAGGAACATCATATATGCACGTGTAGACTCAGCTCTTCACCGAATCCGAGATACATCAGAGGTAATTTTATTTACATCTGATCTTTTAATCTTGGCTTAGTTTGGTTTGATTTGATCATATTGTTTATTTGGTGTCAGACTGTCCAAACCTTTGCAGCAGAACATCTGAAAACTCCACTTGGTGAACCTGTGAAAGGCAAGAAGAACAAGACAACTACCGAGTTACGGTTGGAGAAGTTCTATAAAAAAACCACCAACTTGCCTGAACCTTTCCCCCACGAATTGGTTGAGCGACTTGAAAAATACTTGGATGTAAGTCATTCAACATGTCAACACTACTGTCAGTACTAAATGTCTTCAAATTGTAACTGATTCTTTACAACCGAAAACAGAACCTTGAGAAACAGCTCGTGGATCTCTCGTCGCTATTATATGACCATCATTTACAAGATGCACATTTGAATAGTTCTGAAATTTTCCAGAGCTCCATTTTCACCCAGCAGTAAGTTACTCTGTCTTCAAGATCGTTTACCACCATAGCTTAGTTTTTCTTAAATAAATAAATCTGTGGCATTGAAGCAAAGCCTTCGTATCATGTTTGTCGACCGTAGGTATGTCGATTTTGTACTGAGCGAAGAGAGGGAGAAGATGAGATGCTGCAGCATTGAGTACAAATATCCAGTGCAGTCTTCTCAAAATTACATCTATGGAGGAATTCTTCTAGCTGGATTTGTAGTTTACTTTCTTGTCATTTTCTTTTCATCACCAGTGCGCTAACACTAAGAACATAGAGTAATAATATTTCATATGTAAACATTAAAAAAAAAAGTACATTTTGTTTCTCATGCCAATAGGAATTTAGAAAATTTTGATCATATTGGCAGATAACTTTGGTAGTACAATTAGAGCACACTTCACTTCACAGAATCAATCAGAAATATTTTTTTCTTTTGAATTTAAAAGGCTGGACAGTTTACTTTATTCTGAATTGTTCGTATTTGTGAATTATTTTACCTTATAATTATGTTCTGTTGTGCTCTTTGGTTTAGAATTTGTTAGGATTTGTTTGAATCGACTTTGGAAGTGTTTTAGTTACTTAGAAAATCAATCCAAACATGCGACATAGGATGGACAGAAGAAAGAAGAAAAACTATTGATAAAAAATCAAGAATAAGTTTTTTTCTCGATCAAGAATAAGTTTACTCTCATCAAAATTGGTGCAAAGAATTTTTCTTCATTCTGAGTTTGTATCATGTGTCAAAACGTTGAGCCATGTATCCCATAATACATCGGTGGGGTGAAGGAGGGAGACGAGTGTCTTTATGCACAAAAAATTATATGTATTTATATATGTTGAAAAATGAATTTTGAAGTTCTACCCATAATTTTTAAAAATGAAATATATATATATATATTTGGAAAATCATCTAGTTACATCCCTAAACTTTCATAAGTGTATTATTTTATGCCCTTTATTACATTTTGTTTAGATAAATATCGTGTGAGATTTATAATTTTATCAATTAAAGCTTTAAAGTTTTATATGCAAATTAATTTGGACGGGGTGTTTGGACCCTCAAGCGGGTGGAGTGGGCTACTATAGTCCATTTCATGTTTGGGGATTGAATTATAATAGTTTGTATTTCTAATTATTACGTCCTACAATTCTATAGTATTACTATTTCAAATCTCTCTTTGTTATGATATTTACTATTTTTTATTCATTATCTCTTTTCCTTGTTATTACGGTGTATTATTTTTTATCCAGACTAAAATGTTTTACACTCCAAACACAGGCTATTATAATCTAGCCTAAAATAATTTGCACTCGAAACATAGACTATTCATCGATATTGTTCATTTTGTAAATTTGATATT